>OY856354.1:20005000-21313714 GCA_963693475.1 Ectropis crepuscularia | reverse complement strand
TTTATTCACTTCGGCACATCATTTTTTGCGCGTTAAATAGCGTACGCGCTCTTGTTACGAATTGTTACGAAGAGTTCGATGCTTTTAGACCGTGCAAATATATTATTTTTTTTTGTAAAAAAAACTCATTTTTTTTAAAACTGTAGAACAAAAGTTGACGTATTGGATGTACCTAACATCCCCTTAAAAGGATGCAGGCTGATTATCAATAACCCTGTATAACACTGCGGGGATGAATTTAATGGTGAAACATTGTAGCATTGTATGTTGTGTGTTCACTCAGAATCGTAAATGATGTGAGAGCTACCTGCGGTTTTCGTTGCCGATCAAGAATAATTTACATAACTGGTCCTTTTTTTACATAATTTGGTTTTCTCTGCGATTGAAGCCAATATTGTTTGTTAATAAAATTATTGTTCTCTAATAAAAGGAAACAATCTACAGAAATTTAAAAAATAAACTCTTACAGTTCAGTGATTCTAACAAAATGTACCTATTTACCTACCATCGACGTAAGTATCGAGTTGTAAAATGTTTGAGTTGAGAAAAAATAAATTCGCTTCTTGTGGTGACAGCTATCTTTAATTTTAAATAATCTTTAGCTTATTATCTATATCTACTGATATTATGAAGCTGAAGAGTTTAAACGTGCTAATCTCAGGAACTATTAGACTAAAAAAATCTTTCCCGTTTAGATAATATAAATATGTAGTTACGTGATCCCTGAGTGCATGAGACTATATTTTATATGTACTCCGGGCGAAACCGCGACGGACCGCTAGTATTGTATAATACTGTTGAACAAAATTGTATTCTACTAGTCAAGTTGTTTCGTTTGGCACCCATATTGACAAAGTTGTGAATAATGTTATCCGCCATTTTGTAGCGGTCGCCATCTTGGGACAATTTTCATCAAACAAAAGCACACTCCTGACTAATTAACCTTACAAACAAAAAAAGCAAAATCAAAATCGTTTTATCCGTTAGGGAGCTAGGTACAATGCTACAGACACACACACAACCCTCACACACACCCCCCCACACACACACCCTCACACACATTAAACGTATAACACTCCGCCGTTTTTATGCCGGGGATTAAAAATTGGTAGACGGGCAAAGTCAAAGCGGGACTGTTGTAGGTACCTACCAAATAAGTGGGTTAGACACGCTTATTGCAAGTTAGCGCCATTTGGGCATTTCCCAGCGAGTTATTCGAGTAGTTTGCGGCGTATTGTTGCTCGTTTCACTTGTTGCTAGGTTTTGGAAGTCTGCCAGCGGCCGCCTTGTTATCTCAGAGCTGTTGTCTCGACGCAGGAAACAGGACGTTTGACTATTCAAGTGGAACGGAGATGGTGAGATACGGTTCAACAATTGCTGTGATGTCAAACTAAGCATGTGATATTGTGACCTATTCATCATTTTTAATTTAATTAGATTTATCATTTTCTCGTCAAATGAGTAGGTACGTTTATAGTACGTGAGGTTGGACTCTACTTATGTGATAAAAACGCCAAGGATTTGAAAGATATCGTTTTGCCGCGTCTTTTAGACTTACTGTTTTCCTATTTTGCTTGTATTTTATAAATATTGTGAACAGTACAGAATTTTCAGTCATTCATGAATTATAGTACCTATTATATTTATCAGCTATCTAGCTTCCATAGTACAAGATGTGCTTAGCTTGTGGCTAGATGGTGTTGTGTGTGTCCACTAAAACTTGTTTAATTCTATACGCTAACATTAGTTATATAGGTATAGAATATTTACTTGAGGTCCTTATCGCACTTGTTCCCAGCGATGGCCATGGGCACGCGCGGCAGCTGCCGCTTGCCGCGGCCGGAACCGCTGGCGGCGCTCGCCTTCGTCTCGAGAATCTGCTCGCGCAGCCGGATCACCTCCTCGAACGACTCGCGGCTGTCCATCGCGAACACCAGCACGAAGATATCCCCTGCCATCACAACGGACAATACATTAACCCCTCAAGCGGTATATGAATCACCGTGTGAAAAAAAAAACAAAAAAATATTTAATCTACCCTCAAAAATTTTGAGGTTAGTTTTGACAAAACAAATCATAAGTTAAACTTTATCAGCTAAACAATTTTCGCGGCAGCAGTATAAAAAAAACTATGAACTAGTGAAGTCGACGAAGCTGTCTAGGCGGCGGCGGTAGGTATTACTATGCCTCTATGGGTAAGAGCGCGAGACTGAGTGAGACATTTATTAGGAAATATTGACTTAAAATTGAGTTTAGGGGATGATTGCCCCCTTAGATTGGTCTATCTTATTGAAAAAAGCTTCAAAATAGTTGTCTCACCAACATATTTACAAATGGAGCATGAAATTTTAAGTGAAGTTAAATTATTATTTTAGAGTTGTTAAGCAAAACGGCCGACGGGAGTGTTCTGTCTGGGAGTATTGGGGGTCTTGTTTTTAAGGATATTGGCTACAACATACGTGAAAATCACTTATTAGAAAATACGTGAAGTAAGCAATGTTTGTATGTACCTTCATTACCCCATATCTCAAAATTGGCCGTCTAAGCAAGTTAGCGAGTAAGCATGTGTTCTTAGTACGTATACTAACTCTACTCAATCGGCCACATTTCATCCATGAGAAAATACGTGACGTCTGGGAGCTCTGGGATCTTACTCTATAAGTACAGACACAAAAATGTCAGCGATCAAACGTCGAAATATTACTTTAGGAAATAGGTCTAACTTACTTATTCAATTAAACCACTACAAATTATAGTTAAAACAAAGCGTACTATTTTTGAATTCTATTTTTAGCGAATTATAATATTGTTTACGAACTATGGCCTTCACATAAAGACTTGAAAAGAAATAATTTAATTCAACGATCGAAATAGAGAGAAGTATTTTCAGAATTTCTCTAAAACCAGTCTAAAACAGTCTTAATTTGCTAAAAAAAATATTTCTTAGAATCTACTTTTTTAATTTAATTTCTTAACTAACGACTAAGTTTAGGTAACAGGATTAGACTACGTTTGTTAGAACCTCAACCCCGCTCGGGCCGGTTTTACTACTTTACAAGCTAACAGTTAACCGCAAACCAGGGTTTAATCCGCGAGCCCAAATTAATTTATGATTAAGGGTACAAATTCACTCAGACATGCGGCAATGTGAACGACTGATCGACTTTCGATAGTCAATATACTTAACCGTTGATAAAGGTAGAAAAGTTATCGATTATTTGATTGATTGTTCAGACAAGCAGTTATAACATACTTTTATTAATATACTCGTAGCAACAGAATAAGCCTTTGTCATTTTTCATCATCATCATCATTCTCAATCCATTATTGTTAGCTGACGGTCTTTCTTCCCACTTGACCTGTTGTAATCTTGTGTGTAAAACAGAACTCATTTGATACCTGGCTTTTACCTTTTTAAAGATGACGAGAGAAAGGCACATGCCAACTATGCTCTGTATCACGTTTTAAAGTGAGACTTTTTAAGGTTATAAATAAATTTATTAAAATATGATAAATGACAGCTACTTAATATTCCGTTAATGTTCCGTTATTGGGCTGGTTGACATAATATACTTTAACAAAAACATTTGTAATAGGTAGGTACAATTTTTTTTGGTGAAAACTTGTTCCGGCGCACCACAGACACATTTTTCGTGGGCTGTGAATTGAATTCTAGCGTCACGCTCGGGATTAATAAGTAACCTCAAGAGAAAATCTCCATAATACCTGTGGCCATGCCCTTCGGTTTCACCCGCGTACTTTCCAAAGTAAGCTATCAAATTTTGAGTAATAAGTTTTATCTTCTATCGGCCGTTCCTATGACTGCCCATTTTTTTTTTGTGAATCTAACTAGCTATGTTTTTCATTCTCTCTTTATTTAACGTATCATTTCTCATTACTAAAACACGCCAAAGTCATCTTTATTAATGAAAAATCTGCCCTCATAAAATTTAAGAATTTTACAAAGTAAATAAAAATACATATTTATGTGTGAATTTAGTTTAAAAAACACCACTGACATTTCAAACTACTAGTAGATGAAACTGTTTTCTCTTCTTGGGACTTTTTTATTAAACTTATTGTTATTAAAAAGTTATTATACGTTCTTGCGGTAGTGCGGTTATACCCTAATTATTAAATTACCGGCACCCTACATTAAACTGAAATCGATGATTAATTATGCCCGCGGTGCTTAACTCGTGTTTAATGTGTTATGAAATTACATGACAGTTTGTGTTAATGTTTTAGGGCCGGTTTCACAAAATTCTGCAAATTTGTTAATGTTTTGAAAAACTTTTCTTGAGAAAAATAGTTTAAAGTTTTTCTTGAGAACTTCTAAGCAACACACAAGAAAAGTAAATGATGCAAGTTAATCCATTTTTTATTTGCTACCGTTCGGCAAGTGAATAGATTTGCATGATTGAATTATAATACCTTGTCTTTTTTCTTTGAAATAGCGTCAGCCTGAAAAACGACTCCGTTTCACAACGATGCGATGGAGCGTGACTTGAAGAAACCAGTTTACTCTCGGCTTCAAGAGACCATCGGGAAAACCCCACTCAGGCAACGCAATCCACAACCTACACCATCTTATTACGAAAGTGAAGACAAATCTCTTCTTTCGAATTTTGATTTTTATGGGATGTTTTTAGTTATATGGGTTTGCCATTCAGCGTGGTAATGCCGCCAGCATGCTGGGCATGCTCCCGACTGGGCTTGATTATTTTGATTACATTTCGATCTTGCTCTAATTGCTCTATTGATAATTTAGATTTGCTCAGTGTAAGTACTTAGTTAGATTTGTAGCATAGGTAGTGTAGTAAGTCTTCGTTGTATTTTAGTTTTGTTATCTTCTAACGACAGAATGAGCAATCACTCCGAATACAATACCATATAATAGTTATAGTAACTGCTTTTAGTTGACAATATATGGTAATGAAGTTGCAGACTTGCCTCAATTAATCCCCAGACAGTAATTTCTCCGTACAGTATCGCAATTAGATCAAAACTACAATAATAATGTCTGCAGGGTATAAATCTTGGCTACAAACCCTATAAATCTAGGTTTAATTACGACAAAGCTAACATTTTATAACTCCAGAGTACCTTTTCTATTATTCCTTTTTTCATAATAAAACAAGTTCGTGTTTTAAATTAATAATAAAAGTAACGCATAGTCGTATAAAATAATAGTACGAGCAGAAGGTTTTATCCATGTAGTTTTCGTGACCATATTTTTTTAACCCGATAAAATTTTGCTCGATTTATTCTGCTCTATTTTACACTTTAATCAATTTTTTCATCAAATTTCATCAAAATATATTCAATATCTTTTGTATGAATGAGTAACAAACCGCCTTCTATCTACCGATTCGAAATTAATACTATTTGTTTACAAAATTTCATAACGATTCGGTCAGCATTTTTTCTCGGAAATAGATACTCTATTAAAACAATATTACATTTAAAACATAACGTACTGGAATAAAAAAAATCACCAAAGCAAATTTGAAATTAATTGCAAATTAGCAAATTGGTTGTCTGGTGGTAAGAGACTTTCACTCTCAAAACAGCTATTTAATTGATGATCTATCTTTTTTATTTACCAGGCAGAGCCTTTATTAACAAAACTAAATCACAATGACCTACAATATACTACATAACTAGCGGCCCACTCCGGCTTCGCTCGAATAATAACCTAGATATCAACTGCAGCGCCATCTGCCGGGCTGATTTGTGAATCTAAACCTTCCAGGGCCCTACCCAAACGTATACAAAAAAAATCATTCAAATCGGTCCAGCCGTTTAGGAGGAGTTCAATAACAGCGAAAAGTGGTATTGATTTTTATATATATAGACTAGCTGACCCGGTGAACTTCGTACCACCATGTTTTTTTCGTCTACATTTTTTAAACTTTCTGCTGCACAAATATTGTCCTGACAATAACAAATACATAAAATAAAGAATCATCATATTTGGTGCAGTCATTCAAAGTTATGAGCGTACATACATTTCGAAGATCCATTTTTACGGTTCCGTAAAACGTACTAACTGAACCCTTATGGGTTCGTCATGTCTGTCTGTCTGTCCATCCGTATGTCACAACCACTTTTTTCGAAATTGTAAGAACTATACTGTTGAATATATGTACTTGCTAAGAGATGTATTCTGTGAACCGCATCAAGTAAGTATTTTATTAATAACATATTTATTTCAACGTTTAAAAGCATTTAAACGCAAGTAATAATCCCTCTATGCAGAATGCAGAAGACCGCGCCTTGTGGCGTTCATTAGGAGAGGCCTACGTCCAGCAGTGAACGAATATTAAATAGGCAGATAATGATGATGAATCCTTTTATTGTTAATCAAGTTATTACCAAAATCAGTTTTATTTTCATTGTAGTGATTTGTGATATACCTACGATATTTTTTGTTTGATTACCTGGCACATAAACAAACAAATCTGATGGTTTTCGAACACGGGAGGGAATATGCAACATACAATCGACCATGTGAGAAACATGGGTTTTCTAGATTAATACCACAAACACTATAACACGCTCAGCGCCATGTGTATCGTTTAGGATACACACTGACATAAGGAGTGTGTATAGTTTTTGATTCACACTACCCATTTCAGTAAAAGCAGTGTGTATCCGAAATGCGCACGCTTCCTATACATTTTCCCAGTGGCTTTGGGTTGGGAATCGGACAATCAGTTACGGCGATATTAAGAGAATAAGAATAATCACCTTGACATAATTTTATAAATAAAGTTACTTAGAAACTAAATAATCAATTTATTAAGTTCAAAATAAATCAGTGAAAATTATTGAAACATTTTTGACACAGAAAACTTTCACATACAGAGCATTTTGTAGTTGTTTGAGCTGCTTTGAAAGCCTGGCCACCAAGAATTTTCCTGTCATACTTTTATAGCACCTCTGCACATCTTCAGCGTAAAATTTTCTTTTCATCTTTGTTACTTATGAGATAATGTTTTCTATTAAACGGTCATAATAGGGGCTGATGGCACTTTATCTCCAGCTAACTGAGCAGATCGTTTTAGTAAAACTACAATTATTTGTTCCCTGAATTGAGTGATAGTAAGTTTTAGATAATATTTGGTTGAATAATAAATGTGCATTCAAGAGAGAAACAAAGAGAAATAATATTACGAAATATGTATTTTTATTGATACACATGGCCTGGGGAATAGTTCATCTATAAAAAGTATTCCCAGGCCACGTCCAAAAAAATATACACACTGGTAAAAAAGAAAGGGATGACGGGGGAGGGGGTCTGATTATTTGATATACTATTTTAACACCTCACAACACAAAAAAAACACAAATTGAATGTTGTGGAAATTTTGTAGTGTTTGCATATAGATAGGGCTTGGCGCTGAACTTGTTAAGGTTGGCCCTGGGACTTGTTTATGGTCATAGCAAAAGCAAGCCGCACTGAAAACTGTAGTCGTTTAAACTTAAATGGTACATCAGTTGGAATCATTGGGATGCATGGTATCAAAACGTTGTCCTTTATACCTACTTTCCTTTCATAGTTCCTTCTATCACGTTGTTCAGTATTTTGATAGGTAACCGTGTGCCGCAACATTTTAGCTACCGATTACCAGCGAGTTCAAAAATTCCGGTGGATAGTTGTTGACGACATCATTTTGATTAGTCAACGAATTAACTGATTTATAAATCTTCAGTTCGCCTGTAATTTGTTCTTGAATTTTGAAATTTAATTCATTTGCATCCATCTCATTTACGTAATGTTAATACTTTTTTATCATGTAGCTGTCTTGTCCTAATGTTTGGCAACGGCTTCCATACCCTCCTTCCACTTTTTCCTTTCTATGGCTAATAAAGTGCAGTCATTCTGATATTTGTGGAGGTTGTCTTCGCCATAGTTTCTTTGGTCTGTCGCGTCGTCGTTTGGAGTCTGGCTTCCTCCGCATGGTAATTTTGACCCAATGATCATCCGACATGCGGCAAATATGCCCTGCCCAATCCCACTTCAAATTGGCTGCTTTTTGAGTCACATCGGCTATTTCGCTTTTGGAATGCAGTATGGTGTTTCGTATTCTGGCCGTTAGTTTTACTTCAAAAATACTGCACGGAGCGCAGAGCCCGTTGGCAAACGTGTGTATTTAAATAATTTTGCACAGATAGGAATACTAAATTAATAATTCAAAATAATAAAACACGTTTGATAACGCGGTTTGTTTATGACTGACACTTGATATTATGACGTGAAAATTGACGCATTTTACGTCGCGTGCCGAAACTAAATCAAAATAAATTATACAGTGAAGCCGACCAAATTGAAAACCAGTACTAATGATGTATGAGTCTTACGTTTTGTGACTATTCAGTTTGATCTGGTTCTCGATGTTATCACTTTTGTTGAGTTTCTTCTGAGTGATTTTCGGAACGCGACAATCCTCCTATCCTTCAACGCACACACGCACACTGTTTAGATAGAATATATGATGGAATTTGAACTTTGTGCAGCGGGACTAAAGTGCAAATTGACTCCTTGACGTTAGGAACACACATATATTGCTTAGACTTATGTGAGTGCTTGTTATTTAATATGAACTTTATGCTATAGCAATAGAGCTCAAATTGCCTTAACATTTTAGTTTGAAAACGTTTGTATGGGAAAGCACTTTAATTAATATGAATTTTATTTCGTAGTAATAAAGCTCAAATTGCCTTAACATTTTAGTTAGAAAACGTTTGTATGGGAAAAAGAAAAGGGCTGTTTTTAGGGTTTTCCTGGCAATTATTCGATTTATTCTCGCCGTAAAAACCATCCTTGAACTTATACGAACATTTTAAAAAAAGAATTGTCCAAATCGGTCCAGGCGTTATTGAGTGATGCGCTTACCAACACATTTTGCGATTCATTTTTATATTATAGACTAGCTGACCCCGCAAACGTTGTTTTGCCTTAGTGAACAACCCTTGTCACTTAGGGGTATGAAAAATAGCTAGTAGCCGATTCTCATACCTACAGAATATGCATATAAAATTTGGTTAAAATCAGTAAAGCCGTTTCGGAGGAGTAAGGAAACAAACACTGTGACACGAGAATTTTATATATAAGACTAGCTGACCCCGCAAACGTTGTTTTGCCATATAAATAAAGGTATGAAAAATAGCTAGTAGCCGATTCTCAGACCTACTGAATATGCATATAAATTTTGGTTAAAATCAGTAAAACCGTTTCGGAGGAGTAAGGAAACAAACACTGTGACACGAGAATTTTATATATAAGATTATGCTACCCTAATACACTACATGCACTAAACACACCTGACTTTGTCCATAGACCAATGAAGGTCTAAATACAAACAAGTTAATAGCCCACTACCGTCGGTAGCGTGTTCAGCTTGTTGGCGGCATTACCACGCTGATTGGCAATGCTTGAAGAATGAGCCAAATAAATGCCAGCATTTTGGCCACGGGTCGCGTCGACTTATGTCTCGGAAAAGTTTTTGATTTTGACGTTTTAACTTGGTGCCCTCCACAAAAATCTAAATAATATTACCTTATTATTTAGATTTCTGTGGTGCCCTCAGTTACTCCCTCGACTTACGACGTGACCGAGCAACAATCATTCAGACTCTGATATTTATCTACCCCGGGTAAATACGTTATACCTAAGTCCTACCTTCTACGGATCCTGTAACCTTGTAGTAAATGTGTCCTCTACTCGGCCTTGGTCTTTAAAATTAGTGTATAGGTACAGATATCCACACATAGGTACATTGTGTACCTACTACAAGACTATCTCAGCAGACATGAAATTTTCTCAAAAACCCTTGATAATTAAAAAAACAATTACCTATAATAATCGAAAACCACTTGTCTTTAAAACCTTTAAATTTATTTTTTAAAAGAAAACCACAAAATAAAAGCAAGTCATGCACTTTTAGAACCCTGAAATCTAGAATGTCAAACTCGGGTTAAGCTCACACATAATCTTGCTTCTAAAATATATTGCGCCATTTTACGAGCTCATACTGGGTTCATTATTATTTAATGCACTACTACAGCTTAGGAGCTTCATCTCCCGCTAACTTTGTTTAGGGAAACCAGTGTTGCCAAGTCAAGACTGCAACAAATTACTAAATCTGTCACAAAATGTCGTAGCCTAAGCAACCCACTATAATTGTACACTGTTTTGACTTGGGCCTAATCTAAAAAAAGTGGATAGTCCATCATCCACTAAGCTGAGAAATTAGCAATTAAAATTTAACATGGGTGTAATATGGGCATAAAACTGTACCTACCTTAACTATTCGTCGTGTTTTTTGTGTTGTGTATGTTTTTTTTATTTCACAATCGTATTTGCACTTACAGCAAACAACAGCAACAGTTAACACGCATATTTATGCAGCCAACATTAATAATTAATTTACTCTAATTTTATACATTGAATAAACTTTTGAAGATATTCTTGGCGAACTGTATTAAAACTCAAGACACAAACAAAAAGGCAAACCTTTTGGCGATAAATTATTTAAAACCTAAGTAGTTAATCAATAGTTATCAAAATATTATCCTATCCTACTAATATTATAAATGCCAATGTATGGATGTTTGGAATGTTTGGATGTTTATTGCTCAATCACGTCCTAACGTTTCATACGTTAACGGATGATTGGATCGGGCTGAAATTTTAAACACAGATAGATTATAGTCTGGAAGAACACATAGGCTACTTTTTATCCCGGAAAACAACGGGAACAACCGGAATGGGAACTACGCGGGTAACACCGCGGGGCGCTGCTAGTCTTGAATAAAATTAATAGAAATATTATTATTTTTTTATCTTATTGCTTCTTTTTACCCATATTTCAGTAGCCGCAATTTTCACTCAAATACAACCTAAATGGCCAAACATTATCTAACTTGACAACACCGACTACACCGTACTGCGTATAGTAGGGGTACGTGAGATCGTAAAATCCTTGTGTACTTTATTTTCCCCGTGATTGCCTCATTTCTGTCAAATTATGGTAAGAGGGTATTGAGAAATTGGTAAATTTATGGGTAGACGAAGGCGACACGGTAATGGAAATTTTTATTCCTTCATAAAGGCATAATTTAATAGTGCCGTTAGGAGAAGGCTTCAAAAGATATAAATAGCAAGTGGGTTGTTAAATTTTGAGCACATAACTTTCGGCTGAGTTCTTTTTTTTTATAATAGGTAGATTTACGAGACGATCAGACATGCATCGGATGGTAAGCAACAAGCCTTACCATAACAATGAAGTGTCACGCAGCTAATTAAACACAAGGAATCCAAATTACTGTCGCAATCACATCACAGAGAAATCGCAATCACATGACGAGTGCAGTGCAGTCCTAGGCAGTGATTTGGACTCTTCATGTTCAAATAACTGCGTGGCACTAGATTGTTATTGACTGGCCTCGTGGCTTAGTTGGTAGTAGCTCTGCCTGCGAAGCCGAGGGTCGTGGGTTCGGTTCCCACCCAGTGCAAATATTTGCGTGATGAATTCAAATGTTTGCACCGTGTCTGGGTGTTTATATGTATAATAAGTATGTATTTAAAACTATATAAGTATTATATCAGCTATTTGGCCGCCATCACACAAGCATTTGCTTAGTTTGGGGTCAGATGGTGTTGTGTGTGAATTGTCCACCAATATTTATTTATATTTTTATGCTCTAATTTACAGGAAACATTGCAATTGAAACTGGAACATGGTAATGTTAGTTAGTTAGTATGCAATTTGTGCGTCTCTATTTCTTGGGATATCCGACAAAGAGAATCTTAATTAGGGGCTATGACCATGATTTACCTATTTGTAGGGAGGAATACGTGAATACGGGAGGAATACGTGACAGATTTTGATCGTAGATCGCGTACATATGCTATGGAAATGACAACAAGGGTTATTTCAGCTTGTAACAGATTACTCATGACTGCAATCGCTTTGAAGTGTAGAAAACTGTGGTATTACAATAGTAGGAGGTCCCGCTATACAACGATCATCACCGAGCTGGTTATTGGATGAAAATTATTTTAAATGTAATTTAATATGTAACTGGACTAATTTATTTATTAATAGAAATAATAAGTACATTATTGTCATTTAAAATATAAAACAATTTACAATTTAGAAAAACTTAAGATTAAACACAAACACCAAGTAATAATAATAATAAATAACAATGACACTTAAATTTTATGTTACAAGTTATCAAATAACCCACCCTGCACTGTCCCTGGTGCAAAGGAGCCCAAAATGCTGGCAGCATTGCCCCGTTGAATTGCAATAGAAATCCTTTGCACCAGAAACGAGCCAGACCGGGCGTCACCGCCTATGCCGCAAATTCATTTAATATGTTAACAAATATATTGCAAATGGGTTGTGTAAGAAATTTAAGTCCAAAATAAGATTAATTAACAATTAATTATGTGTAATATACATAACTTATTATTTTGGCTTAACTCAATGCTTACGTAATATCATGCTTAATATGTTCAAAGAAAGAAATTACGGGAACGAGAACAGCGCGGGTAAAACCGCGGGTTCTGCTAGTTTACAATATAAGGTTTTTTTTTTATTTAGAGCCCAAAATTAGCTAAGATACATAAACATGTATTCAAACGGTAAGTAACAACCTCAGTACCAATACTCCTAAAAACCAGATACTCTTTGGTGGACAATTCACACACAACACCATCTGACCCCAAACTAACACAAAGCTTGTGCTATGGCGGCTAGATAGCTGATATATTACTTACCTACATGTATACTCCTGAATTAATTGTTTAGTTTTTTTTAAATTAACGATTGATAAGACGAGCAGGACATGTGCCTGATGGTAAGCAACATGCCTGCCACATAAAAGCACAGTGACACGCAGCTATTGGAACGTGAAGAGTCCAAATCATTACCTAGCACTGGACTGCACTTGCCACCCAGAGATCTAAGGTGTAATATCTCTAAGCCCTGTAATTTCTCTGGAAACATTACCTTTAGACCGGAACACAGTAATGTTTGCATATTACTGCTTGGCGGTAGAATAACTGGCCCTTAATAATAAGAATAATAATAATAAAGTGTGGTACTTGCCCAGGAACACTGCTAAGAGTCCTACTATTAACTAATATTATAATGTTACTAGCTAGTTTTATTTATAATATTACTAGAGCTAGTTAGTAATACTATCATATTACTAAGTAGTTCTAGTTTGATTTTATTCAAATATTTCGCTTTAAAATCTGCTCAAATCAATAAAGTACAATACAAATACACAAGAACCGAAGAAACGAATTTTCCCCACCGGGTTAGAAACTCAGACTTAATCCCATTATTTATCTTCGACTACGTTTCACTCAGGCGATACATTTCAAAGTTTAGAATTTCTAATAAGTACAGATAAAAAGGAGCCAAACCTCTTGGTACGAGTCTTTGGAACTTCAAACATAAAACGATGTTCTTAACCTGACTTAATTTCAATTATTTCTCTTCGACTGCGTTTGACGGCATCAATGTTGAAAACTTTAGTATTAATTTGACTTTACTCAAACATTTTAAAAGTTATTGTGTCATGTAAGCTTTGAGTAAATCAAGAGTAAATGCTTAGAATACCAAGGTAAACTTCCAGCTTCTATTGCAGTTCCTATACACGTAATCTCATAACGTTCCTACTCGAGTGTTATCATCTAGACATTTCAATTTGCCCAAGACACAATGCTGCCAGTGCCAGTGCAATTAACACAGCTAGATAGGAATACATAATATCATGTTGAAATTAGACGCTCGTCGCAGGTTCCCTAAATTAATTAAGACCTAATTCTAGGTTGTTATGCCAAATATTCCACTTAGTATTATAAATACGAGTACTTAATATTGTAAACGTGAAAGTTTGAAGGAATATAAATATGGATCTATATTTGTTACTTTTTCACGCAAAAACGACTGAGGAGATTTGGATGAAATTTGGTACACAGACAGATAATGGTCTGGAATAACACATAGACTATTTTTTATCACGGGAAAATAACGGAAACTACGCAGGTTAAAGTGAGGGACGCACACATACCTACGCACCATGCCATCACCATTATACACAGCTTTATCTAGTAAATTTTCTTCTTAATCATGAAGTCTTTTAATGAGTTCATTATTATTTACGTATTTATTTCCTTTCTTAAGCCTAAGTTTTTACAATATTCATATATAAAACAACATAAAAACATTATAAAAACCTAAACCTAGTTTGCCGCCAGCAGCGGGGCAGGGCTCAAGCTACCGGTGGTTAGGGGTGCAGAGTGAGGAACCTCCTGACGATGCGTGCTGTGTCGAGGATGACCGCCTTCTGCATCTGACCCTATCCAACCGTCTAACGAAAGTCTATTATTATTATTACTATCCCGCTGCTAGGTATAGGCTTCTCTCGTACTTTGCCATCTGCCTGGGTCTTGTGCCAATCGAGTCCAGGTTCGATCCGCAATAATTAGGTACAATATCGAGGACCTATCTTGCTGGTGGACGTCCAACGCTACGTTTTCCTTGGCTCGGCCATGCCTAGGTGTTATTCCAAGTCATAACCTAACTGTGCTCGAAATTGTAACCTGATCCGTTAAGACGTTACGACGTGACTTACCAGCCCTGCCCCGCTGCTGGCGGCAAACTAGGTTTAAGTTTTTATAATGTTTTTATGTTGTTTTATACCAACATTATTGTTTTTACCAACAAACATCCAAACATTGACATTTATAATATTAGTAGGGTTTTATTGTAAGTAAATACAATAGTACATTATGATATAAGTGCGCTAAGTGCTAAGTTGATAATTACAACCGAGGCGTTATTGCTAATTAGCAGAGGCTGTAATTATCAAAGCGCACGTATGTCATACGACGTTTTATAACATATTTGCGAGGAAATAAATAAAACTCTGACGATATTTTCAAATAAAAACAATACTTACAGCGAAAAAAAGGGGCGGAATAATATTTACATGTTCACAGATTAGCAATGCGCGCGCATCGGCGCTTTTATTTTTGAAGCAACGGCACAGAACCAGCCAGTATGCCATTAGTAATAAAGTAAATTAATATTTTTGTGTCTTGTTACAGATAAATTGTTGTAATTTATGGTCAAAATTAATTAAATTAACGAATTAAATAATTCTTTATTATATTTTATAACATATTTGCTCGTAAAGGGTCTCTTATTGGACCAATTTCTGTATCGTAATGTATCTTATTACGCACTAGTGCTGTAATGTGTAATGTTAAACGCACGGTTTCAAAATGCTCCGTCCACAGACTAGGTAGAGAGATATGCTCCGTCTAAAACGAACGGTAACTTTTTAAATCTTAGTAAAGAGTTTTTATGTCAGAAAAGTGTGGTCAACATTTTATGAATAAAATTAACTTTGAGAGGTAAAATATAATAAAGAATTATTAAATCCGTTAATTTAATTAATTTAGACCATAAATTACTTTCTGTAACAAAACACAAAAATATTAATTTACTTTATTATTAATGACATACTGGCTGGTTCTGTGCCGTTGCTTAAAAAAAAAGGCGCCGATGCGCGCGCATTGCTAATCTGTGATCCATAGTGATTACTTACTCTGTGCTGTGATCTGTGATCAAGTAAATATTATTCCGCGCGTTTTTTTTCGCTGTATTGTTTTTATTTGAAAATGTCGTCAGAGTTTTGTTTATTTCCTCGCAAATATGTTATAAAACGTCGTATGACATACGTGCGCTTTGATAATTACAGCCTCTGCTAATTATAGCTCTCGCCTTCGGCTCGAGCTAGCAATAAAGCCTCAGCTGTAATTACCAACTTGCCGCACTTATATCATAATGTACTATTACCTCTCAAAGTTAATTTTATTCATAAAATGTTAATCACTTTTCTGACATATAAACTCTTTACTAGGATTTAAAAAGGTACCGTTCGTTTTAGACGGAGCATTTTGAAACCGTGCGATTTACATTATACATTACCTCACTAGTACGTAATGAGATACATTACGATACAGAAATTGGTGCAATAGGTGACCCTTTACGAGCAAATGTGTTTTAAATTTTTTTATTGCTGTTTTCAGGTAAGATAAGATATAACAGAACATTTTAAAAGTTGAGCCACACAAACTGGCCTCTTCGAGAGGCATGCAATATGTCTGGCAAAACAGTTTCTATTGGTCTAAATTTGTACAATTATAAAAATAACAGTCAGCTGATAAAAAAGTCTTCTTATTATTATTTTAATTATAGGCTTTAGATAGTCTTTGTCCTGAACTATCAAATGCGCGGCATAAGAAAAATTTGTGGAGTAAAACAAGACAATAAAGACTTGAGCTTTGTAAATATAAATAAAAATAATTACTTTTTTCAAAAAAACTGACATCAATCTTTAAATTAATATTATTCATTTACAAAAAAAATGGTACATACGTAACATACGTTAGGATTCGTCCAGAACTAAACAAATATCTAAATAAAAAAATATCAAATCCGGGGTATCCGGAAATTAACGGAGTAAAACAAACGAATTCTTGAGCTTTATAAATACAAATAACAAAACAATAGGAAGCAGTAACGTACGTTACTTTGAACAGTTTAAATTGTATTTTTTTATTTAATCTGTTAACGTTTGACGGCCAGTGTGTCTAATATTACGTAATACGTTATAGACGGTCCGCAACGGTCAACGACAGCTCCCAACGGGCAGCGTGCTAATGAAGACGTATACCGTATTTCGTCTGCGGATCGCGTTGCAATGACTCGTTTCTGTACCGATATAGTTTAAGTGGTCAGTATACGAAATTATTATTTTCTATGAAAAAAATACCAACAAAAAGACTTCACATATAAAGCATATTAACAGACTTAACTAATATAATTAAAATTGTGAAACAAAATAAAAAGGGTAATCGCTACGCTAACTACAACAGTACAACTATAACGCTACACTACGCAATGCAATGCTACACAATGCTTTGTCACCCCATGCAACGCTACGCAACGCCAAGAAATACAATGCTATGCAACGCACAACATCGGTTCACAACGCTATGCAGAGCTATCCAACGCTACGTAATTCTACGTAACGCCACGCATCGCTACACAACGCTACGAAACGCTTACTAAACGTACTCCAATAAGACAGCGAGTGCAGTAAACAAAAATATTTTCATGATATAACAATAGTTAGATTTTCGTTGATTAAAAAAAAACACTTTTAACCATTTCGATAAAATTTTAAATGAATTACGAAATTATACTTAACATTAAAACAAACAAAAAATTGAGAACAATAAGTTTAAGTTTAGGAGAGTATTAAAAATAAAGTATTCAAGAAATTTTATTAGACTGTGGTAGATAGCATCTCCGTCGATACGAGTATTTATATACCTACAAACAAACAAACGACACAAAAATATTTTTGTGAAATATGAATTCGTCGGCAAATCCGTGGTCGGCAAAATCTAGGTGTCTATTTTTTTTTTTTTAATTGAATAGATATTATCTCGTTACCCATTCTGAAAATGTAATCGAATACGCTGACCGGATTATTTCCATTGCAGACCGTTTCACCAGTAACTGTGGCGCCTGGCCGTCGTGACTAACGAACGAGATTTATAGAGATTTGTTAACAGAGACTCAGTGCTGTGAAATATTGGACCGGGCACAGTGGAGCAAAATGAAAATGCATTGGAAATACCTACCATAAACAACATTAAATCTACAAATATGACTTCTATATAAAGCTGATTTTTTTAACGCGCTCGTCTCTGGATCTACTGGACCGATTTCAAAAATTATTTTACTGTTGCGTTCGGACATGACCCTTGAGTGTTATAGGCTATATACTAAGTACCACGGACGAAGCCGGGGCGAACCGCTAGTTACAAATAAAATAATAACACACTTTTCTATGTATCGGGTTTGTTACGTTGTATAAAGTTGTATGTAGTTGTTGAAGTTGTTGTATGTTGTTAAAGTTTTCATTTCAAGAAACCTAATCGTTATTTTTAAAACCTGACCTTGAAACCTTTTAAAAACCCAAGCTTCAGCCGCTTGGAGTACTTTTTGGATGGATGAAATCTTGTGAGGTTACGTCACCGACGTCCTTAATATGAATATATCTTTAGCAAAGTCAAAGTTCTTTATTGATAAATGTACAATTTACACGTCAATATACCGAATACAGGGGACGTTTTGTGGAACATTATTGCTATTTAATACTAAAATTCTTAGTTACAAGTTTTCACTTCTATCAGCAGTGGCTATAACTGCATTTTTTTCATAGAGAAACCTATGCTAGTTTCCTCTACAGCGTGCTGAAATGTGTTCTAGCTCAGAAAGCCTTACTAACCTGATTTAACAAGTATACTTGCGCACTTAATGTACTATAATGGACAAGTTTTGTCGTGGTAGGATTCTTGGCAGAGTCCGCCTGGGGAAGTACCACACTTTTGCCAGTTAATCTACCGCCAAGCAGTAAAGTGCAAACATTAACTGTGTTCCGGTTTGAAGGGCAATGTTTCCAGAGAAATTACAGGGCTTAGAGATATAACATCTTAGATCTCTGGGTGACGAGCGCAGTGCAGTGCTAGGTAATGATTTGGACTCTTCATGTGCCAATAGCTGCGTGTCACTGTGCTGTTATGTGGCAGGCATGTTGCTTACCATCAAGCACATGTCCAGCTCGTCTCGTCACTCTTTGTTTAAAAAAAAATCATAAAAGTAGGCATATAAAAAGGAACGTGTTGAACTGAAAACATCTGTAACTCTACTCAGAATTGGTATTCGAAATCTTTTTTTAGTGTAATTAACTGTAGCAATAGGTACTTAAACCCACTACAAAAAAGCACAGGGTTTGTAGTCACAGTCAAAGTGTTATTATGCACATCTTTATTTTAAACCCTAATCTTTAGAAAGGTTAATAGTAGTAATGTGTTAATAAACTCATACATGTTGTAGTAGGTACCTTAATTTATGTACATATCACTTTCAGCTATAAACTTATCAAACTATAAAAAGTTCAAAGTTCTTAACTAACGATGAGCAATTACTTGCACCAGATTGGATCTCTTACACTAGCAGCACTATCGTATTAATGAACATACATCCAATTGGCATCGCGCCCAGTAGATAATGTAACTACTAGACGATATTGCACCTTCTTAACTAGTCAGGGCTACTCAGAAAAGCAGTACCAAGTCAAAAAAAAACATGTTTCTTTTTACAGGATTGAGTGAGTTCCTGACGGTAAGAAAAATGCTTGCCAATAACAGTACAGTGACACGCAGCTATTAATAATAATATAATAAATAATTTATTTGAAACAAAAATAATTACATTTGAAAAAAAATATTAAAAAATACATGGATTATCTTATCAATTAAATAACACATATGCAATTTAAATTTATCAATATTCGTGAAGATTATTATAACTATGTAAATGTTCAACCGATTAACTCCATGGACATTCTTCGACATTCAGACACTATTCATCGCTGTGGGATACCCTGTGTTGCAATGACTAGTGAATATTGGAACATGAAGATCCAAATCATTTCCGAGCACTGCACTGAGCGCATCAACCATAGATATAAGATGTTTTATCTCCATGCCCTATAATTCCACTGCAAACATTTCCCTTCAAACCGAAACATAGTAATGTTTGTACATTACTAATTGGCGGTAGAATAAGTGGTGTACTTCCATAGGTGGACTCTGCAAGGAGTCCTACCACTACAAAACATATCTTGGGTCAACTGTAACCATAAGGTTAGCCTTGAAATCCCAATAACCGTTGCTTGCACCCAAACTAGTAATGTCTCGAGTTTCTCCCGTCTATTTGCAGGCGCTGATAAGAACGTCTAGGCTGTGGAACGAGTTGCCTGAGAGGGTTTTGCCTTCAAATCGAGAGTGAATCGGTTTCTTCTAGATGCGTTCTACGATGGAGCGTGTATACGCTCCATCGTAGACCGTATCGACGCTTAACATCAGGCAAAATGGCGGTCAAGTGTAAACCAATAAAAGTCAAAAAATGCGCATTACGAAAGGAAGGGTCATAGGGGGACATGGCCCTCCCAATATTGTAAACTTCAAATTGAAAAATCTAAAAATTTGCAAAACATTTTTGAACCGACACTTCAAAGAACCTTTGGGATGGATCGGCTAAGTATCAGCTGGAGGCTCTGGAATCGATCGAGAGACGTGCCAAAAGGCTCATAGGTAACGACACTCTTGTGCGAAAAAGACTTCAAAGTCTTGAACATCGCCGAAAAATTGCTAGCCTATCGGTTTTTTATCGGATACACTTCGGAGAGTGTGCGACTGATTTGCATGATCTGATACCACCTTGTCCTTTTTTCTATCGGAATGCTCGTAGCTCGAAAAAGCGACATCGTTTCATGGTTGATGTTCCAAAGACACGAACGAAGAGATTTGACTCTACTTTTGTGATAAGAACGTCTAGGCTGTGGAATACGTTGCCTGAGTGGGTTTTCCCCGATGGTTACAATCTTTGTGTCTTCAAATCGAGAGTGAATCGGTTATTTCTAGGTAAACACGTTCCATCGTAGACCGCATCGTCGCTTAACATCAGGCGAGATGGCGGTCAAGTGTAAACCTATGGAAGTTAAAATGTAAAATAAAAAAGGGAATCAAAAGAAATTAAAAAATCTAAGAAAACTCAAAACATTTTCAAACTGTTCGGTGTTGAGACATTGGGCTTGTGAGGGTCAGTAGCTTTTCTAATTTTCAAAAACCTTTTCGAAAAAAGCTTAGTTGTTTATAAACTTACATAAACAAATATTGGTGAACATCATACAACATCATCTAGCCCTAAACTAAACAAAGCAAAACATAAATATCATGATATATCCAGGTACTTTGTCGTTTCTATTCTTCTATTATCAAGGAACATGTTGAAGCTATGGAATGTTCGACCGACAAGTGCTTTAGGCGAGTCTACTCGACAAGCTTATAGAACAGCTATTGCATTAAGTTCTCTATATGCTCCGTTAGAACTAATGGGTAGAAAATCTGTGCTCTTATATGCTTCAGATGTGTTTACTTTTACTTTACCTAAGCATATTTATTTCGTATCATTTGGCGTATGTCTTGTTGGACCCGCCTCTCTATATACCTAGTGTTTTATTCTATACAAGCATGCCCTTAATCTGAACTTAGCAAAATGTATAGCTACATAATATACACATTTACAGCTATTTTTTTAATAATCAATTGCCAACCACCTCGCCAGATATTAAAACGTCGATGCAACGTGAATCTAGAAGAAACCGATTATCTCTCAACTTGAAAACATAAAAGTTATAACCATCAGGAAAACCTCACTTAGGTAACGCATTCCACAGCCTAAACGTTCTTAACACTAAACCGGAGCAAACCTGCTTGCTCGTGTCACGTCAACAATGAAACGATGTCTTCTTCTGTACGATTTAGATCCTGGATTTTTTTACCGATTAAGAACATTCAATATTCAATAGTTAAAACTGTTCTTAATCCTGAATCT
Source organism: Ectropis crepuscularia (assembly GCA_963693475.1). NCBI lineage: Eukaryota > Metazoa > Arthropoda > Insecta > Lepidoptera > Geometridae > Ectropis > Ectropis crepuscularia. The sequence continues at coordinate 21,292,142 of OY856354.1, read as the reverse complement.
ATCAAGAAGTGTCATAATCATACGTCGTTCATAAATGTTCTACCCGAACGTACCTAACCCTTTTGGTTTGGTTGGTGATCTGTATGTCTGACATGAACTTATACTAGAACAGAATTGTTAAACAAAATTTAAAAACAAATACAAATTAAAATGACAATCCTTAAACACTACGAACACAAGTTGACTCCAGTCATCAATTTAGTCTCCACGCTCGCCAAATCGCCGACCAAAAGTGCCCATCAGACTGGCGACGTTTCCACGCTGTATGGCCAGAGAAATGTTTTGCGCCAGATAGAGACCTGAGCGCGGGTCACGTCCCCTAAGGTCTCCAAGGTCTCCCTAAGAAGACGATCAGTACGGCAACAAAATCCCTCGCCTCAGAACCCCAGGGTCCAGCCGTTTGCACGGCGAACGGTACGAATGTTGAACCTATATTAGAAATCTAAAGAATTTATTGGTTTGAACGCGCAAATCTCATGAACTACGGGACCAATTTCAACTATTATTTCTCCGTTGGACATGAACCCTAATCCCTAAGTGCTATACGCTACATTTGTACCATGGGTGAAACCGGGCCGCACCGCTAGTTATTAATAAGATATTAAAAGAAGAGTTAAAGAAGAAAAGAAAAAGAAAAAAATAACATATATTTGCCAAAGTAGCACGTACAACAAAAAAATAATGAATTGTAGCTTCCGCACTAGGCTAGGCCTGTATATATTGTATATATATATATTATATATACATATATATTATATTATATATATTGTATTGTATTTAAGATAAATACTAATCTTTTGTTTTTAAATATATTGGTCGTTATTTGCTTACACAGCACCATTTAGATTATCCAACTAAGCTGAGCTTAGAAAAAAATCGTCGTGATAAATCCAGCACATATTTTTTATGTACATAATACAAAATACAATACAAAACACTTTAATGGCACCATAAACAAAGTTGACAACAAGTAACACATATAATTACAATACAAAATGGACACAAAAGGCGATCTTATCGCTAAAAGCGATCTCTTCCAGATAACCTTTATGTAGTCTTTTTGAATAACCCATAAATACGACGATAAGCGTGCTAGCTTTCGGTATAAGATGATTTACATGTAGTTACGAGGTCGTAACACTATCAAAGTTGGCGCTTGACACCAAATACCCAGGACCAAAGTTACAACATTCAATTACGAATACCTAAGTGTGTACTACATAGGTATGTGAAGTAATACAGGTGGTTAGGTGAGGGAACTTTGTGATGTATTAATTACTGTATTTAGGGTATTTATGGTAGTTATTCATTTAAACGATAAAACCACAATTTAAATGTGATATTATTTAAGTTTCTGGCTTTTAAAAAAGAGTTTCTGACATATTTATTTAACTATTCAAGGTTTATACTTGGCCGCCAAGTCGAGATAATGTTAAGTGACAATGCGGTCTACGACGGAGAGTACATAGAAAAAACACAATTTACTCTCGATTTGAAGATACGAGTACTAAGATTGTTACTGTCACGAATAGCTACTACCGGGGAAGACCCGCTGAGGCAACGCATTCTGCAGCCTAGACGTTATTTTCAGCAAAGTGAACTCAAAGTCGATGTCGCTTTTTCGGGCACCAAGCAGGCCGAGAGGAAAAAGAGAAAGGTGGTATTAAATCAAGCACATGAGTTGCATAGTCTCCGAAATGTTTCCGATAAATCTTGTGAATATATTTTCAAATGCTAATTAATAAACAAAAAACTAGTTATTTGATGTAATAAAATTTCAGGTTCCTGTGACATCACTAACTAGAAATCTCTTTTTTTATTATATTACTAGCTCAACCCGCTACTTCGTTCGCGTACGTTGATGACCTTATTAGTACAGTAGTAGTAGTACTTACGTAAAAATATTTGGATGGGTGGCCATTACACAAACTGAGTGAATTTGTTTTTCCACACAAAAATATATTTATTCGAGTTTAGCAATTTCATATTTTATATTTTTAGCAACATCAAACATAGTCGTAGTAAGGTTGTGAAGTATCGAACATAGTCGCAGTGTTAAGTTTGTAGGTTTTTTATGGGATACATTACGAAGAGTCTGTAGCTGACGTGCGTGATCTGATATTTACCCACTTATACATTTTTACAGGATGATAGCGTAAGTAGGTGATAGACTTATTAGCCGATGTGATATCGATTAAGACTCTAAGCCATGTATGTGTGTTTCAAATATCAATCTAATTGGCAATGTCGTTAATGTTTGTTTCGTTAGGGCCCATGCTTTTTCCGAGACGATGGGTAGTATATGAGACTATAAACTATCTGTGTTTCAAATTTCAACCAAATCAAACCTTTACATAATACATGTACATACTCATACATAATTATAATACTTAGTAGTAAGATAACATTTTATTCAATTTTAGAAAAACAATAATCTCCTTTAGTCACCGCAGCTTGTTGAACACTAAATTTAGTACAGGATTAGAATAATATCCGAAAGAATAAAAACCGACTTCAATTATTATCATTTCACATCAACTAACTAACTTCTCATCAAGTAAAAAGTTCACTCGACTAATTTAAGAAGCTATGAATACGTTGTCTAGATAAAAAGATACTGGTGGACAATTCACATACAAAACTTTGGCTTTTTCCACCGTCAATGCCCCAGCCATACTCAAACCCGAATGGTCTTACGCGTGATGATGGCAAAAGTCCTGACACAGTGGCGTAGCTACCAAGGGGCTAGGCGGGGCAGCGCCCCGGGGCCCTCAAGCTCAGGGGGCCCCCGAAACCTTACCAGATATCTCGATCGAACTGAACTTTTGGAAATTTCTCCCATTTTCAAAATAAATATGACAGGTTGTAACCCCCCAAAATCCCCGAAATTCTTTCTGTAGGCTGGCAGTGTTGTCAATTTGATGGATATTTGCGTATTATTATTCATCGATGTGTGTTATATTGTGAATTCGAGTTACGATTATTTTTTTCGAGAACGGTTAAAAAACTAATTTGGAAATAAATTAAATGTCGTGAAGCGGGAAAATTTGAAAGGACGTAAATATTTCCGTGAAGCGTTCCAAACTTACGTACATAGCAACGAATAGGATGGGAAAGATAAGGAAAGGGAAAGGTACACTTCAACGTGAGTTTATAGACAAAGAGAGAAAAACTCAAAAAGAGAAAATTAAGATGATACACGTTTTATTGATTTATCGGTATGAGTGCAGTCTGTCATATACTTGATTTTCTAACACCAACAGTTTTGTTACATGTTGATGAAGCAACTTTATTACAAAAGTGTGACGAATTCCTAAGAAAATATTCAGATATAATAATAGGCCCTAGTTTTTCACTTCAATTTATTGCTATTTGCCACCTAATTTTACCTTTTTTTTTTAAATAAAGAGTGACGAGATGAGCAAGACATGTGCCTGATGGTAAGCGACATCCCTGCCACATAACAACACAGTGACACGCAGCTATTGGTACATGAAGAGTCCAAATCATTACCTAGCACTGCACTGCGCTCGTCACTCAGAGATCTAAGTTGTTATATCTCTAAGCCCTGTAATTTCTCTGGACACATTGCCCTTCAAATCGGAACACAGTAATGTTTGCACGTTACCTCAACTAACTCAAGCATGGACTGTTAACCAATTATGTATGGAAATAATGAGCAAATATGAAGTGCTAGAATGCAACCTAACGGAAGTATTTACAGCAATGTTATTATTTATTGACAATTCCTTTCACTACTGCAGGAGCTAAAAGGTTATTTAGCAAAATAAAAACAATAAAAATATTGGAGAAATAATAAGGGCTAAACTCGACTCCGACATTTATCACTAATATATTATAGCAATTGAAAACAAAACAGCATCAAGCCTGGATTTAAACGGAGTCGTTGAAGTAAAGCTAGAAAAAAATGACAGTATAATTGTAATATAGTCAGTTGGTAGGCCCAACATTTGTATAATAAATCCTTGAATCTTCTCTAATTCGTTTATTAGCCAAACCTACACCAAGTACCTATTAATTGTTAAATTGTCTCCTGTCCAATATGGGAGGGAATGGAGGGCGCTGCCCCCACCTTTACATGGCAGTGGTGCGCTCCATTGCCCTGTACAGTGCTCCCGTGTGGGCGGGTCGGTTGGACCGCGCAGAGGAGGCTCTTCTCCACGGAGCCCAAATGGTCATGGCCGTGAGACTGTGACGGGGATACCGCACACTCTCACACGAAGTGGCCTACGCTCTCACCGGATCGCTGCCATGGTGCCTGGAGGCCCAGGTTCTGTCCTCGGTCTACCAGCGGTAGACCGCGGTTCCTGCTTTCAAGCACGCACCCCGGGTGCGTGCTTGAAAGCAGGAACCGCGCTCCGCACCACAGGAGGTGGTGCGGTGGCGCAGAGATGCTAGGGCTAGGGCCCTGGTGAGGTGGAAGGAGCGGATCCACAGGAGCGGGATCGACCCACTCAGAGAGGAACCGGCGCCCGCCGGCTCCTCGAGGCAATCTGGCCCATTCTCCCTGGGTGGGTCCAGAGGAGACACGGAGTCCTTACCTTCCGGACTACGCAGGTGCTCTTGGGACACAGTTGTTTCGGGAGGTACCTGTGTAGAGTAGCCGGAAGGGAGTAAAGCCCGGTGTGCCACCGGTGCGGTTGCGCGGAAAAGACACCGCGCAACACGTGTTGGAGGCATGCCCGGGAGAGGAGGAACCACGGCGATCCTTAGCTGCGGTCATGGGGGCGGACCTCTCATTGCCGACCATCTTACCAAAGATGCTCGACAATGAGAGGTCGTCTCCTGTGGGAAGCGTTGGTCTCCTTTTGCGAGACAGTCATGTCGCGGAGGGAGGCCGAGGAGCGAGAGAGGGAGATGGATCCTCTTGCTCCTCCGCGGAGAAGGAAGCGGACACGGGGGCGAGGCACTAGGGCTCGCATCCCGTCTCCACTTGGAGGGCCTGGGGCGTCGAGCGTTTAGGGCCGCCCGGCCCTCCACCTAGGGATAGGCCCTCCCGAGGCTGTGACGCGCCACTGATTTCTGGTTCGTTACTGGAGCCAAATGCGGGGGCTTCGTCCCCCCGCGAGGCGGGCCCCCAAGGGTGCCGGCGTTGGATCGAAGTCCTAGAGGGAGTGCGAAGAGTGACCCTGCGACTTTGACCCACTGCTATGCCGGAGAAACCTGTGGGGGTTTTAATCGGTCGGGGCACCACTTTTAGTGATGTCGAGCCCGACACACCTGCCGTGTCCCTACACGGTGGACGGTGCGGCAATGCATTTCCCCTACAAAAAAAGAAAATAGGAACCTATTAATTGTAATTTATGTTGTTACAGTTTAATATTTGTATTACCTGCCCTGCAGTGCACAAAAAAGAGCTTAAGTAGCTTAGCATTTTTAAAGTATTTGTATATTTCATATTTTTATTTGATAAAACCTAATTAATAAACCTAATTGATGATTGAATGTTCCCTACTCTCCCCTATTTCCTTTTCTTCTCCAATCCAAGATTAATAATAATAATAATATAGCCTTTTATTCAGATCTCTTACAATGGTTTTTAAACTTATGTAAAACTATGTAAACTTATTTAACTCATTTTACTAACATATAGACTTGTTTAGCTTACATTAACTATATAAACTTATTTGGTATCTAACTTTAAAGACTTAAACTTAATATATATTAATAAAATTAAACTAATATTTGGTCCTTGGTTATTTTGCCAAGATCTATTTGCCAGTCGGCAAAGGCCTCCTCCAACCTTTTCCACTCCTTTCTTTCATGGGCCACTCTGTTCCATATAACACCTGCGACTTGTCTAATATCGTCGACCCACCTTTTCTGTGGTCGGCCTCTCTTCCTTTTGCCTTCCTTTGGGTACCACCACGTCACCCTTTTGCTCCAATCCAAGATTAATGTAACAAAAAGAAAACGATTGACAAAGGTCACGGACCCCGGAGTCTGTGGAGCTGTAAAATTTAAATAAAAAAAAAAAAAAACCTAATTGATAAAACTTAATCAGTTTACATAGCAGTGGGGCCCTATTTTTTAATTTGCCCCAGGGCCCTTGGTTACCTAGCTACGCCACTGTCCTGACAGCATGACTTTTGTACATAAGACATAAGTATAGATTTATTAATAGAAGTGAAATCTTATAAATTAGCGGCTATAATTATATTATACTCCAGTAAAAACTTTTTTTTGTCAACCAATAATTTCATCACTCAAAAACATTCACTTGTTAGGTACTCCTTACAAAATATTTCTGTTAAAAAGTTAAAAAACATGCGATTTAACAAGATTATCTCGTTAAGGGCAGTCTACATTAATTTGCTTTCCTTGAGACGGACTGAGCCAGTGAGTATTCCAGACTTCTTTCCAGTTTAATCTTACTTTATCTATTCTAGACTATCTGTTCTGTGTTGTGAGGTTAAACGAGCGTTTTCTATGCAGGGACTTTACTTGTACCCGATAAGGTTTTAAATTTACATTGATTCCAGTCCGAGGATTCTTTTTTTTTATGATTTCATTGATTACCTGAACCACTTTGCTTAAATTGGTATGAAAAACCGTTTAGGTATACTTTCGCAGAATAAAATTATGATCTATGTTTATAAAAGCGAAAGGTCACTCATCAAGGAATCTCAGAAACTACAAATGCTAGGAATCTGAAATATTGCATGAAAGTACCTTTTAGCACGTAGGCGCTCGCTAAGACGGGGTTTTGTGAAATTCAACCCCTAAGAGGGTGAAACAAGGGATGGACGGTTGTGTAAAATTCGTAATTTTCAAAGTTATCAAATTTTGTATCTAGATACTTGACACGAAGCAATTAAATGTTTGTTCTATCAATTTTGTTTTTTCGAACTGTACGGGGATGAAATGGGGGATTGAAGTTCGTAATTATTGAAGATAAAACATTGAAACTTCGTATCGAGACACTTGACGCAAACATGTGTCGCAAAGACGCAAAAAAGTCTCGCAATTTTGTAATTTTTATATCTACGGGGATGAAATAAGGGTTGGAAAGGGGACGGAAGTTCGTTATTGTTGAAGATAAAACCATGAAACTTACCTCTACATCTCTCTATATACTGCCTCGGTTACAGTAATATTTAATTTACGCGGACGAAGTCGCGGGGAAAAGCTTACTTTGTAGGTACCTGAGCTTACCTACCTATATCTGTGATTTAATTGTCGTCACCGAAAAAAAAACAAAAACCGACTGAAATTTTAAAGTTAAATTCAGTTACTCGACTAAAAATCTTTTTTTTATTGAATCTACCATCAAATCAATCAGGTACCTATAGATAGCATAGGAAATTTTATTTATTTATTGATATTTCACAAACCACAGTATATTTATATATTTAGTTATAGACAGGTATATCTGACAAGTTATCAGCCTAGTTAGATGTATGTATGTTTATCTGCTTTGTATGTATGTTTATTTTGGTTTTACAAAAAGCTTCTATTATCCTTAACAATCGTTTAAATAGTTTCTTTTTACTGTCTTTTAAATGAAATTGGAAAATAATGTTAGTATGTCTTTTTGTGTATGTGGTATCGTTTTCTTCTACTTTTATCACGGATCGCTTCTAGCAAACCTATTTTTCATAATAAAAGTACTAATTCTAGTAATTTTTTATGTTATTCTTAAGTTTGGATGTTTGTTGACCAATAACATTGGAACGCACGTACGTTTAGGATTCAAATTTTGGAACACAGACTGCCTGTCTCTCATGTCTTCTCTTTAAGAGATAAAAGATCATTTATTTGTTCAAAGCATGAGTAAATTACAAACACTTATAATGCATGAAATATGTGTAATTCATATTATATTCATGTGGTCATAAAATTTCAAAGTAGCTTGTTCTCATGTTTTGTCTGACATGGAAGGCATCCAAATGTTCCAATTCATAAATGATTGATGACATAGTGTTTAAGTCTAGTCACAAAATTAGCTTAACAACTCGCTTCTCATATTCAAATCACTTTTCAACTATATAGATACAAAAAATATAAAATTTTACAAATTCATGTCCCTATATTAAAAACGTGAAGGTTTGTATATAGATAATATCTTAATTTTCAGAATAACAAATAGGCTTCTTTTATTACGAGAAAGTTATGTGAAAGAGAGCTGCATGAGAATCTCGAAACACTAGTACTTGGTATGAAATAAAACTAGAAGTTTTAACCGCTTGATACACTTTGGTAACTATATTACACCGAATGACGAAAAAATACAAAATTAACTTTGCGGTCGAGTTTATGGCGGGAATTTTTTTTTTTCGTGTTTTTATTTGGGAAGGTATACCGATAAATTTGTGTTTAATGTGATTAAATCTACTTGAACTGGTCTTTATTTTGATATAATTCACACTAAAATTACAGTTCATTCACATAAAAACATCGTACAATTAAAAAAAAACAAAAAAAAAAATTTTGGCGGGAAAATAGTCCCGAAGTATTAATTTTTTTTTCAAAATAATTTGTGATAATTGAAATAATATAATAACTGATCGACTACTTGAAAAATTGCAAAAAAATCTCAAGTGTCAAAAATGTTAGTTTACATTTTAAGTACATTAATTATAAACAAACGAAACCGCTAGAAGCGTCTTGAAACGCTCTTGAGAATAATGGGCTTAAAAACGTACAAGTAACGCGGCACTTCATATGCCGAAGCGTAAACAAACGCACGTAGGTAACCTGACACCCGTTTTCCCGCCAAAATTGTAAAATCGATTCGCCAAAAGTGTAGCAAGCGGTTTAATAAAATAACATACAGAAATATCTAGAAAATCTTTTCTAACTCTTCCGAACTAAACGACTGTCTGGCACGTAACATGCCTAATTACGTCCTGCTAGTAAATCCAAATGTCTCTTTCCAACCCTTAAGTACGTCATAAGGGCAGCGTAAGGGATGTTAACCCGCCCTTAAAAGCACTCCACAGTTTTAGGGTTAAACACCACTCGTAAACCGTCAAGTGAAAACTGCTGTGAAAATTCCTTAAAGGAATTTAGAAGGGTCTGTAAATGACTTGAGCTTTTTGGGAAGAAATTAGGGGTATCCGATGAAATAAATAAATTATGGCGAAGCATCTAAAATATTTCTGTAGTTCAGAACTTGGAGTTGTTGTTTATTGTTCACTAATTGTGCCACACTGTTTCACTTCTTACTAACTTGACTGGTTTCGTGGCTTAGTTGGTAGTGAGCCTACCGAAGCCGGAGGTTGTCGTGAGTTTAATTCCCACCCAGTGCAAAGATTTGTGTGATGAATTTCAAATATTTGTTGCTTGCAACCCCCCTCTTCACCTGCAATCAGTTGGACAGCTTACAAGTGACGGCATAGTGATGAATCTTAATACTTTTTACCATTCTATCATCCTACATAGGTCTCCTGGTGGTTCATTTGACCCGTAAATTTTGTTCACGGGCCTGTAGTCTAGTAGTAATTAGTATCTCGTGCTCTAGAAATTAAGCTACACGATTTCGAATAGAAATTACCAACCTAATAAGTTAAGACTGCTAAGTCATTTCTTTTCAGCCGAGAAGTAATCCAGCGAGCGTTACTTTGTGTCGAGAGTCGAGAGATACACTCCGGCTAAGCTGCAGTCGGCAGTGATTAGCAGCCGGGCACGTTCCTCTGATGTACCGGCTAATGGGGATCTTAAGCGGCGACATTGTGAATACGCAATGATAGGGGACGGTTTCTGGAATGGATTGTTTGGAACACTTTTGTATTTATTTGGTAGGAACGACTGTTTGTTTTATATTTAATCGACTTAGAAAAGGAGTAGGTTCTCAGTTCGCCTGTATGTTTTTTTGTATGTATGTCGCAGCCGGATTGTATAATCCGCTGTATTACATTACGGCTAGCCGTTTTGAAAAGCAGGGCCGTTTTGAAAACGGGCGGATTAACGATTAGCCGGAATGAATGCGGCTGATTAAAAAACAGCCGACATGTATTCGACGCCATACGTTATTCAAAACGGCTAGCCGTAATGTAATAAAGCGAGAGATTAGACAATTTTTAGTTCTGATTCTTAACACTCATGACGCTCCCTGACAGAACAACAACTATGGTTGAATACAGTGTGTTGCTAAATTGCTAGAGTGACTGTGGATTTTGGAGTTTGGAGGAATCGTACACAAAATTATTGGGGTGGTTTACCACCGTTCACCTCTTGAGACGGCTCACGGTGTAATTTGGAAACATAGGACCCATATCCGACTCGGAGCACCCCGACTCCACCTAGTCTTGTCGCTACTACCCCTAGAGTGTATTTAAAAAATGCGTGAGCCAGAAGCTCAAGGGAGGTCCTGAGTTGAGCGAGCCATGCGAGGCCAAGCGTAGCGAATGGGGGAGGTGGCGAGCGAAGTGAATCGGCGACCTCCGTAGTGGAGCGCAGGCCGAGTATGGAGAAGCGACACTCAGGGCTGACCGCAGAGCTTCTGGCGGGTGGCGGGAGCCCACCTGGAGTCAAATCTCAATGATAAACCTTTGTCTATGTAAGTGCACCATGTTTAGGTGTACCGTCACCAAAATCGAGTTAGGGGCTTTCAAGTTTTATCTGAGAGGCAAAATATTGTAATAAAAATAGGAAGGAATATTGTAATAAGTAACGTGTCAGCTTTTTCTGAATAATTTAATTTTAATTTTAAAAATTGTTTATTTTGTAAGTATGGTCAACCTACAATTTAATCAGTAATACAATGCGGCTAAACACGGGCCGCCTTATTGAAGAACGTATCGCAATGACAATCCGGCTAATCGTTGAACCGCCGTATTACAAAACGGCCCTGTTTTTTAAAACGGCTAGCCGTAATATAATACGGTGAATTATACAATCCGGCTGCGACATGATAAACATGTCGCAGCCGGCAGTTTACGTGACACTTTCTTAATATTGTGTAGTTGTTCAGAGGTGGTAATTTAAGTTATACCAAAAATCGAACTGCTTTTAAAAATCAAACAAAAATTGAACAAAAGTAACTTCGTTGTTTCATTGTATCAGTGCGTTTAGTTGGTTGACCCATATTATTCGCAAATTGTATTACCTATTACTCAAGTAGGTAAACACTGTTTTTGATCCTAGGTTCTATATGTACGAGTATGATTTTGAGTAATCAGGGAGAGAGGGAAGTGTCTGTCTGAAATACGGCTAGCGCTGTGGGTTAGAGCTAGAGTGGAAAAGGCCTTCCTCTGCCGGATGCGTGAGAGAGAGAAATCTACACATACTGGCCGAGTGGCGTCGAGTGAAGGCCAACGCTAGTATCTGGAAGGTCTATTTGCCTTGACTTGTGATCACTCGTCGTCGCTCGCCTAGCTGGCTGAGTGACGGCAAGTGGCCAGTGTGTATGGGGCTCATTTGCCTCGACTCGTCTCCGCTGCCGTCGCTCGTGACCACTTGCCGCGATTCGGACCGGTGTCGGTTTTTGTGCACAAAACAAAGGCGCTTGTATTGGCCTGAACTCGGCCAGTGTGTGGATGCTACCACTCGCCATGTACCGTTTTGTAAACGCTCACGTTGGCCTCTCGGCCAGTTTGTATAGGCTTTACATATAAAGAAGCGGTTTACCAAAAACTCACCAGTAAGAAAGGACAGCCTCCTCATAGCCGGGAAGGGGTGGTTCCCCGACGTGTCGAGCAGGTCGAGCTGGTAGACCTCCCCCCGGATCCGGTACAGCTTGCGGTGGAAGTCCTCGATCGTGGGGGTGTAGCTGTCTTCGAACTTGGTGCTCAGGAACCGAGAGACCAGCGACGTCTTCCCTACGCGAGCTGACCTGGGGTAAAACTGTCTTTTAGTCTTATCAAATGTATTAATTCTTTCTTTTTTAATAAATATCAATTAATTAAATTTTAAAAAATAGACAAAAGAAAAAATACAAATAAAAAAATGGATTAACCAAATATTAAGCATAAATGCGAAAGTTTGGATGTTTTTATCTTTGTTGCTCTATGACGTCTGAACGGATCAAGTTGAAATTTGGCACATAGTTAAATTATGATCTGAAAGAACCTATAGCTACTTTTAAATTTTAATTCCGATAAAATAACGGGAACGGGAACTACGCGGGTAAAACCGTTGAGTACGGCTAGTAGTATATGTATATATTGTATATATCTAGTTACAGTGTAGTAAGACAACATAAACGACACCAAGAAGAAGATTAACAATTATAAGTAGAGATTTACTACGATAACATGACCCGCCCCTCCAGAGTTCAAAACGTTTGAAAGTATTTGTGAAAGTAGGTCATGTGTGCGTACTGCTACTGCCGTCAAACACCTAGTCGAGCTAGCAAATCTATGGATTTGTTGCTCGACTAATTACAACTACATACGAATAATTACAATTACGTACAAACTCTTTCGTAAGGATGTGACTACACACATTATTAAAACAGTAATTTGGAGGGGCGGGTCATGTTATCGTAGTAAATCTCTAACTAGTAACGACCCACGTTTTCATCTGTTTCATCTGTATTCCCGTTAATACGTTATGAAAAGTAGCCTATTTTTATTCCCGATTATAACCTATTAATGTTCTTAATTATAACCCTATCCATTCATACGTTTCAATGGGTTTGAACAAACAAATATTCAAACTTCTAAATTTCGCTTTTATAACATTAGTAGGATTAAATTTGTCTTCGCCAGTAATTTGGTCACATTTGAATTTTAGTTTCATGTTTGGATAGGTTTTCATTGGGAATATAAAGTAAATTTGTTTACACTACAAAATAAGACTATTCTATTTTTATTTATGATCACTGTTATTTTTCCTGAACATATAGCACAAACAGGAACAAAAGAGTATCTCCTGACTATGCCACTGTTTGGGATGTTTTTTTTTAGAGATAATAAAGTTAATAATGTTGTCTGAGATTTAAAACAAATATCTGACTTGCTCAATTTTGGTTGATCGAGCTTTGATCAGTATATTTTTAAAGAATTATTTTACGTTTTTCCTTCCAAACCATATTGAGTACCCATGTAAAAAGTAGTCATGCACATGTACGTTTCTAGCCCAAAGCTCAATAAGCAGTAGAAGAAAAAGTCATCCGAGGCCAACTTAGTAAAAAAGACCAGAAGTAAGTAGTATTGAAAAAAAAAAATTTGCATAGAGTGACGAGACGAGCAGGACATTCGCTTAATGATTAGCAACATGTCTGCTCACAACAGTACAGTGACACACAGGTATTGGAACAATTGGAGTCCAAATCATTAATTAGCTGGCAAGACACATCGTTCGTCATCCAGAGATCTGAGATGTCTTATCTCTATGTCCTATATTTCACTGAAAACAAACTTTGACTTACTTTTAACCAGATTGTTCTTATGACTCCAGCCCCTACCCATATCTAATTTAAACATCGATTCATTAAGGGTGTACCCCGAGCATATGACCTTGAGTATTTCTTACCTTATCGCACACCGCAAGAAAGAGCAAGAGAAAAACAGTAGGATTTGCCGCTGTTTTACGCTTCATTTTTAGAATACACTCTTTATAAAATCAGATGTTGGTCTTTTGAAAAAAATAAAACTACCAAAATGTTCGTAATGGAATTGTCTATCCGTTGGTGTAAGTACAAAATCAAAATAATGGAGGTTTTCCGAGGAGATGCATGATAACTACAATTATTTAATTTTTTCTTGGTTTCGTTGTGAGGCGATTATTTAAACAATAAGTCCATTAACAAAAAAATAAAACTACCATTTTAAAGCCAAGAAGTTGTAGAAATTGAATGTATTTTTTACCAGTTGACATATGTTTTGGCTAATGAGTAGATAGCTCTGAAAACTGGACAAAAAACTCGTTTTGCTGGGGGACGCACCTTAAGAAAAAAAATCATGTTATACAAGATTTTTACTTGAAAATCGCTATAAACTCCGTTGAAGGCTGGATTACTCAGCGATGTTTATCCAACTACGTTTTAGTACGTGTGTAGGCATGCGAATGAAAGTAGGGACAAGGTCAATTTGTTTCTAAGATCTACTCAAACTTAGTATGGCTTCTATACGTCGATATTCACTTATATGAACTAAGTGTACCTATGGCCCGATATCCGTGGCTATGGCAGACTATTCCTACGGAGGCTAATTCTACTCGCACACTAAGTGTACTGTTTTAATATAAGTAAGTAGCTAGCGTATAATATATAGGTCTATACTATACTCTCTATAGTGATATAGAGTATAGTACAGGGATCATGTACATACCTATCCAACGTTGAATTTATTGAAATCAGTCTTAGTAACTCTTCAGATATAAGTTCCAATTACGGTCAAAATTGAGAGCCTAGCCGAAAGTTCGGTTTCGGCTTTAAGCTGTTTCGGTCGGACACTACCATAAAACCACACACACGTAACGATAAATCGTAGCAATTAATCTATGCAAACCGATTTGCTCAGATTTATCTATCGTGTGTATGACAAAACGTTGCAGATTGTTATACACACGATTGATAAATCTGAGCAAATCGGTTTGCACAGATTAATCGCTGCTACATATATATCGTTACGTGTGTAGCTGACTTTAGGCTGCTAGGATAAGTCAACCTTGTTTCAAAAGACTTGAACGTCTCTTGCTTATCGAGTTTTATCAGCATATACATTTTAGAGAGTGTGCAAACTGACATGCAGGATGTAACATCCACCGTGCTCAATAGACATGCTTAAATCTTGTATAGCGACACCGTTTCATGGCTGACGTTCTAAAGATGAGGAGGTTTGACTCCACTAATGGGATAAGAACGTTTAAGTTGTAGAATGCGGTGCCTGAGTGGGTATTCTGTTACAATCTTCGTGTTTCCAAGTCGAGAGTGAATCGAAATCGTGAACTTTCCATCGTCATCAGGCGGGATGGCGGTCTATTGAAAACCAAGTGAAGTAGAAGATTATTTAAGAAGAGATTAAGAAGCAGAATTAAATATTTTTTACGTAGAAAATTCTGATCCGTGTGTTACTGTCACCTATGAGAATAACAAATACGTCGGTTGGACTATTGTATAAGCTAATTCAAATTAAGATCATAAAATGTATTTCTTCAGTTTAGTGTCATAAATTACCATTTATTTCTCAAATCAATCAAACAGTTAATAAATAAAGTGGCCAAGTGCGAGTTGGACTCGCCCATGAAGGGTTCCGTTGCAGCAAGTAACATAATTTACATAGTACACATTGTTTTTTTAGTTCGTTGTAACTTTGATCGAAGCTTAATAATAATGTATTTATGACGTACTAAAAAAAAACTACTCATCAGATCGTGTTCAAACCAATTTTCGTTGGTAGTTTGCATGGTAATGTACATCATATATTTTTTTAGTTTTTTTCATTCTCTTATTTTTGAAATTAGAGGGGGGGGGGACACATTTTACCACTTTGGAAGTGTCTCTCGCGCAAATTATTCAGTGTAGACAAAAACTATATTAGAAATCTCAACATCATTTTTGAAGACCTATCGATAGACATCCCACACGTGTAGGTTTGATGAAAAAATTTTTTTTGGGTTTCAGTTCTAAGGATGGGGGGCAACCCTAATTTTTCTTTTTTTTTGTAAAAATCTTAATGTAGAAAACAGAAAAAAGAAATGAAACAGAATACATCTACTTACCAAGTTTCAATAGTGTAGTTCTCATAGTTTCGGCAAAAAGTGGCTGTGACATACGGACGGACAGAGAGACAAACAGACATGACGAATCTATAAGGGTTCCGTTTTTACGTTTTACGGAACCCTAAAAACTATCCATATGGCTGTGAAGTATAAATGTTACCAATAAAAGATACACTTTTGTATTAGACGTTTTTATACCAATGTAATTCCTTTATAGTTATGAGAATCGTCCCTCAGGCTAAGCTTTTATTTTCTCATCATTCTGTTTTTACGTTACTCGTAAGGATATCCCGTTAGTAATCCCTTTGTGTCTGTGAAGAGACTAAACGACTCTTTGTTGGATAACTGTAAAGGACTACATTCATTTCTTTTGATAGAACTGTACGAGGATATCAGTCTACCTATGTGTTGCCACAAAACAAGCAACAGTGATACAAATAATTGTTGTAGTGTAAAATAAATAAATATTGGTGGACAATTCACACACAACACCATCTGACCCCAAACTAAGCAAAGCTTGTGTGATGGCGGCCAAATACCTGATATAATACTTATATAGTTTTAAATACATACTTATTATACATAGAAACACCCAGACACAGTGCAAACATTTGAATTCATCACACAAATATTAGCACTGGGTGGGAATCGAACCCACGACCCTCGGCTTCGCAGGCAGAGCTACTACCCACTAAGCCACGAGGCCAGTCAAAATAGTCACAAGTAAAATTTCTGAGAAGGTGTTTGGTAGATAATTCTGAAAACATTTAGCGAACAAAAACTACACCTCAACATTTTATATGAACATTTAGTTTTACTAGGTACATATGCGGCCATAGTAGGAAAACTCTTAGTAGTTTATTACCGAGTAACTCCTCAGCTTACATAAGGTGTTAATTGGGTCATGGGAAGTCATTATCACCCCCTACTTTTTGAACCAAATACGAAGTCATGTAGTAGACCTATACCTACTATTATGTTGCTGTCACTTGAAGTCACTCACAAAGAGAGGCTTAAAGCCATAATCGACTTTATTGGCCCAGTGTGGTTAGACAGATGACAAATGCGCCCGAAATATCTCATTCTTGGAACCCATTGGCTTTCATTCAACGTTAAAACCAGTGTTTGAAAAATAAATTGAAAATATCAAGCAGGATTGGAACTTACAACCTCACGATTGTGAAATCGGATGATCTCACCACTAAGCCACCACAACTATAATCACTTCATCTTAAAGGCCACCAGAGGTTTACTGCCATGGATCCCTTTATTTTAAAAGTCTAACGTTAGTTCAGATGTGCACAGCTTAGTTAATTAAACAGTAAACAGAGTTTTTAAACTAAGCTTCTTTATATAAAGAGACCTAAGATGGCAGTAAGCCTCAGATGCTTTATGAACATACACACATACCTATTTGTTACCATAGAGCATGGGACGGCAACGCGCGGCGCGGCATACGCCCCGCGACCTACTTCCCTACGGCCCGCGAC
The DNA here is from genome assembly GCA_963693475.1 of Ectropis crepuscularia. Classification (NCBI taxonomy): domain Eukaryota; kingdom Metazoa; phylum Arthropoda; class Insecta; order Lepidoptera; family Geometridae; genus Ectropis; species Ectropis crepuscularia. The sequence continues at coordinate 21,275,022 of OY856354.1, read as the reverse complement.
GGTTTTAATAAGATTTAAAAATTTAAATAATTTATTTCCTATTTATACAATAAAACAGATTTATTAACTCGCTTATGTTATCATGAACGCAGTTGGTTTAAAGGTAACTATCCAGCCGGTCACGGCGGACGGCGTTGTATTAATTTGCCTACATTCCATACAAATTCTTGAAGGTTTTTTCATAATTCAATAAGGAACCGACTTCAGACGGATTACATGCGATGATTGTCTAGTACCACACCATGCGGCTCATGACTCCTAAAAGGTTGCCTACCCCTGCCATTGAGAGAGAATCAGATTTTTAGGACCACTATTCGCGTCAGACGTCACTGGTAACAGCTTGGTCATCCTTATTCTCCAACTTTCATCGGATCTGTACGTGATTACGTTAATCAAGTTTTGCCATGGCCCTGATTCCCGATAACCAAAAAACCAACATACCGGTATAACATGATCTACAATTGCGTAAAGTTGCAACTAATCTTGGGATCCAGGTAAATTGGCTAATACACAGGCTTTGGTTATTGTCACTGGTAATATGTGCACATAACGGTAGCCCTCACAGCGTAGCTTGCTTATGTGGATGTTTCTATGTGATCATCGAAGTTAAGAAACCTTTCCGTTTTCCAAATGTCTTTCGGTCTGAACAATCTGATATCCTAGAAAGAACTTGCCATTTCCTGTTCTATACAAAACTAAAGTTTGGCTTTCAGAGTTGGCTAACGTACTTAATAGAAACTTTGCACAAAAGATTTGATTAGATAAGCACGTTCGTACCCTGAAGCAAAAAACATTCTATTTTAGACAAGGAGTCAGAACGGAACGACAAGAAGTGAAATAACTTCGGAAGGTTTTGTTTCCGATGTAATTTTGTTTCTTGTCACCTTTGTAATGTAATACACTTACAGTACCCCGCGGTTTTGCCCGCGTAATACTACTGCTCGTAATTTTAGTGGGATTGATAGTAGCTCTAACCAGTAGATAGCTAGTAGAATGTTAAGCCTCATCCACGAAATATGACCATCCTCTTTTCAATTCTCAATCGTTTTCGAAAAAAGAATAGGTTTTCCATAAAAAATAATCAAGTATAATGTTGTGACATCATATTTACTACTAAAAATTAATAAGGATTCATTATACCTACACCTATTATACAAACTATTTTTTAAGTAAATTATATGAAATACTAGCAGTGCCCTGTGGTTTTACCTGGGTAGTTCCTGTTCTCGTTATTTTCTCACAATAAAACGTAGCATATGTTCCTAATTTCAACCCAATCCGTGAAGCTATTCAAACGTAAACCAAAACTTTCGTATGTATAATGTTAGTGAAGTTGGTCCCTTAGATACATCATCAACATCATCATCAACAGCCCACTAAACGTTCCCACTGCTGGGACTCGGGGCCTTCTCTCGCAAGGAGAGAGTTAAGGCCATAATCCACCACGCTGGCCCAGTGCGGGTTGGCGGATGACACATGACTTCGAAAGATTCTAGGTACATGTCGGTTTCCTCACGATGTTTTCCTTCACCGTTTTAAGTTAGCGGCATTACGCACATGACTTCGAAAAGACAGTGGTGCGTGTGGGGTTTGAACCCGGGGTCTCCGGATCAGCAGGCGCCGTTCTCCCGACTAGACTAGCCGTAACTTGATTAGCTTTTCAGATTGATGAGCCTTAGATACAAAATAAGTAAATAGATCAGGTTTTTCCGCATGGTTCCTTTGTACCAATCGTGAGTAGATGAGGTGTATGTTAGCTATGGCAATATAGTGATGTGCCGCGACAAAAGCATGACACTTCCGCAATAGCGATCAGACGCGTGCTTTTGGTTTATGCGTTTGTTCTAACTCTATACGTAGTATATGTAAACTCTTTGGTTGGTCCCATAAAAATCAATCAATCAACCATCAACATGTAGTCAATAATTTACTTTAGTTTTTCGGAGAAGTGTACAGTAACTGGTAAGGTAATTTTGACGATTTTTTGATAAAAATAGGCATTACTTAGAATGTATTGAAAATATAAGTTTATTGGTATCTCGATTGTGTGTTGCAAAGTACCGTACCGATCAGTACGTGATGCGGAGCGCACCATATTCTAGCGTCTGGTTATATTATATCCATATTTCAATGGTAGACTGATCTCCGTATTTCAAAACTTTACGTATGCACAATATAATTTTTTTCTGAGTTCTTTTTACTTTCAGCATAAGCATCATAAGTCAACCATAAAATGTTCTCACTATCTCACTGCTGGAACTCGGGGCCTGCTCTTGCAAGGAGAGAATCAAGGACATACGAGTAACTCATATCGCTGGCCCTGTTCCGATTGGTGTATGACGTACTCGTATCATGACCTCGAAAGATTCTTGAAAGATTGTATTTTGCAAATGATGAAAACGATTTGACTTTGTATAAAAATTTGATACATTTTTAGCACTACGTAAGTTACTATACACTCGCACTAATCAATCGGTGTCCACACGAGTTTGCTACTAATCACTAAACACCTGCACTCGCACTAATCAAAATGCAAACAGGCATTTACGGTAGATCTCCTACTCGTCTTTTCTAAGACACAATAGACTTCTACGAAGTATGATCCTTAAAAAATCCCTTTTGACTCTCGTTTTGAACACACCAAGAATGTATCCTCCGAGAATGGCGCCCGCTCAGGCGAACCATTCAATTAAGTGATTAAAAGTTGTAGTGCCTATAAAATATTATTCTCTGACTTGATTGCGAGAATCTGACTGTGTTACTATAAGTTATGTTAGACTATCTGTTTATCATTAATCTACTGAAAACTATAGCATATTCATTTATTCATACAGCAAGTACACGTCAATTCCAATTTTACAATGAATAGTGGAAATCATAAAATTATAAGTCATTAGCTGTTGCCCGCGACTTCGTCCGCGCGAAATAAATACCAAGGTAACTCAGGCAGTACCTATTTGTTTACCCCGACACATTTAGGGCTACTAAAACAGCTTATAATAAAACAATTGTATATAATTTCATCAAAATCGTTTCAGTTGTATAGATCTGAAAGTGTAAGATACATTCGGCCCCATTTCAACTCCAATTTAATTCCCACACAGTTCGAAATTACAAAATTGCAAGAACAAACGTTCGGTTGCTTTGTGTCAAGTGCCTGTATACAGAATTTTATGGTTTTATCTTCAACGGTTGGGAACTTCCATATTGATATTCATCCCCCATTTCAAACCCAATTTCCTCCCCGTACAGTTTGAAATTACAAAATTGATAGAACAAACAATTCGTTTGCTTCGTGTCAAGTGCTATACAGAGTTTCATGGTTTTATCTTCAACGGTTGGAAACTTCCATATTGACACTCATACCCCATTTTAACCCCAATTTCACCCCCGTACAGTTCGAAACTACAAAATTGATAGAACAAACATTCGTTTGATTGCTTCGTGTCAAGTGCTTATGAACATAGTTTCATGGTTTTATCTTCAACGGTTAGGAACTTCCATATTGACATCCATCCCCCATTTCAACCCCAACTTTACCCCCGTACAGTTCGAAATTACGAAATTGATAGAACAAACATTGGTTTGCTTCGTGTCAAGTGTCTATATACAGAGTTTTATCTGCAACGGTTGGGAACTTCCATGTTTACATTCATCTCCCATTTCAACCCTAGTTTCACCCCCGTACAGTTTGAAATTACATTGCTAGAGCAAACATAAATATGTTCTCTTCGCGTCAAGTGCCTATTTACAGAGTTTCATGGTTTTATCTTCAACGGTTGGGAACTTCCATATTGACATTCATCCCTCATTTCACCCCCGTACAGTTTGAAATTACAAAATTGATAGAACAAACATTTAATTGCTTCGTGTAAGGTGTCTAGACAAAATTTGATAGTTTTAAAAAGACGAATTTTCATACAACCGTTCATCCCTTGTTTCACCTTCTTATGGGTTGAATTTCGCAAAACTCCGTCTTAACGAGCGCCTACGTGCTAAATAGGACCTCCTTGCTAAATTTCAGATTCCTAGCATTTATAGTTTCTGAGATTCCTTGATACCTTTGACCTTTCGCTTTTATATATATATAGATAACTATTTATAACTAATTATCAATAACCCTTCTTTCAGTCGGGTAAAAATGGCAGCTTAAAAAAATAATTATACCAATAATTGTTATGGAAATTATTAAACAACTAGCGGCCCATTCCGGCTCCGCTCGGATATTGTCATTTAAAGACTATTTATTAATCGAAATAAAAACTATCCTATCTCTCAAGTTGGACCAGACTGCTCACGGTGTGCCAATTTAATTTAAAATCGGTTAAGTAGTTTAGGAATCCACCGCGGACAAACATCGTGACAGGAGATTTATATATATTAAGATAATATTCAGACATTGGAAACACAGAAACGCATAAATAGACATACATATATGTATGTATGATGTGTTCAGTGGCTGAGCAAAGAGCAAATCGCACCGCACGCCGGAAAACTCTGTCCAGTCTGTCGTAAGGTGTCGTTTTCCTTGAGCGTAGGTGTGCCTTGGGAGATGCAACTGTAGGCATTTATAACTTAGATTATTTGCCAGGAACAAAAGTTAAGTTTTTTTTCCAATTACAAATTTCAATTCAATTACAATTAGAAATTTCGAAGCATTATATCTTCGTAATTTTTTGTTTGGGAAACAAAAGAAAAACTACGTGTATAATATTTTATAATAATCCAACTGGCGGGCTAGTTAGTTTATTTTAGTCGCCATGCCTCATCAGTCACTCATCATTTTTCCAAGCGCGTCAAAAAAGTATAACCACAATATTAATCCATTTCGTTCGATGGGCCGTACACGCTATTTAATTATTTGACATATATTAAAACGTTAAAAAGGAATGACGAAAAAAATCGTGCGTACATAAAAGAGGTATCATATACCAACCGCCATCAAAGGACATCATTGGCAATCCGCAACAGATAGAAATCCCCGGAGGACATTATTGATAAGCAGCTAAGCTGTGGATAAATGCTCCTAGAACCGTCCTCTATCCTAGATCCCAAAGCTCGCTTTTATCCTTTTCCCTACAAAGGCAGGTAAGGTAAGGTATGTTTGGAATTTCGTTCAACTTTAGGGTAATCTCACAATCCGTGCATACGTGACTCTCCCTACGTAAACATTATTTAGGCGCAAATTACAGAAGCTTCGTAAGCGCTATTATTTGTAGTATTTAAAATATACATTGATAGAATTCTGTAATAAAAGTCATAGGTCACATCACTGTCATTAATAAGACATATTTTTCACCAAACTTATCACTTGTTTCTGTTATCTGATATAGCTTCATTGGATCAGCGATCCCTAAAATCCCACTTTTTTAGAAGTCTATGATGGTGTCAACAAGAGATCAACCTCTCAGATTCGTCTAAAGTTACCGCAACCAAGATTGGAGATGTTTAGAAGAAATTATGTTCGCATGGCTCTTTTGATTTTTAATCCCCTACCAGCTGAATTAATGGATGTTCCTTACAGAAAAATTTGTGCTCAATAAAAAAATTGGTTAGCAAAATAATATTTTTATAAATTGGATGATTTCTTGAACAAAATGTAATTTCGTTTGCATTTGTATGATAAGGCGTGCCATTAATGCTAACCACATCTATTTTTGTTGTTAGGTATATTTTGCAGTATTTTATAGTACTTAAATGATTATTATGATTGTTATGTATTCCTGATTTAAATTGTGCATGCCGTCATGGCCGTTAATGGAAGAACATTCTTTGAATTGTAATTAATATAAGGACATAAACCTACCTCTTAACTACCAAATGTATACCTATATTGACTTGACTTGACTAAAAATCTTCTCAGAAGACATCCTAGCGTAATAAAGGGGCGTATAATGGGTGAACAATTATTGTTAACGTGAAAACATATTTAGCCATGTTGTGCACTTTTTGGTACGAGAAAATCTAATGGGATCGCGTCACTGACATGCCAATGTGGTAGTACAGCGTAGGAACGGCGGGGGAGCAGTGGAACGAGTATATCTGTAGTTATACAGATGACGTATTATTGTGCATTATTAGTGCTGATTAATATAATTTTAGTAGTGGTAGGACTCTTAGCAGAGTCCGCCTGGGGAAGTACCACACCTTTGCCAAATATTCTACCGCCAAGCAGTAATGTGCAAACATTACTGTGTTCCGGTCTGTAGGGCAATGATTCCAGAGAAATTACAGGTCTAAGAGACATAATATCTTAGATGTCTGGGTGACGAGTGCAGTGCAGTGCTAGGCAATGATTTGGACTATCACGTTTCAATAGCTGCGTGTTACTGTGCTGTTATGTGGCAGGCATGTTGCTTACCATCAGGCACATGACCTGCTCGTCTCGTCACTCTATGCTATAAAAAAAATTACTAAAATTCGAAGTTATAAGTTTTTACTTCCATCGTTATTCTTTATGATTGCCAATTTGTTTTAATACAGTTTACTTGAAACTAATGCGTATATTTTCAGACATAATCGTTAAAAGCTGCCGCTCAACTCTTCTCAAGGTTACTAGATTGAGTGGCAACTCGGCGATCGATCAATCACGTTGATCTGACACTAATTGCAACAAGTCCTAGATTCGGTAAGGTTAGTGATAGGTATCTTTTAGGTGATGAATTTTAGCTCTTATTTTTTTGAGATATTACTAGTAGTTTCAGTATTAAAGTAAATAAACTATGTTTATACAATAAACTCTTTTTAAACAAAAAATTAAACCGACTTCAAAACCACGAATAGGCACGCAAAAGCCTTTTTAGTGCAAAAAAAGTTTCAAAATGCATTTACACAATTTCGTGTTGACAGAATCGAGTTTCATAACTTTTGTGAAATCTACAACCATCTTATACAGACAAAATTGTAGACAAATTTTAGTTTTTTGTGTATATTTCACAAACCACCTGGCCGATTTCGATAAAATTTATAAGGGATCATTTAGAAAACATACTCATCCGAACACAAAAAGAAATTTAGAAATCGGTTTGATCGTTCTCGAGAAATCAGGTAACACACATAAAAAAGAAAAAAAAAATGGTGGTCGAATTGATAACCTTTTGGAAGTCGGTCAAAAAAATAAACCGACTTCAAAACCAAAAAGAGACAATCAAAAGCGAAAAATAAGTTTTAAAAAGAGACGACTTTCGAGTACGTGCATTATCCACCAACCCGCAATAGGCCAGCGAGGTGGATGTGGGTGGATTATACCCTTGACTCTCTCTTTGTTGTCTCCCTATAGATAGAACTCATAAATAGACCTATCTATAAGGAGACAAAGTAGGCTATTTAAGATTTGTGCTATGCACTATGCCTCTTCAGTATCACTACATAGTACAAAACAAAGTCGCTTTCTCTGTCCCTATTTCCCTATGTATGCTTAAATCTTTAAAACTACGCAACGGATTTTTATGCTGTTTTTAGGGTTCCGTAAATCGTAAAAACGGAACCCTTATAGATTCGTCATGTCTGTCTGTCTGTCTGTCTGTCTGTCTGTCCGTCCGTATGTCACAGCCACTTTTTGCCGAAACTATGAGAACTACACTGTTGAAACTTGGTAAGTAGATGTATTCTGTGAACCGCATTAAGATTTGAACAAAAAAAATTAAAAAAAATAAAAATTAGGGTTGCCCCCCATACTAAGAACTGAAACTCAAAAAAATTTTTTTCATCAAACCTACACGTGTGGGGTGTCTATCGATAGGTCTTCAAAAATGATGTTGAGGTTTCTAAAATCATTTTCGTATACACTGAATAGTTTGCGCGAGACACACTTCCAAAGTGGTAAAATGTGTGTCCCCCCCCCTCTAACTTCTAAAGTAAGACAATGAAAAATCTAAAAAAAATATATGATGTACATTGCCATGTAAACTACCAACAAAAATTAGTTTGAACTCGATCTGATGAGTAGTTTTTTTTAGTACGTCATAAATACACTATTATTGAAACTTCGATCAAAGTTACAACGAACTACAAGAACTATGTGTACTACGTATATTATGTTACTTGCTGCAACGGAACCCTTCATGGGCGAGTCCAACTCGCACTTGGCAACTTTATTTTTATAGATAGAGTGATTCAAGGTTTTTATGCAGAATACATGCATAGTACAGTAGAAAGATACTGATAATTTTAATTATTTCTAAAACAATGTCATAAATGCACACAATTTTTGCGCTTAAATTGCAAACGCTGGTTGAACCCTACGAGATAAATCAAAATAATGTACCGCAGTATTGTACACCTTAAAAAGGTCTACAAAAAAACTCATTTTGATACATGTATATCTATTAGGGATAACCCGCAATAATCATTTTTATTAGTATATTTAGTATCAGCATTGCACCCGTGCGAATCCGGGGCGGGTCGTTAGTCTTTAATAAAAGAAATATATGGCATCGTAAAATTCCATAACATAATAATTCTAATCATATGAATGATGATTCACTCTAGCCCAGGTCTAACCCAACGGTTATTAGTGGGCTGTTAGTAACTATTATAATTGTACATATTATAAAAACGTAATTAAAAACATATTATTTTATAATAACTAGCCTCAGATGTCCTATACTATACTGAACTTTGAACTAGCGTCGAAGGCGCAGTGCCCTATGAAGTGTACTAGTGCGTTCCCATGGAGATCCCAATGCACTTTTTTAGGTACTGAGAAAACCCACAGAAGGTTTTTTTATTACAGTGTGACGAGACGAGGACGACATGTGCCTGATGGTAAGCAACATCCCTGTCACATAACAGCACAGTGACACACAGCTTTTGGAACATTTTGGAAGAGTCCAAATCATTACCTAGAACTGCACTGCGCTCGTCACCCAGACATGTAAGGTGTTGTATCTCTAAGCCCAGTAATTTATCTGGAAACATTGCCCTTCAAACCGGAACACAGTAACGCTTACACATTACTGCTTGGCGGTATAATAACTGGCAAAGGTGTGGTACTTCCCCAGGCGGACTCTGCCAAGAGTCCTACCATTACTAAAAACGTAAAAAAACTACTTAGTGGTTATAAAAACGTAGAGTTCGTTAAGAACCTACAATCTCACAGACAGATAAACAAACGTGCTTTTACGCATCAAACTTATTTTTCATATCGCCTGCTAAACAATGTCCAATTTTATATGCCATGAAACGTCAAAACAAAGCAAGTACCTAATTGTGACCTTTTAAATGCAGAGGTAATAGTACGAGATCCGGCTGCAGAATCTCTACGTTCATCGCGTATTTAATCCAATTCACATTTGAACAAACATTTATGATTAGGAGAATACATTGATAATAGGTTGCCAGTCAATAAGTGGCCGCAAGTAATTTTAACTAAACTGATGTTAATTAATTTTCGAAAAAAAATGGCGCTCACTTGTTTTTTAAATAAAATATCATCCACATCATAGCAATGTATGTAAAGAATTCGAAAATCGATGGGTGCCAGTGCACAGTCGGCCGCAACTACTTCGCAGCCAGGTGTAAACAGGTAATATTTTGGTGTGTTTATACGTTCATAACGTACATTTATGATTTATATATCGGATGAAAGCTATTTTTTTTCTGTTTATTATGATATACGGTTGCTTAATTAAATCTGGCCGCAAATAAGGGTTGCTGGCTGTTAAAAATGACAAATCTTAAAGATGAAAAAGAGCTAGCGTGTAACATCACTAGTCAGACGAGGATAGCGATTGCCAGCTGCACGATGCTTTAAAGGTATTGCGCATGCGTCGAATCCTAGTGTTCTCAACAGCTGCACCATTTTTATTCTAACATGAAAATCACGTTGTTTTAGAGTTCGTAATACATAACGTTATATATCGATACCTTTGGGTATAAAGGTCGTATAAACCATTTTGGCCAAACCAACTTATTTAATATATACCACTAGCTTTTGCCCGCGGCTTCACTTGCGTTTTGTAAGTCGTTGGCGTAAAGCCAAAGCGTTTATAAGAAATTTTCATCCTCGTTAACCCTTTTTTTTCGGGTTTATCTGCAATCAGCTGTGCTATAAGCAGATGGCTGCTGATAGCTGATAGCTGATGGTGCTGAAGGCGGGTTTAGTGTGGTCCCCATTAGAACCACTACTCTATATTTAGAACCACATAACTCATGGATTGTTGCCATTAAACCATTGGCAACATGTCATTTCTTTTGAGACGTTTAGTATATGGTAATGTCAGCGAGACAGTCGCAAATGGATTTAGGTGCAGCAACAGTCTTCTCCCATAACACGTACCTACTTCTTCCGCCACTGTCGTGATATTTGCGTATTGATGTATTTCGGAGTTACGAATGAGCCATGGTACATTACATATGGTGCGCAGTATAGCATTCTGCATTCTTTGCAACATTCTAATATTAGAGTTGCTGGCACTACCCCACAGCTGGATGACATATGTCCAAACTGGTTTTAAGATGGTCCTGTATATCAACAATTTGTTATCAGTGGGGAGTACACTGTTTCTTCCCAAGATCCAGTAAAGATTCTTGAACCGAAGATTCAGCTCTTCCCTTTTCTTTTTTATGTGTTGGTTCCAGGTTAGACGACGGTCGAGATGCAGGCCCAGATACTTCACGCTGTCCCTGTGAGGAAGCATGTACAGCTGGCAATCGCTATCCTCGTCTGACTAGTGATGATACGCGCTAGCTCTCTTTCACTCTATCTTTAAGATTTGTAATTTTTAACAGCCGGCAACCCTTATTTGCGGACAGATTTAACTAAGCAACCGTATATCATAATAAACAGAAAAAAATTAGCTTTCATCTGATATATAAATCATAAATGTACGTTATGAACGTATAAATACACCAAAATATTACCTGTTTACACCTGGCTGCGAAGTAGTTGCGGCCCCATCGATTTTCGAATTCTTTACATACATTGCTATGATGTGGATGAAATTTTATTTAAAAAACAAGTGAACGCAATTTTTTTTTCGAAAATTAACTAACATCAGTTTAGTTAAAATTACTTGCGGCCACTTATTGACTGGCAACCTATTATCAATGTATTCTCCTAATCATAAATGTTTGTTCAAATGTGAATTGGATTAAATACGCGATGAACGTAGAGATTCTGCAGCCGGATCTTAGACCATAAGTAATATTGAGAAGATTCCCTAGAATTAAAATGATTTGAATTTGGAACGTTGAAATTCGTATGAAAATTCTTACCCATATTATCATTGTAAAAAGACTTTATTAAAAACTCGAACTTCTTTTTCCAAATATCGAACTGGCCACTGAAACTAGCACGCACAGAAACATAACACAAAAAAAGAAAATATAAAAAGACGCCGTTGATTCGAATTTTGTTAGTTTATCACTTTAATTCTTAAATAACACCAAAATGTTATTATTTTACCAAATATATAACGCTGTCATTACATAATTGGACTAATGTATCTATTATAACTTTAAATTTTTTAACACTAAATATACTTAGAAACTAAATAAAATATTATTTTACCTTTCTTTTAATTGCCTCGCACAAGATATGAAAAGTAGAGTATTCAGTAGAGTGTTCTTGTGTCATGGGCGGCTTGGGTCCCTCGCTTCACTCAGGACTCTACAACTCCCTCGCTGAGCTCAGGATCCAATATGACGCCCATGACACAAGACATTGATTTACTCCCTTAGTGAATAATCTACTATTATTTCGCAAACCTCTCTTTTTACGTCGTAAGTTAGTCAAAAGTTTAAATTGTAACCTATTAATTACTTTAAATTGTTTTATTTTATTAAAGGAAAGAAGTAGTAGGACTCTTCGTAGAGTCTGCTTGGATAAGTACCACATTTTTGCCATTCAATCTTCCACCAAATAGTAATGTGAAACCATTGCTGTATTTTTATTAAAAGATACTAGACAAAGTGATAAATTGTTTTCTATATCTGGGTGTGGAGAGTAGAACAGCGTTTTGAACTCTACATGTTCAAATAAATCGTCTTTCTTATCATCAGTTCATACATTAGTGGTTCCGTCATGTTATGTATAAAAATTTTAAATTCTATTTTGACTATCCTTAATATCGTTAAATACTGTCGCACAATATAATAAGATCAATTTCTCGCCTCAAGTGACACCTGCCGGTGTTTAGCGACGCGTAGCGGCAGTATAATAAGTATTCAGCTTACAGTGACTTATTTCGACGCAAAGCAATCGCTCTCACAGGCGCGCCTTTACAAATTATACCTCTCGGAAGGAACTTATGTGTACTTAGGACCAACGCGACGTCTTTGAAGACACGTTAAATATATCAACTCCCTTTGACGACGTATAAAACGCTGCGAGTTTCAGTTGGTGCCTGTTTACTTCTAGTTAAACTTTTGGTACATGGGTGTCATGTTTAGTCGGGTGTTTCTTGCAGTTAGTATTGCGGTATTCTAATTGGAACTAGGTTCTCTATGAACTAAGTATGTGTAGTTTGTGGGCTTAAGTTCTACTTACTACATGTGCTTAAATGAGGAGAGCGAAACTTTCGGTAGCTCTGTGTTTAATACTAAGAAATATGGGTACTTTATATTATATGGTGGCAAGGATTGGGTTGGATAGATAACGTTTGAAAAAAATACGTAATAAGTCTATGAAGTAGAATTAGATATATACTAATAGACTACAGGCCCGTGAACAAAATGTACGTAGTAAATGAACCACCAGGAGACCTAAAAGTAATAAGATTCACCACTATGTCGTCACTTGTAAGCTATCTAATTGAGTACAGTCAAAGAGGGGGGGGGGGGTTGCAACCGTCGATCATTTCTCCTTGTCGCATGATTATTGCGGAAATAATGGATTAGGAGAGGTATTGAAACTGTATGGAACCAATGCCGTACATAATCAAATGACCAAATTTACTTAGTAGTAGAGGGTTGCAACCCCCCCTCTTTGACTGTTTTCAGTTGGACAGCTTACAAGTGACGGCATAGTGCTGAATCTTATTACTTTATACGCTTCTATTATCCTACATAAATCTCCTGGTGGTTCATTTACTACGTAAATTTTGTTCACGGGCCTGTAGTCTTTAATAGAGTAAGGAAAAAATAGCGTATTTAGGAAAGCTTTCGATATGATATAAGCATAAGCAATCCACTAAATACTTTCACTGCTAGAAACTTGGGGCCTTCTCTGGAGTGAGGCAATGGTTTAAACCACCACTCTGGTCCAGTGCCCGTTGATGAAAGATGCATGATCTTGAAAGGTTCTAGGAACATTCCGATTTCCTTATGGCGTTTTCTTTCATCACGTTTAATTTGACGGCATTACGCACAGGTATTCGAAAAGACAATGGTGCGCGTGGGATTCGAACCAGAGATTCGCAATCGGTTTCATGGTTGATGTTCCAAAAACACGAACGAAAAGATTTGACTCCACGTTTGTGATAAGAACGTCTAGATTGTGGAATGCTATGCCTGAGTGGGTTTTCCCCGAAAGTTACAATCTTGGTATCTTCAAATCGAGAGTGAATCGGTGTCTTCTAGGTAAGCACGCTCCATCGTAGACCGCATCGTCGCTTAACATCAGGCGAGATTATGGTCAAGTGCAAACCTATGACAGTTAAAAAAAAAGGATATACAATCTTTAACATCCACTGTTTTTACATGCTCGTATAATCTACTAAACATTTTAATTAATAAACTGGCATTATTATTTTCGGAGTAAATACTGTCGTCATTTGAGTCCTCATGCGGGCACAACAAAAGTTTTAACGAATCAGGGAATTTTCCTTCTCATATATGCATAGGTCAGACAGGGCAAGACCGATTGAATCGGTCCACTATATTGTAGTGTTTGGATGCCCAAAAGCATCTTTTGATCACACCATAAGAGCTTCATTAAAATAACTTTGCAATTTGAATGATTAATAAAATAAAAATTACACAATGTAAAACAGGTCAAAATCTCATGCAACGTGACTGAGAACCTTATCATTGGTTGATAAAGCATATAGTCGTGTTATTTGAATACAACAGTATGTCAATAAAACCTTCCGGTAAAGGGCCAGCTCAAGATAATTCACAGCCAAAAACACTACCTTAAAATATGTTCCAAGTTTGATACAAACTGTAAGTTTTGGCGTAAATTACAGACTAGGATCTCATGACGTAACCAAAGATCGATACAACTTTATTAACTCCCCCTCGAAATCTGTGATCTCCTGATTACCGCCATATTAAAGTTCGTCCCACTTTCGGTCAGTTGTTCATCCAAAGTTTTCCGTACGCACATCCCTATTGTGTACAGTTTGCTCGACGGACCTAGAAGATAGATAATGCTAATTATATTTATATAACTAAAACTCTGTTTTATAAACATATGTATATAACAATGATTATTTATGTTATTGGAAGAAATAAAATTGTAGTATAACGTCTGGATATACGAACGAGTAATTCTTATAGGACAAACTTTGCTTACTTTTTGCTAGATAGTATTAAGTAAAATGTGTCGACTAATATAACAAAGCGAAAAATTCAATAAAGATATATTGTAGTCACGACGTGGGTTAAGCACATGTTAAAAACAGATTATTCTTCCGATGGGTTATCGGATTGGCACTTCCGAGCGTGTAGGTTGAAAGATAAGATAAAAATGTGTATTTCTGTAACTTTATTCACAGTAAATTCAGTTACAATTTTTTCAGAGACGTTTCAGAACTATGAAAATGTTGCTTCTCAACTTTTCTATCAAAAAAGTTACTTGCGTAATTCCCGTAATCATTTCTAATTCTATGCAGTCACCTCCTATTACATTTATTTCCACATTAGCTTATCTTTATTAGATCGTATCAAGAAATTGTCAATCATCGCTGACAATTTCACGCTAGCCCAATGCGGATTAGCGGACGATGCATGATACCGAAATATTCTAGGAATATTCCGGTGTTCACTCAACTTATGATGTTTTCCTTCACCATTAAAGCCAGTAGTGATAACGAAGATGTTCATCTGCACTTGAAAAAATGCTCAGAGATGAATTTATGATATCTTAGCCATGGCTTAAAGAAGTATAGTCCGTAATACTCTTAGGGACTCTTTCGTTATCTATTTTTGTCATTCTACATCTGCGGTACAATAGTTTCCTCTTATATCAAAGTTTAGCTGACTTATATCAGATCTCCTATAGACACCTTCCATGGAAGATCAGGTAAGTTGGTTCAAGTTGGGCCTCACTTTCAGCTTCGTAAATTTATCAAGTTGACGTCTATAGGGACAAAAGTTGTTATAGTTTTCAATTCCTTTAGTTATTTTGATAATATAGATTCTTATTTGGCTTTCTAAACAGTAAAACCAATGGTGATGACAAACCTGTACATATACACTTGGAAAAATATTTAGAGGCGCAAACGGGGTTCAATATTATGACCTCACGATAGTGATCGGATGGTCTCGTTCGATTGTCACAGTTTCTTATCTGTAGAGAACGATATTCAATCTATTTCAAAGAAGTATTATAACTGGGACTTGTACATAAACGGTTTCTGACATTCTACTAATCCAACAAATAATATAAATGAGAAAGTTTGGATGTTTGTTGCTCAATCACATCGAACGGTTGTACTGGTAAAATTGAATATGGAACACAAATAATTGTCTGAAATATAACACAGGCTATTACGGGAACGGAAACTACGCGGGTAAAACCGCGAAGTGTTGCATTAACTGGCAACACTTAATGCAACACTTCGCGGATAGATAATTGGGTGTACTAATATTCTCACTTATTATTATATATCTACTAGCGGTCCGTTCCGGCTTCGCTCGGACATAACCTAGACACTGTCTGCAGCGCCATCTGCCGGGCATGAAAAATAGCTAGTAGCCGATTCTCAGACCTACTGATTAAGCATATAAAATTTGGTTAAGATCAGTAAAGCCGTTTCGGAGGAGTAAGGAAACAAACACTGTGACACGAGAATTTTATATATAAGATATCTAATCACATCAATAAACTAACTTAATATTTCGTCAAAACAAACTTAGCACAAATGTTTGAAATTTGATAGAGATTGAAAAACACTTTATTGTGGTCACGTGATCTAGTGACGCTTCTTGGCATGGCCATCTGGATTTAGTGCGCTGCGCGAGACCTATTGTCAAGTTTACGAAAATAACATAATATTAATAACAAATATGGTATATTAAGTGCCCGAAAAACAAAGCTGAAGTTGGAGCACAAAAAATCTTGAACTACTAAAAATGTTATTGAAACAAAAGTAAATAAAGACCGTTTCAAGCACACGCCACCAAAAGCAAATTAATGGATACACCTTCCCAGTGAAACCTCTTCAAATTTATAACATTAGTATAGAAGCAAATTGAATATACAAGCTTGACTTTTCCTCTAGAACAAACCCGGGGGTCTACCGCCTAAGGAAAAACGCTTTGACGCTTTGGCATTGCCGTCTCTTTCATTTCAAGCAAGAAGAAAAGAGACAGCAACGTCAAAGCTTCAAAGCGTCAAAGTGTTTTTCGTTAGGCGGTAGAAGCCCCGTTCCATGGTACGATAACGTGTTTTCAAAGCGCACATCGAGAAGCGTGCGGTTCGACAGTTAGTGTTGTAATACACGACACCCTGTCTTCAGGGTACATAGGTATTGGAATTTAGTGGCGTGCGTGACGCCAGTGGGACGAATTAGGCACCTTTGCATGCTCCCCACGTGTGAAGACAGCCCAGTGGGAGCACGGCATCAGTCGCTCGCACATTTTGTTACAGTAGAAGAAAAACTGGGGTTCAAAAGTTTTTTTTGTAGTGGTAGGACTCTTGGCAGAGTCCGCCTGGGGAAGGACCACACCTTTGCTAAATATTCTACCGCCAAGCAGTAATGTGCAAACATTACTGTGTTCCGGTCTGAAGGGCAATGTTTCCAGAGAAATTACAGGGCTTAGAGATATAACAACTTAGATCTCTGGGTGACGAGCGCAGTGCAGTGCTAGGTAATGATTTGGAATCTCCATGTTCAAATAGCTGCGTATCACTGTGTTGTTATGTGGCAGGCATGTTGCTTACCATCAGGCACATGACCTGCTCGTCTCGTCAGTCTATATTTAAAAAAAAAAACTTTCTAATTACTGGCTAGCTAAAGGCATTTGACCATCGAAGCTGTTAATATTTGAGTTGCTTCCACCACCCTTTGATAATACTTTTATCTTTACTAGTTATGTTATCGTCAAGAAGTAAGATGACAACTTTACAGTGCTCCAGTCGAATGATAATAAATAATGTTTTCAAAGAAATAACTGGGCTAAGAAAGAAATCATCTTATATGTCTGGTGATGCGGCAGTGTAGTGAGTGCCAGTAATTTTCTTTTTCTTTTTTTCTTGTTCTTCCTGTTCCAATACCTGCCTGTCACTTTCTATTTTCAGGCTTGTTTGTTTCAGGCGCATGCTTTGCTAGTCCCGTCACATTAAATAGGGTACCGGACTGGGTCAAAAATACACCATTCTAATTAGTCCGTCAGCTAGATCATGGAAAAATATTGGATAGGTACGTATTTTTTGTTTTTTTATAATATTAAAAATCGACAAAGATATAGACCATCAAACTTCGAGAGTGGGGGGTCGCGACGTCACTCGTGAGTAAAAATCGTACTCACAAGTGACGTCACACGAAACTTCGAAGCGCTGTATCTTCGTCATTTTTTGTTTGTGAAACAAAAGAAAAAATACGTGTACAATATTGTTTGCCAATCTAACTAACGGGCTACTTAGTTTTTATGAGGATTGTACCTATTATAAAGAAAAAGCATAGAAAGAGGCACAAAAAGATAGATTACAAAAATTACAAAAACCATTACAAATACAAAATGCACTTTAAAATAAAATATTTTACTACTTTCTTTCATTTAATTTTATCGGTTATAATACTCAGAATATAAATTAATTAGTATTTTTGTTGCCGCCACGCAGTATTTGTAACAAAAAATTCCTACGCTCTTTTTCTCATTAAGGGGGTGAAATTATACGTTTTACGTTTATTTCAAAAATGCGTCAGAACATCGGTTATTGTGTCACATACTCTACGCCCCGGAGTTTAGTTAACCGGCTGCAAATTGTGTCGTAACTCCATCCCGTCAACAACGAAGTTAAACCTATCTCGCGAGTGTAATTTGGGCGATGTGTAACTTTACGTATAGGTTTGTTGCTAAATTTAACCTGAACTTAGTACGCTTAAGACGATAACCTCGCTACAAGTTCGTTGAATCATCGGCGGGACCCACAGAAATATAATTAATAGGTAAGGTTATTATATAGATTTCTGTGGTGGTACCAAAGAAATCTCGCAGTAAAACTTTTATTGAATACCTTTGCCCAAGCAGTAATGTGCAAAACTTACTGTGTTCCGGTTTGGAGGGCAATGTTTCCAGAGAAATTACAGGGCTTAAAGATTTAACAACTTAGATATTTGGGCGACGAGCGCAGTGCAGTGCTAGGTAATGATTTGGGCTCTTCATGTTCAAATAGCTGCGTGTCACTGTGCTGTTATGTGGCAGGCATGTTGCTTACCATCAGGCACATGTTCTGCTCGTCTTGTCACTCTTTATTTAAAAAAAAAAAACATACCTAGGCTGAGGTAAGCCAGGAGAGGCAAATTAATAGGAATGATGATTAAAAGCGTTGAGTTGTCAATTTAACTAGAAGGCTGATCCCCATAAACAAAATCCCTAACGTTTCGAAATACATTTTTAAACATTAATTCGTAGCATTGGGGATCACGTAAATATCTGTGTATAAGTACGACATTTGGATGTTTGTTGTCGTTGTTGTTTGTGATCATGTTGGAAGGACTGAACGTAAAATATAGTCTGTAATATAGAATATTTATTTTTTATGGCAGAAAATTAACGGGAATGGGAACTACCCATGTAAAACCGCGAGTCGTTGCTAGTCTTACTATTTTACTAATATTTTAAGTGTGAAAGTTTGCATGCTTAGATATAAAACTACGGGGCGCTAGTAAGATGTTTATTACTAATAATAGTGGAGACAGAATTTTTGAAATCGGTCTAGTAGTTTATTAGATTAGCGTGTGTAAACAAATAAGCTCGTCAGCTTTACAATATTAGTATAGATAACAGTAATTTGAAATAAGTTCTACCAAAACATGCAGTTCGATCAAGTTTTTGTAAGTGACAATATATTATTTGTAAGTAGGTAATTGACCTGAAATCACAAAATAAGATATAATATAAGAATAACTAACGAGTACAGTCATACGCTCATACGCCAGTTTGGAACTTAGCAGTATAAAAGTACTGTTTAAATGTATAAAGAGCAAATACCGTAAACTGTTCACATACACATCGGGTACACGATGTGAATTTTTAACTGTGTAGTAATGGAATGGAGTAACGTTGATGTGTTGAAAGGTCAGCACGCGAGTGCAACTCGCATTTCTATTTTTTAGTCTAGTAACTCTGTCTGAAAGAAGATTTCACACTAAGCCAAAGGTAATTGAATCAAATTCCATTCAGGACAAACATATGTGTGATAAATTAGTGTGGATAAAGTCTTAGTATTCACAATTATCATTTGCGGAAACTAAAGTATCACGTTTTTGTCCTTAGAAGCCCATCCCTCTACAACATAAGCGTGTATTACATAGCTCTACGTCGGAGCTCTGCGGCGTAGCACCTCTACGTTTCATAATTCACACTATCATTATGAGTACAAAAGTTTTGTTGCTTGCCCCAAAAATGTATTCCAGGTTCCATAAATTGTGGATTCCTTCATTAAAACTTGTTTTTAGTTTAATAGAAACGTTTCAGATGCTCTACTATGTAACGAGGTTAACGGAGTGATGAGATTCAAGCTGAAATATATGTCTTGAAACAACAAGTATTTTCATTCCCAAGATTTATCTGGATTAAACTAGCTCTGATTAAAAACTGGCTGAGATTAGAACCTGCGGTTTCATCTACGAGCTGTGTGGTTAGAGATATCTAGAAACCTAGAATAACTAATCAAGCACCATAATTAATTTATGCTTGGTGTAGTAATTAGTTTATGTATAGCGTAGTTTTCATTGTTTTCATGATTGGACTCCAAAGACAAGATGTTATAAACTTCGTAATGCTTGTTTTTTTGTTGTTTAGGTACTGTGGAGTATTGCACTCCACGAAAACCTGACCTCGTGTTTTTAATTAAGAAGCACAAAAAATGAAGTTTTTTTTAGTTTTTAAATGCATTGGTAATGTACTCGTATTGGTAATTTCGACTTATAGTTGGAAGTTGTTGTAAACATCAGAATTTTTAAACATTAAATGGACGATTTATGAAAAAGAAGTTATGTTAGTTATGTATGAGTTTTCGATATTTCGATGCCGTTTTATGCACCATGTTCACATCATTACATGCAGCTAGTAAGAGATAGTCTTGTTTCCTGGGTTTGAAATATTTTTAAGAATCTAAGGTAAAAATATATTTGGTCGAGAGAGAAGGAGAGAAGAAGAGAAAGAGAGAGTAGAGAAACATCCTCCTGTTTTGAAGTCGGTGAATGAGAATTTAAGAAAGTTTTGTTATATTACGCAAACTTAATAAAAGTTCATTAAACATAGACAAAACTCAGAACTTTAAGCAAGCCACATTTAAATCGTTTAAATCAACTATTCCACACTCATTTCCAAAATTACCTACTCGTAAAACTATCAAAATGATACCGTTTTTACACATCGAGGATCAAAACCAGTCGTCATTTATTACATACCTACCGTCGCGTCGTCATAACCACGATCACGTGGGTATATCCTGCACTTTTACTAAACATATTAAGCCTACACAAACACTAAAACGGTAAAAGCTGCGCAGCCACCGACATGCTCTTACTCGTAAACCCGGACCACCCACGTAATCATTCATATGTAGGCAGAATATTCCATTTTCCAAGCCAAAACTCAGCTCGGAGCGTCACTATCGTAACGTCATAAAAATCTTTGTTTGAGATTAACGTAGTACCTCGTTTCCGTCAAAGTTCTAGCTCTCCACATGCCTACATTATTAAGCCGTATATGCATAATTACATTTCCCGTCTGCTAATTTAGTCAAAAGTCGGAATAAAGAATAACTTCCAAAACCCTTGAAATTTTACGGAAAATTTGATGCGCGGAATTAAAATTACCAAAAAAACGCAGCTTTTCAGCGGAGTTTTGTTTTTGTACTTTTTAGTATACCTATGTATTTAGTCGGGCACTGATTTTAAGGGAAAAACAAGTTTATGCTCATCACTCATTAGTAATACTCAGGTATAGATAGTGCAATCCACGAAGACGCGCCCCACCAATTTTTTTCTCCACCAATCGCGTTTGCTCCGATCGTCAGTCGCGAACCATTCACCAGTCATTGTAGTGTGCGTGTGCATTCATAGGTAATTAGTGTGTACCGATAACACTCAAACATTGACGGAAGCTTGCACACATATACTATAAACGGTTAGGTGGAATAGTGGGGCGCGTCTTCGTGGATTGCACTATCTGTAATGCTAGTTGTATTCAACTGTCATCGACTCTCGATGCCCATTTGTTATCGGTAAGAAGTTTATAGGTGAACACTTCTTATCGATCAGTGAACTTGAGGTTATCTCAACGATGTTTGACAACCTGGCATCCTAGTAAAGAAGGTGCTTCTTCTTCATGTCGAAGGATTTCCTTGGTATTATTATGGTTATTTCAAATAATTCTTATAGTTCGTTATGTGTATTGTCTTTTGATTTGTTCTTTTGTATTTGTTTTCTGTCCGCAGTTATTTTTTCATCATAGTTCAGATGGCCAATCGCATCATAACAGCAGAGTTGTGAAAATACGAATAGGTTTGTAAGTTAAATACAACGCTGTGCGGGGTTGAATGCTGGGTGGCTATATTGAACATTAACATGGACTCGTATCAACATAAGAATAAAGACCAGATGACCACAGCTTCTGAAGAGTAAAAACCCTGTTCGCAAAAGAAGAAAATTTAAATATGGCAATTAAATACCGTGACTGCCGTCACACAGAGTGGCTATTGTACGGTTTTTTATCGTTAGCAAACTGTGGCCGGCGCTTACACCTAGTGTAATGCCACGATGAATCGCAAGATATTAAGCGTGACTTTGAATACCTTAAAAGCTTACTCAACAAGGGGGGTATAAAACTCATTAAAAACTGTTAAATATCTATTTTAGCAAATGCTAGTATGATAAAATATTTCTTTTATAAGGTAGGGTATTCCGTTTTTTTTCCTTTTGAAGGACAGAACCCTAAAAATCGCAAGAAAGTTTGAATTAACAATCGTGAGGTCATAGAGTCATAGTATTTTTCAATACAGATAAAACACGAGTATCTTTGAGCTTTATCGGTGAAGAAGAATGTCGTGACATTTTGGTCAGCTTCCAAGAAAGAGATAATTTTTTCGAGGACAAATGTAAACTATCCGCCAACTCGCACTTGGACACTGTGGTGGATTAAGGCTTTCACTCTCGCCTTGAAATCTCCTAAAAAAACCCTAGGAGTTGGTATATCAATTGTGTCGTTTATGCATGCTTTTGCATTACTACGGATTAGCGATTTGCTTCGAAGAACGCTTAAGCGAACTTCCTTGCAAATTTTACTAAATCCTACCACTAAGCTAGCTGTAATCTGTTTCTTAAACAAAAGAGACAGAAACCGTTTTGTAATAAGTATTCCTCGGTATGCACGAGACCACAGGCATACGAGCAAAATAGACAAAAGCGCGAAACTCTCAACACCTCGTTTTCGAGTGAAACAAAATCTGAACAAAGTTATTTAACTGAAAATACAATTGCTATAACGGCACTACAGTTCGTTCTGACACTGAATGCTCACCGTAAATATTTAAAGAGACATAAGCACACGGTCGCTCCACTTTCGTGCTTTGAATATACGATACAGTGCCGTATACATAACTGATGAATTTAAAATTATATACAGGGTTATTGGTAATCAGCCTGCATCCTTTTAAGGGGATGTTAGGTACATTCAATACGTCAACTTTTGTTCTACAGTTTAAAAAAAAAATGTTTTTTTTCTTTTACAAAATAAATAAAAAGTGCATTTGCACGGTCTAAAAATATCGAACTCTTCGTAACAATTCGTAACGAGAGCGCGTACGCTCTTTAACGCGCAAAAAATGATGTACCGAAGTGAAAAAACACTAAAAAGTCGCTAAACAGTACAAAAAGGGCAACAAATACAATTTTTTTTTGGGTTATCTATTAAGTTTTAACGAAAGTTGTAGGCCAAAAGTTGTTTGTTTAAAAAAACAGAACATGCCCTTAAACGGATGCAGGCTGATTACCAGTAACCCTGTATATTTTACCTGAGTACCAAATTTCATTCCAATTCGTTCAGTCGTTTCAACATGATCTAACAACAAACATCCAAATGTCGTGCATATAATATTAGTAGGATAATAGGATGTTAGTCTCCGAATTTATTTCTACGGTCTCTTCTGCAACGCTCTTTTTACACTTAAGGACTTGTTGAAGCTCAGGATCTTTGGTTACGCAGGTAATTTTCTGATGAATAATCTGAGTTTATTCAAGTCTAGAACGAATTTGTTTATTGTGGGTAAGCTTCATCTAACATGGGCCGCATAGTAGCTTAGCATCAGGCGAAATGGCGGTTAAGTGCAAGTGACTGGCCTCGTGGCTTAGTTGGTAGTAGCTCTGCCTGCAAAGCCGAGGGTCGTGGGTTCGATTCCCACCCAGTGCAAATATTTGTGTGATGAATTCAAATGTTTGCACTGTGTCTGGGTGTTTCTATGTATAATAAGTATGTATTTAAAACTATATATTAAGTAATTATATCAGCTATCTGGCCGCCATCATACAAGCTTTGCTTAGTTTGGGGTCAGATGGTGTTGTGTGTGAATAGTCCACCAATATTTATTTATTTCTTTTTATTTTTATTTTAGTATCAGTACAAAAACTTTAAGTAAAAAAAGTTAAGTTAAAAACAAATATATCTTATTAATATTATAAATTACAATGTTTGAATGTTTGTTGCTCTATTATGTCGTAACGTCTGATAGAATTGGGCTAAAATTTGGAACACAGTTAGATTATAATCGTCGAAAAACACATAGGCTACTTTTAATCCCGTGAAAAACCTACGGGAACTACGCTAGTGAAATTGTGGGGCGCTGCTAGTGTACTATAAAACAAGACGATCAATTCGTTACTTGTAAAAGAAATAGTTTAACAACACATATAAAGTCGTATAATAATAGTAGTAAGACATATAAAAACCGTTAGCTCCAAAAAACACACTATGGCATTTTTAATGGTCTGTAAAATTATTATTAACTTTCGCAATATCCTAAGCCTCTCGCTGTCCCGCGCTCTCTGGTGAGTACGGTCGCAATATAACGTCGAAGATTTAACTAGACTCACGGGAGCGTATTAACTCAATGAAGCTTAGCGCCACCAACTATAAGGAACGAACCATCGGAAGACATTTTTTCAGGACCACGTAACTCAAAAATCAATAGAGTAAGACGGAGTAAAGTTGTGGCAGCGACATCGGATGATGATAGATGTTTATGAATTAATGAATGAATAAAAACTGTATATTGTTCACACCTTAAAATAGTACATAAAATATAAGAAAACACAGTTAAACTACATAGTGAAACAACTGGCGGCCTTTTTTTTTTTTTTTATAGCGTAGAGTGACGAGACGAGCAGGTCATGTGCCTGATGGTAAGCAACATGTCTGCCACATAACAGCACAGTAACACGCAGCTATTGGAACATGATAGTCCAAATCATTACCTAGCACTGCACTGCGCTCGTCACCCAGAGATCTAAGATGTTATGTCTCTAAGCCCCGTAATTTCTCTGGAATCATTGCCCTTCAAACCGGAACACAGTAATGTTTGCACATTACTGCTTGGCGGTAGAATATTTGGCAAAGGTGTGGTACTTCCCCAGGCGGACTCTGCTAAGAGTCCTACCACTACTAAATCTACTACCTTATCGCTGAAAGCGATTTCTTCTAGGCAACCTTGTTTATTTCCTTTAAAATAACGATACTTACCCTAACCGGTATTCAGAACTGTTTTACGGGCTAGTTAATGGTATGTACAGCGCCTATCGTTTTATTTTGAAGCCAATAATGAAATAAAAAACGCACAGTCTTATGGACAAATGTTATGAACTACCAGCGCCTCGCGGTTTGACCCACTTAGTTCCCGTTATTTTCTCAGGATATAAAGTGTTTTAAAATTGTGTATATGTATGTAAATTTCATCCGTTCATACGTTACGACGTGATTTGGCTATAAACATCCAAATATCCAAATATGTACGTTTAAAATATTAGTAGGAGGGCGTCACATAAATCGATTAGTATTATCATTTAATCGAGGTGACGTCCTCCTACTAACATTATTACCTGCCTTACATACCTATAGGTATGGAAATTATTATCTGTTGTCTTTCCGGAACAAAAATCGAATGCCGTTTACTGTCTCCGTACTTCGAAAGTGAAGTTTCGGAATACCCAAGCTCTCAGAAGAAGGAATACACCCAAGCTTGTGTTTTTGAGTCTATTTGACGTTACAAACGTCAAATATTTCTAAACCAATTTGATGATACTCAAAAATTTTACACCTTTTTAGCTATACTGTAGTGGTAGGACTCTTAGCAGAGTCCGCCTGGGGAAGTACCACACCTTTGCCAGTTATTGCAGTTATTGCAGTTGCGCAGTGCAGTGCTAGGTAATGATTTGGACTCTTCATGTTCCAATAGCTGAGTGTCACTGTGCTGTTATGTGGCAGGCATGTTGTTTACCATCAGGCAAAAGTCCTCTTCGTCACTCTTTATTTAAAAAAAAAGCTTTTATACTTCTCATGAACTGGTCAAAAACATAGCTGATGACTAATACCACAAAACGTAGGGTCGAGGTAGATGGGCACGGGCAGGCAATACTTTATGTCAATGAGTACACTTACTTGGGCCAGATAGTCTCTTTCGATAACAGGCAAGACAAGGAGATCAGTCATCGAATAGACAACGCCTGAATGAGCTGGTACTGGTTCATGAAAGCACAGGATTGGGTTAAGTGGAAGGAATTGGGGGAGACCTTTGCCCGGCAGTGGGGCAACTGAGGTTACTTAAAAAAACATGTCCTGAAGAAATACATAGTTCGTTAGGGAGTCGTTTTCCCCAAACTCTACGCTAACTCTTTAATCGTTAAAATCGTAGATCTCGATTAAATTGTGTAACGTTTTCAAAATGAGTTAGTTTTTAGGGTTCCGTAAAACGTAAAAACGGAACCCTTATAGATTCGTCATGTCTGTCTGTCTGTCTGTCTGTCTGTCCGTCCGTATGTCACAGCCACTTTTTGCCGAAACTATGAGAACTACACTGTTGAAACTTGGTAAGTAGATGTATTCTGTGAACCGCATTAAGGTTTGAACAAAAAAAATAAAAAAAAGAAAAGTTAGGGTTGCCCCCCATACTGAGAAATGAAACTCAAAAATTTTTTTTTCGTCAAACCTACACGTGTGGGGTGTCTATCGATAGGTCTTCCAAAATGATGTTGAGGTTTCGAAAATCATTTTCGTATACACTGAATAGTTTGCGCGGGACACACTTCCAAAGTGGTAAAATGTGTGTCCCCCCCCCCTCTAACTTCTAAAGAAAGGGAATGAAAAATCTAAAAAATATATATGATGTACATTACCATGTAAACTACCAACGAAAATTAGTTTGAACTCGATCTGATGGGTAGTTTTTTTTGAGTACGTCATAAATACACTATTATTGAAACTTCGATCAAAGTTACAACGAACTACAAGAACTATGTGTACTATGTATGTATATTATGTTACTTGCTGCAACGGAACCCTTCATGGGCGAGTCCAACTCGCACTTGGCCACTTTATTTATAACGCGGTGATAGTAACAAGTACCTAACCACGAGTTAGTGTGTTAGGTCGCGTATCGTGTCGTTGAACTAGCCTATCGCTTGCAATTTATCAATTTCGCGGCTGAGCGATCAAAGGCTACTCGACTACACTAATCTCACTCCATAGCATGCGATCGTGTAAACTGTTTGTATAAGCCCTTACTATTGATACCGGTTTCCCCTTCAGAATTTTCGACGTGAAAACTTATTTTAGCTGTGTTGAGCGTTTGGTTGGAGAATATCTTTTAGATTTGCAACATGCTAATGTAGCGGCGTAGTGTCGGAGCGGCAGGGGAGCAACAGGGCAAAGCTCGCATATTAGATGACTTTTGGATGTGTGAAATCTTGTGACTATAAGGTGACGTTTTGTGCACACATAGTGCTGTTTAATTAATATTATAGATAATCTATAGTATATGGTTTTGTACTAAAATTCTAATTTATAAGTGTTCCCTTCTGTCGGCAGCCCCTATGACTGCCATTTTTAGGGTTCCGTAAAACGTAAAAACGGAACCCTTATAGATTCGTCATGTCTGTCTGTCTGTCTGTCTGTCTGTCTGTCTGTCTGTCTGTCTGTCCGTCCGTATGTCACAGCCACTTTTTGCCGAAACTATGGGAACTACACTGTTGATACTTGGTAAGTAGATGTATTCTGTGAACCGCATTAAGATTTCAACAGAAAAATTTTAAAAAAAGAAAAATTAGGGTTGCCCCCCATACTGAGAACTGAAACTCAAAATTTTTGTTTTCGTCAAACCTACACGTGTGGGATATCTATCGATAGGTCTTCAAAAATGATGTTGAGGTTTCTAAAATCATTTTCGTCTACACTGATTAATTTGCGCGAGAGACACTTCCAAAGTTTAAAATGTGTGTCCCCCCCCCCTCTAACTTCTAAAGTAAAAGAATGAAAAATCTAAAAAAAATATATGATGTACATTACCATGTAAACTACCAACGAAAATTAGTTTGAACTCGATCTAATGAGTAGTTTTTTTTAGTACGTCATAAATAAATACACTATTATTGAAACTTCGATCAAAGTTACAACGAACTACAAGAACTATGTGTACTATGTATATAATGTTACTTGCTGCAACGGAACCCTTCATGGGCGAGTCCAACTCGCACTTGGCCACTTTATTAATCACAGGTCTGCGTTTGACCATTAATTCGTGTGATGTTAAACGATAGTGTATTCGTATATAGATAGACAAGCGACCCGCCCTGGCTTCGCATGTCTTATGGCTACCTAGTAACTTCGAACCTTGAAAAATTATATCATCATCAACAGCCCACGAAACGTTCCCACTGCTGGGACTCGGGGCCTTCTCTCGCAAGGAGAGAGTTAAGGTCATAATCCACCACGCTGGCCCAGTGCGGGTTGGCGGATGACACATGACTTCGAAAGATTCTAGGTACATGTCGGTTTCCTCACGATGTTTTCCTCAACCTTTTTAAGTTAGCGGCATTACGCACATGACATCGAAAAGACAGTGGTGCGCGTGGGGCTTAAACCCGGGGTCTCCGGATCGGCAGTCGCCGTTCTCCCGACTAGACCAGCCGTAACTTCGAAAAATTATATAGGTATCTAAATATCTAAGGTAACGATGAAGTCGGCAACGAATTAAGCGATATAGGTACGTTTCATTGATGCATTAAACGCCTGGAATATGAGATCGCAAAAACCCGTTCATGGTGTGATGTTATAGGATAAAAATAAGTTTCCTTACGTTCTAATCCGAGACACATATATTTCTCAAGAAAGATCTAAAGACCAATGATAGTCTTAGGACAATCTACTCCAGACAGACACGAGATATATCGATGTATATCTTTGTATGTATCTATATCTGTTTTATTAAGGTGTGAACAATAAGGAGTATAATCTATTTAGATCCGGAACTTGTCCAGCATATTGACAACATTACCACGCTTAATGTTTACGTTGCGCCAAATAACATAAACTCTACTTCCATGAGAACCAAATTCCTCAAAATCATTGCCTCACACTTGCAACCACTTCGAAATTTAATTATCATACTCGTATGTAAATTCATTAAATTGTTTGAAGAAGATCTATTTTTGAACACATCATGTTTATGAATCAGCTTCGTTTCCATCAATCGCTTAAACGTAGGCAGAAGGTCTTTAGTATATTATTTTCATTGGACAAGAAGTCACTAGCAGCGCCCCGCGGATTTATCCGCGTAGTTGCCGATCCCATGATTTTTCCGGTGTAAAAAAGTCTTAAATGCTATCATTTATCTATGTACCTACTAAATTTCATCCAAATCGAGCAACTGTCGTTACTTACCGAATCCGTGATGCCGGATTGGCGAACAAGTTGGATTTCGCGTAGATTCGAAATATCTGCGCTTCTGAATACATAGTAAGTATGTAAGTAAACCGGGCTATCAGACAACAAGAATTTTCGAACAAAAAAAATCGAGAACATACAAAATCTTATATATAAAATTCTCGTGTCACAGTGTTTGTTTCCTTACTCCTCCGAAACGGCTTCACTGATTTTTACCAAATTTTATATGCATATTCAGTAGGTCTGAGAATCGGCTACTAGCTATTTTTCATACCCCTAAGTGTGAGGGGTTGTTCACCCCAAAAAATTTTTTTTAATTTTTGGTCAAATTTTTTTTGTTTTAATTTTTTTATAATGTGGCGCTAAAAAATACATACAACCTTAAATTTTTACCCTTTTATCACCAACCCCTGTTTTTTTATAGCCATTTTAGTAATTTAATCATTTGACAGTGAACTCCTAAACGACGGGACCGATTTGAATGTTTTTTTTTGTGTGTGTATTCGAAGATGGTTTAAATTCACAAATAAGCCCGGCAGATGGTGCTGCACACAGTGTCTAGGTTATGTCCGAGCGAAGCCGGAACGGGCCGCTAGTCTATATATATAAAAATCAATGCCACTTTTCGTTGTTATTGAACTCCTCCTAAACGGCTGGACCGATTTGAATGATTTTTTTTGTATACGTTTAGGTAGGGCCCTGGAAGGTTTAGAATCACAAATCAGCCCGGCAGATGGCGCTGCAGTTGATATCTAGGTTATTATTCGAGCGAAGCCGGAGCGGGCCGCTTGTATTTTATAAGATCCATTTTGCCAGTGTGATGACTATTTTCTTTTGAAAGAAGAGTGATTCTTAGTAGAAAGAATCGAAAGTCAATTTATGCTGGAATTACTTGTGTCATTTTAGTTTCTTATTAATAATAACACTTTCCAGTGAGTTACGATAGTAGAGGCAGGTCCACACTGACAGCCATCATGCCTGCCACCGGTCGAGGTAACAAGGAATTTGCAATTTGGTTTCGCGGCTGTCGTGACTACATTGATGGATTGTTGGGCGTTCATACTGACACACTACCTACAGTTGTAACATCTATCTAGTTATAATCATACTTTTATACTAATATTAGGGATGTAACGGAGGTGATCTTATCGGAACCGAAGTCGGAGTCGGAGTTTTTAAATTTGATTTATCGGAGTCGGAGTCGGAGTCGGAACCGGAGTCGGAGGTAGGGTCAGAAGTAGTGGTAGGAGAGAGATTTTTATTTTAGGACAAATAAAACATTCATTCAAACTTTTCATTGTTTTGTTTCATGAAATATCACAAAAAATGAAAAAAAATGGAATATTCAAAAATAAACAAAAAATTCAATTAATTGAATCCCAAAATACCATATAAAATATGTTAAATGAACAAAAGTTTTCAAACAAATTAAATTAAATAGGTACATTGACACCAAAAGTGTGTATATGTACTTCATGAACATAAGCTTTGAAGCTGTCTCAGTCTAAGATATTTCTTAAGAGTACGTCTAATGCCAGGAAAAAATTTCAACCGCGCGAGGCCCTTCTTAATATGATATGCATAAAGTCGAGAATAGCATGACACAGTTTGGAGGGGAAATCAATATTAAATCAGGTGTCAGGAGTAAATTTTTGACTAAGTTTTATTTAATTACTCAATAATTAAACATAAATTTAAAAAGTGATCGGTCTAATATTTATTCTGTGGTTCGGTTACTTTAATAGAACGTAAAATTAGAAATGTTATTAACAAAAAATAATGTGGGGTCATCGCTGATAATTTCGAGTACATGAATTAAAATAGTTTTTTCAGGTGTCATTTTAATTTTTATCTGTAAAAAAATCTGATCTATTTTTAAAATTCTATTCGGTTATTGTGCTTTTTCTTGATTGTACCCACACGTCAATATTTTTTTGTTATAGTTTTTAGTTTCTTAACATCAGTGAGCGGCGTCGAAAATGTCCTTTTTTCGTTTTCTGGCACTAGGCGCCCCCTTAAAGATTAAAATCGACGCCACCAAAAAGGTATTCGCTCGCTACTGAGGATGGTGGACACGATAATATTGGCGGAAATTTAATATAAGGTGCTGGAATTTTGCGTTTTTCTATGTTGTGCTCATTTAGTATACTTTTCATTACACTCGTGCGCGGGAGATTCCCTGCGCGACATGTTCCTGCGAAACTGTTCTTTACTGTCGGCGCAGGGCGCCGCCGCTAAGTTATGCTTCGACATCCGATTAACCTCCGATTCAAAAGTTTCGGAACCGGAGTCGGAACCGGAGGTGTAAAACTAATCGGAACTTCCGACATAACGGAGTCGGAGTCGAAGCTCCGTAACATCCCTGACTAATATTATAAAGCTGAAGAGTTTGTTTGTTTGTTTGTTTGGACGCAAGGATCTCTGGAACTACTGGTCCGAATTGAAAGATTCTTTCTTTGTAGGATAGTCCATTTATCGAGGAAGGCTATAGGGTATATAACATTACGCTACTATCAACAGGAGCCGAGCGTGAATGAAAAATGTAACAAAAACGGGGGGAAATATTGCTTTTAGAGAGCTTTCGTTGCGTGACAGCATTTGTCATACGTTAAAGGTTGCGTCATTAGAACCTAAAGTAACCGAATTTGAACAAAATTTGAATTGGTACGACCAATTTTCGATAGATGGCGTAGCAACGCGCGCGCGTGCAGCTAGTCTAGTTATAATGGTTTAACTCTTTGGCTTCCATGTATTGGTCGTATGTCTCTATATCGATGTTATCTTCGAAGAGTTACCTATTTGAAATATTTGTATATATGCCATTTTGATTTTCGATTTTTATATGGTTTAGTGGCCAGAGCCTCTATTTACAAAATTCATTTACAATGACAACTACACTACATCACTAACTAACTACTTGAATAAGCATAACATAATCAGCCCATGAAATTTTTTCTCACAAGGAGAGAGTCAAGGCCATAATTCACTCACGCTAAGCACATCTGCATTATCCAAAGACCAATGAAGATAGGTAATAAAGATCTAGCCCACTATCAATCGAAAGCGTTTTCAACAATCTGGAGGTACCTATTGCCAATTTGATTTGTATAGGTATCCTATTATCCTATTAATATTGTAAATGTGAATGTATGGATGTTTGGATGTTTGTTGCTCAATGACGTCCTAAGGTATGAACGGATCGGGCTGAAATTTGGAACACATATAAATTATAGTCTGGAACACATAGGCTACTTTTAATCCCGGAAAACAACGGAAACAACGGGAACGGGAACTACGCGGGTAACACCGCGGGGCGCTGCTAGTAGTATCTAAACCAACGAGGATGCAGGCGCGGTCCCAGCCTCGAATTTTGGGGGGGGTCACCAGTACACAGCCTCAGATTTTGGGGGGGGTCACGAGTAGAAATACAATAAATCGAGTAAAAAAGACTTTACAAGTATCGCCCCATGTATGATTTTGGGGGGGGTCATGTCCCCCGTGACCCCCCCCCTGGAGCCGCGCATGCGAGGATGCAATACTTTATCCAAGATCTAAACACTTCAAATGACACACAGAGACAACTTAAGTTTTAAACAACAGTTGAAGTTTAATATTATGAACATAATTCTTACAAAACATTACCTATACATGCCCATAAAACCTCGAAAGTCAAAAGACTTGATGATAAATACTATAAGGTTTTCCTACTGATACATTAATTACATCGTAGATTAAATAGTTGAATGGCGCTGCAAGCGATTTCTTCCGTGCAACCTCGGGATGGATAAAAAAGAGTTTAGTGGTTAAAGTAAGAAATAGTTAGTGGTTAAGGTAATCATTGCTTCAGTGGTATGACTATATACAGTGTCCACCTGTGTGGAAAATACCACACCTTTGCTAGTTAGAGTACCGTCGCAGCAGCAATATACAAACATCACAGTGTTGCAATTTGAAGGGCAATGTTTCAAAAGAAAATGCAAAGAGACAAAAAACCTTACATCTATGTTGACGAGCACAGTGCAGCAGTGCTAGTCAGTCCTTTACATTCTTCATATTCAAATAGCATTGTACTGTAATGGGCAGGCGTCTTCTTCATCTCGTCACTCTGTATTATAAAAAATCCTCTTTATGTACGAAAGTATAAATATCTTTGAAAAAGTCGTTTTATAAACCTTAGGAACATCAAAGTGTGAAAACTCGCGAGGAAAAATGTGTATTAACAGCCCCAAACATAATTCACTTAACGAGGAACATTATTCATCGAGATTTCCTTATTTCCAAAGCTATAAATTCAAAACTCCTTTCAAAAAAATCTTCTAAAGAAAACGTAGAAATGTAAATGTGCACTCAACGTCACCGGTTATGACGTCAGCGATTTCGCAGACAGAAAGCTTACCTAGAAATGTGTTGCCATGTAGATAGCTTTCTAAAATTTTTTTAATCTAAAAAAATCAGAAATAGATTTTCTATCGTTCTGTTGCTGAAATTGAACATTGTTTTTTAATTGAATTTTGTTGGCACACCACACACAGAGTTTTTGGGTGAGCTGTGAATGTTCGGGTGAACTCGGGACGGCCGAGTGTGCTAGAGCGAGAAAGAAAAAGTCAGCTGCTGCTGCTGTCACTGTCTTTTTTTTATTCTTGGCCATGGATACTAGTCCTTCCGCCGCATGTGTCGCTATTGTGTCGCTGTGTTTACTATGTTCAATTTATAATTATGTAATCATTTGTATTTTAAATTATTAAAATAATTAAAACAGTTTTTAATAGTTATTTATAATTTTAGTTTTCGTTTCTGCAGTGCGGTCTTAAGCACACACATTTTTTTTATCCTAATTATAAATGTAAGTGCAAATTTCCTACGGTAGTAGATAGATAGATTAATTAACTCTTAATTACATTAAATATTAAAATATCGAAGTCTTTAATAAGAACGAAGAACCGGCTACATTATCACTACGAGCGACCTCTTCCAGGCAACCGTAGGACAGATACTGTGGTTTTACTATTTAGTAACGTAATTTCGAACTCCAATCACAAATTTCACTGATAAATCTTTTGTAATAATACAACATTGGATACATACATACTTTTGTTTTTTTCCGTCGCCCTAAAACAACACGCTCCCAAGTTAGCTCATAAAAGAAAATTCCCGTAGCTTGGCATTACTGGCCTAGAATTGAATCTTGGATTCAGCATTCGTCACCTGCGAACGAGTGCTCGAATATTGAGTGATTTATGAATCGACCTACTCCGGTGACAGGAGAGATATTGGAATACTTTTTATGCAAACACAACCTGTTAATAATGCAGACGAAAGGGCATAGAACGTGCTCTTTGAGGGCATGGAAAGACGTGACAGAAAATAATCTGAGGTCATTTTTCTGCGAGTTAAGCATTTAAATTTTTGGAGATCATTTCACAGAAGGTGGATCGTTCGCATAAAAATATGTTTGTATCCCCCGACACGATGCAAAAGGGATTAAAATTACTTCATACGTTTGACGTGTCTCTCTGTGTGAGTGTTTGTGGCATAGTAGTTCCCGAACGGATAAATCAATTTTATTTTTTGTTTAAAATATTAATTAGGTCGGGAATTTTTTTTTTTTTTTTTTTTTTACTTTTTATAGGTTTACACTTGACCGCCATCTCGCCTGATGTAAAGCGACGATGCGGTCTACGATGAAGCGTGTTTACCTAGAAAAAACCGATTCACTCTCGATTTGAAGACACAAAGATTGTAACCATCGGGGAAAACCCACTCAGGCAACGTATTCCACAGCCTAGACGTTCTTATCACAAAAGTAGAGTCAAATCTCTTCGTTCGTGTCTTTGGAACATCAACCATGAATGTTCTTATCAATGTTTTACCAAAATTAGTTGTGCCGTTATAAGATTATCAACTTTTTCAATAAATGAAACAATGAACAATAAGTAAGTATGTACCTACAACTATGTACTTACAAGCTTTGCTTAGTTTGGACTCAGATGGTATTGTGTGTGAATTATCTACTATTATAATATTTATTGTGTTTATTTATATTTGGTTAAATTCGCATTTTGAAAACGCCTCATTAGTTTCTCTCGTTTCAAATAGTAAGCGGTCATGCGCGAAAAACTCCCTTTGAAAAAGAATGCATTTGAAACATAGTCGGGCTGGACCCCAAAGTTATATGGTCAAGTTTAGTTGAATCGAATTTAACAGTGGGCATATCGAATATCACCTGTACGTCTCAATGTTTTAAGTATTATAGATTGTACAAGTGTATGATGATCACTAGCTTTAACGGCGATTGAAACAAGAATAATTTAAAAAATTATAAAACCCGACTAAAAAACAACACGTAAGAAAAACACTGTTGATTGAATTAAAATGCTTGAAATTATTCCAAATGGCATTTAACTACACAACATATTTACATATTTGTAATGCTCTTTAAATTCTCTGTATTTTGATACCCTACTCGATATGCTAGATAACATTTTTTTTTCAACTACTCACAATTTTGCCTCAAAAATCGGCTATATTGTTTTTTTATTTTATTTAATACCTATCTAAGGACACTTGGGTAATTGAAACAAATGTAACGATATCTGAATCGTCAAAATCCGTCCAGCCGTTTGGAAGATACGTGGGAATAAAGAAATTTACAAACATACAAGATACACGCGAAAAACATAACCCTTCTTTCAGTCGGGTAAAAATTGTAAAGAAAATTACATGTTTGTGAGGTCATGCGTTATCCGCCTACCCTCATTATGGTCAGTTTGTACTATCGCCTTGTTTCTCTTGTTGTGAGATAAGTTGGAACTTAAAGTGGCTTTTATGCTACTTATTAACGTAATTATTAAAAACCCTTACCGTAAAGGATGCCTTAAGCATTATTTACTTCAAATCCACACACACGCCTGTCGGTACACTCACACGAAGTTTAGTACCTTCTTGTTTTAAGAATACAAAGGCCCGGTTCACACGACGCGGCTGCCAACCGCGACCGCGCGCGGGCGCTGCGCCGCGCCGCGCGACGGTTTTGTTTCATTACTCACGAGACCGCAGGTTTTCGCGGTTTCTGCTCCGGAAAGCTACTGCGCAAGAATCGCGCGCAGCCACGCGGTCGCCGCGGCCGTAAACCGCGTCGTGTGAATTGAATTCAATTTTATATGGAAATCTGCCGCGCCCGCGCGCGGGCGCGGTTGGCAGCCGCGCCGTGTGAATCGTCTCTTACAGGTAAAGATTGTATCGTTACGAGGGAACAATATATCATCCATAATCTGTATATATAGATACTAATATTATTCATAATTTATCTATACTAATATTATAAAGCAAAGAGGTGTACTGTTTGAACGTGTCAATCTCCGGAACTACTGAACCGATTAAAAAAATATTTCACTTTTGGATATGTACGCGATCCCTGAGTGATATTTTAATTATTTAGAGGTGTTTTGTGTAAGTTGTTAGCAAGATTTGTTGTGTAGTGACTGTAGTGTAATTTTCATTATAATTGATTTCTGTCAAGCCTCAAAAAACACACGCAGAAGAACATCCTTCTTATTATTTTTCAACTAAATTACTCAACACCAGTAAATAATACGACTTTACCTCGTCCACTTGCTATCTCGTTATCGATTTAGTTAACGGTCCAACATTTCATCCCTTATTTTAGGGTGAAACAAAACAGTTCGGTTCTGATAGTAAATAATCGTTCAGCAAACGAACCAATTTATCCAACGTCAATCGGAATTTCGCCGTCGATAGCGAAATTTTGTTTTGTTCGGTTGGAAGGATAATGTTTGTAGCTACTCGTAGTTACAGCGAAGGCGATCATGGAAGGTACCTACCTATTTAGAATGTTATCTATATTTCAGTGCATATACCTACAAAACTCTATTTTACGCATCCTTTTTTTGTAGTAATTAGAAAAATGGTTAAGTAAATAAAAATAAAAAAATTGGCAGTCATAGGAACTGCCGATAGAAGTGAAAACTTGTTGTTGCCCTGGTACTGGTACCTAGGGGCAAACGCAACTCTTTTATATTTCTGTTGTCCTGGTATCTGGAGATAAACGCTGGGCTGTTGGAGGTAGGTAATCGAAACTCTTTACTGTTTCTGTTGCCCTGGTACCTACTTGGCCGTTTTTACCGAGTTTACCCGAAGATTTCATATCCGATCCGATCCATTATCATATCCAAGCGTGACGATTGATGAATCCATTTCACAGCCCACGAAAATTCTGTCCATAGCGCGCCTAAAGAAGTTTTCACTTCAAAAAGTATAAATAAATAATGTAATTAGCTTATCCGTTTCTTATCTGAGACGCTTTGGAGACAACTGATCTGATGTTCGTAATTCAAAAAAGCGATGTTGTTTCATGATTAACGTTCCAGAGACTCGAACGAAGAGTTTTGACTCTAATTTTGTAATAAGAACGTCTAGACTCTGGAATGCGTTACCTAAGTGGGTTTTTCCCGATGATTACAATCTTGGGGTCTTAACTTTGTATTGAGACTGAATAGGTTACGTCTAAGTAAACACGCTCCATCTTAGATCGTATTGTCGCTTAACATCAGGCGAGATGGCGGTCAAGTATAAACCAATAATAGTTAAAAACAAACGTAGCTGTCGTATGTGGTATATCTAATTTGTTACTTCTCTTATATAAAATTATTTATCCGCGGCTTATACTACATTATCCACGTCCTGCTCGTCTCGTCACTCTTTTTTTTTTTTTTTAATCTGGAGTTCTGTAAAAAAAACGATTCATATTTATATATATTTCACATGTAGCACAACACCCCATTCATAAACCGTATAACCGTTTGACGTGTAAATTGTACACGAATATTTTAAGTCGTAAATGCACAAGACTTTGACTTTTGCCTTAAGGCCTGTTTTCATTTTGATTAGTACGCGTGCGAGTGAGTAGTGCAGGTGTTGAGTGATTGGTAGCAAACACGTGTGGACACCGATTGATTATTGCGAGTGCATAGTAATCAGTCACTCGCACTCGCAATCGCACTCGCACTCACACTCGCAATAATCAAAATGCAAACCGGCCTTTAGCAGCAAAGAAGCCTACTGGTCGGAAATGGCTGACGCCAAAGGAATTAAATCTATTCAGAGAAATCAAGATCTCACATTTCTTATCACTTTAAGTAAAGAACCGGAGAGCGTATGGCGATACTCATTAGAGCTCAAGTGCAAATCGTAAAAACTCAATTCCCTTATCTGGGGAGGTAATATAAAGAAGTATTGGCTGTATAAGCGCTCTCTCATCTGCTAATGAAATCCCTGAACAGGTTTTCATAATAGGTATGTACCTTAACTTGCGTTTGAGGTTTTTGCCAAGGTTCTTTTACTTGCCTAATCGTAAATGAGGGTATCTGAGAGTGGGTTTTATATCATACTTAAAATGGTTCATAAATGAATTCGTAATAAGACATACCCACTGAAACTGAGAAAAATATATTGCCAATGACTTTTTTACTTTTATAGGTTTACACTTGACCGCCATCTCGCCTGATGCTAAGCGACGATGCGGTCTACGATGGAGCGTGTTTACCTAGAAGAAACCGATTCACGTGTAGTCAAGTGGATCCAAACCCACGACTTCGCATTTGTACATTAGACGTTATTTTCACTGGGGCGTCACGGCTTAGATGTAATTTACACAATGTATTACATAAGTAAATAGTTTACGGCTGCTCTAGTCGAGAGAACAGCAACTGCCGACTCGGAGTCCCTGGTTCGAATCCCACGAGCAACACCGAAGTCATGTGTGTAAAGGCGCTGACTTTAAACGATGAAAGAAAACATCATGAGGAAACCGACATCTTCGTAAAATATCTCTAGACCAAGGGCCATCCATCAACCCGCACTGGTCCAGCATGGCGGATTATGGCCTGACTCTCTCCTTGTGAGAGAATGCCCCGAGTTCCACCAGTGGGAACATTTACCGGGTTGTTTATGCTACATAAATAAAACATAAGCTCATTTATTATGTAATTACGGATCGTTGTATTGTCTAGTCCATTCCTGGTGATGCTATTTTACCACAAATGTCTATGAGGACTTAAAAGTACGAACTCACCCTAGCATAACCAGTCTGAAGCAGTTTTTCGGTGGTGGCGCCGCTTCTTCTCCACCGGTGATCGACACGCTCGGTCCAGGAGATTTCTCCTGGTCAGATTCTTCCCCCACGCCAGCCCCTCTGCGGCATAGCCACGACGTGCCGCACTTGTCTCTGGCATCTTCTGGCGGGGCAGCGAACTGGCAACGTCGCGGTGACCGCTGGCGACCGCTCGCTAGCGAGGATTTAAGCGGCGATGGTGACGCCCGCACTGGGCTCGGCGACGCACGCACCGGTGAAGACACTTTCACTGGTGATGACTGCAGTGATAGCCCGCCGCGGTCCGTTGACCCGTTTAACATTGTTAACAATCACTTTAGTGTCATTTTTTGGTCACTCACTATCACTTTTCATTTGGGATAAAACGCTATTTTGGGTCACCAGTACCTACACGTATATTAAACACTGAACTTTCAACTATTGCTCACTTTGACGAATTACTAAACTACAATTACTTTGAAATGATAGAGTAGATGATTATTTCATGTTTTGATAGTCCTCCAAGTAATTATAAGGGAATCTGTAATGAATGAAACGTTACTATTGACGAAATAATTATTAGTTCGCACGTGTTCGTTCCCATGAAGCATGAAGAGACAAGTGAACGATTCAATAAGCACCTTGAGCCCTTACCTAATTCGTAGAAAGTCAAATCGCTTCCGTATAACAGGTTCAGAATTTCTCATATCAAGGCAATTTGGGACAATGATCGGACGACAAAACGCCCATGCATCAACGTTTGAACAATTTTACAGCTCCATTTTAGACCTTAATGTATTCCAATTTGAAGCTAAATTCGTTCGATAATACGGCTAGCCAAAGCCCGTAATTTGCATTTAAACGTCGGTTTGATAGCGCTCGTAGCACCCATGTCGTAAGAGATAACATTTTGACATTGTTTGTTCAGTTACAATTTAAAATGAGTTACAATTTGACCCTCGTCCAGTTAAACGAGAAAGAAGTACCTATCAAATAAACACGCAGTTATTAAAAACTTAGCTATGTATTTACGTACTTCAGTACTCCATGCTTTCGAAAACACTAATGATTTGTACCTATAGGGCCTGGGGCTAGTTACGCGTTTAGTGGAAGTAACGAATAACCGGAATACTGCCATCTATTTCGCTCAAAAAATACACGTTACAATTCAGTGTGGAAATGCTTTCAGTTTTTTTGCCACTTTGCCCTCCACCAAGGGATTACTAGAATAACCAGCCCGCTAAATATTCGCACCACTGGGACCTGCGACCTTCTCTCGAGAAGAGAGTCACACAGTCTTGACTCTCCTTGCGGGACAGATCCATCCAGATCCAGAGGAGTGCGAGTTGATGACCTCGAAAGATACTTGGAACATACCGATTTCCTCACGATGTGTTCCTTCACCGACAGAGTCAGTGAGGATGACAAACTTGTCCATCTGCTCTTGGAAAAATACTATACTAGAGATTGTTGTTTTTTTGGTTACGTACAAATTACATTTAATTTTATTTTTATCTGTTTAAGTAATTCCAAAATGTATACAATAGTTTAGATTTTGTATTAAAATGGTCATGTAAATATTGCATTATTTTTTCATATCATTGTACTGTTTTAAGTAAGTTGAGTTGCCCTACTGCAGGCCTAATATTTCCGCCAATTTC
Source organism: Ectropis crepuscularia (assembly GCA_963693475.1). Lineage (NCBI taxonomy): Eukaryota > Metazoa > Arthropoda > Insecta > Lepidoptera > Geometridae > Ectropis > Ectropis crepuscularia. Next base: position 21,233,985 of record OY856354.1, on the reverse strand, counting down.
ACTTCTACCGATCCTGAGTTTCCATCCAAAAATAATTTCGATTCGACTCGGTGTCATTTACATTTACTCTACAAAATAAAACAATTATCTGTACATTGTACATATTATAAAGTTTAACACGGTAATCGCATAAACTTATAATTAGATTTGAATATTATTTTTGCATCCGACAGACCAATTCAAAAATAACTAATATACGAGTGGTACGAATACCGATGAATGAAACTTCAGCACAGTTGGTCTGTACTATTTGATAATGTTTGACCTGAATTTAAAGAACTACGCGTCGGATTCGGAGTAACATCAACAAACAAAACCATGGGGCATCCGTTTTACGAGCAAAATTAATATAAATCGATGTACTTCTTTAATGACTTCCTTTTGATCATACAGAACATCAAACCAACGTCAAAACCATGGGGAGAATACGTCAAAATTAACCTAAAACTGGCTATCATAAAGTTCAAATGAAACTGCCCAACTTTTAAGTACGGCAATAATCGCAAATGGCTGGAATTAGAATGAAAACAGAGCATTCTGAGTTCTCATATAAGCTTTAACTGCATCGTTAAAATGTAATTTTAGCGTCGATCAGTGAAGTTGGGAAATTATCGAAATGGTATTAATTTAAAAAAAATATCTTTAGTTACTCTCATGTCACTATTTTTTGCCTAAATTGAGAGAGTTTAGAAAAAAAATATTTGGGGAAAAAAGTAGAGGAAATTCGAGGTGACCTTTGCCCTGCTATGCTAGGTCCTTTTTTTAACTAAAATATTTTTTCACTCGACTGCCATCTTCTGTCTGCATTCGACGACGCGGTCTACGATGGAGTTTAGTTTAAACATTTTATAAAATTTGGTCAAGCCGTTTGGAGGAGTTTCATTGCAAATAAGATAATTGTATAAATTAGAAACACATTTAGAACGCCAAAATCAGGGAAAATCTTCGTTTCGCGCGATCGCGTATTTATTTAATGAACGAAAGAAAAACAAGAGACGTTCTAACTTAGTCAATTACTGATTATTTTGTCTAGAAAATTATCCAGACATTTATTTACTACCTATTTTCATAATTGATAGGATAAGGAATAAAAAGTAGGCGCCAGAGGCAGAAATTAAATGACCCCTGAACACTACGCTGAGCTAAACGGTTTTTCGTGTATCCATCATAAGTAAACATAATCTTGATTAAATAAGTAGATTCCCGTTCTACGTTTAGGTGCTTTGAAATGAAGGTCGTTTTAAAAATATAAATTTATCTCCTTAGAAATCCTTACAAAAAATGTTTTATCTTAGGCATGCTTATTTTTTATACTTAATTTTTGCAGTGAAAACTTGTTTTGGTGCAACACACTGATTTTTCGTGCTTTTTTTTTTTAAGTGAAAACTTCTTTAGGCGCGCTATAGACAGAATTTTCGTGGGCTGTGAAATGGATTCATCAATCGTCACGCTTGGATATGATAATGGATCGGATCGGATATGAAATCTTCGGGTAAACTCGGTAAAAACGGCCAGGTAGGTACCAGGCCAACATAAACAGTAAAGAGTTTCGATTACCTACCTCCAACAGCCCAGCGTTTATCTCCAGATACCAGGACAACAGAAATATAAAAGAGTTGCGTTTGCCCCTAGGTACTAGGGCAACAGCAAGTTTTCACTTCTATCGGCAGTTCGTATGACTGCCAATTTTTTTTTTTTAATTTAATTGAGCTCAAGCGTCACGCTCGTTAATGAAAGAAATCTTCGGACTCAGGACTCGCCATCTAGATTAGATGGGCATACTTATAAGACTTATTTAGACAAAAATGCTTTGAACATTTATTCCAGACTAGCAGCGCCCTCCGGCTTCACCAGTGTAGTTTGCAAAGTGAATTTATCAAATTCTGAGTTTTAAGTAAGAGTTTTAAGTTTTAAGTATTTTAAGTTGAGGATACGGCAAGCTTCCTGAAAGGAATTTGGTGAGCAACGGGATTAGACACCACTCACACCCATACATACACCCTCACACACACCCTCACTCCCTCTTATACACTCACATACTCACTCATACGCCCATTCTCATATCGTTTTATGATTGTAATTGATGTCGGTCCCTAACTATGTATTTTTATGTGTAAAATTATATCTCGATTGTAAGTTAGATCACTCGTGTGCCGTCAGTGACAAACCTCATAAATTAAAACTACCCACAGGACAAGCCTAGCTTAGTGTGGGTGTTTTTGGAATTATGGGCATTTTGTATTAAACTAATTGATAAGATATTTCTGTACTTCCTATAATTATTTGTTATTTTAGTTGTAATAAATTTGATTTGATTTGATTTGAAGTTTTCACTTCTATCGGCAGTTCTTATGACTGCCAATTTTGTAATCTATTGATAGGTAAAGACTGTTAGTATTAAATACTTGGCCTATAATTTAATTATACCTTCTAACTGTCGTATTGCAAGCACCCCATTAAATATCCTTACTAGCCGTAAGCTGCTCTCACAACAGGAGAGTCCAGGTCACAATTTCATATAAATGAAACGAAACTGTTTACTCAGTACGTTTTCCTTCACCGTAAAAGCTAGTGGTGATGACGAAGTTGTACATTTCTAAAAATACTCCGAGATAAAGGCGGGAATTGAACCTAAGATGTCACAATTATTGTCAATGGCACATTCTAGACATTAGGTCTCGACGGATGTTCCATATTGCCCTATTTCAAAAACTGACTTAATCTCAATTGAATCTATTTAAGTAGGTTTTACGTCACAAACATCGAATTTGCATACCTATTAGACTTGGGTCAAAAACTTGACATGGTTTTCGATTGCGTTTGGAGTTACGGCTTCTTCTACGTTACGGCTGGTCTATCCGGGAGAACGGCGCCTGCCGATCCGGAGACCCCGCGTTCAAACCCCACACGCACCACTGTCCTTTCGAAGTCATGTGCGTAATGCCGCCAACTTAAAACGGTGAAGGAAAACATCGTGAGGAAACCGACATGCACCTAGAATCTTTCGAAGTCATGTGTCATCCACCAACTTGTACTGGGCCAGCGTGGTGGATTATGGCCTTGACTCTCTTCTTGCGAGAGAAGGTCCCGAGTCCCACCAGTGGGAACATTTAGTGGGCTGTTGATGATGATGATGAGTTTGGAGTTTGTAATACGACGATAAAAAATAATTCCCTATCATTTTCTCAACCGTTAACAATATTGTAATACTATCTAAATAATAACATTTTATCACCCAGAGATGTGTCTGCGATCAAATTGCGTTCGTTAGAGACAAAGACGGTTAATTTTTATAACTCTGATTTATATCCGTCGTTTAATAGCAAAATAAACCTTTATTACAGCTCTTGACCGGTTTGGCGAACTAGTTAAGTACAACAATAGCCTTTTCTACTTTTACATAAGGTCGTACCTACTGAAATTCGATTTCCTTCAGGATCCGTCAAAGACTATAAACGTTTACTATGAAGATAATGTCTACTGAGAAATTGTAATCGGAATGATCGTGAGCCTACAACGTGAGAGGTCGGAAAATTACTAGGATTCCGCTGAGGCTGAAAACTAATAATAATATAATAGTTCCCGGAACATGTCAAAAACTTGTGCGAACTGTGTAGCTTCACTTTGTTCGATTTATAATTAGAAGTTGCTTTGCCCTATGATTTGCGACGCCATGTTTTTGTGATGGTTTTAGTTTGTGCTCTCATATGCAACATCTAAAGTAGCTCTAGAGCTTACTGCGCTTCACGTAAAGAAACAGGCTTTTCAGCTCTGTTAAATTATTATTGGTCTGATGTTGTTCCTAGAGCCAAATTCAGATAAATCTTCAACAGCACGCAACGTTATGAAGTTTCTCCTAATGTAACCCTAATTACAGGTAGCTTGAGCAGCCCAACCTATTTTTTAATTTTCTGAATTATTTAGGTAAGTTTTCATTTCATCTTATATATGTTACGGCTAAAGGTGGGTGTGAACATAAACTTAAGATTAGCCGGCTAAACTTAGGTTTATTTTCGAGGAGGTGTTAATGTTAGTTTCTTCCATCTTTAGCCGGCTAAACTTAAGTGTAACTGCAGGCCCTTGGCTAAAAATGTAGAAAGAAATGAAAAAGGAAACAATGTAATAATGTTTACTATTTTGACACGATTTTTTTTATAAAATATAATCTCTCATTACACATACTGTTATGTACCTCATGTTATGTAGGTATTCAAAATTACAATTACAAAATATTAATTACACCTAAGACATAATATGGTGCACTTTTTGACTCCGGGTGGGCTCCCGCCAGAAGCTCCCGCATTTTTTAAATACACTCTAGGGGTAGTGGCGACAAGACTAGGTGGAATCGGGGTGCTCCGAGTCGGATCTGGATTGATGATGATGTCTCCCGTGCGCGCATTGTCTCCCCACCGCCCCCTCAAGCCCTCCGCCGACCCGGCGCGTGCATCGATTACGTTTTTAGCCGTTTCGTTTCGGTTAATGTGCACATTAGCCGGCTAAAGATGGAATATCACGACGCAAACTAACATGATATCGAACATTAACCGCTTCTCGAAAATAAACCTAAGTTTAGCCGGCAAATCTTAAGTTTATGTTCAGACCCATCTTTAGCCGTAACATATATATAAAAATCTATACCACTTTTCGTTGTTAGTGAACTCCTCCTAAACGGCTGGACCGACTTGAATGATTTTTTTTGACTTGAATGATTTTGGGTAGATTCACAAATCAGCCCGGCAGATGGCGCTGCAGTTGATATCTAGGTTATTATTCGAGCGAAGCCGGAGCGGGCCGCTAGTTGTTTGTAAAGCCAACCTGAACACACAACTTTTAATGAGTAAAAAAAATGTACACAATTAACGCACTCGTATAATCGCCTATCTAAATCTTGTTGACCTGGGTTTTAACTTTATGCTCAGTTTACATTCCAGTCCAGCCATCGAATCCAGCACTGGATTGCTTACTGGAAAAATTTTAAGCCGGCACTTGAAAGCATTGGCACTGGATTGATCCTTTCCAGTGTCGATTAAGTCTTGAGGATAAAGTCAAAGTACTTTATTCATAAATGTACAATTTACACGTCAATTAATAAAAAAACATAAAAACAAAAGAAAGCGCAAACAAAATTATTTGAAATATAGTGGCAAGCCTACGTCTGTCGATCAAAATGGCTGTCAGGTCTGGAGTTAGAATCCGGCAGATAGACAAAATTGTGCAATCCTTACAGTACCTAGCTGATTTCCTACACATGTGTGATGTGAATTTTGCCAAATCCCTGAGACAAACACTGAACACCGCGGACGTGGGCCTTATTTTAATTAAAGTGATTCTGTTCGCACTGGCGGATCCACTAACACTTTTAAATCAATTATTGTGTACATGTCGATTTGTATTTTGTTTAGATATGAAATTATTAATTTGATAAACGCCCGCATTCCCACTTACGCGAACAAAGTATTAGGATCAGCTTTTCATTGTTATGTAATTAATTGATTGTTGACGTAGTTTTAGTTTGTACAATCGGTCCGCCCGGGTTTTGCCCGTTGTCCATACATACTACTATAGCCTATAGCACTCAGGGACCACGGACATTTCAAACGGTGAAAGATTTTTTTAAGTGAAAACTTCTTTAGGCGATTTTTCGTGGGCTGTGAATTGAATTCTAGCGTCACGCTCGGGTATGATAAGAAATCTTCGGGTAAACTCGGGACCATGGCCATTGGCCATCTAGAAATGCGTCAGCCAATGGGTAAAGCTGAAAGGGCGTGGTCTGGCCACCATGGCATGGCCATCTAGAAATGCTTCAGCCAATGGGAAATGCCGACGTATTTCTAGACGGCCATGCCATGATGCCCAGGCCACGCCCTCCGGTTACACCCGTGTAGTTTCCAAGGTAAACTATCAAATTCTGAGTTAAAAGTTTTCATTCTATCGGCAGTTCCTATGACTGCCATTTTTTAAATTGGTACAGTAGTTCCTGAGATTAGCGCGTTCAAACAAATTAACTCTTCAGCTTTATAATGTTAAATATAGACTAGCAGCGTCCAAACTAATCTAAAGAACCAAATTTCCACAAATACATATTTACAATATTAGATAGACAATACAGCTCAGGGTCAGCGTCAAACAATTTAGTAAAACTATTGCTATCTACGGATCTCGTCTATATTCCTGTCTGTGTCTGTACGTTTAAATCAATCCATTAATTTATTTACTAAATTGAAATTTAACATTTACTATAATTTTATATGTCAGAGTTAAAGACTATTCATCATAATTTATTTAACATCACGTCACGACTCTTACAGACCTATTTTAAATTAATTAACAGGTGAACCCGCGAGAAACAGCCGTTCAATAAAGTTAATAAGTTATAAACTGGTAACGGTGGAATTAAACGTCAAACGCAGGAGAGAAATAAAGTAAAATAAACAAATTGATTCAAACTCATTTCACGTGTAAACTCTCAGAACTATATTTATTTGTATTTACAATCGGTAGCCAAATATTATTTACGTATTCTTGGAAACGGTTTTACAATTTCCACTGTAACAACATAGGCTTACAAATTGAACATTTTGTTATTTACTTTATGAACGTACTGGTTGGATAAATCAATCCCACTAAGGCCTACTGTCCACGCACGCGTCTTTTGTCGAATGCATGCATCTTACGAACAAACGCAAGACGTGCGGCTGTCGTGTCGTTGTCGTTTCGTGGACACAGACTTCATTATTTGTACGCAAAATGCAAGCATTCGTCTTGCATCCGACAATTGTCGAAATCGTGCGAATGTCGTGCAGCTACGTGGACAATTGGCCTAATACAAATACGAAAGCATGGATGTTTGGATGCTCGTTGCTCAATCACGTCGCAACGGCTAAACGGATAGAATTGTAGTTTGGAACGCATGTAGTTTATAATCTAGTCTAATAACAAATAGGCTACTTTTTGTTCGGGAAAATGTGAGAGAGCGGTGTAACCGACCTACAGGTCATTAGTTAACTCAAAAGTCATTTTAAGTCGGTCCATTAGAGATTATGGTCCAATTAAAAAAAAAATTGGCAGTCATAGGAACTGCCGATAGAAGTGAAAACTTATAACTCAGAATTTGATAGCTTACCTTGGAAACTACGCGGGTGTAACCGGAAGGCGTGGCCTCGCCATCATGGCATGGTCATCTAGAAATGCGTCAGCATTTCCCATTGGCTCACGCATTTCTAGATGGCCATGCCATGATGGCGAGACCACGCCCTTTCAGCATTTCCCATTGGCTGACGCAATTCTAGATGCCCAATCGCCAAGGTCCCGAGTTTACCCGAAGATTTCTTATCATACCCGAGTGTGACGGTAGAATTCAATTTACACCCCACGAAAAATTTGTCTAGGCGCGCCTAAAGAAGTTTTCACTTCAAAAACCTCCGTCACCATTAGAATTCCAACGTTATCTCTCAGTGACGTAGGTTATATTTTACTAACGAGCCGTCCCGATTCCATCCTATTGGAGTATTCTCATTAAACTTATGCAATATTCGCCTGACCATCTGTAGAACTGTATTTTTCAAAAGGTGTTAGATCAAAATTGATATTGTTGCAGTGCGTCTGAAGATTTTGAATTAGCTCATCACACAAATCAACGCAACTGGAAAAAATGGTGTTTAGGACAAACATTTTAATATAGATTAGTTTCTCCGGACAACCCTGGGTATATCTTACATTGTTCATTTTCTTCGAAAAAACAAAAACTACTTCTATTTGTGTCTTATTGTACAAAAAGTGGGGGATGATTCCAGTGTGACCCAGAAGAATTTGTTTCTTCATAGTCACACTAGCGTGACACTCGAGAATTTAATTCTTCACAGTCACACTATCATCTTGTTCAAATATACTTGTGCATAAAACCGAATGGAGAATCACCTCTTTTTTAAATTGGTTAAAAATAAAAGGCCTGTTTTTACATTTCAGAAATACCTAAAATATGTGTAATATTTTTCATTATGGAACGGGCCATATAAAGGTATGTATGTATGGTTTAAAATCACTTTATGTAACTAATTGTCATACGTATACCTCATTTAATTATTTTTTTCGATTACGTTCCAAGTTACATTCTAGAGTCTTTCGTAAAATTTAAAAAGATCCTCCCATTTTTTTCGGACTTTAAGTCAAAGAAAGCGCGCTGGTCGTAGATTTAACCATAAAATTTTAAGTTTATATTTTAGCGGCTAACTCCATAGTGCGCTCAAAGCTCAAAGCTCAACGCCATATTTTCCTCGTCAAAAGAGTGATTCCCGGCGCTCCAACCCATTACCGCGAGATCCCGCTTCATTTCCCTTTTCTCAACAAAGTACAAGTTTCCCCAGGTTTACAACACCTGCCGTCTTTGTTTTCCTTATGAATTTAATTACGGGAAAGTTGAGCACCTCTGCCAGTCAAATGTTTGATTTCCCGTGGGACGTGAGTTGAGTTGTTGAACACAAATAAATACATACCTATAAGGCTCTGGGCCTTGGAAGATTTCCTTTTTAGGGTACTGTCACAGGTGAGGGTCAGCGTCAACCAATTTAGGAAACTATTGCTTTCTACGGATTTCGTCTATTCCTGGCTGTGTCTTTATACGTTTAAATCAATCCATTATAATACAAGTCTGGCTTCCATAGTACAAGCTTTGCTTAGTTTGGGGTCAGATAGTGTTGTGTGTGAATTGTGTCCACCAATATTTATTGATTTATTAAATGATTTGCCTAATCGAACTTAAACATTTATCAACACAGTAGAAATAGTATCGGCGTGAATGTCAATGTTATTAATAAGTACTGGATAAGCTAAGAAACAATTTTATTTTATAAAGAACTTTAATGTCCTTAAAATACATCGTTATTTTAATTTATTTTTTAGCAAAATTTTAACAAGCTATGTAGACGATATAGCACATTGTAACTGTGCAATGAGTTTACTCTTAAGCTCAATATTAATGAATCTACGACGAGTTGAAATTTACAAAAAAAGCTGCCTAAAAGTATGGCCAATTGGTCATGTTTGTTAACAAAATACTACGACGTCATTATCAATGAAAACCGACGTCGTAGTATTCTCTTTTGCACAGCTATTTGGATCTATCTCACTTCTGTTCTGGCCGACTTGCGGCCGCTTTTCGCCCGGTACTTACGCCAAGCGCGCGCGTCTGTTTTGCAAAAATACGTACTTTTTAGGGTTCCGTAAAACGTAAAAACGGAACCCTTATAGATTCGTCATGTCTGTCTGTCTGTCTGTCTGTCTGTCTGTCTGTCTGTCTGTCTGTCTGTCCGTCCGTATGTCACAGCCACTTTTTGCCGAAACTATGAGAACTACACTGTTGAAACTTGGTAAGTAGATGTATTCTGTGAACCGCATTAAGATTTTTACAAAAAAAAAAAAAAAAAACTTAGGGTTGCCCCCATACTGAGAACTGAAACTCGAAAATGTTTTTTTCATCAAACCTACACGTGTGGGGTATCTATCGATAGGTCTTAAAATGATATTGAGGTTTCTAATATCATTTTTGCCTACACTGAATAACTTGCGCGAGAGACACTTCCAAAGTGGTAAAATGTGTGTCCCCCCCCCCCTCTAACTTCTAAAGTAAGCGAATGAAAAATCTAAAAAAAATGTATGATGTAGATAACCATAAAAACTATCAACGAAAATTAGTTTGAACACGATCTGATGAGTAGTTTTTTTTTAGTACGTCATAAATACACTATTATTAAAACTTCGCTCAAAGTTACAACGAACCACAAGAACTATGTGTACTATGTATATTATGTTACTTGCTGCAACGGAACCCTTCATGGGCGAGTCCAACTCGCACTTGGCCACTTTATTATAATTTCAAATTATGTAATACTTTTCCTTCATAATTTCAAACGCAATTACATTTAATTAGTTTAATCTTATCACACTAGAAAGGGTTAAAAATAACATGTTTTTGGCATAAATATGCAAAATGTTGTAAACAGCTACTTACAACAATCACTAGTTTCCTCAACTATTTGTACTTACAGTTATTTAGTATTTGTTCTTAATAATTTTCACCACCATGATCGAGACATACACACACGCTCTTTCAACGAGGCATATACTGTTCTGGCCCTACACCCCTCCTCACTATACCTACAACGTTTCACTAGTAATTTTACCGCACACACACTAACGTAATAACATTTATTTCTACTTCACAACTATCATTGACTGAACTTGACCGCGATCGACACGTAAATAAAGAAATGCAAGTGATCATTAAAATTGAGGGTAGACGGGTACCGCCACGGTTGGCCGATTGCCTGACCTTGACAGTGAATTTTCATGTAAACAAATGACACTGATACGTATACTACAATATACACGTATATTCATGCGTAAATGTTGACAGTGATCATAAATTGCAAAATTTCCGTGAATTATTGTTTTCATCAGATTTTCGATTGTTTTTCAGTTTGTTGTGTTCAGTAACGGCAGGAGACAAAGTTGTTCGAATTTTACTATTGAAAAAAATAACGGTGTTTAGGACATAACAGTTCCTTGTAATAATAACGTGCAGCAAAATAACTTACGTCCTAAAGAAAAATTAAAATCCGACTTTAATTTAAAATTCAATTCAGACACTCGACTACAATTAATATTTTTTGTTGCATCTTCTATCAAGTCTAGTAGTGGTAGGACTCTTTGCAGAGCCCGTCTGGGGAAGTACCACCCACACCTTTGCCAGTTATTCTACTGCCAAGCAGTAATGTGCAAACATTACTGTGTTTCGGTTTGAAGGGTAATGTCGTTGTTGTTGTTGCTATTGAAGTGAAATCAAAGGTCCTAGAAATAAAACATCTTATCCAATGGCATGGCCATTGGCTAGTACCGAGTTTACCCGAAAATTTCTTATCTTTCCCGAGCGTGACGCTAGTATTCAATTCACAGCCTACGAGAAATCTGTCTGTGGCGCGCCAAAAGATGTTTTCACTTCAACATATTAATTTTCTTAACATTTTGATCTGAAATAGTTTTTCCAATAAGGTGTTTTCATGTCATTCAATGTCCGATGAATGCGAAACCCCGGTATATAAATAAGTCTCGATCAAAATCGACGCAGTTCGCGTTAATTTCATCATACATCTCTCTACTTAGTCTGTGATAAAATTGCATTCGTCCATGTTAATAATAATTTGACATCTTATGTCACTCATCTGTCACTTACATCTGTCATTATGAAAACCTTTGGTTAAATTTCGATTCCCTTCATATTACGTTAGCAAGTACGTTTTTAATAACGTCACAATTTAATAATTTTCTTGTTTGGAACTCAATTTGAAAGCTGTCCTCGTGCTCAGCTGAACAATAGGTACCTACTTTTATTTCCGAACAATGTTATTTTCTAATTAGACGTTGAAACAGAGATCTTAATTTTAATGAGCACTTAATTACAGTGGTTGGAGACAAAAAGACGAGTGTCGGACTTAGTGATATAGGTACACTGGTACATAGAGATTTAGATTTAGTATATCTTTTGAACTAAATTGGATTTAATATTAATGACAAGTTTAACGAACTTTGTGAATAAATCTAAAAACATGGAAAGGAAATGTTTACTTTTGTGTTAAATTTGCTATGCTATATCTGAATGACTTTTTTTATGGTATAGACTGGCGAGACGAGCAGAACATGCGCCTGATGGTAAGCAACATACCTGCCACATAACTGCACAGTGACACGCGGCTATTGGAACAGGAAGATTCCAAATCATTACCTAGCACTGCATTGCGCTCGTCACCCAGATATATAATCGTTGGACAATTTAAGATCATGAAATTCATGAAAAAACTAGAAATACATACATCATTCCACATAAATAAGCAGAAACGAGCTGATTTATGTGGGCTATGAGCCTTTAGAAACAACACATCTAATTTTTAAAATTAATCCCTTTACTCTTTGATGAAACTAAGTAAACGTAAAAAGTGTTTTAAGACTTCAATGCCTTTACTGTACGAACAGAAACAGCAACTGTATACTGCGTTTATAGATAAAGCGTGATAGCAGAAAACAATGTTTATTATGGCACGCTTTTCATCATATAAACAATCATAGACTAGTATGAAGTTAGATTCTTCGAGGCTGTCGATTACGAAGCCGCAAACTAATCTAGTTTAAACCGCCAAACTAAATTGCTAAGGGCAATGTTATCTAAGTATACATATCTATAGTACACTAGGAGTGATAACTCTCTCTCTCTCTTTTAATTGGCTTCAGAACAGACCAATAGCAAAAACTTTGAAAAATATCGAAAATAGAACTTACAAAAATAATGCCGCACATATTTCAAAGTTTTAGATTGAGTGACGATTCACGGTGAAAGTTACGGTGGTCTAGTCGGGAGAACGGCGGCTGCCGATCCGGAGACCCCGGGTTCAAACCCCACACGCACCACTGTCTTTTCGAAGTCATGTGCGTAATGCCGCTAACTTAAAACGGTGAAGGAAAACATTGAGGAAACCGACATCTACCTAGAATTTTTCGAAGTCATGTGTCATCCGCCAACCCGCACTGGGCCAGCGTGGTGGATTATGGCCTTAACTCTCTCTTTGCGAGAGGCCCCGAGTCCCAGCAGTGGGAACGTTTAGTGGGCTGTTGATGATGATGACGATTCACGAAAAGCAGCTAGCTAGTGGCGGTTGGGAGCGTAAAGCCGAGGGTCGGGCTGAGTGACGTATTAATGGAAAGGCCTAAATCCTGCAGTGGTAGATTGTGGGCTGATGATGATGATGATGTTCCAGAGTTGTTGTAATTATAGGTAAATTGTATAATCTTATTAGATATTCTTAATTGTGCATGTTGTGCCATAAACTGAAAAGCTGTCTATTACCAGTGATATTTAGTTTTGTCTATGGTTAGCAATTTTCTATTCGTTCATTACTGATTCGCTTTTACCCACTGTAAGTTCTAAAAAGATTTCATATATTCGTGTATACCTAGATATTTAAAAGTCCTGAGAAATGGAATCGATCAAGAAACGTGCCAAAAGGCTCATAGGCAACGACACTCTAGTGCGAAAAAGAGAGAGAGAGACGAGACGTACTTCTTAGCATTCCATGGATTCACCGTGCGGGTGCCGGGTCCATCGTGTGACAGAGAGAGAAATCTCGAGTAGACCCCAAGACTTGTGACTCGGGCGTAGGTTTAAAAGGGGCCCTTTATATTGACGTACGTCAACACTCACCTTCACTACTCGTATTTCTCTCCCTGCCCAGCCAAATCCGATATGATCCTACTAGTGCAGCTTTAGATACTCGTTCTAGTATAGAACTTACTGCACTTCTGGACAATCCAAGGTCTTTAAGCAGGTTATAGAGAGATTTTGCTGGTATACCTCTCGCTCCTACTTCTACAGTAGCCATTTTTTGTTAATTCATTTTGTAGGTCGTAATACTTATTTTGTTTCATCACGTGGTCTTTAGGTATGTTAGTTTCCCACGGTACGGTAAGTTCTACCAGGACTATGCGTTTCGTAGCCCTAGAAAAAAGGAAAATGTACGGTCTGGATGACGAAACACCCACATCCTCTGGGATTTTGTAGTGCTTTTCATACGTGTCCATTAAAATAGTCCAATCAGGTGCTGAACCCAGGATTGAGTAAGGCTTGTTCTTGGAGTTTGAAGTTGAGCCCTCTTTTACAAAGTTAATTTGTCTTTTGTTCATCGTCAATCCCTTTTGGGCTCTAGCTACCGAAAGGCTTACGGCTTCACGTATGATTTCAAGTACTCTGTCATGGCGCTGTGAGTAATGACCCCTATTAAGGAGCACCTTGCATCCCACCAATATGTGCCTTGCTGTACATATCGCCTCACCACAAGTATAGCAACATTTTTCAGAGGCTTTTCCCCACCTTACCAAGTTACTCTGGTCAGGGAGGGTCATTTGGAAAGCGTTCAGATAAAATTTTAATAAGGCAGGAGACCAGTCATATAGCAAGGTGCGCCACTTTAGAGCTAATGGGATACAAAACTCACCTATGGTATCAAAGTCTAAGAACATCGCCGTAAAATTGCTAGTCGATAGGTTTTTTATCGGATACACTTCGGAGAGTGTGCAACTGACTTACATGATCTAATACCACCTTGTCCTTTTTTCTATCGGAATGCTCGTAGCTCAAAAAAGCGACATCGTTTCATGGTTGATGTTCCAAAGACACGAACGAAGAGATTTGACTCTACTTTAGTGATAAGAACGTCTAGGCTGTGGAATACGTTGCCTGAGAGGGTCTTCCCCGATGGTTACAATCTTTGTGTTTTCAAATCGAGAGTGAATCGGTTTTTTTCTAGGTAAACACGCTCCGTCGTAGACCGCATCGTCGCTTAACATCAGGCGAGATGGCGGTCAAGTGTAAACCTATAAAAGGTAAAAAAAACTTATTTAAGAATTGTTTCATTAAAATCCAATAATGCTAACAAGAGTTTTGACCGCGAAAGCATCAAATGAAACTGCAGTACTCCGCTAGTTCTGCCAAATAAGCAATTTACTATATATCCATTATAAAACACTTTGCTGATAAGATTACAAACGCATATTACGAGGATATTTCACTCATCCTAATCCATTGAAGTCCTATTGCTACTGGATTGATACGTTATCGTTTTTGCCACTGCAAAAACGTGTTTCGTCATGCATTAACATCACAGAACAACTATTGCATGACTTTGTGTAGGTATATAATTCTGTTGTACTAGCTGAACCCGCTACTTCGTTCGCGTACGTTGATCTTGCGACCTTATTAGTACATTAGGTTTTCTTACGTAAAAATATTTGGATGGGTGGCCATTACACAAACCGAGTGAATTTGTTTTTCCACACAAAAATATATTTATTCGAGTATAGCAACTTCAAATTTTTTATATTTTTAGCAACATCAAACACACTCGTAGTAAGGTCCAGTGCATCATCACTCGCTCAAGGTCGCGCGATTTTAGCCTACAGCTAGACCGTCCCTCCCAGGGGACAAGTGCCAGTCGGTTGTCGGACGCACGGCTGAGCGCTCGCGCAACACGTTTCCCGCGCCTACTGTTATTAGATATGTCGACAACCCTCCGCGCTAGACAGGGACAGAGTTACGCGTTAGAAAGAGCGCAAATGTTTATTTGAAAATCGCGACAGGTATTGCGAGCTGAATTGAACTTTGTTGTGTCCCAGCAAGAGTCGCTATTTAAGTGAGGCTTCTGTACTAATATTTATTCTGTGGTAAGGTTGTGCAGTATCGAACATAGCCGCAGTGTTAAGTTTGTAGGATTTTTATAGGATACATTACGAAGAGTCTGTAGCTGATATGCGTGATCTAATACTTACCCACTTATACATTTTTACAGGATGATATCCTAAGTAGGTGATAGACTTATTAGCCGATGTGATATTTCAGACTCTGAGCCATGTCTTTCAAACGTCAATCTAATTGGTAATGTCGTTAATATTTGTTTCGTTAGGGCCCATGCTTTTTCCGAGATGATAGGTAGTATATGAGACTATAAACTATCTGTTTCAAATTTCAACCAAATCAAACCTTTACATAATATACATAATTATAATACTTATTAGTAAGATACCATTTTATTCAATTTTAGAAAAACGGTCTGCCTTGGTCACCTAACCTTGTTGAACACTGAATTAAGTACAGTATTTGGATTGAAATAATATCCGAAAGAACAAAAGCCGACTTCAATTATTATCATTTCACGTCAACTAACTACGAGTAACTTCTAGTCAAGTAAAAAGTTCACTAGACTAATTTAAGAAGCTATGACTACGTCGTCCAGATAAATAGATACTGGTGGACAATTCACACACAAAAGTTTGGCTTTTTCCTCCGCTAATGTTCCGGCCACACTCAAAACCGGAGTGGTCTTACGCGTGACGATAGCAAAAGACCTGACGGCATTACTTTTGTGCCTTGGAAGTTGAGTCGGCCCCTAGTGTGGGACGCAGCTTGCGTTGATACTCTGGCACTATCACATCTTCCAGAGACACATGACACATAGTAGGGTCAATGCAGCGGCTAATTCAGCTGAGCGTCTCAAACGGCGGAAATATGCGACCCTCGGTAGTGGTTTTATATTTAAGCCTTTTGGGGTTGAGACATCGTGTCTGTAAAGGCCGGGAGCTCACCTCATCTTCAAAAGCCTTTCCGAGCGCTTAGCCAACGCAACGCGTGACCAAAATGCTGGCGTTTATTTGGCCCAATGCATAAACATTGCTATTCAGCGTGGTACTGCCGCCAGCATGCTGGGCACGCTTTCGACTAGTAGTGGGCTTGAACATCTTGTCATCCAGTTTCTGTTAACATTAAAAAAACCGCCTCACTGTTTTCCATATAATATATGTACATGGTAAAAACGGGACCCTATTACTGAGACTTCGCTGTTCGTCCGTTCGTCCGTCCGTCCGTCCGTCCGTCCGTCCGTCTGTCACCAGACTGTATCTCAAGAACGGTGATATCTAGACAGTTGTAATTTTCACAGATGATGTATTTATATTACAGCTACAACAACAAATACTACATTACACATTCGATACATTATACATTACAAATAAATAAATATCCTACATTAATAGGGTACCGGACTGGGTCAAAAATACACCATCCTAATTAGTCCGTCAGCTAGATCATGGAAAAATATTGGACACGTATTTTTTTATTTCTTCATAATATAAAAATCGTCAAAGATATAGACCATTAAACTTCGAGAGTGGGGGGTCACGACGTCACTCGTGAGTAAAAATCGTACTCACAAGTGACGTCACACGAAACTTCGAAGCGCTGTATCTTCGTCATTTTTTGTTTGTGAAACAAAAGAAAAAATACGTGTACAATATTTTTTGGCAATCTAACTAACCGGCTGCTTAGTTTTTTTGAGGATTGTACCCTATCGCTCGTCAATGTGTCGTGTCCACGTGATTGCCAAAAAAAAAATACCCAATAAAAATGTATCTCCTGCCACCACTTCTAATCCTGCCTATGCCTCCGACTTCGGTTCCGACTCCGATAAATCAAATTTTAAAACTCCGACTCCGCTTTCGGTTCCGATTAAATGACCTCCGTTACATCCCTGTTGTTTACAATGTCACAGAATACTTAGATGTTAGTATGTACCAAACTTATTATTGCAGTTGTTATTTAATTCCTATGTAATTTACGAACCACACGACTAATAATGTTAAAATTTTGATGGGACTATATCAAAAATGTGGTCTTTCTAACAAAATAAGAGTTAACGAAATTGAACGACGCAAACATGAGTTACAAACAAAAACACATTCTGACTTTAACCTCCTTCTGCAAGAAAACCGTGCAGATTTTGAGGATTAAAACTTACCATCTCCTTAGTATGATCATGTCAAGTTTAATTTGAATTGAATCAGTAGTTTCGGCGTGATGAGAGTTCCCTATACAGAAAGACAGACAGACAGACAGACATGAAAGAAAAAAAATGCAGTTTCGCCATCAGTATCGACTATGGAGTGCCCCCAAATTTTTTTTTTTCAAAATATCTTCAATGTACAGAATTCGACCCGCTACAGTTTTATTATAAGTATAGATAGATATAGATTTCTATGTAATTTCCGAACCACACGACCAATAATGTTAATGATGGGACCATATTAGAAATGTGTTCTTTGTAACAAAATAAGAATTAACGAAATTGAACAACGCAAACATGAGTTACAACCAAATACACATTCTGACTTTCACCCGTTTCTGCAAGAAAACCGTGCAGAATTTGGGGATTAAAAGTAGACAGCTACCATCTTCTTAGTATGATCTTAAATAATGTCAAGTTTCATTTGAATTGAATCAGTAGTTTCGGCGTGATGAGAGTTCCCTATACAGAAAGACAGATAGACAGACATGAAAGAAAAAAAATGACCCGCTACAGTTTTATTATAAGTATAGATAGATATATGTATGTAGATTTAGAGATGTAGTTACTGTCGTATCACCGGAATTAATAACACAGATCGGCTACTACAGGCCTTATCCAAAATCTGAATTAGTTGTGGCGTGGACATTAGTCTACCAGCATCTCCACTACGGCCAGGGGTCCTCCTATTTACAACGCAAGGGAACTCAGTAGCAATAGCTTGATTACCCACGGTGAAGCTAAGTTATTATCTATTCTATGGCTAAGTATAGCCATCCGAGTAAGTAGTGTTTCATTAGGGCTGTGCCACCTGTCTCGCGAATCACCGGCCACCAAATAAGTTCGATGTATCTTGTTGGTGGCTTCTTGTTCAAACAGCGATTGCCACAGTACTGCATATGTTGCATATGCAGTTTACTTTGGGCAGACGTGTTGAATAATCAGTAATCATGTCTAGCTTGTTCCGTCACTATATATCTGTAGTGGTAGGACTCTTAGCAGAGTCCGCCTGGGGAAGTACCACACCTTTGCCAGATATTCTACCGCCAATCAGCAATGTTATAACCGCCAATCAGCAATATTACTGTGTTCCGGTTTGAAGGGCAATATTTCCAGTGAAATTACAGGGCTTAGAGATATAACATCTTAGATCTCTGGGTGACGAGCGCAGTGCAGTGATAGGTAATGATTTTGACTCTTAATTTTCCAATAGCTGCGTGTCACTGTGCTGTTATGTGGCAGGCATGTTGCCTATCATCAGGCACATGTCCTGCTAGTCTCGTCACTCTCACTTAAAAAATAAACTAGGTACATTGTAAATACTAGCTTTCCCCCCCGATTTCGCCCGTGGTACATCTTTAGCCGATAGCATTAATATCTAACGGTGAAATAATTTTTGCAATCGGTTCAGTAGTTCCTGAGATTAATTATCACGTTCAAACAAAGAAGCTCGTTAGTTTTATAATATTACTATATATAATAATAGAAAAAATTGCATCGCGACAGCGAAGTATACTCACATATTTTCACAATGTTTACAAAACGTAGTCCGATGGACGTCTGTTTTATTAACCGTCTTCCAAAAAGGAGGAGGTTATCAATTCAACCACCATATTTTTTACCAACGGTTTTTAATTTTGAAGTGAAAACTTCTTTAGGCGCGCTATAGACAGAATTTTCGTGGGCTGTGAAATGGATTCATCAATCGTCACGCTTGGATATGATAATGGATCGGATCGGATCGGATATGAAATCTTCGGGTAAACTCGGTAAAAACGGCCAGGTAGATACCAGGGTAACAAAAACAGTAAAGAGTTTCGATTACCTACCTCCAACAGCCCAGCGTTTATCTCCAGATACCAGGACAACAGAAATATAAAAGAGTTGCGTTTGCCCCTAGGTACCAGTACCAGGGCAACAGAAACAGTAAAGAGTTGCAATATTCTGTATAATTACGTTGATATAAACCTAGATGGCGCAACCATCGATTTAGCTGGCGGTGTTGAAATTATGCGAATGTACATAGATAGACCTACGATGGTTTAACGAATGATTTGTCTTCTGACAATTTGATAAATAATTTAGACATTCCAATTAAAAGTGAAAACATTTGTGTCACAAGTTTTCACTTC
Organism: Ectropis crepuscularia; assembly: GCA_963693475.1. Lineage (NCBI taxonomy): Eukaryota > Metazoa > Arthropoda > Insecta > Lepidoptera > Geometridae > Ectropis > Ectropis crepuscularia. Next base: position 21,214,418 of record OY856354.1, on the reverse strand, counting down.
TATCGGCAGTTCCTATGACTGCAAATTTTTTTTATTTTAATGTACAAGTACTTGTTTGATGGATGCCAAAATCGATGGCTCATATTAAACGTTTTGCACAGCATTTTATAACATAACGCCATATTTATGACCTCGTTACATTTCCATTGTTTGTCAACGTATTTCGTTGACCCTTTCACTCCGGCAATAAAGCAATTTCAATTAAGTTGAGTTATTAATGATTCCACTGAAAATTAATCAACGATTTTGTGTTGTGAATCCGGTTATAACCGCTGCGCTGCTAAAATAATAATCAACTGGTTAAATTAGTATTTTGATCGGTTTAGGTGATAATATTTTAATTTTTTTTTTAACATATTTTTTTAAAACGGGCCTTTATTAACTAATCTAAAATACCTACAATGAGAACTACACTACGCTACATACCTAACTAACTACTTACACTTACTGAATTATCCATAGACCAATGAAGGTCTACTGAATAATTATTACTGTAATAGAGAACTAGGATTTTGATCTTCGACAAAAGATCAGAAGATTGCATTTATGGAGTTTGGCAAAGCGCGATAATATAGCAGCTCACTATGTCACAGATCAGAAAATAGTTACTTCGTAACAGATGCATCACTGCCATACAAAAGTGCAAATACCTACACGATAATAACCTAAACTGTCGTATACTACTTACCTACTATTACTTGCAAGCAAAAATACACCTTAACACACCCACGTAGAGTTGTAAATACCGTGACTTGTCGTCTACTTACGTCACTGACCAAACGTGCTAGGGTTGTAAGAAATGGTGGAAGGTGGTAGTAGTGGTAGGACTCTTGGCAGAGTCCGCCTGGGGAAGGACCACACCTTTGTCAGTTATTTTACCGCGAAGCAGTAATGTGCAAACATTACTGTGTTTTTTTTAAATAAAGAGGGACGAGACGAGCAGGACATGTGCCTGATGGTAAGCAACATGCCTGCCATATAACAGCACAGTGACACGCAACTATTGGAACATGAAGAGTCCAAATCATAACCTAGCATTGCACTGTGCTCGTCACCCAGAGGTATAAGATGTTATATCTCTAAGCCCTGTAATTTCACTAGAAACATTGCTCTTCAAATCGGAACACATTAATGTTTGCACATTACTGCTTGGCGGTAGAAGAACTGACAAAGGTGTGATACTTCCCCAGGCGGACTCTGCTAAGAGTTCTACTACTACAGTATTCCATTAGACAAGCCCATTCATTTGATATAGAGGTAGGTTGTGAAGAAACATTTTGTCCTCCGTTTTGTGGAGGGGGCCATTTTGAATCTATATTAACCAAACATAGCTACCACAGCACAAAAATAAACCTTTTAAAAAAATCGAGGTCAAACTTATAACACCCTTTTTTGGTCGGGGGTTAAAAAATTATTCACAATTAGCTGAGCTATCCCGAAACATACTTACATCCAATAAAAATTAAGGCCAGAACCACCTCCTTCTTTGAATCCGGTTAAAAATTCTGTCGGTTTTTTTAGGTAGGTATGTTTTATAGTCAATTAATACTGGAGTATATTTTAGTTCTACAATGTAGGTAGTTGTAAGTTGTTTTCATACCGTCGAATAAATGAACAAATTAGTATCATTCAGTATGTACATGAATATTCAAAAAAGTATGTCGTCATAAATTATATTAAACTTAACTAGCTGACCCGGTGAACTTCGTACCACCATGTATTTTTTCGTCTACATTTTCTAACCTTTCTGCTGTACAAATCTTTTCCCGACAATAATAAATACATAGAGAAAAGAATCATCATATTTAGTGCAGTCATTCAAAAGTTATGAGCGTACATACATTTCGAAGATCCATTTTTACGGTTCCGTAAAACGTACTAACTGAACCCTTATGGGTTCGTTGTGTCTGTCTGTCTGTCCATCCATATGTCATAACCACTTTTTTCGAAACTATAATAACTATACTGTTGAAACTTAAGAGATGTATTTTGTGAACCGCATAAAGTAACTATTTTATGAAAAACATATTTATTTTAACGTACATAAACATTTAAAAGTCGGTTAAAAAGCTAGTAATAATCTTTTTATGCAGAATGCAGAAGACCGCACATTGTGGCGTTCATTAGGAGAGGCCTACGTCCAGCAGTGAACGAATATTAAATAGGCTGATGATGATGATGATGATAAATAACTTTATTGTTAATCAAGTTATTACCAAAAATCAGTTTTATTTTCATTGTAGTGCTTTGTAATATACGTTGTTTTTTGTTTGATTACCTGGCACACAGACAAACAAATATGATGGTTTTCGAACACGGGAGGGAATATGTAACATACAATCGACCATGTGAGAAACATGGGTTTTCTAGATTAATACCACAAACATTTTAACACGCTCAGCGCCATATGTATCGTTTAGGATACACACTGTCGTAAGGAGTGTGTATAGTTTATGATACACACTACTCATTTCAGTTAGCAGTGTGTATCCGAATATTTTCCCAGTGGTTTTGGGTTGGGAATCGTACAATCAGTTAAGGAGATATTAAGAGAAAAATTATAATCACCTTGAAATATATTTTTTTTTAAAACATTTTAGAAACTAAATAATCAATTTATTAAGTTCAAAATAAATCAGTAAATATTATTTAAACATTTTTGACACAGAAAACTTTCACATACATACATTTTGTAGTTGTTTGAGCTGCTCTGAAAGTCTTGCCACCAATAACTTTCCTGTCATAATTTTTATAGCACATCTTCAGCGTACAATTTTCTCTCCATCTTTGTTACTTATGAGATAATGTTTTCTCTTAAATGATCTTCTTGTCATAATAGGGGCTGATGACACTTCATCTCCGGCTAACTGAGCAGATCGTTTTAGTAAAACTACAATTATTTGTTCCCTGAATTGTGTGATAGTAAATTTCTTGATATAATATTTGGTTGAATAATAAATGTGCATTCTAGAGAGAAACAAAGAGAAATAACATTACGAAATGTGTATCTTTATTGATACCCATGACCTGGGGAATATATGTGGTTGACGCATGACCTGGGGTTTATCTAAATAAAGTATTCCCAGGACACGTGTAAAAAATATACACACCGGTAAAAAAAAAAGGGATGACGGGGGAGGGGCTGTGATTATTTTCTATACCATTTTAACATCTCACAACACAACAAAAATTAAAAGTTGTGAAAATTTGGTAGTATATTTGCATATAGGGCTTGGCGCTAAGCGTGTTATGGTTGGCCCTGGGACTTGTTTATGGTCATAGCAGAAGCAAGCCGCACTGGAAACTGTAGTCGTTTAAACTCAAATGGTACATCAGTTGGAATCATTGGGATTTGTGGTATCAAAATGTCTTCCCCTTTATACTTTCCTTTCAGTATAGTTGCTTCTATCACGTTGTTCAGTATTTTTATAGCTAACCGTGTGCCGTTGCAAAGACGCGGTTCTTTGATATTTCGCAACATTTTAACTACCGATCCAACTTTTAATGAAGATGGGAGGTGGCAATCCTGGAAAATCCAGCGAGTTCAAAAATTCAGGTGGATAGTAGTTGACGACGTCATCTTGATAAGTCACCGAATCAACTGATTTATAAATCCTCAGTTTGCCTGTAATTTGTTCTTGAATTTTGAAATTAAATTAATTTGCATCTATCTCATTTACGTAATGTGTATTAATATTTATTTATCATGTGGCTGTCTTGTTCCAATGTTGGGCAACGGCTTCCCTCCCTGGCGGGAGGGAAGCTGTCCCTTTTTCCTTTCTATGGCTAATACAGTCCAGTCTTTCCAATATTTGTGGAGGTTGACTTATCATCGTTTCTTTGGTCTGCCGCGTCTACGTTTGCAATCTGGCTTCCTCCGTGTGGTAATTTTGGCCCAATGATCATCCGACATGCGGCAAACATGTCATGCCCGATCCCACTTCAAATTGGCTGCTTTTTTAGTCACATCGGCTATTCCGGTTTTGGAAAGCAGTATGGTGTTTCGTATTCTGTCCGTTAGTTTTACTCCAAAAATACTGCGCTCCACAGCCCATGTGTATTTAAATAATTTTGCACAGATATTAAATTAATAATTCAAAATAATAAAACATTTTTTTTTTAATGGCTCTAAACAATTTTGTTACGCGGTTTGTGTTTGACTGACACGTGACTGACATTTGATTGATATAATGACGTGAACACTGACGCATTTTACATCGCGTTCCGAAACTAAATCAAAATAAATAATGTCGTGAAGCCGACCAAATTGAAAATCATTACGAATGATCTATGAGTCTTACGTTTTGTGACTATTCAATTTGATCTGGCTCGCGATGTCATCTCTTTTGTTGAGTTTCTTCTGAGTGAGTTTCGGAACGGTGACATCCGGCGACATCTTCCTATTCTGCAACGCACACAGGCACACTGTTTTGATAGATATGATGGAAATTGAACTTTGTGCAGCGGGAATAAAGTGCAAATTGACTCCTTGACGTTAGGAACACACATATATTGCTTAGACATAAGTGAGTGCTTGTTATTTAATATGAACATATTTCTTAGCAATAAAGCTCAAATTGCCTTAACAATTAAGTTAGAAAACGTTTGTATGGGAAGGCGCTTTATTTAATATGAACTTTATGACATAGCAATAAAGCTCAAATATCCTTAACATTTTAGTTAGAAAACGTGTGTATGGGAAAAAGAAATGGGCTGTTTTCAGGGTTTTCCCGACAATTATTAGTTTTTTTCTCGCCGTAAAAACCATCCTTGGACTGCAACGAACATTTAAAAAAAAGAATTGTCCAAATTGGTCCAGCCGTTGTTGAGTGATGCGCTTACCAACACATTTTGCGATTCATTTTTATATTATAGATGAGACATAATAAAGATGGGATAAACAGGTATTTTAGACAAAATAATTTGTATGCATAATCTCTACTATATCTATTCTAAACAGATATTATACAATATACATATTACACACTACTGTTTCTATATTCTGTGCGATTGAAAACTACCAAAATTTGGCTCAAAAATAAATATTAACAATAAAAACACTTCCCTTGCTTCCTGTTTCGGCAATTTGAAATAAGATAAATTACTACTACATTTTAGTGTCTTGCTATTGCAGCCATTCACAATATTACAATAATGCCGCGACATTATTTATGCGCGTGTTCGTTCGCACGTCACAACTCGGGCAACCGGCCGGCGGCCTTGTGATTTTAGTACACCCGGGAGGACCCGAACGAGTAGGTATATAGCTCGCGCCGTTTAGCCAGTGATGAGGGTGTGACTATGTGTCCTCACTGCAACATACCAAACCGGTTTTCTGAGTATGTTTCCCTTTTATTAATAATACCTACATCTGTAGGTAGTAGGTACCTACTTGAAAAATTCTCATATCTGCAGGCGTGTTTCAAACAACCCTCAGTCCTCACGATTACAAATCGAACGCGTTCTATGAGAGATGTTACATGGGTGCTAACATATCACGCACACTCCCGAACACCCCCAATTTAGTTCATACCCAGAAAGAGAAGAGGACCCTTATCAGTCAGGACTCCGTGAGAGACACGGGGTCCTGCACACTGACAATCTATAAGGTTCAAGGATTAACGAATCAATAATCGTCGTTAAGACCAAGGTTAAGGTGAAAATCCACGAGAGTGTTACGCACGTAGTCGTGGCTTCGTCTCTTTGTCTTGTCACGTAGACAAGACCTCTATCTACTACACTGACGATACCAAAAATGACGCGATTTGTTGTATTGTGTTGCGAACGTCGACTGAGTCACTTAGGCTGTGTCTCCAGTAGGCAAACTGTTAGCGGCTGACTGAGTTAGCGGCGTATCGGTTTAGTACGCCCTTCCATATGTTTGAAATGGAGTGTCCATAGTTTGCTAGTTTTGCGCAAACTGCGTATTATGAGCACAAAACTAGCTTAACTAGCAAATTGTGGACATTCCATTTCAAATACATGAACGGGCTTACTAGGCTATCTCAGTTGGCCGCTCACAGTTTGCCTACTGGGAACACAGCCTAAGTGTTATCAGAGACTACAACTTCTAGATGACTATTAAAGATCGAAATGCTGCGGTGACGGAGGCTCTGGGCCAGAATGAAGCTGTTATTACAAAATATGTATAAATAGGTAAAACAACAGTCTTCCAGCATTTAAAAAAAAATAAGAGGTTCCATTTAAATTTTAGTGAAATCGTTTGTAGTGGTTTTAGAAATGACGTATTCGACCTACTTCGCTGTCTCATTCGAGAAGTTTGTTTAATTCGTTTTACAAATATTGTTAAATTTAGTATAGTATCTGAAATTAATTTTAAATTACTTAATGCCTTATTTTTGTTTATGGTAAAAAAATCAATAACTAATTCACAAAAAATATTCATCATGACGTTTTCTTTCGTAAAGACAAGAATTACAATTCGTTTTAGGTCATCGTTCAGTGATGTGTAATAGTGTACCTAACAGATTTGTATGTTCACTTATTCATAAGGTGACACGACGGAATCCGGAAAACACGATCCGTTCATCCGGAAATGCAATTGGTCCTCATTCGATTACGCGGATTTTCAACGATACGAGCACGGAATAGAAGATATGGGTTACTTACTGAGTACACACCCTGAAAAACATGCGTTTTTTTTCCGTAATTCTTTATTTAATTGTTGAAGTTGGATCTAAAGCAATGATGAGTTTAGAGTTTTGCAAATTTATAGTTAACTAGAAGCATCTCGCGGTTTTACCCGCGCTATTCCTTTTCTTATAACATTTCAGAGAAAAAAATGCCTATGTGTCATTTTAGAATATTGTGTAACTATATGCTTCAACTTTCAAATTGATCTGTTCAGCAACGTGATTCGATTCACCTCTAAACGTGATTGAGCAACAAACATCCAAACGTTTACTTAAATAATACTAGCAGCGCACTGCAAAGTTCTCGAACTCATTATTTTCCGAGGATAAAAATGAGCCTATGTGTTACTCCAGACTATCTATTTATGTCCCAAATTTTATCCAAATCAGTTCAGTAGATTTTGTGTGAAAAAGTAACAAACATCCGGACACACCCACAAACTATCGCGTTTATATAACCACACTCGGAGAAAAAGAAACAGTATAGGTATTTACTTTATAAACATACAATAACCACACTGTGGTATTATTTGTAAGCATAATATTATGATTTAGTGCATTTTGCTCCGGGTAAATTAGCTTGGCGGAACATGATTATTCACAACCACACTTAAAATGCTAATTTTAGCAACCAGTTTCGCTTGCTGTAGTTAAACTATCACAGTATCATTGTTTAATTTGATGTTATATTATGTATTTAGAGCAATTTATGCATAAAATATGAATGATCGTACCTATAGTTGTCATAATCAATAGAATATACTTCAACAAGGTGCGCCCCACTGTTTTTTTACCCACGTAGTTCTCGTATTTTTTCTACGATGAAAAGTACCTATGTACCTACTATTTCAGACCATGAACTATCCGTATTCCAAATTTCAACCAAATCTCTTTATCCGTTCGACGTTATTGAACAACAAACATCCAAACTTTCGCATTTAGAATTTTCGCAATTATTATGATGTGTATTTAGATTTATATTTACATTACTGCTAGGCGGTAGAATAACTGGCAAAGGCGTTGCGAACTCTGCAAAGAGTGCCACTACAATATGTCAGTACATCTCCCTGCATTCAGTAAAATGTAGGTAATATGATTCCGGAATAATCGTCAATCCCGAAACTCTTATTATGGAACGGGTAACAAGTGGCCATTTCCCGTACTTCCCGGCACGCGGGGAGGTAAACACCCCCCCGGGCGGTACAATATCTCGTGCTACTTTCCACTCGTGCGCTTTCGAATATATCCATATTACTGTGAAAAAAGGTAAGCTCGGGTAACTTTGTAGTAAGAGAGACTAGGGCAATTTCGCCAACGCACAAAGGTGACCCTAGAAAGGTTAAGTAGGGCCCTGGATCTTCTGTTGACGACCAATGAAATCCAAAGTTTGACAAGCTATCGAATCCTTATAAGACTAATTGCCGTTAGTCCACTTTTTAATACTAGGATGCCTAATTTCAGTGGATAGAATATATAAGTAACTATTATTCACCTCTGAGAAAAGAAACTGACAATTTTAAAATAAGGAAATGCAACAAATTTCAATAAAACTCAACCAATCTCTAATTCAACTAATTTGAATAAACATTGTGAAATAAAATAATATAAGAATGAAGAAACAGCGATGTTTCAGATTATAAGAGTATCATCGGATACAATTTTTAGATTTTGTTGATTTTTCTAAACCATTCGATCAATCTCAATAAAATTTGAATGGGACTCTTTAGGAAGGCCTTATCAAACAAAAAAAATCTTAATCCTTTCCGACGTCTTCGATCAATCAAAGTCAAATAAGGAAAAATCCGACGAGTTGAAAACCATCACAGAACTAGTTTAAACAACGAAAAATACAGAACTTGAAAGTAATGTTGCCCTGACAAAGACCGGTAGCTCCCAAACTAGAATCCGGACAACTTTATCGTCTTACCTTGGGTTATATCTCAGCGTTTTTTGTCCCACCGTTCTTATATCCGAAAATATCTCGCCTACTTTGTGATTTCTCTATTTACGGCCATTCTATTCTCTGCTTTACTCGCGGACGTTAGTTTATAGATATACCTCTGTAGGGTCGTCGCTCCCGGATGCAAAAGAAACATTTTATGGAAGGGATGCTATAGTGGTGATATAGTACGATTTCACGATCCTGAAGTCGTGGGTTCGATTCCCGTGTTGTGCGTATCCGTATTCGCGTTGTGCGGACGCACATATGAGATATATATCTACTTATCCTGTGTTCATCGTCAACAATAGTTTTTTTTTTAATTTTTATGTTTTAAACTGCAATGATTTTATTCAGGTTATATCATAGTATAGGTATATTAAAATAAAGTTAGTTAACTAATTCATTAATATTAGTATAGATAAGTTTTCATTTCTATCAATATCGATAAAACTGCAATGGCGAGTAAAATTGTAAGGCACTACTACTTATTTGTACATAATTTATTATAATTCAGTGATACTTTTAGCAATCAAATTTGTAAATAAATGACTAGCAAATTAGCATCGCCCGCAGTTTTGCCCGCGTAATTACCAATCCCGTTACTAAAATATAGCCTATGTTTTCTTATTCCAGACTATAATCTAACTGTGTTTCCAAATTCCCCGATCCGTACCGATGTTAGGTATTGAGCAACAAATATCCAAACTTTGATGAAAAATAAGTAGTTTTTTTAACCTTCACGATATGAACTTTTACTTTGAAAACATTACACAAGACGGTTGAAAGGTTGAAATAGCTACTTTAGTCTCGTGGTGCCAATCGTCGGATTTTTTTAATATCAAATAAGAGTAGATGGAGATCTCATTTCCCAATTACACATCGCATCTATATACTCGCTTTTTTTTCAGTTTTCTCGTGACCAAGCGTGGTTGTAACGTCACAAAACGTCGGACTAACAAAAAAAAAGGATATAATAGCGATTTAAATTACCTATAAATCGCTATTATATCCTGTTTAATAATGTTCAATACGAATTTATGTAGCTATTAATAGAAATCAGGAATTGGCATTATACCTCCAAATTGATTTAGATGATTCTGTGAAATTTAAAATATAATTTCTTTGAAGTTTTCAACATTTAAGTTTTCCATCAAATATATTTTATATCCGCAATTACTAAACTATATTCAAAACTTACCCATGGGAAATAAGTAAACCTTTTGATACAACGTGATTTACATAATTAATATTATAATAGTTACAAAGTTTAACAAAAAAAAATCTCAAAACTCACGTAAGGTATTACTTAAAAATACACGAGAAATGTTTTAAACCCACTACAAAAGTAGCACTGAAATACTCGCGCTTTAAAACCGGAAGCCGCGGTTCACTGCACTTGACATGAAATAAAGTCTATTAAAAAGAAATGGGAACGAAACACGCTGAAAAAATAATAGAAACACAAAAGATTTTACAGCTCACGCGTAAATTTGACAAAATCTAAGTGATTTTGTAAAATTTACGGAAGCATTTTTGTTCACTTTATTTGAGTTAAGTTATTTTATTTTTATATTTTTCGCAAATATATTTAATTGAAAAAAAAACCTGACTTTTTACCAAAAAATAAGCAATCTTTTTCGCTGGCGTTTAAGTCGATTTTCAATAGATTTGGCTGCTGAAAGTCGCGTGGTCGTAACGACCGTGCTACGGCGCGGCACGCGTGTAGACCGCCGTAGTCGTCGCGTAGAACTGGCTACGAGCTACGAATCCAGGGATACCAGCTGCGTTCTAAATTACCTTAATTCATATGAATAATAAAGCAGGGTGTAAATTCGTGCAGCTGCCTCGTCACGATAAATACCATCGCGCTAACGACTTTTGTTTTATCACATTCAACAACTTTATTGCTGAAATCTTCTTAGTTATAACAATTATGGACTTTATTAGCAAGTACTTTAGTTTTATAGTGCGTATAGTTTTATAGGAAACATCGTCATAAGAAAATCACATTGATATGTAATTCTTATGAAAATAACATAAATAAAATATTTTGCGTTTGTCATTTCACAGTTCAGAGCATACCATGTCATTTACCTCCGTAGAGACATTAAAAGTTTATTTTAGATATTATGAGATTAGACACAAACATGTTTATCTTATTTGTGTGCATTGTTCAATAACAGTTCTATTTGTGTGTTGTTTCAAAATTTTCAATTAAAGTACATCCTAATTTAATTTTAAAATTGAATTTCTTTGCTTAGATTGTTGGTTTTTCGATTTGATAGAATTTACAGAAATCACCCTACGATACGGGAATCAAGGTCCTGGCAACCCAAATAATATAGCAGCAGCAACAGATATCTGTTGCGCTGTTGTCCGCCACACCATTAATATCGCTACTATGGGGACATACCATTTGTCACGAAACCACGGTTAAAGAACGTGTCTCGCAATCTATTTGATGAATTGGACCTATATTGGACCTTCATAACAAAGAAAAGAACATCGAGCTAGATCAGTACCACATGATTCTTTAGCGATAATTTTTGGATACAATTTATTTTAGAAACTTCGTGCACTACGACTGTAACCCGTAACTCGCAGGGGTAAGGTCGTAGTTTACGAAATTTAGTCCGAAGTACGAATCGACAATATTTTCGAATAAATTTCTACCGAGTAGACCAGCCGTAACTTACTAGACCAGCAGCAACTTAGTCTTTTCGAAGTCATCTTTGTAATGCCGGTACGCCGCTAATTAAAAACAGTGAAGAAAAACATGCAAACCGACACGTTCTCGTATTTCATCATACGTCATGCACCAAACCGCACTGGGCCAGCGTGGCGGATTATGACCAAGACCTTCTCCTTGCGAGAAAAGGCCCTGAGTTCCAACAGTGAGGAAATTTAGTACGCTGCTTTAACTTAAAACAACGTTTAGCTTTTTATTTATTTTGTGTAAGTTTGAACGAGTTGACTAACACTAATATCACAGTATAAGAAATACTACCAGTAGTTCATCGCCTTTGATCTTGGGAGATACGCCGATAATGTCTATACACAGGTAGGGTTGTCGCAATTTAAAAAAAAACGTATCACCAAAATAAAATTAAAACATACGGAAGACGTCAGCCCTGAGCCGCGCTCCTGCAATACTAATATTGTAATGTAGGCAATGCAGGAAGGCGCTTCCCGCGTCTCTCCCCGCACACCCTGCACGATTGCCCCGTCTAGACGGCTTCGTCGAACGACTGTATGATTTAATAGACTGTGCTAATATTACCACTGGATTATGTTTACAAATTTATCAGGTTGACAGTGTCGGGTTGCAGGGATAAATTGTCAGCTCTTCGAGATTTGTGGGCAATGCATTGCAATCCGTTAGATTGGCAATGAGTTACGTAATAGATTGTCTGCCTTAAGGTACAAGTTCGCGCCGCGACCGCGACGCGAGACCGCGACCGGAGACCGAGACCGGAGACCGCGACAGGCACTTGACACTATGGAATTGTATGGGCACCAGTTCGCGCCGAGACCGCGACAGGAGACCGAGACAGGTCGCGGTCACGGTCGCGGCGCGAACTGGCGCCCATACAATTCCATAGTGTCAAGTGCCTGTCGCGGTCTCCGGTCTCGGTCTCCGGTCGCGGTCTCGTGTCGCGGTCTCCGCGCGAACTTGTACCTTTAGATATCTTATACCTTTAAACGAGCAATTCTTGTACCTAAATATGTATATATATATAGAATCTGAATCTCGGAAACGGCTCGACGGATTTGCATGAAATTATGTATGCAGGGGTTTTCGGGGACGATAAATCGATCTAACTAGGTTTTATTAAAAAAAAACGCATATTATGCGCGTTTTTAGACAATGAAAAACTGTCACATTAGACATTAGAATGTGAAGGTAAATTTCGCCGCGTGACGCGACAGCATAATTAGCTCAGACGGGAAGTCGGGCGCTTATAACGGTCACGAATTAGTAGCTCCGGGTTCGAATCCAGACGGGTTCTCTTTTTTTTTCAATTCGTTTTTTTTAATAAAATCTATTTCTTGGAGTCTTTTATCTGTAGGTATCTAAGTATATTTAGTAGTTAAACCGAGCAAAGCTCGGCCGCCCAGGTACTAAAGTATTATATGCAAACTCTTTGTTGTCTGCCCATTGGCCGCCAGTCAATACTGGCCGGTTTACATTTTTCCAATAAGCAATCCAGCGCTGGATTCGATCGCTGGACTGGAATAATGTAAACCTGTCATAGTACAAGGACTGCCAGATTCTTCGTTAATTTATAAAAACTGTTTTTTTTTCTATATGTGTTCCCGACACAGATAACAAATACTAAATATAAAGTTTTAAATAGTGGCTTTGTCAGTTAACAAATATGAAACATATAAAAATACCATACTTTCGTCATAATATCATATTTTATTTGATTTCGTTCAAAATAATATGAAAAATGCCAGACACTTTGTTCTGTTTCAACCCTTAAATAAACTATAGCCTTGACCAGCAGCATCCTGCGGTTTGACCCGTCCATTTGCTGTTCCCATTACTTTCCTGTGACAAAAACAATTCGAGACATTCTAATTACCGAATTTTCATATTTAATTCGAATTTCTACATAAATACCTATGTGACGAATTTAACCCGATCCGTTTAAACGTTCCAACGTGATTGAGCAACAGACATCCAAACTTTTGTGGTAAAATATATTTTTGTAATGTTAAAATGTTTTTTGTTCCGTATTTTGTTCATATCAATTTGAGTGAGATTATATTTTTTATATCTTGTTCCGCTGATCAAAACGAATAATAAAGTTTTTCTAATGAGAGTCGGTCCGCTCCGAGTCAGTTTGCGTTAATGTTTCATTTGTCAGCAAAATATGCTACCTTTCTCTGTTATTTACGATTCCTTTGTGTAAACGGTTTTTAAGGAATTCAAGAGGCCTAATACTGGTTTAATTCTAAATAAACCATTTGTTATGCTATATAGGTTTGCTTTAAATAGAGATTTTTGTTTTATATGGCGTGGCAGAACGAGCAAGATTTTGTGTTGTAATTACTTTGCAAATATTGCCCTTCAAACTGGACTCAGTAATGTTTGCCTACTACTTGTTGGTAGAAATAGGTAAAGAAAAAAAATGTTATGCCTAATAATAACGCCGCCTAAGTATACGCACCACTGTCTTTTCGAAGTAATTTTGAAGTAACTGCTAACTTAAAAACGGTATACAATAACATACTTACTAGTATGTTAGGAAACAGACATGGTTCAAGATCATACATCATCCGAACCCGCACTGGCCCAGCGTGGTGGGTCCTTGATTCTCTCCTTGCCTGGCAAGGCCCCGAGTCGCAGCAGTCTGGACATTTAGAGGGCTCAGGGCTGCTTATACCAAGATGTAGCATGCTTAGCTAAAACGAACCAGATTAGTCTACCTCGAGATTTAAAGTTATACAATAAAAGCTCAAAGCAGTAAAAGCAAGTAAAATTCGCGCTTACTTTATTCGCGTTTTCGCTATTCGCGGACTTTATTTATTTTATTTTTTATTATATTTATTTATTATGACCCAAGTCCTATATCCGCGGCTACGGATTTCTTCATTCGTAGATCTAATCGTTACATAGGTACGTGTGTAAAGAGGATTCAGTATCATTTGTAAAATCGACGTCAAATGGACTAATAAAAAAATAAAATATACCTGATTACAACTAAGTCTAAAATAAGTTGTTTAATGATATGGCCGCTGCATTGTTGATGTTCCTAATATTTAATTAAAATTTAATTTGTAATTTTTAGGGTTCCGTAAAACGTAAAAACGGAACCCTTATAGATTCGTCATGTCTGTCTGTCTGTCTGTCTGTCCATCCGTAGGTCACAGCCACTTTTTGCCGAAACTATGAGAACTACACTGTTGAAACTTGGTAAGTAGATGTATTCTGTGAACCGCATTAAGATTTCAACAGAAAAATTAAAAAATAAATAAATAGGGTTGCCCCCCATACTGAGAACTGAAACTTAAAATTATTTTTTTCATCAAACCTACACGTGTCGGGTGTCTATCGATAGGTCTTCAAAAATGATGTTGAGGTTCCTAAAATCATTTTCGTCTACACTGAATAATTTGCGCGAGAGACGCTTCCAAAGTGGTAAAATGTGTGTTCCCCCCCCCCCCCCCCCTCTAACTTCTAAAGTAAGAGAATGAAAAATCTAAAAAAAATATATGATGTACATTACCATGTAAACTACCAACGAAAATTAGTTTGAACTCGATCTGATGAGTAGTTTTTTTTAGTACGTCATAAATACACTATTATTGAAACTTCGATCAAAGTTACAACGAACTACAAGAACTATGTGTACTATGTATATAATGTTACTTGCTGCAACGGAACCCTTCATGGGCGAGTCCAACTCGCACTTGGCCACTTTATTGTTATTAATCTTGACATACTGTCTTTAATTTGTGTGTAATTTTAATTTAAATTTGGTATAAAATAAGTAATCGAAAAATTATAATTGAATGAAGGTAATGTAAATTATATTTTTGTAATAATATGTAAATGGATTTAAGATATCTGAAATCAAACGATTTTGATTTGATTTGATTGTGGTGTGTTGTTGTTGTGGTGGTTTGGCATTTCCTTTGGCAGGTTTGTTTGCTTTTGGTTTGTTCAGTAGGTCGTTTTTTAGAATGTTTACAAACAGAATGGATTTTTTACCTATTATAGGCTTACGCTTGACCGCCATCTTGCTTGATGTTAAGCGACGATACCGTCCATGATGGAACGTGCTTACCTAGAAGGAACCGATTCACTCTCGTTATGTAAGTAAGTAAAGTAATCTTATAACTCCATCCATAAAGTGTATTGCCAACTGCTGCCACATATTAGACGTTCCATCTTTTGGTAAGAGGCTCTTTGCGTATTTTATTGTTTGATTTTTCTATTCGTTTGTAAATTCGTTAATCAATATGGTCAAAGACATAAATTACATACCTATATTTTGTATATAAGTTACGGCTGGTCTAGTCGGGAGAACGGCGCCTGCCGATCCGGAGACCCCGGATTAAAACTCCACACGCACCACTGTTTTTCGAAGTCATGTGAGTAATGCCGCTAACTTAAAAAAAGGTGAAGGAAAACATCGTGAGGAAACCGACATGTACCTAGAATCTTTCGAAGTCGTGCGTCATCCACCAACCCGCACTGGCCAGCGTGGTGGATTATGGCCTTAACTCTCTCCTTGCGAGAGAAGGCCCCGAGTCCCAGCAGTGGGAACATTTAGTGGGTTGTTGATGATGATGATATTTTTGTTGTTTATTTTGTCACGTACACGTCCGGTCGCGGCGTATTCACGAAATACATACCCCGGCAATAAGGAGATTTTACTGAACCTATTGCATGTTTAGGAATGATTATTGAAAATTCATGACGAACTAAATTGGAGCACAGCTTTGCATAGTTTTGCGAAGCGTATAGTAGTATAAGATACCGCTTAACAACCATCACCGAGGTGATTAATGGATGAAAAGTATTTTATATGCAATTTTATGCGCATGCGGCCTGCGGGCCGCGACGGTGTTAAATAAGTGTTTTTTTTGATTATTTATTCCCGCCTCACGTAGATCCCATAAATTTTACAAATTTCAAATGTTTGATATGATATGATTGATACAGCCACGTGTATACAACTACATAAATGTATTATGTATTAATTCTTTGCTTATTTTATCGCGAATACATTTTTTTGGCGAGGGGTGGGGTGGGGGGAGAATTTCGAAGCTGTGGTCCGCTTTTATCTACTTTTTTCACCATGTTCTTCATGGCTCCCGTAACGTTGCCGACCCTTGTTTTAGACCATCGCACAAGATGAAACAGCCGACTTAACGTGTGCTTTCTACAAACTCAAAAACTGCGTGGATAATGCATTGATGGATGTAAAATCGGGCCCGGCCGGGTTGAAAAACATACGGGGTTGAAATCTCTAATCCACAAAGAAAAGATTTCGAATCTCCAATAGTCGTAAAATGGTATTAGAAAATTGCGAAGAAAACTAAACGTTTCGCCAACACAACATATCGACAGCTGAATTATTTGCTGTGCTGGCGCTTCGTCGTTCACGTATCGGGAAATTTTCTGCTTTGTCGAGTGCATCGCTTTCACTGCTTTAGATATTGCATATTAGATAGATAGATAATATACCTACTCTTTATTGACACACCAAATAAAATGAAACAGAACAAAAAAGAACAATACATTTTAAAGTAGTGCGACAACGGGCTGCCTTATCGCTGAAAGCGATCTCTTCCATCCTACGGGTGCCTTAGGATGTAGTTTTCTTTTTATAGTATAGAGTGACGAGACGAGCAGGACATATGCCTGATGGGAAGCAGCATGCCTGCCACATAACAGCACATGCAGCTATTGGAACATGAAGAGTCCAAATCATTACCTAGCACTGCGCTGCGCTCGTAACCTAGAAGTAAAAGATATTAAATCTCTAAGCCCTGTAGTTTTTCTGGAAACATTGCCCTTCGAACCGGAACACAGTAATGTTTGCATAGTACTGCTTGGCGGTAGAATAACTGGCAAAGGTGTGGTACTTCTCCAGGCGGACTCTGCCAAAAGTCCTACCACTACGAAAATTTGCGCTAGTTGTGTTAGTTCAGGTTGCACAGAAAACCACGGTAGCCTAGTGGTTAGACAGTACTATTCACAACCGTAAGGTCGTCAATTTGAATCCCGTTTCCATCTGTGAGTATTTTTCCAAGTGCAGATGTACAGTTTGTCGGAACCAGTAGCTGTAACACTGAAAAACACCGTGAAGAAACCGGCATGTACCAAGAATCTTTCAAAGACTGTCAACCCACACTGGGCCAGCGTCTTGTATTGTGCGTAGTAAACATGGACGTAGGACGCTCAGCAACTCAATGGTGTGACGATATATGTAAGGCAGCATACAGTGGCTGAAGAAAAAAGCGGAGGACTGGGCTTATGGTCTATGGTGTTGTTGAAACCACTAACAGCATAGACTTAGCCGATGGCTAATGATGATAATAAGGTTTTATTAATGCCAGTAATAAAGTAGTTTGCTACATGTTTTTTTGATGTCAGCGTTCTATTCCAAATTCTAAATTTTCCAAGTTCTGGTATTGTCCACATTTTAATTTATCCAAAATATTTTTTTTTTCATATGCGGAATTTTCTACATTATTATTTTAACACATTTTTAATTTTAGAAATCCTTAAAATTCCACATTAGGAATTGTCCTAACGGAAGTACAATTTTTACAGTATAGAGCAACGAAACGAGCAGAACATGCGCCTGATGGTAAGCAAAAAACGTCAGCTCAAAACAGCGTATTGTCACATGAGTCCAAATCATTACTTAGCATTGCTGCGTTCCACGCCCATATATACAAATAAGATGATTAATGTCTAAGCCCTGTATTTTTTCTGGAAACATTGCCCTTCGAACCGTAATCATCATACCTGTCAAACCATCACAGTAATTGCATATTATTATACCTTGGCTGTAAAATAACTGGCATTGGTGTGGTACTTACCCAGCCAGACTCAGCAAAGGTTCCTACGTACTACTAATGGTTGTTCTGATATAGAAAGTACTAGCAGCGCTCCGCGGTGTTACCCGCGAAGTTCCCGTTCCCGTTGTTCTTCTGGGATAAAAAGTAGCCTATGTGACTATGACTATGTGCCTTCCAGACTATAATCTATCTGTGTTCCAAATTTCAGCCCGATCCGTTCATACGTTAGGACGTGATTGAACAACAAACATCCAAACAATGACATTCATAATATTAGTAGGAAGTAGGATAAACGTGGTATGGTTAGTCGGGTTCACTTTTCTCTTTATAACAAACTAGCGGCCCGCTCCGGCTTCGCTCGAATAATAACCTAGATATCAACTGCAGCGCCATCTGCCGAAGCCTATGTTACTCGGGAATAATGTAGCTTTCCAAAGGTGAAAGAATTTTTGAAATCGGTCCAGTAGTTTCGGAGCCTATTCATTACAAACAAACAAACAAACAAACAAATATTTCCTCTTTATAATATTAGTATAGATGTAATAAAAATAAATACAAAGTAGTATAAAATAACGAACTGCAACAAGGACCTTGTTATGGACGGCAATTTGCACTTTTATCAATAAAACCAAAGACACAAATGTCTTTGGTTTCTGTTACAGCCAAGATTCACTGGTAACATGAATTCTTATAACGTAGTTTTCTAGAATTCTAGTGCTCTAGTGTTATACGATATTTAAAATACATAGAAACTATTTACTACATACTCGTGATAAAGACTCTTGGTTTACTCGTATGTCCATTATGTCACTCTTTTTTTTTTATAGCATAGAGTGACGAGACGAGCAGGTCATGTGCCTGATGGTAAGCAACATGCCTACCACATAACAGCACAGTAACACGCAGCTATTGGAACATGATAGTCCAAATCATTACCTAGCACTGCACTGCGCTCGTCACCCAGAGATCTAAGATATTATGTCTCTAAGCCCTGTAATTTCTCTGGAATCATTGCCCTTCAAACCGGAACACAGTATTGTTTGCACATTACTGCTTGGCGGTAGAATATTTGGCAAAGGTGTGGTACTTCCCCAGGCGGACTCTGCTAAGAGTCCTACCACTACAGCTACACTCACCTCAGCATTCCAATAAATTCTTTAAACCAAAGAAGCTTTAAACACACTTCTGTCTCTTTAAGTTATTTTGACATTACTATCGTTGAACAAAATAGGTATACTGGTTTTACTTTACTAAAAAAAATCAACACTAATGTATATATATGTACAGTTAGCAGAAACTTTGAGTAGCTTACTCAGCACACTAAATGTTCCCACAGCTATGGCTCGTGGCCTTCTCTCGCAAAGAGGAAGTGCGGGCCATAATCCAGCACGCTGACCTAGTGTGGGTTGGTAGATAACGCATGACTTCGAAACACTCTAGGTACATGTCGGTTTTCAAGATGTTTCCCTTCACGGTTATTAAGTTAGTGGCATTACACATTTGACTTCGAAAAGACGGTGGTTCGAACCAGGAGCTCCAGATCGGACGACGCCGTTCTCCCGACTAGACCAGCCGTAACATAAACTTTGAGTACAGTTTGAAATTCGGCTATAATGTTCTGATATGTTCTGATGAGTGCAGACTCAAATTGGTGGAACGCCGTAGTAGCTCGCGAGAACTTCCCATTTTGCGAGTATGACGTCGTAGGTATATTCGAGAATTCAGGATCGGGCCTCGTCGTGAAACTTGTTTATAATAATGTTCAAATTACACAAATCAGCTAAGTAAATTAAGTTAATACACCAATCCTACCAAACTACCAATATTATAAATGCGAAAGTTTTGATGATCAGATTTTTGGTCAACGACCTCGGAACGCCTGAATGGAACGGGTTGTTTGGAACACATATAAATCATCATCATCATCAGCCCACTAAACGTTGCCACTGCTGGGACTCGGGGTCTTCTCTCGCAAGGAGAGAATTAAAGGCCATAATCCACCACGCTGGCCCAGTGCGGGTTGGTGGATGACGCATTACTTCGAAAGATTCTATGTAGTACATGTCGGTTTTGCTCACGATGTTTTCCTTCGCCGTTTTATGTTAGTGGCATTACGCACATGACTTCGAAAAGACAGTGGTGCGTGTGGGGTTTGAACCCGGGGTCTTCGGATGGGCAGGTGCCGTTCTCCCGACTAGACCAGCCGTAACTTACACAGTTAAATGTTAGTGTGGAATAACACATAATTATGTACACATATACTTTTTATCACGGAGTAATAAAGGGAGCGGAAAACGCTCGGGTATAATCGAAGGCTCTGCTAGTAAGCCTATACAAACAAGGAAACCCTTCAAAGCTTTTTTCGCAGGGTAATGAATAAATATGACCAACTATTAATTATAGGCGAGAAAGGTATAAAATCGCAAATATTTAAACGTTGAACTGTCACACGGAACAAATATCAACATCAGGATTTTAGCAACAATTTTTTTTATCAAAAAAAAAATTGGTTGCCTGTAAAGTCGGTATACGGGCGAAAGTTTTACGTGACAACGACTTTGAGTGGTAAAAGCGAATCGGCGACTCGGGCATGGTTAGCCCGCCTAAGAGCGAGAGAGACAGACATAAAAAGTGAAAGGCACGCGTCCCTCTCACTCGCTCTCATTGTGAGCGCATAACGTGAGCGGAGCGTAACGCAGTTTCTTGAAGTGTCACCCGGCAAACCAATTTATAAGACGTTGTCACGTCAAAACGTCATTTTAAAGTTGTTGGTTTTGGTAACAATCAATTCCTTAAATAAAATAATTAAGTACATTCTAGATTAATTTCGAAATTTCGATCGACAATAGCCATTTTTCTTGCACCAGTCGAGTAAAATAAATCACAGCGATAAACCAATATACACACTAAGACGCTTTAAAGCATTTTTGAGAGCTCCGTTCGCAGCGTAATGAATAAACATGACCGACTGTTAATTAAGGGTGACAAGGGTGCGAGGAATTGCAAATTCATAACTTTAAGGGAAAATATTAGGAAAACGTTTACAGTCTATTACGGTGAATTTATTCACAGGGACGATGTTTGCTTTCGACTTTGCATAGAACCTTCTATTTGCCTTTAACTTAGATTTATTTTCAACTATAATTCATAGTTATGTTTATAGCTTTATAGTTACACTTGACCGCTTTCTCGCCTGATGGTAAGCGACGATGCTGCCTACGATGGGCTGTGCTAGAAGTGAAGAGAGTGCCTAGAAGAAACCGATCCATTGTCGATTTGAAGACACCAAGAGTGTAACTATTGACAACACCCACTCAGGCAACACATTCCGCAGTCTAGACGTTCTTTTCACAGAAGTAGAGCTAAACCACTTCGTTCGAGTTTTTGGAACGATGTCGGTTTTACGAGCTATATACATACAGTCCTATAGAAAAGGGTAAAGTGGTGTTAGAAGAGCAAAATGTTCTAATTTAGGTAACATGTCAGTTGATCCAATTGATTTCTACATTGTATAGAATTTATACATTGAATAAATTCAATAAATATATATAGAATTATGTTAAACCAAAAGTAGTGTGGTAAGTTTTAGCACAGCTTAGTTTGTTTTTATTTTGATTCTAGAGTTAAAAAAATACTTTTTTAACGAGCTTTTTTTCAAACGAGGCGAAAAATGTACTTCAAAATCGCATTACAGATGGCGACTACCTGACACTCAACATTATTTCAACGTATTTTCTCCAAATCTAAAGTACCTACTATTTATGCAAATTGATTTAATCCACATATTTTGACAAATTACATTCGTTAAAGAAGAAATTTTCGTTATGGCGCACCTAGCGTTGTTTTTGATTACCAATTTAGTTTTACACATGATACCTAACACACAGACACAGTAAAGTCCTAGAAGAGTGTGCTATTCCTGTGAAATCTATGTATTTAGACATTAAATTAAAAAAGCAAATCTTATATATAAAATTCTCGTGTCACAGTGTTAGTTACCTTACTCCTCCGAAACGGCTTTACGGATTTTTACCAAATTTTATATGCATATTCAGTAATGAACATTTATTTTTATTATTAAAGTTTAGGGTTACCAATGTTAGATTTTAAAAATTTGTATTAATAGTTTATATGGCAAAACAACGTTTGCTGGGTCAGCTAGTACTTTTATAGAAGGAACTAAAACCCTACTACCGCCATAGTAGTTCTATGTAGTGTGAGATTATTTGTCTTTTCTTCTGAAAATATTATAAATATCACATTGAAAATCTATTATTATGAACTAGCTAGCGGCCTGTTCCAGCTTCGCTTGAATATTATCGTTTATTTCCTTTGATTACTACCGCTTGGCACTACTGGTAGTGCTACGGCTAAAAGCACATTACCTGTGACTTAGGTCGCCGGCTCGCCTCGCCTCGCTCGCCACCTCCTCCCTTCGCTGCGCTTAGCCTTGCATGGCTCTCTTCACTCAGGACCTCCCTTTTTTTCTTTTTTTTCTGGCTCCCGCATTTTTTTAATAAACTTTAAGGTTAGTAGCGACAAGGCTAGGTGAAGTCGAGGTGCTCCGAGTCTCAATGAACCTTTAAAATATAGACACAGTCATGCTGTCACGCAAGGAAAGCTCTCAAATTCAAATTTTGACCAAATTCGGTTACCCTAGGTTCTAGTGACGCAACGATAGACATTATGCTGTCACGCAACGAAAGCTCCCAAAAAGCGATATTTATTCACGTTTTTGTTACATTTTTCATTCATGCTCCGCTCCTGTTGATAGTAACGTAATGTTAAATAACCAATAGCCTTCCTCGATAAATGGACTATCCAACAGAAAAATAATCTTTCATATCGGTCCAGTAGTTCCCGAGATCCTAGCGTTCAAACAAACAAACTTTTCAGCTTTATAATATTAGTATAGAAATTGTTTAGATTAAGACATCAATCGAATAAAAACTATACCACAGTTAAGACAATAGTTATGACTATACCTATCACATCTCAAATCGGACATTACCTACATTTAGGTTATAGATTACACCAGGGCCGGATTTAGGGGAAGGCAAACGGGGCATACGCTTCGGGGCCTCGACAACAGACACTTCACACAAAAAAACAAAAGGGATAGTAAGGGGGGGTATTTCAAAGTCCCCAACGAAGTTCCACCCCGGGGCCTCCACACCTCTAAATCCGGCCCTGGATTACAAATAGGTAAAAACCAACTTTCTTGAATACTGGCGGTTGACTTGGTGAAGAGTTCATTAGGAACAAACATCACGACACTGGATTTTTTTACCAATTAAAGGAGAACACAATTATAGATAGTTTGCTTCATTTACTAGGGCAAAATTGAGATTAGGCTAAATTTTTAGTAGTGGTAGGACTCTTGGCAGAGTCCGCCTCGGGAAGTACCACACCTTTACACCACGCCAGCTATTCTACCGCTAAGCAGTAATATGCAAATATTAATTATGTTCCGGTTTGAAGGGCAACGTTTCCAGAGAAATTACAGGGCTTAGAGATATAACATCTTAGATCTTTCTCTGCGCAGTGCAGTGCTAGGTAATGATTTGGACTTTCCATGTTCCAATAGCTGCATATCACTGTGCTGTTATGTGGCAGGCATGTTGCTTACCATCAGGCACATGGCCTGCACATCTCGTCACCCCTTACCACACCCCGGACACTCGGCCTAAACTCCAAACAAACGGTGAAGTTGACATAGCTACACTCACACAACTACGCATATGTCGTTTGAACACATTTACGCATGTGTGCGTGTCATCTAGGGTTACTAAATTATTTTATGGAATAGCTGTGACCCGTGAGTTCACCTGCCTGTGTTAATAAGGGGCTTACAATCTTACCTAGTTAGTGTTCGACCTTTAATGTAGGTAAATTTAACTTTCATCAACAATCAGAAGGGAGAAGATTTAAAACAAAATAGGAGATAATAAAGGTACCATGTACGAATTGATTTTTAGTTAAGTACACTTACCCAAAGAGAACTTTATTCTGACAATATATTAATTAATCACTCCACATATCGCGTATTTCATTATAGGTAGGCTAGTCACAGAACATTAGATTAGGTACAACAACGTTCATAACTTGCATTTTAAAAGGCGTTATCACAGTTCACTAGGTATATCTGAGTATCATACACTACACAAACTAATTATTTACATCTCATGTCAGCACAGTAATCATGGTCGTATTCTCATAGAAAATTATCGTCCGATATAATAACCCTTCGTTGAGTCCGCCTCGCGTCCACGAGGGGGAGGAAGCTTGAAATTGGCGGGGGGTGGGGAGTGTCCGTTCTATCTATATTATCTATTCTATGCCCTTACTAAAAAAAATATTAGCTGACCGGATAAAAGTAATGTGCAAATAGGATTATACATAATTGTTATTTGTTGTAAACCAAAAACATTTTCATAAAAACACGTAAGTTTAGTTACATTTATAAAAATGTAACTTTTGGTATCCATGTGGCATTCATTCTCTTCTCGGTGGTAAATAGCGATGTTTGTTTCAATTTACTACCAGACTAGAGTGCATTCTACGATCTATCTAAATAAGCACCAGCTGCGATCGCATGAGCAATAACATTTATACCTTATTCTTGTTTAACTTTATTGCAGCAGACACTATTCATATGAACTCAATCGTATTAACATAATAAAGAACTGGTTAGTAATAAGAGCCTATCTATTTGTGTAAAGGTGTCAAAACCTGACCACCTGACTACGGTAAGTTTTGACGTCCGTGACAAAGAATGAGAAAAAAGACAACATTTCATAAAATCATTAATCTGACGAACATATTTACAAATGGAGCATGAGAATTTAAGTGAAGTTAAATAGTTAGTATGATTTTGGAGTTGTTAAGCAAAACGGCTAACGGAAAGTGTCTGGGAGTATTGGAACCTTGTTTTAAGGATGTTGCCTACAACATACGTGAAAATCACTTATTAGAAAATACGTGAAGTAAGTAGTGTTTGTATGTACCTTCATTACCCCATATCTCAAAATTGGCCGTCTAAGCAAGTTAGCGAGTAAGCACGTGTTCTTAGTACTTACATTTTATCAAATGTTGACTTTTTTCTCAAATATTCGAATGAGGATTGTAAAGAAATATATGTGTAGATGTATCGACTCGAGTTTGAAATTTAAATGTGCCTTCCAAACAATACATTTTTTTGGTTGCATGCTTATTTTTTACAATTTATTTATTATGGAATTACCCACCAATATTTATTCAATTCATTCTTTTTTTACTCAAATAACTGCGTTCGACCAGCAACTCAACTATTGGTAGGGCTTACCAATAGGCTTATAAGGTAAGCAGTTATAATGACCGAAGATGAAACATAAAATTACCATTAGCCATATTCTAGGCCCATAATATTATGCGTAATTAAACGCATGAATACGTGTAAATAATCAAATTATTGATTTACATATCTTGCACATATTCATATTAAAAATACACAAACTCTGATAATAATAAAGCAAGATTTTTAAGATTACATTTATGAAATCAAACAACAGAAATCCGATAAAGAAAATGATTTTATTCCATCGTCCGCTCATCCCGAGTCCTGAGAGCTCCCATTTGTTTTTCTGAGGCTCCCATTCCAGGATAATAGCTGCGACGAATATAATCCCAGAAATGAATATGACATGAGTACCTATACTCGAATCAGACGGACGAACAGTAAGGACTTCTCATTTATTGATTAGGTAAATGGGTAACTCACGTGTAATGAGGTCGGTCAAACCGACTCGAGTTTCGACTCATTACACGTGAGTTACCCGTTTACCTAATCAATATGTGTAACAACCACGTTAGTTTGAATACTAAAACTTCTCATTTACTTCATCAACTTTTATGTAATATGTCGAGGGACGCGTTACTCGAAAGTCAGTCAGACTGTCGAGCTATTAATTATTTAGTTATTTGTTAAAAAAATGCTAATTTAAATTATTGTTTGAGCGTGTCTTCCTTCTTCTGACCTTGAGTGTGTTTGTTAAAATTAAAGCGAAAGACGTTCAAGATTATTTATAATTATCTTACAAGCACAGACAAAGTAGAGGTTACAAGCTAGCGCAGCGGTCAATCCAAAGAGTTTTCATATACTGTATATATCTAATAGTCCGAGATCCCAGAGCTCCCAGACGTCACCTTTTTTCTGATGAATGAAATGTGGACGATTGAGTAGAGTTAGTAAGTACTAAGAACACATGCTTACTCGCTAACTTGCTTAGACGGCCAATTTTGAGATATGGGGTAATGAAGGTACATACAAACATTACTTACTTCACGTATTTTCTAATAAGTAATTTTCACGTATGTTGATGGCAACATCCTTAAAAACAAAGGAAAGTGTCTGGGAGTTTCCAATACTCCCAGACACTTTCCGTTAGCCGTTTTGCTTAACAACTCCAAAATAATAATTTAACTTCACTTAAATTCTCATGCTCCATTTGTAAATATGTTCGTCAGACAACTATTTTGTTGCTTTTTACAATAAGATAGACCAATCTAAGGAGACAATCATCTCCTATATAAGGCTGTGTTTTCTGTTTACCCATACTGTTTGTGGTTCATTCTACCGTATTTGTCCCGAAATTCCATTGTGGATAAATTTGCGGTTTGGTCGATCGCGTTTGAAGTATTTGCGGCTTTGGAATTTTCTCTCATAAGTTGTGAAGTACGTACTTTACCTAAATTAATACCTACCCGTTTCAATCGTTCATTAATTTGACGTGTGGAGGATTTTTAATTAATTCGATCTTTCACAAACAGCGTATCTACCCAAAACTTACTCAGGTAACATAAGTAAAAAAATGGTGGTCGAATTGATATCCTCCTCCTTTTTGGAAGTCGGTTAAAAACAGCAGCATGAAAAATGTTAACTAGTCAAGAGTTAAGAGGTACCTCGATTGATCCCGTGCAAATCTATCCCAATTATCTCCCACTCAAACTTGCCATGTGTCGAAATACTTAAATATCAAAGATAAGATTAGAATGTCATGTAACTAGTGGACCGCCCCGGTTTTGCCCGTGGTAAAAATATCCAACGGTGAAAGAATTTTTGATACCGGTCCAGTAGTTCCAGAGATTAGCGCGTTCAAACAAAAAAGCTCTTCAGCGCTGTAATATTAGTAAAGATACTAACGAAGACAGGAACGTAATGTTAACGAAGGCAGGTACAAGGCACTTAAGCCTATGAATATCTCATTTCACTACGGAACCCTAAATATGCAGGTGTGTGCGGCTCGCTCAGAGCCTTCCCGTAATCCGTACCACTGTATGTGGCCATCCTCCAGTAATCCTGAATTATTGCT
The DNA here is from genome assembly GCA_963693475.1 of Ectropis crepuscularia. Lineage (NCBI taxonomy): Eukaryota > Metazoa > Arthropoda > Insecta > Lepidoptera > Geometridae > Ectropis > Ectropis crepuscularia. The sequence continues at coordinate 21,186,927 of OY856354.1, read as the reverse complement.
GCGACCGACGAGCGCTGGCCAGCCAATTTGTAAAGCAAGCTGGATCCCATCAATTTTGCGTATCTTTTTGAAGAGAAAACAGACCTAAGGACCAAAAATATAAATCAACAGATGTGCCCTGAGCCCCCTGAAATTGTTAACAAACTGCGTCTCTGTATGTAGCGCGAGTGGTTTAAAACTACCAATCTACTGGAATATTAAAATCGCTAGCGGCGAGGTATGTTGCGGTTCTACTTATTTTGGTTGTTGACAACGAATAGCGATTGGTATAAACGTCCGGCGTTCACCGCTTCCTACAAGCGACTAAAACGGAAAAAGTGAGCTCACGCTTCCCAACGATAACCTAATTCCGTGCGTCTGAAGTTCGGGAGGGCACATCCATCGATTTATATCGATGGTAAGGACATCACTACGGCTTAGTGGAAGGCTTAATGGTCTGATGCTAGCGTGCAGTTTTATGTCCACGCTTATGCTTTATCTAATGGACTAAGAGCCCATGAACCCCAGACCTTCGTTATTTTATAAAAGCTGAAAACTTGGCAGCGCATGCTCCTATCACAGGTAAGAACGATGGACCATTATGAAGTTTGGGTCATCCTGGCTTTGGCATATTATACATATGGCACAGATAAACGGTACTAAAGGTGTACCTATGAAAAACCGATCTAAATTTGTCAAATTATTAAGTCTGATATTTTGGTAATACCTTCAGAATATTATTAAAAATCACACCAATAATTGCCAGACACTTAACATCGTGGTAAACACTTGCCAGACACCCATGTTGTGTTAATGTCCATGCAGTTATAATTCTACTTGCGTCTTAATATGCGCGCTGATTTTTATACATAATACTTGGGTAACAATTAGCAGCCTAATTATCATAAGCAGCCCACTAAAAGTTCCCACTGCTGGGACTGGGGAACTTAGTATCGTTTATCTGCCAAAGCCAGGATGACCCAAACTTCATAATGGTCCATCGCTCTTACCTGTGGTAGGAGCACGCGCTGACAAGTTTTCAGCTTTTATAAAATAACGAAGGTCTGGGGTTCACGGGCTCTTGATCTATAAGTGTCCACGCATTTAAACATTTTGTACTCAACAAATCGTCTTCCATGACGTGTCCGTTAATGTACATTTTAAGGTGTCTTTGCCCTAGTTGTCGTAAAAAATTATACTCATTGAGTACGGCAACCAAGAGGTAAGTCTATGGAATGGTTTCTACGTATGTGCGTAAGTAGTTAGTAAATTTAGATTAGTAAGGTGTTGCGCCTTCTGCGCTGGCCCAAGGTTCGTTAGGCAATAGAGGCCACCTGAAGCCAACTGCTATGGTATCTCGACTTACTCTGGCACTGAGAGGCCATATCTGGCCGCCAGGTCGGACGCTCGGACGCCCCGAGAAGGGAAGCCCAGAACGTGTGGCCGAGTGGGTTAAATTAAAGGCAGCTAAGTGCGAGTCGGACTCGCCCATGAAAGGTTTCGTAGCAGCAAGTAATAACATAATAAATAAGTTCTTGTAGTTCGGTGTAACTTTGATCTATGTTTTAATAATAGTGTATTTATGACGTACTAAAAAAAACTACTCATCAGATCGAGTTCAAACCAATTTTCGTTGGAAGTTTGCATGGTAATGTACATCATATATTTTTTTTTAGTTTTATCCTTCTCCTATTTTAGAAGTTAGAGGGGGGGGACATTTTACAACTTTGGAATTGTCTCTCAAGCAAATTATTCAGTGTAGACAAAAATGATATTAGAAACCTCAACATTATTTTTGAAGACCTATCGATAAACACCCCACACGTATAGGTTTGATGAAAAAAAGTCTGAATTTCCGTTCTAAGTATGGCGCACCCCTAAAATTTTTTTTTTTTTTTTTTTGTAAAAATCTTAATGCGATTCACAAAATACATCTACTTACTAAGTTTAATCAGTGTAGTTCTCATAGTTTCGGCAAAAAGTGTCTGTGACGTACGTCTGTCCGTAGTAGTAGTAGACAAACAAACATGACGAATGTATATGGGTTCCGTTTTTACATTTTACTAAAAATGAGCCCGTAAACAGTGATCCTTGCCTTTCAAAACCGTAGAATAACTGGTAAATTCCCCAGGTTGACTATGCAAAGAGTCCTACTGCTACCTATTCTTTGTTGAGATTTCCCAGTGACTTTTGGTTGGAATATTGTTGTAGTTGTTCTGCAGTACCGTCATCATTATGTTATTGCTTTTATCGACGATACTGCGTTGGTATTTGAATTTGGTTTTAGAGATGTATATCTTGGCTAGACAATAACCTACAGTCCTAATAACCTAGACACCTTATTTTATTTTATAATATTCAGTGACAAAACAAGCAGGGCATGTGCACAATGCACACTGACACGCAACTATTGGAACACGGCGAGTCCAAATCATCAAAATTTCACTTAAAGCTAATATATCAGCTTCTGAAAAAACACAAACCCCTTGAAAACTTACCTTAATAACCCCCGCGTTAATAAAAACAGAGACGAACTTCTTAGCATTCCATGGATTCACCGTGCGGGTGCCGGGTCCATCGTGTGGCAGAGAGAGAAATCTCGAGTAGACCCAAGACCTGTGACTCGGGCGTAGGTTTAAGGGGCCCCTTTGTGACGTACGTCAACACTCATCTTCACTACTCGTATTTCTCTCCTTGCCCAGCCAAATCCGATATGATCCTACTAGTGCAGCTTTAGATACTCGTTCTTAGAACTTGAAGACTTCTGGACAAGCCAAGGTCTTTCAGCAGGTTACAGAGAGATTTTGCTGGTATACCTCTCGCTCCTACTTCTACAACGTATAAATTAACTACATAGCCATTTTTTGTTAATTTGTTTTGAAGGTCGTAATACTTATTTTGTTTCATCGCGTGGTCTTTAGCTATATTAGTTTCCCACGGTACGGTAAATTCTACAAGGACTTTGCATTTCGTAGCGACGAAACACTCACATCCTCTGGGACTTTATAGTGCTTTTCATACGTGGCCATTAAAATATTCCAATCAAGGGCTGTCCATTAATCACGTGAGGTTCAAAAAGGGTGGGGAGGGGTTCGACAAAAATCACGAAATATCACAAGGGCGAGGGGGGTATAATAAGATATCACGTGTATTTATTTTATCGTCAAACGAGTGATTTTTTAATCGAAAAGCGGCGTGTAGTGTAACCTTGACACGCCGTTGCCAGGATTCCAGGCAACGAAGTCCTCGCGCGCCTAGAATAGGATTAGATTATACCGATATTTAAAAATAATATTATAAAAAATTTAAGATTCTTTGCAGGTATTAAAAAATACAAGTGATTTTGGGGGAGGGGGGTAGTTTTAAAACTCACCACGTATCATCACCAAGGGGGAGGGAGGGGTTAAAAAATGTTTAAAAAACATCACGTGATTAATGGACAGCCCGTCAGGTGCTAAACCCAGGATTGAGTAAGGGTTGTTCTTGGAGTTTAAAGTTGAGCCTTCTTTTACAAAGTTAATTTGTCTTTTGTTTGTCGTCAATACTTTTTGGGCTCTAGCTACTGAAAGGCTTATGGCTTCACGTATGATTTCAAGTACTCTGTCATGGCGCTGTGAGTAATGACCCCTATTAAGGAGCACCTTGCATCCCACGAATATGTGCCTTACTGTACATATCGCCTCACCACAAGTATAGCAACATTTTTCAGAGGCTTTTCCCCACCTTATCAAGTTGCTCTGGTCAGGGAGGGTCATTTGAAGAGCATTTAGATCAAATTTTCATAAGCCAGGAGACCAGTCATATAGCAAGGTGCGCCACTTCAGAGCTAATGGGATACAAAACTCACCTATGGTGACTCACTTTGCATTTCTAAATTCATAGCGTGCACTTTGTAACTGTCATTTTCGTCTTGTTGTAGAAAGGTGTATTTGGCTCGGTCTTCCCTTTTCTTTCTCGCACCCAACCCAGCTGTATTTACTTGTGCACCTGTCATAAATTGTTTATGGAATTGAAGTCTAGATTCAAGGTCCGAAGCGCTTTTGTCTTCTGAGAGAGATGCAATTAATTCGTCTTGCGACTTTCCCGAAATATGCGTTTTTGTAACTCTTAGGTGTTTGTAGAGTTCGGATGTTTTTTTTAGTTTCAGCCCAAAACGATTGTGATCCCTAAAGAGAGTAGAGGGATCAGCTGGATGTGCCAATCCAAACCACGACTTCAATATCTTTATGACATTAGCTTCTAGCTTTGCCAGGAGGGTTTTACCGATACCACTGTAATTTTCCCGTAATTTATGACAATAATGTTGATGTGAGATTGCTTAAAATATACTTACACAGCGTGTGGTTGTCCGTCCATTTAGATGTAAGCGTGCTAAAATGAAAGCATATAAACTTAAGTCCATTACGCCACGGGGGCCGTCGCCACTGTGTCCCGATTCCAGAACCACTCTCCTCATAGACAGGACTTTATTTAATTTACTTTAGAAACACTTTACAACTATGCCAGTACGTCAAGATTATATTGATGCAACAATCTACTACAGGATCCAGTTAGTATCGTACGATGGTGGCACCTATAGTGAAATTGCGAAGTATATTTTAGAGGTATATTTGAAAAGATAATTGAAAAAAATATAAAATAATTTCGTTATCACGAACATCTTTGCAGATTAAAATAATAACAATAAGCGAATATTGGTGGACAGTTCACACACAACACCATCTATCCCCATACTAAGCAAAGCTTGTAAGTGAGTAAGTATTTTGTCATAATTGCGAATAATTGATAATTATATTTGGTCTAGCCTCAAACCAAATACTCATAGGCTTAGTTGTGCAACGTCATCTATTGTTAAGTACAACAGAGTTAGTGTGTGCAGATAAATGGCCAGTAAGATTTTTTTTTGTGTTTTTGTTAGAAAATGTACCTACTTAGATACGAATTAAATGCGTTGATAAAGGGCTCTCAGTTATGATTTTTCTCAGAAGAAAAAGAAGTCATGAGACTATTAACGTCAGGTTTCGAACCGGGGACTCCTTATTTCTGTTTTATTAACCACCGACGTAAAATTGACGTGCTAATATGCCATAGACATATTCTGTGCGAATGTGTCTATGGCATATTAGCTCCTGAAATGAATCAATTTGATTTACAATTTTTTTGTTTGAAAGGTGATTTACTTGTAGTGTAGAGTGTTTTCAGCTACATAAATTTCAGCAATTCATGCACCAAAACTTAGGTCAGACCCTTTGAAGCTCCACAAACAATTAATGAACTTTATTATTTTTACAAGTTTGATTTTTAAATATGTTACTAAAGCAACTATTATAAAGTTGTTTTTTATCAGTCAGACAAGTTGCAGTGGCCAAATATTTCTTAAACACAGAAATTATTTAGCCAGGAGTACTTAAGTTTAAGCGACACATAAAACGCGTCTTTATCTGAAAACGCTTCTATAAAGCATTCAATATGAACGACTTTCCCGAGATTCATTGCAAAACAAACGTTCTGGTTCGCCACTTTATAACCAACGTGACCGATTTAACGTTATAAAATTGTAAAACCAGCGGCGCCGCGCCGGCTTAAAGCCGTGATAGTGGGATCAGCGCGGCATGATGTGTGTATCTTTATTTTATGTAAAAGAAGGGTGTGTATATACATACATTTTTAGGGGAGCGCAAACGGGGCATACTCCCCGGGGCCAACAGAAAAAAAAACAAAGTAAATTACGTTAACTTTAAACCATTTGTAGTCCGGGTTTTTGCTTGAGACATCTTAACCTAGGAGGGGGGGTGTATTTCCGTAGACGCTCTGCCCGGGGCCTCCACACCTCTAAATCCGGCCCTGATTTTTTTACGTATCTTGTTGAGTAGGACATTCAAGAGGTACCTATATTTGTCTCGTCAAAATCTAAGGGCGATTCAACATCGATATCGCCTTGTTCGTCATTCTCCCTCAGTAAACTATGGGACGAGTGGAAGAAAAAACAAGCCACGAGCTCTAGCACCTTGTTTGAAAACAAAAACACGAAGAGGCTGAAATTGTTTTTCAGTTCATGCCATTCCCAACACTAGTCTGTGTAACTGTACTATTTATATGTGTATTTACAGCTCTTTACATCTTTTTAGCTTTAATTTGTGTCGATGGTAACTTATAATACCTCTTCTCTTCGTCGTTTCATAATGCTAATTTACACGGTCTACCGACGGGAAATTTTGCACTATTGTAATTTTACTGCCTGTTCGCGTCTGTCGTCATTTGTCTTTTTTGTTTGTTAATCATATTACCCGTGTATAATTATGTATTCTGTGATCTGTAGACGCATTTTTATTTATTTATTTAATTTAGCCACTTCAAAGACTCCGGGGTCCTTGACCTTTGTCATTACAATTACAACAATATTTCTTGAATTAGGAGAAGAAGAGGAAAATACTCGTAGATTGGTATTGGTATTGGAATAGGGGGTGTTGTGAACATTTTAAACCTAATTCTAGTACTAGTCAGTCCGAATTCGTCTGTTGAGCCGATCACTACCGGTTGGGATTCCGATAGATCTATAGGCGCTACGCAAACGTCGCCACTTTTAGTCTCCGGTTAGCCCAGTAGTCGACACCGAACACTTTTTGATCATCATTTGTGTCCATTTAAAAATACAAAAAATGTTTACGTTTTCAGTAAGGAATAGATGAAGGTTTGAGGTTGAAGGTTTGAGTAAGGAATAGATGATTTCATACTGGTCATACGTCATACCTATTGAAAACAACTTTTCATTGGCAAGCAGCTCGAATCTGACACAGGACACAAAAAGTTTTAGTACGAATACTAACGTGGTTATTACACATTTTAAATAAATTTTTACCCGACTTGAGTCGGACTAGACTAACTATTTCTTTTTTAAACATTATCCGGTTTGAAGCGAATGTTTCCAGAGAAATTACATGGCTTAGGGATATAACAACTTAGATTTAAATTATTTTTTTGTGTACCTATGTACACAAAAAAATAATTCTATACATAAATATACTCTCCCAGAAATGCACATTATTTAACACAACTATACTTAAGTAGGTACAAATGTAAAGTACATATTCGACAACAATGTCGTAGTATATATTATATCATATGATTATAGGATATTATTATTAAATGACATGAATAAATTATAAAAAAAAACCTTGTATATGAACTACCTGTGATTGGAAGTTCCCTGTCTGTAATGAAACACTGGATTGTGCTGGGTGGGAATCTCATTTATTGAATAAATTTAGTTGAATAACGTAAAAACTAGCAAACAAGTCGAATGCGTGTTTTAAGCACTAACAGCGCCATCTAGTATGAGGTTGAGGAATTACATTTTCTGCATATAAACCTTGTCGATCTTAAAGTAAGCAAAATTGATCCAAACATATCGCCCGCCAAGGACATCTGTTCATGTCCTTAATAAATGTACACATAAACACTTGAAATGATAGCGCGTGAAAAAAATAATTGAAAAATGGTAATGCTAAACAACATAAAAAAAATGAATTATGGCTTAATAATGACTTAATAACTAATCCATTACAGGTAAAATGCATAACTTTGACAATGGACGTTTGATTGTCGAGCCGTTGCACTTGAGAGTCACGACTCGAGTGAGTTTGTCGGATCCTGGGTGTTTCAAAACTACTCTACCCAAGAGCCACCGCGCAGGAGGCAAGCCATCCTCCTTGACCAAAACAACATCACCTATATTTGGTTCTGGCAGCTGCTTGGTCCATTTATGGCGTTGAAGAAGATGTGTTAAGTACTCCTCCGACCATCTCCGCCAAAACTGTTGTACCATGCGCTGCGTATGTTGCCATCGCTTAAGGCAACTGATATGACTAACATCTTCATAATTACGATCAGGCACAATTATCAAGGGCTCTCCAATCAAGAAATGACCAGGGGTCAATGGAGTGGGTTCATCCGGATTTCCGGGCATCATTGCTAACTTGATGCGATAATCTTGCCATTCAGACATTAATTCTGGTGTGAGTGGTTCATCCCAATCAAATCCGGAAAGCCAAAGCTTTTGTATGAACATTTTTGACACCACAACACATGGTGCCGCCCATCCTAACGGATCGAAAAACCTAGATATATCTGATATGACTCTTCTCTTTGTAATATGAAACTGTTGTGGCGGTAGCTTAACTGAATATTGGAACTCGTCCCGTTCGCGATTCCAAAATATTCCTAAAATGTTCATAGCGTCATCTACCTTTATATCCTTGTTTCCGTTGTCCTCGATGTTTTCAGCTATATTTTGTCTACTTTCTTCATTTAACTCATTACAGCTACTTACCCACTTCTGCAGAGAAAATCCTCCCTTCATAAGTAAGTCTGACATTTCTGCATGTATTTTATTTCCTTCTTCGATTGACTGGCATCCTGTCATGAGATCATCAACGGAAAAATCATTTTTAACTCTTTCAGCTACATCCGGGCAGCGTGTGCCCTCATCCACTGCCAGCTGTTGAAGAGTTCTTACTGCTAGGTAAGAAGCTGACGCTGTACCAAATGTAACTCTTACTAATTTGTATTCTTCCATTTCAGATCCTGGATCCTCTCGCCATATGACCCTCTGAAAATCAGCATCATCAGAAGTCACCTTCACCTGCCTATACATCTTAACGATGTCTGCACAGGTGCTTATGGGGTGCATTCTCCACCTCATAATGATATGACGTAATGGATGTTGTAATGTAGGACCAACCAATAGATCATCGTTGAGTGAAGGTGAATTTAAGCTCTTCATTGAAGCATCAAATACAATTCGGACCTTGCTTGTTGCCTTATCATCGCGTACAACGGCGTGGTGGGGTAAGTATACTGCCCTAGATGTCTTCAGGTCTTCAGGTACGCGTTCTACATGACCAAGGTCGACGTATTCCCGAAAAACCTCCTTATATCGAATTGCTAATTCAGCATTCTTCTTGAATTTATTTTCAAGTAACAAGAATCTCTTGATTGCGAGCTCTTTAGTGTTCCCGTATTTACATTGAGGATCTTCGTCACGGAATGGCAGTTTGACAATATATCTGCCGTCAGCATCACGCCGTGTAGTTTGTGCGTATATTTGTTCACAGCGCTGTTCATCCTCTGTAAGCGTCTTGTTGTGATGTTCAGGAATGCTGCCTGTCTCAACCTCCCAAAATCTTTTTAGGAGTTCATTATCATCAGGTTGAATTTGTGAATTTATTGAAATATGATGACAAGAGACAGTGTCTTCATTTGAGATATTTTTAACCAAACCTGATAAAATCCAGCCGAGGGTTGTTTGTTGTGCAACAGGTAATCCTGGCGGACCTTGAATTAAGCCCTTCATTAACACCTTACTGTAAACTTCAGCACCAAGCAAAATATTAACCTTGTTTGGTGTGTGGTATTGTGGGTCAGCGAGGCTGACCGCTTCTAACTCAGGCCAGTTGAAAGGATTCACCATCGCCGATGGTAAAAGTGATGTGATGTTTTTAAGTACATACGCATGTACTCGTATACTGATGTTGGGATCTAAGTGTGAGTGAATAGTCACTATGACTGTGTAATCCGAAGCTAAGGAGCTCTTCTCACCACCTAGACCTGATATTACTGTCTTCACAGGTCTTTTCTTCAGACCAAGGAGTTGAACTGCAGCCTCTGTTATGAATGATGCCTGGGATCCTTGATCCAATAACGCACGCAGCAGTTGAATTGAGCCATGACCTGTATCTGCTTTGACAAGCGCCGTAGCTAACAGGACTTGGACTCCGCCTTCCGACTCTCTTGTAAAATGTGACGTGACATTTGACATTGATTGTTGACCCTCTGATAACGATACCTGATTATTAGACAATGTTGATTTAAAATCAACAGGTGATTTGACATTGTCTGACGCTACAAAAGCAGCCCTTGGGTGCAGCAATGAATGATGTCGCCCTTTGCAAATGTGACATGATGTGGTCTGGCGACAATGTTTGACGGAGTGGTTTGAACCTAAACAATTAAAGCACAGACCTCTATTCAAAACAAACTTTCTGCGCGAATCGTGACTCTCCCTTGCGAACTGCTTACAATAAGCAAGTTTGTGAGTGTCCTTACAAAATGGACACGGATTTATTACATTTTTATTGTCGTTCACAACATGGTGTACTTTATGCCGAGGAGTATTATTATTAAATGATCTAGGGTTGGCAGACTTTTCATCCAGAAACTCCAATGCTCTGAACCTAGCCTCTAAAAAATCCACGAATTGTGCAAGCGTGGGTAGTTCATCGCTGGTACTTGTTTGCGTCTCCCATAGCTTCCGCGATTCTTGATCTAATTTAGCGCTCACTATGTAGATCACGATGACATCCCACGAACGTACATCAATTCCAAGATTTTTCAGACCATTGAGACACTCCATGGTGGTGTCCAGTAAAACTTTAACTGCATTGGAACTTTGTGATACATTAGGTTGATTAAGAAATCGCTTTAATAAAGAATTTGACAAAAACCTCTTGTTGTTGTACCTACTCATCAGCAATGACCAACATTCCATATAATTGGTTGACGTTACAGGCATTTGGCGGACTAATTGTTCGGCTTCGCCACTCAACAACCCTTTCAAATAATGCATACGCTGTACGTCATCCAATGATAAGTTATTATGTATTAAAGATGTGAATAAATCCTTGAAGGTAGGCCATTCTGAGTACAACCCTGAGAATTTAGGAATTTGAATCCTCGGAAGTTTTACACTTTGACTTACACCTTGTGTTTTGCTTTCTGACTGATCTACTTTTTGCTCAACCTTGAATTTATCTAAATCATGATTTAAATCAGTTTTGTGATTAATATACAATTCCTCTGTGGCTTCATAAACGTTGTCACTAAAGTACGCATCTCTTTCGTTTGTGGCAGATTCAACTATGGATGTGTGAGTTGACATAAATTCGTTCCAAATTTTGTCTAATTGATCCAATCTTGCCCGAATGTATGCTGTACTGATGCGTTCTTTAGGCGACTTCTTGTAATTAATTATTGCTCTCTCAATGATATGTTTTTTGTTAAACTGTAACTTGTACATAGGCTCCATAGTGAAATAAACTTAAAACTTAACAGTCAATAGAACTTTATCGGAATAATAAACTACAATGGAAATATTCTAAGTGTGGAACTGATTCGAATCTATTACAAGAAGAAACTTAAAATTTTACAAGTCTATGGAACTTTATCGCAATAGTAACTACTCATTAAAATTTTCTAAGTCTCGGACTGATACAAAATTATTACAAGTGTATAGAACCTTGTCGCAATAAAAAAATTGAAATCGGGCATAGGTTCCCCGTGTTTACCAAATTCGCCTTATAATTCTAAGTCCTAAACTAGTATGCACAAAGTTAGAGTCCAAATATTATCGATATCGATTATCGATAAATCACAGAAATTTCACTTCACTATTGAATTTAATTTGAAAATAATAAATATTCACTTGAAATAATAAATGTACTCACGATTTAACGCAATACTTCACTGATTAATCGATGGTAGCGTCCTCTTGTAGCCATGTGTAGAATATTGATCTGCCTTCGAACAAATCCGTTTGTAGCTCCCTCCTGGTTTGCTTTGACTGCTCCGATGAACCAATTTACCGTTGAATTCTTCCGCCGCGCCGTTGAGAAATGATTCCGATTACCACCACCAGGTGGCGCCAGTGGCGGAATCACTCTTGTCCTGTGAATTTCCAATATTTTGTGCCTCCGGTGTAAGAGGCTGGAAATTCTTCCGGCGTGCGTCACTGCGCCTGCTGCTACTGTGTGCCGGTAAATTTCCGCAAAACAAACTCAGAACCCGGAACAACAAACTGTGCTGTATCCGGCTCGAATATGTGATTGGAAGTTCCCTGTCTGTAATGAAACACTGGATTGTGCTGGGTGGGAATCTCATTTATTGAATAAATTTAGTTGAATAACGTAAAAACTAGCAAACAAGTCGAATGCGTGTTTTAAGCACTAACAGCGCCATCTAGTATGAGGTTGAGGAATTACATTTTCTGCATATAAACCTTGTCGATCTTAAAGTAAGCAAAATTGATCCAAACACTACCTATAAAACATATGTATATGAACTACCCACGCTTAGAACCACACGCATAAATGCACGTACATATGTAATGCTCAACTACACACATACACCCTCAAATACCCTTAGATACACCCTCACACATAATCTCACATCCAAACTCACACACACACAACCTCACGCTTCACACACACACACACACTCTCACACACGCCTTCACACACATCCTCACACACACAAACACCCTCACACAGCCACACACACTCACACACCCTCACACAGCCACACACACTCACACACCCATACACACACACGCAATTGGTCACCATTTGTCAGAAATTATGTAAGAACATTAACTAAATATAAGAACACGTCTTTATGGGAGAGGCCATTAGCTATCGAAACACAGTTTGTAACTAGTTCTGAGCTAATGGGTTCATATTTCATATTGTAATGATGTTATTTTCTTTTGGACCAAATAAAGTTTATTATTATTATTGATAAACTCGTACAAGAACCTGATCCTTATGCGCGTCTTTCTCGTCTTTGTTTTTCAACACTAATATTATTGAGGTTAACATTGATTAGTTTTTAAAGTTAAATTTCTTTCGGCGTTTTGACCACTACTTGACTTTTTTGACCCGACGCGGGGTACCACAGGTGTTTTTTCACAACCTTTTATTTATATCAAGAGGAAGTTTATAATTTAATAAATTGGTAGGTTTGACTGCATTCAACATTTTTTTTCTTTGTTTTAGAGCATTTAAATAAATCTTTTTATTTTATTTTAATATTTTATTTTTAAAATTTTTAGTTTTAATTCGAGTCGGGTGTGATTTTGTACCGGGAGTGATTTTGTAGTTTTCCTTCTCCTAGACAGGTTGAAGACTAATGCTAGCGACGTTCATCTCACCGATCTGTACAAAATTCCATAACTCCAAGAGAGTTCTTGGGACTTCATCTTTAGATCCTGCACAGTGCTTGTCAAGACTATTCAAGCGAGTCCAAACTCGACCGATTTATCTCGTTTAGTTTAGGAGTTCCTATGGCCACCTTCCGACTCCATCTTGAGGTCAGCTTCCTGGTACCATATTGTTGCATTGTTACCGAAGTTACGTAAGTATGCCAAATTTCGACCTAATCTAACGCCAGGAAGTGAATCTAATTGAACTCAAAAGATTTGTCCCACACTAACATACTAACAGGGCAAGTAGAATAAAAGGTTATATAAATTGAGTTAACATATTAAAATGACAACTTATGCATATTTTACTATTGATTTAAAATAATACGCTATACAGTATCGTCCCTTATGTAGAGAAACTTAATAAATGTTAAAATGCGACAGAGTATGCCGCGCCTAAGTTGTATTCTTTTTTTTTTAATATTGGTGGACAATTCACACACAACACCATCTGACCCCAAACTAAGCAAAGCTTGTAATATGGCGGCCAAATAGCTGAAATAATACTTATATAGTTGTAAATACATACTTATCATACGTAGAAACACCCAGACACAGTGCAAACATTTGAATTCATCACACAAAGATTTGCACTGGGTGGGAATCGAACCCACGACCCTCGGCTTCGCAGGCAGAGTTACTACCCACTACGCCACGAGGCCAGACAATCAATCTTAAAAAATCAATATGCACAATCATTTGCATATTCCATTCAACTATTTTAAACAAAAGTTTTGACCGTTCAGATGTAAAGAATAGTATTTTCCATGTGTTAGAATAAATTAAACACATCCATTTCAACTAAAAACTGTACCTGCGTTCACACGAAGAGCATGTTTAGTGCAAACATTTTTTCTAGAAATAAATATAAAAACGGAAATATCAATAAAATAATAATGGACTACGATTCTACGCGATGGAAACCTTTCCTAAGACAGGTGAGATAAATAAAACAAAATAATAAATAAATATTGGTGGACAATTCATACACAACACCATCTGACCCCAAACTAAGCAAAGTTTGTATGATGGCGGCCAGATAGCTGATATAATACTTATATAATTTTAAATACATACTTATTATACATAGAAACACCCAGACACAGTGCAAACATTTGAATTCATCACACAAATATTTGCACTGGATGGGAATCGAACCCACGCCCCTGGGCTTCGCAGGCAGAGCTACTACCAACTAAGCCACGAGGACAGCCAATAGTGTTGCTACTCTTAGTATAGTTTGTAGTGTTACTACTCTTTGCAATTTCTCCCTGGGAAGTACCTCACCTTTTCTTGTTAACTTACGTTCCTTCTGCACTTGCCCAAATTGGCTAAGCAGCAGAGGCTATGATAAATACCGTCTTACATAGGTCCTTCTAAAAAAACATGTGCCTATATTTAAAAATCTCGCGCGTATGTACGCTCGCGTCCTAAAAATGGCTTATTCTTCAAAACCCCTTAGATTTTACCCTGCCTGGGGGTTTGTTATTCTCTTAGTAATTTATTTGATTTCTTGGAGTCAGCTTTTTATCAGTTAGCGCGTAAAACCGAGAGTCTAGTAGGTACTTAATACGAGTAAATATCAAAAATACTAAAAAGACATAACCTGTTAGGATTAGGACTGCAGAATGAGCAAACTCCTGACGATGCGCTTTGTGACAAGGATGACTAACTACCTTCTGCATGTGACTCTTGATTCCGTCTGTAGAAACTCTTCTGGTGTTAGTCGAGGCTTTTCGAAATAAGGACGTTATATCAACATCCCACATGCCGGTAACCGCATGAGCCTAGTCAAGGTACGAGTAATAATAATAATAATAATAAATATATAATGACACAAACGCCCTCTGCGAGCGAAGAAGATACATACACTGGAAATGAACAACTGACAAATAAATTGAGCAACGATTTCTCTATAAATTTGATAAAATATCTTGACAGTGATCCCATAATTAGACCCAATCTTCCAAAAATGAAATTGTCCCAAAAACTTACTGAAGTAATTCATATTTTTAACAAAATAATCTTGCCAAAGCATATACCATATTTAATCGATATATCCCAATCACACACATTAATATATTGCTGTGCACTTACTATCATAGAACACTTTCAGGTAAAAAGACAGAGTAACATAAGAACTGATACAAGTACACAAATGTATAAGCCTAGGTGGCAAATACGTCTAGAAAAAGATATCGAAAATCTCAGAAAAGACATAGGTAGAATAACACAGTACAAAAATGGAAACAGAGGACGAAAATTAACTAGCAATGTAAATAAAATTCTGGAAAAAAATAAAATACATAGTAACCATGAAGATCTAAATAAAAAAGTTTCAGACTTTTTAGATACTTTAAAACAAAAATTAGCAGTTAAAACTCATAGATTGACTAGGTACAAAAAGTCGTTAGACAGAAAACAAAACAACAAAATGTTTCAAACTAACCAAAAACAATTTTATAGAACACTTAAAGGAACAACAAAAATTAGCGAGACTCCCACAGAAGCTGACTTAACTGAATTCTGGTCAAATATATGGTCTAAACCCAATAAACAAAACAATTATGAAAAATTAAGTACGGAATGGGTAGACAGAGAAACTGAAAGAGTAGAAAATGTTGAAGAAATGTCATTTGACAACATAGATTCAGAAGAAATAACTAGAATAATAAATAAAACCCATAATTGGAAAGCTCCGGGATGTGACCATTTACATAACTTCTGGTTCAAGAAACTTATCAGTGTGCATAACACTCTAGCTAAACAAATTTCTGAAATCATAGCAGGCCAATCTAACTTACCACATTTTTTAACAAAAGGTATTACATTTATGCTACCCAAAAGTAGTAAAACCAAAGATCCAACCCAGTACAGACCTATAACATGCCTACCAACACTATACAAAATCATTACAGCCTGTATCGCAAATAGGATAAACAATCATATAACATCAAACAATATCATTGCAGAGGAACAAAAGGGATGCAGACGGCACCATATGGGATGCAAAGAACAGCTTATAATAGATTCAGCAGTATTAAGCTATGCAAATAAAAACAAACGAGATCTTTACATTACATATATAGACTACAAAAAGGCTTTCGACAGCGTGCCACATAGTTGGCTTATTCAAATATTAGAAATATATAAAATAAATTCAAACATAATAAAATTCTTGAAAACAGCTATGCAAACCTGGAGAACCTCATTATATCTAAGGGCAGAACTAAATACAATTACAACAAAAGAAATAGCCATTAAAAGGGGAATATTTCAAGGGGACTCTTTAAGTGCAATCTGGTTTTGTATGACCCTTAATCCATTATCTCATGAACTAATAAGAAGCAAAAGCGGATTTGACATAAAACTTGGTATACAGAAAATAGCACAAATAACTCATTTACTCTACATGGATGACATAAAATTATACTCAGATAGCGACACCAATATGACAGATTTGTTAAATATTACCACGAAATTTTCAAAAGATATTGAAATGGATTTAGGGCTGGACAAATGCAAAAAGCTCAATATTAGAAAAGGAAAAATTTCTGAAGGAAATTATAATATCGACGAAGAACAGCAAATTGTAGCGATGAACAACGACGATCTTTACAAGTACTTAGGGTATAATCAATCAAAGATTTTAGATCATGTTAATATTAAAAAACAGCTGAAAACCGAATACTTCAATAGACTCAATACAATCTGTAGAACTCAATTAATTAGCAAAAATCTTTTCAAAGCTATAAATACCTACGCGATACCAATTCTTACATATTCATTTGGCATAATCAAATGGACTAAATCCGATTTAAACAATTTAGAAACCAAAACCAGGACCACTCTCACTCATTACAGATATCATCATCCAAAATCCGCAAAAGAACGAACAACTATTTCACGTAAAGAAGGAGGAAGAGGCATGGTTGACATATCACTTTTACATTATAAACAAATACAGAAACTTCGCCAATTTTTCTACTATAAACAGACATTTAGTCCACTACACAAAGCCACGGCTAAAATTGATAAAAGCTTTACACCACTAAATCTCAAATCTGAAAATATAGAGTCAATAGATATAGACCAATACCACCAAAATAAGGTCAATACGTGGCGTAACAAAGAACTACACGGACGATACCTGAAAGAATTAGGGCAACCAGGAATTGATAAATCAGCGTCGCTCAGATGGCTAGACTCCAGTGGCCTGTTCTCAGAAACTGAAGGTTTCCTAATAGCAATACAAGACCAAGTTATAGCTACAAAAAATTATCGAAAATATATAATGAAAGATAGCACATTAAACAATGACCTATGTCGAAAATGTCGAAACAAACCAGAAACAATACAGCATATTACAGGAGCATGTATAACACTAACACAAAATGACTACACACATAGACACAACCAAATAGTGAACATTATCCATCAAAAACTATGTGTAAAACACAAATTAAGTAATACAACTCCCATTCCATACTACAAATACACACCTCCAGCAGTTTTAGAAAATTCCACACACAAAATGTATTATGATCGTACCATTCTCACGGACCATACAATATACAACAATAGACCTGATATAACATTAATAGATAAATCAAATAAACATGTATTCCTGATAGATGTAGCTATACCTAACACAAACAACATTCAAAACACAATATCCGAAAAGATAAGGAAATACACCGAACTACAACAAGAAGTGAAAAGGATGTGGCATATGAATACGGTAACTATAGTGCCTATAGTCATATCAGGAACGGGTGTGATTCCAACTCACATTTTCTGGAGTTTAAGTACTCTAGAATTACACAAACTAACGTTTATTCAACTTCAAAAAGCGGCTATCCTAAACACATGCAGAATTGTACGAAAATTCCTGCAGTTAGACGCGGATAATGCTGATGTAGCTACATAATTACTGGAATAGCACTTGGTACCCACCCGTGCTATTTCAATTAACCAGAGTAAAAACTCTGAGAAACTAAAGTTTAGACTCTCAATAATAATAATAATAATAATAAGCCCCCTAAAATCCCACCTTACGTCCGGATCGAACACCAGATCACGTGGGGGGCGGACACGCATACTAACGAAACTTATGCGGCTAACAAGGAAAGGGTAACCCATTACAAACTACGCTAACAATGTATTCAGGAACCGACCCGACTACCAGGCCTAAACTACCTCGATTGCGGGAAAATAAAAAATTGTATGAATTAGTTAATATCTTCAATACGCAAATTTTAGGCAACTTCTATTCAATCGACTCTGACATATCTCACATTCATACTCTGGTATATTGCACCGCGTTTGTTATATGCTCAAGATTGGGTTATAAAATCAATGTAACAAACAACAGCACACATAAAAATAAGAGACCTGGTTATGTTCCAGCGTGGCAAATAAGACTAGAGAATGACATCAAGAAATTAAGAGTAGATATAGGGAGACTTACACAATACATAAAAAACAATAGAAGTCAAAAATTAATTAGGAAAGTAAAATCAATATTTGAAAAAACTAAAATACACTCTACACATGAAAAAGACAACATTAGAGCCGAAGAATACCTAGACACTTTAAAACAAAAACTGGCGTTAAAATCTCAGAGACTATCGCGATACAAAAAATCATTACGACGTAAACTAGACAACAAACTATTTAAAACTAACGAAAAATCTTTCTATAGGTCTCTCAGTGATAAATCTAGCAGTAATTCATTAGGCGTGCCCTCTGAAGAGGAACTCAAAAATTTCTGGTCTAACATATGGAAAAAGCAGGATTCACACAACAAAAATGCAGATTGGATAAAAAAAGAGGAAGAGAGGTCTATACCTATAGAACCCATGAAATTTGATGATATAACCAGAATAGACATCTCAGAACTAACAAAAAAAATGAAAAATTGGAAAGCAGCAGGGACAGATAACGTGCACAATTTTTGGCTCAAAAAATTCACCATCCTACATGATATTCTTGCTAAAACTATTACACATATTTTACAGGGCACAGAGCAATTACCTAAATTTCTTACAAAAGGTATTACCTATATGCTCCCAAAAAGTAACAACACATCTGATCCATCACAGTATCGCCCTATTACCTGTTTACCGACACTATATAAATTAATCACATCTTGTATAACACACAAAGTAAATAATCACATAGAAAGAAATAACATACTATCCGAGGAACAAAAAGGGTGTCGGCGAGGGCACATGGGGTGCAAAGAACAGCTAATTATCGACTCAACTATTCTGAAACATGCTACAACACACAGTAGAAATTTACATCTCACATATATAGATTATAAAAAAGCGTTCGATAGTATACCACATTCATGGCTCATTGATATTTTACATATTTACAAAATAGATCCGGTTATAATAAACTTCTTGAAAAGTGCCATGGCTGATTGGCGTACGACACTGTCTCTTACTTTAAATTCAACATCGATCATAACAGACGAGATCCCAATCGAAAACGGCATCTTTCAAGGAGACTCATTCAGCTCTAAATGGTTTTGCCTGTCCCTTAATCCACTATCGAAAGTACTAAATGAATCAAAATTAGGCTACAAACTGTCATCTCACACAACTATCAATCATCTCATGTATATGGATGATATTAAAATCTTTGCCAAAACTGAAAACGAAATGAACAAACTCATCCAATACACAACTCAGTTTAGTTCAGACATTAACATGTCATTTGGATTAGATAAATGTAAAACTCTGCACCTACACAAAGGCAAAACTAGTGCCAGCCACAGCGCGGTAGATTCATCTGAATCCATAACATTTACAGTAATGGAAGACAACGAAACCTATAAATATTTAGGACTACATGAAGGTAAATCAATAAATCACACTTCTTTAAAAAAAGATCTCTTACAGGAATACATGCGCAGACTCCACCAAATATGTAAGAGAGCTTTAGACTCAAAAAACTTATACAAAGCTATCAATACATACGCCATACCAATATTAACATACTCATTCGGGGTTCTTAAATGGACAAAAACAGACATTAACAATCTAGAAATAAAGACAAGAACTATATTAACAAAGCATAACTATTTACATCCTAAATCTGCTATTGAGAGAACAACTATAAAAAGACACAAAGGAGGTCGAGGATTAATAGATATAAAACTTCTATGGGAAGGGCAGGTTCAAAAATTAAGAAATTTCTTCTACAAAAAAGCTGATTCAAGCCAAATTCATGCAGCTATAGTAGACACGGATGCAAATTACACACCGCTAAACTTAATAGATAGAGACAAAGAATTCACCTCCATCCAAGACACAGAAAATGTTAAAATGACAAAATGGCGTAGTAAAGAACTGCATGGCCGACACATACATGATTTAGAACAACCACACATAGACCTTCAAGCTTCTAACAAATGGTTGAAATTAGGATATCTGTTCCCCGAAACAGAAGGCTTTATGGTGGCTATTCAAGACCAGGTGATTAACACAAAAAATTACAGAAAGTTCATAATAAAAGATCCCAACATACTTAATTTATCATTAAATGCAGAAAATGCCACCGTCACTCAGAAACCATTCAGCATATTACCAGTGCCTGTCCTACCCTCACCCAAACAGATTACACACACAGACATAATCAAGTGGTGTATATTATTCACCAAAAGTTAGCCATTAACCATAAACTCTCATCAAAAGATCCCACACCCTATTATCAATATTCACCAAAACCTGTATTGGAAAGTACCACCTACAAACTATACTTTGACAGAGCAATATTAACAGACAAAACTATCCACTACAATAGACCTGACATCACTTTAGTAGATAAACAAAATAAAATAGTTTTCATAATAGACATTGCAGTACCCAATACACACAATCTTCATAAAACTATAACAGAAAAAGTGAACAAATATACAGAACTAAAAGAAGAAATAATTAGAATATGGAGAATGAACAAAGTTTACATAGTGCCATTGGTACTCTCCAGCACAGGAATAATCCCCAAACACCTACTACAATCTCTCAAAATATTAAATATATCAGAAAATACATACATGACCATGCAAAAAGCAGTCATTCTTAACACATGCCGCATTGTCCGGAAATTCTTACAGGACGACACAAACAACCCTCCTGTTGCAGAACATGAGACTCACTTGGCCTAGGTCCGTGATCTCATATTCCTACCAAAGTATCTTAAATACTTTGAGATTAAAAATGATAAACAAATAATGATAATAATAAGCCCCCCAAAATCCCACCTTACGTCCAGATCGAACACCAGATCACGTGGGGGGCGGACACGCATACTATTGAAACTTATGCGGCTAACAAGGTCAGGGTAACCCATCAATATGGAGACACGAAGTAAAAAAGTACGTATAGGGCCGCTGTCCGGGGGCGATCGCCGGGGCACGTCTGTAGCTGGCCACAGGCGTGACAGCATGCTAGCCAGTGACTCCCGGCTGGGCGGCTGGGCGGGAGTCGGGGACGCGGGGGGTAGGGGAATGTCCTCAAGGACTACAGCCGAGTCAGAAGACGATGAGAATAGTAGGAGTAGCTACAGTAGATCCAATACACCAGCTGAGGATGTTTCGCAGGAGGCACTTGCCACACAACCTGCGACCACCAAAGCCGGTAAACCCAGAGTTCGCATGAAATGGAGCGATGAAATAAACCTATTTATCATGCGGACATATTTTCACATTACTAATCTCGAAACAGATCGAACCATGTACTGTAAGAAACTTCACGATAAATTCACTATTAAATATCCGGATTTAAAAGTCTCGGCACAGAGAATTGCCGACCAAAGACGAGTAATAATTAGAAATAAATTACTCTCTGAAAAAACTATCAATGATTTAAAACTCGAGGTATCAAAACAACTAGCCAACGAAGCATTGGAGAACAATTCGGGGCTGGAATTAAGCCCAGATAACCACACTACTGCCGGCTCAAGCTATCAAGTAAACACTAACCAAGAGTCTCTCCTTACACAACATATACTACAAACTTTAATCACACAACCAGCTAGCGAATCTACTATGCGGCAGCACAACTCAACCCAAACAAGCCCTTTACCAAGTATCATGTAGGGCCTAAGCCTAAGAGCACGTACTTATGTGGTAAGATTTAGTATATAAGCAGATGACAGCGGTAGAGCGATCAGTCTCTCGCCCCGCGTCACTTGTGTATTAAGAGCAATATAGTCAGCAGTTTATACAGTGACGTGGTTTCATTTCCTCTCCAGTACCAGTAACACCTACAGTGGTGACCCCGACGTGATCCAGCCCGACGTGATCTAGCCCGACGTGATCCAGCTCGACGTGATTCAGTGGTGGTTACAGTGGTGACCCCGACGATTGAACAGTGAGTTGAAGAGAAGATTCAGATATTTTTTTGTTGGTGTTACTGCGTTAGTAAATTGTTTTTCAACAATGTTTCCGCACGCTGCACTAGTAAGTGGGCAAGTGGGTCAGCAGGGCATGAAAGACGAGCGAACGAATTCCGCTGATTGTGCCCTGGCCGCTATAGGTGTGTCAACGAGACTTCCAGACTTTTGGGTTGACATACCGCGGTTATTGTTGGCCTAGTTTGAAGCAGTGATGGCATCGCAGAAGCAAGGGGATGGAGGAAAGTTCAACATGGATATATCAAAATTGGGGAGAGACTCATTCCAGACGCCGGTGAACAACAAGTATACGGCGCTGAAGGACCGACTGCTGCAGGTCTATGAGGATAGTGCTGAGCGACAAGGACTTAGCAACAAGAACAAAATTATAGAGAACACCACGTGCTACGACATCGCTGCTGTGTCCGGGAGTGACGAACAGGTACCCCATTTACCTCTCACGGAGCTAGTCAAGCAGATCAGGAAGCTGGAGTTAGAAGTAGCTTCACTACGCAGTAAGGTTCAAGGCAAAGAACGCGGAAGAAGCCGAAGCAGCCAAAAATGGAGCGAAAATAGGACTGGTTCGCGGAAGAAAAGGGCACCAGGTGATCCAGAGTGGCTGTGCAGATCCCATTTCCGGTTTAAGAAAATTGCTATGCGATGTTAAACAGCCGATAAATGGAGCCGATTGTTCAAGGATTTTTAAGCTGACGGTAGAAAATTAGTACAGAGGATATAGAAAAATAGCAATTATTACGCGTTTGGTATTTTCGATTACGAGATTGACCTTTGGGTTAACTGGCGTAGAACAAATAAATATTGGTGTCGATGACAGAGGTAGTAGTAGTAGTAATAATGCTGAGCAATCAGTTTTGCTTGGATACTTAGATAACATAATAAATTGGCTCGAAAAATGCAACCTGGCATAAAGAGCATTTGCGTAGGTTATTTGAACGTTTACAGATATATTACATGGAAGTTGAAATAGGTAAATGTATGTTGAGAAAAGTAAAATAGATTTTTTATGTTACGAAGTCTCGGAAAATGGAATAAGTCCTTTGCCTGACAAAGTCAAGGTTATTCAGGACTATCTCAAACCGGAGACAGTAGAGTAGTTACGCAGGTTTTTGGGTATGTTTAATTTTTATATAGCATACATACCAAACGCTGCAAGAGTATAGAGAATTTTTGATAGATATTGACAGACAATGTGCAAAGAAAAGAGACAATATGGGCTACTAAAGAGGCAATTAGAGCGTTGAAAAGTAAGGAAAGCTTACAAAATGCTGCCAAGCTATAGGACCCGGGTCCAGGGGCAAGGTTCTTATGACAGACGCGTCAGACATTAGTATAGGCGCGGTATTGCACAGAAGGAAAAGGGTCTTTGGAGAACCCTCGATTATTTTTGCAAAGAAGCCCACGGAATCCCAGAAAAAGTACTGTGTATACGACAAGGAACTTCTGGCGATTTATTAGGGTATTGTATATTTTAAAGATTGGATTGCAAGTGATATGCGTCACGTAATAGGAAATATAAATCAATAGTCATTAGTGCAAACTAGAACGCTGAGTGAGCAAAGCGTTTTCGATGTCAATATGCCAAGGTTAGCACGGAAGGAAATGTGCATAACAAGCAGAAAAAACATGTGACGAGTTGATAGTTATTTTATAATGTAAACAATTTGTGATATAAGTACATATTTTTTTTTTTGGATTGTTATCTTATGTTATTAGCTTATGTTTTTCTCCTTTTTTAAGAAAGGGGTGTATATAGGGGCTAAGAGCACGTACTTATGTGGTAAGATTTAGCATATAAGCAGATGACAGCGGTAGAGCGATTAGTCTCTCGCCCCGCGTCACTTGTGTATAATTAACAACAATATAGTCAGCAGTTTATACAGTGACGTGGTTTCATTTCCTCTCCAGTACCAGTAACACCTACAATCACATCCATCACTCAGCAAATAGAACAGGATCAAAACTCTCAATTAACTCAAACAAATGTGGCATCACAAGATCTTATTGATCTAGTTCAAACAGCACTCACTAAATATACAGGTTTGGACCCAACGGTTCGCCCTAGACTACCAAAATTAAAAGAAAACAAAAAGCTGTACCAGTTGTTGGATAGCTTCAACAAACATATTCTAGGTAAATTTTTCAGTATAGACTCGGACATTAACACTATTCACACTCTCATCTATTGTAGTGCTTTAGTTATCTCAGAAAAACTAGGATACAAAATAATAACAGAAGAAAACACAATTACTCCACAAAAAAGTAAAAAAACATGTAAACCCGCTTGGCAAATAAGGATCGAATCGGATATAAAAAACTTAAGAGCAGATATTGGCCGATTAACGCAATATATAAATAATAATAGATCTACAAAAGTAATCCGAGAAGTTCAAAAAATTTTCAATAAAACCAAAATACACACAACGCATGAAAAAAACAATACTAGGCCAGAAGAGTTTTTAGATACACTAAAACAAAAATTAACCCTAAAATCAAAACGATTGTCAAGATATACTAAAGCTTTGAAAAGAAAAGTCGATAACAAACAGTTTACTACTAACGAAAAAGGTTTCTACAGATCGCTAAGAACAGACCAAATAGATAATAATAAAAGAAAAGAACTACCAAATGAAACTGACCTTAAAGATTACTGGACTGACTTGTGGAAAAAACATAGAGATCACAACGACCAAGCTGATTGGTTAAGAGACGAAGAAAATAGACTTGAAGCCACAGATACAATGGAGTTTTCACAGGTAACTAGGGAAGATGTAGAATCAATTACTAAAGGGTTAAAAAATTGGAAAGCTTCAGGTATAGATAATCTTCACAATTTTTGGCTCAAAAAATTTTTCGTACTTCATGACATTTTAGCAAAAAATATAACAGACCTTATTAAAGGAGACCAAGAATTACCCAAATTCATTACGAAAGGTATTACATATATGTTACCCAAAAGTAACGATACTACTGACCCTTCGCAATACCGACCTATCACATGTCTTCCTACAATTTACAAACTCATTACATCATGCATTACACGTAAAATCAATAAACACCTCCAAGACAACAATCTATTATGTGAAGAGCAAAAAGGATGCCGGCAAAATCATAAAGGTTGCAAAGAACAACTCATAATAGATTCCACCATTTTAAAGCACGCAAATACACACAAAAGAAACTTACACATTGCCTACATTGATTACAAAAAAGCATTTGATAGTGTCCCACATTCTTGGTTAATTAAAATTCTTGACATTTACAAAATTAATCCTCAAATCATAAACTTCTTGAAAAATGCCATGACTGACTGGAGAACCACGCTACACTTATCAAATGGAACTGATACCATAAGAACTGACGAAATCCCTATCGAAAATGGTATTTTTCAAGGAGACTCTTTCAGCCCAATATGGTTTTGTCTTAGTTTAAACCCACTCTCCAACCTTCTGAACAATACCTGTACCTCCAATGGATACAAACTGAACACAAACACTTCCATTACGCACTTGTTGTATATGGATGACATTAAGCTCTTCGCAAAATCAGATAAAGACTTACAAGAATTAATAAGTATAACTTCAAAATATAGCATGGACATAAACATGACTTTCGGCATAGATAAATGCAGAATACTTCATGTACACAAAGGCAAACCTGCCAATAACAGTAGTAACGAAAACCCTGTTGAGAGGGACCCCAACACATTTGCCAATATGGACCCTACAGAAACATACAAATACCTGGGGATCCATCAATCAAGTAACATAAATCACATCCAAATAAAAAAAGATCTAACAACTGAATACTCTAGAAGATTAAACGTAATTTGTAAAAAACAACTTTATTCGAAAAATTTATTTACTGCCATTAACACCTATGCAATACCTGTTTTGACATACTCTTTCGGAGTTGTCAAATGGACCCGTACTGATATATACCGATTAGAGATTCTCACTAGGACCATATTGACTAAACACAACTATCTACACCCCAAATCTGCAATAGAACGTATTTCAGTGAAAAGGCATGAAGGAGGTAGAGGACTAATAGACCTAACAGAGCTATGGGAAGGACAGGTGCGTAACTTGAGAGAATTTTTCTTCTCAAAAACTACCAGTAATTTACACTCTGCAATCGTAGAATTAGATAATAACTACACACCACTGAACCTTATCAATAAAGACATTCACTACAAAACACCACAAATCCGTAAACAAGAAAAAATAGAAAAATGGCGTTCAAAAGAACTGCATGGGAGACATCTACATGACTTAGAACAACCTCATGTAGACGCTGAAGCGTCAAACAAATGGCTTAAGCTGGGTGTTCTGTTTCCAGAAACCGAAGGTTTCATGATCGCGATCCAGGATCAAGTAATAAACACCAAAAATTATGCGAAATTTATCATCAAAGACCGTACCATCCAAAACGATAAATGTCGAAAATGTCACCGTGCGTCTGAGACAATACAACACATCACTAGTGCCTGCCCGGCTTTAGCACAAACAGACTACACCCATAGACATAACCAAGTAGCCCATATTGTACACCAAAAGTTAGCTATTAAACACCACCTTATACCACCGAAGATAGTACCATATTATCAATATAACCCTAAACCTGTGCTGGAAAACCAGAGCTACAAAATATACTTTGATAGGGCAATTTTAACAGATAGAACAATACACTATAATCGACCCGACATCACTGTAATAGATAAATTAAATAGATTGACTTACTTAATTGATATAGCTGTACCCAATACACATAATTTACAAAAAACCATTACTGAAAAAATACAAAAATATACTGAACTAAAAGAGGAAATCATGAGATTATGGAATATGAACAGAGTATATATTGTACCTCTAGTGATCTCTAGCACGGGGGTCATCCCTAAGCATTTACACCACTACTTACAACAAATTGATTTACATAGTAACATGTTTATAACCATGCAGAAAGCTGCTGTATTAAACACCTGTCGAATTGTTCGAAAGTTTCTGCAGGACGAGTTAGGAGCCGAAAATAATCTTCATCATGAAGTCCACTTGGTCTAAACCCGTGGATTTCATTAAAATACCGAAACTCTTCAAGTTTCGAGAAAGAGACACCTCTTCCAAAAATAATAATAATAAGCCCCCCAAAATCCCACCTTACGTCCTGATCGAACACCTGATCACGTGGGGGGCGGACACGCGTACTATAGAAACTTACGCGGCCAACAAGGAAAGGGTAACCCATCAATATGGAGACACGACGAAGTAAATTACGTATAGGGCCGCTGCCCGGGGGCGATCGCCGGGGCGCGTCTGTAGCTGGCCACGGGCGCGACAGCATGCTAGCCAGTGACTCTCGGCTGGTCGGCTGGGCGGGAGTCGGGGACGCGGGGGGTAGGGGAATGTCCTCAAGGACTACAGCCGCGAGTAGGAGTAGCAGGAGCAGCAGAAGTAGTAGCAGGCCACCAACCCCAGCTGAGGATGTTTCGCAGGAGACATGTGTCACTCAACCTGCGACCACCAAAGCTGGGAAACCCAGAGTGCGCATGAAATGGGACGATAACATAAATAAATTCATCATGCGCACATATTTCCTCATAACAAAACTAGATACAGACCGGACAATGTATTGTAGTAAGCTCTTTGAAAAATTTAAACAGCAATACCCGCATTTAGACGTTTCGGCTCAAAGAATTGCAGATCAGAGGAGAGTCATATTGAGAAATAAACTTCTCTCTGATTCAGTAATTGATACCATAAAATCTGAAGTTATACGAGAACTTAGAATAGAAGAAGACTCTACTGGAAACATACCCGCAGACATTCCTGAAAATCATACAGAAACCACTGGAATCAACTATACTCTTACACCTCAACCTACGCAGCACTCAATCGGTCAATCGACACCTTCCCTTTCTCACACAACTCAGGCTACCACTATACACACAATTTTAAATCAATCTCACGCATCAACTCAAACTATGGAACCGCTTACGCCTACTTCCTTATCACAAGATTTTGTCACACCAAACATAGCAGAATCTAATGCATTGGTCCAAGAACTAACTGAGCAATTTGCAACAACACTTACACTATACACGGGGACTGACCCAACAACAAGACCCAAAATTCCACGACTACGAGAAAACAGAAAACTGTATGAACTGATCCATATCTTTAATAAACAAATCTTAAATAATTTCTTCACCGTCGATTCAGATTTGTGTCATATCCATACTTTGATTTATTGTACAGCTGTGGTCATATGCACAAGATTAGGTTATAAAATAGCACTCACCGAAAACACACCACACCTAGCAAAGAGAAGGCCAATTGATACACCACCGTGGAAAATCAGATTAGAAAACGATATAAAAAAATTAAGAGCTGACATAGGACGACTTACACAATATATAAAAAACAACAGAAGTAAGAAACTAATTAAACATATTAACCGTATATTTGAAAACACAAAAATACATTCAACTCACGAAAAGAACAACATTAGACCTGAAGAATTTTTAGACACATTAAAACAAAAACTTTCCCTAAAATCACAACGGTTAGCAAGATACAACAAATCTCTACAGCGAAAATTAGATAACAAATTATTCACAACCAATGAAAAAGCATTTTACAGATCGCTCAATAGCAAATCTGACAGCTCTCCCGCAGGTGTGCCTTCTAATTCTGAACTTAAGAACTATTGGACTGAAGTATGGAAGAAACAGAATTCGCACAATGAACACGCTGAGTGGATTAAAAAAGAAATAGATAATGCTGAAACCATAACGCCAATGGAATTCGATGGTATAACAGAAACAGATATTGAAGAAATCACAAAAAAGACAAAAAATTGGAAAGCCACCGGCGTTGATAATATACACAACTTTTGGTTTAAAAAACTTACCACGCTCCATAATATTCTAGCTAATACCATAACCAGTATATTAGAAGGTCATGAAGAATTGCCCAAATTTGTGACCAAGGGTATTACTTATATGCTCCCAAAGAGTAACAATACTTCTGATCCATCTCAATTTCGACCTATAACCTGCTTGCCAACATTGTATAAATTGATAACATCCTGTATTACTCACAAAATTAACAGCCATATAGAAATAAATAATATCCTGGCAGAAGAACAGAAAGGGTGCAGAAGAAGACATATGGGGTGCAAAGAACAGCTTATTATTGACTCCACTATTCTCAAACATGCAACTACTCATAATAGAAACTTACATTTAACGTACATAGATTATAAAAAAGCATTTGATAGTGTTCCGCACTCATGGCTTATTCATGTTTTAGAAATTTACAAAATAGATCCATACATTATTAACTTCTTGAAAGGTGTCATGACTGATTGGAGAACTACACTCTCACTTAATATTGACTCAAGATCTGTCACAACGGATGAAATACCCATCGAGAATGGCATCTTTCAAGGAGACTCATTTAGTCCCATATGGTTCTGCCTGGCACTCAACCCACTATCTAAAATACTTAATAATTCAAATCTTGGATACAAACTAACACCTGAAACTACAATCACTCATCTCATGTATATGGATGACCTCAAACTTTTTGCTAAATCTGAAAAAGAAATAAATGGGCTTGTAAAATTTACTGCACAGTTTAGCTCAGATATAAATATGACTTTTGGTTTGGATAAATGTAAAAGCCTACACCTACATAGAGGTAAAGTAACTAACATCAATAACCCGAATACTGAAGATTCATCAGAAAATACAATATTCACAACAATGGAAGAAAATGAGACTTATAAATATTTAGGACTTCAGGAAGGAAAATCTATTAATCATGCAGAACTCAAAAAAGGCCTTATTCACGAATACACACACAGAATTAGTCAAATATGCAAACGACCTTTAAATTCTAAAAATTTGTACAAAGCTATTAACACATACGCAATTCCAATACTAACTTATTCTTTCGGGATAATAAAATGGACTAATACAGACATTAACAATCTACAAATAAAAACCAGAACTACTTTAACAAAATACAATTATTTACATCCAAAATCCGCCATCGAAAGGCAAACCATAAAAAGACACAAAGGAGGTAGAGGTTTAATTGATTTAAAGCTCTTGTGGGAAGGACAAGTTGCAAAGCTAAGACATTTCTTTTTCGAAAAAGCCAAAACAAGTACAATGCATTCTGCTGTTGTTGAAACAGATACCAATTACACACCTCTTGACCTGACAGATAAAAATAAAATATTCACCACAGCTCAAAACGCTGAAAACCTTAAAATTACAAAGTGGCGCAGCAAAGAACTACATGGGCGACATATACACGACCTGGAACAACCACACATAGATCTGCAGGCCTCCAACAAATGGCTTAAGTTGGGGTCACTATTCCCTGAAACAGAAGGATTTATTATAGCGATTCAAGATCAGGTTATAAACACTAAAAACTATAGGAAGTACATAATCAAGGACCCCAACACTCTTGACGACAAATGTAGGAAGTGCCATCGCCACTCCGAAACTATTCAGCATATCACTGGAGCCTGTCCCAACCTAACACAAACTGATTACACTCACCGACACAATCAAGTAGCATACATTATACATCAAAAACTCGCCATCAATCACAAACTCATACAAGGGAAAACAACACCATATTACCAATACACACCAAAAGCTGTGCTGGAAAATGCCAATCACAAACTATACTTTGATCGAGCAATTTTAACAGATAAGACAATACATTACAATAGACCTGATATTACTTTAATGGACAAATTGAGTAAAACAGTATACCTCATTGATATTGCAGTTCCAAATACGCACAACCTCCATAAAACTATTACTGAAAAAATTAATAAATACACCGAACTTAAAGAAGAGATCATAAGAATTTGGAAAATGAACAAAGTTTTCATCGTGCCGTTGGTGCTTTCCAGTACAGGAGTTATACCTAATCATTTACTACAAGCACTCAAACTAATAAATATTTCAGAGAACACATATATGACCATGCAGAAAGCTGCGATCCTTAACACATGTCGCATTGTCCGAAAGTTTTTGCAGGAAGATTTAAACAATACATCGTTACCAGAACATGAACATCACTTGGCCTAGGCCCGTGAATTCATTATTTTCACCGAAGTGTCTCGGATGCTTTGAGTAGTAACGAAGCTAAAGTAAATAATAATAATAATAAATTTATTTGTCATAAATACATGTACAAGAAATCTGCATCCAAAGGCTCCTGAAGTAGTTTAAAACTGTGAGTCAGGAGCCGATGGCCACTCCCAATCACAACAATAAATTAATAAATTATTAACATGCTAAAACTAATTTTCACAATTTCAAAAAACTAATTTAAAGTTATTTAAACAAACGATTCTAATGTAAACAATTAATTCCAAAAACAAAATTATTCTTGAACAGTTTCAAATAAAAGACAAAAAAATAGAAAATATGTGTTAAGTGTGTTGTTTAATTTAATTAGTAACTGAGTCTGAATCGAGGGTGTGTGTGTGTTGCGTGTGTGTGTGTGTGTGTGTGTGTGAGGGTGAGGGCGTGTGTGTGTGTTGTGAATGTGAGTCGTGTGTGTGAGTGAGGGTGCGTGTGTTTGTTGTGAATGTGTGTTGTGTGTGTGAGTGAGGGTGAGGAAGTGTGTATGTGAGGATGTGGGTGTGTGAGTATGTGTATGAACATATACATATGTATTTATTTGCGTATTTGTGAATTTTACTGCTCATAAACCATAATTAAGTATAGAAACTTTCCAGCATACATTCTGTTTGCTTGTAGTCATATTTTTTCAGCCATGTAAGAATAGTTTTTTTAAGTTCTCTGTCCGTTAATTTGTCAACACTGATATATTTATTTATTTCTCTATATAGTTTAATAGAGACAACCTTATATTGTTTTTGGGCAAACCTTGTACTGACCAATGGAATAGCACGGATATAAAATTTCCTTGAAGCAGGATCACAACTATCGAAATGATGTATTCCAATTCCTTTATGATAACGCCGAATACATTCATGAATAAATAGTTTTCTTACAGACAAAACATTAACTAAATCATACAGATCCGTGGTAGAGTGTCTAAAGGGAAGGTGCATCATCACCTTTAAAACTGACCTTTGAGCACGTTCAACTGCAATGAGGTGGGTTTTATTCGCACTTCCCCATACACAGATACAGTATCTTATGACACACTCACACAGGGCTCTATATGTTTCGGTTATAAGTTTTACCGCAGCTATATTCCTGAGATTTTTAAAAACAAACATCATTTTTCTTATTTTGGAAGCTAAAGAGATAATGTGTTTGTCCCAAATCAGTTTTTCGTCTACTATTATACCAAGATATTTTATTATGTTTACCCGCGACAATGTCGAGCAATTGCAGACATTTGCATTTTTGGAAAAAAGTGAACTTCGGTTACAAGGGAATGTATGTATTTTAATTTCAAAATCATTTTTTGGGGCTCCAGTTTTTGTTTTGCTAAAACATATATATTTTGTTTTATTAGTGTTGAGGGTCAATAGGTTATCCTCTAACCACAGCGTCACAACCGATAGACTTTTCTCTACCAATTCCTTGACTTTGTGCCAGTTTTTCTCGTGACAGAGAAGGACCGTGTCATCAGCAAACATAAACAAATCTAGGCCAGGTATTCTCGTGCTACACAGTTTGTTAATGTAAACAAGGAATAGCATAGGTCCTAATGTACTTCCCTGTGGTACGCCATAGCTACAGTACAAATTGTCACTCTCATGGCCATCCACGCGAACTTTTTGGCTTCGGTTAGAAAGGTAGCTGGTAAACCAGTTCAACACTAAACCTCGCACGCCCACATTTTCCAGTCTCTTCAGCAGTATTGGAATCGAAACTGTGTCGAACGCTTTCTGGAGATCTAAAAACAGCCCGACACATTTATGTTTCTTGTCCATGTAAGACGTAATCAACGAACTCAATGCCAAAACTGCATCTTCGGTTGATTTGCTCTCTCTAAAGCCATACTGGTTTTTGTGCAACATGTTATTCTTTTCCAGGTATGTCATCATCCTTTTCTTGACTAGTTTTTCTAAAACTTTAGAGAGAGTTGGCAAAAGTGAGATCGGCCTATAGTTTGAAGGATCACTTTTGTCCCCGGATTTGTACACTGGACAAACGATGGCCTGTTTATAAATTTCTGGAAAAATCCCAGTTTCAAAACTGAGGTTGCAAATAAATGCAATAGGCTCAGCCAGAAACCTAATAAATTTTTTCAAAATATTCGCAGTAATGTTATCCCAACCTGGTGCGCTATGTGTTTTCATTCCAAGAATAACTCTTTTGACTTCCACAGGGTCAGTAAGCGGGAAAGAGTAGTTGCTGAGCTTGTCCTTATCGGCTTTTACGGGGATGTGATCTCGTCATGTGGTATGTTGATATCGACGAGCACAGCACGGCGTGGTCACTGGTTTATTATAACAATATCAGGCTTACGTGTTATTATTATAATAGCGTCAGAATCATATCGTCATTACTTCTTAACTAGAGTGTCTGTAGCAGAGTGTGTATCTTAATAAGTACGAAAAAGTAACTCTATCTCATTACCAGTAGATACAAAATCGAAATCATCCTTGTAAAATAAGTATGAAAATCATTATTGCCCCACAGATGTTTATAGGTAGTGGTTGCTGGACTGTCCATTTCTTAATGGGTATGGTGACTGGTTCCTCAACTGTCGTCATACCACAACTACGAGCCTCAAATATTACGATATCTGATGAAATGGCATCATGGATGTGTAAGTCCCTCATGCATTTTTGCTTAGTCTTCCACCTATAGTTCTTAGTTCTCCTGACGCAACCGTAACTTATCTAAGTATAAACGGCAACTGCCGATTCAGAGCCCGTGGTTCGAATCCTACGCGCACCACTGTTTTTTCGAAGTCATATGCGTAATGCTTATAAACTTAAAAAAGTCGGTGAAGGAAAACATCGCAAGGAAACGACTAGACCAACCGTAACAACGAGGTCATGCGTCATGCACCAATTCGTAGCTTTGTCAATAAGAAACATTTCAGAAGCCACTTCATAAAATTTGTAAGTTGTCATCGTCAGAACATGTTTGTTAACTGTTTTAATACTAAAATATTTTGTTTCAGTGTCTTTGTTTATCTTTACCAACATACCCTGGATAATCATTTTAGTCACGTTTGCGAGCATCATCGGCCGCAAGAAAACTACAATCTTCGTTTCCTTTGGAGCTATTACCCATTTCATATCGTTTTACTTCTGCTCCACCCCTGGTCAGATTCTCATGTCACAACCCATAGCTTCTATCATAGGCGCCGGTAATATGACAATCACTATTAGCAACATTTCAGAATACACATCATCAAAATATAGAGGTGTATTTCTCTGCATGAAATCTATCAGTTTTCTCTGGGGTATTTGGGTTTCAAATACTATAGGAACATTCATTTCTTGGAAATATATTCCAATTCTTGGCTTTAGCATATCTTTATACACTTTAACGTTTTGTCTTTGGCCTGAGTCTCCACATCGGTTAGCCTCTAAAAAGAGATTTGATGAATGTCGTATGGCTCATAGATGGCTTCACGGAGACACTGAACAACCAGAATTACAATTAAAAATGTTAATCGAATCACAAATGAAGACTAGAAATGATAATTTTCGAAAATGGATGCACCTAAAATGCATATCCCGGAGAGAATATTTAATGCCTTTGGCCCTGTCGGCACTAGCGGCTTTCAGTTACTATGTGTCAGGGAAGCTTGTTATAGCAGTTTATGCTATTGATATGTTTAAAAAAATAATAAGTACGGAATCCACGGTTTATTCCGTAATGTTAGTTTTAGATAGTTTCACCGTCTTTAGTGCGTACGGTGGATGTGTTTTGATAAAATTATACAAACGCCGAACCGTTTTGTTCATATCATCTAGCATTGCCGTTATGTCTTTAATAACACTGTCATTGTATGTTTACCTCATACAATTATCAATCTTCCCAGAAAATTTATATTTTTCTGTATGCTTATTATTTACTTACACTGTGTCAATTTCCTGTGGTCCAATGATCTTAGGTACCTCTGTAGCTGGAGAATTGGTACCCATTAGATACAAAAGTGTGTCCTACATGTTTGTCGCATTTGCACAAATATTTGGGTTTGGAACTTTATCCAAAGCAGCCCCCGCAATGATGAATGCGTTCGGTTTACATGGAACGTTCCTATTTTACGCTTTATCCTTTGGCGTTTGTTCGTGTTTATTATATTTATATATGCCGGAAACTAAAGATAAAAGTTTATTAGAGATTGAAAGGTATTTTAGAGGTGTAACACACAGTGAAGAAGACAATCAGCTTGTCCCTTAATCATTATGAGTAAAACGTAGTTTTCTGAATATATCTACTTAATAAAATAACATATTGTAAATTAAATGTCTTGTGTATTTATTTATTTTATTATTAAGTTTGTGATTGTTGATTATTGATTATTTTAATGTCACTTTTAGTAAAATATTAAAAATGAAATTCACCATGTAGAGATAAAGTGATTTAAGCACCAAAAAATCCTGCACACATGGTCAGGTTTTTGGACTGTACCAAGCCAATCGGAACAACATGCGATAAAATGTTTTATGTACGAGAGACTGGCCAGCTATAATCTATGTTAAAATATGATTAAGTGTTAATAGTTAAAATGTATACTAATAATAATAATTTCAATATTGCCCTCCACATTTTTGACGACCTAATTTAAATTATCGTGTCTCGTTGCAAATAAATTATTGTCTCTGCGCCGGAAACATTTTAGCGCTATGATTTTTTACGATTTCAAATGTCGCCTGAAACCGGACGAATCATAGAATATACTTCAAATAGCACTCATATAACGTAGTGATTACTTCCTCTGTGTTCATAGATGAAAGCCCTTTAAAGGCAATCGTGTATCGTTGGTTTAATGAATTTAAGCTCGATCGACTAACTTTGGGTTATGAAGAAAGAAGTAGTCGCCCTTTGACGGATGTTAGGAAAAAAACGTGATAGTAGTGAAAAATTTAATTGAAAACGATAGGCGAGTTACGTATCAGGAGATTCAGCATGTAAGTACTACAGATTGTCGGTAAGCATTGACGAGATTCTACACATGTAACTTCGTATGAAGAGGATAGTTTAGTGCTGGGTGCCTCACCTGAGTGTTGAACCTCGCCGATACATAGAAGCAGGCTCGGGTGCAATAGTGCCGTAATATGATACACAAATTTGAAACAGTCGGGTCTTGGCGTGTTTACGTGAAACAACTCCTGGATCACATTCCTTACAGCCTTAGGCCAATTGTCCACGTAGCTGCACGATATCCGCACGATTTCGACAAATTGTCGGATGCAAGACGAATGCTTGCATCTTGCGTACAAATAATAAATATATTTGGACACATTTAATAAACACATTTGGAAATCATTTTTGAAGACCTATCCATAAATAATCCACGCGTTATTTATGGTTTTGGTGTAAATCATTTTTTTGAGTTTCAGTTCTAAGCATGGGGCACCCCCTAAAAATTGTTTTTTGTTTGAAAATCTTAATGCGGTTCGTAGAATACATCTACTTACCACGTTTCAATAGTATAGTTCTTATCGTTTCAGATAAAAGTGGCTGTGACATACGGATGAGCAGACAGACAGACATGACGAATCCATAAAGATTCCGTTTTTTGCCATTGGGCTACGAAACCCTAAAAACAATTAATTTTGGGGGTGCCCCATACTAAGAACTAAAACAACATTTTTTTTTCATCAAAATCAGCCGTATGGAATATCTATCTTTTTTCTTCTCTTCTTTAAAAAACGTCTTTAAAAATGAGGTGGAGGTTTCTCATTTTTTTTCTAAACTGAATAGTTTGCGCGAGAGACTCTTTCAAAGTGGTAAAATACAAACCACCACCTAAGAAAATAACTTCTTACAATGCTATTGACTACAATAAATTACGTGATAATCTAAATGCCTGTCCCTTTGATATTAATGACTACAATTACTGTAAAATAGAAAAATACATATCAGAAAGGGTAAATGAAAGTAAAACTACAAAAGCTAAAATACAAAACTTACCCCAGAAAGACTAAAAAAAAAATAAGAAAAAAAGAAAGAGAAAAAACATCCAGGAAACGAAGAACTTAAGATGAAATTTACTAAAGAAAGAAACAAAACTACAATTCTAATAAGAAATGCAAAGAAAAAATACTATCACACAGAATTTTCAAAATGCAAAGGTGATTAAAAAAAGATGTGGAAGTTAATTAACGCATTGTCTTGTAATAAAAATAAATTATCATGTACTCCCCCAAAACTTGATACCGGATCGGGCCCCATAACTGAAGGAAATGAGATTTGCGAAACGTTTAACAACTTCTTCTCGACCATTGGTGCAACTCTAGCTAATTCTATTCCCAAACAAAAATGTCAATTGTCAACTCAAGATACACAAGTCTCTGTAGAATTAGATACATTTTCCTATTGTGAAAAAGACGAAATTGCTAAAATAATAAATAAACTGGACTCAAACAGTAGTATTGGGATAGACGGAATCTCCACTAAAGCTATAAAATGTGTTGGGGAAATAATGCTAGACAAACTAACATACTGCATGAATACATATCTTGATGAAGGAATCTTTCCAGCTTTGCTAAAAATTGCAAAGGTTTCACCTATCTATAAATCGGGTACCAAAACAGATCCTAGCAATTATCGCCCAATTTCAGTGCTACCGGTGTTCTCTAAGATTCTCGAAAAAGTCATCCACACGCGCTTAGATACATACTTAAATTCAATAAACTTTCTGTTTGAACACCAATATGGATTTAGGTCACAGTCTAGTACACTATCCGCAACGGCAGACTTAATAACTAAAATTAAATCGAACATATATGAAAAAAAGATTACTTTAGGTGTATTTATTGATTTAAAAAAAGCGTTCGATACGGTAAGCCATCCGCTTCTTTTACAAAAGTTAAAAAATATAGGAGTAAAAGGAGCTGCATACAAGAT
Organism: Ectropis crepuscularia; assembly: GCA_963693475.1. NCBI lineage: Eukaryota > Metazoa > Arthropoda > Insecta > Lepidoptera > Geometridae > Ectropis > Ectropis crepuscularia. The sequence goes on along the minus strand of OY856354.1, from coordinate 21,148,435 downwards.
GATCGAATCGTACTTGTCTAATAGATCACAAGTGGTAAAGATCGGTAATTATGAAAGCAGTTCTCAGTCGATATCGTGTGGAGTGCCGCAAGGGTCCATTTTAGGACCGTTGTTATTCCTTATCTACATCAATTCCATTCACGAGCTACCACTGAACGGAAGCGTATCATTATATGCTGACAATACGAGCCTTTTCTATTTTGGGACTTCGATACATGAAATTATAAGCCAAGCTCAGCACGATTTAAATATATTAATAAACTGGTTTCAAAAAAATTTACTTACAATAAACGCAGCTAAAACAAGCTATGTCATTTTCAAAGCCAAAATTAAAAAAATACCTCCCCATCAACCTCTCACAGTTGGCCTTGAAATAATTAGTCAAAAACAATCAGAAAAGTATCTTGGCTTACGACTCGATAGCTACTTACACTGGAACATACACATTGATTACGTTCGTTCAAAACTGTCTTCCTTGTTGGCTTCATTGCGTGAATTTGTCCGATGTTACTGATGGTTTTGTATATCTGATAGAAATGTGGGGTAGTGCACCTAAAACTATTCTTAAAGACTTACAAATTACTCAAAATAAACTAATAAAAATGCTTTTTGATCTTGATTATTTAACTCCAACCGAAAATATTTACAAAGAAACTAAATATATTAATATTAAACAATTGTATAACTACTGTACCTGTATTTTTATAAGAAAAATTCTAAACAAAGAAATTCACATAAAAAATATAAAATTTACAAAAGTTCACCAGGTTCGAGCTAGAAGTTGTCGTAATAAAGATCATATTTTACTACCAAAAGTACGGACAGTCCACGGTGAACGATGTGTGAGTTACGCGGGAGTACAAGTTTATAATAAGATACCTAAAGAGGTGAAAAATGCAAATTCATTAGAAATCTTTAAGAATGGACTAAAAGTTCACATATTGAATGACCTTACGCTCTTAAAAAAATAAAGTTAACATAAGCAAAAAAAAAAAATTACGTCTTACTACATATTACTACACTGTGGTCTGTTTTCTACGCTCATCTCGATTGATTCTTTTGCAAGTCGAATACCGGTTTTGCACCTTGCTCGCCTGTTGACAACGCGTAGCGAACATTAATTAAAATAAATAGTTGTTTACCCACATTGTGTTTTGTAAAAAAAGGTTGAATTTTTGTATGTTAGATTATTTATATACAAAGTTGCTTACCGGCGTTTTGTTTTGTAATAGGGGTTAAATTAGGATTTTTTGTTTGTTAGATTAAAAATAATTGTTTACCTGCATTGTGTGTTCTAGAAATAAGGCTAAAATTTTTGTTAGATTAAACTGATAATCTAACGTTTAAATACAACTATTGTGTTAGTGGTTCTATTACGACTTAAATGATTAACTAACTATAAATTAATAATCGGTGGGTGCCTTTTCTGGCCCATTTGTTGGGATCATTTTTGATTTTTTGTTTGTTAATTTTGTTTTGCATTTGTATTTGTCAACCACTAGATACCTACGTAGAAGTCGAAGCAGTGATTTTGTTATACTAATTTTAAGTTGTTTCTCGCATAAGTGAAATGTAAAGTTTCTTGCTGAGAAATAAAATTCTTTAACCAGAAAATGTGCCTGCCCCCTCCACTGTATCACTGTATCTTTAAAATGAGAGAATCACGAAACTAAAAAAATTATGATGTACAGTACCCGGCGATAAATATTGCACATCGACACCTGGAAAGAGACAATCGGCCAACTTCGGCTTCGTAGAGCGTCATCTCTGTAGCACGAAATACAAACAGTGCGGTATCTATTAGGAGCTGTTAAAACAATTTTAATTTGCTTCTTTTAATAATTCTTTTTATTCTTTGTATAAAATACACCAATAAGTGTTCTATAAGTGATGGCTTTAGGTTCGAGTAAAATAAAATAAAAAAGTAGCCAAGTGCGAGTTGGACTCGCCCATGAAGGGTTCCGTTGCAGCAAGTAACATAATATACATAGTACACATAGTTCTTGTAGTTCGTTGTAACTTTGATTGAAGTTTTAATAATAGTGTATTTATGACGTACTAAAAAAAAACTACTCATCAGATCGAGTTCAAACCAATTTTCGTTGGTAGTTTGCATGGTAATGTACATTATATTTTTTTTTTAGTTTTTTCATTCTCTTACTTTAGAAGTTAGAAGGGGCCCCCCCCTTTACACACAATTTACCACTTTGGAAGTGTCTCTCGCGCAAATTATTCAGTGTAGACAAAAATTATATTAGAAACCGCAACATCATTTTTGAAGACCTATCGATAGACACACACACGTGTAGGTTTTATGGAAAAAAAAAATGAGTTTCAGTTCTCAGTATGAGGGGCAACAGTAATTTTACTTTTTTTTCTTTTTTTTTGAAAAAATCGTAATGCGGTTCACAGAATACATCTACTTACAAAGTTTCAACAGTATAGTTCTCATAGTTTCGGCAAAAAGTGGCTGTGACATACGGACAGACAGACAGACACGACGAATCTATAAGGGTTCCGTTTTTACGTTTTACGGAACCCTAAAAATATGTTCACATTATGTTTACGTATTTAATTATTTTGGAAAATTACAGCTGTAGTGTACATAATAAACACCATTGTACCTATTGTTAAAGTGAGACATTGTAATAAAAATAATAATAATTCTTATTCTCAATTACTTCTATTTCACTATCTGTGCTCTCAAAGAGGTCAATATCACTGTCACTATCAGCCGTATTTATCACTAGTCTATCAGTGTAATTGTCTAAACCGTGTTTAATGCTTTTATATTCATTCTCACATTTGATTGTGTGATCGCAAAACCTTTTTCCACTCTTCAGTCCCGATCATGTTTACTTTTTCAGTCAATAACGTTTTTACTTTAGTTAAATTCATACCCACATTTCTACAGGCTACATAGCCTTTTAGTTGAGACCATATATTTTCAATTGGACTAAAATCCGGATGATACGGTAGCAATCGCAACACAGTGTGCCCATGTCCGGGAAGTACTTTGTCCACGGAAAACTCTGTATACCTCTCCTTGTGCTGACATAATTATAATGGCATAAATCTGGGTTTTTGTTAATTTTGGATCAACTGGAATTTCGTGTCTATTTAACCAGTTGATCATTTCCTGTTTAATGATAATGACATACGGACATATAATCATGTCATAGCCGTATTTATCACTAGTCTATCAGTGTAAAAGTCTAAACCGTGTTTAATGCTTCTATATTCATTCTCACATTTGATTGTGTGATCGCAAACCTTTTTCCACTCTTCAGTCCCGATCATGTTTACTTTTTCAGTCAATAACGTTTTTACTTTAGTTAAATTGATACCCACATTTCTAGAGGCTACACAGCTTTTTAGTTGAGACCATATTTATATTTTCAATTGGATTAAAATCCGGATGATACGGTGGCAATCGCAACACAGTGTGCCCATGTTCGGCAAGTACTTTGTCCACGGAAAACTCTATATACCTCTCCTTGTGCTGACATAATTATAATGGCATAAATCTGGGTTTTTGTTAATTTTGGATCAACTGGAATTTCGTGTCTGTTTAACCAGTTGATCATTTCCTGTTTAATGATAATGACATACGGACATATAATCATGTCATAGCCGTATTTATCACTAGTCTATCAGTGTAAAAGTCTAAACCGTGTTTAATGCTTCTATATTCATTCTCACATTTGATTGTGTGATCGCAAACCTTTTTCTACTCTTCAGTCCCGATCATGTTTACTTTTTCAGTCAATAACGTTTTTCTTTAGTTAAATTGATACCCACATTTCTAGAGGCTACACAGCTTTTTAGTTGAGACCATATTTATATTTTCAATTGGATTAAAATCCGGATGATACGGTGGCAATCGCAACACAGTGTGCCCATGTTCAGCAAGTACTTTGTCCACGGAAAACTCTATATACCTCTCCTTGTGCTGACATAATTATAATAGCATAAATCTGGGTATTTGTTAATTTTGGATCAACTGGAATTTCATGTCTGTTTAACCAGTTGATCATTTCCTGTTTAATGATGTTTGAGTTGGGGGGTCTTTCAACATATTTATTGTTGTGATAGGGTGCGTTGTCGATAACTAGAACGGAATCACTGGGTATATTTGGGAATAATTGATTAACCAGCCATTTCTCGTAGTTATCGTTATTCATTTCATTGTGATAGTCACCTGTAGTATCCGTGGATTTATACGTTAAAAAGGGACCGGGTACAAAGCATTTTTCATTTCCTGCATGAACTATTATCAAACGTTGCCCTTTTGAAATTGGCTTTTTTACTTCCTTTTTCTTATCATCACTCCAAGATTTTAGACTACAGGCCCGTGAACAAAATTTACGGGTCAAATGAACCAGCAGGAGACCTATGTAGGATGATAGACGGGTACAAAATAATAAGATTCAGCACAATGCCGTCACTTGTAAGCTGTCCAACTGAGTGCAGGTGAGAATTCAAAAGTGCAAGTAGAGTGGGTACATTTTGGTCATTTGTTCCTGTACGGCATTCTTACCATCCAATAGATCCATGAAAAATAATGAGAAATCGCGTAGTGCCGTACAAAAATAGTGATCCACGATCCACGAAGTCGGAAACATTATTGATAATCCGGAAATTTTGAGGGAAAATTTTGTCATTTGATACTGTACGGCATCGGTTCCATACAGTTGCAATACCTCTTCTAACCCATTATTCCGAAACGCAAAAACTTTTTTGTGAAACGTACCGTTTGCGATTTATGGCCCATTTAAATACCGGTTTTTCTATCACGGCCGATATCTCTTGAAATATTAGATTAATCAATAAAACGAATTGAACTATTCTTAAAGATCAGTTTATTTTCTACAACTTTTGTGAAAAGCTTTTTTTTGTAATGTCCATACTTTTTGATTTATAAGACGTTTAAAATCTCTTATTCCGCCAAAAATATTATAAATCAATGAATTGTATTAAAATAAACAATAGTTTTGTTTGTGGTCGGTTATTAGACCATGGAAATTCTGATAAAAAATAAATAAATAAATATAGATCAGGTTTTTCACGCACATGAGCTGTATGTTAGCTATGGCAATATAGTGATGCGTCCAACATTAAACTTCTTCAAACTCAAAATATTACAGACTTTAAAAAAAAACAATTTTGGCAAAATTTGTAGAGAATAAACCGGTCTTTAAACATGGATTGATGCGTCTTATTTATATAAATATCTCAAGAGCTATCAGCAGCGATAAAAAACTCGGTTCATTAAATGGGCCGTAAACGGTACGTTTAACAAAAAGTTTTGGGCAACAAAAGGTGTAAAATTATACTTTCTACAATGATGACTCCAATAATATTTGCCCTAAAGTACATAGTTCCCGAGAAAACGTTTTTTTCAAGATGACGCTTAAAGATCCACCTGAATCTGTCAACATTTTGTTATTTTATGCTCAGTAAGTGATCATACACCTTATAATAAATAAATTGGGAACGAAAATTTGTAAGTTAAATTATATTTTTACTGGCCTTTAATATGAACTTTCAGATTTGTACGGCGTTAACTTTTCTTAGTCATACATTAAATTCAAATAAATTATCAGAATGTCGTTAAAAAATCGTACCAACTATCACCCTAAAGTACATTTCGTCATATGCAATGTTCTGGAGGTTTTTTGCCATTTACTGACTTTTGGACTAACAAAAATGTCCGGCACGTATAAAATTTGTATCTATGGACAAAATACTTTCGGAATAAATTAATTTTACGTTGTGTCAAATCACCTCTCCGGATCACTGAAAAGAGGAAGTTGAACCCCCGATCATTTTCTCTTGGACCGTTATTTTTGTACGGCGTTGCGGAATAATGGGTTAGAAGAGGTATTGCAACTGTATGGAACCGATGCCGTACAGTATCAAATGGCCAAATGTTCCCTCAAAAATTCCGGATTATCAATAATGTTTCCGACTTTGTGGATCACTATTTTTGTACGGCACTACGCGTTTTCTCATTATTTTTCACGGATCTGTGGGATGGTAAGAATGCCGTGCAGAAACAATTGATCAAAATGTACCCACTCTACTTGCACTTTTGAATTCTCACCTGCACTCAGTTGGACAGCTTACAAGTGACGGCATAGTGCTGAATCTTATTATTTTGTACCCGTCTATCATCCCACATAGGTCTCCTGCTGGTTCATTTGACCCGTAAATTTTGTTCACGGGCCTGTAGTCTATTTCCCTTTAGTGTGGGATGTATGTATGTAAGACTCATCCATGTAGACGATATTTTTTCCTCTTTCGCGAAATTTGCGGATTTTATCGAGATATTCCATTCGTTTGAGGCTTACATCGTGCTTTTCCATTAAAACTTTTCGATTGTCTTCCATTTTAGTGAACCGAAATCCCATCTCGTGAAGTATTTTTCTCAACGTCTTTTCAGACCCATTGTAATTAATAGCTTCACATAATTTAGCTTTTTATGACTTTATTGTTGGCAGTTCATTAAATCGTAAGTGAAAATCATACACCATTCTTTGAACAACATCATAATCAAAATCGTCCATATCCAAACGAAATTGCTTTTTTGGTCTCCCTTTTTTTTTGGAGTGCTAAACTTAATTTCAGTAGAATGTGTTTCAGTACTGACTTCGTTTAATATATTGTTCAAAGTTCTTCTTGAAATTCCAGTGGCATTTGCAACTCGCGCTTGAACCTTCTTAAAATAACAACTTACAGTTTTATCTTCATTTTTTTTAAATCTGTCAGCTTAAAAATATTGAAAAGGTTAGAAAATATTTATAAACATTGTAGATAATTTGGCGTGACTGACCTCGTAAAGGTTTCCCTTTTTTTTCCTAAAGATGCCATAGTACAACTTTAAATTATTTAAATTTGGGGGTGTTAACAACTCTATATATATTTTTTTAACTGGACGCGACCGCACTCTATCGCACTTGAACAACGACTGACAAAACGTCACATAGGTAGTGTGTGACGGAGATAATGCTCTACGAAGCCGAAATCAGCCGACTGTCTCCCTCCAAAGGCCGATGTGCAATACTTATCGCCGGGTACTGTACGCGAATGATGTATGCAAACTTCTACCGAAAATTTGTAGTATTTGTAAGTAGTTTTATTGTAATCTACAATACACTGTAATTAAAACGTCGATCAATGTTCAAACTAAATACAACAATTTTTTTATTATGTGACTTGCTGCTATGGAACCGTTCAAGAGCGAGTCCAACTCGCACTTGGCCACTTTATCTTATACCTTTAAACGAGCAATTCTTGTACCTATATAAATATGTATATATATATAGCATCTGAATCTCGGAAACGGCTGAAACGATTGTCATGAAATTTTGTATGCAGGGGTTTTCGGGGACGATAAATCGATCTAGCTAGGTTTTATTTAAAGAAAACGTCATTTAAGGGGTCTTTTCAGGCCAATAAAAACTCATATAATGTCATTAGAATACGATAACAAATTTCGCCGCTCTCAACAATGTCTGATTAGCGCAATCGGCAAGGGGTCACCTTTGGAATTAGGAGGCCCCGGTTCAAATCCTGATATCAGTTTTATTTTCATTCCACTTTTTGTTATTTTTTGCTGAGAAAAACTATTATAAAAGGGCTCCTTCTTTATCAACATCTTAATATCGTCGTATTTAATTTGTAGCAAAGTATTTTCTAACAAAAAATAGAAAAAAAACCTATTGACAATTTATCTGCACAGACTGACTGATGCACTTTACAATAGATGGCGTTGCACAACTAAGCCTATGAATATTTGGTTTGAGTGTAGACCAACAATAATTATTAGAGATGGGCCGAGTACTCGGTTGATACTCGGTACTCGGCATACTCGGCGGGTTTTTTGATACTCGTACTCGGCCTCGGTACTCGGTTTGAATGCCGAGTATACTCGGTTTAAGAAAAGCAATATATTTAGGTAGGGTTCTTTGCCTTTTCGCCGAAATTTATTTACAGGGATGCCATTTTCATTTGGAACAAATATTGTACAGGTTTATGGTATTATTGGAGTATTTTTTTCATGATTGTGCTCTGTGTACTGAAACAAAAGCGATTTGGTTCTGGGACTATGCCGGCCGCTGCCGCGGAATGCTCGCTTCGCTCGCTTGGCTTGTGCCTTGTTGGTCACAGTTCAAACCTAACCAAACCGATTCCTTTCTATTTCACCTTAACTTCATTCCGAACTTTGAAATTTTGCAAATGTGTACAAATAATCCAGTAACTGTGTCGCCTGAAAGTATGGAGTAGGATGCGTTAAATCCGGTAGATCTGATTTTTTGCAGACTTGTTTATGATGTTAGCCTAATGATTATCCCAAGTTTGTGACCTCGAGCGACGAACGCAACTTTGTCAAAAGTCGAAAAAACCGCGAAAAATCGTATATTTTAAAAATTTTGGCGATTATAACCCTAAACGACTAGTTTTTGAAAAAACTTTCTTATGGCGTTTATAAAGTAGACTACATTTGCTACAATATGATACTAGAATTGTCTTTGTACACCAAAAAGTTTCTGAGAATAAGTCTTTCAAAGTTTATAATTTTTTTCGATATTCGCAAATTTTTGCAATATTTTAACTCCTACTTGACCACTTTATGGCACAGTTATTGCGGTTTTTAACCCCCGACCAAAATAAGAGGTGTTATAAGTTTGACGTCGAAGTCTGTCTGTCTATCAGACAGACACACATGCAGGTCTGTCTCCCTGTGTATCTGTCTGTCTATGGCACCGTAGAGCTCAAACGAATGGGCCGATTTCGATGTGATTTTTTTTATTTGAAGATATTTTTTTGTGTTGATGTTTTGAGCTATTTTGTTTAATATCGATTCAAGATGGCCGTCTCCACCAAATGGCGGACCAAATATTTCATCACAATCTACCTCAATATGGGTATTAAATGAAAGGGCTTGACTAGTAGAGTACTATACAGTACTAGCTGGTACCCGCGACTTCGTCCGCGTGAAATAAATACTAAAGTAACCCAGGCAGTACCTACATTAATACCCAGACACATTTACGGTTACTAAAAACAGCTTATAATAAACCAATTTCATAAAATTTTATTAAAATCGGTTCAGTTGTTTAGGCGTGAAAACGTAAGAGACATTTGTCCCCCTTTTCAACTCCAATTTCATACACATACCTACAGTTCGAAATTACAAAATTGCTAGAACAAACATTTATTTGCTTCGTGGCAAGTGCCTATATACAGAGTTTCATGGTTTTATCTTCAACGATTGGAAGATTCCATGTATACTTTTATCCCCCATTTCAATCCCAATTTCATCCCTATATAGTTCAAAATTACAAAATTGCTAGAGCAAATATTCGTTTGCTTCGTATCAAGTGTCTATATTCAGAGTTTCATGGTTTTATCTTCAACGGTTGGGATCTTCCATATTGACATTCATCCCCCATTTCAACTTTAATTTCATCCCCGTACAGTTCGAAATTACAAAATTGCTAGAACAAACATTCGTTTGCTTCATGTCAAGTGTCTATACACAGAGTTTCATGGTTTTAACTTCAACGGTTGGGATCTTCCATGTTGACATTCATCCCCCATTTCAACCCCGTACAGTTTGAAATAACAAAATTGCTAGAACCAACATTCGTTTACTTTGTGTCAAGTGTCTAAATTCAGAGTTTCATGGTTTTATGTTCAACGGTTGGGAACTTTCATATTGACATTCATCCCCCATTTCCACCCCAATTTCATCCCCGTACAGTTCCAAATTACAAAATTGATGGAACAAACATTCGTTTGCTTCGTATCAATTGTCTATATACAGATTTTCATGGTTTTATCTTCAACGGTTGGGAACTTCCATATTGAACTTCATCCCCTATTTCAACCCCGTACAATTCGAAATTACGAAATTGATAGAACAAACATTCGTTTGCTTCGTGTCAAGTGTCTATATTCAGAGTTTCATGGTTTTTTCTTCAACGGTTGGCAACTTCCATATTGAACTTCATCCCCCATTTCAACCCCAATTTCACCCTCGTACAGTTCGAAATTACAAAATTGATAGAACAAACATTTAATTGTTTCGTCTCAAGTGTCTAGATACAAAATTTGATAACTTTGAAAATCGCGAATTTTCATACAACCGTTCATCCCTTGTTTCACCCTGTTAGGGGTTGAATTTCGCAAAACCCCGTCTTAGCGAGCGCCTACGTGCTAAACGGGACCTCCATGCAAAATTTCAGATTCCTAGCATTTGTAGTTTCTGAGATTCCTTGATGAGTGACCTTTCGCTTTTATATATATAGATAGAAGATAGATAACAAATTTCAAATCACAAAATGGCGAACTACATATTTTTTTTTTCACTAATGCCTTAATATGGGTATCAAATGAAAGGGCATGACTAGTAGACTATTATATCCTACTATACATAATTTAGGAAAGCTTTGATAATCTCAATCAATAAAATCAAAATTATGCTAATGAATGAGTAGTAATAGTAACCTATTTGGACTTGTTCACGCGCGTGAAATGGGAATTTGATTGAACCGAGTTACTCGGCCGAGTACTCGGTTGAAAAAAAATGGAACCGAGTATTACTCGGTACTCGTTACTCGGCAAAAGTGTTACTCGGCGCATCTCTAATAATTATTATCAATTATTCGCTTATGTGACAAAATATTTATCTTTTTAACCGACTTTAAAATAGTAGGAGGTTCTCAATTCCGTTGTACATTCTGGTAGGTATGTATCTTACGTATGTACGCGATAGCTCCGCTATTTTCATTTTTTTGGTACAAATCAGTGTGGCGGTTTCCTAATAATAGTCTACGTAGTCATTCGTAGCTTCTTATAAAATTTAGTTGTCTGAATTTAATTTTAAATTGAAGTCGGTTTTGTTTTCTTCGTAAAAAATCATATCCTTTTATTTGTAAACCTTTAAACAAGCAATTCCTGGATGTATGTTTATATGTACCTATTTAGTATATAGAATCTGAATCTCGGAAACGGCTTCGACGATTTTGATGAAATTGATTATTTAAACAGGGGGTGTCGGGGGCGATATATAGATCTAGCTAGGTTTTATTTAAAAAAAACGGCGTTTTAAGCGCATTTTCAAGCAATGAAGAATTGCTACAATATGATTAGAATGCAAATGCATATTTCGTACATGTGTTCAGTGTCGTTATATCAGAATCAGAAAGTGCCCGTCGAACCCAGTTCATACTGAAAACCTTTTACTGAGAGCCTTTTCCCAACGTAAGTACCTATCTAATTTAATGGAATATAAAATAACACGAACAAATTTAATCTAAGTATTGGCATTTTTTGTAACTTTAACCTATGTAAACCTATTATTACATTTGACCGCCATCTCGCCTGATGTTAAGCGATGATGCGGTCTACGATGGACCGTGCTTACTAAGAAAAAAACTGATTCACTCTTGATTTGAAAACACAAAGATTGTACCTAACCATCGGGGAAAACCCACACAAACAACTTATTCCACAGCCTAGACGTTCTTATCATAAAAGTAGAGTCAAATCTCTTCGTTTGTGTCTTTGGAACATCAACCATGAAACGATGTCGATCTATCGAGCTACGAGCATTCCGATAGAAAAAAGGTCAATTTGGGATAAGATCATTCAAATCTCTCGCAGTCTCACCGAAGTGTCTCCGATAAAAAACCGATAGGCTAGCAATTTTTCGGCGATGTTCAAGACTTTGAAGTCTTTTTCGCACAAGAGTGTCGTTCCTATGAGCTTTTTGGCACGTTTCTCGATCGAATCCAAAGCCTCCAGCTGATACTTAGCCGATCCATCCCAAAGGTGCGAACAGTACTCCATACAGGAACGAATCTGTGCTTGATAAATGTAAGTTACAATTCTTGTAACTAAATTTTTTATATTTTTCCGGTAAGATTAAATAAAGAAAATTATTCACTAGCGACCCGCTCCGGCTTTGCACGGATGCAATGCTGGTAAATATGCCCCATTGCATTGCGTATTAAATCTGTTATATCCTCGAAAGCATTCATTTAAATTACATGATGTACCTAAGGCCTGTTTTGATCTATATGAAATGCACAATGAACCTATTGAAGGTACTTAATAGAATATGGCTTTAAATCGCTTCGTCAAAAATACCTTACTTACGAAGCAATTTTAAGCAATATTAAATCGTTAAAGATATATACCTGCCACAACGGACTTTTTTGTAAACCTTCTTATGTTCCTATGTATGCTTAGGGCACCTATTAAAAATGCATCAAATTAGTTGCGTGGTTTGAAAGAAGAAGCATATATTTATGTAGGGAGAGAAAGACAGCGGGAAGCGACTTTGTTTTATACTATGTTGAGATATTTCATCAGTAATTCGTATCTGCTTAAATAATTTCACAAAAAAAAGCCGAGCAAAGCTCGGTCAACCAGGTACTATCTTATTATAGCAGTAGGAGTTTAAGCTTGCGGTTGTTTTAATTTTTGTGGTTGCGTAAAAATTCAAGAGAAGAAGCATAAGTTTTGCATGTTTCAGTAAGATATATGAGTGATATGTTGGTCATGAAAAAGTCATTAGAAATCACCAGATTTTTTTTGGCACTAAATCATAAAAAAAATGTCACCAAATACATCAAAAACTCAGTAAATCTAGTTACAAAGTCACAAAAACGCATTTGCATCAATCACTTGCATGCAGCAGCGTGGACATAACGAAGATGCAAAAATCGCCTACCGACATTTGTAGGATGCATGCATTCGACAAAAGACGCGTGCGTGGACAGTAGGCCTAATCTACACCGTGTGACTTCTTTTTATTCCCAAAAATAAAAAAATCAGCTTATAGATGCGCGCCGTCAGCATTCGAGAAGGCTGTAAACGAGGTGCGTGGAAAAAATGTTTCGAAAACTGGTTCACACGCATGAAACTTTCGATAGAGGCTGGTATAGAGAGTACTTTGAAAAGATTGAATAAAAAGGTACAAATATATAGTTTTTTAGACTCACGATGATATATGTTCCATTTGTCAAACTATCTCAGAAATTACAAAAAATCACCAAAATTAGTTGAACTGATTAGTAGACAATTGTCACGTGCTACAGTGTATTAGTAAACTCGTGCGAGGACCCGATGCTTATGCGCGTCTTTGATGTGCAACATTTATAATATTCTTGCTAACATTTAGGTACTAAGATTTTGAAGTGATAACATTTTTTGACCCGTTGAACACTTTGTGTGTGAACAAAATTCATAGAACTTGTTTCATCGTCACCCAACGCTTCTTGATAGGGTGAACAAATATCATGGAATTCGCGTCACATTTACCGTCATCGTCACGCTTTTTTTTCGTCAGATTGTTGTTTCTTTTATTACAACGTCATCTACATCCATTATGCAGCTGAAAAGTAAAAGACACTACAGGTGTCCACGCGCCTGGCTCCCACTTACTGGTTGGTCCACGAGGTGGTCACGGTGTATCTTCGGTTCAGGTGCGCCGGTGACAGCGGTGCGCCCTAGAGGAAGGATAGGAGACGGACAACCCGCGGTGGGTTCACTGAAGAATGCGACAATACTCCGCGTTTCCCCGTAAACAGCAAAGCGTGAACCCTGTAGAAGTTTTAGGGGCATCACTTGTGGTGTCGAATCCGACAAAACTCTGAACAAATTCCTGGGGGAGACGGTCAGAGTTTCATCCACGTTAAAAAATGTATAAATGTTTGTATGGAAATTTTATCATTTTTGAAGCTAGAAACTTTAAATACATATTTTAGACTTTTAACTAGATATAAATAAGTATGATATTTAAGGTTTGTAAACACCTTACCCATTAGGAGAAATATCTCTATAAATATTTTAAGTATGTCGCGGGTTACACCGCGGGGCGCAGCTAATATCTTATATTTTGGCGAAAACTAAGCAAAAAGAGGAAAAAATACTTTGTTTTGCTTCTTCTTCGCCAAAACATAAATGACCGTTCATCGCAAACCTATCCTTGAAAAGAAAAAGAACATATTAATCTATATATTTTTTGGATTAACATATTAAAATGAGACTTTATACGTACTTATTTTATTGTTGATTTAATATACGGTATCGTCCCATAAGTAGATAAACTTAATAAATGTTAAAATGCAAGAGAGTAAAAGCCGCGCCCAAACATTACATTCTTTAATAATTCATTCTTAATTTCTTATTTTTATTCAATATGCATAAATATGCACAGTTTATGCAAATTCCATTCAAAATTTGAAAGAACAGCTTTGACCGTTCAGATGTAAAGTAATACCTAGTATTTTCCATGAGTTATAAATAGGAATCGGTTTAAAAAAATATAAACTGTATCTGCGTTCACATGAAGAGCATGTTGAGTGGAAAGTTTTTTTCTAAAAATGAATAACAGAAATATCAATAGGATAAGCATGGACTACGATTCTATAGGATGGAAACCTTTACTGAGGCAGGTGAGATAGTGCGATATAATTTTAGGGAACCTTTACAACTTTCATGAAACTCAAAAAGTGAAAGAAATCAGTTCAGTGAAAATCTTAGTACCTAGATAAACCATTCCAAAAATGCTCGCCCCTCCACCGCAATTATACTTACCGGCAAAAACGTATAAATACCTACACCATACACACGAATTGGACTTTGTCGTAGGTTGTTCAGTCACACAGACTGAGAGGTAATCTCCCTAGAAGATTGCGTGACTCTCGCCTGATTGGTTGGCTGAAGATGTTACATGACATTTCTTTTTTTTATTAAATCAAGAACATCAATACACAGATGTTCATATTGCCAACTTGTGTATTCGTGTATCAGTATTGGTATACATACATTATTTTAATGTTTAGCGCCAATAGGTACTGGCTGGTGTTTGTGAGAAAAATACAGCCCAAATTTTATTGATTAATTTATTTCTTCTACCACTTCTTGAATTTATTGTAAGCCGTTCCGATAGAGCTTTCTGTTATTTTATTTAACTACGTTGGTGCGAGTCAAATTCTTAGAGTTTTATTCGTTTTGATTAAGGTCCACAACATAGTTTTCTTCACAAAGAATCATCGCTTCACAGAAAATAAGTCACTTTTGGAGTATTTTCTCACTCATTGGTACCTATGTAAAATACGTCTTTTTCGCAGTAACTTCTACTTACCTGGTACAAAGTTAAATGCTCACTGTAATGTTTTATTATTTATTGTTAACGAGAAGATTTGTAACTTCATGTATGTTCCATATACTTATTGAATAAAGTACTTGCAATCATTCCTAGGTAAGGTGCGAATAGTACCTACTGAAAAAAAAATCAAGAACAACTAATAAACAACACAAATACGCAAAAATAAATGAAACAATTATTCAATCGCTACATCGCTATCGCTGCCCATAATAATAGTACAGTGGCACGCACCATGAAGAGTCCAAATCATGCACTTACACTACACCTGCACTGTACCTGCACCTGCACTTACTACACTGCACTGTGCCTACTGCTATGCCCTATAATTTCAAGGGCATTGATAGCATTTTGAAGTAAGTACACAAATTTTTGTCTTTGCGACGACCTTATTTATGAGACTTGCAAACACTTTTACAACCACATCTACCATATAACCATAAAAATTATAGTATGTTAGTACGAACAAGTAGCTCAGTAATCTCATGACTACCAAAATACTTAAATATAATATTTTCGCCACACAGATATTTATAGGTAGTGGTTGCTGGACTATCCATTTTGTAATGGGTATAGTGACCGGTGCCCCAACTGTTGTCATACCACAACTACGAGCCGCGAACATTACGGTTTCTGATGAAATGGGATCATGGATGTGTAAGTATCTCGTGCATTTTTATTATTAACTTACATATTTATCATCCACACGACTGGATCAAGTTTGCTTTTAGGATGCGGTTTCACTTAGGCGGAACGGAGCAGATGGGGACGAGCTGTGCCGCGATTCACCAACCACATGGCTTGAAATCCGCATATTTATTTGAACACTTGGATTTCAAGCTATATGATTGGTGAATCGCGGCACAGCTCGTCTACGCTCTGCTCCGCTCCGCCTCAATGGAACCGCACCCTAAACGTTGATCTGTCAATAAAAACAAAGCTACGTCACCTAGGTATCCATGGTAACTATCCGCCGAGGTTCATACATTTATAAATATGAAACATTTAGAAACCACTTAATAAAATTTGTAACTTGTCATAGTCAGAAGTCAGAACGTTGTTTGCCATCTATTCTAACACTAAAATGTTTTGTTTCAGCGTCTTTGTTTATCTTTACCAACATACCCTGGATAATCATTCTAGTCACATTTGCAAGCATCATCGGCCGCAGGAAAACCTCAATCTTCGTTTCCTTTGGTGCTATTATCCACTTCATCTCGTTTTACTTCTGCTCCACCCCTGTCCAGATGCTCATGTCAGAACCCATTGCTTCAATCATAGGCGCTGGTATTATGACAATCACTGTTATCAACATATCAGAATACACATCGTCAAAATATAGAGGCGTATTTCTCTGCCTGAAAGCTACCAGTTTCCTTTGGGGTATTTGGGTTTCAAATACTATAGGCACTTTCTTTTCTTGGAAATATATTCCAATTTTTGGTTTTTGCGTATCTTTATACACTTTAACGTTTTATTTCTGGCCGGAGTCTCCATTTTGGTTAGCCAGTAAAAAGAGATTTGATGAGTGTCGTATCGCTCATAGATGGCTTCACGGAGACAATGAACAATCAGAATTACATTTGAAAATGTTAATCGAATCACAAATTAAGTCTAGAAATGACAATTTTAGAATATGGATGCATGTAAAATCCATATCTCGGAGAGAATTTTCAATGCCCTTGTCCCTGTCGTCACTTTCGGCTTTCAGTTACTATGTGTCAGGGAAGCTTGTTATAGCAGTTTATGCTATTGATATGTTTAAAAAAATAATAAGTACGGAATCCACAGTTTATTCCGTAATGTTAATTCTAGATTGTTGTACCGTTTTAAGTGCATACGGTGGATGTGTTTTGATAAGGTTTTACAAACGCCGAACTATTCTGTTCACATCATCTAGTATTGCTGTTGTGTCCTTAATAACCCTGTCATTGTATATTTACCTAATAAAATTATCAATTTTTCCAGAAAATGTATATTTTTCTGTATGCTTATTATTTACCTATACTGTGTCAATTTCCTGTGGACCAATGATCTTAAGTACCTCTTTGTCTGGAGAATTGGTACCTATTAGATACAAAAGTGTGTCCTACATGCTTATCGCATTTGCACAAATATTTGTGTATGGAGCTTTATCCAAAGCAGCCCCTGCAATGATGAACGCGTTCGGTTTACACGGAACGTTTCTATTTTACGCTTTATTCTTTGGCGTTTGTTTGTGTTTATTGTATTTATATTTGCCAGAAACTAAAGATAAAAGTTTGATAGAGATTGAGATGTATTTCCGAGGTGTAACACAGAGTGAAGAAGTAAATCGGCTAGTCCCTTAATCACTGTAAATAGAACATACCTATCTGAATCTACAAAATAGCCCGTGACAAGTGTTGCCTGTTAGAATAATTATCAAAATAATGATTTAGCGCCCTTTGTTGATTTCTACTACCTGGGTAGAGATTCTAAATCCATTCGCCTGCATCCGACACGTAATCTCATCTCTTGGTCTTTGTCTTATCTGTTTAGCATGACAGAGACAGGGATTGTCATTCCGATTTTGAACCATGCGGATTGCATTTAGAATCGCTACCCTTGTCATGGTCAATACTTTGTAATCTATGAATTTTAGGAGAATAAAAAGTTTAGTCTTTGAACAACATGCCGTGTTTTATTACTGCCAACTTTGTTATTCAAATGATCGTATAATCTACACAAATTAATGTAATTAAAGTGCTTGTTTGTAATGTTAAAATAACTGCTTTTTACTTTTTGCATATTTATGTAAGTATAGTAGACAGTAGGTACAAATACCTACCAAAAAAACATTTTGATATAGGTGCGGTGAGTTGAAAATTACAGCCGAGCCCATATTGCTAGCCCGAGCCATAGGCGAGGGCTACAAGAAAGCAGAGGCTGAAATTATCAAAGCGCACATATACAGTCCATTAACTTAATACATTACAGTATGCGTTAAATCCGGAAGATCTGATTTTTTGCAGACATGTTTATGATGTTGGCCTAATGATTAATCCAAGTTTGTGACCTCGAGCGCCGAACGCAACTTTGTCAAAAATAGAAAAAACCGCGAAAAAATCGTTTATTTTTAAAATTTTGGCGATTATAACCCTAAACGACTAGTTTTTGAAAAAACTTTCTTATGGCGTTTATAAAGTTAACTAAATTTGCTACAATATGATACTAGAATTGTCTCTGTACACCAAATAGTTTCTGAGAATAAGTCTTTCAAAGTTTATAATTTTTTTCGAACTTCGCAATTTTTTGCAATATTTTAACTCCTACTTGACCACTTTATGGCATAGTTACTGCGGTTTTTAACCCCCGACCAAAAAAAGAGGTGTTATAAGTTTGACGTCGAAGTCTGTCTGTCTACAGACAGACACACATACAGGTCTGTCTCTCTGTGACACAGAGAGACAGACCTGTACACAGAGTACCTCTGTGACACAGAGTCTGTGTATCTGTCTATGGCACCGTAGAGCTCAAACGGATGGGCTGATTTCGATGCTGTATTTTTTATTTGAAGATTAATTTTTGTGTTGATGTTTTGAGCTATTTTTGGTTAATATCGATTCAAGATGGCCGCCTCCACCAAATGGCGGACTAAATATTTCATCACAATCTACCTCAATATGGGTATCAAATGAAAGGGCTTGACTAGTAGAGTACTATATAGTATAACAAGTTTCAAATCACAAAATGGCGAATTACATAATTTTTTTTTCACTAATGCCTTAATATGGGTATCAAATGAAAGGGCTTGACAGACTTCGACGTCAAACTTATAACACCTCTTTTTTGGTCGGGGGTTAAAAACCGCAGTAACTGTGCCATAAAGTGGTCAAGCAGGAGTTAAAATATTGCAAAAAAAAAGCGAGGTTCGAAAAATATTATAAACTTTGAAAGACTGATGGTGGAATGTACGCGTGTGTGCTCGTAGATGGTCGAAAGTCAACACTTGACTCTAAATTTATATTCCTTGTAATACTGGAGCTAATTTCTTCTTTATTTTCCATCGAGTCATCGATGTAGCCCTCGGCTACACTTTTTTTACTTTTTTTTTATAGCATAGGGTGACGAGACGAGCAGGTCATGTGCCTGATGGTAAGCAACATGCCTGCCACATAACAGCACAGTAACACGCAGCTATTGGAACATGATAGTCCAAATCATTACCTAGCACTGCACTGCGCTCGTCACCCAGAGATCTAAGATATTATGTCTCTAAGCCTTGTAATTTCTCTAGAATCATTGCCCTTCAAACCGGAACACAGTAATGTTTGCACATTACTGCTTGGCGGTAGAATATTTGGCAAAGGTTCGAACACTGTTCGACCGCCACCGTCCGTGGTGTTTTAGTGTCAATAAGTTCGCACCTGAATCGACGAGCAATATAGCCGAGGACCTTCTGAAATGTTGCCCTGTGTATTCATGTGGACTATCCAAATTTAAGAAAGTCGCCATTTGTTTCGGCATTTCTCGAAATGTATTTATGCCAATGGGTTGGCTAGTGCATTTTCCTGTTTGCTAAATCTGTTAGACATCGCTTTTGTTGGACGAAGTGCTTCGTATTTCTGCACTATGTCGTAAAAAGGTCTGTATGGTGATATGGTGAACGATCTTGGAATTTTATTTTTTTGTATTTTTGACCCGGGCAAGAAGAACCTGCCCGTGATTCTCTACATCATTAGTTGTTGTGATGTTGGCCAACTCTTGACGTCAACCTATATGCACCATTTATGCCGAATATCCTACAACCTGAAAAGAGATAAAAACAGCGTACAAAACACCTATTGTAAATAAATACGAAATTGAAACAAGTTAATAACAATAATTAAGTTTCCACTGACCTTTGTTGCCAAATATCGGCCATCAGGAGCTTCTTTTAGGAGCTTTTTGACATTGTCAGGCGAAAATACTTTCGACTTTTTACTCACATGGCCACTTGAGCGTCTTTTTTGAAATGCCAGCAAGTTGGAGTGTGACTTGATATCGATATCATGTTTTATTTTCACAGTACTTTTTAGCATTGAATAAGATCACCACAATAAGCTCGACTTATATATTTTTGACAAATTCCATGAATTAGCCTAAAAACACACTTTCTGAAAATGAAATCCTTTTTCGCTGCCTCTGAGACTTCTGATGGTGTCGAATACATAAACTCATCATTTACGACATTTCCAAATAAAAACAATAAGTAGGTACTTACAGCGATATACTTATTTTTTTAGAGGCAGGCAGCCAGTATTACCTTCTAATACCTAAAGTACATTAATATTTTTGTGTTACAGATAAATAGTTGTAATCTATGGTAGATAAAAATTAATTAAATTAAAGAATTAAACGTTCTAGTTTTTTTTTAGATTTTATCTCAGAAAGTAAATTTTATGTTTTGTTATTTAATATGTTGAACACTTTTCGGACTTAAAAACTCTTTGTAGTAGGTAAGTGGTTGGTAGGACTCTTTGCAGAGTCCGCCTGGGAAAGTACCATACCGCCAAGCATTAATGTGCAAACATTACTGTGTTCCGGTTTGAAGGGCAGTGTTTCCAGTGAAATTACAGGGCATAGAAATAAAACATCTTATAGGTACCTATCTCTGGATGACTAGCGCAGTGCAGTGCTAGGTAATTATTTGGACTCTTCATACTCTAATAGCTGCGTGTCACTGTGCTGTTATGTGGCAAGCATGTTGCTTACCATCAGGCCCATATCCTGATCTTTTCGTCAGTACATACCAAACCAAAAAAAACATGTACCTACTTACTTACCTAGATGGTGATGCACAGGCAGAGCTCAATGGCGCGAGTTGTATACCTACTCGTTCCTCGTTCCGTGCTTCCCGGCAGTCTTAAGATAACTAGGCCACCACCCGCTAGCCGTTTGCCCGAGTTGACGTATGAACGAAAGCCGAGCGCGCGCAAAAATAATATCGCGGCACTTTAAATTGTGAATGGCTGCAATAGCCAGAAACTGAAATCTTGTAGACTAACTTTACATATTACAATGGTGTTTAAAGAGATCAGATAATCTATTTCAGACGCAAATCGGCATATAAATATCTGGGTGGTATAGCGCCATGTCGTACGAAACTACGTAGGCGATAGACGCTAGGTCAGCACTCAGTACATACGGCGGTTCGCGGGACATAACGAGCTTTTCGTGTGTTTTGTCTTTCGTTATTGTGGTTTTAACATTTTCATTTCATTTAAATAAACACAGTAAAGAAAAAATCAATTTACAGTTTAGTTTTTTTATTATGTTTGTAACTTTAATCCCTGTAAAACTAGTTCTCTACCTTTGTTACAAACTAAAAGCACTCCGATTGAATCACTCAATGAGGTTAATAATTTTTTTACATCCGTTGGGCAAGAGCTTGCAAACGTAACATTAGCAAACTTGAATAAAACTACTCAGATACTGAACTAGCAACGACGGCATTGCATACTGACACCTCGCCATCTGGTTCACTCTCGTTATTTCTAACAGACGCTTTAGAAGTCAAAAGTACTATTTCAAATTTAAAGTCTAACAGCGCGCCTGGCTGGGATATTCATATTCATATTCATATTTATTGGTAAAACCGATTTACACGTCAAGTAGATTATTAATTATTACATACACATGTCCATAAACAACAATAACACTACTACATTATCAGAGCATCAGAACTTCCTAAATAATGATAAGTTAATAAATATAATAAAATTCACAATATAATTTACAATTCTACAAATATGTAGTTACAGTTGTAAGTTGTAACTCAAGGTATTCCTTCACGTCATAAAATGAGTGCTCGACAAGCCAGCGCTGAAGGCGATGTCTGAAGCTTAACAAGCTGGGAGCCGATTTTATAGAGTCCGGTAAGTTATCGTACACGGTGTAACTCATGGCATGTGTGAGCTTCCTCGATTTCACGAGGGCAACCTTTCTCCTATCGGGATTACTGAATTCATTTGAAGACAGGTGTGTCCTCGCGTACATTGACATCTGTAATATAATAATTGATGGCAATGTAAGAATACCCAGACTTTTGAAGAAAGGTCGAACGGATGTGTCTTGTGCCACCTGCACGATCGCTCGTATTGCGCGTTTCTGCTGACGGAACACTCTCTTCCACTCCGAGCACTGTCCCCAGATTTCTGCACCGTACTGTAGTAGAGAGTGAACCGTCGCAAAGTAGCACGTCCGGGCTGCTGCCGTCGACGTCAGACGGGACACTCTTTTTAGTGCGAAACAAGCACTACCTATTTTAGCGCAGACTTTGTCAATGTGTTTATTCCAGACGAGGGCAGAATCAATTTCGAAACCAAGGAACGTTGTACTTTTCACTTGGATTATTTTGACTCCATCCATCAGTACACTTAATTCCCTACGAGTTCGGCCCGATAGGTCAAAGTCAATAAAATGTGTTTTCTTTAGGTTTAAGACTAGGCCATTAGAAGAAAACCATTTCACGAACTGTGTAGCCACCCTGTTCATTTTTCGTTCCAAGCAGTCAATAGAGGATGCAGTCACTATTGCCGCGACATCATCAGCATACATCAGAATCTCGGTTCCCGCCACCGCGTCCGGCAAGTCATTTAGTAGCAACGAGAACAGAATATTCGATACTGATGATCCCTGCGCTACGCCCATCGTTGATCCCTGAGGGTCAGATCTCACCGATCCGCTGTCGCCGACCACTATTTGTTTTCTATTTTGAAGGAGATTTTGAAACAGGCTGTGTGGGGGACCCACTATGCCATAATGCTCTAACTTCTTCATGAGTACCCCGTGGTCGGCGACATCAAATGCCTTAGACAAGTCGCAACACAGGACCGCAACCTGCTTTTTTTCCTCCCGTGCTGTAACTATGCGTCTAATCATTTCACGTGTGAGCGATGTGGTCGAATGCCCCTCACGGTAGGCATATTGCCTATCTGATAACGCGTCTGTAGACGTTAGGAAATCAGTAAGACGGCTACTGAGTCCGTTTTCAAAAATCTTAGACAATGCAGGGATTATTGACACTGGTCTATAGCAGTCTATATCCGTCCTCTTACCCTTGCCCTTATAAATGGGTACCACCTTGCTTACCTTCATACTGTCAGGATAAACGCCTTCCCTTATACAGCGATTAAAGAGCTCAGCAAGTACATAGGCCAAGGGCGCAGCGGCGGTCTTAAGCAACTTCATGCTGATTCCGTAAGCATCCTTTGACACCTTCGGTGGTATGCGTACGGTAATCAATCGGTACACCTCATCCTCCGTGAAAGGCCGGAGCCTAAGCGAGCACTGTGCAGGTGCCCTAGCCGATTTTAAAAACCTAACGGCACAATTCACATTTGCCGGAGGCGCATTGCAGGCAATGGAGGCAGTCAAAAACCTAGCATTCACGGCCTCGACCAGTAGTTTTTTTGAGTCAAACTTATTCCCATCCGAGCTAAGTACAACGTCCGTGAAGTCGATGAAAGGTGTATTATTTTTACCTCTCTCTTTATTTACTACATCCCACATAGATCTAGAACGATTAGTGCTAGTTGAGATAATATCTGTATAATGATTGGATTTTTTTCTTAACAGTAGCATGTCATATTTATTTTTAATGTCAAATACAATTCGTTTAATCATTTCGTCATTAGGATTCAAATTACTAATTTTAATAATATCAAACATAGCCGATTTAAGTAATTTCACATCGGGTGTTACCCACGATGAGTCATTATTATCATATAATACCTTTTTCCGTAGGGGAAAGCTTATTTCAAATTTGTTCTTAATTATATCAATGATTGCTAATGCCAAGTTAGTCGCAGAGATATTTCGCGATATTATCTTATCCCATTCGATGCTCTCGATAGCTGTTACAAAGTTACACTGGTTATTTATACAAAAAGACCTCACATATCTTGTGGTTCTTGTTAGAGCGGACTTAGAGCGTAGGGTTAACACCCCTCTGATAGCGTAGTGGTCAGATAGTTGAGTAACCACCGGTGAGACCTTAATCGTACCGGGACTCAAATTTGAGTACAGGTGATCAAGGGAGGTAGCCGTGGTGGAGGTTACGCGAGTGGGGAAAGTGACTTCGTTAATCATGCCATGAGTTGATAACAAATCCTTATAGTATTTCAAGTCTGAGTCTACTGGCCCGAGACAATCTATATTACAATCCCCGACTATGACACAGTTCAAACTAAGTTCACTAATTTTGTCGAGCACCCCCGCAAAACGCGTAAAGTAATCCCTTGCATTTACGAGACAAGTTCGATAAAAACAAACAATGGTTACATTATAATCTATAAGATCAATCGCAGATATTTCGCAATATCTTTCCTCTGATAGCTTTATCAATTCAACGTTTTCTATACATCGTATGTTTCTGCTAATATAAATACAAGAACCACCGTGTGCATGTACAGTCCTACAGCTACTCGACGCTAATTTAAATCCGTCAATAGAAATACACTGTAGTTTCGATCTCGACAACCAGTGCTCAGTCAAGGCTAAAATGTCACATTTAAGGATTCCTTGTAGCAGTACTTCGATGCGCTGAGTTTTGTTTTTAATCGCACGTATATTTTGGTGGCATATTACGATCGTGTGGTTGTTTTCGCCATGCGATACTTGTGTATCAGCGGCGCGGCGCGTGCGCTCCCCGCCGCGGCTGCGCGCCAGTGTCGGCGGCGCGCGCTCCCGGGGCGCAGCCAGTGCTCCTTTGAAACCACTGTGTGACCTTCACGCCCGGAGGCCATGAGCTTGGCGAGCATATGTTATCGAACAAACTTTCCGGAACGCCTATTACGAAAGCAGCGTGTTTATCTGTTTTTATTTGTCGTTTTTCTACAGTGTACTTATCGCAAAAAGTTGCGTTCTTTTTTAAATATTTAAGAACATTTTGTTCCGTCGTATCGGGTTTGAAAGACCACGCTTGCACATATAGTTGCTTTTCTATGGTTTGTAGATCTTCATCGGCTTTTCCCGATCCTGTTACTATAGATCGTTGTTTTTTTCCCGAACGTCTACGGTTATTAACTTGCTGCCATTCGTCAGGTTCTTGAGCTGCATTTTTTATAGTTGGATCAATAACAGTCGATGCATCCGTCAATTTATTGGCCTCAACTTCGGGTGTCGTCGTTGTTTGTTCGTCAACTAGTTTACTAGTCACACGTAAATTGGAGGGGCTAGCCTTCGACTCGCTGTGAGCCGTCAAGTCATCAGCGGCGACAGTAGTCGCCGGGAATTGCTCATTTGGTGTCACGTATGTGCGTTTGGTCAAGGTACCTACATCACTGGCTTTCTTCGTCATGGCTATAGTAACATTTGAGATAGCCACTTTGGCGTTTTGTCGGGCTAGACGAATAGGACGTTGTAGTGTTGTAAGTTTAGTGGTCGGTTCCGTCTCAGCTGTCGCTCGGAAAGTACCCGTAATTTCCTTTCGTAAAGAGTCGACCGTGTTTGTTAATCCGGTAATTACAGTGTTTTGCTCACCAAGTTTCATCTCCATTGTGTTGATCTTCTCCGTCATCAGTACTATTGTGTCCTGAAGTCCACGTATCATGACTTCAACAGCTTTTAGGGCCATAATTACTTATTTTTTAATTAAATGTTGCGAGGAACACTACTTCCCCGTGCGGGGTAGGTACGGGTACATCCACATAAGATACTATCTCTACCTCACTATTAAAAGCTTGTTCCCAATCTTTAGCTGAACCTATCTCTCACTTGTGTAACCTTAGTTTTACTAACGGCATATTTCCCTCAATTTTCAAAAAAGCTACAGTTTGTCCTATTTATAAAGCTGGTGGTAGAGATTTACCTTCCAACTATAGACCCATTTCTCTTTTACCTACCCTAGCAAAAGTACTTGAAAAAATTGCTAACAAGAGACTAGTTTCGTTTTTAGAAAGGAACGGTGTTTTAGCTGGCAATCAGTACGGTTTCCGTGCTCGAATGTCGACTGATGATGCTGTTCTTAGGTTAACTTCTGTGACGTCAAATTACCTAGATATGGGTATGAAATGCTTAGGTGTGTTTTTGGACCTGCAAAAGGCGTTTGACACGGTCTCTGTTCCCATACTCCTGGCGCGTCTACAGGGAGTGGGAATAAGGGGTAGTGTGCACAAATGGTTTACTGACTATCTTTTAGATCGGAAACAACAAGTTAAAGTTGATGAATTTGTAAGTAACAGCGCCATATGTAGTAAGTACGGTGTCCCCCAAGGCAGTACATTAGGGCCTACTCTATTTTTATTGTACATTAACGAGCTATGCAAAATAAAACAAGTGAAGGCTGATATTATAATGTTTGCATACGACACCGTCCTCCTGTTTCATGAATCAAGCTGGGCGGGTGTACGTCAGTTGGCTGAGGAGGGTGTGGCGCGTGTCATATCGTGGCTTGAACAAAATCTACTTTCACTAAACACTGCAAAGACAAAGTACATGTGCTTCCGAAAAACTAACAGAAATAAAATTCCTGCAAACTTTGTGATACGTGCCCACACTCATCCATGTAATATTTCAGCATCCAACATCAACGGCATAAAATGCAATTGTATTGCACTTGACCGAGAGGAATCCGTAAAATATCTCGGAGTCACTGTTGACGAAAGAATGACGTGGGGACCACACACACAAACAGTTTCTAAACGAATAAGAAAACTTATCCACGTCTTCAAACAACTTCGTTCAGTGGCTGACACAAAGCTCTTGATTGAGACATATAGGTAAAGCTCTCGGTGAGTGCATAATAGGGTATTGTATTTGTTCTTGGGGCAGTGCGGCAAAAACACACCTAATTCAGGCAGAGCGTGCCCAACGCGCTCTTCTTAAAGTTACTTTGTCTCTCCCATTCAGGTACCCGACTACTGATTTATACAAGGACTGTAATGTTTTATCAGTTAGAAAAATCTTTGTTAGCCAGTGTATCAAAAGGTATCACTCACTTACGGTACCCCACCTACCAGTAAATAAAAAAAGACGACCCAAATGTCCGGTTCCTAGCTGTAAAAGCGCCTTAGCGTGGCGTCACTTCGACCATATAGCACCTGCACTGTATAATCATATAAACAAAAATAAAAACCTAAACGAGATGACTAATTACAAGGTTAAAAAATATATAGTTGACTGGCTAAACCAGTTAGACTACGATGCGGTGGAACATTTATTGTTAAAAGTAGAGTAATTCTATCTGCAAACCCTGACTTATGTATTGCAAAGAGAACAACAACTCATTCACAAACACACCCTTCACACACACACACACACACACACACACACACACACACACACACACACACACTAACACGCACACACCCTCTCTTTCGATTTTGATCATATTTTTTTAAATATTTGGTTTTCGAAATCGTTGTAGCGGTTTCTGAAATATCAACAAAATCTAAAATGTGCTTACCTCGGTGCCTACATCATCATATCATCTTAATATATATAAATCTCCTGTCACGATGTTTGTCCGCGATGGATTCCTAAACTACTTTTTATATCCGATCCGATTTTAAATTAAATTGGTACACCGCGAGCAGTCTGGTCCAACTTGAGAGATAGGATAGTTTTTATTTCGATTAATAGTCTTTAAATGACAATATCCGAGCGCAGCCGGAATGGGCCGCTAGTAGGTATTATCATATAAATCATAATATTCATCTTACCTCGCTTTAATTTTTGTTTCCAAAATAGTGTATGCTGCTTCGGCGTCAGCTGTGCTACAGCAGACAGGCTTTATCTCCCAAAGCCAGGATGACCCAAACTTCATAATGGTCCATCGATCTTACCTGTGTTGGGAGCACGCGCTGACAAACTTACCTACAGCTTTTTAAAATAACTAAGGTCTGGGGGGCTCACGGACTCTTAGTCCATTAGTTGATTCCCTAAACATTATTTAGACGAGTGCTTAAGTTTAATTTTAAAGTGAAATCAGCTTTTGTTTTTTTATAAATTAAAGTATTGAGTACCTACCTACATTGAACTCTTAAAACACTAGAAGCGGCACGCGCTCTTCTGCGATGGCAAGACTCTCACGATGGATGTGAACCTGTCTATACATTGCGTATGCTTGTGTGAAATTTGGCCACATTCTTTATATTAGAGCGTACCTCATCTTCCTTTACTTAGTTATATCAATGATTGAGTAGCACATTTTTGGGAAACCCTGTGTGAACACCATGTCTGCTATATTATACTAAATATTTTTTTTCTCAGTTTCGATGTTTATGTAGATACATCTTTTTACCGTATGAAGGCAGTATAGCACAGCTAATTCCAAAGCAGCACACACTTTTTTTAAACTAATTATTTGTAATGGGAGGTATTTCAGTCAGTTCCTAATAAATAAATCGACCTTTATCATAAGACTGGGTTGTCATAAGCATTCATAAACTGAAAGCTCTGGGTTACGATGAAAATATTTAATATCGGCAGTAAACAGATCATTTGCATGCACATATAGAATGATATTATCGGTGTTTAGTGCCATGTCGAGGCGACGTTCTTAATTTCTACGTTTTATGACCAGACTGGAAAACCTATGTCGCTACGAAACTGTTTTTTTTTTTGCAAAAGTAGGTAGGTAGCAGCTCGAAGAGAAGCGAAGCGATAGAATAGTTTTTAGTAGTGGTAGGACTCTTAGCAGAGTCCGCCTGGGGAAGTACCACATCTTTGCCAAATATTCTACCGCCAAGCAGTAATGTGCAAACATTACTGTGTTCCGGTTTGAAGGGCAATGATTCCAGAGAAATTACAGGGCTTAGAGACATAATATCTTAGATCTCTGGGTGACGAGCGCAGTTCAGTGCTAGGTAATGATTTGGACTATCATGTTCCAATAGCTGCGTGTTACTGTGCTGTTATGTGGCAGGCATGTTGCTTACCATCAGGCACATGACCTGCTCGTCTCGTCACTCTATGCTATAAAAAAAAAAGAATAGATAATATTACACAATCCTATACCTAGCAGGTATAGGTACCTACGTATTTAAAAGATACCCACCGTGATTATTTATGATGAAACAACCGATATTTCCGTACAGTTTGAAGCTATAATCCCGGGTAACTACTGACGAATGAAGACAAACTTGGGACTGGTGACTGGTAGCAATATTCCTACCTACGATTATATCTAGGCTCGATAAACAACAGTAAACATCTAAGACCCAACAGATCACTATAGAAAGTGAACAATATCTGAGCATAGTTCAAGACGCGCTACTCGAAAAGCGAAATAGGTACCTACCTAAGCGAATAGAAGATTCCACCACTGCCATGATTAGGGAACAGGCAATAAAAATCCACCAAGGGACGTTGTTGACTGAAACCCAGTTTAACTAGACTACCAGCTTAGAGAATTTGTCTGAGACCACAAGGACGTTCCCGAGCCACGCACCAACTAGACCGCCTAGCAACGACCTCCTTTGTGCCTACATTCTAAGATCAATGAAAGTTTTCCCATCTCAGATTTCTCACTGACCTATTACTCACGTAACTCAATTAAAATAGCCGTAGCCCTAAAATCATAATTTTAATATTATAACTATAAATAAAAGTAGTGGCTACGTAACGTATGCAAAGTTTATTTATTTAGGCGTAGTAAAAGGTCCCATCTGTAGGTGGATATTACTTTCATTAATCATTTTCGGTTTATGCGTAGGTTTAAATGAACCGATCCTCTGGGCAAGAACTTATATAGGTACAAGTAGGTACTTAATCCTTCGATACTGAAATAGATTGAGAAGATAATATTGATTAGAGATAATGAGGTCATTACAACGGAAAAAAAAACATTTTAGACCATTCAATTTCATACATGTGAAGGAAGCGATGAGTGATTTATTAGTTTGTTTTTAATGCCTAGTTAGGTACCTACTTGTCGCGTTTTAGAAACTGAGAGAAAAACAGGAATTCTTGGTCTAAGTGGCAGAAATATTATGTTATGGCCTCAGAATGTAAGGTGCGTTTGGGTAAGATCGGCGGTGGGGTAAGACCGTATGAATTAAATATCTATCTAATTTGGCAACATTTTCAAACACTGACAACATTAAGCAGAGCGCCATTTCATTATCCCGCGACTCTTATCTTCGGCCTGTCGTTCCGGCAAAACAGACATGTGCAGTGCGGAATTTACGAAAAAAAGAGAATTTTCTGTTTTTTGTGATATCCGATCTTTCCTCTTGAACTTTAGTTTGTGTTTTGTATTATACCTATGCTTATTTCGTTATTGATGTTGTCAGAGAACATGTAACTTAGTATAAGTTACATGTTATAATATCTAGATTGATGTGACCCTAACCTGCCTAGAGTAATCGTACGCAAATATCCGCCCCTCTACCGCCTAACGAAAAACGCTTTGATGCTTTGACATTGCCGTCTCTTTCATTTCAAGCGAGAAGAAAAGAGACAGCAACGTCAAAGCGTCAAAGCGTTTTTCGTTAGGCGGTAGACCCCCCGGTGTTCCCCCTCACAGTCAAAGAACGAACGGAATGTTGTCCGATCTTGACCCGTGGATAAAATAAAAGTGATTGTCAAACTTTCAAAACCTTTGTTTTTTAGCATTTTCTAATTAAATGTATTTAAGCTATGAACTGCGTATTATGTTTTACTAGCTTCGTTCGCGATTTCGCCCGCGTAGTCGGAAATGAGACCTTTCTATCATGATGAAAGGTGGCCTATGCTCATCCCTCTAAGTGATAGATGACCTAAAAACAAAGTTTAATCAAACGGGCTTTTTGTGATGACGAGAAACACACGCTTAGAATTGCAAACGTTTTATAATATTAGTGTTAATATGAGTATGAGAGCAGTATGAGAGCCATAAAAGTAAGGATGTTCATATCTGTAGGTACATAATTTATCTGTCACTATTTATCTCGAAAACCAGAACGATTATGCAGGGCACAGCTAGTTTTTCCCGATGATGACTATTTTTATATTGTCTTACCACTTTTATATTAATTAATGCACTCTTTGCGTACAGGCATTTAATATGTGTTGAAATTAATTGTTTTTTTATTGTATTTTCATATATACATTAAGCAAAACAAAGTTTGTAAGGGTTTTTTTATATACGTGCTCACCATATTTATAGACAAACACATGAAAAAAAATTAGAAACACTTTTGTCATCAGTATTGATTTGGAATACCTCCGAAAACACAAAATTTCTTTAATGTATAGAGATCGATCCATTGCAGTATTAGTAGGTGTTGATTTTGTTATGAGCATAAATTAATCCTAAAATATAAAATATGGTTACCTAATCACAAACAGAACCGGTATAAAAAGTAACATGAAATAATGAAAAAATAACTGGGTAGCGATTCTGAAACCATTCGGTTGCATCCGACACGGAATCTCATCTCTCGGTCTTTGTCATGCTAAACAGATAAGACAAAGACCGAGAGATGAGATTCCGTGTCGGATGCAACCGAATGGTTTCAGAATCGCTACCCAGAACATACCTACCACACTTTTTCTAAAAAAACATACCCAAGAAAATTGTTAAAAGCATCCGATCTTTTCCCTTTAGCATTACAAGTTTGAGAACCACAAAATCATGTCTTTTTTGTATCTGGGGTAACATCGGATGTCTAAAACAGTAAAAATAAAAAATCGCGTAGAATGTTTTGTCTGCAAAGAATTCGTAAATTCCACAAATTATTTATTTTACAAAAAGAAAGACCGGATGGATTCCTTTTACGGCACCTACGATCTAAGCAATAGAAGTCACTATTGATTGCAGTCCGAACTTACCCCTTGGTGGTAAATATCATAACTGACACATAAACAACTAAGTTTGTTTTTGAAAACGTATACAACAAAAACTATTAGGTAAGTCTACAGAACAGACAAAATTCACGCCTATACTATGTTTATCCATTAAGGGGGCGCCTAGTGCCAGAAAACGAAAAAAGGACATTTTCAACGCCGCTCGCTGATGTTAAGAAACTAAAAACTATAACAAAAAAAATATTGACGTGTGGATACAATCAAGAACAAGCACAATAACCGAATAGAATTTTAAAAATAGATCAGGGTTTTTTACAATAAAAAATAAAAATGACACCGAAAAAACCCGTTTTAATTCGAGTACTCGAAATTATCAGCGATGACCCCACATTATTTTTTGGTAATAAAATTCCTAATTGTACGTTCTAGTAAAGTAACCGAACACTTTTTTAAATTTATGTTTAATTATTGAGTAATTTAATAAAACTTGGTCAAAAATGGACTCCTGATTTAATATTGATTTTTTCTCCAAACTGTGTCATCCTATTCTCGACTTTATGTATATCGCATTAAGAAACGCGTCGCGCGGGTGAAAACTGATTTTTCCCTGGCATTAGGCGCACTCTTAAGACTTGTAGCTATATTTTGACGATCTGACATGCATTGATGTCCAGAAAATAAATAAATCGCAAGACTAGGCTAACTAGTCGTACATCCGTCCGATCTTACCCCGACGCACCTTATTTTCTGTTTTCCGAACAAAGGGCTAGCACAGTAGATAGGCCCTATGCCCTAGTAACCTCGACTACTACTAGCGGGGCCCCGCGGTTTCCCTCCCATAGTTCTCGTCATTTTCTCGGGAAGAAAAGTAGCCTATGTGTAATTCCAGGCTGTATTCCAAATTAGGTATAACCCTATCCGTTCAGGCGTTACAAGTGATTGAGCAACAAACATACCTACAAACTTTCGCATTTACTCGTTGATGTAAGTATTAGTTGGAAGTAGCGACATCGTTTCATGGTTGATGTTCCAAAAACACGAACAAAGAGGTTTGACTCCACGTTTGTGATAAGAACGTCTAGGTTGTGGAATGCGTTGCCTGAGTGGGTTTTTCCCGATGGTTACAATCTGGGTGTCTTCAAATCGAGAGTGAATCGGTTTCTTCTAGGTAAGCACGTTCCATCGTAGACCGCATCGTCGCTTAACATCAGGCGAGATGGTGGTCAAGTGCGAACCTATTAAAGTTAAAAAAAAAAAAAAAAAACTTACACCTTCCGGACTACGCATGTGCTCTCGGGACACGGTTGTTTCGGAAGGTACCTGTGTAGAGTAGTCGGAAGGGAGGAAACCCCGGTATGCCACCGGTGCGGTTGCGCGGAAGACACCGCGCAACACGTGTTGGAGGCATGCGCGGGAGAGGAGGAACCGCGGCGATCTCTAGCTGCGGTCATGGGGGCGGACCTCTCATTGCCGACCATCTTACCAAAGATGCTCGACAATGAGAGGTCGTGGGAGGCGGTGGTCTCCTTCTGCGAGACAGTCATGTCGCGGAGGGAGGCCGAGGAGCGAGAGAAGATGGATCCTCTTGCTCCTCCGCGGAGAAGGAAACGGACACGGAGGCGAGCCACTCGGCACTCCGTCTCCACTTGGAGGGCCTGGGGTGTCGGGCGTTTAGGGCTGCCCGGCACGCCACCTAGGTATAGGACCTCCCGAGGCGGTGACGCGCCACTGGTTACTGGAGCCAAATGCGGGGGCTCCGTCCCCCCGCGAGGCGGGCCCGCCAGGGGGCCGCGTTGGATCCGAGTCGTAGAGGGAGGGCGAAGAGTGACCCCGCGACTTTGACCCACTGTCATGCCGGAGAAACCTGTGGGGGTTTTAGTCGCTAGGGGCACCACTTTTAGTGGTGTCGAGCCCGTCACACCTGCCTTGTCCCTACACGGTGGACGGTGCGTCAATGCATTTCCCCGAAACAAAACAAAAAAAATAGCTACTTACCACATACGTAGGTACATAAAACAAACACGAAGCACACTCGAAGCATACAAGATACCTAATACTAACTAAATATTAAAACTAAATTGATACGTTTTTGGATTTAGGTACCTACATAATTGAGATTAGATTTAAGAAAAGAACACTGTTTGCTACACCCTTAATTCAGGGTATATAGTACATATGTACAAGTATTTCAAATATTTGTCGTGCATGTGCCATTAAATAAATAAATATTTGAAATCATTCCAAATGCCCAAATACTTACAATATATAAAATACTCGTACCGTATTCAATTAGTACCTACCAAATCTCGTACGACTAGCGCCAGGGCATCTCGATGGTAAAGGTGCAAGTTCGCGCTGAGATCGCAACAGGAGACCGCGACCGGAGATCGCGACAGGCACTTGACACTATAGAATTGTATGGACTCCAGTTCGCGAAGAGACCGCGACACGCGTCTTGGTCTCCTGTCGCGGTCGCCGCGCGAACCGCTACTTACGAAGTAATTATTTTCTGTGCTACCTTTAGACTTCTGATTGTGCTGCTGCCACGCCTCGGCGGCGGCGGTAGAAAAAAAGAAGGAGTGACCTGGCTTCCTCAAAGGCGAAAGGAGAATCTGGTACCTACCGACTCTTACTCTTGAGCCTACATACCTATAAAGCTTATTTCGACAACTGAATGGCAGATGTAATAAAACTGCTAAATATTTTAATAACGTTTATTTGTTTACAAATAGTTTGCAGCTTATAGTCTCATTTATATATCTAGCTCTAGAGTTCTAGCTGGGTTGGCCTCGGCAACCCCTCAGCAAAGACCACGTCGAAGAAGAAAGCCAAGAGAAAACTATGAGATAAACACAATCTAAGTATTCAGGGGTTTTTGTAGACGACTATATTTACAGGACCTAAATAGCTCAAACTTACAAATGTAACAAAACCTTGTTATAACATGGAAAAGAAAAGGTAAAGACTTACCATTACGATAACGCACAACTCACCTGTGTTAATAGTAATAAGGAAATCGTGAAAAAAGCTTTTTTTATACATTTCGTCGAGACTTGCGTCTTTACTTTGTTTAAGAGCGGGCCTAGTGCCAGGAAAAAATCAAATTTCACCCGCGCGTCGCCCTTCCCCTCTCCAATACGCCGCGCCGCCGCGAGTAAGATAGAAGCTACGATCACTCAAGGTCATCGTTCCCCGAAATCCAGTATATGAAAACATTCAGATTAATCATAGATGTTTTTAAAAAAATACATCAATTTGTTTTTTATTACCCGACTGAGCGACGCAAAGGAGTGGTAATGTGTTTAACAGTCTATGTATGTATGTATGTTCCTTTGAGGCACTATACAGACCAAACGCCTGGGCCGATTTTGATGATTCACACGTCAATCGATTCCTCTTAACCTGGCGAGTGACACTAAAGACATGACATTAGTGTAAATCCAATATGGCGGATTCAGGACGCCATATTGTCCAAATAAAAAAAATGAAAACCACCAAAATATGTCAAGAGGGATATCGTTGAATAGGTATTTAAAAATAATAATTAGCTTTCTCTCAATGTTTTTCAATTTGACTGACCGTTTAGGATGTATATCGATTTAAAGTTGAGTAACAACCATTCTCACATTTATAGGTTTTTAGGAAGCAGAAAACTTCGTATAACTAACTGTACGTGTGAATGTGGATGGACATTATATACTAATATGTCTAGTAGGCATCGATATAAATCAATACATCTGTTGATTTATATCGATGCCTACTAGACACATTAGTATATAATGTCCATGAGAATCCCTGAGAAGCCCTGAGAATCTTGAAATTGGTAATAAACTGCGTCTCTGTATGTATCGTAAGTGGTTTACAAACAACCAATCTACTTGACCCCTATAATCGCTAGCGGCGAGATTTGCTGTGGTTCTACTTATTTTGGTTGTTGACGCCGAATAATGATAGGTAAAAACGTTCTTAACATGATTTTAATTTCCAGATAGCTAATGTAACGTATAACTTAGGTAACTACCCATTGTTGATATCGAAAAATACAAATATGTCTAAGAGAAAATAAAACCAATCAGAAAATGAACAAATTCACAGGCAACAGCTTGCTAGTATTATTTATAATTTTAAACCAACAATTTTATAAACAAGAAAGATCACATTGTTTGTAAGGCGTAACCTTCAAAACTCCTGGACTTATTTCTTTCTTCATTATATTACTACGTTATTCTTAATTACCGTAGCACCATTAGCCCTTCACGTGCTTTACGCAAAGCATAGTTGCGTAAGCAAAGCTCTCTATTGGAAGACGGATTGTGACATGTATAGATTGTGATTAGTTTTAACACGTTATAATGTTGGTACTAGCCTGTTCGGAATTTCAATTACGCGAAATTTACCACTATTACAATAGAAATAAAGGAGACGGCTCATTTTTGCCCCACGTCGTTTCTAGTTTAGGTACTTAATTAGCCCCGGAGACCTAATAAAGTTATTTAAGTAAATTAACATTTAATTAAATAATGCAAACTGTACATTCAAAACTAACGTGCCAAGCGGAGATTGCAAATTGGTGTGATTAAAAGTACTTTAATGACTGTACCTAAAGCCAGCCATGTTTTTTCTCTTTTTTTCTTCTGTTGACGTTTACGTAAAGTGAACGTGCTTGTGTCATTTTTCCCGGATTGCGACATTCTAGTTTTGGCGCCAACGTGAAAAAAACATGTTGCCTCATTGTATTATTTTCTTTAACTTGTGTATTTTCGAGTGGCAATGTGCAATATAATTATTAGGTGGGTTATTACAAATTACTATTTCATGTTTGTGAACGTACTTCTTTGACAGTTTTTAGTAAAACTTGAAAATATTGAAATACGTAATATGGGAAAACACAAAAGGCGTGCGACGCCAAAATAAAAAAAAAGTTAACAAAATTGACACAACATCCGATTCGTTCGAAACTCGACTCCAACAAGAATGTAAAATATGCTCGATTCGTTCGAAACTCACACATCGCGTTTTTTTTTCAACGTTTTAGTTGATATCTTTTAAACCCCGCTATGCAGAATAAAAACATTAACAGTTCCTCAATATAATTATATTTAAAATCCTATACAATGATCCAATTTTGGTCGAGTCTCCTGCACTTTTGCTGTGGGGCAAATGCCCATGGAAAATGGGCCGTCTCTTTTCATTTGGCCTGAAAAAATAAAAAATACGAATGGTACTCCGCCATTTCTGTGTAGCGATCGTCCGACGCCATTTTGCCCCTCGACAAAGAACATTTTTTTTTAAACCGAAAAATGTGAATACGGTTTGTATTTTATTGTAATCTACTAAAAAAACTGTGCAATGCAAATAATAGGCAAACGTGGTAAAGTTAATGTTATTTATAACATATTTGCTCGTAAAGGGTCTCTTATTGCACCAATTTCTGTATCGTAATTTATCTTATTACGTACTTGTGCGGTAATGTAATGTAAAACGCATGGTTTCAAAATGCTCCGTCTAAAACGAACGGTACCTTTTTAAATCTTAGTAAAGAGTTTTTATGTCAGAAAAGTTGTAAACATTTTATGTATAAAACTAACTAAGTATGAGAAATAAAATATAATGAGAAATATTTAATTTATCAATTTAATTAATTTTGACCATAACTCACAACAATTTATTTATAACAAAACACAAAAATATTCAATTACTTTATTACTAATGTCTTAATGTCATACTAGCTGGATCAGTGCCCTTGCTTTAAAACC
Source organism: Ectropis crepuscularia (assembly GCA_963693475.1). Classification (NCBI taxonomy): domain Eukaryota; kingdom Metazoa; phylum Arthropoda; class Insecta; order Lepidoptera; family Geometridae; genus Ectropis; species Ectropis crepuscularia. The sequence goes on along the minus strand of OY856354.1, from coordinate 21,110,761 downwards.
TAGCCTCTGCTAATTATAGCTCTCGCCTACGGCTCGAGCTAGCAATATCGCCTCGGCTGTAATTATCAACTTAGCGCACTTATATCATAATGTACTATTGTGTGTTGTGTTCTTTTATTAGTGCTGTGAAATCCAAAACTTTTTTACAACAGGCATAATATGTAAACTTTGCATTTCTTGATAGGATTATTTAATGTAGTAAGTACCTAGAAGTTAATATAATAGTAAACTATATTTCAAGGGCTTTCTGGTGATATATACATATAGATATATAATAATACAAATAAATATATAATAATATAATATAATATTTCATAAACACTGTGAATATATAATAAGAATATGTGATAATGATCTAGCCGGCACGTACGGACCGTTCCATGAGTTTTCTTCAAACGCGTGCAGGGTTAACCAAAAACATATATATCAAGACACATGCTGGAAAGTTTACCATGAAATATACATTCTCCTTTCTCCCTATTTTAATAGATCTAATGCTCAGCAGACGTGCCACGATGGATCGTCTGCTGATAAACATATTCATCAAGTTTGCATTTCTTTAATCTGAAAAGTTTATGTTAAAAAAATACTTAAAACATCATTTTCCACAGACCTCAATTCATAAATATTTTCTGATCGTTTGTTTCAATTGTCACTAAAACTTAAAACTATTAATTTATTCATCATACAAAATTTATTATGTACACAATGACTTGTTTGAGTTTTTGCATGGACTACCACAGAATGCTCTTTTATTAAATTGAATTTTTAAAATTTATTATAAACAATGTTGATAAACTTATCTTTTTAACAATAATAGATACCTACCTACTTTTTTATCTATTATTGTACATACTACGAACCTATTCCAAAACAAAATTTGACTTACCTAACTAAAACATACATTAAGTACCTGACTAAAATTCCAAAATGTTTACGTTTAGTTCACTTTTTTCGCAGAAAACTTATTTATCGCATTATCCTTTCATCCCATTTTTTTAATTCACGCACGCATTTGCCTGACAGAGCGTCCGTAAACAACCTTCCACATCGAGCGTTGCCCGACAACTGACCAGGACCCAAAGGTCTATTTAATATCTAACCTGGTACGCATAAAGTCGAGAATAGCATGACACAGTTTAGAGTGGAAATTAATTTGAATTCGGGAGTCAGTTTTTGACCTAGTTTCATTTAATTACGCAAAAATTTAACATGAATTCAAAAAACTATTCGGTTACTTAAGTAGAGCGTAAGATTAGACATTTTATTAGGGAAAAATAATGTGGGGTCATCGCTGATAATTTCGAGTACTCGAATTAAAATGGGTTTTTCCGGTGTCATTTTTATTTTTTTATTGTAACAAAATCTGATCTATTTTTAAAATTCTATTCGGTCATTGTGCTTCTCCTTGGTTGTACCCACACGTCAATATTTTTATTGTTATAGTTTTATCTTTCTTAACGACGGTGAGGGGCGTCGAAAATTACCTTTTTTGCGTTTTCTGGCTTCAGTCTCTCGGCATCACTTGTCGCATGTGGTCGTAAATCAACTGTTTATTTCAATTTCGTTAGTTCAATGTGGTGATAGATTTTAACAATGGCGAAACCGCCAGAAATAATAATTGACGAGTTTCTAACGTTTGTTCAGAACAAAATTGACGTATTGGATGAGATAAGTATTACACAAATATGTGTTATAGTGCTCGCAATATAACTCTGCGCGTAGCAAAATATGGAACTAATTGACAAGCTGTCAACTTCTTATTTACGTCAGTTGACAAAAGTTTGTTTACGTTTGGTGTATTTATTAATTTCCAAAATAATTAATAGCTTTTATTATGCCGAAAGTGATTAAAAGTGCTGGCCGTGGCTGGTTCTTGAAAATCAATCGTGGTTGTGAAGAAGAACGATACAATAACGGGCCAAAAGTGCAGTTTTCCAAACGCAGAGCTATTTGACAATTAACATGTAGGGATACCATAGCAATCAAATCTCCACCTATTATCGGCATATTTTAAAGCTGAGGCTTTAGGTTGAGGTGCGGCTTTGGGTTTGATTGTTTTATCGCCAATTTACTCGTGGGAAAAATGTGTGTGCTTAAGACCGAATGTGAGAAACTAGTTACAAATGTTTTTTTTTTTTCATAATATACAAATCAAAATAGAAAACACAGTGACATAGCAGTGAAGATCAGCTGATTGTATCTTTCTCGCTCGGGTACACTCGGCGGTTCCATGTTCACCCGATCGACCCTTTCACCTAACAGCAGTGCGCCAAAAGAAATTTTACTTAATTTTTTTTTCAATGTTAGCTTGGATGCTCTTTGATCCTTAACTCTGTATTCATTACTGTATTTTTATTGTAGGCATTTCAGAACGTACTGTCACGTGGTAATGGACAACGCATTATACCACTGCACTCAGATAAATAAAGCGGCTACAATGGGCAATGTAAAAGAAGAAAGCCAAAAGTGGCTTAAGAAAAATGAAATAGATTTCGACGATTGTAGGACAAATCCGCAGTTACTCGAATAAAGAGGCACAAAGAAGACCCACAATACCAAGTAGAATAACTATTAAAGGAACATGGACAGGAACTTTTGCGGTTACCGCCGTGATTCATCGTGATTATAACCCTAATGAAAAAAGATGATTCTATGGAAGCCAATGACTCATTAAAACAACGTTTATGCGCCAAATTTTCAAATAGTGTTATTTATGGTTTTAATAAAAGGTTTACAAGTTTAAATTAAATTCTTGTTATTTCGATGTTGGTGTAGGTTGAAAATGACAGATTTTTTATAATGTAATAAACTATAATAAAATTTTCCTGGTGGTAAGAGACTCTGACAGCCTTCACAGATTACCAATGATACTTGGTCATACTGAACCAAGCCAGCACTGCAAAGGCGTTAATTACTTCGAGACATTCGTTCTTCAGTCTCAGTTGTCGTGTAGTTACTTAAATTGCTTCCCTGAAAAATCCCTTCCCGTACCTGTTTTATAAAGTTGTACGTTCCCAATGAACAGAAAGGGAACCTATCAGCTTGACCTGGCAACATTAAGTACGCCACCAGTCGCGCGCAGACTTATACTGCGAGCACTCTAGTAACTTTTCGGACAGTGAAATAGAAACGGGAAAATTGGTCTTAGTGAAGGCGTTGCCTGGCACAAGCAGCAGAAATATAGGCCGTAAAGGTGAAGATAAAAGCAAGAAGAATGTGAAAGACGTCATAAAACTATTAAAAGAGAGTGATCCATCAGTACAACCGATTTTCGTGGCGAGAAACCTAAACCGTTTACCCGCTGTTGGTTTTGACCACGTTGACGTTTCGCGATTACTCAAAGATGTGGCCGGGCTCAAGGCTGAGCTACAAAATATACAAAAGATGACAACTACGAAGGCCGAAATGACTGACTTCCAGACAAAAATTAGCTCAGAATTGGCTAGTTTGCGAATTTCTATTGTTAAGATGGATAATTGTTCGTCACGATCAAGTAACCTACAACAACAGTCAGTAAACAGTAAAGATTCCAATAAACATTTTACAACACCGGTAAAACAGCTGTCTAAGGTATGCACTGATAAGAAAAAACCAGTTGCATCCGTACCTAACCCCTCGGAGCGTTCACGGTCAAGGTCGCCGGGTGTTATTTACACACCATCCTATCGGGACATAATGGCATCTAATAATCGATCGCGTGATGTGAGCCCTGCAGCACATAAGAATAAGGTCGATAATGAATTTTCGGTAGTAACGAATAAAAAAACGAAAATCAAAGCTAAATAAGTGTGGAACAGCAACTGGGCCGAGCAAAATACAGGTGGTGGAGCAACTATATCCCATATATATATCAAGGTTGACGAAATCGACTACAGTCGAGAATATTAAAGGACACGTGACAGATATGGGACAAGAATGTAATGATATACAACTATTGAAGCAACAAAAGGAAACTGATTTTAATTCGTTTAAAATTACAATACCCCGAAATAAATTAGAAGTTTTTCTAAGCGATACATTTTGGCCGACTGGAGTCAAGTTTAGAAGATACCGTGAATATTCGCGCCCGATAAATAACCGTAACCTACAAAACCAGTATGGATAGTTACAACACAAATTTTTCAATTGTATCATTTAACTGTAAGTCGGCTAAGAGAAGTATACAACATGTAAAAACATTATGTAAAAGTATGGATATTGTTTGTTTACAGGAAACCTGGTTATTTCCTCATGAAACTGATTTTTTTAACACTGCCGATAATAGCTTTGATTGTTTTTCTAAATCTTCAATTGATACCAGTCGGGGCGTGGTTCGTGGCCGCCCTTGGGGTGGATTGACGATTTTATGGAGGAGGTCGAAGTTCGATCAGGTAACAGTTATTGATTGTATCAGCGATCGACTTGCAGCTATCCAGGTTACTGTTGATATGAAATCTTTTTTGGTGTTTTGTGTATACATGCCACAAGATCATGTCGAAAATATTCCTGAATTTACAGATATACTTGCAAGTATTTGTTCTATAGTGGAAGAATGTCAAATACCAGTGGCTTATATAGTAGGAGACTTCAATTCTCAGCCGGGATCCACCTTTGGGACTGAACTTAAGGATTTCTGTGCTGAGCAGACATGGGCCTGGGTTGACTTGATTAAACTTGGTCAAAACAGTGATACCTACACGTATCTTAGTGAGGCTCACGGTACGTGCAGTTGGTTAGACCATTGTCTTGCGACTCAAGCTGCATTCGAGACGGTTGATTGTATAGACATTATGCACGACGTCCAGTGGTCGGATCACTTTCCGTTAGTTGTAAAATGTTCTATCGGTGAGGCTTGTAAAAGTAAACATTTAAGTGAAGATGTTGTTAACCCGTTGAGGGGAATAATTTGGGGAACTCGAAATTCTAGTCAAATAAAAATATATACCGAGCAATGTAATAGAATGTTAAGTGATGTAAATACTGATATTAAGTGTCTTGACTGTGATAATAATAATAATTGTATTAAAATTAAAGAACATAGATATTTTATAAATAATTTGTATTTGAAGCTAGTGAATATTTTGCAGAGGTCAGCTAAGAGCACCACTGCTTCTTGTTCTGGTGGACAGCACAAAAGAAAGCAAGTTATAGGGTGGAACTATCATGTGAAAGCTAGTCATGAAAATGCAAGGATCTATTTTAACTGCTGGGTTCTCGCGGGGAAGCCGTCCACTGGTGAGATTTATACAAATATGCACAAGTCTCGTAAAGAGTTTAAAAATAAATTAAAATGGTGTCAAGCCAATGAGCTGCAAATTAAAATGGATGTACTGGCTACTCACAGACATAATAAAAACTTTGTTAAATTTTGGAATTCCACAAAAAACCTAAGCCAAAGTAAATCCTTGCCAGTGGCGGTTGACGGCTTGCACAGCCCTAGAGAAATTGCTGATATGTTTTCCACGCGTTTTAAGGTTCAATCAGAGATGGAAGAGAATGTGTTTGAAACGTCAACCGGAGCCGATATTTGCGGCGTGAATGTTGTTCAATTCACCGCCGAGGATGTCGCCACCGCTGCTAGCAAAATGAAGCGTGGAAAGTCGCCTGGGCACGACGGTTTGAGTCTCGAACACATTCTTAATGCTGGAGAGTTATTGTACACGAAAATGAGTGAATTATTTAATTTGTTTCTGAAGTTCAATTATTTACCCGACAGTTTTATGAAAACTATTGTTGTGCCAATAGCGAAAAATAAAACCGGTAATCTAAGTAGTGCTGCTAACTACCGGCCTATATCTCTAGGTACTGTAATGGGTAAGATATTTGAACGGCTATTGCAGCCTTTACTGGTAAAAAATTTGAAAATTGATGATGCACAGTTCGGTTTCCGACGCGGTCTATCAACAGATTTAGCTATATTCAGCTTAAAACAAACTGTTAATTACTACTTGACCCGTGAAACTTCAGTTTATGCCTGTTTCCTGGACCTGAGTCGCGCTTTTGACCTGGTCAATTATAATCTTCTCTGGAGCAAGTTCTCTGCGACTCCGGTTCCGGAATCAGTCATAAACATATTTAAATACTGGTACGGAAACCAAACCAATCTTGTAAGATGGGGCGACACGACTTCCAGTGAGTATAGACTGGACTGCGGAGTTCGTCAAGGGGGGCTGACCTCGCCGGACTTCTTTAATTTTTATATAAACGACCTGATCGAGGAGTTGAGAAGCACCAGAGTCGGATGTCATATTGGCGATCTGTGTGTAAACAACATTAGCTACGCGGACGACATGGTGCTTCTCAGCCCATCGGTTAATGGATTAAGAAAGTTGTTAGCAGTATGTGAGCGTTATGCTACTAAACACGGCCTAAAATACAACGTAGCTAAAACAGAACTTTTAGTATTCCGAAATGGAAGAGGTCCGGCGACGGTACCAGATGTTTTCCTGACGGGTTTGCCAGTGAAGGTGGTTGGGCAGTTCAAATATCTTGGCCACATGATGACGGAAGACATGACGGACAACCTTGACATGGAGCGGGAGAGAAGGAGCTTGTCCATCAGGTGTAACATGCTCGGGCGACGTTTTGCTAAATGTTCGGATCAAGTTAAGCTGACCCTGTTCAGGGCTTACTGTATGTGCCTATATACATGTCAGCTTTGGACGGGGTACACTAGAGCAGCATATAGTACCATAAGGATCCAATATAATGATGCATTTCGGATCCTTATGAAAAAACCGAGATTTTGCAGTGCCTCGGCCATGTTCGCGGATGCACGGGTTCCTGATTTCTTTGCTGTTGTTCGGGCGCGGATCGCATCCTTTTGGGACAGGATACGCGCATCGAACAACAGCATAATACGTACCATGTCCGAGGATTTATACAGTCCTATATATAGATCTTGGATTGCTGTCCACCAGAACAAAAATCGCAAATAGTATTTAGTGATATTTAGATAATTAGATTTAATAATATAAGAGTGTTTAAGTAACTATCTGTTCTTCTTTAAAATTGTATGTTTTCTATATGGGTTATTTGCCTGCAATAAACGTTTATTATTATTATTATACACTCATTTATTTTTCTTCTTAATTTCTAAGTTTTTTACAATAGATATATAAAATAAACATTATAAAAAACTTAAAAACTAGGGTGCCGCCAGCAGCGGGGCAGGGCCCAAGCTACCGGTGGTTAGGGCTGCAGAGTGAGGAACCTCCTGACGATGCGCGCTGTGTCAAGGATGACTGCCTTCTGCATCTGGCCCTTAACCCAACCGTCTAGCGAAAGTCTCTTTAGATGTTGGTCGAGACTCTTCGCTATAAGGCCGTTTGCCGACACGACTATTGGGACTATGATCGTCGAGTCAACATCCCACATGGCGGTAACCTCATGAGCCAAGTCAAGGTACTTGCTCAGCTTGTCCTTCTCGGCTTTCACGAGGTTCTCGTCATGTGGTACGGTGATATCGACGATCACAGCCCGGCGCTGAGACCGGTCTACCAGCACGATATCAGGCTTATTGGCGACAATAGTCCTGTCCGTGATGATAGAGCGGTCCCAGTAGAGCAACGCACGACCATTCTCGAGAACTGGCAGAGGTGCGTACTTATAGTACGGCACCTCGGACTCGACAAGGCAATATCGAAGAGCAAGTTGCTGGTGGATGATCCTGGCTACTAGGTTATGTCTGTGCAAGTACTCGCCGTTAGCAAGATGCGAACAACCGGAAATAACATGACGAAGTGATTCGCCTGGACGGCGGCATGCCCGACAAATGTCGACCGTACCGTCCTTCATTATGTATTTCCGGTAATTGTTCGTCTTGATAACTTCATCTGCAATTGCACAGGCAAAACCCTCGGTTTCTCCGAAGAGGTCCCCGAAGCGCAGCCAGTTCACCGACGCGAGCGGATTCACATCGGGTCCCATCAGGGCCCGATAGAATCGCCCGTGTAGCTCCTTGCTCTTCCATACCTCCTTGCGATCATCAGTGCTGAGCACCGATGGTTTGCGCCAGTTCTCGTTTGCCAATGAAAGAGGCGTGAAGCTCCTGTCAACTGCCACAACATCGCGATGCATCCCGGACTCACTGTTGCGGAAATAATCCCTGAGACTGCATACTTCGCGGTTGTGAAGGTTCTTGGCATTTAAAAAGCCTCGACCCCCCCATTTCCGCGGAATATACAGTCTCATAACAGACGAGCGCGGGTGTAGCATGCGGTGTGTTGTGAGCAGTTGACGGACCTTTCTATCCAGGGCGTCGAGCTCAGTCTGAGTCCATCTCAGTATGCCAAAGGAGTATATCAGCAGAGGCATTACCCAACCGTTGAAGGCTCGCGTCTTGTTACCGCCTGACAAAAGACTTTTAAGTACTTTTGTCAGCCGGCAAAAGAAGCGCTCCTTCACCGATTTCTTAATGTCATCTGCTGATATACCCAACGACTGTGACATACCGAGATATTTGTAGGTCTCGTCTTCGGAGAGGGATCTGAGAGTTATAGTCTCGGAAAGTTGTAAATTCTCTGAATTTACTACTTTCCCTCGCTGTACATGCATGACCGCACACTTGTCGACACCGAACTCCATCTTGATGGCGTTACTAAAAACCTCTGTGGTTTTTAATAACTCCAACAAGTCTTGGCGTTTCGGTGCAAAGAGTTTGAGGTCGTCCATGTACAGCAAATGAGATATAACCTCACCTCCTCTACGAAGACGATAGCCTAACTCTGAATCCTTCAACAGAGTGCTGAGAGGATTCAGACTTAAGCACCAACATAACGAACTCAGACTGTCGCCCTGAAATATGCCTCTTTCAATCCTTATCAAGTCCTCCGAATCAAACGAGCTGTCTACGCTACCTGGTTGACGAAGGACTGTGACCCACTGTCCCATGCATTTGCTTAGAAAAGATTTTAGAGTTGGGTTTATTTTGTACAACTCTAAAACCCTTTTCAGCCACGAATGGGGCACCGCGTCATAGGCCTTCTTATAGTCAATCCAAGCAGCGGAGAGGGCTCCTTTGTTACGTTTGACTTGTTGACAAATGGTCGTGTCAATGAGGAGCAGCTCCTTAGTACCACGGGACCCAATCTTACATCCATTCTGAGAGGAGACCAAAACGTTATTTGCGACTATATGCGCGTTAATTTTTGCTCTCAGAATGGATGTAAGCAGCTTATAGGTGGTAGGTAAGCACGTTATGGGTCTATAGTTCTTTGGTTCCGTGGTACTACCAGACTTATGGAGCAGGAAGGTGACTCCTGTGGTCATGAAACTTGGAAGAGAACCCGTCTCGAGAGCTTCTTGGAATTGTGTTGCTAAACGTCCATGTGAGCATCGAAACCATTTTATCCAGAAGTTGTGCAATCCGTCCGGCCCAGGACTTTTCCAGTTCTGAGCTGTCCGGATAGCACAACTAACGTCTTCGGAGTCTATCGAAACAGACTCCATGGGTTCGATGGGTTCACATGCACGTTCGACAACACGCATCCAAGCTCCCTCCGTGTGCTCGACAGGCACCGACCAGATGCTGCGCCAGAAGTTTTTCATAGCGCTGGCATCCGGTAGTTGCCCATCGTTCACACGTCGACTTGTTCCTTCCCAGTTTCGGTACACCTTCCTTTGATCACTCTGGAAGTCGCGATTTTGCCGATATCGATTCACACGCTCTCTGTAGCGACGAATACGGTTTGCCCACGCATAAACTTTCTGCTTCAGATAGTCAATACGTTCCGTAACATTGGCAAGATAGTGCTGGGGATTGATACCAGTCCCAGCGAATACCTGTGTCACGAAACGCATGACTCGGGGACGACTGTTCCCCTGACTGAAGCAGATTAGCTTTGCTATAAGAGTCCTGAATGTGCTGATACGCCGTTCTATTCGCACTTGCCATGCGGGTGTATCTCCGGCGGTTCGCGTTGTACGGTCAGTGTCTGGGAACTTGACACGTGCAACGCGACACGCCGCGATAGCACCACAGTACAGAATAGAATGGGTATCAGTCAAATCTTTGCTAGTACCCAGGTAGGGCACTAGCAAATTATTCAGGGCTCCCATCAAAGCCAAATTCCGTTTATGGGTGGGTAAACGTGGTAAGCGCGGCCTAGAGTTTGGTGTGAGTCGATATTGGAAGATCGCGTCTTCCAAAGCACTCCTCAGTTGCCCTCTTACCTGGTCAGATACATTACTACTCGCCGAGTCTTCCTCCTCGATGTCGGGGTCGGCCGGCGCCGCAAGTGTCACCACTGACGCTGGCACTGAGGCTAGTGTCAGAGTCGACGACGCGGCGGGCGGATCCCGGGACGAGGCAGAAGCTGGGCGAGTATGTTGTTCCTCCAGGCGTAGTCGATCAAGTACCGAGTCATCCAGCAGCTTGCACCGGCGAATGGCTCGAACTTGATCTGAAAGCCGTTGTGCGGACACGGCGACGGTCGGTTCGAGGGCCTGAAACAGAAGCAGCATCCTGGCACAGTACGCGGTCAGGTGGGTTCCTCCCTCTGTAGCCCTGTAATAGGCGCGCATGCAGTTCTCATTCATTTGCTGAGTCCATCGCATGCGACGCACTACACCACCGGTAGCGGGGGCCGGGCGCGAGGCAGAATGCCTCACAGGCCCCAAGCGTGCCGGCAGCGGCGGACGGCCTCGACGTCCTGCTCTTCTGGGCGGCGGGGTCCGCGTCGTGTCCTCGTCACTCGATGAAGCACTAGTGCCGCGGGGTGTCACAAAAACTTCGTCCCCCGACGACGAGTTCGATGATGACGGTGACGGGACACGAATTGGTGTTGGTCGTGCGTTTATGGTATCCGCTTCATTTTTTCGTCTTGACCGTGTTAACATTATTTACGTTGTTGTATCCATTTCTTGTCTTGATTTGTTTACAAAATATTGAAAAGTTTTTGATGAGTTTTGGTTGTCAAGCTGTTGTCAAAATGCATGGCGCAGTTTTCTATGGAAAATTAGGTCTAATTGATATAGTTTTGTATATTTTTTGTATTGCTTGAAGTTTCTTTGATCAGTTTTCAGTAAATATGGACTATAAAATGAAAAGAAATGGAAAAAACTGAATAAAATGAAACACTGCACGAAAAAAATGTGTAATGGTGACAGCGGTTTTTTTTTTTTTTTTTTTTTTTTTTTTTTATTATTATTATTTACATCTTTTTTAATCTCAAAGTATTTAAGATACTTCGGTAGGAATATGAAATCACGGGCCTAGGCCAAGTGAAGTTCATGTTCTGGTAACGATCTGTTATTTATGTCTTCCTGCAAAAATTTCCGGACAATGCGGCATGTATTAAGGATCGCAGCTTTTTGCATGGTCATATAGGCATTCTCTGAGATATATTATTATTATTATTATTTAGGCCCGCTCTTAACAACATTTTTTTCACGATTTTAAACCCAAATTCATAACTAGAACATTCAACAGTGCGTTCCTATCGGTTTAGTGCCTCTTTGTAGCTCGCCTCGAAAAACTTGGGTATGTTTTTCGAGGTTTCAGGGTAAGTTGAAATTAGTAATTGATCGGTTAAGGGTTAAGTTTTTCTTTAACTTTATGCACAGGTATACGGAATACCTGTGCATACTATTAAAGAACTGATTGAAAAATCTCCATGTTTGTACGATGACACAAATTACTATTTCGAGACGAAATAATAATTATTGTCATTTTGTCTTTGATGTGTATGAGTCCGTCGAACGAATTTGTAGGTACCTGCTTCGGATTAATTTGCCGTCGTATACAGCAATACTCGTACACCGCACAGAAGACAGACCAAAGAAGAGATACCGTCATATTACAACATCTACGTAGCGATTCTGAACCCAGTCGGAATGATCTCGACCCGGAATCAAAACTTTCTGTCTTTGTCGTAACCGTTTAGAAAGACAGAGACAAGGATTGTCATTCCGAATTAGAGTCTTTCGGATTGCGTTCAGAATGAGTACCCTGTAACCTGATTCACAACACAATCGGATTGATCTCGACGCCGAATCAAATATCTAGTGAATGTCTAGTCTGTCTTATCCGTTTAGAAAAGGAATTGTCATTCCGAATTTGAATCGTTCGGATAGAATTGTGAATCAGCATGAGCTGCCGAAATCATGAAAAATTCTGTTTGCATTCGTTTCACGCCATAAACGTCGAAAATTTTAATGCCGATATGACTGTACTCAGATTCACAGGTTGGGGCTCGCATAAGCCTTGAGAATATATTTGCAATACCGCGCTAATAGTTTCTATCTACTTATGCTTAATATCGCATATCAATGGAGATAAAGATCTCCAACGATGTGTGGACACAAAGCCTGGACCCCGGCGATTTTACTTTTATTTGTAGTTAAAAAATACAAAAGCTAAGCTAAGCCCATCGACGAAAAGCGAGTTATACGACCATTTTACAGACCTCTTCCTATGTTGGTATATTTTTTCCAATATTTCAAAATAATGTATTTTTTGTTTCGCAGTGCATATTTAAATAACCTACAACATAAAAATAACACTGAAGATATGGTAAATATGGTCGTGTACCGAACCTACTGTTTCGTCGACTGTGGCTTTCTGGTTAACGTCACTTATTCCGAAGTCCAGATATACCTATAACTTTAAAACGGGACAACGAAAGGTTAATCACTTATTTTTTCATACTTCAATATAATTCTATAATTTCGATTTACATTTGTCTACATCACATAATCCGATTAAATCGTAAAATCAAAATCATACGTCTCTATACAGTTGTCATTTATCAAAACTGACTTGAAATATGTAACTATTTATTATCGTGCAGAAAATAATAATCTTATTATTATTTGAGATAATCTTTAAATATTTACACGAAATTATATAGATTATTTTCCATTTATATTAAGCCCTCCCCGGTTGCGAGTGAAATAGACAATAAAACCTTGAGCAGTGTATAAATAAATAGTATAATCATAAAACTACTTAAAACTAGAGGAATTAAAATAAAATCTATTCGTCTCCAACCATATTACTAATACAATAAAACGGGGCTATGTACAAACTCATGAACATGACGAAATAAAACAAATATTACTAAAGATTGCAATCTTCACAACTGATTTTAGTTTTTACACTAATTTGTATTAAAAGTAAGACCTATTTGAGGGTCTGTTCAATGTGTATCGAGACGTTTTCAAAATAACAAACATTGGTGATGAAGATGAAACTACGTATCAAATGAATAACGTTGACATATTCCAAGCAAATGTATCTAAGAAAATGAAACATTGACGCTACCTTTGACGAAACTGAGAACTAGATTTAACAGGAATTTTAGCACTATGAAATCACATTAGACTCGCACTGACATACGTGAACAGTTTTGTATACAAAGTCATGCGGAAACCCCATAATAAGTCGAAACAATTGCGTTCCAACAATCAACTAACTCGTACACTTTATACACGACGAAATACCATGGAAAATATTTTTCTTTGATTCATAGACTAGCTAAACGGTTAAAGACCGTTTACCTTAACCGTTTAGCTAGTCTATGAAGCAAAGAAAAATATTTAGTTTTGATAAGACTATATTAGCGCCAAAAATCGAATCACTGCTTTGTAAAAGTAACGTATATTGTGCTAGCACCTAGCACTTATCACCTGAAAAGGTACACATTGTTAAGGTTTGCACATAAACCCATTAACATTATACAGGATACTGCAAAGTAACTAAACGTTTAAGCAAAAACTAATGAAGTCACAGATCTTACGTTACCATCTTTTGATTAAACGTAGAATAAGCTAATCTGACTTAACACTTCCTTTTATTTTTATGTGTCATTTAAATCATAATTAATTACATAATATTTATCCATACATAATTCACACTATGCCTGCACTAAATGTAAATAGTCGTGATGTATCTGTCACATTAAAATTTTAAATCCATCTTATGGACGTTTACTATCAATACAACTACAATACGCGAAAACATACTATTCCATACAAAATTTGAAGTTTCGACACAGCAAAGTTTAGCGATTCGACTTAAGGGAGGCATCATAGTACAAATTGTTCATAGTATCTATACAACGTAATGCTTAGCACAGACTTTCGGCAGAACCGTGTGTATAGAATACCGTAAAATTGTAAACACTGTCAGATTATAATCTAACGCATGAGGTTATAATCCTACGGTAGGGTTAGGTTAGTTTATAATGGGGGGGCTACGCAAGAGGGGCAAGCCGCGGCGGGTTTCGTTGAGGAATGTGAGAGCGGCGTTCCCGCCGAAAACTGAGAGTTGTAACCCCGTGCAGGTTTTAATCAGTAGGGGCACCAAATCCATCTATGGTGTCGAGTCAGACATAACCCGACCGGGGCGGTAGGGTATGCATAAATACATTTCCTCCACGAAAACCAAAAAAGGTTATAAGAATAATCTGACGTCATTATTTTATAATGTGACGGTATTTAATTTTACGGTGACATATGTGACTAACTCTGTGACCCCACTACGAACAGCGCGCATGTTAAAATCACATTCACTAACACTGGTAAAATGTGTAGAAAATCCATTCAATTATTAGTTTAAAATATCAATGTTGTACCCTACATTATTTATTGCGGGATATTTACCATGGTTATAAATATGGTGGATGCTGACGGGTTAACACAGTTTACCCGTGCATAACATAAATACTGTGAGTTCAGTTCGAAACTGCTTCGAAATATCGGAAACTTGATCCAATATACGACCACGTATAATAAATAAATATTAGTGTAAATTTACGTTCGTTACGTTACTTCACGTTCGCTAAAAGCACTATTATTTTCGTTTTCGATGCATTAGTTAAATTCAGATCAAATTATTTTTTGTGCTTCGTATTCGTACTTAGGTCACAGACAGGTGTATTTAGCTTATTCAACATTAACTCAAAATGAAGAGTGAAATATTTTTACACCTCATTATTATGTTCAATAGATGCCGCTGTAAAAGGCAAATATCAATAACAAGCAAAAAAATAAGAATACGGTGGTCGAATTGATAACCTCCTCCTCCTTTTTGGCTTTTGGGAATCGGTTAAAATACAAAGTAAACTAGTTTGGAACGCATTCTTCTTTTGATTTCTATTCCTACTACTATCAGTATCATATATCGCCAAGGAGTTTTCAAATGCGACAAACATTTTTTTTTAAACATTATTACACAAACAATCTGCAGTTCCCGTGATATTTATGCATGTTTAAATACAATGAAATAAGCGTATAGATAATAAATGTAATTTAGTACCAAAACACTATCACTATCAAGTACGTAGATTGAAACTATTTTTTTGCATCTGAAAACTGCTAATTTATTTACAGTTTGTTGGTTTAAAAATCCTCATATCGTGCATTCAGAAATAGAAGAAGAAAAAAATGCTGATCACTTATTTTTATACAAAGATAAACTTACTTCTCTGTGAATAGATATCATCTCAACCCTTGTGCCAATTATTTAAGAATGTATAACGAAACTACAAAAGAAAAAAAAATAACAAATCAAATAATAACAAAAAAGAATATTATTATAGCAGAGATCCTAATACACCAGGTAGAAATAGTCTTTTAGATAAATCCCAGTTTGTCGGGCTCGTTCACAAATGAAAGCTCAGTCGTTTCTACAGAGGGTAACTCAGAAATGGCTTAGTATGCCGAAATGAATCTATTCCACACAACATTATAAATAATGTTTATAATGAAAACTAACGTGGTTGTTGTAGTCTTTAAATACTAAAACGATTCGGTCTGAGATTTGAGAAATTTACTCGAAATATATTTTATTAAATTATGTAACGCACCAAAAAAAATGTATTTTTATATACAGATATTGTAATTTTAATTATTATTTTATTGTTCCTTTCTGTACAAATTTACATTCTATGGCTGTTCTCAAAGCGGTTCCTTTATTTTCTGAGATTGTTACATTTTAAAATTAATTCGTGGGTTATATGTTCTATGGTTTATGTTCATACTATATTCAGTGGCAAACGAGAAGCGGTCGCGCGCGTGCAGTCTCCTAGATAAAGTTTTTCTTTTACATAAAAAGTTTCCACTTCCACTAAAAACTTAAAACAAAAAACAGAGAAATCGGTAAAATCGTTCTCAAGACTTACGGCCAAGGAATTAAGGTATATTTTATACAATTATGGTTGTAGATAGCAGGCCCCATTTCGCTTGGTTTGCCATTTCTGAGTAACCGAAAAAGAAATTGTCATGACATTACGCCACACATTTTTTGTTTTATTATTTTAGTCTTTTCACCAATTGTTCGCTGCATTATATAGTCTTAATTAATTTTTGAATATTGACCCGTAAACAGCATGAAACTGCATCTAAATATCGGGGAATCGCTAGACCGAATAACCATGATAATTAATCATACTAGTGTAATTAAACTAATCACTTTAACGTACAACTAAAAACGCCACTTAAGTCAACCACATATAATTTTCTGAAGATTTTTTGTGATTGTTTGCTTTTTTCAACGATTAGATGCATATAGTCAAGCTAGACTATGAATATCAAGTCTTACGTAAAGTTGTAGGTAATACTTTTATATAGGGAAGGGTAGGTAAGTAGATGAGAAAAACAGGAAAGCTAAAATAGAACTTAAGGACACAATTACCATGAATTTTATTGGTTATTTACTGTGGAGCGAGGACCCAATATTTCGATGCAATTATATGCACGGGTGAATGAATTCCATGCAATCGTCAGTTCACGTGAATGGTATATAACCACAGTACCTGAATAGTTTATATATATCACTCCAAAGCGGACTGCTGAGTTTTTTGACCGCCGGATCAATGCGTTTTATGTGATGACACAATTACTACTATTCGAAAAGTAGAGACGACCACGCTTTTCTTAATTCTCAAAGTACATAAGCGTAGAAATCATGGAAATTTATAAGTTTAAATTATAGTAATCGCTTTGTCAACATCGATTCCCAAATGATCAATATCTTTGATTCGAAAATGTATATCGTAAAGGTTTTCTGAATCGATATTTACGAAATCACAAATGGTACTTCGCAGCGGGGCATTGTTAAGTATTGAATAGTAACTTACACGAATGGAATCAAATTAGCCTTAGTTGTGAACTGGGAAAATAGAGACAGTTAATCAAGCGACATCATAGCAATGTAGTAAGGCGTTCTCAATATGCAAAAAGACCTGTCAAAGACGTGTCTCGGTCTCTTGTCGCGGTCGCGGCGCTAACTGGCGCCCACACAATTCCATAATGTCAAGTGCCTGTCGCGGTCTCCGCGCGATCCGCTACCTTAAGACGGTAGACCCCAAGAGTCAGGAAATGGCTGACCGTGATCCGACTATTGACTAACTAAAATGATCTTGGCTTCGAATTGCTCTCTTTATCTTCATTCGAAATTAAATTGATAGTAATAGAAAAGCCTTACTCAAAATTATGATTAACTTCTTCTGTAGGTCACAACCTTGGTAGTGCGGAAAAACAAAACGCAAAAAACAACTTCTGCAAACATATTCAAGTCTAGTTCGAACAGACCAGAATTACTGTAGCGTAAAATCCCATCGTTTCATACCTTTCGTCTGGACCAGTCTACCGCCGTACTAAAATAGTCATAGTTTTGATTGAGATCAGTAACAAACTTAAAACCGCTTTAGTTGGGCAGTCAAAGGCGGCACCATAGATCTGTGCTGACCTAATTAAATGTTTCTCCGAGTTTACACATTTTACAAAACATATTCCACGTATTTGTCTTTATTGGCTTCATTTACAGGTATTTTAAATCAATGTTAATACTTGAATTCTCTTGTTAAATCTATTTTTTAATATAGGTACTCTATATGTCAACTAAACTGCATGATGCATAAATTGGACGATCTTTAATGGATATAATCTGAGTGTCTTCAAATCGAAAGCGAATCGGTTTAATCTTAGTAGTGATGATACGATTTTCATAAACCACAACGTCATTTAACATCAAGCGAGATAACGATGCAAACCTATCTATAGTTCTCAGTACAGGCCCTGTTTTATGCGATTTTTGTTTTATTACACACAAATATGATAAAATTAAAACGATTATTGTTGATTTGATGACGTCTCTTGCGATGTTCAACTCGATTGTAATTGCTACGGGGCTCTCTAGTTCTCGATGAAGAAGGTAAAATAGAAGTGGGGTCGGACCGTATTGGTCATTTCATTTTAATACGGGTCCCAAATCGAGGTAATCGGTATTACGACTGGGTCAAAAATATACCATTCTAATTAGTCCGCCGGGTAGATTACGAAAAAATAAGGGACACGTATTTTTTTGTTTTATTAAATGATTAATAATAATCGACAAAGATACAGATCATCAAACTTCCGGAGTGCGTGACGTCATGTCTTCGTAAACATCGAACAATTAATTGACGACATTCGAAACTTGTAAGCTCTGTATCTTCGTCATTATTTACTTGTGAAAGAGAAGATGAGTACGAGAGAAGGCCTCTAGTCCCAGCAGTAGGAACATTTAGTGGGCTAACTTATGGGAAAAAGAAGAAAAAATACGTGTACTATATATTTCAATAATGTAACTGACCGACTTATTAGTTTTTTTGTAGTCATCATGGCTGTTGTTCATATATTTTTTGATTTGACAACGTCTCTTGCGATTTTCAACTTGTAATCGGTACGGGCCTCTTTAGCTATCGAAGAAGAAAGAAAAATAAAAGTGGGATCGGACCGTATCAGTCATTTTACTTTAATACAGACCCCAAATCGAAGTAATTATTGATCCATGGTATAAACAAAGGATTGTACGTATCATTTTAATAGTGTGAACAATAAAAGAAGTGGCATTAATTCATAAATGAATGCACGGGTAACTCACTTCAGTCATTCCAATCCGTCTTGAGTTTCAACCGCATCCAGCGGCCTTTTTCACCGCTGCTCATTTGTCACCGAACGCGGCCGAAACTTAAGTCGTACTGGACTGACTACAGCACACGTGAGTTTTCAATTAAAAATGTAAAACAACCACGTTAATTTCCATACTAAAATTCATTCATTCTCGAGTCTAGAAGAAAGAAAAAACAGAGGAGTGAGATCGGACCGTATTAGTCATTTTATTTCGATACGGACCGAGAATTCGAAGTAGTCCGTGGTCAGCGGGTGTAGACGTGGCCGCGTGGTCACGTGACCGCGTCCGCACGCCCGGGCCGTCAGTGCGCAGCCGCGGCCACCGCCTGCTGCTTGTGCCGCCGGTGGTCGTAGTTCACTAGCCGCTGACCGACTAAGTACTTGTCGTTCTTTATGTGCTCGTACAGTTTGCGGAATTGACGTATCTGTGGAGTCAAATTTGATCCATTTTTATATGCAGTTGAATTACTCGTTGATTTTATAAGGGCTAGTTTGTGGATTACTATGTATGTTTGTTCACTTTCTTCCCAAGTATCATTGGAGAGGCTGATCGGATTTGAATAAAGTTAATTGCATTGCGTAGTAATATAAATACATACATTTTTTTCTCACCTAGAAGACGCTTCCACTATGAGAAAGTTATATTGGCCGTGCTAATAAGTAACACTGTATCGGTGAAGACACAACCAGCGGCGCAATACTATGACCGACACTGCACTCTCGCTCTAACAACACACGTGTCAATATATCCATCTCTGTCTCACCTGGAAGACTGCGCCAGCGCAGGGGCGAGTACCGCTAAGGAGTAGCTCAAGGTATACTCTCCGCGCTAGTAAGTTACGCTGCGTCGGAGACGTCATTACTGGCAGCGCAATGCAATGACCGATGTTGCACTTTCGCTCTAACAACACACATATCAATATATCCGTCTCTGTCTCACCTGGAACACAGCGCCAGCAGCGAGTACTGCTATGAGGAGTAGAGCAGGGTACACTCTCCGCGCTAGTAGGTAACGCTGCGTCGGTGACCTTACAATCAGCCAATCAGTGGCGCGAATAACCTCTCGCTCTAACAACACGCGTATCAATATATCCATCTCTGTCTCACCTGGAAGACTGCGCCAGCGGCGAGTACTGCTATGAGGAGTAGCGCAGGGTACACTCTCCGCGCTAGTAGGTTACGCTGCGTCGGTGACGTCACAACCAGAGGCGCGATGCTATGCGCGAAAGCGTATGGCACGGCCAACGCCAAGCCGAGCCAGCACACTATTGGTGCGGCCACTGACGTTAAAATGAACCTAGAAAGATACAGACACAGATCTCATCTATTTCCACGATACGAGAGTAATCATATGATACATTTGCAACTGGCGTGCCGCCCCGGCTTCGCCCGTGATACTTAATATATGTATACCCTACGGCACTCAGGGATCACATAGATATCCAACGGTGAAATAATTTTTGAAATCGGTCTAGTAGTTCTTGAGATTAGCGGGTCAAACGAATCACCTCTTCAGCTTTATACCTTTATAGTATTAGTATGGTGCTTGCCGACCTACTAATATTATAAATGTCAATATTTTGATGTTTGTTGATCAATCACATTGTAACGTATGAACGAAACAGGTTGAAATTTGGAACTCGGATTATGGTCCGGGAGAACACAGAGACCACTTTTATCCAGGAAAAATAACGGGAACGTGAACTACGCAGGTAAAACCGCAGGGTCCTGCTAGTACACAAAAAATTGTGAAGTACCTACTTTATGATTGTCCATTTTATTTACTTTGTAAATGTACTTGTACGCTCATTCTTTTGTTTTTTTTGCACCAATTGACGAGTAAATTGAACAGTGACAGTGCCACCAACCTATCTGTAGAACGGCCAAAAGCGGAACTACTGACTTGCGAGTATTAAAGAACACAGAATTTATCTAGTTTTGCAATAGGTGCCAAGACTCTTCGATCGTGGCGCCATCGATACATTCTACAGATAAGTTGGTTCGTACTGTATGAATAAAGAACTTTGAGTTTGGGGTCTCAGTTGAGGTCCATCTCTCGAATCCCGTCCCGGTATGCCTTCTCTATGGCGCGGCGAATGCTCCAGTTTTTAAGGTACTAATTTATAGTACAGTGAAATGTTATTTTTTTAACTTGAATATACTCTTTCTTTTGTTTGCATTTCCTAATTTTTTTTCACTAATCAACTTGTAAAATATACAACGTGGTGGATTTACCCCCAACAATATTTTAACAGTCCATTCTAACACTGATGTAGCCTTCATCACCCAAGGTCTCTTTCCCCTCAGCACGGTAGATCACGAGATAATTCGAGTCAAAGTTTGACGTAAAATTTCCACCAAATCACCAGCTTCAACCCTAAAGCATGTACAGCAGACAAACGACTTTGCCGCCGACGCCGTGACGTCGTACAAAAATCAGTGCGGAGATCTGGCCATTAGGGGTATGTCAAATGAAATAACAATCAAAAAAAATATCTTTTTTATGGAAAAAAATTTTTGAGCTTTCATGCGTAATTTTCACATACATGATTCTAAACTTAATGTAGATGAACTACCATAAATATTGTTGCACCTTTCTGCAACACCTTGTATAAGCACAGTGCTACTAACTTATCTGTAGAAAGGCCAAAAGCGGGACTACTGACTTACGAGTATTAAAGAAACACAGAAGTTGACTAGTTTTGCCATTCGTGCCAACACTTTTCGATCGTGGCGCTATTGATACATTCTACATTTCTACAGATAAGTTGGCTCGTTCTGTATGAATCAAGAAGTTTAAGTTAGGGGTCTCACTTGAGGTCCATCTCTCGGATGCCGTCCCGGTAGGCCTTCTCTATGGCGCGGCGCATGCTCCAATCGGGGCCCATCATGGTTAGCGCGCAGACGATCTTCGTATACAGCACGCCCAGAGCCCAGTCCTGCCACACGAACAGGACAGGGGACTGCTCTAGTGGTACCCGGAGAGGGATCACTAGCACCTGGAATAGAAGCAAAAAAATAATAAGTTTTGGGTAGATTTTTAAGAAACTCTTTAATTTTATCATAGGTTTGAACTGAAAATTTCTTTTGACGCACCACACACACATATTCTTCGAGGGCTGTGAATGAGTGTGTGCTTTTTTTTCGAAAATGATGAAAATAGCCGTGAGGTTGCGCAATTTTCTGGTTTTTATCGAACTTGAAGCAGCTTGCAGCGTTGCAGCAGTGGACGGATGCAGACTGATGATGATGAAATAAAGTGTAAATGTAGCGCGGGCACATGTACACACTGACACACACCGCTCGCCGCTAGTGTACAGTCTGATGGTGAACAGTCGCCGCGCGGGCGAACAGCGCGCCGGGCGCTGCTAGTGTACACGTGGGGGACACTCACCAGCTCCAGCAGCAGACCGAACATGAGCGGCACCAGGCCCAGCAGCGCGGCGGCGGCGAGCGCGGCCCGCGCGCCGCGCCGCGCCCACAGCGCCGCGCGGGCGAACAGCGCGCCGGGCGCTGCTAGTGTACACGTGGGGGACACTCACCAGCTCCAGCAGCAGACCGAACATGAGCGGCACCAGGCCCAGCAGCGCGGCGGCGGCGAGCGCGGCCCGCGCGCCGCGCCGCGCCCACAGCGCCGCGCGGGCGAACAGCGCGCCGGGCGCTGCTAGTGTACACGTGGGGGACACTCACCAGCTCCAGCAGCAGACCGAACATGAGCGGCACCAGGCCCAGCAGCGCGGCGGCGGCGAGCGCGGCCCGCGCGCCGCGCCGCGCCCACAGCGCCGCGCGGGCGAACAGCGCGCCGGGCGCTGCTAGTGTACACGTGGGGGACACTCACCAGCTCCAGCAGCAGACCGAACATGAGCGGCACCAGGCCCAGCAGCGCGGCGGCGGCGAGCGCGGCCCGCGCGCCGCGCCGCGCCCACAGCGCCGCGCGGGCGAACAGCGCGCCGGGCGCTGCTAGTGTACACGTGGGGGACACTCACCAGCTCCAGCAGCAGACCGAACATGAGCGGCACCAGGCCCAGCAGCGCGGCGGCGGCGAGCGCGGCCCGCGCGCCGCGCCGCGCCCACAGCGCCGCGCGGGCGAACAGCGCGCCGGGCGCTGCTAGTGTACACGTGGGGGACACTCACCAGCTCCAGCAGCAGACCGAACATGAGCGGCACCAGGCCCAGCAGCGCGGCGGCGGCGAGCGCGGCCCGCGCGCCGCGCCGCGCCCACAGCGCCGCGCGGGCGAACAGCGCGCCGGGCGCTGCTAGTGTACACGTGGGGGACACTCACCAGCTCCAGCAGCAGACCGAACATGAGCGGCACCAGGCCCAGCAGCGCGGCGGCGGCGAGCGCGGCCCGCGCCCCGCGCCGCGCCCACAGCGCCGCGCGGGCGAACAGCGCGCCGGGCGCTGCTAGTGTACACGTGGGGGACACTCACCAGCTCCAGCAGCAGACCGAACATGAGCGGCACCAGGCCCAGCAGCGCGGCGGCGGCGAGCGCGGCCCGCGCCCCGCGCCGCGCCCACAGCGCCGCGCGGGCGAACAGCGCGCCGCGGCCCGCGCGCGCCCAGCCCGCGGCCAGCGTGCCGCCGCGACCCGCCGCCCAACACACGTACATACCTGACACAAACACACAAATATATACTTACCAGCTGAACGCGCGCGCGTTGCTACGCCATCTATCGAAAATTGGGCGTACCCAAATTCGGTTAGTTTAGGTTCTAATGACGCAACCTTTAAAATATGACATTATGCTGTCACGCAACGAAAGCTCTCAAAAAGCAATATTTTTCCCGTTTTTGTTACATTTTTCATTCATGCTCGGCTCCTGTTGATAGTAGCCTATAGCCTTAAAGCCTCAATAAATGGAATATCCTACAAACAAAGAATCTTTCAATTTGGGCCAGTAGTTCCAGAGATCCTTGCGTTCAAACAAACAAACAAACAAACTCTTCAACTTTATAATATTATATTAGTATAGATTTATTGAAATAAAAACGCATTTTTTTCCAACAACACTAATCTATCTGTATCGTTCTCACTAGCGTTTTATTAATTTTTCGATGGCCTAACATGAGAGTAATTCTAAGACACAGATCTAAACAGCTGTCAAGCATCGCACACTAGTAATTTGGGAGTTCAACTCGGTGAAAGTAATGAGAAGCAATCCTCATAAATCGTATTCGAATAATACGAATGTATGAACTGGAAGTGAGCACAGCACAACGCTTCAAGGAAACAGCAGTGAAGAGACGAGCAGTCTCAGGTACGTGGTGCTTAGTATTCGCTCTCTCTTGATCATTGACATCGTAACTTAAATTTAACGCATTACCCCAAGTGTGTACAGAAATCCACCAAAAACGAAGTGAGGTGCCAGTGCAGTGCGCTGCACTCGGTAAAAACCAATCTTGTTAAAATAGCGTATATATATAATTATGTGTATCAATAATGTTGGTCGACATTTGGAACAAGTACTAAAATACCTGTAAGTACAAACTGTTTACTAAAACAGTGATCATTGTAAATAGCTGATTCCAACTTATGCAAAAACTACGGTTTTTTTTACTACTCTTTATCTAATCAAAATTTTGACCAATTAAATCGAATGCAATTTTGCCGGTCCTAAACTCATAACAGTATGAAGAAAACTTGCCAATGATAACTTAAAAAATGTGGTGGCGTTAGGTTCGATTCGTTAATTTCATCCTGTCTTACCGCATGCCGCTGTGTACAGTTCGTGCACTCCATCAGACGCTTTGGGCAGCCAAAGGGCCATCACTTTCCTTCCAATTGCTACTGGAATCACCTGTGGAACAACAATTATAGATAAATTAATTCTTTAAGATGACTTAATTTTAAACAACTAATACTATACTACTAGTACCACACCTTTGCCAGTTATTCTACCGCCAAGCAGTAATGTGCAAACATTACTGTGTTCCAGTTTGAAGTGTAATGTTTCCAGAGAAATTACAGGGCTTAGAGATATAACATCTTAGATCTCTGGGTGACGAGCGCAGTGCAGTACTAGGTAATGATTTGGACTCTTCATGTTCCAATAGCTGCGTGTCACTGTACTGTCATGGGTTAGGTTAGTTTTTATCCTGGGAAAATAACGGGAACGGGAACTACGCGTGTAAAACTGCGATAATGCGAAAGTTTGTGAATACGCAAAAAGTACTGAAGAGAACTAACTGAATGAAATTTAGTAAATAAATGAACTACCAGGGTAATAAAGGGTACCAGGGTAGCAATAACATCGCCCTCTATTATATTTATAAGTGACTAGCGGTCAAACTCGGCTTCGCCTGTGGTTCACATTAAATATTATCCATGCACTCAGGGATCACAAACATAGCCAACAGTGAAAGAATTTTTATTTTTTATGGTCATAGTTATAGCTTTATATATAGTTTTACTGTGATAGATATTTGTTTGTTTACGTCACATTAACGGTTTTCTATCTAACTAATATTAATAGTGACTAAAACATCGCCAGGCAAATATTACCAATTATTCACTCATTTAATCATAAGTTTTTACAATAAATATACAAAACACGGAGATCATAAAAAACTTAAACACTAGAATGCCGCCTGCAGCGGGGCAGAGCACAAACTTCCGGTGGTTAAGGCTACAGAGAGAGGATCATCCTGACGATGCGTTCCGTGTCCAGAACGACTGCCTATTGTATCTGAGCATTGACCCAATCGTCTAGCAAAAGCCTCTTAAGATGTTGGTCGAGGCTTTACGCTATAAGACCGTTTACTGACACGACTATCGGCAGTAACATCGTGAGACAAGTCAAGACTAAGCTTGTCCTTCTCAGCCTTTACGAGGTTTTCGTCATGTTTACCTATTATACCTATATATAAACGAGTATTACCGAGACGATTTCTGGTTAGAATGGCAATGTTTCTTAATGACATTACAGAACTAAGAGATAGATTATTTTGCATCTACGTTAAACAAGCGCAGCGCAGAGCTAGACAATCGTTTGGACTCTTCGTGTTCTATTTGTCACGGTGTTATTTTGGGGAGGGGCGTGTTAAATACCAACAGACGCCTGTCTTGCTCGTAGCAATATTATACACATTTACATACATTCTAAAAAAGGTACTTATATTAATAAGTAATGACCTTGTGCTGTTAATTAATATATACAAATGAATATGCGAGTATTCACCGTGAATTAGGTATTTTATTTTAAAATGTGTAATAACCACGTTTTAGTTTTAGTGCTAAAATCTTTTGATCTGTAACATTATGAAGCAATGATTGAGCATTACTTATTACGAATAACTTACCAGCGTGAGAGCGCTCGCCATCACTAGCGAGACGGAGACGAGGGCCAATAGCGCACCGAGACGCAGCGGGAACCACGAGACTCGCACGTAAGGCTCGTAGCCGGCCGGCCCGTCGCGACGCATCAGCGCCTGAAACAAACAAACAGAACGTTTGAAACATTTCTGAAATTATACTTCTTCTGGCTTTACCTGGTGAGCGGCCGCAGGCGTGTGCGGCGGGTGCGGTGCTGGTGAGTTGTGACAGTAGGCGAGATTCGTACCATCGCCGATCAACAGGGTATCTAATCTGTGGTTTTACCCCTAAAGATGTTTCCCATAAAAACCGTTTTAAAAGCAGTTACCTGGTGAGCGGCCGTGAGCTGGTGCGGCGGGTGTGGCTCCGCTGGTGAGTTGTGACAGCAGGCGAGATTCGTACCATCGCCGATCAACAGGACGTCTACTCTATTTCTACGAAAACGTAATTTCGAAAAAAAACTCGAGACTTTCCTTCCCTCGTTCTACTTTGTTTTGTCCGATACAACATTGTTTGACGTTTAAATGTTCTAAGCATACTCTAATTAGAGTAGACTTAGAACATTTAGACGGACAAAACGACGAATCGAAGTAAAATCAGAGTTGGAAAGTCGCGAGTTTATTTCGAAATTACGTTTTCGTAGAAAGAGAGTAGACGTCCAGGGCATCTAATTTGTGGTTTTACCCCTAAAGATGTTTCACATAACAACTGTTTTAAAAGCGGTTACCTGGTGAGCGGCCGCGAGCTGGTGCGGCGGGTGCGCGGGCGGGTGCGGCTCGCTGTACCGCATCTCGCCGAGCAGGTACGAGCGCAGGCCGAGCGCGCCGGCCGCGCAGGCGCACCACGCGCGCAGCCCGGCCTTCAGCCACGTGCGCGTGTGCGACTGCTCCAACAACGCCGGTAGGATCACCTACGCAACATAAAATATGTGTGTTCAAGACCGCACGGCTGAAGTGAAAACTAACATTTGTTTAAGTATAATCAGAGGAATACCAAGATACGCCGGTATCTTCTGGTCTGGTCGAGTTTGGGTTCCACTTCCTATTTGTTAAAATTTAATTGTAAAACATGTAAACTGAATAAAGATTTATCTTATCTTAATATAAGAAATAACTATTAAAAACGAACGAATAATTGTAATATGTAATTCAAAATAAGGCTGGTCTAGTCGGAAGAACGGCGCCTCCCTATCCGGAGACCCCGGGTTCAAACACCACACGCACCACTGTCTTTTCGAAAGCATGTGCGTAATGCCGCTAACTTAAAACGGTGAAGGAAAACATCGTGAGGAAACCGACATGTACCTAGAATCTTTCGAAGTCATGTGTCATCCACCAACCCGCACTGGGTCAGCGTGGTGGATAATGGCCTAAACTCTCTCCTTGCGAGAGAAGACTCCGAGTCTTTAATGAGTCTTAAATGGTTTTTAATGGGCTGTTGATGGTGATAGTAAACAGAGCGACACGACAGTCAGAGACGCGGCTGAAGAATAAAGAATAAGAATATCAAAGAAGAGAATATAAGAATAAAAAAGAATATCCATCTAAGAATAAAGAAAAAAAATTGACAATCATAGTAACTGCAGATAGAAGTGAATAGGTTAAGGTATAACTCAGAATTCGATAGCTTAAAACTACGCGGGTGAAACCGGTGGGCATGACCATGGCCATCTAGATCATCCCAATTTACACGAAGATTTCTATCATTGACGAACGTGACGCTCGAGTTCAATTCACAGCCCACGGAAAATCTATATGTGGTGTGCCAAAAGAAGTGTTCACTTCAAAAAAAGACAGTGACAGCAGACAGCTGACTATCTTTTTAGGGTTCCGTAAAACGTAAAAACGGAACCCTTATAGATTCGTCATGTCTGTCTGTCTGTCTGTCTGTCTGTCTGTCTGTCTGTCTGTCTGTCCGTCCGTATGTCACAGCCACTTTTTGCCGAAACTATGAGAACTACACTGTTGAAACTTGGTAAGTAGATGTATTCTGTGAACCGCATTAGGATTTGAACAAAAAATAGAAAAAAAAAGAAAAATTAGGGTTGCCCCCCATACTGAGAACTGAAACTCAAAATTTTTTTTTTCGTCAAACCTACACGTCTGGGGTGTCTATCGATAGGTCTTATAAAATGATGTGGAGGTTTCTAAAATCATTTTCGTATACACTGAATAGTTTGCGCGAGACACACGTCCAAAGTGGTAAAATGTGTGTCCTCTAGAGGGGGGCCTCTAACTTCTAAAGTAAGACAATGAAAAATCTAAAAAAAATGTATGATGTACATTACTATGTAAACTACCAACGAAAATTAGTTTGAACTCGATCTGATGAGTAGTTTTTTTTTAGTACGTCATAAATACACCATTATTGAAACTTCGATCAAAGTTACAACGAACTACAAGAACTATGTGTACTATGTATATTATTATGTTACTTGCTGCAACGGAACCCAACGAGTCCAACTCGCACTGGGCGAGTCTAACTCGCACTTGGCAACTTTATTTTAATTACCGAGCGTCGCTGACCTTCATTCACAGCCCACGAAAAATCTGTATATGTTGCGCCCAAAGAGTTTACATAAATATACTACGTATAGAGTTAGAACAAACGCTTTACACCGAAAGCACGGGGAGTCTACCGCCGAACGAAAAATGTCATCGCTTTGATGTTTCTCTCTCTTTTCTTTTCGCTTGAAATGATAGAGAAGGCATTAATTAGCAAAGCGATAGGCGATTTAGTTAGGCGGTAGAAACGCGGGTCTGTTCGCTCTTGTGCCATAGCTAACATACACCTCACCTGCTTACGATTGGTACAAAGGAACCTTGCGGAAAAACCTGATCTATTTATTTATTCTTTATCTAAGGGTGCGCCAAAAAAAGTTTTCACTTCAAAAATATGCAAAACATTTTATTTTGGACAATAAAAAATTAACAAAAATGTTGATATGGCCCCGATGACTTCGAACTAGTCGTAACTGTATTTCGGAAGACAATGGCTCCTCCTATGGTAATTTGTAAATACATTACATTAGATAGAAATTAAATCACGGCTGGCTCTGGCTTTTGTGTAGGGCAAGTTTGGAGTAGTTTGGAGCCGGATGGAATTATTTAAGCTGCTGATTTTTTTGACGTGATAACGTCTTATAATTCATTGAAGCCGGCTGCACGCCCACAAAACATGACGTCATGTACCGTTACCGCGTTACCGTCGGTGGTTACCTCGCCGCATGTTTGTTACAGTTGTATTAATTATTTCGACCAGTAGTTCAAGCGGGGATGTAGCTCAGTGGTAGAGCGTTCGCTTTGCATATGAAATGCCCCGGGTTCGATCCCCGGCATCTAAAAGCTTTTTTGCATTGTTTTGATTGAAAATGACTAAATTCTACTGATTACTACTACTCAATACATACAAATAAATTAAACAAATGAAATTAAAATTTTCTTTTGAAAAATGCTACCATTCCATCAGTATTTTCTTAAGACGTTGTCACGTTCTATCGTCAGTAAACCGACTTTACAGACAAACATTTTTTTAAATATAATTTTTCATGTCGATAGTCAATGTATGGCACTCTTATTATTCTTTATTAAATCTATTATGTTGTTTAAAAATCGACATTAATCATCTCGAAAAATAAATAAAGAAAATATATGAGTAAAATTCAGGGTGGGGGTGATTGATCTGCATTGACGTCCCGCTAGGGGTGTATTATGCACTTCCCCCCGGCCAGCCTACCCAAACCAGCCTAGCTCTTCAAAATAGCCGAGCACGGCCTCGGGGCGCTGGCATACTAGTTCCACTCCCATTTCGTCAATGTTGTTTCTCTGCATACTCTATTTGAAGTTCCTTCAAAGAGTCCCGATTCTAATCTTATACTTTTTGTACCCTCACAGCATAGCAACAAATATATGAGTGTACATCGTCCACTATTAAGATGAAATGTAACCATATTGGAGGTAAAAATCACGTGAAAACTATCCAATTCGGTTCAGTAACCCTCGAATTTTATACACAGTAACACATTTAGTAATTAATTATTTTTATTTGGATTTTGAGGATGGAGAAATGTATAAATACATATTTTTACATAAATTATTACAAGTAAAATTTGAATACAAAACTATTCACCTCAATGAGGTATGTGAACCATTAGATGATATGTCAATGATTCATTCTAGGACAGACACCAAATTCCAAATATACTGTTTCTACTATTTACAATGAGCATTTTATTATTTACATTGTTAATTGCTTTAAAGGTCATTACTTTGTTAGTCTAGTTTTAAAAACGAATTCGAACTATCTACGAACTATTATCAGAATACCTACCTAATTTACAGCTCTATTTTTTTATACTAATCTATTTTGTTTTTGGAAAAGGATTTTATTTTTTAAGTGAAAACTTCTTTAGGCGCGCTATAGACAGAATTTTCGTGGGCTGTGAAATGGATTCATCAATCGTCACGCTCGGATATGATAAGAAATCTTCGGGTAAACTCGGTAAAAACGGCCAGGTAGGTACCAGGGCAACAGAAACAGTAAAGAGTTTCGATTACCTACCTCCAACAGCCCAGCTTTTATCTCCAGATACCAGGACAACAGAAATATAAAAGAGTTGCGTTTGCCCCTAGGTACCAGTACCAGGGCAACAGAAACAGTAAAGAGTTGCAATATTTTGTACAACTTCGTTCCATCAGAATGTCCCTTGACAGTTGACACCTCCCAAATATTTTGAGTTATAAGTTTTCACTTCTATCGGCAGTTCCTATGACTGTCAATTTTTTTGTATTATTCTAGGTTTACACTTGACCACCATCACACTGATGTTAAGTGATGATGCAGTCTACGATGAAACATGCTTACCTAGAATAAACCGATTGACTGTCAATTTTAAGACACCAAAATCATAACCAGGGTGGCTTTGGCTGGCCTGTTGGCTCAGTTGGTAGTAAGTTTACCTGTGAAGCCATGGGTTGTGGATTCAATACCCACACAGTGCAAATGTTGGTGTAATGAATACAAATATTTGTACTGTAGGTATTTTATATGTATAAAAAGTATGTAAAAATATATTAGTATTATATCAGCTATCTGGCCCTCATTGTACAAGCTTTGCTTAGTTTGTGGCTAGATGGTATTGCGTGTGAAATGTCCAGCAATGTTTTAAAAAGAAACTGTTGGTAAATAAGTCACTCACGCATCGCATTCCACAGCCTGGATGTTCTTATCATAAACGTGGTACGGCGCCTCGTTCAGAGTTTTTGGAACGTCAACCATGAAACGATGTCGCTTTTTCGAACTACGATTGTATTTACTATTTGATCGAGCTTTTGCTAGCAATTTTATTTCAAAGTTAGGCACTCGTTGCTTTACGTATTGGCTCGTTCAGTGCCGAACGGCCAGCGAACCCACGCAATCCCTCTCCTTGAAAATGGCCGCCGTATGCGGCACAAACTTAAGTGGGACTAGACCGGCCATATCATACGTGAGTTAATTAAAGATGTGTAACAAAGATTTTCATACTTAACTTTTTAAAGTTGTAATGACTCTTTTCAGAGTCCACCTGGGCAAGTACCACCACACTTTTGTCAGTTACTCTAGCAAAGCAGTAATGTGAAAATATCACTGTGTTCCGGTTTGAAGGGCAATGTTTCTAGTGAAATTTCACGGTATAGAGATAAATTTTGCGCAAATTTTGAGATACGCGGTTTTTCATTTGCCCACTCCACTCTGTCAATGTTTGATTTACGACAAGGTCGAGTGTATTCCTCGTGGGATCGTTTTATATGTGCAGTGGACATTATCGTTGTATCTTTAATTAAATCTTCCAAAAGACAAAAAATAAGTCCCAATTACACAAACTTTACACAAATTTATAACGAGAAATTGAACCCGAATTCGACTTACGCGACTATCGTTTGGTCCCGTTACGCGACTATCGCGAAATCCAAGGTATTGCTGTAATACTATAAAAACTATGGTTTAAATTTTGTTTACCTGCAGCAACAGCAGTTCCAAGCTAAGCTCATTAACAGGTGCCTCAGCGTGCACTGAGACAGCGTACGGCAGGAAACCGGGCAGTGTGTGTTTGATCACTCGAATCGGTAGCCACAGCATGAAGAGGACAGCCGTGCCGAATATCATTGCCGATACCACTAGCCTCCGGATATGCGACCACACTGAGAGATGGATCATTTCCTGAAAAGAAAAAAATAATCATTTTGTACTGCAGCCAAAAAGATAATTAAGAATCAGTACTCAAATAACTTTTTCTTTATTTTTTTGGAACGAAGTTGCTTACGGCAGGCTTGGCGGAGACAGAGATATTGCTGCGTGACCGAACTGAAAAAAATGTGACACTACTACAACAGTAAAAAAAAACATATGACGCGTAAAAAAGCCTGTGACCAGTGTTGCTAACTTTATTTTTCATAAATATGAGGATGATCTATGTTATCTGGAGGAACTTAGTACCTACCCATTACACCACATTTTTTATTGTAATAGGTAGGTTTTCGCTTGACCATCTCAGCTGATGTTAATAAGTGACAAAGCGATCTACGACGGAGCGTTTTCACCTAGGAGAAACCGATTCACTCTCGATTTGAAGACACCAATATTACAACCATCGTGAAAAACACTCAAGCAACATATTCCACAGACTAGATGTTTTTATTATGAAAGTGGAGTCAAAGCTCCTAATTAGAGTCTTTGATATATTAAACATGAATCCATGTTGCTTTTTTGAATAGAAAAAAGGGTATTAAATCATACAGATCAGTGCACTCTCTCTGAAATGCATCCAATAAAAATCAATACAGTAATAAATTATTTTACAAAAAAAACTATATAAGTAATAGTATTTTATTATAACTGCTTACCTGGACAGGACTAAAATCTGGATCATTCAGATTCTTCAAGAACCACAGCACACCAGGTCTTAGCACTTCTCTCAGCAGTAGTATAAACGAGGCAAAGTAGTAAACATAGACCATTCCAACCAGCCAATGAATGAACATCAGAGTCCAGGGGGCGGCTTGCAAGCTTGCTTCCCGGTCTTTCAGAGTTGCGTCAAACATGGACAGGGAACAGAGGTCCAGCCACCAGCCGCAGACAAGAGGGATTACTCCGATCTGGGGAAGAATTATTGACATGGATAAGTAGTCCCGTTTAACACTACCTTTGCAACCAAATATGTTGGTAGATTAGTACAATAATTCAAATGTATTGTTACCTATGTTTACATGTTGTTACATAATATGGACTCAATTTCATCATCACAACCGACTTTAAGGAAAACATTGTACATAATACATATATAAGCTAATACACACTTAGTGTAATAATTTGTAAGAGTTGTGTTGTATGAACATATTATGTACAATGGGTTTATTTGCATAAATAAACTAATATAATAAAATTAAAATAATGTTTAATTGTGCTAGAGTAATTTGATAAGCATAGTATGACAATTTCAATAATTTCACATATATTTTACCCATTTAGCACCCATATTCATTCTTCTGAAAACACACCCTTTCAAGAGAATCAAAGCTAAAACAATAGTAGTTATGTGGTAGACCCCTCGTTAGCTATATTTTACACAAATTATGTGCAGTATAATCACAGCAAAATTCATCCAAATAAAATGAATTATCTAAAATAGTAAAAAACACACATAAACTATCTACTTGTTTGTTTTATGTGTTTCAACTCGTTATAAGTTTAGTGCTTCCGCCAAGAGAGTTCAAAATTCATCCACAATAGATATTTACGTCTTTGAAGAGAATTTAGCATGGAATGATGCCAAATTAACAAGGAACTTTACATTTATTAACACCAGACTAGGATTTAAATGACATTTAGTGTTATTTTCATGCACTAAGAATAATAATTTGTAGCAGAAAGTTATGATCCATAGTTCAAAAAAATATAATTTTATGACATTGTGGTAGTCGTAGAATAGTGAGAGATATGACATATAATACGATTTCAGGCCCATTATTGTTGTTATGTATGTTTCCTCAGTAATTAATTTTATTTATATTCCTAAAGATAAACTTACTGTTTTAATCAGTACTTGATATGAAATTAGGTCATTATGTTTTTCAGTGTAAAAGATCATGTTATTGGAGTCATGCAGTTATAAAAATTATTTACTCTCCCTTTTGTTTTAGTATTTTTGATCACATGCTTCATATCAATTATTTATTATACACTAGCAGTGCCCCACAGTCACACCTGCATAGTTCGCAATTCCATTATTTTCTCATAAAAAAAATGGCCTAAGTTTTATTTCAGACTATTATTTTATTTCTACTACTGATTACCTATCTATGAACCAAATTTCATCCAGATCCCTTTAGTCGTTTTTTTGTGAAAGAGTAACACATCCATACATAATTCAGGGTTGGGGTGATTGAAGTGCACTGATTTCCCACTAGGGGTGTATTGTGGACATCCATACATCATCTCAAAAACTTTTGGGTATAGTAGGATGGTGTCTTAAGGCCCAATAACACTTTAGCCAGGTAATTTTACTATATGAACAGCTTAAACCATTTTTTGGGATTTTGATGTTCGGTCCATGGAGTAAATTTTTCATTTTGATGAGTAAAATTATCCACGGAATTATTGAACTTTTTCAAAACAGATCAGGTTCACTTGTTTACACAAGGTAAGCTGGTCATAATATCTCCTAATCTGTTTATCTATGCAGGTGTTCAACTGTACTGTACAAAAAAAAAATATTTTCGCTTCACTTAAACTAGCTTTGGACATGAATTTGGACTCAGCAGTGGAAAGTGTGGTAACAGGGTAAACACACCAATTTCTCCTAATTACCTAAGAAATTGATGATTTCTATAGAAAACAGAAAACTGAGAGCTATTGCTTTAAAGTACTATGTTTTTGTGGTGTAATAAAAAGATATTGACAGACATAGGAACTCACCTCAACAACAGACAGCAGAGCAACTTTCACAACAACATAACAGAAACCTAGAGCCTTCTTGGCACTGCGGAGGCGAAGTAATGAAGCCATTGCATGTAGTACTGCCAAAATAGCTCCCACCAGCACATAGCCAGCTAGAGCCGTCAATGGACCAGCAAAAGGCCCCTCGGCAGGTACACCAGCCATTGCAGTTCCCAACTTGCCAATGTGATATGGACAAAATGCAAAAATGACAATAAACAGGGTGTTTAGAGAAACTACCCAAAACACATGTTCAAGGAACACCATAGAACCGTCCAGTCCAAGCAAGCGAGCCCATGTTAGCTCCTCAGCTGCTGCACGATCCCATTCCATTGGGTTCCTCCAATCTTCATCTCCCACTAGAGGGTCTTCACCACCTCCTCCATTACCCTCTTCTCTAGCTGCAATGTCCTCTCCCAAGTCCTCATTAACTCTCTCATT
The DNA here is from genome assembly GCA_963693475.1 of Ectropis crepuscularia. Taxonomy (NCBI): domain Eukaryota; kingdom Metazoa; phylum Arthropoda; class Insecta; order Lepidoptera; family Geometridae; genus Ectropis; species Ectropis crepuscularia. Next base: position 21,075,156 of record OY856354.1, on the reverse strand, counting down.
ATTATTATCTGGTAAAGGCATATCATCTGGCATCGGACCTGGCAAGTTCTCTCTCTCCATCCAATCTGGGCCCCCACCATGCATGATCTGCTCTCTCAACCACACCAAACCGATGAAAGAGAAGAGAGTACATGTCACAACAAAGCAACCAGAAAAGACATCCTTTGCAAGGTTTTCAGCAGAGACAATATCAAATGGAAGAGAGATAACCGGGTCGAGTGAACCAGAAAACAGACAGCGGTACGTCCTGCACGCTGTGAGAGGTACGATACCGAGCCAAGCGAGAGCTACCAACGTGTAGTGTAGCCAATCCTTCACAGCCGAGGCCACGGAAGTTACGAGACCGCCGACTACGTCGCGAATAGGCAACCTTCCTGGCATGTCCGGCGAATAAATCGGCATGAACGAAAACCGATGTCCGCACAACTCGCAGATTTCCTTCCGGGAGTATCGCATCCATTGCACCAGGCATTCTTGATGAATCCATTTAATCGACCCTGTGCAGATGCAGGGGTGAAACAGCGGTCGATCGGATGATGCCTCCGAGCGGCAGAATCTGCAGAAGTCCGCGCCGGACGAGTCTGAATCCATCATTGTCTTCAATCCAGTTTGCCGTGTTGATTATACGATCTGAAAAAAATGAAAGTTGATTCAGTACCAAATGGATCAGTTAATTCAGTTTTTAAGCGTATTACATATGAGTTGAGCAAATAAACCACGTACCGTTAAACAAATAACTGAAAAACAACACTTAACTAACAGATTTTAGTAAAACTGAGCAAATTATAGCAAACGGAACAGACACGATATCTCTTTGTTTGACAACTGCGCGAGCGAAGAGCGAAGAGCCGAAGAGCAGAAGGCAAAGTTGCCAACAGTCGCCAGTAGGCAGTTTTATCAAAAAAAACCTTAATTTCAGCTGTCAATGTCCAAACATTGGTTTTATGTAGGTACAGCTTGGTAAACAAGATTTAGTTGTAAACGACATTTTTTTTTTGTATTAAAGAGTGACGAGACGAGCAGGACATGTGCTTGATGGTAAGCAACATCTCTGCCACATAACAGTATAGTGACACACGGCTATTGGAACATTTTGGGGCGCCATAGATAGGTTTTTTGTGAATTGAATTTTAGCGTTACGCTCAGGAATAATAAGAACTCTAGATAGTCAATGGCCATGGTCCCGAGTTTAACCGAGAATTTGTTATCATTCCCGTTTGTGACGCTAGAATTCTATTCACAGCCCACGAAAAATCTGTATGTGGTCGCAAAAGAAGTTTTCACTTCAAAAACAAACGGCAAACTTACTCTGTGAAGTGATTACTTAATATTACTCACTGATCCTGCAGGTCTACTACGAAAACAACCTCCGAATAATCGGATCCGACTGACAGCTGTCCGAATAATCGGTAAGGTAATTAAATGCTTTCGGAGTAAGGTTTACGACACAAAAACAGCAGCAGGTCTACTACGAAGTCCGATAAACGATAGATCGGCAAAACTTATGGACATTTCTAACCACGAAACACAATCAGTCGGTTGATCGGATCGGGCGTTTCGTTCATTTCGAATTCCGACCGTCATAGATTTGACAGTTTTTGTGTCGTAAACCTTACTCTGAAAGCATTTAATTACCTTACCGATTATTCGGACAGCTGTCGGTCAGATCTGATTATACGGAGGTTGTTTTCGTAGTAAACCTGCTAGTCTACTACGAAGTCCGATAAACGATATATCGGCCGAACTTATGGACATTTCTGACCACAAAACAAAATAAGTCGGTTGATCGGATCGGGCGTTTCGTTCATTCCGAATTCCGACCAGTCAGTTGATCGGTTCTGATCAACTGATCAACTGTCGAAATGAACGAAACGCCCGATCCGATCAACCGACTGATTGTGTTTCGTGGTCAGAAATGTCCATAAGTTCGGCCGATATATCGTTTATCGGACTTCGTAGTAGACTAGCAGGTTTACTACGAAAACAACCTCCGTATAATCGGATCTGACCGACAGCTGTCCGAATAATCGGTAAGGTAATTAAATGCTTTGGGAGTAAGGTTTACGACACAAAAACTGTCAATACTTAATACTCAAACATTTATTGCTTCATTATGTTACAGATAGTCAGGATTACATGAACAGATAAATATCAGATTAAGTCGTAACACAACGTACCCCAATGGAGCATTGCAATTTAAACAATAATCTTTTGGAGCGAAGTGTCTTATTCCACAGTCAAGATACAAGTTTTCCATCGTCGAAATTTCTAAGGTCGTCGGTTAAAAACTCTGTTATTTTATAATAGGGTTTCGAGATCAGCAGGTCTCTCAAGGTCCTAACAAACTTACGCTCATCGTCAATTGTCTTAATTTTAAGAGGCAGTTTATTATAATTTTTTATTGCTGATGCATGCGGGCCGGAACTATGTAATTTTAATTTTGACGTAGGTACGTTCAAGTTATATTTATATACCGTCCTGATAGGGTAGCGCCGGTTGTCTACTACTTTTTCAAATAAATTTGGATGTTTTTTTACAAATTTGCAGTTTTCAAATATATATAATGATGTCAATGTCAGAATTCTGTATTTAACGTATTTAATGAAATATGGTTTATGGAAATGTGGTTTGCTGATGTCGGGGAGTTTAACGTTGGCAAGGATACGCACGCATTTCTTCTGTAGGATGAAGAGGTCAGCGGCATCAACACTTCCACCCCAAAGTAAAATCCCGTATGTCAGCCTGGAGCAGGCGTACGCGTAGTAAGCCGATAAGGCTGTATCCAGGGTAGCGATTCTGAAACCATTCGGTTGCATCCGACACGGAATCTCATCTCTCGGTCTTTGTCTTATCTGTTTAGCATGACAAGGACCGAGAGATGAGATTCCGTGTCGGATGCAACCGAATGGTTTCAGAATCGCTACCCTGCTGTATTCCTGTTTCTGAGCACAGATGTTTCTGAGTCACTGATCATTAGGATCATTGTGACTTACTCTGTGCTCTGTGAAGAGTATCTCTTACGAGTACTTAGTCTGTGACTTGTTATATGGCTCTGTGAGTCTGTGACGGCAACAGAAGAACGAAGAACATAATAACAGATTAATGATCTGTGGTGTGGGCAACAGTGGATCGCAGTAGCATTATGCTACTGCGATGCAGTGTTGCCAACCGTACGATTTAAATCGTATTTATACGATCTTTATAGCTCATGTACGATGTACGATCGTGAAGTCGAAATCGTACGCAATATATACGATCTTTTGAATGGAATCTTACATAATGAAAAATAATCATAAATTCATTGTTTTATGTAAAAAACAATACAAGTTGAAGAGTTGTTCGAACTGAACTTCTTATTTGTGCTAATATCTCTACCACTTATATTATAATCATAATCATAATCATTTATTAATTGCAACATGTACATGACATTGACTTAAAACTTAAATCTAGTAGGTACATGACCCTGTTAGGGCGTAGCAACACAATTACAATAAAATAATAGTTAAGATAGACAAATAATTATTTGACTGAGATATCATAGTCAATTTTTTATCCTGTAGCGTTAATGACGTGTGTTTGAGACATATTGAGATTCTTCTAAAAAATCTTTGACGTTGTAGTAGGCCTTAGTAAGTAGCATGTTTTTTAATTTTGTACAAAATATTTTTTCGTTTTGTTCTTCTCTTATATAGCGTGGTAATGCATTAAAAATTTTAATCACCATGTACTCTGGGCCTTTTTTTATTATTTCTAGTCTTGGTTCAGGGGCTATAAGCTGATATTTACGTCGGAGGTTGCTGTTAAACGTGAATAAGTTAGAGTGTTTCTTAACGAACATGGCAGCTTCTAAAATGTAAATACTGGGTAATGTTAGTATTTGTTGTTTAATAAAAAATGGTTTACAACTATTGCTTTGGTGGATATTTGCTAGAATACGTATACATTTTTTCTGGGTAATAAAAAGAGTCTTTGCATCTATACTGTTTCCCCATATTACGATACCATACCTTAACCAGGAGAAAGCATACGCATAATAGGCACTTTTAGCGGTCTTTAGATCGGTATTCGATTTTAGAATAGATAGCGCATATATGAACTGAGACAATTTTGTTTTAGTTTTGGAAATGTGTGCTTTAAAATTTAAATGAGAGTCGATGTCAATACCGAGTAAGGTAGAAATATTTGTTTCGTCGATGTTCAGAAGTTTTGAGATAGTAGTAAGACTTATAGGGTTTTTTTGGAAAGGATGAAATTGGATTATTTTTGATTTTTTAATATTTAATTCTAAATTGTTTGATGACATCCAAGATTGTATGCGCGTGAAAATGTCTTTGATTTGATGTATAGATGTAGTATCAGATGAACATTTAAAAAGTAGTGATATATCATCTGCAAACAGTATGCATGGAATATTTAACATTTTCGGTAGATCATTAATATAAATAAGGAATAAAACACACCCTAGAACACTACCTTGTGGTATTGACCAGTTTAAAGTTATTAGATCAGATCTAATACTTTGTTGTGTGGCACTATTTTGATGAAAGTGATTGATTTCTACCAACTGTTTTCTATCTGTAAGGTAAGATTTTATCCAGTTTAGGGGTTTACCTCGTATTCCAATATCATGGAGTTTTGATAATAGTATTCTATGTGATACCCTATCGTAAGCTTTTTTCATATCAAGTAGCATACCGACAGCGTGCTGTTTTTCTTTAACGTGGTTTAAAATTTGCTTAATGTATTTGTATATTGCAAGAGTAGTTGTAGAGTTTTTTCGGAAAGCATGTTGATTTTCGTTTAGTAATTTATACTTTTCTAGAAAATTGTAAATGCGATTTGATATTAAGCTTTCGAAAATTTTTGAAATCGCAGGTAATAGTGCTATAGGTCTATAGCTATTTGTGTCATCAGGCTTTCCAGTTGTTTTTAGGATTGGTCTTATTCTGGCAATTTTTAGCTTTTCTGGAAAAATTTCTTCCTCTATTGATTGGTTAAGTAGTTTAGTTATCGGCTCCGTTAATTCAAAGATGCATTTTTTTATAAGTGTGGGAGGTAGCTCATCAACCCCAGTACTATGTTTGTTTGGTAATTTTTTAATGATGCTAAATACCTCTTTTTCTGTGGTCGGGAATAGATACATAGAGTTAGTTGTTGGTTCTCTAGTGTAATAAGTTTTTACGTCAGTACTTGATGTATTAGGTTTACCAATGGACGTGAAATATGTATTGAATGTATTAGATATGGCAGAAGGATCCTGTAAAACTGTGTTTTTGTATTTAATTTGAAATTTTTTATTGACTTTCGTTGCTGTTTTGTTTGTCACTTCTTTTATTATAGTCCACATTGTTTTCGTTTTGTTTTTTGATTTATCCATTCTTTTTATATTACTAAATTTTTTGGAAGTTTTAATACATTTCTTCAAGATTTTTTGGTATAGTTTGTGGTGCTGTTTCAATATTTCGTTATTTGTATTGTTAATCAAAATTTTTAAGTTTCTTTTATTTTTACAAGCTTTCCTTATTCCTTCAGTAACCCATTTTTGTTTATTATTAGGTTTTACGTCAATTTTAACGAGAGGCATATGAATATTTAGTAATGTACTTATTATTTGGTCAAATTTGTTGTAATTGGTATTAATATCGCTATGACTGTTAATGATTTTATTCCAATCAATTTGAGATAAGGAGTTTTTGAAATTACTTGTATTTCGATTGTTGAAGAGTCTTTTACTAATGTATTGTTTTGTTTTGCGTTTAATTTCGTATGTTTTGGATTTCAACGTGCAAACAAGCGCTTTGTGGTCCGAAATACCTAAGTCTACAACGTTTGTTTCACAATCTCGCCCTTTGTTTGTGAAAAGTAGATCTATACAGGTGGCTGTTGTCGACGTTATTCTGGTTGGCTGGGTTATCTTCTGATGGAAGTTATTTTCGAGCATATGGTCACATAATTTGTTATATTCATTTGGTTTATTTTCACTGTCAATGTTAAAGTCCCCACCGATTATAATGTGCTTTTTTGTTTCCAATTTAAGTTTTGTGAATAGTTTGTCTAGAAAATCAATAAATATCTCAAACCCACGATCATTACGGTACACGGAAATTAAAAGTACGTTTTCTTCTGGAATTTCTATACCACACGCTTCTACGTAGAATTCTGTAGATAGATTGGTTATATCAACACGTTCCTTGTACTGTATGTTTTCTCGTAATAGTATGGCTACACCTCCGTGTAGATGTTTCTTCCTGTAGTAGGCTGCGGCAAATTTAAATCCATGAATTTGAGTTAAGCTCTTTTGTAATTCTGTTATCCAAGTTTCCGATAAGCACAATGCTTTAATTTTATTGTTTTCAGTTATGCTCTCTACGAGATGTATCTTGTTCTTCAAACATTGCACATTTTGAAAAATAACTTCAAATTCATTTACGAAAAAACATGTTTTCGGTATTTGTTTGCGTCTTAAAAGTAGGTGTGTCTTGAGGGTGGCGTGCGTTGCTTTTATTTGCATCAACAGATTTTTTTAAAATGGGGCTATTTACCCATGTTAGAAGGTTTTGTGAAGTTTGAGGATTCTCTGGCTCAATCGTTTTGTTATTTACGTCTTCATGGGTTTGCATGTGTTCTTGTCCGTTGATATACAGTTTTGTGTTGCGTATTACAGCATAGTTTCCTTTCTTCCTTTCTGCAATAAGTATATTCATGAGTTTCTTTCTTTCCTGAATTTCGTCTTGGTTTAAACATTTTGAGATGGCTAGGCCTGTTTGTTTGAAGTATTGGCTATTTTCCAGCAAAAAGTGGGCCATTCTTTTACTAGTGAGCTCTATGATAAGTGGTTTTTTGTGACCGCGATTTCCAATGCGCGTCAATTCTTCTATATAACCTGTGAGTTCTACATTTAGTATATCACGAAAAATTTTTATTACACGATTATATAGGTCGTCTTCATTCTCCCCAAAATCTTTAAGGCCATAGAGCACTAGTTTTTTCTTTATATTAGTTTCATTGGTCGCACTATTTATTGGTGACATGTGTAATTTTAATTCCGCAATATGCTGTTTGAGTAGAGTGTTTTCTTGTTCTATTTTTAAAATTTTTGACTGGATTTGTTTAAGTTCAATTTCAATTTTATTGTGCTTGTTGGTGGTTTCTTCTTTATGAGCCGTTATATCTTGTTCTAGTTTTTGGACAATTGTTTTTATCTCCAACTGTATGGAATCTTTTATATCTAATATTTTAGATAGTACGTGTTCTGAGATTTTTTTCAATTTTTCATCCAGCAGCGCGCTTATTTGTTCTAGTGTTACATTCATATTTTGTTCAAGGTGGGATGGTGTAGGTGATTCAGGTTTCTGGGTGTCTCCTATAATGGAATCATCTTCAAGAATACGTTCAGCTATTGACTTGTCAATGTTTTCGTATAGTGGGATGCGGTCGGATGTAATTTGAGTTTCATCATTTTTTCTACATAGCATGACGATACAACATTCAGGGCATATCCAAGTTCGCTCGAGTTCTTGTAAGTTGGTGACATAGTACTCTTTGTGTATGTTAACACATGAGTAGTGGTATTGTTTTTTACATTTTATACAGTGGAGAACTTCTCTTAATAACACGCGATTTGCACAGGCTGCACATTTTCTCATTTTTGTGAACAATTATTAAATTAGGTTGGTTTAATCAAAAATAACGTGCATACAAAACCAGTTGTCATTCGGTTTTTGTCGCTACGCGTTGCATCGATAATATTAACGCGTGACCTTGGACAGGCGCGAGCACTGCATTTTATTATTATAATTTTTAAAATTGCGTTAGATGCGGCGTGTCAGGGGCGGGGCGCGCGGTGCGGGAGGCGGTGTAGCTGCGGAGCGTTGAATTCCAGGAATTCCATCCACGCGTGGCTTCTTAATTGAACTTTAATTTTGATTTGATGAAATTTTAGTTTTTGTTTGTAGACTTTGTTTCAAACACTTTTCACTTTTCGCACTTATTGTTTGGGGCACTGGTTATAATTTATTTTGAGTATGCAATTGAATTTTGAATTTGTCATAGCTTACTATTTTTAATTCATTTTTAATGCGGAGGCGGAAAGAAATACGTACGCACCATGCGGCGCGGGGGGCGATGTCGATATTATATCTTTATACACAGCGTATTAACACCATATAAAACTGTGGCGAAATGGATTTCGAAATCAAGCGGCGCAATAAAGATAATTCGCATTATAAGACGTATACGATATTTTACCAAAATGTTAGAGGTCTACGATCGAAATTAGACGAATGTAAAAAATATATCCTCTTTTCGCCTGTGGATATATTTGTGTTCACTGAAACATTTCTGGTGAGCGGTGTTAGCGACGCAGAGATATTCCCGGCCGGGTTTTATTATTGTATGATAAGATTTATTCGTGTTTTGACCGTAACGTTCCTAAAAAATCAGCTATAATTTTTAATAAATATTACTATCCGACTTGGTTTACATCGGATATAATAAAAACTTTAAACGGGATGCTTCTAATACGTTCGCTGCTTATATTAGCTCAGTATTTTTGCCACAAAGTCCAAAGTTATCTGCCGCAGCTGCTGAGCAGGAAGCGGCGACACCTCTTTGTTCTACGCGTATTAGTCTTGAAGCTATTTCTCACGCAGATATCACTCTAGCAATCCGTCGCTTAAAACCTTATTCGTCTGCTGGCCCGGATGGCGTTCCATCCTTTATTTTAAAAGATTCTTTGGAAGTCGTCATAACACCTCTAATGTTTATTTATAATCTGGCATTGTCGACATCTAAGTATCCCGATGTATGGAAAGTGTCACGAGTCGCGCCAATACCCAAGGGTGGAATTGGAACTAAAGTCGAAAATTTTGCCATCCTCTCAGCCCCAGGCAAAATATTTGAATCGGTTTTAAATCGTCAAATTACCAGACAGATCGAGCCTAGTTTGACGGAAAGTCAGCATGGTTTTAGAGCAAGTAGATCTACGGTAACTAACCAAATTAACTTCGTTGATTACGCAGTCGCAAAAATGGATCAAATTAAAGAACTAGACGCCACATACTTCGATTTGAAAAAACTTGGCAGGCCTAGGAACTGCCGATAGAAGTGAAAACTTATAACTCAGAATTTGATAGCTTACCTTGGAAACTACACGGGTGTAACCGGAGGGCGTGGCCTCGCCATCTTGGCATGGCCATCTAGAAATGCGTCAGCATTTCCCATTGGCTGATGCGTTTCTTATCATACTTGCAATTATCATACTTGCGATTTGTATTGATATTGTATAAAAAAAAAATACACAAACCATTTAACCTGCATGTGACTCAATGTTAAAAAACTATTGAAAATGTTGAATCTAATTTTATGATAATAGTTCTTTCTTTATTACCTATGTATAATTTCTCAACTGACATATTTATAATTTATGCAAAAACAATAATTATAATGCCAGAGATCTTGGCAAAATAGAATGATCGCATAATTAATTTTAATAACATCTTAAATTGTACTCTATTTTGTGTGGAATAAATTTCATTTCATTTCATACTTATCAAATCCGAAGCTTTCTTATCATACCCGAGCGTGAGGAATAAATTCAATTCACTGCCCACGAAAAATCTGTATAGGCGCGCCTAAAGAAGTTTTCACTTCAAAATGCTTTCGACCGCGTCCAAAATGATGTTCTTCTAAAAAAATTCGCAGCTAATATTGGCTTCACTCCGAAACTACTTGGCTTATTTGCTACTTCACTGGTCGTCACCAGTATGTACAGTTGTCACGTTGTCAGGGTGTCAATCTGACCCCTACATGACCAATTCTGGCGTAAGTCAAGGTAGCACATTAGGACCAACCCAGTTTCTTGTCTTGATCAATGATTTGCCTGGGGTTGTTAGGGCGGCGAAATGTCAAATGTTTGCTGATGATTTGAAATTATACTTGGCTATTGGTAGTGCTGATGACTGTGAGGCGCTTCAGTGGGACATTGACAGTGTTGTGTCTTGGGCAGAAGGTAGTGAAATGGAATTTAATGAAACTAAGTGCAAATCCATTACATTCAGTCGTTCTCGCAATTTCAAATTCACTATAGGTACCGGGTCGCTGGTGTCCCTCTGGAGCGCGTCACGGAAATTGAGGACTTGGGAGTGACCTTAGATGTCGAGCTAAGATTCAATAAGCATATAGAAAATATTTGTCAAGGAGCTTTTAAGTCGCTCGGATTTGTCATGCGGCAGACGGCTAGGTTCCAGGACAAAAGTGCTATTGTGATATTGAACTATGCAATTGTTCGTAGCAAATTGGAGTACAATTCGATTGTCTGGGACACACGAAGACAAATACAAGTTGATGTTAGAAAAAGTACAGAAGAAATTCGGTCGATATCTGTACAAAATCCATTTTCGTATCCGTCTCTGTTCGTTGCCGGTATGGATGGCATAAACACTCTGCACACTAGGAGGAAGTGTGCGTTGCTGGCGCATTATTACCAGCTTCTGAATGGCGACATCGATAACCCTGAGGCCTTGGCTCGTTGCTCGTTCGCTGTCCCCGACCGGCTGCGCAGCTCGCGCGCGTACGCCGTGCGGAGACTCTTCCGCGCGCGCGCACCGACATGGCTAAGTTCGCAACGCTCTCACGGGCCCTTGCTCTACTCAATGACTTACTCGCTCATTCGCCAGACGTTGATATATTTTGTAATTATCAAGGAGAGTTTATCTCTGTAGTTATTAGTTTCTTAAGTAGGTAGCTGTACGATTACATGCTGTATGTTTGGGTTGACTTACATCTAAATAGTATGTTCTTGAATGTTTCAATTGTATTTGTGATTATTTTAAATTATAATGAAATACTGGTTCCTATGCGTGTTGGCATAAGCTGTTACAGATAGTTCAACTCATCTGTGCGCGCGGCGCTATGTGTGCGTGCGCTTGTAATTATACAACTTTCATTTGTGTGGCAGTGGCGCGGCAGTCGTCGTCCGAGCAAAACGTGACGAGCATACAAAGTAACTGTATATGTACAAGCTTACCCACACATAGGCCCGCGCGCACAGATGAGTTGAACTATCTGTAGCATAGTATACAAATGTTTTAAATAAATAAATAAACACGGTCTATTTTCTTGATATTTATGTGTATAGTTTATTCTGTGTTATTACGGTATTAACCTGTCAATTTGGTTCTACAGCCCACTTCTCTTCTCTCTGGGTGACGAGCACATTGCAGTGCTAGGTAATGATTGGGACTCTTCGTTCCGTATCTTGTGTTCCAATATTTTTTAGTTGCGTGTGCCTCGAGCACTTTGCTCATATTGTTGCTCTATAGTAGTAGTGTTATGGTAGGACTCTTAGCAGAGTCCGCCTAGGGAAGTACCACACCTCTGTCAGTTATTCTACCGCCAAGCAGTAATGTGCAAACATTACTGTGTTCCGGTTTGAGGGGCAATGTTTTCAGAGAGATTAGAGGCCTAAGAGATATGACATCTTAGATATCAGGGTGACGAGTGCAGTGCAGTGCTAGGTAATGATTTGGACTCTTCATGCTCCAATAGCTCCGTGTCACTGTGTTGTTATGTGGCAGGCATGTTGCTTATCATCAGGCACATGACCTGCTCGTCTTGTCACACTTTATTTAAAAAAAAAAAATTACAAAAATAAACATTGCCGTTCAAACCGGAGCATGGAGTTAATTGACGACAAAAATTGATACAAAATTATAATTCTAATCCATTTTTTAATTGATTTACATAATTTTATTGAAATCACATTGCGTACTATTATTTCTCTTGATTTCTTGGCAAAATACTATCTCATTAACCTTATGGTACGATTATCTCAAAAATAAAGTTGGCAGCACTGGTAGTAGTTGGTATATTCACTATATTGTACTTCTCTTATTGGTCTGTGGGTATATTTATGTTTGATTAGTGATCTGTGGTGGATCGTCCTGTTGTGTGCTGTGTTATTAAAATTATAATTTATTTTAAAATCTGAAATTAATTTGTATTTAATTAATGAAACTCTAGATCAGATAGATCGGACCGAGGCGTTTTGTTGTATTTATAGGTTTCGCATCTACTTGTGTAAAACTATTGGTTACGTGGTGAATATTCAACGGGTGAGCACTACAGAAAACCTTTTATTTAATTTATAACTAAGTAATTCCATTTTCATGTAATCTTTTCAAGATAGTTAGATACATTCTTTCAGCCACTATCCATCTAGAGATTTCTTTTATATCAGTGTGTATATTTATCATTTAAAATTGTTTTCTCGGCTACCTATGTGTATGTTACATCTCAGATCAGCAATGACGTGGTCATTGCTTGTATTCCTTTTAGACATTAATTATTTTTTTTTAATTTCAGGCTTATCTTCCTACCATGGCTTTATAACTTGGAAAAAGCGACGGACTTACGATGGAACTACCCAAAGATACAGTCATTAGCATTGCTAATCCTAACAGAAAAGATGATCCAAAAGCTGAAATTAATATATTATGCTTCAATTTGACTCCATACAGTCAACTGACACAGTTCCTAAGCTCGACTGTTTTCGTCTTTATATGTTATCTGGCTTATGGTTATTTCCTAGAACTAATCTTCTCCAAACCAGAAGTGAAATCTGTCAGTCTCTATATAACGCTGGTGCAGTTTCTGATAACTACGGCACTCAGCTATGTTGAATCGCTGATAAGGAATCCCATAAAACGGAAGTAAGTATTCAAGTTATTGCTTTGTGCGTTTAAAACCATAAATGATGGTTGCTTATCACATCTATGCCTGCAATGTAAATTAAATTATGGTTAAATGATTTTTAACTAGTACTGTCAGCTATTCCTATGCTAGAATGTGAATGGTCACAAAAAGCAGTTTGTAGATAGATATTATAATTTTGGTCCTAAACATAATCTATACCAGGGGTCACTAAATGGCGGACCGCAGTCCTCATCCAGACAGCCAAGCCATTGTGTGTGGACCGAAAAAATATATCCACCAGTATTTTTGTTGATGTGATGTCAATAGTTTGCACCAATTTCACTCCAAACTACAGACAGATAATCAGCAACAAAATATTACACTTTTCTCATTGATAAGTATGAGACGAACTTCTTAGCATTCCATGGATTCACCGTGCAGATGCCGGGTCCATTGTGTGGCAGAGAGAGAAATCCCAAGTAGATCCCGAGACTTGCGACAAGGGTAGGTTTAAGGGGCCCCTTTCCAACCTATTATAAATACCTTTGTAATAGGTAAATAATAAAAATATTGGTGGATAATTCTCACACAACACCATCTGACCCCAAACTAAGCAAAGCTTGTATGATGGCAGCTAGATAGCTGATATAATACTTACATAGTTTTAAATACATACTTATTATACATAGAAACACCCTGACACAGTGCAAACATTTGAATTCATCACACAAATATTTGCACTGGGTGGGAATCGAACCCACAACCCTCGGCTTCGCAGGCAGAGCTACTACCAACTAAGCCACGACGCCAGTCGAAGGTATCCATAAATACCTTTATTTAATACATTTTTTTTTACTAAATGTGTGCACCATGATTTGTGCACAGGTCATATCATTTCTTAAAATGGGCCCCCAAGTGAAACTAGTTGGTGACCCCTGATCTATACATATAATAAACCTGTAATAGGTAGAATTGGCCACATTCAATGATTTTAATGTATTTTTTAAGCAACTAATAATTAATATTTTTATAAAAATATTAAAATTAATTTAAAAAATGTCTGTCTCTCTGTCAGTAACTAGGCCACACATCAGTTGACCAAACTACCAATGCAATTCAAAATAAATTTGGTAAAAAAACTCTTAGTTAGGTCACAGGATACTTTTCATTCCTTAATTTGGAATGGATCCCTTAAGAGAGGGGGGTAAAATTTAAAATGTTTACTTGATTGGTTGTTATTTGAATATTGCTTAGTAAAAATATTTCAAAATAATCAGTTCTTTGACTTTGTTTATATTCATGTATATTGAAACATCAAATGGAATAAACTTTACCATGGGGAATCATAAAATATTGAAATTCACAGCATATTTTAGTTTTTCTGCTAGTATAACATTTTAACGTGGTATACTAACTAATAATATTTATTACATCCTTTTATGGTGATGAAAGGTATTACAAATACTTGGTTGTATTATGGTACTTCTGTTATAGACACAGCCATTACATTCTTGTTTTTGCATTGGAAAATAGAACAGTATGAATGGATCCTACAGTCCGTAATCATCAACTAATCTTATATATAAAATTCTCGTGTCACAGTGTTTGTTTCCTTACTCCTCCGAAACGGCTTTACTGATTTTTACCAAATTTTATATGCATATTCAGTAGGTCTGAGAATCGGCTACTAGCTATTTTTCATACTCCTAAGTGTTAGGGGTTGTTCACCCCAAACATTTTTTTTTTTAATTTTTGGTATTTTTTTTTTTGTTTCTATTTTTTTTAAATGTGGAGTTAAAAATACATACAACCCTAAAGTTTAACCCTTTTATCACCAACCCCTGTTTTTTTATAGCCATTTTAGTAATTTAATCATTTGACAGTGAAATCCTATAAACGACGGGACCAATTTGAATGTTTTTTTGTGTGTGTATTCGAAGATGGTTTAAATTCACAAATAAGCCCGGCAGATGGCGCTGCAGACAGTGTCTAGGTTATGTCCGAGCGAAGCCGGAACGGGCCGCTAGTGTTATTATAAAGTAATCAATTTCTGCTCTTTCTGTTTGCTAAGATCTTGGAGGTATCTCTTTGGTTGTCTTCAAAACCTGGATGTTTTATGAAAGTTTCATAACCCTTTTCTAGCACCTCCTATTTCATATGAAAAACGCTCTATTAGTTTGTAATTGTTTAGCACAATAGCCCAGAAGAAAGGCCTTTATAAACAAAGAGACAATCAGATTGATTGATGAATTCATAAATAAATATTGGTGGATAATTCACCTGACCCCAAACTAAGCAAAGCTTGTAATATGGCGGCCAAATAGCAGATATAATACTTATGTATAGTTGTAAATATGTACTTATTATACATAGACATACCCAGACACAGTATAAATATTTGAATTCATCACACAAATATTTGCACTGGGTGGGAATCAAACCCACAACCCTCGGCTTCGCAGGCCGAGTTACTACCCACTAAGCCACGAGGCTAGTCATGAACAATAATGTTTAGCATAAGCAGCCCACTAAATGTTCCCACTGCTGGGACTTGGGTCCTTCTCTCGCAAAGAGAGAGCAAGGCCACCACTATGGCCCAGTCCGGGTTTAAATTTTTTTTTTAAATATTGGTGGAAAATTCTATGTACATGTCATGATATAATGTTTGATACTATTCTATTCTTTAACTAAATCTATCTAGGTACGTAGATAGATTAACTCTTTATTGCACTTAATTTCAAAAATAAATAAAAGTTACATGGGCATTTCTCTGTAAGCTCGTACAGCTCCCATACAAATGCTGTCCTGGCAATTTTTTTTAATATTTGGCAAAAATTCGTGTTCTATTTAGAAGAAAATTAACTATTATATTAGTTAAATCAGAGGCCCGCTGAAATAATACATATTATCAGAGTTATTAATGATTTTCCAAAAAATCACGACAGGGGACTGTTAAGTGAGACAGGGGACTGTTGTACTTAAAAAAAAAGTAATTTTACATTAATAAATTATTAGTTATTTTTATAACATATTTCCGCATTAATAATAAACAAAACATTCCTATAAAAAATGAGCAGAAATAACAACTTTCTTTAAACATTCACAACAAAAAATTACTTTAAGTGCTAGAAACAGTTTGTACTCACTCACTGAGATTAACATAGCCATATTATTATGCTATGAACAATTAAATGCTTTATTCCGCATTCATTGAAACTCTTATTAATATAAATAGTCTTTTCTCTCAAATATAAAACATTTCAACTGAGATCTCCAATCAAATCCTAAGGATTTTTGTCTACTAAGGCACATAATAAAATATAATAAGATTAAAAAAAAAGGACTTAACATTAAAAAAATTAGCACTCGAAAACGTCAATTTGAGTAGGAAACTGATAAAATATTATCTTTTCAATCAGCATAAACAGCCCACTACATGTTCCCACTCCGGGACTTCTCTCACAAGGAGAGAGTCAAGGCTGGCATAATCCACCATGCTGGCCCAGTGCGGGTTGGTGCATCACACATGACTTTCGAAAGATTCTAGATAAATGTCGGTTGCCATGATGTTTTCCTTCGCCGTTTTAAGTTAGTAGCATTACGCGCATGGCTTCGAAAAGATAGTGATGCGCGTGGTTTTGAATCTGAGTTTTTCGGAATGGCATAATGGCATTCGGAATTTTGGGGGACCGTGTCACCTCCGTCCGTGGGGAAGCACCTGTACACAGAAACCCCCCACACGTGGTCCCTGGGTGGTGCAAATCGGGTGACAAACATACCGGTGGTAGGCTTTGGCCGTGGCTGGTGACCACCCGCCAGACTGAGTCGTGCCGCCAAGCGGCCTAGCCGTGTTCCGGCATGTAGTCTGGTGACGCCGTTAGGGAAAACGGGTCAGAACAGTTGCTGCATAACTGCAAGACCAGATAGTTGCACACCAATACTTTACATCGGGAAGCTAGTCATGGAGGGTAGCGGGATCCGAGGCACGGTTTTTTGCCGCTACCGACCGCAGATAGTTGGGGGCCCAAGTAGTGAGCTAGCCACTCATGAAAGGCTGCCCCGCCATCTAGCGAAAAATCCCGGGATGCGCTATCCTGCCGGTTGGCGACCGGATGACAAGGCCAGATAGACATCCCCGGGGGGGCTCGGGCGTCCCCGCAGTCTCCAGACTAGTTTCCCATTGGTGTATTTGTGTTGTGTGCTGTGACCGTTGGTTGGCAGTGTGCAGCCTCGTTCTACTTCCGTTTTCCCACCGACAATCACTCTCAAAAACTAATATGAAAAGTAAAAACAGAAACATAGTGAAACAGCGGCTGCACTCCTTGTCTCTCAAAGTGCACCTCACTAATATTCGAGGTCTGCACTCTAATATCACCCCAGTCCACCATCACCTCGAGACTGAGCAGCCGTCACTCTTGTTTCTTACGGAGACGCAGATAGGATGTCCGTCGGACGTGGCGTACCTAACCTATCCAGGGTATACCTTGGAGCACAACTTCAAGCCGCGTGCTGGAGTGTGCCTGTACGCCCGTGACGATATCTGCTGTCGGCGTCTCCGTAATCTTGAGGACACCAGGTTCTCTGTTCTATGGGCGCTGATAGACACAGGCATCGACAAAATTGTCTATGCCTGTGTCTATCGGTCGCACAGTGGAGATCAGGAGACAACTCGGCTCACCGATTATTTGAGTGAGGCAGCGGACGCGGCTCAGCAGAAGTACCCATCAGCCCAATTAGTGTTACTGGGGGATTTCAACGGCCACCATAAGGATTGGCTGTACCCATACCGGGACACTGACCATGCTGGGCTGGAAACGAGAAAGCTGGCTTTGTCGTTAGACCTAACCCAGCTGGTCCAAGAGGCGACACGGGTACCAGACGTTGAGTCGCATACTCCCTATTGCTTAGACCTTCTGCTGACAACTGATCCAGACCGATACTCCGTGGCGGTATATTCGCCGTTAGGCAGCTCCGACCACTGTCTGGTGAAATCAGTATCCGTTTACCATCCGCCCGATCTCAGCCCCAGAGGCAACCGGCGGCTATGGAAATACAAGTCAGCAGATTGGGACGAAATGCGTTCTTTCTTTGCATCTTACCAATGGCAGCCACTGTGCTTCTCTTCTGGTGACCCGTCAGCCTGCGCGGATGCTGTGACTGATGTAATACGTACGGCTATGGAATATTTCATTCCATACTCTGACGTTTCATTATCCAGCAAAGCTCGCCCATGGTTCGGTTCTCAATGTAAAAGTGCTGAAGCATCTAAACATGAGGCCTACCTAGCCTGGGTTGATGCTCGACAGCGTAAGGCAAGGGATACACACCGCAAAAAGAAAGCGTTTAACAGGGCTGCTAAGGCATGCAAAAGGGTTCTTCAGAGGGCTCGATTTGACCACATTAGTCGAATAGGGAACAAACTAGCTTCGTATCCTGCGGGTAGCAAGGCGTTTTGGTCCCTAGCTAAATCGGTCGAATCGAACTTCTGCCGCTCTTCACTGCCTCCAATGCTGAAACCTGATGGGGCGCTGGCTCACACCGCAATGGAGAAGGCAAACTTGTTTGCATCTCAGTTTGCGGAATCTTCGCGTCTAGATGCTGGTAGTGCGATTCCTCCTACTCCACCTGGCAGTCCGACTTTGATGCCGGAAATGCATATTCGCCAAATGGAGGTTCGTAAAGTGCTACGTAATCTGGACGTGAATAAAGCCAGCGGCCCGGACGGAATTCCTGCCCTAGTGTTGAAGGCTTGTGCACCTGAGTTGTCTCCTGTACTAACGCGCCTGTATAGACTCTCTCTCCAAACTGGGCAAGTACCGAAATCGTGGAAGCTTGCTAACGTGCAACCTGTGCCCAAAAAGGGTAGTCGTGCTGACCCTGCCAACTACAGGCCCATCTCGGTCACGTCCATACTCTGCAAGACTATGGAACGTGTCTTAAACCGCAGGCTCCTGGCATACCTAGAATCTAACGACCTCCTCAGTGACCGGCAATACGGGTTTCGCCGAAACCGGTCGACTGGGGATATTCTGGCGTATGTCACTCACATCTGGAGTGAAGCTATCGAGAAACACGGGGAAGCACTTGCAGTCTCCCTGGATATCTCGAAGGCTTTTGACAGGGTTTGGCATGATGGCCTTATTAGCAAGCTTTCTAGTTATGGTTTGTCTCCAGGTTTTATTGCGTGGATATCGGACTTCTTGAGAGATCGGTCCATACGAGTTGTCATTGATGGCTGCTCGTCGGACCAAATGGGTATCAATGCCGGAGTCCCTCAAGGGTCGGTACTCTCTGCGACGCTTTTTCTGCTACATATCAACGATCTGCTGAAGCCCGGTATCTTTGGGTACGCAGATGATAGCACCGTTGTGGAGAGTTACATGTCTAGCGCGAGAGCCAGCGGTCAACAAACTAAGGTATTGAGAGAGAGTATGGTCGAGCGTTTGAACTTGGCCCTTGAGGCAGTCTCTGAATGGGGCGAAACCAATCTGGCCAAGTTTAATGAAGGAAAGACGCAGGCGTGTCTGTTCTCCGCAAAAAGGAGTCAATTTCTACAGACTCCTACTTTTCGAGGTGTATCCGTGCCGGTTACTGATCATCTTGAGCTTTTGGGTGTTACCCTGACATCTACACTCAACTTTGGCTCATATATCGAGTCCAAGGCTAAATTAGCTGCAAAAAAACTAGGTGTCCTCTCAAAGGTGCGAAAGTACTTCAAGTCTGAACAATTGCTTTTATTATATAAAGCACAGATTCGCTCTTGTATGGAGTACTGTTCGCACCTTTGGGATGGATCGGCTAAGTATCAGCTTGAGGCTCTGGAATCGATCGAGAGGCGGGCTAAAAGGCTCATAGGCAATAATTCTCTTGTGCGAAAAAGACTGCAAACTCTTGAACATCGCCGGAAAATTGCTAGCTTATCGGTTTATTATCGGATACACTTCGGAGAGTGTGCATCTGATCTGCATGATCTAATACCACCTAGCCCTTTTTTCTATCGGACTTCTCGTAACTCGAAGAAGCGGCATCGTTTCATGGTTGATGTTCCAAAGACACGAACAAAGAGGTTTGACTCTACTTTTGTGATAAGAACGTCTCGACTGTGGAATGAGTTGCCTGAGTGGGTTTTTCCCGATGGTTATAATCTTGGTGTCTTCAAATCGAGAGTGAATCGGTTTCTTCTAGGTAAGCACGCTCCATCTTAGACCGCATCGTCGCTTAACATCAGGCGAGATGGTGGTCAAGTGTAAACCTATAAATGTTAATGGCAGTCGCCGTCCTCACGACTAGACCAGCCGTAACTTCAGCCTTTTTAATCAAGTCAGAGGATTATCCAACTTTTAGATAACTTGATATTATGACACCTCTATAATGTCCTTATTGAAAGTAACACGTAAGGCGTTTTCATCGTCATCAGTGTCATTATTTAGGACAGTTTGATTATCATCCAATCTTTGAGGGGACTTGTTGGGTATAGGTGTCAATTCAGGTTCAGCAGATTCAGGATCGTCCGGTTAGGACTCTGCTAACCATTATTTTACTGTCCATCTAGGTTTTAGAGCAAAGTTGATACTGCCAACATCATAATGCTCACAAAAGCAGCTGAGATATTTCATTGTCAGTGTTTCAAATTTATTTTGGAAAGCCATGGATGGAGCTGAAAAAACTACCTGCTACCTAATGTATATTTAAAGTGCCTTTCAAGCCCTTCTGATCGGCCTCAGTGCCATTATTTGGGACAGTTGGATTATCATCCAATCTTTGAGGGGACTTGTTTGGTGTAGGTGTCAATTCAGGTTCAGCAGATTCAGGATCGTCCGGTTAGGACTCTGTTAACCCTTATTCTACTGTCCACCTAGGTTTTAGAGCAAAGTTGATACTGCCAATATCATAATGCTCACAAAAGCCGCTGTTGCAAAAGCAGCTGAGACATTTCATTGTCAGTGTTTCAAATTTATTTTGGAAAGCCATTGATGGAGCTGAAAAAAACTACCTGCTACCTCATGTACATTTAAAGTGCCTTTCAAGTCCTTCTGATCGGCCTATTATCAAATTCAGACCAGTATGGCATCCACATTTTACTGGTCGCAACAGAACTACTGTATACTATTAGTCCTAAAAACTGCTGAGCTTGGAGCTGGAGATATTTGGACTGAAACTGAAATGCCGTGTCTTGAAGGCGGAGTATCTGCTTCTAAATCTGATAACGATAATTTTTCTTCAACTTCTCCTTTTCTCTCATTTCTTCTCTCTTCTGAGGGTCATTTTTTCATTTTTGGTATCATAATCGCTCTGTTTCTCTCTTTTTCAAGACTATTTCTTCTCGGAGTAAATTTTTCTTTTTAGGAGCCATATCACATGCGCTCGATCAGTATATGTAACATCATTTAAGTTTATAAAGGAAAATAATTCGAAGGGATCAATGATACTTTGATGATTGTATTGATCAATGATACTTTGACATTAATAAAGCAGATTAGTGGATAAATGTACACAACCAATACATAATAATAACTAATGCGCAAAAGACACAGTCCCCTGCTGTGTAAAACAGTCCCCTGTTGCAATTTCCGGCAGAGGACTGTTGCCAGGGGACTGTGTATTTCCGTTAGATTTCACAATATTTACAAAAGTAATGTAAAATAGTTTTTTGAATATCAACCAATCAATTGAGACATAAATAATATAACAATAAACTTTAAATAGAGATTATTAAAGTAATTAACATACATATTATGACTTACCAGAGGACTGTGTAAGGTAGCGGTTCAAGCGCGTGTTCACCTCACAAATGACGCTCTGGCACTAAACAAAATAGTATTTCAACCCCGCATTCCGCAAGGTTGCTAACTTCACAGCAATTGCGTTTTGTTTTACTCCAAAAAATGATCGTAAATATTAAAGTTTTTTATTATTATGGATTTAAAATTTTGGCAGGGGACTGTATAAAAATTCTGGGGACAAAGTTTACAGGAGTTTACTAAATAAATAAGATTCGTAATAGGACCTTATTTTACGAAAATAATATAATTCTATTATATTTCTTTACGATGTTAACTGCTAAATGTATTTAGTTTCAATAACTTCTTCGTAAATCTCATTTCCAGGTGGGAATGCAGTGTTGGGGACAGCCAGGGGACTGTATTTTTAGAGCTTCTAGCAAGCTTAGAAAAAAAATTAAAATAGTTATGGTTCTAAAAACAAGGGGCCCGTAAACTTTCGGGGTTAAAGTTTCATTAGGAGTGTGTTTTTTTTAAATGATTTCATTACTTTTAGAATAAATCGATCAGGACAGCCGATTACGAGTTTACAGAGAAATGCCCACATAACAAAACAAAATAAAGTAGCAATTGGCAGTCTTATCACTAAAAGCGATCTCTTCCAGGGAACCGTAACAGAACATAATGATCAGAACTAATTTATGATGTATGCCACACTATCCTACTAATATTATATTTTGCTCAATCATGTTGTAACGTCTGAACAGATCAAACGTGAAATTTAGAATACAGTTAGAACATAGCCTGAAATAACACATAAGCTACTTTTTATCCCGAGAAAGTACCGGGAACAGAAACTAGGTACGTAAAATTGCGTGGCTTGCTAACATTTTGTGTTCCTATTTTCCAGGGTCCCAATTAAAACGTATGCTCTACTCGCAGCGTTGACATTAGGCACGATGGCATTCTCAAACCTAGCTCTGAGCTATCTCAACTACCCTACGCAGCTGATATTCAAGAGCTGCAAGCTGATACCCGTGATGATTGGCAGCATCATAATATTAAACAAGAGATATGGCTTCTTGGACTACACAGCTGCTGTGATAATGTGTATTGGGCTGACGATGTTTACGTTAGGTAAGAATTTTGGACCGTATGATACTTCCTTCCATATGAATGTATGAAATTCTAGGGAACGCCATTCTAACACAGCGACACTAACGCAGTGCGGTAGTGTCGCATTTGTATGGAACATCTATCTGTCGTCTGTCGCGGCGTCAGTGACGCTATAGACGCTCGCTTCGAAAGGCTACCTCAACCCTACCAATATTATAAATGCTAAATTTTGAAGTGTGGATGGGTGTTTGTTACTCGTTTACGTAAAATCTACTGAAGGGATTTGGATGAAATTTGGCACATAGATAGAAAATGGTCTGGAATAACACATAGGCTACTTTTGATCCCGGGAAAATAACGGCGTCGGGAACTACGAGGGTGAAACCGCGAGGCGCTGCTAGTGATCAAATATGTACAAACTTTTTGTTGACGTCGAGTTGGGGAAAATAGCCCGCCTACGAATAAGAATAAAAATGACAACATAAGCTTTTCTTAAGTTCTTAATTTCTAAAAAAAAAACAGGCCAAGTGCGAGTGGGATTCGCGCTCGAAGGGTTCCGTATCCTACTAATATTATAAATATCAATGTATGGATGTTTGGATGTTTGTTGCTCCATCACGTATCACGTCCTAACGTATGAACGGATCGGGCTGAAATTTGGAACACAGATAGATTATAGTCTGGAAGAACACATAGGCTACTTTTATCCTCATCCACATAGGAACTTCGCGGGTAACACCGCGGGGCGCTGCTAGTAAGGTAATAAGGCTTTATTAGTATCGAGCAAGAAACGGTAAAAAAAATCAAGTTTCTTGTATGGGAATCAGGGCCGAGCCGCCCCTGTGTGCGAAGTGTGCGGCGCACACAGGCGCCAAGACAAAAGGGGCGCCAGCGCTGTCACCGATTTTTTTTGTACAATTACGCAACACCATATTATTTGTAGTAGAGTATCGTCGATTAGTAAGTAGGTAGATTAGGCGCAACACTTGCTTAGTTAAATAACAACTCATAAATTGCTAAGTTGCTATAGTTTATTGTAAGAGTCTCCTAAGATAATATTTACGTTTTGGGTTTTGGTTTAGATTCATTACGGTCTCGGCTTTAAAATCAAAAGAACCGCCGCACTGTGAGTTTGTTTATTTAATTGAGATTATAAACGCAACTCAGTACAATGTGTGCGATGCAAGTAGAGTGGTGTCACACGGGTTCCCTGATTTTAATGAACGAGTGAGCCAAAATAATGGAACAATAATTATTCGAAAGAGTGTGTGTGCAAGGTGCAAGTTCGTTTAAAAAATATTTGTGTTTCAAATTCCTACTGAATCCGCTTAGTAGTTCCGATGTTACGGTAAATATTTGTTCCCTAAATAATTTTTCACTTTTTTGCGTTAAGAAGTAGTTCATGTTCAATTCCAGACTGAAAAATATCTGTGTTACAAATTTCAACCAAATCTGTTAATAACCCATTCCGATATTATAATTAGTTAAACTTATCACTCTTTTGTGATAAAAAGTAGTTAAGCAATATGTTATTCTATACTAACACGTCAGATTAACACAACGAATTGGTTATTATTTATCATATTGGAACGTTTCAACGGATTAAGTTTAAATTAGCAGGATTAGCAACCCGCTAAATGTTCCCACTGCTGGGGCTCGGGGCCTTGACTCTCTCGCAAGGAGAGAGTCAAGGTCATAATTCACCACCCTGGCTCAGTGTGGGTTGGTGAATGACTTCGAAAGATTCCAGGTACCAGGTAGATGTCGGTTTCCTCGCGAAGTTTTTCTTCACCATTTTTAATTTAGCGGCATTACACACATGTCTTATACAGTGGTGCGAGTGGGATTTGAACCCGGGGCTCCGGGAAGTTCCCGTTCTTCCGTCTAGAGTAGCTGTTGCTTATTAAAAGTTGAAATTTGGATAACACAGTCAACTTCTACACACACCACATCTAAGATTCTATGCGGACAAATTCGCGGGTAACAGCTGGTTTATAATTGTTTCCTATTGAATTAAGCATTTCGATTTTAAATATTAGTAATTAGCTAATTATGCCACTCCTGACTATAAACTATCTGTTTCAAAGGAGACGGCTCATTTCTGCCCCAAGTCGTTTCAAGTTTAGGTACTTAATTAGCCCCGGAGACCTAAACAAGTTATTTAATTAAAATAACATATAATTAAATAATTCAAACTGTACATTCAATACTAACCTGCCAAGCGGGGATTGCAAATTGGTGATTAAAAAGTACCATAATGACTATGTTTAAGTAATTTTGTATTAAGGTACTGTAGTTCCATAAAACTAAACTAGATGGCGTTGTACGGCGTTAAAACACGCTAGCGAAGTTTATGTAAATTTAAATAAGCCTGTTAAGGTTTAGTTCGTGTTATGTCTTCGGGTCAGTACCCAATAAATAAGTACTTAGGGATGTTCCGATACCACCTAAGTATCGATACTTACTCATTTCGATAATACTCAAATCTTTTTTCGATACTACTAAAATAAGTACTCCTCAAGTATCGATACTTACTGATATCGATACTTTTTGGAACTTTAATTTTGTTTTATTATTTTGAGGGTGCTATCAATGAACGTGGAAGGATAATAATTTAAACAAAATTGAGAAGAAAAAAAACTATTTATTTATTATAAATGTTTATTAGGCTTATTATAATTTAAACAAAAAACTCTTCAGCATTAAGATTGCCCAAAAACAGTAACTGTTCAAGGTATTTTGAAGACAATCTGTTCCTTGTTTGTGTCATTGTTGCACCGGCTTTGGAAAAAAGGCACTCGCTAGGAACTGATGTTGCAACAACAATTAAATATTGCTGTGCATACTTGTACAGACAAGGAAACACAAACTTCATGTCATCCCATTCTGCAAATGGGTTGCTTTTAAGAGAAACTACTGGATTTGATAAATAAAGAGAAACTTCATCTCCCTGATGAGATTTTTTTTTCTTCTTGTGCCCATGTGCTAATTCTTTATGATGTTTCCAAAAATCGTATTCAGGTGGTGCAGTAGATGAGACATCATCTTCTGACTCACTTGGGCTACTTAGTTGTCCGACAACCATGGTTCTAAGTTTTTGAATAGCTCTTCCGCATGCAGAGGGGTCTTGGAAATGCAGATTTTTAAACCTTGGGTCTAGAATTGTTGCAATGGCTGCATGATCGTTTAATTCAATCATCCCATACCTCCTTTTCAGCTCTCTCAATAAAACATCCTTACATTCTTTAACGATAGCGGAGTTTGGAGTGATACTATTCAGTTCTGTAGTTAAGCAATTAAGCATTGGTATAATTTTGGAGATTGTTACATACTTTTGACCCGATGATTCTCTTGTTACATATTCAAAAGGCTTTAATACAGTTGTAAGCTCATTCAAGGTTTCCATTTCCACTGCACTTGGCAAATTTGGAGCCACTACACTCTCAATTACAATTTCTGATATTACTATTCTTAACTTTAGAAATCGCTCTAACATAAAAAAAGTGGAGTTCCACCTAGTTCTTACATCTGCAATAAGTTTTAAAACTGATCCTTCCGAAACATTATTACGCATTTGGATTTTTCGTAGCTTATCCGACTGCACAACACTATTTTTTATCCAATTAACAATTTCTCGTACTTTTATAACAGCTGATTTAACACTGGGCAACTTTAGTGCCTCTTCAACTACAAGGTTAATAGTATGGGCAAAACACGGTAAATGTTTTTTTTCGCCTAAAGACATTCGTATGGCAGCCAACATTGAACTGGCATTATCTGATACAGCAGCACGAATTTTTGTAAGTGGAATATTCCAAATTTTCAAAATATCCAGCAGGTTTTCCGATATGTATTCAGCTGTATGTCGCTCTCTTAATGCACGAGTTGCAAGATAATACATACACATTTGACCATTATCTACAAAATGTATGGTGACGCCCATGAATCCTACTTCATTCATTGTCTCTGTCCATATGTCCAGCGTTAAACAGAAATTGTCTATCTTGGATAATTTGGACTTACAAATAGTTATACAAGCTTCGTACTTTTCGGTAGTCATTTTCTTTAAATACTTTGCGCCAGGAACTTTAAAAGTAGGCTCCAGTTCTTTTACAAGTCGTAAAAAGCCTTCTCCTTCAACTATATTAAATGGACGCATATCTCGACAGATAAAAAATATCAATGCTTGAACAATTCTGTTATACTTCGTACCACCAGCTAAAAATAAAACTCAATTTTAATACATGTAATATTCAATTAAATATTTATATTTTTTTCTTTAACACTAAAACTATATGTATTAATATTATTTTGCTAATATTTTATTAAATATCTATTTATTTACCTTTATTAGATGAAATTCGTTCAAACGCATACTTTATTGAATTGCTCAGACATAGCTCCCTTGCAGTCTCCGAGTCCATACTTGTTAATGTGGTTACACTAGAACAATCATCACGATCTTCTGAAATTTTCGATGTTGATGCTTGGGGTTGATCATCTTCCATAAAATGCTTTGAGCTGGCCAATACTGTTGTATTTTTTGAACTGAAACATAATAACAAAAATTAATACTTGGTAGATCGATAATCTTCAAAGTATCGATAATACCAACCCCAACACTACAACCATTTAACAACACTATTACACTAACAAAAACAAACACATAACCTTAAATTGTTTAAATCGTATTTATACAAAGGAAATATCATCGGTCATCAATTATTATTCATATATTATTAATATATAGACAAGACAGTCACAGTACCACTGCTGCAAAACTATTTTTTATACAACTAAAATAGGTAGGAGTAGGTAGGATTTTTTATTTAACATTTTAGGAAAGCAATCGCAAAAAGAAAGAAAAGTTTAGAATCCTACCTTTCGTTGGACTTTTTATTTTCTGTTTTCTGTAATTTGCCTTTGTCCACAGAAATTCCATGAGTTTTAGAATGCTTGAATAAATTCGACGTATTCCCACAATACTTCACAGACTTAAAACACTGTTTACATTTTGCAATTGTTTCGTTTGTTTTCGTAAAATGTGTCCATATTATAGATTTTGGTGGTGCCATGATAACATTGGAATAAACCGATGACTTTGATGATTACAATTAATAAAATTACTTGTAAACAATCACTTAACACTTTCACAATGGCGGAATGGCGAGATGATTTGCGGGTGCGTTCTCTCGCTTTCGGCTCGGGTGGGCTCGGCCAGTGTGACCATCTCTAAATCACGGATCCTGCCATACCGCGGGTGAAATCCTGCCAAATCCTGCCAACGCTTGGGGCAAAAAATGCCAAAATATTGCCAACCGCAATTATCGCTGTATTTATCAAAGAAAAACCATAAATACACAAGATTATGTCGTAATACAGCGCCCCGGGGTTTTATCCGCACAGTTCCCGTTCCTGTTATTTTCCCGGGATAAAAAGTAGCCCATATTTTCTTCGAGACTGTAATATAACCGTGTTACAAATTTCAACAAGATCCGTTTATACTTTACGACGTGATTGAGCAACAAACATCCAAACATTGATATCCTAGTAATATCATAAACTAGCAGTTCCCGCGGTTTTACTCAAGTATTTCGCGTTTCAGTCATTTTTTCGGGATAAAACGTAGCCTATGTGTTTTTCCAGACTATAATCTATTTGTGTTCCAAATATCCGAAGTTAAGCTAAGTTCCGATGCGTTCAGACGTACCAACGTCATTCTGACATTAATAATATCAGTGGGATGTTAAGCATTGCAATTTTCATTGTACGAGTATACCTCAATTTTTACATGTTTATACATTGATTTATTCATTACATTTAACTTTTCTTTGGTTGGTTAAAATGAAATACAACCGTCATAAAGCTGAATGTTACGACTTACGAAAGTTACAGTACATACCTACAAAGGAACGAAGAAATATAGTTGAATCTATCGGAGAATTCCCCACTAGTGACGCTTTACTATAATCTACTGAGTTTACTAGGGATGTGTGAGAACTAATCAACTAAATTGAAAGCGTTAGTCAATTTTGTCCATCGTTATGCTCTTATTTTCACCCCCGGGTGGTCATTATCGGGAATATGAGTTATGTTAACAAACATTTTTTCCGATCCACCAATACTGCCAAAAACTGCCAGTTTTCATAAAACGTCAACCTATCATGCCAGAGGCTAAAATAACGCCCAAATCCTGCCAAAATGGCAGGAACCTGCCACATATGGTCACACTGGGCTCGGCTGAAGTCGGACGAATTCGGCTAGCGTCAACGTCAGCGTGACAACGCGTCACTCACGCCGCCACGCGACGAATACCGAAAACTCGGTAACCTGATTAGCTGACTGTTTAGTGTTTCTGCTCTCTCAGTTCTGTATGATGCGTTCTCGGTTTTTTTAATTAATTGTTTTCGTTTTTTTTTTGCTGATTCGATTCGATACCAGGTATTTTTGTTTCGATACCGATTATGTATCGCAAAATTGATTCGATACAATAAATACTTGGTATCGAATCAAAAGTATCGAGTACCTACTCGTATTTACTAGTATCGGAAAATCCCTATAAGTACTACGGTGAACTCGCTTTTCATTTGTACCTATGTGTACAGACTATAGTCAAAGTTAGCCATGTTTTTCTCATTTTAGTTCAGTTGACGTTTACGTACAGTAAAAATTCGTTCGAAACTCACACAACACGTGGAATTTCTTTGTTTTTCCAAAGGTTTAGTAATTTTTTTGTGGTTTGGCCGAATCTCCGGTCCTTCTCTGTGTTGAGTCGACATTATTCTGAGCACAGTACGTCGCAAAGTAATGAATTTACTACCTTCTTTTAGTAGTAAGTACATAATCACGTTCTTGATTACCTACTTGCGGCGTTATTTTTTTCAATGTTTTAGTTGATATCTTTTAAATTTTAAACCCCGCTATGCAGGATAAAAACATAAACGGTTCCTCAATATATATTAAAAATCCTATACAATGATCCAATTTTGGTCAAGTCTCTTGCACTTTTTCTGTGGGGCTAATGCCCATGGAAAATGGGCCGTCTCCTTTCAAATCAATCCGTCCAGTCGTTCCGACGCTTATGAGCAACAAACATCCAAGCATTGACATCCTACTAATATCATAAATATCAATGAATGGATGTTTGTTGCTCAATCACGTCGTAATGTATGAACAGATCGGGGTGAAATTTGGAATACAGGAAAATAATAGTCTGCAAGAACCACAGACTAAATGGCTGGCAAAATAACGTGAAAAGGAACTATGTGAGTAACATCGCCCGCATCGGATGGCTTACCTGCTAGTCTATATTTATAATAATTATAAATGGAATGTTTGTTGTTCAATCACGTCGGAACGTCTGACCGGATTGGGTTAAAATTTGGAACCCAGTTATAATATACCTAGTCTGGAATAGCACATACTTAGGCTAACACGGGAAAATATCAGGAATGTGGGGACTGCGCGGGTAAGCCCGTAGAGCACTGCATTACTCCCGATTACCTTGAATTTGATTTTTTTTATAGTTTTTTATAGTACTAGTCAAGTCCTTTCATTTGATACCCATATTGAGAGAGTTATGAGAAAAAAGGTTATTCCACCATTTTGTGCGACTATCAGCTACTATTGGCGACTATCTTGGAATTGAAATTCATTACGGTGTATAGTATTCTACTAGTCAAGCCCTTTCATTCGATACCCATAATGAGTGAAGTTGTGAAGGAATATTTTTTTATCCGCCATTTTGTGGAGGCGGCCGCCATAAATCTATATTATATTAATCAAACATAGCTAAGAACTATTGCAAGGAAACTGGCTTTTAAATGAAAAAAAAAACTGCTTCGATATGGGCTTATCCGTTTGAGAGCTACGATGGCACAAACAAACACACACACATCGACACGAGATACAGACATAGACGTCAAACCTATAACACCCCTCTTTTTACGTTGGAGGTTAAAAAGGGGCGCCATAAAGGTTTGGCACACAGGCGCTGGTGGGGGTCGGCTCGGCCCTGATGGGAATCAAATAATTATTTTATTTTTAGTATTTGTTGTTATAGCGGCAATAGAAGTACATCATCTGTGGAAATTTCAAATGTCTAGCTATCACCGTTCTTGAAGGCCGGTTTGCATTTTGATTAGTACGAGTGCGAGTGTGAGTGCGAGCAAGAATCGCAACTGATTGGTGCAGGTGTATAGTGCGAGTGTTGTCCAATTCTGTATAGTAGTTGTTTTTAGTTCATTGAGTTGCCATCCGTCGGCCCGCAAGTATGGATTAACGTCAAGAAGCACAAAGTCAAGTTCTTTATTCGTAAACTTTGATTATAGAATTTTGTAAATGTACAATTAACTCGTCAATTCTAAAAAAAGAGCATACAAAGAGTATACACATATTAAAAAAAAAAATTGAACATTTCATTGTACGATAATAATAATCGTAAAGCGCTAAAGAGTGCGCTTGTTCTTGTAACTAAGAGTTCGGTGCTTTTATACCGGACAAATACACTTTTCTTTTATTTTGTATGGGAACAAAATTATATACGAATTTTTAAAACTGTAGAAAAAACGCTACTGTTTAGTGACATGCAAGCTGCAAGTGAAGGGGAAGGAAAAGCGCGTGGGAGGAGGCTACTCGCAAAAAAATAGAACGCGCTTCTAATCACTTCACTACGCAAGTTACTACACACTCGCACTAATCCATCGCTGTCCACACGTGTTTGCTACTAGTCACTCAGCACCTGCACTATTCACTCGCACACGCACTAATCAAAATGCAAACCGGCCTTGAGACAAAGTCTGGTGACAGACGGACGGACGAACAGCGAAGTCTCAGTAATAGGGTCCCGTTTGGGTATGGAACCCTAAAAAAGGTTTTATGGCAGTTGGCCTCAAGTGGCCTCTACTTTCCTCTAGCTATAATTTAGTGCTATTAATTTATAATTTAGTGCAGAAGGCGCAGGGCCCTACTGCTACCTTTCGTATGTTTTATAACATTAGTGCCATTTAATTATGTTTTAAATTTATACATTACAGCTGACTCCCAAACGTCGCCAAACTTCGATGCAATCGGAGTGTTAATAATCTGCCTGGCGTTGCTCTGCGATGCCATCATTGGCAATGTACAAGAGAAAGCCATGAAACAGCACCAAGCGTCCAACAACGAAGTGGTGTTCTTCTCGTATGCGATAGCTTGCGTCTACTTGATTGTTATAACTGGTTCCAGTGGTGTCCTGGTAGAGGGTATTGTTTATTGCAGTAAGGTGAGATACATATATTTTATAAAGTAAACACTTCTTTTGGCCACAAACAGATTGTTCGTGGACTATGAATTGAACTCAATCGTCACGTTCGTAAATTAAAGAAAGCTTTGGGAAAACTTGGGACGGATAGCCAAGACCTCCGGTTTCACCCGCGTAGTTTCCAAAGTGAGCTACCAAATTCTGAGTTATAAGTTTCCACCTCTATCGGCAGTCCTTATGACTGCCAATTTTTTTGTTGTTGTATAGAGTGACGAGACGAGCAGGTCATGTGCCTGATGGTAAATAACAGAAGTCCAAATCATTACCTAGCACTGCACTGTGCTCGTCATCCAGAAATATAAGATATTGTTTATAAGCCACTCCACGGACTCCGTATGTGTCCAGGTCCTTAAACATTTCGGTTCCTGTTTTAAATGAAATGAAATGCGTGAGCCAATGGGAAATGCTGACGCATTTCTAGATGGCCATGCCATGATGGCGAGGCCACGCCCTCCGGTTACACCTGTGTAGTTTCAAAGGTAAACTATCAAATTCTGAGTTATAAATTTTCACTTCTATCGATAGTTCCTATGACTGCCATTTTTTTTACATGTTTCTTGCATTAGGAGAATAAAATGAAAATAGTAGGAAAAAATAGGGATTAGCCAATGTTCCCTATTTTTCTTACTTTTTCTTCCATGGAAGCAGTCACCTACTGCTTCCGTTGGGACACTGAATCTCTTTGTGAGAAGTGAAAGCGATCGCCTACAGCATCCTGAGATACAAGATTTATTTCCACGCTCTGTAAATTCTCTAGGAAACTTCCCTTCAACCAACACTGATGTTTGCATATTACTGCTTGATCATAGAATAACTAGCAAAGGCGTGGTATTTTCCGCAATGAGTTCTACCACTGCTAATTACTGTTTTTGACGAGACAACGTCTAATAAATCGATGAACGTCGGCTGCATGCACGAAAAAGTGTCCCATTATGTCCCGTTACGCTTACGCCGCATTAATGATTGTTATGACGTTGTCACGTTAAACTATCGTCTGTAAACCAACCGACTTTACAGACAGCCAATTTTGTTATTGGTTTGCAGAATGCCATGACGATGTATACAAACGTTCTGTTGCTGAGCGTGAGCGGGTACTGCGGCCTGCAAGCCGTGCTCACTCTGGTGCGGATATCGGGAGCCACGGTCGCGGTCACCGTCACCACCATGAGGAAGGCGGTCTCAATCATCATATCGTTCCTCCTGTTCAGCAAGCCGTTCGTCTTCCAGTAAGTGTCACCAAATTTTTTTGACGTGTTAACGTCTTATAATTCGATGAAGCCGGCTGCACGCCCACAAAACGTGACGTCATGTACCGTTACCGCGTTACCGTCGGTCGTTACCTCGCCGCATGTTTGTTACAGTTGTATTAATTATTTCGACCAGTAGTTCAAGCGGGGATGTAGCTCAGTGGTAGAGCGTTCGCTTTGCATGTGAAATGCCCCGGGTTCGATCCCCGGCATCTAAAAGCTTTTTTGCATTGTTTTTTGCATTGTTTTGATTGAAAATGACTAAATTCTACTGATTACTTTTTACATACAAATCTATTAAACAAATGAAATTAAAATTTTCTTTTGAAAAATGCTACCATTCCATCAGTATTTTCTTAAGACGTTGTCACGTTCTATCGTCAGTAAACCGACTTTACAGACAAACATTTTTTTAAACAGTACTATTGAAAAAAAAATGTATTTACATCAGAACTAAAGAACTATATAAATGTACCTATAGTAGTTTTATCTCACGAAGCGACGCGTGTCTTACTTGTGGTGACTAAGTGTAAATAACTTTAATTTAAAAACACGACTGCAGGAATCAATGGATAAAAAACATCATGTAATACAATATAACTTACTATCCAAGAACACTTGGGTGAATTAGACGAATCTAAGTATATCTTAATTGTCAAAATCCATCCAGCCGCTTGGAGGATACGTGGGAATAAAGAAATTTACAAACATAGTTACAACATACGCGCGAATTACATACTTAACCCTTGTTTCAGTCGGGTAAAAACTCTCTAAGTATGTGTGCGTAAAACAAATACCGTATGTGTAAGCATGTGTGCGTGAAAACAAAGATATACACAGAGAGCACACGGGGCCACGTTCACAGCATGTTTTCGAACATTATTACTACAAGTAAAGCTCGCGTCGCTTCGTGAGATATAAAATACTATACGAAATATCACATCAATTTGACAGAAAGGGGGAAAAATCAATTACTAAATTTGACGCAAATAAATAGGTAAAAAGATAATAAAACTCGTTAAAAACTACCTTATTTTCACATTTGAGAAATAATGCTATCAAACAGTCTGTTTGTGATGAGATTAGTGTTATTTAAAAGACATAACATTGTCAATTTCAATTAACAATGCACCCCCATATCAGGGTCCGCAACCCCCATTTTGAAATTAATAAGTATATAATTTCATAGTAGCTCATTGTCCCTACCTGTGGTTGAAAGAGTGCACTTGCAAACATTCAACTTTTATAAAATGTTTTTTTTTTATAAAGAGTGATGGTAAGCAACATGCCTCCCACAAAGCAGCACAGTGACACGCAGCTATTGGAACATGAAAACTTGAAAACAGCACTGCACTGTGTTCGTCACCCAGAGACCTAAGATGTTATATCTCTAAGACCTGTAGTTTCACTGGAAACATTGCCCTTCAAACCGGAACACAGTAATGTTTGCATATTACTGCTTGGCGGTAAGAATAACTGGCAAGGTGTGGTACTTCCCCAGGCGGACTCTACCAAGAGTCCTACCACTACAAATGATCATTGTCAATCATATCATAGTCCTTGTCCCTGTACCTGCTTACCATACAGTTCAAAACTTCCTAAATTTACATTTATTTTTTTCTTTTCCAGATATGCTTGGTCCGGCTTGTTGGTAGTACTAGCAATATATTTAAACCACTATAGCAAAAAGAACCCTGGCTATGTTCCAACGCCATTACAACATTGCTGGAGATATATGCAAAACTACTACAGTTCCGAGTACAGATATTTGAAAATTAGAAGTAAAATGTACGCCGATACGGTATAGTTTATTTATTAATGCTATTCATGTTTGACAAGATGGCAGAAGCATTTAAAAAAATGGCAAGTCTTGTTTTTTGAATGACAAGTCAGATAAGAAAATAATGAGGCGAGGCGAGATTGTCAGATGAATATAAAAATTTGTCAAAATAATTGTCAAATGTTGTTCATCTTGTGAAAGGTATTTGTTAAAAATATAATTAGACATATTTTTTACCTATCTGTTATTTTGAAAATGATTCATTGTTACAGCATTGTTCATGTTCAGTATACCTGTGACATGATGTGATATGATTGGAAGGTATAAACAAAATCATATCAATTCTATATAACAAAAATTTGACAAGTTATTGGTTTAAAAAAAAAAAGTTATGTTTAGTAGTTCACAGCCTTCCTGCTCCCACAAGAGTGCATAGAAATTTTAGATTAGTTAGCTCAATTATTAGGTTACTATAAATAGTACCTATAGACAATAATTATATTCTGTAATATGTATATGATTTATATACATCATGTATCTCTTTTGGTGTTAATTGATAAAGTTAATTTTATCAATACATTTTTTTTATCCAGTGACGCATTTATTGATTCGTGTTGAAATTAAAACTGTCATGGCCATTGATATGCTGTGATTGTGATATCTTAAATATTTATATAAAAATCCACCAGTGTCAAGATGTTTTGTTCCCAGTGAACTCTTCACAAAATCAACCTACACTCACGAAACTTGGCATTAATCTGGAATTTGGTCCAGCTTGAGATATAGGATAGTTTTTATTTCTATTAAATGTCTTTATTTGACAATATTCGAGTGAAGCGGGAACGGGGCGCTAGTATGATTTCAAAAACCATTCGACCGATATCGATAATAATGAGAAATAAATATGAAAATGAAACAAAGAAATAGTTTTCTAAATCGTATTCGAGTAATCGACAAACACATACAAGCTATCACTGAAATCGCGATAAGCATTAAAAGCTAAATATTAATACGTAGCATTAACGTTTTTTTACATATCGATTATCGATAGCACATGTATAGAAAAACAATTGTAAAGATTTTGTATCATTAATGAAATTTGTTTTTTTTTTCGTTTGCTTACGGGAATTTAACGGAACTGTACGTACATACGAGCGTCTTCATTAGCGTCCCATACACGCATTTTGGTTTGTAATACAAATCCTTCAATGAGCCAAAGTTTCAAGGTGCTAAAATTGTATATATTACACTTATTATAAGTTGAAATTGAAATGTATTTATTGAAAATGTGATCTTAGTGATATGTAAATAAAATACATTATTTATATCAATGACATTTATTTTTTGATTGTATGTACAAAATCTTAAAAATCTAAACATTTTCTTCATACAAAAGTGTTCAAATTTAACGTGTTTGCGTATCTGGAATGTATTAAGACACTATTTTTAATCTATTTTTATCGGGCTCTATACAATTTTTCTAGGACAAAAAGATTAAAGAGGTAAAGCATAGTAATACTTTTAGGCAGTGAACAGAGATTTAACATTTCCATTGGCCGGAAAAATGGCCTGTCGCATATCTTATTTGTTGTAACTTTACTTACTAGCAGTTATCAATCAGTCATAATTACAATTCTTTCATTCATAACATTTCTATAATAATTTAAACACAATAAAGGTTAGTTCAGACTGGAATTATTCGCTACTTCAATGGGTATCGATAAACACAGCACAATATTTGCTTAGGTATGAAAATTCACTCGCTAGAGTGAGGCTTTCATAACAGCTACCTTTGGTAGCGAATACTTTTTTCTGAACAGTCCTTAAAACCATCACCGGAATTAAAAAGCTTTACATATAAAACTTTTTAATTTCGATAATAGCAGATCGTAGGGAGAATATTGGTCAAAATAACAATATACAGGTCACAAGATACTATAACTAGAAATTAAATACGATTCTCTCTACAACTACCGTCCGCTCTTAATGTACAAATAACTCTTTGGTATATGGTCCTACAGCTACTTTATTTGTCTATTTACATGAGGGAAAAGATGCGGGAGGGATTGGACGCTCCTTTCTCGTATTTTGTGTGTCGAAACGCCTGATTAGCCATTTTTTGTCATAACACTGCCATTCACAAAACGAAAACAATTTAAAACCGTCACCTTGCACTGTATTAAACTTGTCACCTGTAGATATAGATGACATATGTCTCATCGTAACTATACCGACCATATTCGATTGTAATCCAATATTATGTAATTAATTACGATCTTAAACTCTCCATGTTTAATTTTGTTAAATTACTCTAACAAAATGAAACATCAGCACCACCTTTGGCGAAATTAAGAGCTAATTTCGTCCTAAACACGGACATTGATCTATATTTTGAACCAAATAATCATCACTATTACTTAGTCACTTTTCTGCTAATGTCCATTTCGTTGCGGCGGTTAATCCAACATAAAACATACATGAGACAAAAATCTATAGATATTTGTGTACATGCAAATTAAATATAGCAATTTTCGGCGTTTGTGACTTAACGGATACAATTGAGAGTAAATCAAGTTTATTATGAAGATGGCAGAACGAATATGATCGGTTTAATTTCTTGAGTGAGTCAAAAGAGCTTAATAAATCACAAATATGATATAAGCCAAAGTGCACTTTCATTAACGTAAGTAGATTCCGATAAAACATCAGCTTCTATAGACATAACTTACACTTAAATACGCAAAGGAGCGAAATGTAAAATAATTTGATGCACGAAAAATGCTATTAAAATAACAGCTAAAATTGGGCTATGAAAAGGGCTTCTTTTTACAGTCTTCAATCAGGGGATCTTCAATTTACAGTCTGGCCTAAGAACATGATATCCAAATATATCACATCTCAGTTTAGAATATGAAAATATTGTGTCAATATTGAACCTTATCATTTATGTTCATAGAGAACAATTTATTTATTTATACAAAACGCAACCAATCTACTAGTGCTTATAAGCTAACCAATAAGGTGATGTATGGTTAAACTATGTTTTCTTTCACTTAACATACAATTGTTGTGATTGTCATTACATTACAGATTTTTAATTCAAGGCTTTTAAAGAGACCTAGAGACCTGAGAGTTACTCTCAGATGGCCTCTACTCTTACAGAATTAGGTGTTTTCATAATAAGAAATTAAAGTGATAAATGGTTCAAAATATGTATGTCACATTATTGCCACATGCCATTGTCAAAGACAGTTATCAACTTTGCCGACAGTGGCCCCACTATTTCACTTTGTTAGATAAATTTTATAAACAATAATGATTTCACAGATATTTTCACCAATTTATCACTCCTAGATTTTACTAAAAAGGCCTAATTACGTTAAGCGATTTTTTTCGATCCCAGTTTACACTTTTGCGCCTTATTCCCTTAGTTTTGCACAAGTTTTACGCATTGACAGAATTATTTGAAAGAGTAATCTTTCCAAAAGTACAAAAATAGAAATCAAACTCGTCTATTGAACATAGTCCTATGGATTGTTTCAATTAAATGTATTTTACATCTTTATAATAACCCAGATAAGTTAGATGTGAATATCATGCATAATGGCCCAATAAAGAGGCTAGGGCGGAAAAGGCCCCGTCAAACTAAGTAAGCCATGATCATGATGAATTATGTCACAATGAAAAGAAAGTTTGAGAAAACAGTTTTACGCTCATCTAACTAGTCTTTGTTTCATTATGTTATTATACTGTGGGGCTGCTGGGATTCCTTTGCAATTCAATCTCTATGAATCATGTCAGTTGTTAAAGAAAAAAAGTCACAAAACGAGTATCCGAACAAGCTGTCGACCAATAAAAAAGAAGCTCACGCATTCCTGTAACGTTTTTGTTAATTAACTTTTGAGTATAAAAATACTAAAAACGTGGAATTAGCAATTGCGTGTGTGTTCGTCATTACGGCATTGGCGTTGGCAAAAAAATTACCTAAATGGTATTTTAATGAAGGCAGTTTGAAGTTTTGTAGTGAGGTAATTTACCTACTGACTGTTATACATGAACAATCATATTTTAAAACTTGGTAGCATAAAATGTGTTGTGAAATATTTTGATTTCCTTCAACAGGAGCTCTCATTATAAATCCTATTAACATTCTAAATGCAAGATATTGGATTTTCGATTTTCAACCCACTTTGGAACAACTGAATAAGATAATGAAGCTGATAAAGTTGAAATTTTTTAAATAATAAATTTAAGAATTAAGTCTTAGCTCAATTTTTTCGTCACAATATCCAGTATGAAAATGGAAAATAACACCCGCATCTGTGTTTCCAGATAGATACAATCTTCAAATTTACAGAACACACCTTTTTGGCTTGACTCAACGTTATGTAGCTTTGAATTACCAACCAAAATAAAATAAATATCCTTCATTTGCATACGACAATTATTAGAAGTCAACCGCCAAACTATTTTAATATAAAAAAGTAATTTATATGTCGCGCCGACATCACACACATGCAACCGCCTTTCCCGGATTAGCTAAGAGGACCCTACACTTCACATCGCACTATACAACACTACGAGTATATCACAGCACTAGTCTTGCACTTCTCTATACGGCATCTCACTGGTCACCGTGAACGATTCGAAATAGTGGTTCAAGAACTCGAACGTGGGCCTTTTCTCGGGTATGGCGTCCCAACACTGGAGCATCAGTCTGTAAATATCGTCCGG
The DNA here is from genome assembly GCA_963693475.1 of Ectropis crepuscularia. Classification (NCBI taxonomy): domain Eukaryota; kingdom Metazoa; phylum Arthropoda; class Insecta; order Lepidoptera; family Geometridae; genus Ectropis; species Ectropis crepuscularia. The sequence continues at coordinate 21,035,562 of OY856354.1, read as the reverse complement.
CAATGAATGTCCCACTGGTTTCGGCATTCTGTACCCTCTCTCCACTTGTTCTATGACGTCTTTCCCTTGCAGCCCCGGGTAGGGTATCTGACCGTACGTAAATAGTTCCATGAGTAGAATACCGTACGACCATACATCGCTTTTTATTGAAAATCTGCCGTAGATTATTGCTTCGGGTGCCGTCCATTTGACTGGAAACCGGGAGCCTTGTTTAGGGCAGTATTCGTTGTCTTCTATGACTCTGGCGAGTCCAAAGTCGCATATTTTCGCGACGTTGTTTTCTCCTATCAATACATTGCGCGCGGCCAAGTCCCTGTGTATCAACATTTTAGATTCTAAGTATTCCATTCCTGAAGCGACTTGGGCGGCTACGTAAACTAAATCCTCAAATTGGAGGAACTTTCCTTCGCCGTTTCTGAGGAACTCTAAGAGGGACCCTTTACTCATGTATTCCTGGACGATGTATACTGGTTCCTGTTGTGAGCACACCGCGTATAGTGCGACCAGTCGCTTGTGCCGGAATTTCTTCATGATAGCCGCCTCCTGGAGGAAGGCTTGTGTGGACATCGTTCCTTCGCGTAACGTCTTTACAGCGACCTGGAATTGAAATTAGCTTCATTTATTTCTATATCTATGCATTTAAGTTGAACGGTTTGGATACACATATAATACTTTTTTTTTAAGCATGGATTGACAAGACGATCAGGACATGAGCCTGGTGGTAAGGAACATGTCTACCCATAACAGCAGTGACACGCAGCATGAAGAGTCCAAATAATTACCTAGCACCGCACTGCACTCGTTACCCGGAGATATCATACACGGTGTTTTGTCTCTTAACCCAGTAATTTCTCTGGAAATATTGCCGTCCAAATCGGAACAGTGATGTTTACACACTTGGCGGTAGAAAAACTGGCAAGCAGCAATGTCAATGTGGTGGTAGCTGGTAGCTTGAAAACATCAGGATCAAGTTTTTTTTCCATTAAAAGACTATCTATCGAATCTTACCTCCGTATTTCTCATATTCGAATTTCCCAGTGGTCTAACTTCAGTTCTGGTTTGAGCTCCCCACTCTTGAGGGCATGTTTCTTACGTTAAAGAAACATCTATATAATCTCACCTCAGTATTATTCCGCCATTTGCCGTAGTATTACACCTCTCCGAAGTTGCCTTGCCCCAGTTTCCTTACCAACTGTATCAGTTGTTGGGTTCTCCCACTGGTCAACTTCAGTTCTGGTTCGAGCTCCCGCACTTGAGGCTGCGTTTTTTACATTAACGAACAATCTATCGAATCTCACCTCAGTTTTGTTCCGTAATACACCTCGCCAAAGTTGCCTTGCTCCAGTTTCCATATCAACTGTATCTCAGTCCTCGGGATCTCCCACTAGTCTAATTTCAGTTCTGGTTCGAGCTCTCCCACACTTGAGGGTATGTTTGTTACATTAACGAACTATCCATCGAATCTCACCTCAGTATTGTTCCGCCATTTGCCGTAATACACCTCGCCGAAGTTGCGCTGTCCCAGTTTCCTTACCAACTGTACCAGTTGTGGGGATCTCCCACTGGTCTAACTTCAGTTCTGGTTCGAGCTCCCGCACTTAAGACAAGTTTCTCATATTAAAGAACCATCTATTAAGCCTTACCTCAGTATTATTCCGCCATTTGCCGTAATACACCTCCCCAAAGTTGCCCTGCCCCAGTTTCCTTATCAACTGTATCTCAGTCCTCGGGATCTCCCACTGGTCCCTGAGCTCCGGCCCGAGGTCCCACATCTGCGGCTCGGGCTTCGGGCACGGCCGCGCTAGTACGTGGCACAGCCCTAAGGCGTTCTCTGGAAACGTGTTAATATCTTTTATTTAGATAGCGTTGTCTAATTAGATTATGCGAGGAAAGTTAGGGTTTAGAAATAAAAAGAGTATAATCACATAAATAAATATTACAGGGTGTAATTACATACAAGAACTACATACTAAGGTATTCATGCAATGCATGCAAATCAAGAAAGCAATGACATTGTAATGGAATTGCATATCAATATATGCAATATCTTTTCTGTGTCCTAAGTATCTTCTGTATGTATGTATTTTAAATTATATATTTTGTATGTGTGTATTCTATTAGTTATCTTTATCTGGCTTCTACAGTACAAGCCTTGCTTATTTTCGGGCCAGGTAGTGCTGTGTGTAAAAGTATCGACCAATGTTTTTTATTTTAACACTTAATTTTTAGGTATCATTATCGTTTCAGGTAAAAAAAAAATTACCTACTGTTAAATTTAATAAAGGCCTCCCTCCGCCATGATAAATCTCAGTTCGATCTTTAGCTTTACGCTTCTGGCCACTACCTGATGCTTATAAAAAGTTCAGGTTTGATCTCTGATAAATTATGGGCAAAGTCGTCAATACGTAGGTCAAGTCGAAAGTGAATCGTTTTCTCCTAGGTAAGCACGCTCCATCGTTGACTGCATCGTTGCTTAACATCAGGCGAGATGGCGGTCGAGTGCAAAAATAACATTACCAAAGAAAAGATATATTATAATGTCATTTTTGGAAAAAAAATCTCTTGAAATAAAATAATTGTACCATCAACTAAATTACTATTATATGTATTTATTCGAAAATCATTAAGTAATTGTAATATGTTTTTAGCGGTTTTCATTCGGCGTCCAAATATACAGTCTTGGGTCAAAAGAGCCTTCACAAATCACCATAAAAAAGAAAAAAAGATAGACAAAGCAGACACATGCAAAAATCTAAAACATTCAACTCACTCGTATACGACATAACCAGCGCCGGCAAGCTCGGAAACGTCTGATTGGTCGCTATGTAGAACCCTCCATTATCCAACGGTTTGATCTTGTAATGCTTCACATGGTACCCCCCTGCCTTCTTCCCAGTCTTTCACGCTTAGGCTGAACCCATGGGGATTGTGTTCCGCCGGTCGGACTAGGAACGTCCCCCGAGGGTTGTTGTCTGCTAGGAGAAGCTTGTCCGCTTCTTTTCTTGAGACGTGAGGGAAGAACCAGCTGCAACATGACGGTTGCCTTTAGCAAAAATTGTGTGGTTAGTGAAGGGCTGTGGGTGTATGCCACCACCGGTTTGAAGGCCCGTAGCGTAGATACAGCGATAGTTCCTGCGGAGTTGTTAGTAAGCTGGTATACAGATATCAATTTGATTGAGGAACTGCATGCATTGAAGTTTATTTTATTTTCGAATTTATTACGATGGCACTTAAAACTTTTATGGGTTGTGAAATAAATGCCGAAAATTAATTTTATTAATGTGACCAAAACAAATCTGAGTCCCTTCTGAAAATTTGTAAGTTTTGTTAGTTTATAAATGAATCAGAAAACACGATATTCTTACACGATGGTCCAGCGGTCGAACCACACAGATTAGAAGTACTTCTGTCTCAGGCCCAGATACCCACAGAGTCATCCATGCCGTTCAAGACTTAGTAACTTAGTTTTACTTTAATTGAAATTCTAATACTAACGCAATCAAACGATAGTGATTTTTTACAGCTTTTTTACAGCAAGATATCTTAATTTGTTGACTGGTATAGAATTATCGATGAGCTTGTCACATAGAAGACTTTTATTGGCCATACATAGCATAATATCACTTCATAACGATCCTCACTCTTCGACCGATTTTTCGCTTCATAACGATAAAGACGACTTTGACGTCCTGCTTTCTTTAGATGACCTCCCATCTCTGTTCTTGAAGTTGGGGTGCGAGGGGTGAAGTCGAATATACATATATTCGACTCTGATCTTAAAATGATCTACTGCCCACAGCAACCATCCGATAGAAGTTGTTGCAGTAGGACAGATAGGTACTCACAATTCGCAATCACGACTATCTCTCCAAGGATACTATTTATATCTACAAAACCTTGTTATGATAGAAGACCAACCACCAGTTTAAATTTGTGATAGATCAGACGACTATTCGTTGAGATTTTTTGACAGCCAACACTTACTCTTCGCACTCGACTGAAGTCTCTTCAGCGATGAAGTTTACAGGCACGAGGCCCTCCCTCCTAGTGTTAAGGTGGAGCACCGTCCACCAGTCTGTCTCGGCGTCGTTGAGGACTTCCATCCGGTCGCCCTTGCGGAAGGAGATGTCTGAGTTCGCGCGTGCCGTGTACGCACATAGTGCTTTGACTACGCGACGGCCCCCGTTCGTTATACCTGAAAGGTAATAAATGTGTTTAATAGTAGGCTAATTGTTGTTTATGTTCATTTAAATAGGCACGATGACTAAAAAAAACACAAATTAGTACGTCAGTTAAATTATTAAAAAGATTGTACACTTTTATATAGGTACTAGCTGAACGCGCGCGCGTTGCTACGCCATCTATATAAAATTCATCGTACCAATTCAAATTTTGAACAAATTCAGTTACCTTAGGTTCTAATGACGCAACCTTTCACGAACCTTTGACGAATGACACATGCTGTCACGCAACGAAAACTCTCAAAAAGCAAAATTATTTCCCGTTTTTGTTACATTTTTCATTCATGCTTCGTTCCTGTTGATAGTAGCGTAATGTTAAATAGTCTATAGCCTTCCTCGATAAATGGACTATCCAACAGAGAAAACCCCTTTCAATTCGGACCAGTAGTTCCCGAGATCCTTGCGTTCAAACAAACAAACAAACATACAAACAAACAAACTCTTCAGCTTTATAATATTAGTATAGATTTGACCCAGTCATCATCTAAATTGAATCGAAAATATACCTAGGTACTTCGTACACAATACAAGGGCAGAACTTATAACGTAGTGGATTCTATTTCAGCTCTGTCTCAGCAGACGATAGTGCCCCTGTAGGCTTGAAGTGAGAATTATCTCGTGCCGTGTTATTCGACATCGCACAACATTACGATGAAAACTTTACCACACCCAAGGGATTCGTGGCAAAAATGTTGGTAAGAAACCAGGAACCGCATTTTTGCTCTGAGATCACCTATATTGGTTACATAAAACATAAATATGGTGCGGGCTGCGCTTTTCACATCCTGGGCGAGTAATTTGCGCCTCCCTACACGACTACAGTACGATGTATGGACGCTTCCGTTGTATGATTAACGCGATCACAATACCGATTCACATGAGATCACAAACTGACCAAAAATTAGTAACATGACAACAATGGCGGTCATTTTAATATGGCTCCAGGGGGCTCACCTAGTCGTGGTCAGGCCACAAACTGTCCAATAAGTACATTGCATGCTTTTTAATTAGTGGTCCACCTAGGTAGGTACAGTGTGTTCATACAAACACACTTACTCAATTTGGCCGGATTCCGTAGCCGTACGATGTCTGCCTGCGCAGGCGGGCGCAGCACACGCGGGTTCGCTGGCTCGCTCGTGTACCGATTGTCGTTCGACGTCGGACACGTGCTGAAGCCCGAATCATTCTTGTAAGCGGCCGGATACACTGGAAAATAAAGAACATTAGGTATGGTTAGGATTATCATCCGTTCAGATTTGTCTTAGTTTAAGTATAGGTGACGTCTGTGTGGGTGTATAGGGGACGTCTGGTCAGGTCGGGAGAACGATAACTGCTGATCCGCAGCCCCTGACTCGCACGATCACCACTGTCTTTTTGAAGCGATGTGGGTAGCTAGCTAGCTAAATACTAGCTTATAACCGTAGAAGGAAACATTCGTGGGGAAACCGACATGTACCTAGTATCTTTCGAGGACATGCGTCAACCACGAACCCGCACTGGACCAGTGTTAGGGCCGTAATCTATTACGGCCCTAACACTCTCATTGCAAGAGAAGGCCCCGAGTCTCAGCAGTGGGAACACTTAGTGGGCTGATTGTTTCAGGGACGTCTGGACAAGTTTTTCAATAGCATCCAGATTAATTGACCTAAAACGAGTTTATTACAAGACATCTACTTTTCAACGGCACCTCAAAGACACATACATTCGGATTTTCAGTTAATGTCAGGGAAATGTAGACTACATCCGGTATCAGTTACTACGAGTATATATGCCTACAATGGCAGCATGGTTTAGTGGTAGCAGTAGAAATTGTAGTGCAATTAATCTTTAACACAAAACGACCAATTCTATGAAAACAAGAATCAACAACAAAATTTAAAAAATGATTTACCCCGGACTACGTTGGATTTCAAATTATTGCAGTATTCTACTTGTCCAGCCCTTTCATTTCATAATTATATTGACGGACTAGTGAAAAAAAATTCGCCATTTTGTGGCCATCTTGGATTTGAAATTTGTCATAGTGTTTATTATTCTACTGGTCAAGAAAGGGTTCATTTGATACCCATACTGAGAGAGATTGTGAAAAAATATTTTATCCGCCATCTTGAATCAATATTAACCAAACTAAGAACCACCGCAAGGAAGCTAAAGAAAACGTATCAAAATCGGTGGATCCGTCTGACCTCTGCGGTGCCACAGACATAAACACACAGAGACAGATATCGACGTCAAACTTATAACACTCCTCTTTTGGTCGAGGTTTAAAAAATACACAATCTTTCTAACCTTGACCCATGTAATATTAACCGCGTTATTGATGAATATTTCAAAAATTTCCACAAGGTTTACACGAGTCCAAAACCTGACAAATTTCTGAGGAAAATCAAATCGTTATGGAAATAGCTGACGTCTGTGACGGCAAACGAATTCAGAGAAACAAGATTGGTTAAACCAAGTTTTTTTAACACTACTTCGCAGCGAGCGTCATCATGGATTTTTAAGTTCGTTTTGATTCAAGACTGAATTGATACGTAAATAATAACTTTACTTTTAAAACAACATACAAGAGATATTACGAGTTTAGGAGTATTTGTGTGTCGAATAATAATGGATCCCGACTGTTCAGTTGTAATGTACTTTTATTACAAAATATTGTATATATTTCAATAGTATTAATACAATAACATATTATAGAATTCTAGACCACCAGAAATCTAAATGCTTGTTTTATTCTTTTCAGTTTTTTTAGTATGCAAGTACGTAGTTTGGTTCACTTTTTACGCAGTCGGGTTTTTGAGTTTTTAAATTATATATTTTTTTTTATACTTTTTAGTTATGAACAATGTTGTGACTGTTAATATGCTCAACATAATAATATGCATCTTTTGGTTGTTGACCAAATGTTTTCGTTTCTACTGATATAGGTAATGTGTAGGATTTTCTACTGCATGTAATTCATATTTATAGTTTTGTGATAGTATAGGTTTTCGATTGACGTTGAGTACCTACTAAATCGTTTGAAGTTGGAGATGGCCGACCGAGGCGGAGCAATCCGAGAGCGGTTCCATGTTCCCACTATCAGCGGCAGAGTTGAAACCCCATGGAGGTTTATTAGTAGATAGGGGCACCATTTTCGATACATGATATAGAGTGCAACATAACCCGGCTGTCTCCCGGGCAGGGCAGTAGGGTACCTATGCGTAAATACATTTCCTGCACGTACGAAAAAAAGGTAGTCCAATATACCTACTAGCATAGATCGTAGAACCCAAGATGGGCCCCATCCCAAACTTCACGGCGCACGCAATCATGTCAACGTTGGGAAGAGTGAGCTCACTCTTTCCGTTCTAGTCGTTTGCAGGACGCGGTGGACGCCGGACGTTTTTACCTATCATTATTCGGTATCAACAACCAAAATAAGTAGAACCACAGCAAATCTCGCCGCTAGCGATTATAGAGGTCAAGTAGATTGGTTGATTGTAACCCACTTACGATACATACAGAGACGCAGTGTATTACCAATTTCAAGGTGCTCAGGGCACATCTGTTGATTAATATCGATGCCTACTAGATACATTAGTATATAATGTCCATCCACATTCACACGTACACTTAGTTATACGAAGTTTTCTGCTACCTAAAAACCTATAAATGTGAGAATGGTTGTTACTCAACTTTAAATCGATATACATCCTCAACGATCAGTCAAATCGAAAAACATTGAGAGAAAGCTAAACATTATTTTTAAATACCTATTCAACGATACCCCTCTTGACATATTTTGGTGATTTGCATTTTTTTTATTTGGACAATATGGCGTCCTGAATCCGCCATATTGGACTTACACTAATGACATGTCTTTAGTGTCACTCGCTAGATTAAGAGGAATCGATTGACGTGTGAATCATAAAAATCGGCCCAGGCGTTTGGTCTGTATAGTGCCTCAAAGGAACATACAAACATACATACATACATACATACATAGACTGTTAAACACATTACCACTCCTTTGCGTCGCGCAGTCGGGTAAAAAGGATTTCATTCACAGATTTTGAGGTATCATTAAGGAACTATTTTTGAAGTTATACATCTTTTGGTGCGTTTAGGGGAAAATGATGAGAGTATTTTTTTACGATGCGCGCGCACTGTGTCACGATACACCGACATCATAGAATAGATAATGCCGACATCCTGAAACTGCTCAACATTTTAGTAAACATTGTAATTAACTTTTCAGGTTATTACTTCTTGCGTTGAAGATATGAATTATTCTATGGTTGAGGTAAGACTTCTATTACTAAAGCTTAAGCTCGTGCTTAAGCACGAGGAATAAAGAGAAGTTTCAGTTTTTGCGTGCGTATAAGTAGGTACGCACACGCTTTGTTTACATGAAAAATTCCGCTTTAGATATTCAATCCACGATCATCAGGCATAAAGAGTTATTGGTTACCTTCGGCTTGACCTTAAAAACCCCTAAGTGGTTAAAAGAAAACAATTTGAGTGATTACGTTTTATCTGTAATTTTTACCTCACTGCACAAACATTAGCCTACTCTATGTTCTCAGTCGAGGAACTGGGCGCTTTCTCACACAAAGAAAGAGTCGAGGTCATAATCCACCAAACCGGCTAATTAAGAGTTGGCGGATGACGAATAAGTCGCTAAATCAGCAATGGACATCTCTATTGACAATAATAATCTTTGGACATGTGACCAGAAATGAGGACTCAATGGAAAGACTGGTGATCCAAGGCCAGGTAGCAGGGAGAAGAAGTCAGGGCAGATCGCCCACACGATGGACAGACCTCATTAAAACAGCCACACAGTCTTCCATGTCAGAATGTTCTCGTAATGCGAGGAACCGATCAACGTGGAGAAGCATTGTAAGATCGGTAATTAGCCGCCGAGAAGACTGAGGACGGACAAGACCCTCCGTGTACCGCCATCTTATAAACCACGACCACTCTGTCAAGAGTGTCCGACTGAGAAGAAGATTGACAATACTGTACATTTTGGGATTTGCGATCAAATGTAGTAACAAATATTAAAGTTACTATGTAACGGGCTAGGTTGTTTTAATCTATACTAATACAATAAAGAGGAAATTTTGATAATTATGTTCCCATTATAATGCTAATACTATTTTATCCCTGAGTAACATGTTTGTGCTACCACGAAGGGAGTCGGAGCGGGCTACTAGTAGGTAACACTAATGAATAAACATAAAAATCATTACCCTGAATGATACAATATATATTTTTTAAATTGTACAGTGACGTGACCAGCTAACAGTTCCTGTGCCTGATGGCAAGCAACATGCCTGCCCACAACAGCACAGTGACACGCAGCTATTGGAAAGTCCTAATCATTAGTATAGTATTGTTGAATATAATAAACACGAAATATGTGAGAACATTTAAAAATATGCGTCAGCCGTCAGCCCGATACTAAATCCGTTCTCCCCAATGGACATTCTTAGAGGTTCATCAAAGGATTATATAAAAAAAACAGGACAAGTGCGGATCGAGCGACCAATAAAATTTTAGACTGAATTAAATAAAATTGTAGCGTTAATGGTTCGACTGTTTTTAACACGCTTAATTTTTTTTATAAAGATATGGCAGTTTGTGTCTTGATGGCCTCTACGACAATCCAACTCTTGGTTGTGTTTGTAGACTGTGAGGAACTCTCTGTGTGAGTCCGATTAGGACATGCAACCCATTGTTGTTCTATTCTTGTCGCTCGTTGGTGAGTTTCCTTCCCGTGTGAGATAGCTATGGATGGACGCGCTCTGTGCTTTATGAGAAATCAAAAACAATTACAAACGAGTGATTTTTAGAAATGGCACCTCAGAAATCGTTGAAATTCTTCGTGATAGGAGGCCAATGTATTTTCGACATAGTTGTGATATTGCCAAATACTGATAATTGCACACTGCGAAGCATATTATCTTAAAATTTTACGCATCTTCACATTTATACACGCCAAAGTCATGGAATAACCAGCGTTCACGGACTAAAGACCATTAGAATTAGGTTGAAAATGTTGAAAAAAATTAAACAGACAGTGATGGTAAGTGGTAACCGCCGTTTGTGGACATCTACAAAATCGAAGACATTGACGATGTCAACTCTGAAGGTGTTTAACCTTCACGAAAATAGTAATAGTACAGTCGAGGTAAACATAAAACTAGCCTGAAATAGAAAAAAATCCGGGGAGCGATTTTTTTTTATGAAACGTCGGGGAGGGTTGTTGGAAGTATAAATTTCGATTTTCTAACTAATCCCGGTAGAGGGTTCGCTACCATCTTGTTTTAAAGTTTTTATGAAATAACTCGTTCATTTTCAACTTTAGAGCAAAAATGACGGTCACCAAAGTTGTTGGAAATTTAATTTCTCACAAGTTTGCTTCATATAGTTTTTACGCTAGGATCAATATTTGCAGAGTTATACTATCAAGTTTATCAAAAAAATCGTAATGGGTGCAATTTTATTTTCTTCAACTTTGGTTCTCGCACATTTATTACTTATTTTATTTTTAGTATTTGTTGTTACAGCGGCAATAGAAATACATCATCTGTGAAAATTTCAACTGTCTAGCTATCACCGTTCTTGAGATACAGTCTGGTGACAGACGGACGGACGGACGGACGGATGGACAGCCAAGTCCCAGTAATAGGGTTCCGTTTTTACCCTTTGGGTACGGAACCCTAAAAAGTGCGAGAACCGAAGTTGAAGAAAATAAAATTCCACCCATTACGATTTTTTTGATAAACTTCATAGTATAACTCTGCAAATATTGATCCTAGCGTAAAACCTATATGAAGCAAACTTGTGAGAAATAAAATTTCCAACAATTTTGGTATCCATCATTTTTGCTCTAAAGTTGAAAATGAACGAGTTATTTCACAATAACTTTAAAACAAGATGGCGGCGAACCCTCTACCGAGATTAGTTAGAAAATCGAGATTTATACCTCCAACAACCCTCCCGGACGTTTCATAAAAAAAAATCGCTCCCCGGAATTTTTTCTATTTCAATGTCTGCCCCGACCGTGCTATAATGTGTTTTCAATATGCAAACAGACTTGTCAAAAATAGCTATGAATTTCTCCAAGTGTGGCGCCAACGTTTCATTTTATGAAATTTGTCTAACAAAATAAAGCATTGGCGCCCTCTATTATGGAAGTGAGAACTATATTTGACACGTATATTTGCATCTTGCAAACGTCTCATTCGCTTACAGGTTGTAGTGGTAGGACTCTTTGCAGTCTGCCTGGGGAAGTATCACACCTTTGCCAGTTATTCTAACGGTTTGATGGGCAATGTTTCCAGAGAAATTACAGGGTATAGAGATAAATCCTCTTATACCTCTGGGTGATGGGCGCATTCCAGTGTTAGGTAACGATGTGGACTTTTCATGTCCCAATAGTCGGGTGACATTGTGTTGTTATGGGCTAGCCTGTTGCTTACCATCAGACTATGGACTACTCGTCCCGTCAATCTATACTGAAACAAAAAACAGGTTAGGCAAAATGAAATGTGCGTTGGAAGGTTTCGTCATCCACCGCGTGAGATGCTCAGCCAGTGCACCATCACTCGCTCAAGGTCGCGCGGTTTTAGCCTACAGCTAGACCGTTCCTCCCAGGGAACAAGTGCCAGTCGGTTGTCGGACGCACGGCTGAGCGCTCGCGCAACACGTTTCCCGCGCATATTGTTATTAGAAATGTCGACAACCCTCCGCGCTAGACAGGGACAGAGTTACGCGTTAGAAAGAGCGCAAACGTTTATTTGAAAATCGCGACAGGTATTGCGAGCTGAATTGAACTTTGTTGTGTCCCAGCAAGAGTCGCTATTTATATAATTGTTTTCGGTAAGTGAGGCTTCTGTACTTGTACTAATATTTATTCTGTGGCTCAGCGTTGGAGCCGTGTTAGGCTCAACTCACACCAAAAGAGAAGCGGCGCGCGGCGCAACGACGAGCAGTTTCATTGTGATGCTATTTAAAACCTTATACTCATTGTTACAATACATAGTATCGCTTGAGAAATTTGAAAAGTTGCGCCCAACCGCGACTCATTGAGCACTTCTAGGTACACAAGTCTGCTCGAGCAGTCGCGCTGCCACTGCCAGCGCAGTATCCTGCGCTCCGCGCCTGCGCATGTAGAATGTAAACTAGGGCGCAACAAGTTGCTAGAGGCTGCGGACAGTCGCGTGAAGGCGCCGCTGTTCATTTCGGTGTGAGTTGAGCCTCAGTAGAGATGGCTCGGAGGATACATACGTGGGGGGCACGTACCCGGTCTTTGGTCTGGCTCGTGGCGGCGGCTGCAGCACTTGTTGCCCATGGCGCGACCCGCCGGCGCCGTCTACGCCGCGCCCAGCCACTGCTGGACAAGAAACATAACCATTTATATATCTATATGTTACACTAGACGAAATGGTGGACTTCATATCACATTACATTCAATTGGTGGACAATTCACACACAACACTATCTGACCCCAAACTAAGTAAAGCTTGTATGATGGCGGCCAGATAGCTGATATAATACTTAAGAAGATAAGATATAATACTTATATAGTTTTAAATACATATTTATTATACATAGAAACACCCAGACACAGTGCAATTAAAGCAGAAGTTTGTGAGTTTCAAATCAAAACTCATGTTTTTGATGGAATTTGGAACGGAAGGAGCTTTTCAAATTTCGGAAACCCTGTATTAACACATTAGCTACTTTTCGCCCCAAATTAAGACGGGCGACACTACAGGGTGCAGCTGGCTATGAATAAAAGAAGATTTCTCGTCTACAAAATATCGCACTAAATGTTCTACCTTCTTTACTTTCTTTACCTTCTCTACCTTCTTAGTTCTATCGAACTAAATGTTACATTATGGCAGTTAAAATACAAGGAAGAACAACGATGAGCAAATTCAGATAATGACATTTACGACGAAGTGATGTTATGTACTACTTATCGTGGACTATGGAGTGGCCTAAAACTTTTATATGTTGTTGGATTGGCTCTATTTCTGGTTTATTATTTATACTACTGCACCTAAATTCGTAATGATGATGAGAAAAGTTCCTGAAGAAGTAGGTTAGGTACTCGTAAAAGAAATCCTTGTTTTCGTGACATGGATGGACGAAGTGGGTACTCTTTAAGTATTTTCGAGTTTACTATTAGAGCATTCAAAATATGATTTGCAAACTGTGGAACGCTACTCTGTGTGAGTGTGAGTCTTCTGATGGATGTCTGACGTAGGTGGCTTGAAGTCTAAAATACATAAGTCAGTCATCAACCTAGTATAGCAGTACCTAATTTGGTTTGACCACTGAAACTTGATTGATCATACTTTTTACGGCAGAACCCAAAAAGTATTTTATAAGTGGATACCTCAGCAATTGTGAGGCTTAGGCTTATCTGTTCACATTGGTCTAGAGCTCGCATTGAAATTCGACTACAGATTGGTGCCTAATAACTTTCCCCTTGGGTTGTTGAGCAAGTGCAACGCACGGAATCTCTATGATGCGTCTACCTGAATACCTTTTGAGACACCTTTTGGGAACCAGCCTAGTAAACAGGTCCAGTTTGAAGCAAAGATGAATAGAGGTCAGTTATACAAGACCGAACCTAAATCACTAAGTTATTCAACCTGTCCGTCAGCCTGTCAGCAGAACTAACTTATTCACCAAAACAACGGTCTCATAGACTGCGAACTCAAGTTTGTTGAATTTGTAAGCGATAAACCAAAGTTTGGTATTAGATGCTAAAATCGAAAACATTTGTTTCATTGGAAACTTGACCTTGGGAAAAATAACGATTAATGTTTTGCACTTATCTTATACCTTTAAACGAGCAATTCTTGCATATATATATATATATAATCTGAATCTCGGAAACGGCTCGAACGATTTTCATGAAATTATGTATGCAGGGGGTTTCGGGGACGATAAATCTATCTAACTAGGTTTCATTTTTAAAAAAACGCATATTATGCGCGTTTTTAGACATTGAAAAACTGTCACATTAGACATTAGAATGCGAAGGTAAATTTCGCCGCGTGACGCGACAACATAATTGGCTCAGTCGGGAAGTCGGACGTTCGTGGCGATCACGAATTAATAGCTGCGGGTTCGAATCCAGACGGCTTCTCTTTTTTTCAAGTATTCTTTTTTTAAAGAAAATCTAAGAGTATCTAAGTATTTTTAGTATTTAAACCAAGCAAAGTTCGGTGACCCAGGTACTACAATTTAAATGAGCTCAATTTAAATCTAATGAGTTAGCGAGTAACTAACTTGTCACCGACAGATGACAGGATTTTCGGTACCCAGGCCAAGTAAGGAATATCGGGAGCCCCGCAAGGATCATGCTTATGGAACACGGGTTTTCCATTTTTTATTTAATAATAATCTACTCTACACGAAGCGAGAGGTCGAAATGTTTATTTACATCAACATTTTGAGTTGTGCTGGATGCATTTTGTGTGTGGCTGAGCCAGATGTATTCTGCCTTCGAACGAGTGGCCACAACGGCCGCCAATATTAAAATGTGTCGTTTATGTACTACATTTTTTGAAGCACAAAAGAAATAGACGACTGGTTAGCCTTATGAGAGAAGAGCTCCGGGTTTGATTTCTGTCCGCGCACACGTTTGAATAATGTATTTTGTACCGGTTTTCGTACGTGTTTCGAGGCGACATTTCGACATAATGTATTTTTATAATTTTCTGGGTTTCTGTAAGTTTTAATTCAGATAAGTAAGGCAGATAAAACTGTGGTGTTTGGTATTTACGTGATATGTTCAAAAACACTATGGATTTGTTTTGCTCCGAGTCATTTTTAGGGTTCCGTAAAACGTAAAAACGGAACCCTTATAGATTCGTCATGTCTGTCTGTCTGTCTGTCCGTCCGTATGTCACAGCCACTTTTTGCCGAAACTATGAGAACTACACTGTTGAAACTTGGTAAGTAGATGTATTCTGTGAACCGCATTAAGATTTTTACAAAAGTTTAAAAAAAAAAAAAAATTAGGGTGCTCCCCATACTGAGAACTGAAGCTCAAAAATTTTTTTTTCATCAAACCTACACGTGTGGGGTGTCTATCGATAGGTCTTAAAAAATGACGTTGAGGTTTCTAACATAATTTTTGTCTACACTGAATAACTTGCGCGAGAGACGCTTCCAAAGTGGTAAAATGTGTGTCCTCCCCCCTCTAACTTCTAAAGTAAGAGAATGAAAAAACTAAAAAAAATATATGATGTACATTACCATGAAAACTACCAACGAAAATTAGTTTGAACTCGATCTGATGAGTAGTTTTTTTTAGTACGTCATAAATACACTATTATTAAAACTTCGATCAAAGTTACAACGAACTACAAGAACTATGTGTACTATGTATATTATGTTACTTGCTGGAACGGAACCCTTCATGGGCGAGTCCAACTCGCACTTGGCTACTTTTATTTATTTCTAGCAATTGACTTAACTTCAACTGCTCGTAGGTACTTTAAAATTCGGTTACAACTTAATGCTAAACCAGAAACATCAGATATTATGATAAGAAACAAACGTTTCATTATAAACTCCTCTGGGTCGGTTTACTCTGGAGTATTACCGAGTTCACTACTCGTCTTTATTATCATTAGGTTATAATATCACGTAACGATCAGCATCAAGAAGTTTGCACGAGGAACGAGGAACTTCTGTTGATTCAGAATTTGCGTAGAATATTACATAGTTAGGTAAAGACAAGAATTTTATATTTTTACTAGCTGACCCCGCAAACGTTGTTTTGCCATATAAATAAAGGTATGAAAAATAGCTAGTAGCCGATTCTCAGACCTACTGAATATGCATATAAATTTTGGTTAAAATCAGTAAAGCCGTTTCGGAGGAGTAAGGAAACAAACACTGTGACACGATAATTTTATATATAAGATGACGTTTCATTCCTTTTCCGCGTTTTAGTAATACTACAGTTCCAGAAATAGGTATAGTTTTAACCGCTTATGTTGTCGCTTTTTTTATGAAAAAACTTTCGTTGTGTGTGTGCATTGCAATAATAGATTTCTTGTGCGAAACTTAATCTATACTAATATTACAAAGCTGAAGAGGTTTTATGTTTGAACGCGCTAATCTCAGGAACCACCGGACCGATTTCAAAAATACTTTCACCGTTGGATATATAAGTGATCCTTGAGTAACATAGGCTATATATTATGTACCACGGCCGAAGGCGGGATGGACCGCTAGTTGTATTAAAAAACCAGCGACAGTTACTAGCTAAAGTAGAGTAAAGTTTCTTAAAAATGGCGCAAGCACGTCGTAGAATCCTTTTTACATAATCGATCAAATACAAGAAAGACACTCATACTCGTACATATGTACGATCAGGGAATACCCATAACATACACCGCATACCACACTAGTCTTTGGAACTAGTGTGGACCTACTAGACCATGAAACCACGTCACTTTTCCGAGCTACGAGCATCCCGATAGAACAAAAGGGCAAATATTCAAAGTAAACAAAAATTGGGTTACATAAATAGAGCTATCAGAGTAGAGATAATGTACGCGTTACACGAGCTACGCACGTAACGTAATGAGATTTACTTGTAACAGG
The DNA here is from genome assembly GCA_963693475.1 of Ectropis crepuscularia. NCBI lineage: Eukaryota > Metazoa > Arthropoda > Insecta > Lepidoptera > Geometridae > Ectropis > Ectropis crepuscularia. Next base: position 21,018,691 of record OY856354.1, on the reverse strand, counting down.
CGTAATGTGTTGTGGATGCTTTATTTTCTACCTAGTAAACGTAGAGGTATAATATATGCAGGGTTAGTTAGAATCCAAAGAGGTGAACCCACTATTATATACAAATTTACATGAGAAAAAAAAACACTAAAAATCTGCATAGGCAAAAATAGACTACTTTAAAGGTTCTCAAAAATCCTATGTCAAAATAGACCAATACTTTATTACCTTGTACAATAGTTTTACTAAAATTTAAGATCGAATTAGATGGAATAAGGGAAGTAGAAAGGCGTAGCAGTGGGACATTTAGGATGAAAATAACTATGAGACGTGACTATGAGATGTGGTACGAGTATGTTATTCACATATTATTTCAACGTATTTTGGAAGCTCTTTCATATTAAAATTTGAGTACCACCTGCAGCGGGGTAGAGCCTTAGCTACCGGTGGTTAGGGCTTCAATGTCAGGAAACTCCTGACAAGTGAGTGCCGTTTCAAAGACGATTGCCTTTTGTATTTGAGCGTTGACTCAACTGTCTAGGTCTAGACTAAGGAAAGAGGATTTTCATTACAAGACCTTTCACTAAAACGTCTATCGGGACTATGATTGCCAAATCAACAATCGATTAAAAATGATTTGATTTACTTTATTTTGTTTAGGTACTTTAATTAATCACTTCCAAAACTTTCCATCACATTTCCGACAAAAGATTTATCATAATATTTTTCCCCATAAACTCTGATTATACCGATAGATCTAATCTTTTATAGCCGCGTTTAATTTTGACACCCCTATAGGGGTTGGATGTGCTCCATCATCTCTTATCAATCAACGTTAATGAACATACTGTGTTTCTATATTAGCAGCTTGATAAACGTTGCGATAACGACTTTGTTTTGCTAACCTAACAGTTAATTACATTGAAATACAGTTGCAGTTCATTGCAGTGACAACGTTACGACGTAGCTTCATTTTTTTTTATGCCGATAAAGTAACTCGTAAAATTATTTACTATTGTATTTAATATGAGTGTGTATTCAAAGTCGTGGTAGCATAGTGGCGAAAATATCTAAACTCGAGAGCTTGAGATTGTAGGTTTGAAACCTCTGAGTGTTTTATCACAGATATACAGGTTTATTATCACACTACTGGCTTTAACAACTGAAAATCCCAGGCTGCGGCAACCGCAAACGGAGTGGATAAGTGTAGTTTGACAAAATGAGTAACCCGCAAACGCCCATCTCATGATTCACAATAACCTATGCCGTTTATAAAACCAGTATAATTTAATACACCATTGCGAGTCAAACACAACGAGTCTTAGGATCAACTAATACCGGCAAACCTAAGCGTTATACAGTACCAAACAGTAGTTACAAAACTAGAATATCAGACTCGAGGAGTGTTTCGCAGTGAGCAAGATAAAACGTGGAATTTACAATTTACCAGTTGACAAACAACGTTAGAATATAAACTAACCTAAACAAAACCTACAGTGGGTTTGTAATTTCAGGCGTTTTATTATAAACAGACTGTATTTGCCATTCTACAAAAAAACTACAAACTAACCTAACCTACCGTAAGAATAATCTTACGTAGGTACTTGACAATTTTACGGTAACATATGCACCTTTAATAGCCTTCACTCGCGTGACACGTTTAGTGATTAAACAGAACCCTAATTACCCAGTAGTAGGACAAATAAAGTCATATCCCTTACCTTTAATACCACTCAAATACCTCTTTAGGTATGCATAAATTACATATTTATATGCCCTAAGGAATGTGACTTTCTTGAAAGATAAGTCTACGTTTGACCGCAATTAATCAGATGATAAGCAATACTCAATACTCACGGGCAAAGACTTACTACAACACGCTTACTTAGTAGGAACCTATTAACTACGAGTATTATTAACTCTTGATTTGAAAACACCCAGGTCTGACTAAAGGAAGTTGATAGAAATTACACGCACAACACTATCTATCACCAAACAAAGCAAAGCATATTTACTATGAGAACCAGTTAACTGATAATATAATATTTACATAATTAACCGCATTGTAAGATATTTTGATAAGTTAGGGCTGGTCTAGTCGGGAGAACGGCGCCTGCCGATCCGGAGACCCCGGGTTCAAACGCCACACGCACCACTGTCTTTTCGAAGTCATGTGCGTAATGCCGCTAACTTAAAACGGTGAAGGAAAACATCGTGAGGAAACCGACATGTACCTAAACTCTTTCGAAGTCATGTGTCATCCACAACCCGCACTGGGCCAGCGTGGTGGATTATGGCCTTAACTCTCTCCTTGCCAGAGAAGGCCCCGAGTCCCAGCAGTGGGAACATGTAGTGGGCTGTTGATGTTGATGTTGTTGAACCGAATTTAAAAAGGAGTAGGTACTGAATCGGTTGTGTTTTCTTATTGTTTGTATGAAACGAGATAGCTCCGCCAATTGTGAATCGATTTTGATGATCATTTCTTTGTTTGTCAATCATAGTTCAGAAGTGGTCCCCATATAAATTTTATCGAAATCAGTGTTGCAGTTTTTAAAATATCACCAAAAAACTAAAATTTGTTTCTTTTATGAGGACGTCCGATTCGCAAAGTATGCACTTGAAAACAGCAGTTCCTAGAGATATCCAGGCCAACATTATTTTGTATAGCTGTGTTATATGTAGATCAGACATTGAGATTACAGCCGTTATATCTAGCTTATCGCCAATAGTACAAACAACGTTATTATCCGCGGATTACCAGATATCTGATCAAGTCATGTTACCTTCGATTCTTAGAATCCCAATCATTACGTCCGTAATTTTGATTAACTATGTATTTAGTTGTTTATTATCAAAGGTTTGCTGTTACGTCTTGAGTTTTGTTCCATACTTACATACATAGGTACTGAAAAATTGTGTAGATACAAGTGCGCTACAAGATATTTGTATGTTTTTTTTCTTATCTTGGATTATAAAATAGAACGAACGGTCCGTCTCGACTTCGCAATGGACAAATAAACAAATAAAAATGTTATACAATCAAATAACATTATTTTATGTATATCCTTGCACAGTTACCTGGTAGAAATCGTTCTAAGCGATAAGGCCGCGAATTAAATTGCTATAGTAATATTCTTTGTTTTGTATTTTCTATGTTTTTTGTGGCTTTTTAGTAGAAAATTATTGTATTGTAGAGGTATATCCAATGTTGTAGTAATGGTGAAAGAAATTTTGAAATCAGTCCAATAAATTTTGAAATCAGAATAGTTTTGAGTTCATTCGTTACAAAGTACATAATTTATCTTTATAACATTAGTATAAACTAGTATTTATTGGCGGATTCGACCTATAATATTATTTAATTTAATGGAGCGACTATTCCATAAATAACGCTTTTTATTTTGTATAAATAGTACTGGTGCTCTTCCGAACTGTAATCTATCTAAATTCCAAATTTCAATCTGATTTGTTCAGCCGTTCCGACGTGATCGAGTAAAAAACCCCTAAACATCCAAACGTTCCCATTTACAATATCAAATGGGATTAGGAGGACTATTAGGTTGTTGTTAGGTAACTATGACCTCATACGAAATTTTTATTTGTGACTGAACAATTTTTATTATATACTAGCAGCGCCCCGTGGTTTTACCCGCGTAGTTCCAAATTTCAGCCCAATTCGTTCATACGTTAAGACGTGATTGAGCAAACAAACATCCAAACATTGACATTTATAATATTAGTAGGATAGAAGTAATAGAAGTAGGATTAGTAGGATAGGATACCTACTCATAAAAGTAGAAATACCTCTGATTTCTACCTAATATGAAAGTTTTGTCATTATTATTAGAAGTGTGGTGCGGGGATTACCGAATTAAATATATTTAAACGCATAGTTACTCAAAATCAGGCGAGATGGCGGTCAAGTGCAAACCCATTATCCAAAAAACAATAAGAATAAATAAAAAACCGGCAATAGAAATACATCATCTGTGAAAATTTCAACTGTCTAGCTATCACCGTTCTTGAGATATAACCTAGTGACAGACGGGCGGACAGCGAAGTCTCAGTAAATATGCCAAGGGTCCCGTTTTTACCCTAAAAAGGGACTATCACTTGCAAAGAGACACATATCCTACAACAAGCAAGTTTCCTTGCTCCGTTTTGTGTTGACCTTGACGATGAATATTGACCGACACCACATCACATTTCTTTGGAGAGATTAATAGTGTCACGTTTTTAATAAAACGCCAAATGAAACCGCACGGCATATTTAGTACACGTACCTATATTTTGTATTGAAACATTAAATACAAAACGATGTATAATAATATAGTTGTCCTTATCTATAACACAATCCTTGGATTATATCTTGGATTTATCTCATAATCCGTATTTTCATTTCATTTCCCAGAAATACTGTAACGTATTTCTTACGTGATATTATATGTACTTCGATGATAAATTATATATAATATATGATAAGCTATATAAATTATGAATATTTTGATTGATTACCACCAGACGGCATTTGTTCCTAGTAGTGCCTTTTGACAGTTCATCACAGATGATAAAAGGGACTTTTGCGAAGGAAAAGTTCAGGTTTGCTCCTTTCTAGGATGTGTTAGTGCTGTACGTAACATTTGCTTCTTTTTACGAAGGGAAATCATAATTGATTTAAAACAAATAAGAGGTTTTTATGGTCAATGTGGTTAATTTGCAGTCTGCGTCCGTATACAGCAAATCAACGGCAGGCAGCAAAGGTCATCGGCGATTGTATCGTGTACTGGGGGTCTAGTGTTTCATCCTTTAATGTTTTACATGTAGCCTCCCTCATGAATTGGGTCAACAGGTGCAAAAAATAATTCAATGTGACCGGTACGGTAGTAGCTTAGGGTTCAAACAAAATAACAAACTCTTGAACTTTATCCAGTAATAAATTTGGTATTCTTTATTTGTGCCCTAACCAGCACAAATATGTTGATACAGTATACAAATAGGCTGTGGAATGCATTGCCTAATATAGTTTCCATTGCATAGTTAAGTAGACCACACCATCGCATCGCTTGACATAAGGTGAAATGGTGACAAGCGAAATCCTGTAAAATTACAACTGATTAAAAAAATGCGTCAGAGTTAAAAGTTAAGGAAACCCAAGCTGCCGAGAGAAAGGTTTGAAAATGAAAGTTCTAATTGATCTGTTTAGTGAACAAGCAGAACTTTACCTACCAGGTCTAATTTCAAAGCCCATTAAATTTCTGGTGAAGTACGGAAAAGTTTGTTTTTAACACAAAGTTCATATTTTCAATTAACACAGCTCGGGCGGCCAAATATTTACTTTTATAGTTTCAACACTTTTGGGAATTACTTAAATCCTGGTTCTTTTTCCGTTACAATGTTTTTAAAGCAGAATTGAAACACTCATTTAATTATTTAATTTTTGCCAAACAGACATGGGTCAGTCAGTGCTTTTTGTCAGAATTTAGACGTTTAAAACATGAACACATGTCATTTTGACGATAATCTTAGACATAAGACAATACTAGCCAAGAGTGGGTTAGATGGCAATTTTATCAGAAAGATGAAATTTTTAGAAACCGCTGGTTTCCTTACTATGTATTCCTTTACCGTCAAAGCTCGATGACAACTTTTTGCATCACTTGGGAAATACTCAGAGGTACAGAATGTATTCAAACATACTATCTCACGACTGTGAAATCAGACATTACCACTAGGCCACCAAATCTTTAAAATAAATAAACGATTTATTAATGTCGCAGTAATTTCAAATAACCATGTAAAACAATATTTTAATCTCAGGCAAGCGCTATCGAAAAATCCAATAGGTCTCTCCAGGACTCCACAGATCAAACACGTCGCGTCGGTGCAAATAAGTTTAGGGTAACAATAAAAAGCGTGGACCATATTTCTTAGTCACAACCATCTTATCGACGGGGAAGTATCGAGGGGCGAGTCGAATCAATAGCTGCGTGGTATCGATAAGTTGCTACAATCGATACATAGAAAGATAGGAAAAACAACGTGAATAAAGCAATGTTTTCACTTTTATAGTCGTAGATTTACCTAAAAACCACACTAGACCGCCATCTCGTCTGATGTTAAGCGACGATGCGGTCTACGATGGAGCGTGTTTACCTAGAACCTAGGAGAAACCTATTCACTTTCAATTTATAAACACAAAGATTGTAACCATCGGGAAAAACCCACTCAGGCAACATATTCCACAGCCTAGATGTTCTTATCACAAAAAGCAGAGTCAAATGTCTTCGTTCGTATCTTTGTCACAAACATCTTATCGACGGGAAAGTATAGAGAGGGGCGAGTCGAATAAATAGCTGCGTGGTATCGATAAGTTGCAAGGCAACGCGGCTACAATCGATTCATAGAGAAAAAACAACGTGGAAGCTATTTTAATTTATGTAACTAGCAAACTTTTGTTTTCAGTGTGAACTAGAGAATTATAAGTAAATGATATTAATCAGACTCTTAAAAAGCTGTAACTGATATATTAGATACTGGCAGCGCCCCGCGGTATCACCCGTGTATTTTCCGATATCGTTATTTACCCGCGATAATCCTTACTATCCTTACTAATATTATAAATGCGAAAGTAACTCTGTCTGTCTGTTACGATTTACCGTCTAAACCAGTGAACCGATTTTGATGATATTTGGTACACAGATAAGACTAGATTCCGAGAAAGGACATAGGGTACTTTTTATTGCGGAGAAAGGGCTGGGGGGTTGAACAATGTAACAAAAACGGGGAAAAATATTTCTCTTTGAGAGCTTTAGCTGTGTGTGCCATTCTCCTTGGCGTGGGCTGAAGTCTGTGACAGCACGTGTCACAGACTTTTGTAGACACGTGTCACAGGTTTAAAGGTTGCGTCATTTTAGGTAAACAAATTTGCAATAATGCATTTATACATTTTTACATGTAAATTAAAAATCTCTCTAATCTTATATTGTGTAATGCTGTTTATATTACATTTCTCCGTTACATTCTAAGCCTCTACACCAACATACCTACTCACATACAATCGTACATTAAAAGTACTTGAAGAAAGAACCATGCTGCCTCGATTTTACACCAAAGGGGTTTTCGATAATCAAGCTCAAGATTATCTGAAGAAGACTGATCACCTGAATGAAGAATCATACTCCAATTAGTAACATATAGAACAATGCTCTCAATGTTCCAACGCTGGACGTTGGCGAAATTGCGGTGATACGTACCTTCTATAACCGAATGGAAGAAGGAGAGGAAGAATGCATTGTTTGCATTGTTGCGGAGGTATTTTTATAAAAATGATATTTATCTGAACAAATACATTATTTATCACAAATATACAATTTTGAACAAAATTGCCCTTGATGTTGTTTGATTTTAATTAATGTTTTAGGAAATATCGTAGTTTTAAACAACTCTGCCCCCTGCGGCCTTGCGTGGTCGCCAACACATGATGGTGGTCGCGGTGGGGTTGTAGGGGATGAAGAGTGCCGGTATATCAGTGAGCTGCTGTCCCCGTCCTCTTCAGCCGGATGATGGTATGTGATGAGGCCGAGCATTTGGCCCGCCGCGGGATACAAAGGGTGTCTGGACGTGAGGATGTCTGGCTCCGACTAGGCGGTTGGTTACCGAGGTGATCACGGCGTGCATTATCCCGCGGCGGGTTCGTAGAAGAGTGCGAGAGCATACACGTGTTCGCGACAAAGGTGTGGCAAAGGTTTTAGTCGATAGGGGCACCACTCATGTCGAATCTGACACAAATCGACCAATCCCTTCAAGCGGAATGGTATGTTAATGCATATCCTCCACATAAAATGGCACCATTTGCTTTTTAATTTCAAAATAATACAACTTCCCGTTAAGGAGTCGTTTGCTGTAACTATTACTAAAGCACAGGGGCAAACATTTAAGCACCTAGGAATCGATTCATGCCAAGACGGTTTTTCATACGGACAACTACTTAGATATCTGTTGCGTTATCAGGTTACAGAGATAACCAAATTGTTCTTCTACCGTAAGAAATAAAACACTATAAATATCGTATACACAGAAGTACTTAAAAATACCTGCACTATACTACACACATTACACATTACCTGTACTATAGTAAACACATTTTAGTATATCCCAGTACGTTTACCTAGCGTTCCTTTGTTATTTTTCTATAGTTCTCTTACTGATCATAGCTTTTTAAAGCAACGTATATTTTAGTAGGGATTTTCCTCATATAGACGCGGGTGAAACCGCGGGTCTCAGCTAGTATGAGATAATCCAAAACAATTTTACTGTATTCCAAATTTCAACCGGATCCGTTCAGAAGTTCCGACGTGATTGAACAACAAACATCCAAAGTTTGATATTGTACCCCGGGAAAATAATGGGAACGAGTAAAACCACTTGGGCTGCTATCACTTATATAATTGTCAATACATACATATATCATATCTTATACCTTTAAACGAGCAATTCTTGTACCTATATAAATATGTATATATATATATAGAATCTGAATCTCGGAAACGGCTAGACGGATTTTCATGAAATTATGTATGCAGGGGATTTCGGGGACGATAAATCGATCTAACTAGGTCTTATTTAAAAAAAACGCATATTATGCGCGTTTTTAGACAATGAAAAACTGTCACATTAGACATTAGAATGTGAAGGTAAATTTCGCCGCGTGACGCGACAGCATAATTAGCTCAGACGGGAAGTCGGGCGCTCATAGCGGTCACGAATTAGTAGCTCCGGGTTCGAATCCAGACGGGTTCTCTTTTTTTTTCAATTCGTTTTTTTAAGAAAATCTATTTCTTGGAGTCTTTTATCTGTAGGTATCTAAGTATATTTAGTATTTAAACCGAGCAAAGCTCGGTCACCCAGGTACTACATCCTTATTCATCACAATTTTTTTTAGATGGGAATCGAACCTACATCTCTGTGGCTAGACAACCAATAGAGCTACATGTTCATTCGGCCAGCTAACCCTATAACTAGTTACCGGTTAGCGCATTCGGCTGAAAATTGTAAAGGTTTGTAGATTTTCCAGTTCTGTTGGTATCCAGCCAGGTGCTTATTTGGTATGCGAATATACCTACTAAAATTTACTTCACTAAAATCTGTGGTCTTCTTCTGCGCCTCGACTGAGGACACAAGGAAGATTATAGAAAAGCAATAGTACTTAATTGGCATGGCAATACCTTAGCAATACAAAACTGGAGCCCAGTTTTTTTTTTAAATATACTAAAATAGAGTGACGAGACAAGCATGACATGTGCCTGAAGGTAAACAACAAGTCTGATATAACAGCACAGTGACACGTAGCTATTGTAGTACGAAGAGTACAAATTATAACGTAGCACTGTATTGCGCTTGTCACCCAGAGTTATAAGATGTTTTGTCTCTATGACTTGTGATTTCACTGGAAATATTGCCCTTCAAACCGGAACACAGCAATGTTTGCACGTTCCTGTTGGACGGTAGTTTAAACATGAGCAGGCCACTTTGTATTCCCAGGCGAGAGTACAAGCCATAATCTACTACGCTGGCCAAGTGCGGGTTGGTGGATGACACACGTCTTCCAAAGATATCTCTTTTCCTGCAACACGCTGGTGAAAGAAAACGTCGCGTGGCGATTACAAACTCATAATATTTATCTGCACTAGGAACAAAACTCAAAGATGAAGGCGGGATGCGAACCCACGACCTTACGATAGTAAAATCGCACGTTTGAGCCGTTAAACTACTACGACTATTTAAATTTACCCCAGTAAATACTTTTATGCTACGACGCATAGTAAAAACAACGTGAGTCAAACGACCGACTGATAGTTTCGATCAAATAAGAGCATTAATAATAAAAAAACCTAAGTTTTTATTCAATATCACTAAGAAATTGAGTGAGAAATTACGACAATTTCATACAAGAATACACTGTGATACAGAAGCCCAGTCAGATAGAAACCAACACGGGTAAATAAAGATAACAGCTAAAGAGAATTTCGTTTCCAGTTCCGCAGATTTTAATTAAGAAATGGGAGTATTTCATCAACAAATATATCCTTATTTACGTGAAATATTACGTGTCGAGCCTAATTATTGTTTATTCCAGTCGTTTGTTTGATATAATTAAAATAATAATGAGGAAACCGCAAAAGGTAGACAATATTTTTAGAATGGCATTTTACGAATGGTCTTTTTTATGATACACAAAAACGGGACGAGCAAGACATTCGTTTGATAGAAAGAAACATGCTTACTCATAACAGCGCAGTGCTACGCAGCTATTGGAACAAGAAGAATCCAAACTGCTAACACCTAGCATTACACTGTACTCTAGGAAATAAGAGAAATGAGATTTTTCGACTGTTTGGCTTGTGTAATTTCTCTGGAAACATTTCCCTTCAAACCGGAATATAAAAATGTTTGTACATTAGTGTTTGGTGATAGAATAACTGACAACGGTGTGGTACTTCCCCAGGGGGACTCTGCAAAAGACTCCTATCGCTATAATGTTATGCGAATAGAATTATCGTCCTAATTTCATCAAATTAGTATTTATGTAATATTTATATACCATATGACCAAATGACCATGTAATAGAATAGTATACAATAATAGTAGGTGAATCTTTTGCTACACAAAGCTAGGATTTTTGTCAGCTTTCTAAGAATTAACAATTAAAAATTCATCAAAGTGAATGTAAGTAAAATCAGAAAGAAAGGAAAACGTAATCAAAGGGCACGTAGGTTTGCCGATTGGTAAATTAATGACAGCGATTCTTTTGAGGGGGCAATTACGTAATATTCGAGGAATTGAGCAAACGATAAGTAAGGTGAAGGTCCTACTTCAGAGGTGCAAGGGAGGGGCGCCCCAACCACCTGTTGCTGCCAATCAATAACACCACCATGGAACCATTGTTCCCCTAAAGCCGGCCGGCACCATTGCCGAAATGTAGGCGAAACAACCATTCAAATGGGTTTACAGAAATTTAGGCCGGTTAAAAATATGGAAATAAGGTTTTACCCAGTCCTTTTAATCTTTAGAGATCCTCCAAGCTATATTGTGAAACTGGGAATTACAAAGCTGGAAAGAGGCTTGTGCCTTGTTGTTAATGAAATTATTCTTTATAATACTGGCGTTTGTTTTGTTTTAAGAAGAAGGATTTAAACAAACTGGACTTTTTGTAAAGTCCACCTACATTTCTGTCAGTTCTATCGCCTAGCTGTAATTCGCAATTATGGTTGTTCAAACTGGAAAGTTTGAAAGGAACGGTTTCTAGAAATATATAGTTTATCCAGAGCATAGCAGATATAAATCATCGTATATCTCAGGGTGATGAGCACAGTGTAGAGCTATGCAGTAATTTGGATTAGTCATGTTCGTCCCACCAGGACTAGGTTCGGGTCGAATAACCATGACAGTCTAATGGAAACTTATTATAAATTAAAAAAACGTGAGCCGTGAAAGCTGTCGAAAAGTGCCATCAAATCTACAAATACCGCCTTGATTTCATTAAATTCGTATTTCGAATCATGTAATACAAATTCCCTAAATGGAGTTTTACAAATGTTGAAAGATTTATTGACATTGTTGTTGTAGCTTCGAAGATAACAACTTAATAATAATACACAACTAGAGTAATCGGCGTTTTATTTTTATAGTACATATTAGTGTAATTACAATCTGGAAATGTTGAAACTGTAACTATCAAAGTATTGAAGCTGGGTTTAACGATAAATCAGAAACGATGTCGCTAGCCGATTGGAGGCTTAAAGAGTGGTAATAAAATACCTTACCGTAACCTCGTTTGTACAGGAACAAATACGATAAGAAATTATGAGTGGAAATCAATTTCAAATGCGTAACACGAAGGCACGAAATATAAGACTCAGATAAACATATTTACCTATTGGTGCGAATAATATTGAAATTAATATACTTAGGTACAACATAAACAGGTAGTTTCTGAACATTACAATAGATTCAGCTAAATTTATACTGTGACATTTGTTTAACAATATGTACATTAGTAGTTAATCATCATTTCAGCCTGTATATAGTAACTGAACTCAATTATTTTCTAAATAAATAAAATTAACAGTTTATTTAGAATTAGAATGACGAGCACTCATATAATGTGCGACACATGCATTACAACATTATAAATGTAACGTTTGGATGTTTGTTGCACATAGAAGTTTAATTTTAATAATAATATCGGAACGGATAGGGTTGAAATATGGAACACAGTTAGATTAGTCAGGGATAGCACATAGGCTACTTTTGAACACTGGAAATTGACCAGAACTGCAACTACCCGAGTACCGCGGAGCGCTGCTAGTTATTTATAATCTTGTATTTTTATAGTCGTATAGCAACGCATTAATGGAATTTTAGTTTATTAAATCATACTCAACAATTCTAAAATAAATCTTTAAATTTATAGACATTATTTGCAGAACGATTCCGGATTAAATTCGATAGACTCCACGCGCTTGCTAGAAGGCCGGTCAGTAAACCCGACCGGAATCTTGAACTTGAAACAGAAATCCATCGACGAAACACCTACATTTTCCGTAAACCGTTTCCCGAAGACAAATGCGAGGTCTGATAGCGATTGAACCGAACACAATCAGGTGCTACGATAAATCACAGACAAACGATTTGCTGACAATATCCCTTCGGGAGTCCAAAAGGTGACAGATATCTTACTAATATTATAAATGTGAAAGTTTGGATGTTTGTTCATCAATTACGTTGTAAGAACCGAACATTTTGAAATCAAATAGATTATATTATATATTCTAGCATATAGACTACATCCTTCCTTTTCAATTTCCTTCCTTCAGGAATGAGCATTTTCTAAATAAGCGGACAAAGTCGCGGGTTGATACTAGGCAATAATAATACAGTCAAATCGACTGATGGCGTTTTAATTTCACTGAAATTGAAATAGCAAAGTATATTCAATATTTCCTTGTCGTAAATACGTTTTAGGATTTTCCAGTATATTGTAGTAATTGCAAAACTATCTGCGTCAGAAAATTAAGCATCGTAGATACCTGCATTTAGTCTGAAGTAGCCACGTACCTACTGTAATCAACGATCTCAATACACAGATGTGCCCTCCCAAACTCCAGGGCGCACGGAATCATGTTATCGTTGGGCAGAGTGAGCTTACTCTTTCCGTTCTAGTCGGTTGCAGGAAGCGGTGGCCGCCGGACGTTTTTACCTATCACTATTCGTTGTCAACAACCAAAATAAGTAGAACCACAGCGTATCTCGTCGCTAGCGATTCTAGGGGTCAAGTAGATTGGTTGCTTTGTAAACCACTGACGATAACACAGAGACGCAGTTTATTAGTTTATTACCAATTTCAAGGTGCTCAGGGCACATCTGTTGGTTTATATCGATGACTGTAGTTTAACAAATTCAACTTGATTCTTGTAAAATGATACTCCATAGAATCTACTCCAAGGCATTATGAAGACTTATAAATAAGTCCTGCGCTAGACCGCAAGGGCAGGAAGAAACATGAGAACGAATCATCCTTAGAAAATCTGTACTTACAAAGACATGCAATAAAACACGAGACCTGAGCTTCATTCAGGTGATTACATACTTGTCAGTTGGCATAACAGTAGAGTATCATAATTAAAACATCCATTGTGATCTTCATACTTATGCGTTTAGAATTTATGACATTTGTAATAGTATAAGCATGGACGTATAAAAAAAGTCGGACGTAGTCTCGCTAAAACAAGAACTGTGTCCGTAGAATCGGCCACATAATATGCACGTGTGTGCTGTCACATACAGGCTGACACCCATACATACACACATCAGTGGGTCATTACACGCGCAAACTTGTGTATATGTGTGCGTGTCAGCCTGTCAGCCAATCAGTTCAACCTGACAACGCATAAATATGTGCTAATGTGGCCGACTCTAGTGACACAGTTTTTGTTTTAGCGAGACTACGTCCGAGTAAAGTAAACATACGTACGTAATACCAATAAGCTCTTACGGTCTGACATCGAATATTAAAAGATTAACTAAAATGGTGTAGTGCCAGGACTCTGCAGAGTCCGCCTTGCATAGTACCTTTGCCAGTTAGTTTACGGGCAAGCACGTATAAGCCAACGTACACACTACTTAGTTCCCGTTGGAAGGGCAATGTTTCCGGAGAAATAACAGGGGAACGAGACGAATAATCTTACATCTCCGAACGACGAGCGCAGTTTAATGCAGTGGATTAAATCCTGTCTTAATTTTCAAAAAGTTACTGGTCTACCATCAGGCGCATCTCCTGACCATCACGTCACACTGTTTTTTACAAAAAAAAAATGGCAGTAGTAGGAACTGCCGATAGAAGTGAAAAGTTATACCTAACTCAGAATTTGATAGCTTACTTTGGAAACTACACGGGTGTAACCGGGGGGCGTGGTCTAGCCATCATGGCATGGCCATCTAGAAATGCGTCAGCATTTCCCATGGTCCCGAGTTTACCCGAAGATTTCTTATCATACCCGAGCGTGACGCTAGAATTCAATTTCCAATCCACTATCCACGCCCACGAAAAATCTGTCTAGGCGCGCCAAAAGAAGTTTTCACTTAAAAAAAAATAAAGCACCGTGGTAGCAGTGGCGTAAAACAACGCTGTTTTAAATTCCGAAACTAAACGTTTACATAATGTTATGAGGCGGTTCTATTTCGATGAATTTCCAAACATTCGAACTGATGTTGTTTGTTAGTCCGCACACGTCAGTTATGTTGGACTTGACAACGATACGAGACGTCATGCAGCTGTGGAGACCGAGAAACAACGGAGTAGGCATGTTAGATAGACCGAGTTGAATATTGTTAGGATTTCATAAAACCAATAGAAATCTAATGAGGTGTAGCGTCATTTGATGTTTCTAATGTTTGAGTTTAGCATATCTATACTAATATTATGAAGCTGAACAGTTTATTTGTATGAGCGCGCTAATATCAGGAAGTACTGGACCGATTTCAAAAAATACTTCAGCATTGGATATGTACGTGATCCCTGAGTGCTATAGGCTATATTTTGTATGTACGGGCGAAGCCGGGGCGGACCGCTAGTACTAGATAATTCTCATTTTAATCAAGCTGTTTGAATTTGGCATAAGTTTTTTTTGCATATTCGATGATATCATCCTACTAATATTATGATGAGTAAATTTTATTTGGATGGACTGATTTTTGTTACTGTTACAAAAGCTACTAAATGGATATTTGGTACCGATAGATTATAGTCTGGAATAATAAATAGGCTACTCTTTATTGCGGGAAAACAGGGTAACGGGAATTACGCGGGTAAAACCGCAAGACGTTACTAGTACGCAAAATAATGTATTAATAGCAATCTTATATATAAAATTCTCGTGTCACAGTGTTTGTTTCCTTACTCCTCCGAAACGGCTTTTCTGATTTTAACCAAATTTTATATGCATATTCTGTAGGTATGAGAATCGGCTACTAGCTATTTTTCATACCCCTAAGTGACAAGGGTTGTTCAACCCAAAAAAAATTTTTTTAATTTTCGGACATTTTTTTTTGTTTTTATATTTTTATAATGTGGCGTTAAAAAATACATACAACCCTAAATTTTTACCCTTTTATCACTAACCCCTATTTTTTAATAGCCATTTTAGTAATTTAATCATTTTTCATCCCGCTCGATAACTGATCAATTATCGTCTTTTTGTCATCATGTAATAGTTTGCCATATAATATGTCATTTAAATTATAACATCATGTAATAATTTATAAGGCAAAACAACGTTTGCGGGGTCAGCTAGTAAATAAATAAAATAATTGAATTACATAATGATTAGTCATTCTAATGACTAGAACGAACAGTGACATTTGAACTAGGAATGCATGAAGGAAGCTTTATGTCACGTGTTTAAACAACGCATTGAAGAGTGCAAACCAATGTCGACAAACAAACCACTTCCGCAAGGATCATTTTCATCCATGGACGATTTCATGATAAGCATATTGTCATATGCCATTAATTACATTGACTGGACTCGTGGCTTAGTTGGTAGTAGCTCTGCCTGCGAAGCCGAGGGTCGTGGGTTCGATTCCCACCCAGTGCAAATATTTGTGTGATGAATTCAAATGTTTGCACTGTCTGGGTGTTTCTATGTATAATAAGTATGTATTTAATACAATATAAGTATTATATCAGCTATCTGGCCGCCATCACACAAGCTTTGCTAAGTTTGGGGTCAGATGGTGTTGTGTGTGAATTGTCCACCAATATATTTTATTATTATTATTGTAAGTCTAAACTTTAGTTTCTCATAGTTTTTACTCTGGTTATTTGAAATAGCACGGGTGGGTACCAAGTGCTATTCCAGTAATTATATAGCTACATCAGCATTATCCGCGTCTAACTGCAGGAATTTACTATTCTGCATGTGTTTAGGATAGCCGCTTTTTGAAGTTGAATAAAAGTTTATTATTATTAATTACCTGAGATACATTTACAGTATTAATATAATGTTTGGATCTTTGGATGTAGATGATTGGGTGTTAGTTGGTCAGCCACGTCAGAAGAACTGAAGAGATCAAGCTGCCACTCAAACATATCATAGGAATACGAGTAAGTATATACGGAAATTATGGATATACTTTCCAAATATGCAGAGTTATTTATAAATAACTAAAACCGTTGTCTAAAACGACTTATAATTTACTAGTAACACATAATTTGTACTACTTTTTATAGCAGGAACATTACGAGAACTACGCGGGTAAACTACTACCAATACCAATAATAATCTATACAACAAAGAGTATTCAAATAGAATGTCGTAAACTCAAAACAATAATTACAAATTATAATAAAGAACCGGAAAGAGCGACGGTGACGAAGATCGGAATGAAAATAGAGGCTCACAATAACCGTTGGACGAGTCAAACAATTGCGAAATTTCTGGAAGCTTCTAGAATTTTCATTGAACAAACTTAGATTCGGAGAGCACAAGATCCATTGAGCATGTAATGAGGTTTATTAAAACGCTGTGCACGAATAGTCCTGTGGAGGAGGCAGTGCCAGACGCTATCCGGCGGAAACGGTTGCTATGAGGTAGACAAGATTCTTTTGAGAGACAACACACGACACTACACACTGTGATTGCTTATCCTGTATTATCATCATCAACAGCTCACTAAATGTTCCCACTGCTGGGACTCGGGGCCTTCTCTCGCATGGAGAGAGTTAAGGCCATAACCCACCACGCTGGCCCAGTGCGGGTTGGTGGATGGCAAATGACTTCGAAAGATTCTAGGTACATGTCGGTTTCCTCACGGTGTTTTCCTTCACCGTTTTAAGTTAGCGGCATTACGCACATGACTTCGAAAAGACAGTGGTGCGTGTGGGGTTTGAACCCGGGGTCTCCAAATCGGCAGACGCCGTTCTCCCGACTATAATAATAATAATAATGCAGCCGTACCTTAATCCGGTGTGATCGATATTTCCTACCTAACCTATTCTATATAACTGACCTAAATAACCCAAGTAAAAGGATGAAAGATAATGAACTAACAAGATGGCCACTCGACGGGAACCGAATATTACTAGAAGAGTCAAAATGCCCATTCTATTAACTGAAATTTTAAAATTTGCTACGAATAAAAAACATTTCCTGTTATAAAGCGAAAGAAATCGCTGGGAACAGGTAGTAATTAAAACACCGTAATGAATTATTAATTTGCAATGAACTTTGAACTTAGCTTACGGATAATCAATCCATTTATGTCTATTTTTACAGGATTGTGACCTCGGCGTACAAGAATTAAAAAATACACAAGTAACACAAAACAAGAAATAAACTATAAAAAGCAGCCAATTCACGTTAAAATAGCATATTTTTTTTAAGATTACGCAACCTTCAGTTAATGTCCTTGCTAATTTCACCGAAGCAATTAGCCTTAATTAGTTTTTACTTGGAAAATTTGGGATGTAAGAATATAGAAGGGCATTTGCGATTACTTGAAAATTTAACTTTTGAAGGCTTAATTAAGGAGCAGGTCAATAATTAATTAAGTGCGACAGATAAGGAGGAGTAATAAGATAAGAAAGTGACTTGTACCACGTTACGCCTAAATATTTTTATGAAAATACTGTTTTTATTTAATTGCATGATCAGTGATCCTGCTTTCGAAGATAACACGACCTATAAACCGCCAATCACAAAATATCGTACAAAAACAAAATAACAGAAAGCGCAAATATATATTCGTATTTAATAATAATAAAATCAGTCGGTATGTCTATACCTCATAACATAACAACTAGCCCCAAACTAAGTAAAGGTTGTATGTACCTACTATGACATGATAAGGAACCAGATAATACCTATACAGTTGTAAACACACACCTAGAAACATCTAGACACAGAACAATGATATATATTCATTACACAAATATTTGGGTATATAAATACTTGGGTGGTAATTGAACCAACTACGACTCGGCGGCAGACTTGGTACGAAGTAATCCACAGAGCCATTACTACAAGGATATGTTACTCCTATGCGATTTTATCAGACTCAGATTTCCACTCAAGAATAAAACGTACGCTAACATTCCCCACAAGATGTTTGAAGAATGAAATAATTCAAATGACAAACACAGGTCGATTTCAAGGTAAACAACTGAGTCTGCCGACTCTTTCTACAAAATGCGGCCCCGATGAGAAATGGTAGCAGACTAGCAGTACCCTCTCGGTATACCGGAACGCAAACGTACAATATCGAGTGTGACAATGGCGGCCAAACAATGGAACAGATTACGACGAAGACTAGGTGCAATTACAGATTCCATTGAAATACCAGCTTCCGGGCGAAGTTTCGTTCTTCGAAACAATAATTGTTTCTGATTGTTTAGCCGTGGCAAACAACGGTAAACCATCTTCGTTTAGTCTAATCAGACTTCTACACAACATACAAAAAATCCCAGAACGTGTATCATTTCCAGTGCTCTCATATATTACCAGGGAAATAGCAGGTAAGAGCGTTTTATCTCACGCATTAAATCTCCACCCCCGCGTACGGCGCAAAATATCTCAGGCATTTCCCTTCATCCATACCCCTTCCGCACCTTCCCTCTAGCTTAGCCAATACATCTTGACCCAAGGGAGTCTGCTTATAAACCTGTCTCTAGATCTACAGGGTGTGAAGTACGAGTGATGTAAAAGCACTTTATCTTGTTTATGCCCTTCGCGAAACGTCAACACAGCTCGGCCCGAGGAACACAAAGGGTATTCAGGATGGGACAACAATGCGCCCGCATAAGAAGTGTTGAGTAAACAAAGGTGAATCTTGTACAGTAGCAAAAAGAAACACTTTACATTGACTGAAGATAGTAACAAAATGATGTAACGAAAATATTTATTTGTGAAGTAATTAAACTTTATTTGTGCAGCGTCGGCGTCGTTTCCTTTGCTCGGACGGGATGTTTGTGCCCGAACTCGACGACGCAATGTTTGTATTGAAAACAGAGTACGACAAACTGGGACAAATCTGTGAAGTAACCGGAAAACCGCCGCGTCAATAAAAACAACGTTCCATTATAGAGATTGTATCCGGGTCCTACTTTCCTCTGTCCATCTCGATTTAAGTTAACTAAGTAATGTCCACCGTAACATGAGAGAAACGCAGGCCAGGTAATAACAATGGCGATTCAGTGCCGACTTTATCTTCGAGATATTCATATTTCGCAACCATAAAATAGCTTGAGAAACATTTCTCGCTTATTCATCTATTTACGCAATTTCATTGCATTACAGTATTTTGAAGGTAAAACATTAAAGTATGAGTTCTTATTTTCTCGAATCTGAAATCTGAGTAAGGAAAGCTTAGAAGTTGCGTATAAAGTTTACTGGCGAGTTAGTCCGCTTATCTGTCTCGAGTAGTTTTTACAGTGCAGATGTCGGAGTGGCAACGGGCTGAGTGTTTACTGGAAGGAGCGCCCTCCTGTCGCCGATGGTCATAACGCGTGGGGCGCCGGCGATCGATACCGCAGGGCTTCCCGGTCCCCGGCTGACGAGTCCCACCGCCACATGGCGCGTAGCCTACTTCCAACTACCCCTTACCCCGCACGCAACACCCAACACAATAAACACTCGCTTCTTGCGAAACAATTAGCGACTGCTTCAAACTTTGACAAATACCTAACACGACTGGAGGGCACAACAGAAAGTTTACAACTTTGATTAAATACCGAGTTACCGAGCGACCGGTATTCGTTGCGATGCATTAATCAGGTCATATTTATCGAATGACAATGTGATTGCCATTGAATAAATATCTGGATAAAACGGTTGCAATTATTGAAATGTGTCATGTCCACTGGATGCATTATTCCTCGTTTATCAGGTCAATCTACATTTTGTTGGGGCCGCATATATCTGCCTAAACGTGTACGTGACTCGATGAATTCGACTGTGAATACGAGGTACTTTTATTTCGACTTGATGCGGAAATTTGGGGGTTTATAACGAACCACATAGGGAACTTCTGTTGCGATGCCACGGAAATGGGGACGCGTATTTGTTTTTAGGACAAAATAACTTTGTCTTTCGAATTGGATATAACTTTGAATGGTAATATTGGGGTATGGTGAACCATTACAAATTTGTTTCCGATTTATATGTAGATACTATCTATGTGATCATAACAGAACACTCAACAAATATTGTTTTAATGATGTTTGCTTGTAACTCTGCCAATCTGTTAACTAGCCTATCGGGCTTGAGTGACTTGACTGGTGATTGGGCTATAAAGAGGTAGTAAACGACAAACTTTGGGTATATCATCACAACTACAGGTTACGCAGAACTAAGGCGAAATACTTAGACGGGTTGTACTCATCATAATGAAACACTTTTGATGAGACTAAACATGAAATCGAGAAAAAAAATCACCCGTTGATATATTTTGCACAATCCCAAGTACGTTTTTTATTGGGTTTAGTTCATCAGTAAATGTTTTTCGTAAACCAAGTCCAACACGTCGCTTTCAGAAGTACATGCTTTCTGTATAACTTCGTACAGCCTAAGTTCAAGTACGTCTGATTTGAAAGTATTACACTGAATATGCATCTCCTACTCTCGTGTCTTGTCCGCTCCGAGTTAGATCTATATTCAGCTACACTTCGCGGGATCGTTGTTGTGAAATACTAGGACAGTACAGTCTATCGTCCGCGAATCTAACTAGTTCCTTTTCTAAGCTTTGAAATACATAGCTCGCAAAACCAAACTTAACTTTGAACGTTCTATGGCATGACGCATAGTGTAAAAAAACCTCGGGGTCATATTATGTGTAGGAAAGATAATCCAACGCACAATCGACGCAGAGAAGAAGACTAGATCTCAAAGTGTCAGAAGTATTACCTCAGTGACAGCCAACAACCACCTGAGTCAAGTAGTTGCTGTATATTTCAGGTAAGGAGGACGGCGCTGGTAGTGTCGTGTAATTTATTGCCTCGTTACGAGACTAGACTAACTGCCCGCCGAGGGATGCTACTTTTGCTGCTTTTTTTGGTATGCAGATTCGGGAAGCTAAGGGAAATGGCTGCCGAAATTGGAAATTTAAAATTCTTTTGGGTTTGGGTATACGGGTTTTGTTTAAAACTGATGTATGTAACAAATAAAAGTGCGATCGAAAAAAGTAAGGGTGTATTGTTTCCAAGACGTATTGAAAGTATAACATAATAGTCAAGACGTTAACAATAAAATAAGGCAATTCGAATAAAGCGCTTTGAATTATTCGCACTACGAAACCGTGAAACAGTCTACCTGAGTATATATCTCTTAATGGTTACAATGAATTGCTTCTTCTAATCTAGAGTAAATAGATATCTTCTAGGTAAGTGTTCTCTATTCCTAAACTACGATATTGGTTAACACGAGGCAATGGTCAATCACCTAGCCTATATTTTATAAAAAAGATTTAAGACGTTAATTACCTAGAAATCGAACCCAACTCTATTAGTAAGGTGTTTAGTTTCAAAGACTCCCAAAAAGACGAGACACTAATTAAATATTTTTGTTGAAGACATCGCGTTTTAGCTGGTATTAAAATTCTACTCGTTAACTCGCTTTAGAAAAGAAGCAAGTGATTTCCTGCACACTCAAAGACTTGCTTTAGTCATGACAAAATAAAGTTTACGTCTAATGATGACTTTTCGTAATATAGATAATAGTAACTACATTCGGGTTAAAGTCTATTCAGTTCCTTCATAAATAGCCAACTATTCGTCTACTGCTCTACGTTAGATACAGGTGTATCTGACGTCATAAATTTAGGAATGTATGTTTGTATATTATACAGAAAGCAAAATAATAATATCTTTTGATTCTAGCAATTTGGGCAACAATCAACAATGGGCTCTACCTTTTGCTGTAGTTGTTAACTGTGTTACAAAATGCTCTATGTATGTTCGGCTAGAGGCAAGGAGAGTCAAGACCTTATCCACCCCGCTAGCGAAGTGTGGGATGGCGATTGATAGGTGTCTTTGAAAGATTTCGGTACTATAACGATGAGACATTTTCATATCTGCACTTGAAAAAATAGACAAATTAACTCTTTATGCTATAGTACTCGACCTTATTACTAAGAGCTGTCTTTTACAGGCAACCAGGACATACTCAATACAGGTACAACCGAAATTATCAATGGGGGATTTGAAACTCACGTTTGAAATATTTAACGTTCTCGACACTAGGCCACCAAGGTGTCATGTCTGATCGGTATTTTAAATACCAGTAAACAATATAATTCACAAGCAGGCAAAACTTTAAATTTTCTGTTAACATGTTTACCTGAATCTACTTTCCACCTTATCAAAACATTTATTCAAGGCTTACTAGAACAAAAAAAAACAGTAAAATTTTCGGAACAGTAAAATTCTAGAACAAAAAAAAAAGTCGATCGGTAAAGAAATGTTCCATTCCATACCTGTGACGTCAAACGTACCTACGTAAAAGACAAAACTGAGCTTAAGTTAATACAGGGGTTAGTCTGCCACCTGCTTAATTAAACTAATTGTGTTTAGGAGCCAGTTTTAAAATTTATCGTTTCCGACCACACCCCGGATCTTGGAGATTCTACCATGAGGTCGAATAGCAGTTATTTTTCGATTCAATTTACGTTCGACATTTTGTACACCGCTACTATCAACCGTATCGAGGAGTCCGGTCGAGGACACCTGCTAGAAATGCCGGCTGGTGTTGTTGTATGTATAATAATATGTTGAAAAATGAGCAACTATAGGGTTACGTTGATTCGTTATTCCGAGTTGAAAGGGACATGTTGCAATGAAAACTTACACATCATCGCTATTTGTTTTTTTTTAATTTATTCTTGGGGCCATGGATACTAGTCCTTTAGCCGCATCGCTATATATTCATTTTTGTAGTGTTGCTAAACCTAAACTAGTGAAATAAAATCAGCTGACAGCTGTTAAAAAAATCTACAAACTTTTAGGTGTTTACGATTAAAATTAGAGATTTTTTCTTGATTTCGAGAATCGTGACATTGTAGCATACAATTTCAGCTCAGTAAGACAAGGATAGAGTGATGGAACAAGCAAGACATACGCCTGGTGGTAACCATTACGCTTTCTATTATAAGCTATTAGAATATGAAGAGCCTACATAACTGGCTAGCACTGCATTACGTCGATAAAATCTAAAAACAAAGTAGCAAATATAGATCTTATGTACATTTATAAAACTAACTATTCCTAGCAACCGTGGGGTGTAAAAGGATTTCAATGTATGAAAGTGAGATCACATAAACAAAGTGTTAACAATCTTAGACCTACGTAAGTGAATCTAAGATACATGGTAAGATACACAATGGTTTATTTGCGCTGTAATTTTTCTGAAAACACTACCATTTAAGGAAGAGATATCTCGGCACATTTGTGCTTCGAAATAGAATAACTAGAATAGTATAATGCGGTATAATACTTAGTAGGTATTAGGTATATTTTCTGTTTAACCCTATGAATCACCATAATATGTTGATCGTAATACACGTGCTGTTATGTTACTGGAATGATACAACCAATAGCAAAAACCTACAGGACCGTGCGATCACGAAAATAAAATGACAGGAATGTAACACTTATCGAACTATTTAACATCAGGTGATTCAGATCCTCGATTTTGTTCTCGTAAAATTTAGTGAATTAGGACAATGACAATTCCTCAAAAATTTCCGATTTCTTAAGGGTATACCTACATATTTGCTGACTTAGATCAAATTCTATTTGCTGTACAACATTAAACACGATTCTTTCAGTCGCTGTGATGTTATTAAGGTACGAGTACAAACACCTAAAAAATCGTAATTTTCCCTTCTATAGCATTAGTAGGATCGTTTGGATTTGCAGCTAAAATTGTTTAGAACAGTTGTTTCAATCACCATTGTGAGTGAATCCATAAATTCTCATAGAAAAAGTTATTCCTGATACCGAGACTAGCACGGAACTATAATAACCTTAGAACACGTCTTCACGTGTAACCCTTTTTACATGATGCACTAATATTATGCCTAATCAGTAATTACACTCTTCTAGGCCTACATTTTAACTGTATCTATCGGTTGGTTTCAGTTCAAAATGTAAACCTACTAATTATAAATAAATTACATACCCATAACTGTATTTGTTAGGATATTTTCCTTGTGCTGGTAGCCTGGAAGAGATTGTTTTCAGCAATAAGGCCGCCACTTGTGGTGCTATGAACTAGCAAGTTTTTCACTGTACATTTTTTGATTTGTTGTACCACATTAGAGTACACCACATTACCACATTAATAAAGAGTTTTCTATACATTTATCTATTTATAACTATTGGATTAAATGCTGAAACAATGGTTTGTTTACGTTTATGTAGACCATGCCCTACCTTTAGGCCTTTATCAATGAACTATTTATACTATCGTACAAGAATAATGCAGTTATAAAAGAAGATAATTAAAACAAGATATATTTCCAAGATAATCGATTAACGTCTTTGTCGGCTCTCGATAAGATTATATCTACAGAAAACAGTTGATCGAATCAATTTATTAATGCAAAATGCGATAAAAGCAACGGAAACAATAAAAACATATCTGTACCATTTCATTATCGTGCTAAGAATCTGGGATCGTGTTTAATTGTATTACGTTGTAAAAATACCTAGTACTTACACGGTACATTTTCTTATAGCCGTCAGTGACAAGATCTAACGATATCCAAGCTATCGGTCGCAGACACGAACAGTCCCCTCATCTTTTTTGAGTATTTCTTCAAGTGCAGATTACCCACTGACATTAAGAAAAGAAGGAAATCAGTGCGAGGAAACCGAAACGTTCGAAAACAGATCTTTGTAGCAGGACATGTGCCTGATGTAGTGGTAGGACTCTTCCTGTGTGTGGCAGAGTCCGCCTGGGGAAGTACCACACCTTTGCCAGTTATTCTACCGCCAAGTAGTAATGTGCAAACATTACTGTGTTCCGGTTTGAAGGGCAATGTTTCCACAGAAATTACAGGGCTTAGAGATTTAACAACTTAGATCTCTGGGTGACGAGCGCAGTGCGGTGGTAGGTAATGATTTGGACTCTTCATGTTCCAATAGCTGCGTGTCACTGTGCTGTTATGTGGCAGGCATGTTGCTTACTATCAGGCACATGTCCTGCTCGTCTCGTCATTCTTTATTTTTAAAAAAGCAACAAGCCTGCCCATGACATCACAGCGTCATGAAGCTAATTGCACTGAGCTCGTTACCCAGAAATATAAGATGTGCGCCCTATAATTTCTTCAAACCGGAACATTGTTTGCACATTACAACTTGGCGGTAAAATTACTGGCAAAGGTTATGGTACTTTTTAGACGGACTGCAAAGAGTCCTACCACTACATTATTTCTATCTTTCGAGGATATGTGACAAGCAAGCACTTTTCCTGCGTGTTAAATGATGGCCTTGACCCTTTTGTGTTAACTCTAGCAGTGGGCATAGCATAGCTTACTACATTTTTTAGCAAAGTAAGTGAGGAAACGAGCAAATTGAGCGTCGTATTCAGTAGGTAAAGGACTCCATAATATAGTAGAAAGACATATTAGCAGTAGAACGGTGCACTCCACCTCTATACCCTATTATAATCCTCTCGGGGATTACGGGGCGACCCGTTTGAAGATCGATTTTCGAGAAATCCTTTCTTACTACAAACAGAACACGAACTGTAGTTTTGTTTCTTAGCGTTTTTAGCCGTATTGATATGACCGTCAGCATTCAAACAGTTAATAATTCTGAGGGTGTGCACAGACAACGCAAAATTATTGTTGAGTTAGACTCACCATTACGTACAAGTACAAAAAAAAATTGGCAGTCATAGGAACTGCCGATTGAAGTGAAAACTTATAACTCAGAATTTGATAGCTTACTTTCGAAACTACACGTGTGTAACCAGAGGACGTGGCCTGGCCATCATGGCATGGCCATCTAGAAATGCGTCAGCATTTCCTATTGGCTGATGCATTTCTAGATGGCCATGGCATGATGCCAAGGCCACGCCCTTTCAGCATTTGCCATTGGCTGACGCATTTCTAAATAGCCAATAGCCATGGCCCCGAGTTTACCCGAAGATTTCTTATCATACCCGAGCGTGACGCTAGAATCCAATTCACAGCCCACGAAATATCTGTCTAGGCGCGCCTAAAGAAGTTTTCACTTCAAAAGTGATTTACACACCGTCACACCGTATCGACACGACAGATATTTGCATAAGAACATCGAAGTTTTAAACCGAATTCAAACAGGACGAGGTTATCAATTCGGTCGGTATTTTTTTTATGTACAATGTACATCGATTACTCTGAGATTTATGATCCAATTTACGTGATTCTTTCTTTATTTTGATGCAGAATAGTTGTCATTTGGTTTGGGCCCATACAATGTTTACAAAGTTCGGCTCAGTATTAGAAGTCAGTTCAGTGTCAGTTCTTCAGAAATCCTTAAGTAATCTTTAGTGATTTTTCTGGATAAAAAAAGTATCAAATTGCTAGAAATATTACGACGATGCTTAAAGTACACGTAGCCACTAGGCACTTCTACCCATAAGATATGGATACCTATAGATTTTCGTTCTCTTGATGTCTATGGTCTAATCCTGCTCGCGATAGATCTGATGCCATCTCCTACCTAGATGACTCAACCAATATCAAATTAAACCACACATTTTAATAGTTTTTGGAAGTATACAATCGCACCCTCCAGCCTTAATAAGTACTAGCACTTATCGTTGTTTCCCCAAAGACTTCACGCTATGTGATTACTGATTAAATTTCTATAGGTTCCTTGTACCTTCCAGGGGTGTTGAACTTTTTATGTGCGTGCTTAAATTATTCGTCGGTAACGTGACTGGAAAGTGACGAGTGGAAAAAGAAAATGGGATAATACGAATAGGAAAACTGTAAATCCAAAATATTTTCATGATAAACATGATTTATTTTGTAAGGTTGATGACCCCTCTTTTAGGAATATTATTTACAGACAGAGCTACATAAAGGGCTATATTATATACCTTTGTGTCTATCAGTTAAACTGTCGTGCATGTACTGTTACACGTTCATTTTGTGAACAGTTGTATGACAGTGGATTAAACCATTAAAAATGACTAAATTAATGTTGCGTGGACTAATTGTTACTTTTGTGTGTTTCTGATGTGTTCAGTTGTTTCAGTATACATACTCCTGTATACCCATTTAACTTATTTTATTTAACTTTCTATCCTATGAGAAAGATTACCTGAATTGAATAAGTAGACTTACTATCTCCCACACCAAACTCGCAAACTTTCCCTCGACGCGACGACGCAAATATAACAGAAACTGTAAGAACAAACATAAGCGTCTTATCAAAGTTAAGTCACAATTTTATTTGTCCTTTACTTGGGCGTTTTCTCCGTGTAGCAGCTATAAATACTCCAAAGGTTCGCCACCACTAGTCCCTTGGAATCCATTCTAAATATACCGAATCCCTTCTAGCCGTGTAAGCTTCAGCCATCGCATATGTAAATACAAAACACATTTCAGACTATCAAAAGCATGCGTCAAAATATAGACTGTGTAAAACTTGGGTCCGCGTATAGTTCTCAACATAAAACACCCTATTGTCGGACTCTGGAGAGCTTTTGAGAACATTTTATACGCCCCAGTTGGGTACACCTTTAGAATATTAAAGGAGAAAAAAAATCAAATATAGTCGTAAGTAAGGAAGGAGGTTGCGAAACGTAACGGATTTACTCGGAATGAATTTTAATAGAGGTTCCTCAAAAGATGTTTATGGAGTACACATTCGAAATGGGAATTTGTTTATACGATTTCAACCTAATCAAATATTCAAATGACGATAGTAAATTCTTACGACGAATTAATTACTAATCCAGCAAACATTTGAACAAATAAAATATGAAAAGTGAGATGCAATTAGCATCTTGTACAATAACTCCTATTAGGAGCTAACATTACCATCATTTATGTGACTTATTTTTAACATTAGGGTAAATATCCCGTATTAGATAAAATTTTGAGCAGAATCTGGAATTGAGAGAATTGGTACACTTCCTCGAGGATATTAAATAATTAAATTTCTGTTATTTCCGTCGGCATCCCAGATTGTAATAGAAAAATCAGGTGGAGCTTGTATACGCAAGCGCATATCTCGCATACGCACACATACGCAAGCCCAGGACAGGAAACTGTTCAAGACATAGAAGAAACGTCTTCAAGTATCGACCATCTCTTCTAACGTCGAAATAAATTAGCTTTGTTATTGCTGTCTCTATAGTTTCAAGTTAAAAGAAAAGAGAAAGCAATATCAAAGCGGTTTATGTTAGGCGGTAGACCCTCAGGACGCATTTCGGGTCCTCGAGTAAAGCTAGTTACTTATTATCATGGACTTCTGCAAAGTAACGCCAGAATCGAGTAGTTAAAATAGCATCTCGATAACACAGCTGTTCGATAACAATCGACAGACGTTATCGATTTAATTAGTGAATCGTGGACGTAAACACCAGGAAATCGACACGGAAAAAACGACGCGCCAAGAAAATCGTAAAGCAGGACCCAAGTTAACCGTTTTATTAGAAACCGTGACCGAAACGGTTGATTACGGTGAGTGCTGAGTAACACCGGCCCTTCTACCGCCTAACTAAATCTGCTTTGGCGTTGCTATTGCTGTCACTATCATTTCAAGCGAAAAGAAAAGAAATAGCAATATCAACGCTAAGACAGTTTTAGTTAGGCGGTAGAAGGCCGGGCCATGGACGTAACAATCGCACGATAATCGCATGTGAGGCTCACATGCTCTATGGGAATGTAAATAATAATCACGACTCGGGTAATACAATAGATGAGAATCGTCGTAATACAGAATTTTAAATAGCTTTACTGCGCTTAATGGGTGAAATCGATTAAACATTAATTTATGTTTAATAGCTTCCGTATTCCAAAATATTACTCAATTTACGATCTTTTAATTATGGTGACGTCGCAAAGGTAGAAACTTTTTAAGTGAAAACTTATTTAGGCGCGTTATTGGGCATATATATGTTGAGATCTCAGACAAATTATTCAAATGCTCTAAGATTGAGATAAAAAGAAAACAAGTGAACTCACTGCACTGTTACCGTCATCGTTGTTTATGTACGTACAGTACCACCAACTTAAGGTGTGTCCCCCAGCAAAACGAGTTTTTTGTCCAGTTTTAAGAGCTATCTAGCCAAAACAAATATCAACTGGTAAAAAATACATTAAATTTCTACAACTTCTTGGCTTTAAAATGGTAGTTTTATTATTTTGTTAATTAACTTATTGTTTAAATAATCGCCTCACAACGAAACCATGAAAAAATTTAATAATTGTAGTTATCATGCATCTCCTCGAAAATCGTCCATTACTTTGATTTTGTACTTACACCAACGGATAGACAATTCTATTACGAACATTTTGGTAGTTTTATTTTTTTCAAAAGACCAAAATCTGATTTTATAAAGAGTTTATTCTAAAATTTGAGCGTAAAACAGCGACAAATCCTACTGTTTCTCTCTTGCTCTTTCTTGCGGTGTGCGATAAGGTAAGAAATACTCAAGGTCATTTGCTCGGGGTACGCCCATAACTGTAGAACAGCCAAAAGCGGAACTACTTAATTACGAGTATTTAAGGACACAGAAATTGGCTAATTATGTTATAGGTAACTTTTCGATCGTGGCTGTTGGCACTCTCGGAGCCCGGAGTCATAATTTTTTTACCAATTTTACTTTATTAAAAAATTTGATAGCTTGATATAGGATGAATTGAATTGGAGTAAATGTTTGTGTGACTAGTGTGACTGTGTGATGTGTGAAGGCGGGAAGATTCCTAAAGAAAGCAATATATTTAAGGATTTTCTAGTTCTACAAAAGTATAGGTGTATTATAACTACTATCTAGTAAGTGTAAGGATAGGATTATTATATTTGATTAATCTTTTCTTCTTTAACCGATTTCAATTCTGTTATCAGATTTACAATTTCAGTGAAATTGTTTCTAGTATTAAAGTCTTACGAGTATGGATTACGTTATCTAGATAGGAATAGTCATAAATATTTTTGGTATTATACCTTATGACTCTTGTGTACCTATAGCATTTCAAGGACAAAATGTTGTGATGAATCAAATCAAAATTGTAAATACAGCGGAAGATAATTTCGTGGGTTTATTCATACTGAAGGTGGATCGTGATACAGTGAAGGTCAATTATTTATAATGTTTATGTATTTTTAGATCATAAAAACAACTAATTTAGGAAGTTTCAAAAATTATTCAGATTCAATAAGTTAAAATGTTTGAAAATTTTACACAGACATTTAAGGAAAATCGGTTTGTACTCACTGAATTGAAACCGATTTTCCTTGATTTTAAAATACGAGCAGTTAATAAAACAGTAAATGCATGAATGATATTATATCAACGCCATACAAATCATAACAGGATCAAGCGTATTTATTCAAGCTAGAATGAACTTTACAAACACGACATAGGTACACCTGAATGCATAAGATATGAAACATTTTCTTTAATTAAGATTAATTCTGAACCTTACCGACAAATGAGAATCCGTGGTTGCTTAGTGACGAAAACGCCCGATTGAAAATGGAGAGGTCATAGGTTCAAATCTTGCTCACACCTCTGTGTATGTTTGTAAGTGCATGCACTTAGTTTATCTTCACCACTTCAGCTTTAACGTTGCAGGAAAAAATCGTGACGAAATGGGCGTGTTCCAAGAACATATTTCGAGTATATGTGTCATTCGTCAACCCGCACCTGGCCAGCGAAATGGATTACAACTTTGACTTTTGAGTCTATGAATGCCCGGAGTTCCAGTGTTTGGAACTTGGAACGGAACATGTTGTGAGCCGCTTACGCTGAAACTAAACCAAAACGCGCTGTATCATGTTCATAGAAAAGAACATGATTAAAAGAGAATTTACTTTCATTTTATTTGTCGTCTGATTCAACTACATCTAGCTGACTTTTCTCCGTCACAATATCTTTTGTACCTTTGTGTTCAGCTGTAGGAACAGAGAAATCACATAATGTTAGCTGATATTTTCTCGTTCCTTTGACTAAGAACTACAAATGGATAAAATTTAAGAACATAATACACTGTTCCTACAAAGAAATAATGTATTATCATTGTTGCAAAGGTACAAGGGTGAAACAGGGCTCATCTCTTCTAGATCAAAGTCAATAAGTGACTTTTGGACCGAGGCGTATTTTCTTTATGTTACGGCCAGTTGGAGGGGGTCACCAGTCACCAGTTACAGATTTTTTGGGTCACCAGTAGAAATACAATAAATCGAGTAAAAAATACTTTACTAGTAGCGCCCCACGATTTTACCCGCGTAGTTGTCGTTCCAGTTGTTTTCTCGCGTTAGAAAAAATAGTGTACTATTAGATATTTTGAATTTTTGTAGGTCTTTAATTTAACTCATACGATTTTTACATGTATAGAGAATATGAAATTAATGAGTACGAGTATGTGTATGGCCTTAAATCTGTCTTTGCGAAAGAAGGTACCGAATCCCAGCAGTGCGAACATTTAGTGGGCTCCTTATTGCTTATGCATAAACGTAAAAGATTAAGAGGATGTTTGTATGTATAGCGGATAAGACGACGGAGCACAGAGGTTATGTATAAACAATAAAAAAATAACACTCAACTCAACTGTTATTACGTTCGACTATAAACATTCAAGTACTGAACAACAATGGGTATGTGGGCGCCGAGAATACTCACCAATGATCATTTTACGGAATACATATCCAAAGATGTTTATGGTTGGCAAGCAATCGACGGAAACATTGTAAGGGTCCTTTAATATTTTACAAGAATAAAACGAGCCTTAAGATAACATACGAGGTCGTATAGGTTCTGAGGTTTCATTACAGGCAGGGGTTACGAGTTCTTTGAAATACCATTTTGAGAATAATGTGACAGGAATTTTATTCTCGTGTATTTTATTAAAGACTTATAACGTCGTTCGAATATGCCATCGAGGTAAGCACATTTTCACGAGTTTCACATACTAAACTACCTGGTTGAAAACTTCCTCGTTTTTTGATATCGGTTAGTAACAAATAAGCCATTAAAAGTGATATTTTAGAAAACAGAACTACTGGCAGTAGTATCAAAAATTCCACCCTACGATACGAATTTCGGTTAAATCTTGGACTTTGCCAGTTATTTTAAGGCTAAGCAGTAATGTGCATATTACTGAGTCCCGGTTGGAAGGCCCACACTTTCAGAGATACTACAGAGTATAGAGCATCTTAATTTTTTTTGTTTTAGTCATAAATAAATAATTTTTATATCGTGTGACGAGTGCAGAGCAGTCCTAAGACAGTTTGGACTTTTCATGTTATAGTACTCGTAGTTATGTGACACTGTACTGTTTATGAGGAGTCGTGTTATTTAACATCACTCGTTTGTTTTACTTGTCTCGTCACTCCAATTTTATACACAAAAGTTCCGAACAATACAAAGTGTACACAATCATACGATGTGCTACTTATGAATACATTTTTCATTTTATTTGTTTATACGGCGCCAGGAATATCACCTATCAATGACAAGCTCATGCACTTTGCATAATCTAATCAAAATATGTTTTATCTTTCAATTAATTTGTTAAACAATTGTAATCTTTTGAGTCAGTTATCAGTTTTCTTCTTCTTTTTAACAGACTTCAAATAAATAGGAACGAATCGAACGAATAGGAATTTGATCGTTCAAATATTTTTTTCTGCATATTCACTTATTTATTGATATACACGTTTGATTACTCAAGAGCGTCTGAACAAATTTGGAAAACACCATTTTCTTTCAGAGGCTTTCGAGATGATCCCAGTTGGAATGATGAGTAGGTCAAAAATAAGGGCAACGTAGACGAGCTAAGGGACTGGCCTAAGTGGCTTAGTTGGTAGTACGAGTAAGTATGCCTACGAAGCGTGGTGTGGAGTTAGATGGTGTTGTGTAGGAAATTGCCGAAAATATCTATATGTTTTTAACCTCTTACGTGGCATGTGTGCGCCGGTGGACTGCCGCGTTCCTGTTAATTTAAATCTAAATTCCTGTTGATTGAGTCTAAATTTGCTCAGCAACAGTCTATCATCCTAACCTACTAATATCTTAAATGTCAATGTAACGCATTACCGGATCGGGCTGAAATTCGGAACACGGTTAGATCAATCTGGAAGACACATAGGCTACTTATTAGCACGGGAAAGTAACGGGAACAGGAAGTACGCGGGTGACACAGCGGGGTGGTGCTAGTGGTATTTAATTACGAGCCATTGAAAGCAGGCCCGTAAAATCGTTTCCCGTAGAACGGTCACAGGCGGTCAGCGCGACATGTTCATACGCTCAATTACACTCGGTGAGACGACAGACTACCCGCCATCTACTCTCTACGCTCCAGCTGCCTCGGCCATAACGCAAGGCTGATACAGGATCCATTCCAACAACCCTTATCTATACTTTCACAGTAACTATGTAGGGTAGGACTTTCTGCAGAGTCTACTTCAAAGCAAAGGTCCTTCTCCAGGCGGATCTTTTTCATTCCCTACCTTCACCTTTCCCAGTTATTCCACAACCAAGCAGCAATGTGTAAACATCACTGTGTTCCGGTTTGAAGGGCAATGTTTCCAGGGAAATTACAGGGCATAGATATAAAAGCACTAGCATAATTCAGATGTGCTTAGTGTAAGTAGTTAAGTATGTAGCGTAGTGTAGTTCTCAATGTATTTGTTTTGCAATTATTAAAGGCCTTGTCCGATTTAAAAAAAAAAAGGCAATTTATATCTCGATGACGCGCGCAGTGCAGTGCTAGGTAATGATTTGGACATATTTTTTTTAATAAAGAGTGACGAGACGAGCAGGACATGTGCCTGATGGTAAGCAACATGCCTCCCACATGACAGCACAGTGACACGCAGCTATAGGAACATGAAGAGTCCAAATCATCACCTATCATTGCACTGCGCACTCGTCACCCAGAGATCTAAGATATATCTCTAAGCCCTGTAATTTCTCTGGAAACATTGCCTTCAAACCGGAACACAGTAATGTTTGCACATTACTGCTTGGCGATAGAATAACTGGCAGATGTCTGGTACTTCCCCAGACGGACTCTGCTAAGAGTCCTACCACTACAATAATTTAATGTCTATACCGACACACACAACCGTCTTTCGTCGTTCATAATTCGTCACAACTAAGTTAAAACTCGTTGATGTGCCCCCTTTTCTCTGTAACGTTGAATAGGTATATTCTTAAATCTAATTATATTTATTAACGTCCCACTATTATGTTCATAAATCCCCGTCAAAACGAGCGTCAACTGTTTCAATTGTAATTTAAACTTTGAACGGAACGAAAATTATTTTATTGTCCCCAGAACAGCATCGGATTTAAACCCGGGCGAATGCGGATTGTGGATGCAATATTGAGTACAATTCTGCTCCCCTCTGGAAAGGAAGGAGCATCTGGAATCACTGCAAATAGCTTGCGTTCACAGTTAGAACGGTGGACATTCTTCAGCTTGTTATACGAGGAATTCTAGATGTGAGAAGTCTACCTAACATGCGATCGTGTGAAATAGCATCGAGTTACGGTATACTTGAAACCGTTTTGCTGATCACACTACTAGGAGAGTCACACTAATATTGTGAATGCGAAAATTTGTGTTGTACGTTGTACCCACCCACGTACCTCTGTAGCGGCTGAATTAAATTAAATAGGTATAGTATAGTGTCACGTTGAAGTGGTTCCCGTGGTATCCTACCAACACTACAAAATCCGAAAGAAGTCTGGATGTTTGTGGCTCGATCACATTGAATTGACTGATCGGGTTGACATTTAGAATACAGATAGTTAATAGTTTGGAATAGCACATACCCTTTTTATTGCCGGAAAATTATAGGAACGAAAACTAGGCGGGTAAAACCGCGAGGCGCTGCTAGTGATTTATATGATAGTGATGAGTAACCGTATTTGGTGAAAATAATGTACCTATAATGAAAAATTTAAGTAAAGATTCCCTATAGTATCCAATAAAGATGAAGAAAGCAATTTTGGTCGAAAGTGAAAAAAAAACGTACCAACCGCACCGCTCGGTTTGAACGCGTAAAGCGTGCAATTCTTATATTATCTAAGTGCCGTAACAATAATAATGTTTCCTCAACGAATGAATTTAAAAAATGCAGGACAGGAAAATGTTAGTCGAGAGCGTCGCAAGGGATTCAAAACATTTCAGCCTAGCCACGTCAAAGAGCCAGACCTGACATGAGCGTAGGATTTTAAAACACCGCATTTATTAATCTCTCGAGCACTGTTCCCCCATATGTTGCGAAACAGGATTAAGAGAATAATAACTCTAAAGCCGCTCCTTAAAACGAGAATACGTCTAGACGCGAAACAGATGCTATGAAAAGTAATACGGAGTGGATTAACTTCACGTGTCATAAAGAGCTGAAATCGCAACAAGTCAGAGCTCGTATACAGGGTTATTGGTAATCATCCTGCATCCTTCTAAGGGGATGTTAGGGACATTAAATACGACAACTTTTGTTCTTCAGTTTAAAAAAAATTGTATATTTTTTTCCCGTACAAAATAAAAATAAAATATTTGCCCGGTTAAAGCATCTACGAACTTTCGTAACAATTCGTAACGCTTGCTAAATTACGTGCCGAAGTGAATAAACATTAAACAGCAGCTAAACAGTGTTAGAAATGACAACAAACACTATTTTTTTTGGGATATGTTTGTATTGAGTTTTAACAAAAGTCGTAGAACAAAAGTTGTTTGTGTAGATGTACAGAACATGCCCTAAAATGGATGCAGGCTGATTACCAGTAACCCTGTATATTTGAAAAAGAAAGCAGTGGAGTCTGCGGATTATGTTGTCGACGGTGCACTCACGAAGCACGGTGCTAGACGAAGCGGCACACCCAATACATTACTAGGTTCTTGAACTTGAAACTCAATTGTGTTGTATATTTATAAACTGGTGCGATAATAAATGTTGTTTGATACGAAGTATAAGATACATTCATATTTCCAGTACACATAGTTACATATATATATTGTGTCTATATAGTTGAAAAGTGATTTTAATATAAGGAGCGAGTTGTTAAGCTAATTCTGTGACTAGACTTATAAACCATGTCATCAATCATTCAAGGATTGGAAAAATATTTGTATGCCTACCATATCAAGCAAAACATGACGACAAGCTACTTTGAAATTTTGTGACCTATTTATATATCATGCATTACATCAACATCATCAACAGCCCACTAAACGTTCCCACTGCTGGGACTCGGGGCCTTCTCTCGCAAGGAGAGAGTTAAGGCCATAATCCACCACGCTGGCCCAGTGCGGGTTGGTGGATGACACATGACTTTCGAAACATTCTAGGTACATGTCGGTTTCCTCACGATGTTTTCCTTCATCGTTTTAAGTTAGCGGCATTACGCACATGACTTCGAAAAGACAGTGGTGCGTGTGGGGTTTGAACCCGGGGTCTCCGGATCGGCAGTCGCCGTTCTCCCGACTAGACCATCCGTAACTTATTATTCATGCATTATGTGTGTTTGTAATTTACTCACGTTTTGAACAAATAAGTTATCTTTCTTTCTTTCCGTGTTAATCAAAGCTTTACTACAATCATTGAACTCTTAAAACACAAACAAGACCAAGAACAAGTTCCATGGTATCACTTTTCATGCGTAAGTACACAAAATCTTTAATTATTTCCATAACAGTTCAAAGATTATTACATCTAAAATTATTTTTCTGTTGTAAACAATTTCACAATTGGCCATTTCTAAAAAGAGACAGATATACATACAGCGTAAGAGTGCAACACGACCGGCGATATGTTAGTTGCGGCTATTTTGTCTCTTTCATGCCAGTGCATTTGTATGTCTTTCTATTCTTGTCGAAAAAAATATCTAAACAAATGTGATGTATAGCTATCTCATTTGCACCTACTGCCTACTTGTCATGATGTCTTTGTCATTCATTCAAACGTCTCTCACGATGCAAGTGAAGCTGTGTGCAAATTGCGTATACTTGTGTGAGATTTTCGTCACATTATGCTGTCTTTATATTGAGCGTACCTTATCTTCGTTTACTTAGTTTCATCAAAGACTACAATAGTTTCACTGCCGTCTAAAGGGCAATATTTAAATGCACACAGGTTACTGATTATACACGTATTTTAACCGACTTCAAGAAAGGAGGAGGTTCTCATTACCGTTGTATGTTTTTTGTATGTATGTTACGCGATAGCTTCGCCAATGCGGAATCGATTTTCAGGTAGGTAGAGTTCATACTTCAGAGCCGCATACAAATTTTATCGAAATCGTTGTAGCGATTTTTGATCTATTCAACAAAAACCTAAAATTTGCTCACCTCGATGACATATTCGTTTAAATATGAAATTTTAAATTTTGTGGAATGTCCCGAGTTTAATTTTAAATTAAAGTCGGTTTTTGTTTTTCTCGAAGAAAATTAAATTACTGTTACATTGACGTAGCATGCTGGTGTTAGTCAATAGTGATATGGTGATATCATACTAACACAAGTAACTTTCACGAATGTTTTAAGGTTACATAGTAATTTTACGACACTACCATTTTAGAAACAATCTCAGTTATGACGAGAAATTAGTCACTGCAAGAGTTAAAGTTGTTTTTTTTTAAACTACAGTCGTGACTGTTTCGTTCAGAATCGTATGATTCACCACTAGACGGGTAGTGTAAAAGGTGCGAATGCTTTCTCCTACTTATTTACTTTTAAAGTGGGAATAAAAACGTTTCTATAAATTCATCTTTGAGGTCTTTATTGATAATTCAAACCACGTAGCCGGTATATGGAAAGGTTCCAAGTAATCGGACTCGAGACGTGAAATCTGGGTCGACGTGTCCTTTGCTTCTCAAATTTCTTGTAAATATGTCCCTTTGGGCTTTAGAAAGTTGGAAGCTTAACGGAGCTGTCCTTCTAGAACATTACTGTAGGTATATATAACTTTGTTAAATAACTCCGGAAAAAATAAAGTTTTATAATTATATTCAAATGTATCTATTTCCGGCCATGTAGCACAGATGAACAGATGGATTCACAACAGGTTTCGAGTCCGACATATCCCGACAGTCCCCTTAGCCCTTAGGCAGAAGGGTTAAAGTAAATGCATTTCCTCCATGTAAAAAAGGATATATATAACCTGTGTGTCCACGGACACATAGGTTGTAGTAAAAATCGTCAGCACCCAGGAGATTTATGAAATTTTCACCGAACTCATCAATTTCATATTTATGATTGATAATATTGACCTAATGCTACACTACCTGGAACCCGGCTGTTGTGCAACTCATTAAATTCGTCCGTTGACGAAGGATTATATACCTCTAATACATAGTGCCTGGTCTTATTACAATTGGTCTAAATGGGTAGTGATGATAAGGGCCAATAAATAATCAGTCTTTATTTTTTTATCGATAATAGGTTTGCACTTGATTGCTATCTCGTCGATGCTGTCTACGATAGAACGCGCTTACCTAAAAGAAACGGATTCACTTTAGACTTGAAGACAGACAGATTATATATATCAGGAAATACCCACTTCAACGCCTTTCAATGTTTAGTTTTTTAGCATATTCTTATTACGAAAGTAGAGTTAAGCCCTTTCGTTCGAGTCTTTGGTATATCAACCATGAAAGCATGTCTCATCCTATGCAGATTGGATTGTGAAAGATGGTGATATTGCAGAGTTGCAGTCACTGTCGTGAGCCGCATCGCATTTCGATTTCATATCTGAAAGCAAAATTGCTTTGCAGCAACTAATTTTATTGATCAACGGAATCTCAGAACATTCGACTTCTTTTGTTTGACGTCCGTTAAACTTTCGCAATATTAATCCCTTTGAAGTCTTGTAAATAATTTGCTGAAGGGCAGTCGAATTCTCTATAATTCTTGTGAAAGCTTTGTTAGTAGAGTTCGGACGGTGAAAACAAGGTGCCTGTGGCAAGGAAAGTTCTCACACTGAGTTATTTCATTTCCCTTTGTGTTGCTCTCGCAATTGTACTACAATTCTGTTCACACTACACAACACACAAGGTACACTGGATATGTGTACCTTGTTATTACTCCAACAATACGACAGATTATTACGAATAAGTATTTTCAGAAATGTTAGCTATTTCAAGTAATTTGCTCCAGTAAGTTTCAAAAGATTAAACATATGAATGAAATTGGTAATGTTTTAATGTCGGGAGAATTTCAGGTGAAATAGGTTTATTACGGTCTAGCACTTCATTATTTTTGCGACAAAAACATTTGTCTGTCATGTATATGAATTAAAGAGAGGGACGTAAATTTCAGGTTTTTTCATAACGAGAAACAGGTTCATGGCAGAACTTTTTTTTAATATGACAGGCAAGCAAGACCTTCAATTTTGCACGTCTAGTCAAGACAAGCAATACGCCTGCCAAAACAGAATAGCGCCACGCAGTTATTTGAACTTTGACTTGCACTCCACTGTGCTCGTCATCTGTACATATACATTATGTTTCTTTCCAATTACCCTGCAATTTTTCTGGAAACGTTATGCTTCAAAGCGGATCACAGTAATGTTTGCACTTTGCTCCATGGCGGTAGAATAATTGGCAAAGGTGGGGTACCTCTTCAGGTGTGGCGCGGTATTACAATTAAATGGCATAGTTTAAGTAATTATATTTAAAGCTTCAATTTCACAGTCTGCTAATATTATTCATTAATTCCAATATCTCAAAAATATACGTCAAAACAGTGGCTATATGTATAGGTACCGGTAGATCTAGAGCTAGGCGGTAGACCTGCGGGCCTTTTACATTTCAGATGTAGGTACATTTTCCCTTGAAATATAGAACAAAGGAACAAAGAAAAATGAGTACAAGACCTGTCCCCCAAAGGCAATCTTACCACTTAAACTCCACTTGACAAAGTAATGGTAGCATCATCCTCGTCTTTCGGTTTACTGAGTCGAATGAAACAGACGTGAGAATCTCGCCTGAATATACAGCGTGTTCTTGATATTACGAATAATTTCGTAAAGAAAAATAAAATACGTTCACATAAGTTTGCAATGATTATAGTTACATTTAAGGTTCGAAATTAAAAAAAAAACACTAGATATGTGTGCAAGTATAGTTAGTAAGGCCAAGTTAGTTAGAGTTCTGTGTCTTCGCGTTAGCGTTAGCCCTAAGGTCGATAATAAGTAGAGACCATCTAGCAACTACCAAGGTCGCTTTAGAAAAAATACAGTTGTGTACTAATTTTGATTAAATAACAAACACATCCTATCAACAATAATAATTTCGAAAGATTGTATGGACCGATGTTTGTTCCTCTTTCATGCAAAGACTATCTGAACGGATGTGGAGAAAATTTGGTACAGAGATAGATTATAGTAGGCTACTATAAATATATTATACAAACTACGCGGGGTGGTATTAGTTCACAATGTACTCATCTACGCAACTGCCTACAATTAGTACTCATTGAGTAGTTACGGTAAGATTAGGTTAGTAGAGCCTTACGCCTTTTTTTCTAGCCCAAAGTTCTGTAGGAAGTAGAAATCACTTGAGATCATCTGTCATAATTATGCTCCTTTATAAAAAATACTGTCTACAAGGTTACAACAAGGTCATTGCCACCGCTTCTATTCACACATTTTCGAAACATAATGTATATTACTCACACTATTAATAAAAAATTGTATCGATTATTTTATTATGTTTTAAGAACACACTCCACAGTATGCATTGTACAGTAGTCGGCCATTGAGACGGCATAATGACACAACATGCAGTCGCAAAATAACTGCAATTATAGAAGCAGTTGGCCCAACAGTCGTGGAATACAGATTCCCTATCACCATGTCGTTATTGACTGCTGTGAGAGTGAGTATAAATCAAGGGTCACATAATTGCTGGTTGTAGTTAGAGTATTGAGACTTGTTAAAGGGTACACATGAGAGCATAAGTTCAAGTTTCTTTTCATAATTGAGACTCGAGTCACTAGGCGGAAGTCAAGGCCATGAGCCAACAGGCCGACAAAATTCGGGTTGGCGGATGTGACATTTCTTCGAAAGGGGGTCATCACATGATTATAACTTAAAACAATATACATAGCTTAATTAAAAAAAAATATATCACTTCTAAAATTTTAATGTTATAAACAGTTTGGTAGTGGTAAGACTCTTTGCAGAGCCCACCTG
This sequence comes from Ectropis crepuscularia, assembly GCA_963693475.1. NCBI lineage: Eukaryota > Metazoa > Arthropoda > Insecta > Lepidoptera > Geometridae > Ectropis > Ectropis crepuscularia. The sequence continues at coordinate 20,976,792 of OY856354.1, read as the reverse complement.
GGGAAGTACCACCAGTACCTTGGTCAGTTATTCTACCGCCAAGTAAAAATGTGATCCAATTTGAAATGTAATATTTTCAGAGAAAGTACATGGCAAAGAAATTATAAAACCTTTTACATCTAGGTACAGAGCTACAGAGTTAAGAGTAACTGGGTTGATGAGTAATGCGTGTGGCATACAAGTTTACTAACAAATCAATACTGTATCCAAATCCTAAAAAACAAAAGCAAATACACACGTGTTGAGTGGTCAAAGGAAGTGGCCGTTTACCAAAACAACTGTGGTCATCCACGGCGTCGTCATTGAGGTGAATATCCGTTCCGATAGATCGTAAACCCAAAGTTATGAGTATAATCGATTCGTGTGTCGAAAGGTCATTGATCTACATTGATTCCAATACAACTCTTCGAATTGGGGTTGCTGGGCTTATCATATCTGTACCTTTACTGTAGTTAACGATCCGAAATTTCGTATTGTTTTAGGTTCTATGGAAAACACGGGAGTGCTGGAACAATGTCGGTTGTTTTAGGTTCTATGGAAAACACGGCAGAGCTGGAACGATAGTCGGGAAATAGCAGCACTATCGTAATTTGTGTTTTCTCTACCGAATAGGACGTTACAATACAATGATCCAATTCTTTATTGGCCTGTGAAGACTAGGTTAGGTACACATATTTGGTTTTGGACGCAGTTAGGATCTCTAGCTTCTGCCTTACTTGGCATACAGACATAGTAGCACAAAATTAAATTAGTTACCTTTTGCTCATTTTACGTTAGAATTAGGATTTACGTTTGACGTCGCCTTAACTAATAACACAGAGTAGGTTGTTTTTATAGCAAAACACTTCATAATACGAGTATGTATCTAGGTAAATGCTGCCAAAAATATACAAGTAGGTATAATACAACTTACTGTTTCCTGTTGCGTCACTGTACTTAAAGTCATTGCGTCACTAGTGGTTAGTTCGTCGAACGAGTGACGATCAAACGCAATTCTATATTTAACTGATTTCCAAGAAAGAGGAGGCTATCGATTCAAACACCATTTTTTATGTAGGTATGCTACCTGATTTCTCAAGAACCCCGAACAGATTTTAATGTTTCTTTTATTGTTTGTTCGAAAGGGTATGCTTCCCGAATGATCCCACATAAATTTTATCGAAAGGTTTTTGAAATATGAACAAAAAATCAAAATTTGCGTACGATTATCTGGATGACTTAGTTGTAGATTTCAGAAAAGTTATTTAATTCGATCCTATCAACACGCAATTGTGTAAACGCATGAATGAAAACTTGTTTTGCGTTAAAAAGGGTAAAATAAACTTGGTAAACTTAGTTGGTGCCAATCAAGTCAAAAAGCTAGTCGATAAAAAACTATGTATGTACGTAGTATGTAGGCAAATACGTGTAGGTACGTACTACGTAGATCTATCTACCTGTTAGACTTGGCTGGCACCGGGTTCAAATTAATGAGTGAATACTTATTTGTGGTTTTGAAATCGGTTTAATTCTTTGTATAAAAATAGTTTACATTTATTCACTTTATTCAAAATATAATTTTCCTCATAGACTTATATGAAGCAATATCCTCTTGGCATTTACCTAATAAATGGGGACGGCATATTTTTTTAAATTTTCCTGATAGACGTTCACGGACAAGACTTAAAATTTGTAAACACCAATAAGCATAGCAGAAGCAAATGAGACCAATTTTACGATCACAGTGCTGGGTCGTTTCTCACACGGATGACATTATATCTGTGTTTAAAAATGCCGGTTTCTTCCCGATGTTTAACACGGTTATGACAAACTTGTCTATCCAAAGAAGCCGTGGTGGCACAGTGGCGAGGACGTCCGATTTTACAAGAATGAGGTAGTAAGTTCGAATCTCACCTTCACCTCGGAGTCTCTAGAATATTTTTTCAAGTGCAGATGTGCTAAATAGATATCAATAGATTTCTATAAACACGTAACATTATTTTAGTATCAGGGTAAGATATTACTAATGTGCCTTCGCACATATAGGAATTTCGTGGCCAAAGTTGCTTGAAAGTCATTCAAAACCAGATTACACACTCAAGCATTGACCCACCCACTTTCTCAAACCTCTTACCTAAATTCTGTTGACTGACTGACTAATAATGTTAAATTTGTATTATTTTTATTGAATTTCAATTTATTTATCCAGGAAATCTGAAGCAATCTAAATACTGGAGCAAATTCATTTATCAGACTTTCTTTTTTTCAATAAATAGAGGTATACATAGCCACTCTTCAATAGTCGTTACGCTGCCCCTGATTTAAGATTGATTTTGGATATATTAACCAAACTATCAATGATTTGGGAACTTCCGTTCTGGTTTTATTTTTTATATTAGCCGCGTTAACTAGGTACTTTTTCTGTTTCTGCTTTTGATCTTTCCTGTTTTACTTTTATCGGTGTGTACAATGTACATGTCTGCAATTTTTTTTACAACCATGTTATGCTTTTTTATAAGATTCAGGTAAGTATTGGACAAAAAAAAACTAGAATGCATTCTTCAGTACTCTCATGAATTTATACATCATCAACATCATCAACAGCCCACTAAACGTTCCCACTGCTGGGACTCGGGGCCTTCTCTCGCAAGGAGAGAGTTAAGGCCATAATCCACCACGCTGGCCCAGTGCGGGTTGGCGGATGACACATGACTTCGAAAGATTCTAGGTACATGTCGGTTTCCTCACGATATTCCTTCACCGTTTTTAAGTTAGCGACATTACGCACATGAATTCGAAAAGACAGTGGTGCGTGTGGGGTTTGAACCCGGGGTCTCCGGATCGGCAGCCGCCGTTCTCCCGACTAGACCACCGTAACTTTACATACATACACAATACAAATGTTTCATTGAAAACATGAAACATCGCAAAGATATTAGAAGCAACATTAATTTTTTGTAGAGTTGTGTAATTTTTTTTTATAATTCATTTACTAGGTATCACATTTCATCTAGTACCCGGAATTTAAATACAATCGCATTGATCCGAAGCGGAATTAACTTTATCGGTCTTTGTCTTATCCGTTTAAAAATGATAGAGACAATGATTGTCATTCCGAATTTGAGACGTTCGGATTGCGTTTAGATTCAGTACCCAGGACGTCTACTCTCTTTCTACGAAAACATAATTTCGGAATAAACTCGCGACTTTCAACTCCAATTGTACTTCGATCCGTCGTTTCCTCCGTTTAATTGTTCTAACTCCTAATGTCAAACAATGTCCCATCGGACGAAACGAAGTAGAATCGGAGTAGGAAAGTCGCGAGTTTATTTCGAAATTACGTTTTCGTAGAAAGAGAGTAGACGTCCAGGACGTCTATTCTCGATCCGTTGTTTTATCCGTTTAAATGTTCTAAGCCTGCTCTAATTAGAGTAGGCTTAGAACATTTAAACGTCAAACAATGTTCTATCGGACAAAATCAAGTAGAGCCGGAGTAGAAAAGTCGCGAGTTTTTGTCCGAAATAACGTTTTCGTAGAAAGAGAGTAGACATCCTAATCTCTTCAGTAGTTTTTGTTTGAAAGAGTAACAAAAATATATGGGTATATACATAAACATACAAACTTTCTTATTTCGAATATTAGTAGGAATCGGATATCGGTAATCGGTCGATAATCGGTCGAATATTATGCGATGTCATAAAATCATAAACAAGTACGAAAATTTCCTAAAAATAATCTTTTTTACTTGGTTACTTAAGGATTCCCGGAGAATTATGAATAAGTAACATTCAACCCGGGAATATAAAGAGAGTGCGATAGATGAGCCCCAGCTACAAAAACATGGCAATAAAATATCGTATGGTTCGTTAACTCGGCTCAAAGCCGTGTAACCTTTTTATGTGTTGTTTATAAATACTACATTTGTGTCTACTAGGGAAGAATAGGAATAACATCTTAGAAATCATCGAATCGTAGAAAATAATTTTCATAAATTTGAATTAATTCCCACTTCCCTCGGTCACGCCATAACTTGAAGAAGATTTTACCGATTACGTCTCTTACGTATCTTTCATTTTAAGTAATACTTTGTGGAAGGTTTGTTTGTTTTTTTTTTACGGAAAAAGACGCATGACGCAGACGAATGACAAAAGTTGGGCTGAAAATCCAGACAACGACTATCTCGTAGGTACCTACAAATACGTCAATACAAAATAAATAAATAGGACATTCCATAATCTAAGATAAATAGGAACCAAATGATATTTTAACAGAAGTTCTAAATACGCCTGTATGTCTTATTCTGTGGGTTGGTTGTGTTCAGCGGTATTAGAAATAATGTGAAGTGATTTAACTCATTCATTCCATCCCACCGTTGCCTGGAAGAGACAGCTTTTAGAGATAAAGTTGCCATTCGCTGCTATCTGGAAAATCTACTATATCTTTAGACTTTGTTTGTTTTTATTGTGATAAGCATATCAAATAAATGTATCTAATTAGGGAGGGAATTCAAAAGGGAAAAAAGCACACAATTCATTGTAAAAGATTTAGTACGAAGATTAATAAACAGGCTACTTAAATACAAATGCTTTATTTACCAAAATTACACCTACAAAAAAACATAAAAAAATATCGCAATGTCAACAACAAATAAATAATAACCATAGTAAATTAGCAAAAGTGAAACAAAACAATCTAGCAAAAACAAAACACTCAAGTACGTCAAGCGCCATCAACGAACGTCCTTTGATCTAACTCGAGACATGTTTGAAAACACTACCTCAAATTTAATTAGAGACACATTATCTCAAGAGCACTTTAATTACCATCAACACTGAGGTCTTACATCACGAAACTGAGATATTAAATAACTTTCACCCGGCGGGAGTCGCACAAATGATACAGATTAGAGACAATGAGTGTGTTACGTCAGGTAATGTGATGCTAAAACTTTAAAAGAGTCTTATATTAATTTTGCACTCTTCTCTACACGAGAAGAGTGCAAAATTAATATAAGACTAGCCAGCGCTCTGCGGTGTAATTCGCGGCTTATTGAAACTATATTAGATGCAAATAGTTTACATTTACGTGTATTACATCTATGATAAGATGTCTTATGTATTTTGCTAGCGAGGTACTCTTTTTTTTCTTAAAAATGTGGCCAAGTTACTCTTTATAGCGTCGTCATCTTTAGATGAAAGTCCGTCCGTCCGACACCAGGCTGTATCTCGAACGAAGAACGGTGATAGCTAGACAGTTGTAATTTTCACAGATGATGTATTTCTATTGCCGATATAACAACAAACAAATATAGCCGCTATAACTAATAATAAAAGAAAATTAATATTTAAGGGGGGCTCCCATACAACAAACTTGATGTTTTACCGTTTCTTGCTCGATTAGTCCGTCCCAAGCAAACTAGATAGCTCCACTAGAAGACTAAAACGCGCTATCAAATTCGTCGTTAGAACCATTTAAAGTTTTTTTTTTTTAATAAAGCTTTCGGATGACAGCCTGTCTGCGGAAACTGCGATAGTCTATGTATATAGAATTCGGAATAAATCCAAAGAGGTTTTCGCCGTTTGTTGCTAATGGTACGGAACCCTTCGTGCGGGAGTCTCACTCGCACTTTGCCGGTTTTATTTTATGGAAACATAATATTTACTTTCATACGCATTTGGTGCAATATTTTTGATTTGGAATTACAAACAGACACTTCAATTTTATTTATATGTACATACATAAATAGTTTTTCAACTCGGACTGCTCCTAATTGTACCTCGACATTGAGTCCACGTAGAAACATTCCACATCATTTACGACCCTAATCATAATGCAACAAGTATTTACAGATAAAAAAGTGAACTTTATCAACCGGAAACGTTCATTGCACATTCATTAATTAAGTAGGTTTATTAGTTTTTAGTCAAAACAGCTAATTATTATCAACAATTTTAATTATTGTTCAATTGTTCATATATCAGAAGCACTAAAGTTTGCGCCGACTTACACGACTCGGCTACCACCCGACAAATAAAATACACTCAAATATTGGCTTTATGCCATGCACGTTGAGATGCAGATTACATTGGCAACACAGAGATTGGCAGACCGCTCGCCGACAGCCGTCTGCTAATTTATGTTGCCAGTGTAATATATATCTTAACAACATGACATAAAGCCCATATTTGAGTGTATTTTATTTGTCGGGTGGGAGCGGAGTCGTATAAGTCGACGCAGACCTCTACTAGTTCTAAACAGCACTGATATTCCACAATACGTCACTTATTTAGCTACAGATTAGCTATTACGCATGTCGGTGACGCAAACTCGCAAATATTTTACTAATCAAAGAAGTGTCTAATTCTACTTTTCGCTGGAGATTATAGAGACAGCAATAGTAAAGCCAAAGCTAAAACCTAACTAAAACATAGTACGTATAATAGTCTCCTTGACTTTGATATTGTCCTCTTTTCATTGTTGGTTGAAATGAGAGAGATTGCAATAGTAAAGCTGATCTAATACTACTTTTTTCTATCGGAATGCTCGTAGCTCGACGACTCAAAGACGACTCAAAGACACGAACGAAGAGGTTTGACTCAACTTTTGTGATAAGAACGTTTAGGCTGTGGAATACGTTCCCCGAGCGGGTTTCCCCCGATCGATGGTTACAATCTTTGTGTCTTCAAATCGAGAGTGAATCGGTTTCTTCTAGGTAAACTTGCTCCATCGTAGACCGTATCGTCGCTTAACATCAGCCGACATGGCGGTCAAGTGTAACCCTATAAAAGATAAAAAAAACGCTATAAACATTATAAAACAGACGTTCTAAGGGCCATCGTCTAATTTACTTCTACAGAATCAACCACAACTAATACACAAAAATAATCTACACTTGCTTTGTTGTTTACACGTGTAACAATCCGTACCTATTGTGCCTTTAGCAAGTTCATAAATATATTGTGGCGAAATTCAACAGAAGTCTGTATTTAGAATCTGGTTTGCTTACCGGTTGCCGGGTTTACATAACTCGTACCTGTAACATAAAATTATTATTTTAGGTGTTTACTAAGAAAACATGTTTTTGAGTTGGAGCTGTAATTTGTTGGGCGTGCAATTCAGCGATGTGGGTAATTTGATGACTCATACAATTGCAGTAGCGAACGATCAATAAATTGTCTAGGCGCGAGGGATTTTATTATTATTTATCATGAATACTTCCTTCCTCATGTTTCTTATTTAGTTTTTACCATCCATATAAAAAAACCTTGTAATTTTTATTTCGATCACCTCAAAACCAGAAGGATTAGCAAGTTTAAACAGGTTTTTGCAGATTAGTGGCATAATCCGGAAAGGGACTCGTTGTCCGCATCATTAATAGACAACCGTAGACTTATATTTATATTATAAGGAGATGGGCAAAGGTGGGACAAAATGGCACAACTGCGTTGGGCCTAAAACTGCATTTTTAGGCCCAGTGCGACTCATTTCACAGCGGTCAGATAAATGTTCTGTGGCGGTCAGTATGCGGGAGTGAACGAGTTTTTGCTGGCCATTAAAATGCCAAAAAATGACAACTGGTTTACTGAAAACCACGTAGGTAGGACGTTGAAGTCATTGTAGAAAATCATTTAAATTTTAAAATTCAGTGCTGTTTAAATACTAAAATTCCAAATTACAAGTTTTCACTTCTATCGATAGCCCCCAGGAGTGCCAATTTTTTTGCGATTCACATTAGTTCCTATAATAAAACCTTGGTAACAGTGACTATAGCACGCCTCTTTTGGCTTGGCACACTACTTTACATAGCCCAGTATTTCGTAAGAAATATTAATTACCACATATTTAAGAACAAATGAAATTGCGCAAAAAAAATCTCGTTATCGGATTAACCTGTCACACTCGATCGGATGAAATGGCCTTACGATACCTATGACCAACAAAAGATTGTGTAAGTTCTTCAATAGTATCTGTGAACCAGCCATTGTTTGAACGGCTTACCGTTTAACTGTTTTCGATAATAGCCGATCTCTTTGTTACCATTGTACCGACGCAATGCGACTCTTTTCATTTTTTTTTATCCGGTTCGTGTAAAAAGATTTGATCAGATAGTCGGGTAACGGCTATTGGGGGTCAGCGCACCACAAACATCGGAGACGCATAGCCATTCCGAGTTTATGGTGTTTTATCAAGGTACCGTTGAGGCGACTTCAGTTTTACTGCTCCGAAGGCGACCGTTTCCGTCAGATAAGTAGCTACATCACGACCTTTGAATTTGTTTGTACGAAATGTTGAACTGGAATTCTGGTAAGTATCGAAATGTATCATATTTATATTTGTTTCTCTGTTTCTCTGAGGGATTGCATCCGCAATTGAATAATTCGTCAGAGACCGTCAGTCATAGCTCAGCGTATTAGCAAACTGAAGTGGTAGTGGACCGGTCACATCTGTCGCTGACCCGATAACCGTTCGGGCAGATACGTTCTGGAGTGGAAATCGCGAATCGGTAAACGATGTAGGACGCCCTGAGCCTAGATGGAGTGACAATATACGAAAAGCAGCTGGTGTCGGTTGGAGACGTAAGAGCGAAAATCGGGCCGAGTCCATAATGCGCCTAACAGCAGCAGTGGACTAATACAGTAGACGACTGATGATGATACCATATTTGGAGCCAATTACCGGTATTTCGATGCAGTTTCATGCGTCACGCTCATCGGGGACTCCCTCCATGAGAGAGACGTACTTAGCATTCCATGGATTCAACGTGCGGGTGCCGGGTCCATCGTGTGGCAGAGAGAGAAATCTCGAATAGACCCCAAGACTTGTGACTCGGGCGTGGGTTTAAAAGGGGCCCCTTTTAGTGACGTACGTCAACACTCACCTTCACTACTCGTATTTCTCTCCCTGCCCAGCCAAATCCGATATGATCCTACTAGTGCAGCTTTAGATATTCGTTCTAGTATAAAACTTACTGCACTTCTGGACAATCCAAGGACTTTAAGCAGGTTATAGAGAGATTTTGCTGGTATACCTCTCGCTCCTACTTCTACAGCGTATAAATTAACTACATAGCCATTTTTTGTTAATTCGTTTTGAAGGTCGTAATACTTATTTTGTTTCATCGCGTGGTCTTTAGGTATATTAGTTTCCCACGGTACGGTAAGTTCTACAAGGACTATGCGTTTCCTAGCCCTAGAAAAAAGGAAAATGTCCGTCCGGTCTGGATGACGAAACACCCACATCCTCTGGGATTTTATAGTGCTTTTCATACGTGTCCATTAAAATAGTCCAATCAGGTGCTGAACCCAGGATTGAGTAAGGCTTGTTCTTGGAGTTTGAAGTTGAGCCCTCTTTTACAAAGTTAGTTTGTCTTTTGTTTGTCGTTAATCCCTTTTGGACTCTAGCTACCGAAAAGCTTACGGCTTCACGTATGATTTCAAGTACGCTGTGAGTAATAACCCCTATTAAGGAGCACCTTGCATCCCACCAATATGTGCCTTGCTGTACATATCGCCTCACCACAAGTATAGCAACATTTTTCAGAGGCTTTTCCCCAAGTTACTCTGGTCAGGGAGGGTCATTTGGAAAGCATTTAGATAAAATTTTAATAAGGCAGGAGACCAGTCATATAGCAAGGTGCGCGACTTTAGAGCTAATGGGATACAAAACTCACCTTAGGTTAACCACCATATAACCAAACTATATAACCAAAGTAAACATTCCGTAATTATAAATATATATACTAGTATAGTGGACAAACGCGATAGCTTAAATCTAAGAACACATAATCACGTGCACACTTAAATATAATTCATAGGTACATTAGGTACTAATAAATAATAAAGTAGGTAATCACAAACACAACCGAATCCGGGCCAAATTAATTCGCAAAGCACAACCAAAGGGTGATATTACTGGAAGTGATATATCGAAAGAAAATGCGAACCCTTTTCAACAACCCGCCTATCCTCTGATTTATCACGCACATTTTAACATCGAACACATTAATACAATAAAAAGCCCGAGATAAAAACAGCGCGTTACGTTACTTACGTTGCAGAGATCCGGTAGTTAACTCTTAAAAAGCGTAATGGTTTATGCTTTCGACGAGAGCTGTAAGTGGTAGCCATAAGTTACCGAGTTGAAACGTTCGGAAAAGATTTATGTATGTGGTGCGAGGCAAATGGCTAATGTGGATAATATGAATATTGCTCAATACTCAATACCATCGGAAGGCCCTGAGTAGGCTGGAAATGTAATTGAATTGTATAGGGCAGGCGCGATGGGTCAATGCTTTTAGCTCGAGACAGCATGGTCACGCACCGTTAATGACGCTTTGTGGACGAAGCTTTCGTGTCGACTACAAGTTTCATACTGACGTGAATGTCACATAGGGAAAATACTAGAACCGTGGTCTCTGAACTCTAATAAATCTTTCGCGACAGCTTTCAGACTAACAATAACAGCCAACACGAACACGAATCTACCAAAAATAAACCTGGCATACAAAAAAATACCCTAATGACGGCAACAATACATTAACAATTTGATGATGGACGTAAACCATCTTAAGTAACAATTATCAAAAAAATATCACAAAAACATTAAAGTAGATCAAAACAAAACATGAACCTAACAAAATGTTATTCCAAACATAATCTTGTTTATAGGCAATACCCGCATAAGCTTTGCTACCGCCATGTTCTTGGTAATCCAGTGTAAGCTACGATTTTATTATGGAACGATGATGGAGCAGATTAACTAATAGCTGGTTGCCGGGCGTTAATTGCTTTTAATTTAGGATTAGATACGAGCCCTTTGAACAACCTATCACTACGTTTTATGATAGCTAGTCACTTGATAGCTCTAAATCGAATGGAATAAAAAACATTCATCAGGCACCAATTGAATGCGTATTTATTAACTTTCAAATGACACAATATATTCAATGTTTAGTTTGTATTCAACTCTTTTTTGTTTATACATTTATTTTCATATTATTCTAGATCCAACATCGAATTTTTCTTTCTGATTATTTAACTTTGAATCCTCCTTAATATAACAAAAAAGCAGAGATTTAACCTCTAAATGTTAGACACAAAGTCAAAGTTTGGATGGCCGTAATTTTAATATTTAATTCAGGTCAAACTGGAATGCAGACTGGAATAGTACATGAGGATTTTCCCGACAAAAAGAGAGAATAAACTTTTTCCAGATTTTACGCGAACGAAGCGATTTAAAAAACTTATAGCAAGTTAACGAGACGAGCAGGTCATGTCTAACTAATATTACATTTTTTAAAGGTGCACTTTAGATTATCCTTGACACAATGGCAAAGTAGAGACTGTTTTTGATTCACAGTGGCTAATTCCGTCGACCTCCTCAGAACTATATTTACGTGAGAAGATTACAGCCGCACAGCCTAATAGCTTCTAGTTCCGAAAGTCATCACCGACCCGCAATCAACAAGTGTTTATAATGTCTGTAATCTCCTGAACCTCTCTCGTGAACAACCTATCAGTGGCTTCGCTTCCGTCGACATCGACATACGGAAAACCTTTTCCTGTAGGCACAACTAGAGTCACGACTGAAATTACCTTAATTACATTTGTTTGATTATGTTGCGGCCTGCGAAGCGCAACGTTCCGTCTGCGTTGCTGATTCGCTTTTCTTTTGCTTCATTCATTTTCATCTTCAGCTTACGTTTGTGTTTTACCACACAATGCTTCATCTGCGTGACAGGAATGACTAATTCAGTTTCAAACGTTGTGTTCCCGTTACGACTAAATCAAATATTAACATGCTAAGTCCCATTCGGAATAAGTATACGTTAAGTTTAGTATGTCGCAGGTCTCCTGTGCGATGTATTATATCAGATCAAGCGAGGTTGTCAGTTTTTATCTTGACGTCTCCATCAGTTGAACGTTCGTTCTATTGTAATCATCAGCAGATTGCAATATTAGTTAATAAATATTATGTACAAAATACTCTGACAGTTGATGTGTATCGATGTTGGGGTAACGAGTTCGTTAATACAGTAAGTACCTATTAATTTTTCATTATCTTTCATAGTTTTCCGATTTTGTTTATCAATTATAAGTTATCGCTATTTCACCATCTCGTTGATGTTAAACGACGATGAGATCTACGATGGCAGCGCACTTACTTAGAAGAAAAAAATCCGATTCACTGCTGACTTGATGACACCTAGATTGTACCCATCAAGGAATGGGTATTCCTCAGGCAACTTATTTCATAGTGTAGAAAATAATAGTAAGTAGTCTACGGTATTACAAATAGATATATGTCTAAGTAAATTCTTATACTACGACATTCATAACTTTATTCCTACGAACAACTCCGGCTTAGGGAAGATAAGCTCTGCTGACAACTTGATCTTTGACAGCATCCGATAGTATAACATTTCCGGGAAATCAGAATACGTGTAGTCTCTTTTTCTTTTTAATCTATCAATCTGCGTACAACACTTTCAGCATAATGATATCCAAAATGTCAATATCGACGCCATTGTCATATTGTTGTATCAGCCACATCGATCATACTATTCCGGGGTTCAGTATTACTTTTAATGAGGATAAAAGCACTTCGAAACACTGACTCCAAAAGCGCACATCCATCTACTTCCATGCAAGATTGATGCGCGCCACGGTAGCAACTAGCAACTGGTGCAAGTGTATTGTGCAACCAAACTATAATATAAATGACTATGTATATTCTTGCGGTGCCCGTGAGAATCAACCAGTTTCAAACAGCCACTTCATTGTTGATGTAAGGAAACAGCAGCAAAAGATCGGGACACTGTCTCGGTCAGAAATTATAAACACACGCATCAAGTTTCTAAAAGGTAAAGCCAATTATAAGGAATGGTTTTGGGCAGCCATTAACACGCGCGACGGGAAGGATGGTGTAATGGACAAACACACTCAGGTGTCTACTTCCCCGAAGCGCTGCGCTGGCTAGAAGAGTGTGCAGGTCATAAATATTAATGACAAACGATTCAATAGGCCGGTATGGGCCCGTAGACAGGTCACCGGCCTTTGATCCGATTGTTGGATGCGCATTTCCCAGATGTAATTACGAATGCTCGAAGAGCTAATATGCGCGAGGAGACGGAACGCGGAATTATGAATAAAACATGACCCGCAGACGAGCTACAAAAAAGGAATTCAAGAGAGACGACAGAAAAAGTGACCTAAAATAAATGAATGTAGTCAATCACATTTAGGCAATTCGAAAACTGTTTCGCATGCACAATAAACATCGTTAACCTAAATACATCAGTTTGATTTGGTGCCAGATAAAATTTTCGAACTGGTTAAGTTGTTAACAAGTCGAACAACATTTCACAAGATATCAACACAGGCATCGATTCATTGAATTAGAGCTCGCACCACAATAAATTAAAAGTGAAAGTGAGCATAGGATGTCTTCGAAAACGTGCTTTTCATTTTTAAACTATCATCCATTTTGTTAAATGAGGATGTATCGCTTCTTACACCTTTTAATGTCCCATTTTTCGAAAATCAAGATAAATATAAATAAATTTAATGACCTTCCTCCCAGGAAGCCTCCATGAGTAATGGCCGGTTGGAATCAAAAAGTGATTCATCTCCAAAGCATCCTACTTTAAATTCAAATTCGTCGTCAAATAGCCGTGTCAGACAGTTTGGGGCTGTAGATATTACTAGGAAGAGTAAATATCGCTAAGAAAACAGTGTGAAAAGCAAGATAAAATATTGTATCGTGAGAATGAATATCGTTATTGATAAAACTGTCAACATTGATCATAAATTGGAAGTAGGAGATCGAAGCGGGTCACTGTCCGCTACTTTACAACGAGGTCTTTGAGTAAGTGATAGTACTGCTGTGGACAATAAGGCAAATTGCTTGAGCATACGACAAACTGCCTCCGATTGCCATAACACGTTTAGACGGCAATAGAGCATCATTGAATAAATTACGACCATGCCACTTCAAAATTCTAGGCTAACGTTTTTAATCAAAGCTCAATCAGGCGGGGCTTGATAAAATCGTTCTTGATCTCTTGACACTCATATATAAAGCGTGGTATTAACTGCAGACGATGATAAAGAGTTATTGTATCGAATTGACAGCTTGTGACCCTTGCTAGGTCACCGGACGCTCTCATCTCGCTTAATGTGTGAGCGTTGGACGGGCCACTGCCCACTGTCGCAATACCGGCTTATAAGCACTTTCGTGGCATAAATGAACTCACGAATTTGGTAAAGCAAGGAAGTTATTACTTATTACCTATCATATCATATATATAATCAGCTACCAAATTCTCGAAGGACTTGTAATGGTTATTGTTAAGACATATTACCAAAAAAAACTACAGTAAGTAAGTCTGCGGTAAGTATAATAAATCGCTGAATCCCTTAAAACGTTTCCATTTAACATAAGCATGTAACTTACATAATGGTAACGTCATAACATATTAACTTATTAACGTTTAATTGAATTTAGATGTTAAACAATGCAGAACGTAATAGTGAAATGGCGAGAGAAAATTTGTACCTAGAAAGCGTGATCAAATAAGTGCGGACATTTGAGAAACAAAACGTCGAAAATTAATGCTCACAGAATGTGATTCAACATTCGCCGAGAGAAACATAAAACGAGTGCGTGAAAGGAGAGCATTGTCTCTGTAGAAAGTAACTGCAATTTGAGCAACGAAATATGTCTAATTTGTGAGCTTACATCATTCCGGGTAATTAAATTAAGTTAGATGTGTATAGCATGGGTTATTCAATGAGAAAGATGTAAACGTATAGATAACTGCTTTTTATTAGAGACCCCAAGATAAAAAAGCGATAAGACCTTTGATGGAGCTTATTTCGACTTGTTGAAACTTGTTTGGCCTCGGGATATCGGTTTGAATTGTACTGGTATAAAAACAACACAGCTACATAATTGCAAACGGAAGCGAAGGTTGACTGTTTTCATTCGACAAGAAACCACTTTATTTATATGAGACGAAAGCATGGTTTCGATAAAACTACCGATGTAATTAGATAAACAGTTAAATGAGTAAAAACTTCTCACAACCCATTAGAGTTTTGAATAACTTTCTCTAAATTATAAATTTTAATGAATTGAACACTCATACATTGACACAGAACGGGAATCCCTTTTGGCTATGAAGTTGGCAACCCCTCTGCTGTACGCATATTTCTATCTCTTTCCCGCAAACGGGACTCACCCTCCCTTCGTGGAATCGTGGGATAATTAAATATTTATATCATCACTGTAATGTACCGTCAGTTTATTTAAAGATGGCTGTTTTCATTAGCTAATACAATCATCTTCCATTCAATTTCTAAGGAATCGTCTAAACAAATTACGAGGTTTCATTAGAAATTTAAAAAAAATGTCATGTTAAAAGTCTTCAGTGATAACAAAAAACCAGAACGTATACGGCAACACTTATACTACTTTATGTTTTACGATGTGATACCCAAATGAAATCACAACATAATAATTATTTGAATTATTTTAACCAGCGAGCGCAAGATACATCAAGCATGAAACTCAAATAAGCATTATAACACATGATAAGTAAACAAACCTGAATATGTAAGGAAATCCTAATGCAGCAGAAGCATCCCGTAGATTAATGTAAGCACTGTCACGAACTTAGTTAAAATAAACGATGCCGACAGCTAACAATCACTTAAAATAGTATGAAATAAAAATGATCACTCAAATACTTCAGTAAACAATCAATTTTCTAAATAGATTGGATAGGCGAACGAATAGCACATAATTGAGAAAATTATTAAACAAAGCTCGATCACGAAAGCTTTTTGCGAGCTAGTGACACACGCGCACGCAACGAGCGTTCAGTAGAGACTGCATCGGTAAGGGGAGGTAAGGCAACGAGACGCGGGGGGAACAGAGGAGGGGGGGCGCCTCGAATGCTAGGCACTGGCGTTGAAACAGCCCTGTCTGTGTCACTGTCGCTGATATGATAACGAATGTATACAAAACCGTAGATAGCGATTCAAAAACTTGAGAAGATGAATGAACTCTAACCGCTGTATTCCAAACATTTGCTCAAGACTTAAACGAACCAAAAACCTGTCATTTCTACTTGAATCAAATAAAGACATTTTTGGGCAAACGTCGAACGAATACAAAGAGACAATCAAACCAGGATTTGTAAAGCGGCGGTGAACATCTTAACTTTTGTTAATGGTCAGAATTCGAAGCATTAGAAACAGGCGAGGCATTTGGAATAGATTCATTGCCTGACAATAAAGGGGCTACCGAAACAGATGTGTATTGACAAAACGACTAACAAAAATAAACAGTTAGACGTTGCGATACAAAGGAGGAAATTATAAACAAGACGTTTGGAGTATTTAGCTTTCCTTTAACTGTGTAGGCTAAATTCTACAGTGACGCACAAAGTTTTTTAGACAGTGTTTATTCTGAACAACTTAAATTGGCAAAATGTTAGAACAAGCCTACATATTAACTAAACAAAAAAAATATTTTCGTATATCTCATATCATTACCTCATTAGATAATGTATTTTTATTTTAGCAAAAAGGTTTATGATTTGATCTAACTGTTGAAGAAAAAAAAACACAAAAAATAGTGTTAACTGCTTTTTTAAATAAACCCGGTCCAAATGTAATTTTTTAAAAGGCTACTAATATAAAAATGTGAATAGAAATAATGAATACTTAGATGATTATTTATTAATACATACTACTCGCGGCATTAGTATAACAATGATTTACTTCAATGATTTTGTACGGTTCAGTTAAGAGTTTAATTAATTGTGTAATTACTATACGATGCCCTCACAAAGCCAATTAATGATCAGCCTGTTTTGTGAGCTCAGTATTTTTTCCAAATCATCACCAGCACTGCACTGCGCTCGTCACCCAGAGATCTAAGATGTTATATCTCCAAGCCCTGTGATTTTTCTGGAAACATTGCCCTTCAAACCGGAACACAGTAATGTTTGCACATTACTGCTTGGCGGTAGAATAACTGGCAAAGGTGTGGTACTTCCCCAAGCGGACTCTGCTAAGAGTCCTACCACTATATTGCAATATCAATAATATTGTATTATAATGTAATAAACTATTAATTGAGTCTTTTACACGCTAAAAGAAAAGGACTTACAAAACATAAGCAACAATTTAAGTACATAATTACTGAAACGTAGAGCTGAAAAGAAAACTTTCGTTGTTACTTATTCTTATTACGGTATTGTTGTAACTTAGTAAGCTTTTATGTGAAGCTGAGACTTGAGTAACAATTTCGACGAACTCACAATCTGCTTCTAAAACTGAAAATCAACATACTGTTTGTTTATCACAACCACGGTCCGTTTAATTTATAAATAAATTTAACTTTGAAGTACATTTTCGTTTTATTAACCTCATTATCACAGAATCACAGATTTGTAGCAAAATAAATAACTATGAGTAATCATTTACAAGTTTTTCTAAACAAATAATGTTTTCAAGGCCAATTTGAAATATGTAATGTAAAATGTAATTTTGGAATATTTTTATTACATTAAAGGCAGAATCAGAATGGCTTGGGCTTGACCGTCTTGAAGTCTCAGTTGATTTCAGATAAATACCTACATTAATCACAGGGATACTAATCGCTAAGAGCAGTCGGAAAAGTGACAGGCATGTTGGCGGCATTACCACGCTGAACAGTAACGATTGTACGTGGAGCCATATAAATACGAAAATTCAATTTAAAAGTAATTCAATAGTAAAAAAGTGGCAGGGGAATTAAAAAATAGGGGGAAAAACAGTCGAATCTAAAAATCAAATCTCTGGAACGGTTTAGTGAAATGCTAAGATAGTTTACTGCCATATTGATTATTATTGTTCTAAAAGCAATACGTAAGTGATTTTATCATATTCCATAGATTAATTATTTATTACAAGTCATTTCTAAGATCAGTCAATTTTTACAGATCTTATTATTATAAAATACTAGCTGTGCCCCGCGGTTTCACCCGCGTCTATTTGAGGAAAATCCATACTAAAATATCCATTACTGGCCACTTTATTACGTTTTACGGAACCCTAAAAATACGTAAATAAGCAACAATGCATTGTTGTAGAACAAATTTGATTACTTCAAATGACACAAACTTCAAATGTAGACACGCGCCGTCACAGACTTCAACGACCAAAGAGAATTTAAATTCACGGAACTAAAGCTCTCGAAGAGAAATATTTTTCCCCGTTTTCTTTACATTCTTCACTCATACTCCATACCTATTGATAGTAGCGTAATGTTATATACCCTATAGCCTTCCTCGATAAATGGAGTATCCAACAAAAAAAAATAATCTTTCCTATCGGTCCAGTAGTTTCCGAGATCCTAGCGTTCAAACAAACTCTTCATCTTTATAATATTAGTATAGATGAACGAAGTAGGTACTCTACTCGCCATCATAATATTATTACAAAACTTTACCCTCTTTAATAAATATTATCTATTCTATGACTTTAGTTAATCTCAATTTTGTCTTCTTTTCGTATAAAGTTACAAACATGATACATTATTTATACCTATCTGACTGCACTCTAAAAGTTGACAGGTTTTGGCTTGCCCCTATGCGTCAAACGTTTGAATTACGACGGTTACTGTCGTTTGTAACTGAAGATAAAAATGTCCCGAAATATGTTACCAGCCGGCTCCATGTGTAAGATGAGACCTGATCTATTTCCGTAACACCATATTTACAACACCCCAGGAATAAAGCCAGCTAAATACCAATCCGACCTATGTTTCGTCATAAAACATTAAGTTATCGAAAAACTGATTTCAAGACAACACTTTACCCATAAAAATAGAGAAAAAGACTCATACACCGATTAACAGTACTGTAGCTAATTTAATAACATAAGCACGTGACCTCGCAAGGAAATTACAAAAAAAAAAAAAAGAGTGTTGAGAGAAAAAAAGAACTAAAACAGTATAGCGGTAACTATCGGGATTCTAACCGGGTGCACCTATCTTCATAGGTGACCCCTTACTTACTAATTGCGCCAATCGGTCATTGTTGACATGGGTGAAATTTGTTATCGTATTCTAATTCTATCACACCATAGGCACGAAACGTTACAACTTTTTCGTAAGAATTTTTTCCGTCTAGCTCCCTTTCATAACGCGCGATAAGGAACTTCGTTCCAAAAACATAAATTAGAGATCAGATCACATTATCGATCACAACGAGGCGTAAGAAGCTTCAGAAAAGACGCCGAATCTTACGCTGACTTTATGAGATACCCAAAGATTCGAATCTTTGACTCACAACAAAATCCTTATCTCACAACAAAAAAAGTCGAGCCCTAATCCGCTGACCCAGTGCGGGTTGACGGATGACGCAAAGCGTGACCCCGAAAGGTTCTTGGAACACGCAGATTTCCTTCACTCGTACATATGCACTTGGAAAAATACTCACAGTTGTTAGCGAGATTCGAATCCACGACCACACGATTGTGCATCGCACGTTTTAGCCCCTAGACCACTTTGTTAAGACAAACATAACAACAGACATATAATAAGCAACATCGTAAAATTAACGTATCCAGTCAACCGGCAACTCAATTCCCAGCCCAAAGCAATCGCCAGATCATTAAATGCGATTTGTGATAATTTAAATGGAATGAATGCAACAGCTGAGGGTTTAATGAGAGCAACGTCTCCAAAAAGGACTGTGATTTAAAAAGGCCAAGAGACGGTGAACAATGTAAATCATTCAGCGTTATTGACTCACGTCCAGTCATTACTTGAATAGAGAATCTGACGCAGATGGCACCGAAACGCAATAAATTAAGTGTCGGGCGTCCACGGGCACGCTGAAGGCTTTGTTGGTTCTTTTGATCGTTTAATTTTACCTCTAAACAGCATCGAACTTCAGTTCGTAATTAAATCTGTTCCTCGCTGCGGTTCGTAACTTTGTTCTAAAGAAGCTTTTGTGAAATATTTATCAGAAGAAATCTGTTAAGTACAACTCCTCAAATTAGTTTGTTTGTGCTCTCTTGCACTTTAAAAATAATACAGTATTAGGACAATGTTCTTAGCAAGAATATCGCCAGTTTGTAATTTATTTATTTTTTAGATTTATACGTAGGTTTCTTGTTCGTTTTCAAGATGCGCGAGCTAGAATTAATAAGATGTTTTTAGAATAGTAAAAGAAAAAAAAAGAGTTACTGTAGTATAATTACTACATATTCATTTCATTATTTCTTTCAACTCCGTTCCAAGTTCCAAGTAATATTGTAGGGTCTGTCTCAAATACCACGGGCTTTTCTTTTCTTAAGATTTTTTTGGTACCTATAAAAGAAATCAGTAACAGAGAAATATAAGCATAGAGAGTATAAGTTAAAGTATATCTAACACCGACAAAGTGCGGTAATAAAAGTATACGAGGGCCACACCCGGACGCCGCGCCGCAACCGCGTCAGTCGCGACGTCCGAAATTTGCTTGTATATCCAAGCGACACTTGGTTAGCAAACATAAGGAAGATTTATTGCGATACGGCGTGTGTGGCTGCGCCTTTATCTTCGCCGATCGTTCCATCATGTGTATTGATTCTTTCCCTGGTTTCGATTCTCGGCTTCGTGTGATCGTTCAAACAATGTATTTATAGTTTGTTACAACTTGGCCCACGTGGAGAGAACCGACATTAGTGGATGCTTGTTTAACTATTTGGTAATATTTATCTAAGTTGTTTTTTTTTGTATAAAGTGACGGGACGAATAGGACATGTGCCTGATTGTAAGCAACACGCCTGCCCATAACAGCACATTGTCACGCAGCTATTGGAACATGAAGACTCCAATCATTATCTAGCACAGCGCTGCGGTCGTCACCCAGAGATATAAGATGATTTATCTCTATGCCTTGTAATTTCTCTGGAAATATAATCTTTGAAACCGGAACACAATGACGTTTGCACTGCTTGGCGGTAGAATAACTGGCAAAGGTGCGGTACTTCTACAGGCTAACTATGCAAAGATATAAAAAAGAAATAAAACGTTTAGTAGTGGTGGACACCAGTACTAAACTTTTTTTTTTTAATCATGACCAAACTTACGCTTGACCGCCATCTCCCCCGATGTTATGCGATGATGCATTCTACGGTTGAGGGCATTCACTTAGGATAAACGGATTCATTCTCGAATGTACATACATCTACAGTAATAATATTCAGACGGAAAATTTGTATCATTGTATTGTACTTAAAAACTACTGCACCCATTAAAACAGATTATTTCTGAGTAACATAGGCTGTAGCTATAATTCTTTATTTGCGCATCTGGGTATTTACATAAAAAAAGCTCCACTATCTGCTTTTCGGCGTAAAAACACTAAATACACAGAAAAAAAATTAAAAATAAGAAAAAGATTATACAACTAAAAGTGGCACATACATATATCAAGGTTCAATCAATGTTAGACTTCGTAAGAGATATTTTAATTTCGAATTCATATTTAATAACACATAAGCTTGCGGGAAAATTACGGGAACGGGAACAAGCTGTTAAAACCGCGGGCCGTTGCTAGTTTACAATAAATGTAATGATGACCAGTAATTTTACATGTCAATATGTGTAAAAAAACTAATTCCATGTCAATTAAACAAAATTTATCACTAAGGTGCTCTACGACATTAAAGTATTAGAGCAAGAGCCCGTGAACCCCAGACCTTCGTTATTTTATAAAAGCTGAAAACTTGTCAGCTCATGCTCCTAACACAGGTAAGAACGATGGACCATTATGAAGTTTGGGTCATCCTGGCTTTGGCAGATAAACGGTACTAAGGCCCCGAGTCCCAGCAGTGGGAACTTTTAGTGGGCTGCTTATGGTAATTAGGCTGCTAATTGTTACCCAAGTGTTATGTATAAAAATCAGTGCGCGTATTATGACGCAAGTAGAATTATAATTACATTAACATTAACACAACATGGGTGTCTGGCAAGTGTTTACCACGATGTTAAGTGTCTAGCAATTATTAATGTGATTTTTAATAATATTTTGAAGGTATTACCAAAATATCAGACTTTATAATTTGACAAATTTAGATCAGTACACTTTTAGTACCGTTTATCTGCCAAAGCCAGGATGACCCAAACTTCATCATGGGCCATCGTTCTTACCTGTGTTGGGAGCATAGGCTGACAAACTTTCAGCTTTTATAAAATAACGAGGGTCTGGGGTTCGTGGGCAATAGCCCATATGGACTAATAGTCCATATGCTTTCTCCAAAGAAGTAAGTTTCTCCTTTTAAGTTTGTATTTGAAGACGTGTTCCACATCTACTTCAAGTAAACACTTTGGTAGATGGTTATACATAAATAATGGGAGCCATACAAACAACACTGTTATTGAGCAGGGCAGTTCGGTTTGACGGAAGGTTTATTTTACGTTCGTTGTGTTAACTTACGACACACACGTTTGTGTACAAATTTAAATTATTAGTTGTTCAACCAGAATGAAGTTTATTATAAACGACAATTAATCATGGCTGAATTAGTTTATCTTATTACCGTAGTTAACCGTATTAGGCACCTTTACCAGCTAGAGGCTCTGGAATCGATGTGCCAAAAGGCTCATGAACAACGATACCCTCGTTCGAAAATTACTTCAGTCTTGAACATCACCGCAAAATTGCTAGCTTATCGAATACAGTTCCGAGATTGTGCACCTGATCTGCATGATCAAATATCGCCTTGCCCTTTTTCCCATTGAACTGCTCGTAGCTCGAAAAACCGACAACGTTTCACGGTTGACGTTCAAAAGACTCGAAGGAGTTTTGAATTCACACTTGTGATAAGAGCGTCTAGGGTCTAGGCTGTGGAAAGCGTTGCCTGCGTGGGTTTAGGTGATGGTTACAATTTTGGTGTTTTCAAGTCGAGAGTGAATCGGTTTCTTCTAGGTTACCACACTCCATCGTAGATGTCATCATCGCTAACACCAGGCGAGATGACGGTCAAGTGTAAATCTATAATAGTGAAATAAAATCAGTCAAATCGATCCTAATCATCCTATAGTGTTAACACTTGTTTAGAAATCTCGTATATAACAGAACTAATACTACTAAAATAATACTAAGGAGGTATAGAAAATTCGAAATGCTACCGAGAAATTTTATATAATATGAATTTAATCATAGTGAGTATATGGTGTAATGGGCAAATCGTAAGTGATAGACAATTTGTGGTAAAAGATTAAGTGGACCACTCATAGAACAGATACGCAACAAGACAATATCCATTGCATGATGTATGCGTGTAATTCAAGACTCATAAAGGCAATAAAGATAATACATTGAGTAACATAAAAACAAGAATTTGCTTTCGAAATGTACATTATAGTGAAATGAAATATAACGTTATGTATGTCGCACAGTCGCGCTACTAATATATCAGCGTTACGCAAGAAGTAAAAAAACAATGATTTATTCAGTAACGATCGTGTATTTATCGGTGGGCTTTCAAACTGGAGTTGCTTCTTATCAGAATGTGTTCGTTTCGTGCTTTACATTAATATAAATTCTAATTAATATTTACAAATGGTTTGAGATCAGATGGGGTTGTGTGTGAATGTCAAATATTAAAAAATAAATGGGAAAGGAACTCTGGCTGTTACGCTTTCACACCTAAAATACTGAACCGATTTAAATAAAATTTGGTACAGATACAGTCTAGAATCTGACAAAGGACATGGGCTACTTTTTAAGGCGAAAAAAGATTGTGAGTAGTGGAAATAGGGACATAAAGTTTTTATGGAAGTCTCGCCATGGTTGAAGCTGAAAGCTTGAAACTTAATTTTTAGACTTGAGATGAGACGTCAATAAATAAAATTCTAATTTATAATATTCAATGTTTGTAACAATTTTACCCTTGAATCGTATTTGGCGAAAGTAAATTATCGTGAAAAGCTGGTAATTCGTGGGCTACATCGCAGCTAATACTTGAATATGTTGGCAAACAAATATCTAATCTCGTTTGTAAGTCTTTGTATTGTTTACGTTTGGTTTCTTCTTTGCCGACTTCGTTCATAGTCTCCGTAGTGTCTCCTTCCGGATCAACAAACTACTTGTTTCACTATCGTACATTTATCCTGAATTGACCCAATTGTTCCCGTCTCGAATGGATTTAGTCGAGATTTTTGTTTTACTACCAATCTGCCAATCGCCGAATTTACGTAGAGATTTGACTCCAAATACGTAACAAAAACATCTTATCTGTGAAGGATTTAATTTTCATCATCAAGTTAATAGTAAATCGATATTTTTTAGTTAATTGTATCTCCCCAACTCCCCTCACCACAGACTCGTCGTCGCTTAACATCAGGCCAAATGTGTATTAAAAATACGTGCTAAACCTACAATTTGTTGACACTACACCAATTAGGTACATAATATATTATACTAAAACATACTAATAAATGTATTAACCAAGCTACATAGAGATATACGAATAATATACAGAACCACCTCAGTTCCAAATATCTACCGACTTTTTATTTAAAAAATGTCTCTGCATTAAATAAGCTAACTATTCCAGTGCACAGGACTTGCTTTTGACTTACAAATTACATCCATTGTGTACCTCTTTGGTTTTAAATTTTACGACCTTTTGTTTCGTCTTTTCGTTTAAAAGACTAGAATTTAATATTAAAGAGTATATTTTCTGAACGTGGATTTTTTAAAATTAATTAAGTTTATGGGTTTATATTACTTATTTTTAAGATTGTTTAACATTTGAAGGGAACTATGTCTATGTCTTGAAAGGTAAAAGGATTGAATGTCAATGGATATTAAGTAATAAACGAATACAATAAGTTCATAATATTCACATCAGCTAAACACGGTAATATATAATACTAGCTGTACCCGCAACTTCGTCTGCGCAAAATAAATATTAAGGTAATAATACAATTTCATCAAAATCGGTTCTGTTGCTTAGGTGTGAAAGCATGAGATACATTCGTCCTCCATTTCAACTCCAGTTTCGTCCCCATACAGGTCGAAATTACAAAATTGCTAGAACAAACATTTATTTGCTTCATGTCAAGTGTCTACATACAGAGTTTCATACTGACATTCATCCCCCATTTCAACCCCAATTTCACCCCATGCAGTTCGAAATCACAAAACTGATAAAACAAACATTTAACTGTTTCGTATTAAGTATCTAGAGACAAAATTTGATAACTTTGAAAATCACGAATTTTCACACAACCGTTCATCCCTTGTTTCACTCTCTTAGGGGTTGAATTTCGCAAAACCCCGTCTTAGTGAGTGCCTACGTGCTAAAAGGGACCTCCATACAAAATTTCAGATTCCTAGCATTTGTAGTTTCTGAGATTCCTTGATGAGTGACCTTTCGATTTTATATATAAGTATAGATATAGACTTTCGCTTTTATATATAAGTATAGATATATAGATATAGATAATACCGTGGCTAAAACCACGTACTGATATGCACAGGTAACCACAAAACTGATAAAGGTTGGAATCCCACCTGCACCTTTGCCTAATTCCCATGAGCAAATGGGCAAGTTTGACATTACCACTGAATTTTACGGTGAAAGAAAACATCGTGAGGAAATTTCCATACTCCAAGAAATATGCTCGTATCTTTCGAATTTAATTGTGCCATCTGCCAACTTGCACTCTACGTGATGAAATATGGCCTTAAGACTCTTTCTAGTTGTGGGGCTCCAGTCCTAGCAGTGGGAATCACAAACCAGGCTATTAATGCCACAATACTCAAAATACCATAGAAGTTTTCTTCCTACGACATCGAAGTGTGATCATAATACACGGATGTTGCCAAAACGAAAAAACAAAACCAAGTATCCAAATTCTATAACATTCCGTGACGGGTTTCCCAAGCATTTTGCTTTATTACCAATTACACGGCTCGAGTATTGGTAATCTTTATTTCATTGTCAATTAACTAATCGCATTTCGCATTGTAGAGGCACTCATAGTTTAATCGGCGGTTCAACGTTCGAGGGTCGTGGTTTTGATATCATCTTAGCGAGCTGCCGCAGCGAACGCACCAAATTCGGCATTGAATATTTAATTGGTCTCCAAGTTATCTACTTAAGTAAATGCTCAGTAATGGATAGCGTAGAAATTATTTTAAGTGCTGATTAAATAGTTTTTATGATTGCAAGATTAGAACTTAGTAACTTCGAAATCTTAGGATAATTTTCGGATTTATTCTTCCATAACTCGCAAGGTAACTTAATTTATTCCACAATATTAGGTTGAGATAATAGATAGCCAATTTGCCAGTTGGTTATTGTTTAAGCTAAATTGTAAATTAGTGATTGGACTCATTGCACTCATTGCAGAGTCTGTCTGAGGAAGTACTACACTTTTGCCAGTTTTTCTACCGCCAAGCAGTAAGTGCAAACATTACTGTGTTCCAGTTTAATGGGCAATGTTTCCAGAGAAATTACAAAGTAAAGAGATAATTCATCTTATATCCTTGGGTGACGAGCTCAGTACAAAGCTAGAAAATGATGTGGACTCTTCATATTGAAATATCTGAGCGGCACTTGGCTGTATAAAAAAATACGAACCACGGCATCACATCTATTTCACTATCTCAAAGATGCAGTTCTCGAGACCGTTATAAGTTATAAACTATTTTTATGACAGTAAATATACCTCTGAATTTTAAACAGTTATGACCATATTTGTTGATTTGAGATCTTGAGATGTATATTTTATGATTATTCAACTTGAACGATATGTACCGGTAGTAATACATATACAAAGTCATTAAATTGATTAGTTCTATCAGTTTGATACAAAAAATTACAAAGGCGTATCGTTAGACATAAATAATGGAATTATATTACCTACTCAAAACAAGTCGACGACAACGAATTTTATTCGTTAAATTTAGTCCATTAGTCCGTGGCACTTTTCTAAATCACAGAAAGTTTCGACTGAAAAAGTGACAGATATTAAAATCACAGGACCGAAATGCATTTTTTAAGCACTTAATAAATTTTGGAGTCAACACCGATAAATACGTGAATTTTCAGAGAAACTAACGGCCCGCTCATTCAATGAACTAAGGTAAAGGGCACAGACGGGGTACTGAACCTCCAGATCTTTAAAAGGACGAACACCATATTATATACAGTTGTCTAGACGTATCGGTGAAACTTCAAATTGATGCTGTCAGATACAAAGTTGAGACAAAGCCATTGTAATTCTGTGGTAAAAAGTGCCCCATCAGAGAACTTGCTGAAGACTAAGGTTAAATAAATACGCAATGTCAAGTCAAAGATAACATACGAAAAGTTAAAGAAACATACACACAGATAGGATCGACTAATAGTCGTAATGAAGAATGAAGGGAAATAGCTAATAAAATACATATCATATTTCACCGATGATAAAGCTATCCATTACCAAACTTTGTCCTGAACATCGACAGAAGTATTAACAAAATGGTTTCCTTCTCGTTAGTCGATATTTTGATTTGTAAGTACCAAAATATTGCTTCCCTTAAAATTACTACGTAATCTCAGACAGTAATTACTCAATTTACTCAAGACAGGAGGCGATACCATCAAAGTGCCACTAAGGAGATTATGTCAGCCCTATATAAGTTAAGGGAAGGATCGGTTTAATGAAAACACCCCGGGTTTAATGGGTATCTAATTAATATGCTACGGTATGTACGTATGTATTAATATTTTACGTTACAGTTTACTAATTCTCAACAGTTTTCTACCATTTAAGTGTAAAACATATATGATAGAGTATTTATACAACTATACTAATGATACATAACTGTAACGAACATAATAACAATCTCCATAAAAATTAAGTTCATTGAAACTAAAAGGATTAAAAGAACCCATCGAGGCACTGACCTCGTAAAAGCCATGATGTCACGGCCGATAGAAAAGGAAATAGCTCGCTCCGAATTTTCATACTATATCACAAACTTGATATACGGTAATAGAAGATATAAAGCAAGGAATTCAAATCATACCACGCGAGCCGCACCCGTCGTATAATGTGGTTTTATGGGTGACGAAGCGACGCATCAGCAAGATAATTGTAAAAGCGGACTCGACCCAAATACACGGCAGGGCACACGTGAACGACTATTTCCAGACAACGGGGTGGTGTGTCAGGTAGCTTTCGAAATAGCAGAAGCATAAACACTCTAGTCTTTGTTTACATAAATTAAACTTTGGTTACCCATAAATAGATGAAATTATCTTAAGAGATGTGGTCATCTTATCACGTGTAAATTGGAGACTAATAATACAAATGTCGACTAAAGCCACAGCTACAGCGAAACATCTTTTGTAATGATATGATTACTGTTGTTATGATTACGTCAATCATTGAGCTCTTTAGCTCGGCGAACAATGGCGGTATAACATTTCATCAAGATAAACAATATTCACAATATCGGAAGACTAATTTTGCCTAAAAGACAATAGATCTTGTTTACTTAGAGGCTAATCAACTGAGTTATGTATCATATTCCCAAAATCTAGCATAATGGACGCTAGCAACAATAGCCGCAGATATATAACGGAGCAGACGGGATGCAAATAACAAAAATCAATACCGGCGAGCGGGCCAGCGCAGCATTCTCAACTTGTTCAAAATTAAACCAAGCTCACAATTTTAGCACAATTCATACTGTGGTGGCAATCAATAGCGGAACTTTTAATCAAGCTTTAAGAGAGCGGGCTACAACAAAGAGTAGTCCAGTAGAATACAAAGTACTTAAAAAGTGACAAGGTCCAGACAGAATTCTCAGACAGTCGACTAAAATAAACAATAGATCATGGAGTATCCGGTCATGAGCGCCGTCGGCCTAACAAACAGTTCAGCAAAAATCTTAATTCAAAATATTTTCCGACCTATAGTCCATTGAAAAACGTAATCTAGCACGTAGCTACATGTGCAGCACACATGAAACCGCTAAGTAAGTGGCTGAGAGACTTAGCGTCTCTGAGCTGGTGCTCGAGCGAACCTGTTGACCCAGTGAGCAACGCTCGCGGCAAATACTTCGCCAGTACCTGCCTGCTACGTTATGGAAGCCTAGTACCTACACCTTAGCTGTGACTACTCAGACGAGACTATTGTTTGTGACCTAAAACCATAGTAGCACATGAAACTGAGCTAAGAAAGGAAACATTCATATCTTTTGTATATATTACAAAGCCCCAACAAAAGGTGATAAAACCAGATGTTTGTGTAAATCCTAGTTCTTTCGAAATCGCACCAAATCGGAAACTTATTTAGCACAGATTGAGAGAAAGACTGTTTATTGCAATATGCATGTTATTTCAATAGCTTTCGACAGGCTGCACAGGGGATTAGTAAATGTTGGTGGATAGATTTCATTTAACACGCCAGCCAGCTTCTCAGTCTAGACTGGTTACATACTCGGTCAAGACATTATCTCGAAGGCGAGAACGTCCTTGCTTAATAAGTTACGAGTTCACTAACACATTTCTCATGTCTCAATCTCTCAATGAGTCTAGCTAAGGGCGTGGACCTCTGAATCGCGTGCGAATATTTTGGTAACACATGTTGAAACAGAGATACAGAAACATTTATCGATTTATTTCTGAAAATAAACCGGTAAGTGAACGATGTTGGGAAATTGGCCATCGGAGCTTGTGGCTGACGTTTCATTTTGGGACACAATACGAGAGGAAATTTCACCGGTACGCGAAATTTAATTTCAATCGTGTGAACCGGAGGCTCGGGAGTCGGGACAATTATTGATCTAATTACAGGAGGTTGTTGGCGATCTGGTCTGTATTACGGCATACTAATGAGCCCAAATCTATAGGTATATATATAAATACTAGCTGACCCCGCAAACGTTGTTTTGCCATTTAAATAAAGGTATGAAAAATAGCTAGTAGCCGATTCTCAGACCTACTGAATATGCATATAAATTTTGGTTAAAATCAGTAAAGCCGTTTCGGAGGAGTAAGGAAACAAACACTGTGACACGAGAATTTTATATATAAGACTAGCTTTTGCCCGCGGCTTCGCTCGCGTGAAGCGTAATTGTTAATGAAGTTGAGTTTTTAAATTACCGAATGTGACCGGCGCGGCGGGGTAACTTAACGGTTTTACTAAATTTTTACGAAATTTCATGCAAATATCTCAAAGGAATAAAAAGTTTCATACAATCGTTCATCCCCTATTTAACCCCCTTGGGGGTCGAATTTATCAAAATCCTTTCTTAGCGGGTGCCTACGTCATAACATCTACCTGCATGCCAAATTTCAGCTCGATCCCTCTAGTGGTTTGAGCTGTGCGTTGATAGATCACTAAGTCAGTCACCTTTGAGTTTTATATATATAGATAGAAGATAGATAGATAGATAGAAGATAGATGTAAAATCGATCGTAGTTTTTGAGTTTTTAAGTTACTGAATGTGACCGGCGGGGTAATTTAACTGTATTACTAAATTTTTAAGAAGTTTCATGCATATATGTCCAAGAGATATAAAAAAAATCACACAAACTTTCATCCCTTATTTCACCCCCTTGGAGACTGAAATTTGAAAAACGTTTTCATACGTGCTTCATGATTTTACTTGAACTTATTGTGTACGAAATTTCATGCAAATATCTCAAAGGAATAAAAAGTTTCATACAATCGTTCATCCCCTATTTAACCCCCTTGGGGGTCGAATTTATGAAAATCCTTTCTTAGCGGGTGCCTACGTCATAACATCTACCTGCATGCCAAATTTCAGCTCGATCCCTCTAGTGGTTTGAGCTGTGCGTTGATAGATCACTAAGTCAGTCACCTTTGAGTTTTATATATTTAGATAGAAGATAGAAGAAGAAGATAGATAGATGTAAAATCGAGCGTAGTTTTTAAGTTACTGAATGTGACCGGCGGGGTAATTTAACTGTTTTACTAAATTTTTAAGAAGTTTCATGCATATATGTCCAAGAGATATAAAACAATTCACACAAACTTTCATCCCTTATTTCACCCCCTTGGAAACTGAAATTTGAAAAACGTTTTCATACGTGCTTCATGATTTTACTTGAACTTATTGTGTACGAAATTTCATGCAAATATCTCAAAGGAATAAAAAGTTTCATACAATCGTTCATCCCCTATTTAACCCCCTTGGGGGTCGAATTTATCAAAATCCTTTCTTAGCGGGTGCCTACGTCATAACATCTACCTGCATGCCAAATTTCAGCTCGATCCCTCTAGTGGTTTGAGCTGTGCGTTGATAGATCACTAAGTCAGTCACCTTTGAGTTTTATATATATAGATTACATAAAGAGATTTGCATTTGCTTTCATTTGTTCTGAATAAAGTCAGTATTTTAATTAACATTGAACCGACTTCAAAAACTTAACTGTCAAAAACATAAGTCACTCAGCTCAATCGAAATTGAAATTAACTTAACTTATACCTTATACACATACTCACGCAAAACACGTCAAACTTATAACACTCTGTAATTTTTGCCGCCGGGTTTAAAAATTAGAATTAATTTACTCAATAAACTCCTACGCCAATCCAGTCCAATTCGATGACACACGTAAGTAACACGAGAATTAATTTTATGAAAATGAGAATCTTTTAATTAAATTGAAAATTAATTTTATATATGTGTTTTTTATAATATATAACGTATTGTGGGCTACCTTTTAGAGCTATAACTTATAACCACAAACACTACACAATTTTGTTTGGTCAATGAATCGATATTTATGGACATTTTATTAGTCATTGTTGACTCATAAAATGCTCCTTTCGTTTTCCTCGTATTTAATCTGACCGATAAGTGTCATGTATAGTGATAGACTACAGGCCCGTGAACAAAATTTACGGGTCAAATGAACCACCAGGAGACCTATGTAGGATGATAGAAGGGTGTAAAGTTTTAAGATTCAGCACTATGCCGTCACTTGTAAGCTGTCCAACTGAGTGTGATTGAAGAGGGGGAGTTGCAACCCTCTACCATTTCTCCTTGTCGCATGATTTTTGTACGGCATTGCGAAATAATGGGTTAGAAGATGTATTGAAACTGTATGGAACCAATGCCGTACTCAATCAAATGACCAAATTTGCTCTGTAAATTGTTCGTACTCGGTAAAATTTTCCGGCAAACTAATAATTAAAAAGTTAAAATTTATAACTTTTAGAGTTTCAATACCTCTTTTAATCTATTATTCCACAACGCCGTACAAAAATAATGCGACAAGGAGAAATGGTCGAGGATTGCAACCCACCCTCTTCAATTGCACTCAGTTGGACAGCTTACAAGTGACGGCATAGTGCTGAATCTTATTACTTTATACCCTTCTATCATCCTACATAGGCCTCCTGGTGGTTCATTTGACCCGTAAATTTTGTTCACGGGCCTGTAGTCTATGAACTTTAGTGAACTAGTGCTTCATTGCTTGTCAAAATATTACAACGAAACCAGAAACGGTTTAAAAAAATCTTAGCTCAATAATTTGAACGGTTAAAATATAAAAAAAAACAAATTCAAATTTATTCTTTTTCAGAAGATCATAAAAAATCTAAGTTACGTATGAAATCAAGCTATCGATACGTATGTATCTATCTCGTCTTCAGGATGTCTCAGTTGTGGAATGCGTTGCCTGAGTGGGTTTCCCCATGGTTACAAGCCTGGTGTCTTCAAGTCGAGTCTGAATCGATTCTTCTAGGTAAGCGCGTTCTATCGCAGACAGCATAATCGCTATACTTCGACGAGATAGCGGTCAGTCCAAACCTACCATTGTTAAAAAAACCTCGGAACAGTTGGGAACACTGCGAGTGTGTGCAAAAATTCTTCACACATGCATTTAGTAATGTTTGTGTGAAGATGGAGCATCAAAGAACAGTTGTGACACTTATGAATTTAATACGAGTAAAGTATATATAGTAATCGTGTTTTTCATCAATGTTGAATTCATTGAGAGATAATAAACAAATAAATATTGGTGGACAATTATTCATACACAACACCGTCTGACCCCAAACTAAGCAAAGCTTGTACTATGGCGGCCAGGTAGCTGATATAATAAGTATATACCTAATTGTTAATACATACTTATTATACATAGGAACACCCAGACACAGTACACATATTTCCACTGGGTGGGAATCGAACCCACGACCCTCAGTTAGCAGGCAGAGTTAAGGGTATGGTCCCATCTGGCCCGGTGTCTCGGCCCGGTGCCGGGCCAGATGGGAAAAAAAAGTTTTAACTGGCCCGGTGATATGTATACCGGGCCAGATGACACAAATCAAGTGCCATCGTCCCCGGTAACGAGAGAAAAGAGGATACGACTCGTAATTTGTGAAATACTAACTACATGCATCTACTAAAGGGATTGAACTTACAAATCAAACTACTTAGTAAACAATAATCAGTTTATATTGTGAATGACGCAATATCAACTTCTGTCATAAAACTTTACCTGAAATAGACTTCTTATAAGTAGATCATTTTGAATCTGAACGCAATTATAGTATTTTTATAATAATAACAATAATCAACAAAGCAAAAATACCACGAATGAAACAAAATTAAGTAGGTACTTATTTTAACACACAAACAGTCTCCTATATGTTTTATTATAACTTTCTTTTAAAATCACAGCTTCGAACAGAATTTAGGTTGGTACTATCGCATTTTTTCTACACCTGACCGACCGTTATTTGACGTTGTGGAAGAAAATAAAGGACTTACAACTCACCAAGTTAAAATCAACCCGCAGACAAATAGCCCTCAGTGCTGTACTACCGCTTCTGCCGCAAAACGAAATTTTTAATGGCTGGTGGTATGTAGCTGCTCAAAGTCCCGATGATAAAAATGGCAAGATATTTCGTGATTACATGTTAAATCAGTGGTTGCGCGATGACTTTATAAAAGTGTGTTGCGTTTTCGGGCAACGCCACCGTACGACAAATGCACTGGAAGCGTGGCTCAGCAAGCTTAACAAAACAATTTTATAAAAGCAGCCCAATATAATCGAGATCATAAGATATCGCTGATCACTGTATACTGACGCCTCTTATTACAACACAAGATTAATTCAAATTGAAAATAATATACCAATTAATATAAGATCTCATCCGAGGACATGCTTCGAAAACGATTTATTCAGGAGGCTACCACGGAGCTGGTGACCGGTCAAATAACCATCTGTTATTTTTTAGAAAAAATGCGATAGTATCTAAATACCTAGTACCTAAATTCTGTTTTTTTTAACTTTTATAGGTTTACACTTGACCACCATCTCGCCTGATGTTAAGCAACGATGTGGTCTACGATGGGGGTATGTTTACCTAGAAGAAACCGATTTACTCTCGATTTGAAGACACCAAAGATTATAACCATCGGGAAAAACCCACTTAGGCAACTCATTCCACAGTCTAGACGTTCTTATCACAAAGGTAGAGTCAAATCTCTTCGTTCGTGTCTTTGTAACATCAACCATGAAACGATGCCGCTTTTTCTATCTACGAGAAGTCCGATAGAAAAAAAGGCAAGTTGGTATTAGGTCATGCAAATCAGTTAGATCAGATACACTCTCCAAAGTGTATCCGATAAAAAACTGATAAGCTAGTAATTTTTCGGCGATGTTCAAGAGTTGAAATTTTAAATAATAGTCTTATGATATTAATGATAGCCTTAAATAAAATTATAGATTTTATTTAAAATTATAGATTTTATTTAAAATTATAGATTTTATTTAAAATTATAGATTTTATTTAAAATTATAGATTTTATTTAAAATTATAGATTTTATTTAAAATTATAGATTTTATTTAAAATTATAGATTTTATTTAAAATTATAGATTTTATTTAAGACTATCCATGTTCGAAGCTGTGATTTTAAAAGAAAGTTATAATAAAACATATAGGAGACTGTTTGTGTGTTAAAATAAGCACCTACTTAATTTTGTTTGATTCGTGGCATTTTTGCTTTGTTGGTTATTGTTATTATTATAAAAATATTATTATTGCGTTCAGATTCAAAATGATCCACTTATGAGAAGTCTATTTCAGGTAACTTTTATGACAGAAGTTGATATTGCATCATTCACAATATAAACTGATTATTGTTTACTAAGTAGTTTGATTTGTAAGTTCAACCCCTTTCGTAGATGCATGTAGTTAGTATTGTGTGTGAATTGTCCACCAATATTTATTTATTTATTTCACAAATTACGAGTCGTATCCTCTTTTCTTCCGTTACCGGGGACGATGGCACTTGATTTGTGTCATCTGGCCCGGTATATATATCACCGGGCCAGTTAAAACTTTTTTTTTCCCATCTGGCCCGGCACCGGGCCGAGACACCGGGCCAGATGGGACCATACCGAGTTAAGTACTACCCACTAAGCCACGATGCCAGTTAAGGTATTTTGATACAAATTGTAAATAGATTTAACAATGACGTTATAGTTTTTCCTGTTTTATCAATCAAACCGCTACGATTACACGTACTAGATTTTGTAGTTATTTCACATAAGCCAGAGTTATTAACCCTATTTAACCCTAGCGCGACCGCCAAGCGGAGGGATGATAATCTAATTTTCACCGAAAACACAAAAACCGACTTCAATTTAAAATCGAACTCAGACACTCGACTAAAATTCATATTTTTTGTTGAAACTATAACAACTTATCATCATCATCCAGGTACACAAAATTTAGTTTTTGATGATATTTCCAAAAAAACACCATACCGACTTCGATAAAATTTATAGGGAACTGGACGTCTACTCTCTTTCTACGAAATCGTAATTTCGAAATAAACTCGCGACTTTCCAACTCCGATTCTACTTCGATCAATCGTTTTGTCCGTTTAAATGTTCTAGGTCTAATCAAATTAGAGTATGCTTAGAACTTTTAAACGTCAAACAATTTTGTAACGGACGAAACAAAGTAGAACCAGAGTAAGAAAGTCGCGAGTTTTTGACGTGATAACGTCTTTTAATTCGATGAAGCCGGCTGCACGCCCACAAAACATGACGTCATGTACCGTTACCGCGTTACCGTCGGTCGTTACCTCGCCGCATGTTTGTTACAGTTGTATTAATTATTTCGACCAGTAG
The DNA here is from genome assembly GCA_963693475.1 of Ectropis crepuscularia. Lineage (NCBI taxonomy): Eukaryota > Metazoa > Arthropoda > Insecta > Lepidoptera > Geometridae > Ectropis > Ectropis crepuscularia. The sequence continues at coordinate 20,940,641 of OY856354.1, read as the reverse complement.
TTCAAGCGGGGATGTAGCTCAGTGGTAGAGCGTTCGCTTTGCATGTGAAATGCCCCGGGTTCGATACCCGGCATTTAAAAGCTTTTTTTGCATTGTTTTGATTGAAAATGACTAAATTCTACTGATTACTTTTTACATACAAATCGAATACGAATACAAGCTTACCTTGTATTCACTTATTGTTTCGTGGCTTCGTCATACGACGTAAATAAGCGATAAAAATAATATCTGGGGATAATTGAAAGTAAACATACAAAAATAAATAAATATTGGTGGATAAAATTATAATTATTCACACACAAAAACCTGAGACCCCAAACTAAGCAAAGCTTGTACCATGGAAGCCAGATAGCTGATATAATACTTATATAGTTTTAAATAGGTACATACTTATTATACATAGAACCCACCCAGACACAGTACAATTTCATTTCAGTATTTGAATTCATCACACAAATATTTGCACTGGGTGGGAATCGAACCCAACAAAACAAAGTCACGTTCACGTTAAAATTTACTAAAATATTATTTTTGTATACATATATAGTATATACCTTTACCGAAGGCTTGAAACTACTAATTAAGAAAAGTTTAAACACAAATTACTTTTTTCTGATTATTTTAATCTCAGTCGAAATCGTAACGATATTACAAATGTTAGCATTGCTTAAAACAAATAATGCCTAGAATCTAACAAATGGCTCTGCTTTGTCTAATTTCTGAAGTTACGAAGCTCCTTGACCCCGCATTGAACCGGTGACCCAGTGGAATCACCTCGCCGCCCGAGCCAGATTTCAACGCCCTCGCGCTGACAGTACAATCAACTGTGTTTACAACTTTCAAACTTTTAGTTTTTCACAATGGGAATATTAATATAGCTTTATAAGCATATTAATCGTTTTTTACGATGGAATTATTGGAGTGAAAACTTCTTTTGGCGCACCCCATACAGCGAGCAGTGAATTTTGACCTCAAGCGTCATGTTTGTTTATGAAAGAAATCTTCGGGTACACTCGGAGACTCGGACGATCTAGAAGGCCATGATCAGGGCCTGTCGGTGTTACCGTAGTTTCCAAAGTGAGCTATCGGGTATCGAATTCTGAGTTATTAGTTTTCACTTCTATCGGCAGTCCCTATGACTACCAATTTTTTTTTATTTACTTTCATAGGTTTTTTTTGTTTTTTTTTTAAATCAAGAGTGACGAGTCGAGCAGGACATGTGCCTGATGGTAAGCAACATGCCTACCACATAGCACCACAGTGACACGCAGTTATTGGAACATGAAGAGCCCGAATCATTACCTAGCACCGTACTGCGCTCGTCGCCCAGAGATCTAAGGTTTACAGTTGACCGCCATCTCGCCAAACATTAAGCGACGATGCGGTCTACGATGGAGTGTGCTTACCTAGAAGAAACCGATTCACTCTCGATTTGAAGACGCCAAGATTGAAATAATCAGGAAAACCCCACTCATGCAACGCATTCCTCATCATTGGCCGTTCTTATCACAAAAGTAGAGTCAAATCTCTTTGTTCAAGTCTTCGGAACGTCAACGTTAATGACGACAATACAAGCATCACAGCCACAATAGAAAACGGAAAATACTTATTTTATGCTTTTCTTAAGTAATTAATAAAAACATGCAATTGTTCAACAATGTTTTCTTATGATCACTGATTTTCTTATGATGATTATCACGTCAAATTCTAAAATGATTGTCCGTATACCAACTACAGAGACGAACATTTTTGGTGGCTATATACCACACCTGCCACACCATAACTTTTAATTATACTTTTAGAATTCGCGTATATAATCTAAAACATTGCTTGTATACTTGTGGTCGAAACATTTTATCTCAGTTATGAAATGGTTAAAGTAAAAAATCATGTATATCATAAGTAGATACCTACTAACCTTAGAAACAATCGAGTGAACACCGACACACATGTCCGATGAAGCACAATAGAAGAAAACAATGCTAGCTATACGCGACGCATACAAAACTCCAATTTCATGCTCCGCAAATCATGAGTAACGGACCCAAAATCAATGAAATACCGCATGAGTAAACCAGTAATATTAAACTATTCGACACTTAGTCAAAATATGGGCAATGCGGAAACAAAATCAGCATAGAATTTGAACACGAATGAAAATACATTTCCAGCAGTCTCTATGTAAATTTGGAGCCGAAACGTAACGATGTTACTGGCACGGCGGTTAATGGATTATGCTATCTGTAGTCGCGATCGCAGCCGCTGCACAATGCAACACCAGCAGGGATTTAAAACATAATAAACTGATCTTTTAATAAGTCAAGCCAAATTTGGCGCCCAGCGCGGTTTTAATTATCCACGTTGGGCGCCGAAATCATTAGAGAAGACTATGTCACCGAAACTGGGTTACTTAGTTCGCACATATAAAATTGTTTGTGTTTATGAAATGATGATTTGGAAATATAAAGGATAAAAAAAGATTTTTTTTTGGAAATAGACGAAAGCCAAGATAAAAATGGAGGACATCTAACATTTTTGACATTCTATAGCATTCGAGGTTATTTTTGTAAGCATCACATAACATATTGATAAACCTGTGTGATAAACAGACAATTATGCCAGCTGTGCAATATAGCTATGTTCAGTTATCAGTTATTCCATAACATTAATATTTAATAAAGCACCGATTTGGAAATCTTTATTTATAAAGCACCGATTTAGAAATCTTTATTTATAAAGCGTTGTCCCTGGCTGACCTGAAAAACAAATAATAGAAGTGCATTCCGAAATTCTGATTATACCTCCATATGTTAAAAGAATCCGCTTCAAACTGGATTTTGTAATTATTTCAGAAGTGCAGTCAAGTGAAGTGCAGTGTAAAAAAGTTATTAATACGACATATCTATATCACCACCATCTGTTAGATTCGCTATGCGCTATAAAACTTTCTCCGATCCAGACTTTGCATTTCAGGAAATGACTGCCAGATGCGCTATGGTCAGAACAATTTCAATTTACTTCCATGTTCAACCTAATAGATGCACATAACTCTTGACTATTACCAGAATTATTCTATGTCATAAAAGCTTGTCAGTATGGTACCAAGGAAAAGAATTACTCATCATTTGGGTTACTTATTTTCGATGACGACTCATTAGTAAAGGCGTCGCCATCATGGTAAATAACCTCTAACTCCGTTCCGGTGCCATGACCATTACAACGGCCATTCTCATTCAGTCGGTATTAATCACCCCCAAAGGAGTTCACTCCGGTCATCAGTCTAATAACCTCAATTTCAAGGATGGGTATTTTATTGTTCCGGTGGTACGTACATACTAGATCCATCGATGTCATTTCTGAAGGTTGTACAAGGCAATACTAATTCGTTTTGGTAATAAAAAAAGTGGCCAAGTGCGAGTTGGACTCGCCCATGAAGGGTTCCGTTGCAGCATGTAACATAATATACATAGTACACATAGTTCTTGTAGTTCGTTGTAACTTTGATCGAAGTTTCAATAATAGTGTATTTATGACGTACTAAAAAAAACTACTCATCAGATCGAGTTCAAACTAATTTTCGTTGGTAGTTTACATGATAATGTACATCATATATTTTTTTTACATTTTTATTCTCTTACTTTAGAAGTTAGAGGGGGGGGGGACATTTTACCACTTTGGAAGTATCTCTCGCGCAAATTATTCAGTGTAGACGAAAATTACTTTAGAAACCTCAACATCATTTTTGAAGACCTATCGATAGACACCCCACACGTGTAGGTTTGATGAAAAAATTTTTTTTGAGTTTCTGTTCTCAGTATGGGGGGCAACCCTAATTTTTCTTTTTTGAAATTTTTTTTGTTCAAATCTTAATGCGGTTCACAGAATACATCTATTTACCAAGTTTCAACAGTGTAGTTTTACATACGGACGGACAGACAGACAGACATGAGGAATCTATAAGGGTTCCGTTTTTACGTTTTACGGAACCCTAAAAACGGATTCACTTTAGCAAAGTAACTTGTCTTAACAGCAACGAAATGTCATCGAGTAAATCTGTTCAAAGTCCTTGCTAATGATTAACAACGCCTTTGAACAGATTGAACATTTGTTTCAATTGAGAAGTAAATTATTTATCGACAGAGTAGTAAATTAGTCTCATCGCCCACGGTTCAGGTTTGCAGCATAATGATAGTAATCGAAATAGTACATGTAGATATTGTAGATTTATTGTTAATTCGTAATAAAAAAACACATTAGGTAACTCTGAAGTAAGAAGGAAATTGCCGATCGGTCAAGATTATACAGCGTAAACCTTCATGAAACATAAACTGTAAAACCAATGGACTAGATACATTTGCGTAAGAATTATGATATGATAGCATGATAAAATATACCGTGCGTACAGTAAGGCTCTGAAATCATTACACCAGAAATGGAAGGCATCGACCTTTTTGGATACAGGGAACATTGTCCTATTATCTCCAATCTTGCCCTGTCAACAAAACGTATTTTTAAACTTGTTTGCGAAACTTTTCGAACAAATTAGCCGGAACTCGAATCCCTTTGGGATCTTTTCGCTACGGAATTTTCTGGTCAAAAAATGTCCACTTAGTTTCAGTAGATCGGTTGCACGTGTTGATAAGTACGAAGCTTGGCGAGTTGACGAAGAGTGGTCTGGGGTGACCTCGACAAGCGCTCAGAGTTTAGAGGTTGAAGCCGAGAACAGTAAGTTTGTGGGCAAAGTTTAGCTCGTTGAATAATTACAGAGCCAAATTCAAACCGAACACGACGCTTCTGCCAGCACAGATGCTCGGTGAATTACCTCTAGGATTAACAACTTTACGAGAAACCTTATTGTTTAAGTGCGAACTGGTCCGTACTTTGTTAAGTTTAATATTCCAGAAAATAAAATAAAGGCATCTTAAAACGTGGCACGTTGTAATTAAACCATGAGTGTCGCCCAATGTTTGTTTTGAACAAATTTTATTTTTGATCTTGAACGAATACAAAGTTAGAACGAGTTTTTACATTATCAGATTCGAAAATCATAAAAGACACGATGTTTCAATGTAAATTCAGCCGTGTGTGCGTGGGATGACCCGAAGACCGACTGGAACGACAACGCACGATTCTTTCGAAACCCACTGACTATGTCCTTACGAAACCCGTTGAATAAATTAAATATAATAATGCAACTACTAGATGATTCGCATGAGCCGTTTCGAAACGCATTATCCGATAAAGTAGATGATGGTCGTGATAAGAGCCCGCGTAGGCGCAAAAGACTATTAAGTTTCAACTGAGACTATTTGTTTTTCTTTTTACGAACTCGCACCAAGATTAAGATCTAAGAGAAAATAGTAAAGTACAGTTTACGATGAGCACGAAACGATAAGCCGACGTCATATAATTACGAAATGTTACTTATTACGCATACGAAATATTTATCATCATATGATGTCAGCCTTGTCAGCAGTAATGGACTTTTGGATAATGTCACTGAACAGACAGATCACCGGAATTGAAAGGACGCTTCCATATTTTGGTTTTCGTCTGCTATTTAGGGAGACATTGATATAGACCAGTATCGGGATAGAGACGAGTTATTTTAGACCACCTACCTGTGCTTATAACTTGTGACCCACATCGACGACCGGTAACGATTTTGCCTTACAGACTCTCTCCGTGATTGGATTCATCCAAATGCATAATAGATGAGGTCTATAATAAAACCATTCAGTTCCTCAGGCCGTTGATCCATAACGTTATTTTGGGTGTATCGCTGTTGGTAACAAAATAAGCGGAATTGCATCCGCGCGAGCTGCGCTTCGCTGCAATTTTATCAGGCTATTTCGGGATGCGCGGAAAACAAGCAAACCAAAGTTCTTTATTAAAGTCGCTGTGTGACTCAGTTGGAGCCGAGCTTACATTTTTAAACAGTAACTTGTTTATTAAGAGAACTTTCTATTGCATGTGTGTTGATAACGCTAATGTCCGAGACGCACCATCAGTCAAAGCTTTCAAATACAAGTGTCAGCTTCTAACAGTGTGTACGCTTCGACTCGATTTCGGAACTGTTCCCAATTGCGTAAGAAACAAGTCGTCAGTGGTCTCGTTGAAAGATTCGTTGTACTGCACCGTTCCCAACAGATTAGCTATATATTTATGGCCTCCGTTAACATAAACAGGAATGGTATGATTTAGAATTTGGGACAGTATTGAACAAACATTGCGCCACGGGCCACGGCGAACGCTCGAACGTTCACAGCCATTTTACCCAGAAATGAATGCAGAGATTATATAACCATGGGGTAAATAGGTCGGCCCTTAGGTTAGGGTTAACCAAGATAACTACTCGTTTATCTGCTTATACATTGGTACTAAATTAAAACGGAACAGCTTTTTCACTTAGGTGACTTAGGAAATAGTACGAGCTATGATTTATAATAGGTCACTTTACTGTGGCCCTTTCAATTAGATAAGGATTTTATAGAATAATGGTTTCGAAGCTGCATAAATATTTGTCAAATATTAACATACTTCGAAATAGTAAATTCACCGTACGTGGCTCTTATCTAGAACCAATTTGATTTCTTAGAGAACCAATAGAAGAACAATCCCGAACGATACCCATTAAACTAAGCCGTCAAAAAATGATTAATTTACAAGAAAATTTACTGGCGAATTCCGAGCAGATTTCACTACTTCGTGAGAAACATGCAACGGCTTTATCAACGTCTGTTGCCCAGCCACAACTCGACCCGTTAGATTTAACGCGAATTTGAGGCGAATTAACATACGTCGGTGATTCAGCCAGTTTTAATTAGAACCGGAATCTTGGTCCCGTTTGACTTCTGTTTTGAGCTCATGGTGCGAAATGCGTTCCACGAAAGCAGCGTTCGAATGCAGCGTGAATCAATGCCTACGCATCCATTGTTAAGAGATCTCTCTGACATTCTCCGATTGACAAGAATAACCAACGCTTAGGGCTCTCATCAGACCGGTCATATTAACACTTTCCGTAATCTCTGCAAATTTTAGTACCAATCGACACGCTCGTTTCAGTCCTCTTTACGGTTACGTCGACAATTTGTTATGCATTCCATAGGCATATCATCGTATCTGGTGTTAGCTAACCCTTGCCCACTGTCGTCCTGTAATTATTCGATAATACTTGGGTTTTGTACGCTTTGGACGTTACATAGACATTTGACTTTCCGGCAATTTTTTACTCTTTTCATTAGATTTTTTTTATATTTTGCAGCTAAACGGTGAGCTATCTGTAAATGTATGTCACCGAAAAATTGCAATCACCGTCAGTTAACAATATAACGAGTGTGATTATAATCTCACGGTAGGTGAGGTTAGTTTATAATATAACGTCGTTAGATTACAATCTGAAGGTTTTTATAATTTTACGGCGGCATATAAAACTACTTGTGTCTGTTGACTTTAACTTCCAAAATATATACTTAATATTTATAGAAAACGAATGCACGTTCAGAGGAATGGATTCTTGCATATTTACCAGAGATGAATATACGTTCGGGAAATGATTTCTTGCCCTACATTTGCCGGTTCGTCGACCGATTTCGTGACGGTAGTGAGGCGTGTATCACCTGGCGATGTTCGCTTTGAAGACGTTTCCTAACCGGGAACGGATATATTTTTAGAGAAACTTAAATTCTATTTCAGCGAGCTGTGATGTCGAATATTGCTTTGGTAAATTGTTTTATGGCACAGTAAACACGGTCTCATCTGAGGCGTCTGCGTAGATTGGTGTTAAATTGCTTAATTTTTTACGACCGTCGACAGATTTACGCGTTTCGTTAGTGTTTATGTGCATCAATATTGGGAAATTGCTATGTAAATAAGGCTTGCTACATTACTATTTGCGATTCGTTTTATTACGCTCATTGCAGATTTAGCACACATTTATTATCTACAAATGAGAACAGTGATCGCCACATTCAACTTCATGGTATCAAAATAAGATGACCACCAAACACTTCATTGAGTACCATATTCAGATTGTTTTGATCCTTTACTTGAACTAGTTCCAATTGGTTGCAAATGTACCAAAACTTCATTAAATTAAATTGTGAGTTTGTGTAAAGTTAGATTAGCAGTTCAACTTTTTTTGATTTGGGCAGCTAATTAACAAAGAAATTTTAAAATGAAATATGCCGGTGGTAATATTTTAGACGAATATTTTACAAACCTTAATATACCATTATCGTGTATGATATAAAATGTTTATCTTATTCTACATTGTGTTTAACACGTTTCTTATTACTTCACGTTTCTTTCCATCATTTATTTGCCTGGAAAAGATCGCTCATAGCGATAAGGTCATCCTGTATCACTAGTTATAGTAGTTTGTATTATGAAGAACTACAATTTGTATAAAGAATATTATATCCGCCGTGTACATTGGCAAAAGTGATGGAAACTCAGAACTGTAGTAGTTAAAAAGGAATAAAGGAACTACTCCGAACTATATCAGAACAGAAACTGTCGTAAAGTCCACGAAACTCAATGGAACTTTTCGTGGCGAAAACGACTTTCGCATTCTAAAAGCCATCAAACGAATTTTAATATAGATACATTGATTACGAATCGCAGCATACGAAGAACATTGTTCCCTACTGCTTTGTCATTGTTTTATTTTCTTTAGTTTGCGAGTAACATTGATTTGTAGTGGTAGGACTCTTGGCAGAGTCCGCCTGGGGAAGCACCATACCTTTGCCAGTTATTCTACCGCCAAGCAGTAATGTACAAACATTAGTGTGTTCCGGTTTGAAGGGCAATGTTTCCAGAGAAATTACAGGGCTCAGAGATATAACAACTTAGATCTCTGGGTGACGAGCGCAGTACAGTGCTAGGTAATGATTTGGACAGTTCAAGTTCCAATAGCTGCATGACACTGTGTTGTTATGTGGCAGGCATGTTGCTTACCATCAGGCACATGTCCTGCGCGTCTCGTCACTCTTTATTAAAAAAAAAACTACCCAGTATAGAAATAATACATTTAAACAAGAGATATGGATAACTGTTGTTCTTCTGGGTTGCATGAATTTGGAAATTACGTTATTTACTTATAAACTGAATTTTAAAGGTTCAGAGTGTGATATTTCATATGCTCTAGACTAGACTTCCAGACAATTTGATCCGGTTATCCTAGAAATGTAATGTAATATTACTAAGTCTTAATTATATAAAAATCCAATGGCATGATGTTTGTTCTACATATTGTTGCACATATTATTATGTGTAATTTTGTCCAACTTGAAAGATAGGGTAGTTTTAATTTAATCTATTAATGGTATCTATAATTTACAATTAACAATGAACTGATTACTAATCTCGATTGTTGTTATTGATCGCACATTTTATAAGCCTTGAACAAATGGTGCCCAAATAGGCAAAGAGTTTACATATCTTCTTTAAATATAAAAGCGAAAGGTCACTCATCAAGGAATCTCAGAAACTACAAATGCTAGAAATCTGAAATTTTGCATGAAGGTCCCTTTTAGCACGTAGGCGCTCGCTAAGACGGGGTTTTGCGAAATTCAACCCCTAAGAGGGTGAAACAAGGGATGAACGGTTGTATGAAAATTTTTAATGAAACGTGATTTTTAAAGTTGTCAAAGGACATTGTTATTTATAAGGGACTTTGGGCTAAACGTGGCCATTGACTGTCACTGATATCATATATTAAACTTGACGGCTTCTAGCAGTTGATATCAGAATATTATCTTTTGGTAGTAGCAGAAAAACTACTTACGCATATTTCCCATAAGTAATGCGAACGTCGACGAGGTTATTTTTAAACAAAACTACAACATTTTGTACCATCGGAGAGCCAGAGTCGTTATTGGAGGATGACATCGATTTCCGAGGGTCAGCTAGGGTCCCAAGAGTGCATTTTCATCAACCAAAAACACATCTTAACACAATTTCCAAATACGAAACACATGACACAATAAACATAAACAAACAGCTGACTACGCATTTTGTATCGACGTATTCAGTGCTGCCATTGTAAAAAATATATTAATATCGATCTAAAAAAATCGATAGTGATCGTGTGGATAAAATCGATGCTATTCTATTATGGTGGCTGCTGTTTAAAATAATAACTAAAATATTCACAAGTTAGTGGTTAAAATGAGTATGATAATTATTAATACTGCTCTACGGAATGATTTTTTTTTTTTTTCCATTTATTAAGTAACAGCAAAATTATTCTTACAAAACAAAAGTTGCCTTAAAATCTAATTGATTTGTCTAGGACAACTAATTCTCGACACAAATTAATTATTCTAAATTACCCTAAAAAACAACATGTTATACTTAGGTATATTTAAAACATATCATTCAAGATATCAGCCTTATACTTGCGCGCAACGGTAACGTCACACAAAACTGCCACTGCGCTATAGGCGCATGCACCGATGTATGCAAAACCGGTTTGCAACACGCACACTGCATCAGTCAACAGTTGCAGCGCACCACACGCATTGATACAGGTTGCTCCAAATAGTCAGGTTAAGGTATTTAAGTAAAACTGTTTCAGTTTAAATCTAATATTTTTCTGTGTAAGGTTATTTTTTAATTCTTGCGGAAGTTTATTAATTAAGTTCGGTATCATATATTCGGATGTTCTCCTGCCGTAATTGTTCTTAATCCTTGGCAGTGAAAGCATTCCGTTTGACATACTCCTGGTCACAGTATTACCACTCGTTGGTATTTGAATTTCGGTACGAAAGTATTGTTCCTGAAGTAAATTCAAACAGAGTTTCTTATGTACTGGTAAAACACCACAAAACTTGAAAAGTCCAGCAGGATCATTATTAAATTGATTTTTTATTTTTGTTGGCACGATTAATTTTAAAAACCTAAGTTGTATATTATATATTTGATCTAAGTATGTCTTATATGTTCGCCCATAACTACTCAACCCGTAAGAAATAATACTGTCTACCAGTGCCTTGTACATAGTCAACAGAACGCTAAATGGTACCCTACTTTTAATTGCAAAAAACCTAGCCAAGACGGCGCGCAGTCTAGAACACGTTCCATCGACGTGCTTTCGATTGTTTACAGTTTATTCAGCATTAGGCAGTTGTCTCACCGGCAACGATGAACGAGTAAAGCTAGAATTAGAAACGAGTTGGCGAACCGCGGGGAGCGAGTGCGTAGTTCCCATAGTTGTGTACCTCGGCTCTATGCGAGTCAGCGAGCAACACGGAAGGGAGTAGCCTTAGCTAAAAATATTGTTCAAATCTTTCTGTCATTTCTTGCGGGAGGGGAAGTTGCACACTAGCGCAAAGCCGCACTAATACATACAAAACATACCTGTACCGATCCATTGCCGATCATACTCACACAACCAAATCACATAAAAAATAAAGCACCATTCACAAATCTAGCCCCGCCCTCACGCCACAGTATATTATCAAACTCCATGGTCCACGCGGACTTGTACTTTGACAGAGGGGAAACGCTGTGTATGCCTACTCCCTTCCGTGTTGCTCGCTGATGCGAGTGTGCGAGTGAGGCGAGCGATTACTCGCATCACTCGCTCGCGGCGTAAAATAACGTGTACGTGCAGATCCACACTGAATAGACAGAAATGAACCGCTGGTTGCTCTCTCGGCGTGTTCTAATTCTAATCGCTTAGCGAGTATCGCTGAGCGAGTGTTATATTTCATAGCTCTTGTCGCTCAGCGACTAACTAGTGAAGCGAGTGCTCGCCGGGAGTGTGAACAGTCAGCGAGCAACTGTTTGTATATGCATCTCTTTTATTTAGGTACACGGAATGTACATCTATTGTACGTTTCTTGAGCGAGAAAATAGCCGATAGTTACTCGTTTTCTCGCCGGCGGTGGGAAAACTGCCTAAGTAGATGATTTTGTTTTTCGTGGCGTTGTAAAGTAAAAGCGGGTGCGATGAAAAACCATTGCACAAAAAAGATAGCTACAGTGTCGCTTGAAAACAACTTAAATACGATATCAATTGTTTATTTCACGCATAATTATTAAGACGACTTTTTCTATCGATTTACAGAAATCGATTTTATTCGAGAAAAAAATCGACATCATTCAAAGCTTATAAACTGGCAATATAATTGGTTGAGAAGTCGGAAATAAAGATTAAATTACTTATATAATGAACTTTTTGTCTATTAATCTGGGTCCTAAAATAATACAACATAATTCATCACAAAAATAAATCGATTTTTTGACAAAATCAAATTATCAAGAACATTTTGTCCACGGATAGCCCATTTTGAACAATGTCCTTTGTATCTAGACACTTGACACGAAGCAATTAAATGCATGTTCTATCAATTTTGTAATTTCGAACTGTACGGGGGTGAAATTGGAGTTGAAATGAAGGATGAATGTCAATATGGAAATTCCCAACTGTTGGAGATAAAACCATGAAACTCTGTATATAGACACTTGACACGAAGCAAACGAATGTTTGTTCCATCAATTTTGTAATTTTGAACTGTACGGGGTGAAATTGGGGTTGAAATGAGGGATTAATGTCAACATGGAAATTCCCAACCGTTGAAGATAAAACCATCTGTATATAAACACTTGACACGAAGCAAAACAATGTTTGTTCCATCAATTTTGTAATTTTGAACTGTACGGGGATGAAATTGAGGATGAAATGGGGGATGAATGTCAATATGGAAGTTCCCAACCGTTAAATATAAAACCATGAAACTCTGTATATAGACACTTGACACGAAGCAAACGAATGTTTGTTCCATCAATTTCGTAATTTCGAACTGTACGGGGATGAAATTGAGGTTGAAATGAGGGCTGAATGTCAATATGGAAATTCCCAACTGTTGAAGATTATACCATGAAACTCTGTATATAGACACTTGACACGAAGCAAACGAATGTTTGTTCTAGCAATTATGTAATTTCGAACTGTACGGGGTTGAAATGGGGGATGAATGTCAACATGGAAGATCCCAGCTGTTGAAGATAAAACCATGAAACTCTGAATATAGACACTTGACACAAAGCAAACGAATATTTTTTCTAGCAATTTTGTGATTTCGAACTATATAGGGATGAAATTGGGATTGAAATAGGAGATGAAAAAATACATGGAAGCTTCCATTCGTTGAAGATAAAACTATGAAACTCTTTATTTAGGCACTTGGCACAAGGCCAATAAATGTTTGTTCTAGCAATTTTGTAATTTCGAACTGTATGGGGATGAAATTGAAGTTGAAATGGGGGACAAATGTCTCTTACGCTTTCACACCTAAGCAACGGAACCGATTTTGATAAAATTGTTTTATAATAAGCTGGTTTTAGTAAAATGTGTCTGGGTGTAAAATTAGTTATTGCCTGAGTTACAGTCCGCGAGGTATAAGCTGAGCTTTGCATTAGTGTGAGTGATCACCAAAAGTACAGTCAGACGCAGGACGCTGTGAACATGTTCTCTTAATAAGGTGTTTCTTCAAACCAGAAGTGCTGCCATCTGAATATGATTTTGATGAAGTGTGAGTGGTGTCAATATATGTTTCATCGGTATAAACGATAGGCCTGCCCTGAATACGGTATTCGGAAATTTTAAGTAAATAAGTTATACGTAGGTGACGGATCTCATGCTTTTCCATTAAAAATTTTCTGTTATTCTCTGTCCTTGACCATTTGAATCCTAAAAGAGATACTTCTTTTCGCAATGACCATATTGATCCTGGATAGTAAAGTTAATGTCAGCTTGTTGTTTAAGAGTTTGTTGTCTGACTGTACTTTTGGTAATAGATGCGTATGCATGTGATCACTCACACTAATGCAAAGCTCAGCTTATACCTCGCGGACTGTACCTCAGTATTAATTTCACGCGGACGAAGTCGCGGGTAACAGCAGAGCTAGTACTAAGTATAGAGTTAGAAAAAACGCTTTCCACCGAAAGCACGCCGCTCTTGTGGAAGTGTCATACTTTCGTCGCGGCACATCACTCTGTTGCCATAGATAACATACACCTCATCTGCTTACGATTGGTACAAAAGAACCGTGCGGGAAAAACATTATCTATTTACTTATTCTTTATCTAAAGGTTGAATAGATTACTTGTTCAAACGGTTTTAATATAAAAATCCAGTGTCACATGAGGTTTGTTCCCAGGGAACTCTTCACCAAGTCAACGGATATTCACGAATGTTAGCCCAAGTGTGTAATTTGGACCAAACTTGAGATATAGGTGGGATAATTTTTATTTCAAATGGTCTTCATGTGACAATATTAGAGCGATGCCGGAACGGGCCGCTACTTATATACAAAAACTACCTTTCGCAGACGTAGCAGTTCGCAATTCTATATTATGATATTTAGCATCTCGAGCGCTTGCCAAAGAGGATAGCGATCGAACCCGGAATATTTTGTGCAATTCCTCATGCCCCACGCATTTATTAGTGCGTAACAAACCCTGACGGCGCTTCAGGGCAACGACCCACTTATTCTTAAGCTGAACGGAGCGCCACTTTCGTCTTCACTTGAAAAGAGATAGGGAATATTAGTGCTATCGTTAGGTAAATTTGTAAGTAAGTTGGTAGCGATGGATACCCCTATTCAGACGTTAGCGGGAGAAGGTCGGGCCGCGGCGCCGGCCAGGGCGGCAGGGCGCCGTTGCGTCGCTGCCTCGAATGGAATGTGTTGCTATGCATTATGTAATTTTTGTGGGAAAGGATGGATTCTCAAAATGTAGTTTTATTTACTAGTTGGTAATCTAAATACTGATATGTGGAGTGAATGGTCTGTACAAAAAATACGAGTTCGAGGTAAAAATACAAACTAATTATACCTCATATACCTCTATAATACTATTTACTTGAAATTGGTTAACCGATTGGGTGGTATGTCTAAATTTAATATTTATATTTCATGATATCTTATCAAGCTAGGGATTTTTATACAAGTACATAGTCTTAGTACGATATTTGTGTAGTGGTAGGACTCCTTGTAGAGTCTGGGGAACTACCACATATTTACCAGTTGTTCTACCACCAAGCGCAATGTACATATATACTGTATTCCGATTTGAAGGGCAATGCTTCCAGGTAGATTAAAATGCAAGGAGATGAATCGTCTCAGGGTGACGAGCATAGTACAGTGCTAGGTAGTATAATGGAGTCTATATGTTCAAATACCTGAGTGGCACTGAGATGTTAAGTAATATGAGTTAACGTGTTGCTCACCTTCAGGCGCTTGCCTTGCACTTTGCGTCACTCTATATTATATTTAAAAAAAACGTGTTATTTATGTTGGGACATTTGAAGGAATGAAATACATGTTATGAAGGTTTGAATAAAAAACTGTATTTAAACTGTCCGTTACGGGAGCAAAAACTCACAATAGACGAATATTGTACATGGACATTACATGAGAACATGAGATGAAAGGATCATAAACTGTCGTACATTGTTATTGACTACATGGGCGAAATCATGGTTTAAAACTAATATGTGTTATTACAATACTATAGGTGTATATAAAATCGTAACATTTAAATATCCAAATGTGTGTACCTATTTATTCAGTGCAGATGTACGAGTTTGTCGTACCCACGCCTGTGATGGAAAACATCGGTGAGGAAATCGGCATGTTCAAAACAATATATTTCGAAGACATGCGTCATCTACCACACCGCACTAGGCCAGCGTTGTAGATTATGGCATTAACTCCTGTTTGGTAGAAAATATTTCAGAGATCCCATATAAGTAGAACTACAGTATACCTTGCCGCTAGCGATTCTAGGCGTCAAGTAGATTGGTGATGTGTAAACCACTTACACTACACACACAGACTTAGTTTATTACCAATTTCAAGGTGCTCAGGGCACATCTAGTGGTTTATATCGATGATTTTCTTCATAAAAACCGGGGTGTTCAATGAACAACATCTTCAAGGATTCTTGCAAGCGTGGTGGTTTAAGACCTTGCATATCTGATAATGAGGAAAAGACCAGAGTCCCTAAAACAAAAAGTGTAAAATAACCCCATTATTTACAGTATAAGATAACCTTTTTTTAAGCGGGGGAAATGTATTTACGAATGTCTGTCATGCAGGGATATGGCGAAGTATGTCCGGCTCGAGACCTTGGACGGATATGGTGCCCCTACTGACTAAAACCCCCATAGGTTTCTCCGGCATGGTCAGTTGGCCAGGGGTCAGAGTCACGGGGTCACTCCTCGCACTACACTAACGACCCTGACCCACTTGCTAGCGTGGGGGCTTCCGGCGTCTGTACATTTCCATACCCCGGTGACGCATCGGAAACCTGCGGCGCGTCAACTGCTCGGGAAAGCCTATCTCTAGGTAGAGTGCCGTGCGATTCTTAAATGTTTTTTTTTTTTGGCCGATGGGATCTGAGTAACCCTCCAAAGTCTTCCAGGCCCTGACACCAACTTCCGCACGCACTGCTGTCACGTGGGAGAGGACCGCGGAAGCTCCCTCCTAGTCCGGGATTCGCCATCACACGACAAGATGCCGCCGAGGCAAGTTGGTGTGTGATGACCAGGGTGCACCGCGCGGAGGTTCCCGAGTCACACCCCAGGATGAGATAACTTCGTTTAACACTGTTTCGTATTATGCTCTAACGTGATGGAATATGGAATGATACCCAGCATTAAGAGTGACCTTACTGTTGTTTTTTTAAATAGCTTTAAAATTTGTCTTTGGATTGATTTGATGTGGAATTATATCAGAACTTATGAAATATAATTAAATGAGTAATTAATGGGCACGATATTTTTACATTACTCATATTTTTGGCTCATTTGAGGGTCATGGGTTTAATTCCTAAGCTGCACAAATGTTTGTTTGACATAAACTGTGTCAAAGTTTCTATTCAAATTTAATTTCATTTGATTCAAATTAAAAGATTTAAAGTTCAATAAGTGACCATTAACAAGAACCAATCTACATAATCGGAATTATTGCTGTACATTTACTAAATAAAACTCAAATCTTATAAAATCTTTCAATTTGGATCAAATGAATTTAAATTTGAATAGAAACTTTAACACAGTTTTCATCTAACAAACATTTGTTCAGCTTGGGAGTTAAACCCTCCTCAAATCTGCAAGCAACTGATCAGGACTTAGGATGAGGCGAGAGTTAGGATAGATATCTATCTTCATTGCTACACATTATATGACATTATTTGTATCACTTTGATACAATTTTCCTGAAAGTGCAGAGTATTTCTGGAATGTGGAAATGTTAATAACAAAAACAAGGTAAAATGCAACAATGGTACAAACATAAAAGTAATCCATAGTACCTAACAAGTACCATTCATCCATTAAAAGACTGTTATTTTACTATATATACTAGCGGCCCGTGCCGGCTTCGCTCGGATAATAACCTAGATACCAACTAAAGCGCCATCTGCCGGGCTGATTTGTGAATCCAAACCATCCAGGGCCCTACCTAAACATGTACAAAAAAAATCATTCAATTCGGCCCAGCCGTTTAGGAGGAGTTCATTAACAACGAAAAGTGGCATTGATTTTTATATATATAGATTTTTCTTTTTTTCACTTTAAATTATAGAAGTAGCAATAGCATAGCCAAAACCGATTAACTTAGGCAGTAGAAGGGCAGGCAGTGGAATGCGTTTGCCGGGGTGAGTTGTTCCCGATGGTTACAATCTTGGTGTCTTCAAAACGAGAGTGGATCAGTTTTTTCTAGGTGAGCACGCTCCATCTTATACGGCATCGTCGTTTAACATCAGGCGAGATGACTGTTAAGTGTAAACACCTATTAAAGATATATTAAAAGAATGGTAGTGAAGTGAAGTTAGTGTTATTTAACTAAAATGGTTTCAGATTTGATATTGTTCTTTCCATATCAATAGCTAAATCCCTAAGCTGCAAAAGTTTTAGTTATGAAGTCAAAAGACCATTAGTAAACATTATTTCTTTATAGGATAGTGATAAGACGAGGAGATATATGCTTGATGAAAAGCAACAAGACTTCCCATAACAGCACAGTGACCAGGCACATTTGCATTTAACATTGGAACATGAAAAGTCCAAATCATTACCTAGCATTGCACTGTGCTCATCACCCAGAGATATGAGATATTTTATCTCTATGCCCAGTAATTTTACTGGAAACAGTGCCCTTCAAACCGGAAGAGAGTAATGTTCGGACATTACTGCTTCACAGTAAAATTACTGGGGTAGTGCTTCCCCAGGCAGACTCTGTAAAGAGACTTACCACTACAAAAATGATAATAGGATTTACGAAGATACTTCAAATCGCGATGATGCTAAAAAAAAAAAAAAAAATTAGTGAAATGCCCTATCTTCATCTAAACTAAACAACTAGCTACTTAACCACTCCTTTTGTACTTCCCTCCTCCTTATTCTCAAATCTCTCTTTCCATCCTATGGTTGCCTGGAAGAGATCGCTTTTAGTGATAAGGTCGCCAATTGCTACTTTATTTGGTTCTATTATAAGTAACATTTGTTTTATTTTTAAATTAAGTGCAATAAAGAGTTAATCTATCTATCTACTTACCTATAATATTCATGAAGAATTTAGATTAATAATTATTTTGTTCTAAATGTTTTATGAAAGTGGTTCCATGGTACAATATCAGTACTAGGGATGTTATGGAGACGAACTTCTTAGCATTTCATGGATTCACCGTGCCGGGGGTGGGGTGCCGGGTCCAACATGTGGTAGAGAGCGAGAAATCCCGAGCAGACCCCAAGACTTGTGACTCGGGCGTAGGTTTAAGGGGCCCCTTTTTGACGTACATCAACACTCACCTTCACTACTCGCATTTCTCTCCCTGCCCAGCTAAATCCGATATGATCCTATTAGTGCAGCTTTAGATACTCATACATACCTACTTAAACCAAATAAATTGCTTTTACTATTTAAAAGTGTTATCTAGTCTAGGTAAATAATGTGGGTAAATCTACTCAATTTTAAGTATTTTGTATTAAAATTAAAATTATTTAGACTTTGCTCTTATTCGAAGTATCCGAAACTTTTGAAACGATATAATTTTATTTCTACTAAGTATCCGATAGAATCAGTTACGGAGCAACATAACATCCCTGATCGGAACTCTCTCTCGATAATTTGATGGTATCACAGCGAAGAATTACTATGTCATAGTTTACACTAAAAACTTGCTTTACGTTATCGTTTCAAAATAAATACGACAATACAAGAGCAGGAGTAGCAGCTACTTTCGATTGCGATAGGATTTGTAAAACCCGGAAAAATATGGGTTTAAAATAAAAGGGCGTTGCAACTACATGAACGTCAACTATAAAAATCGCATGAATAAACTGCAGCATAAGATTTTAGAATTTGAACAGAAATGTAAAGTATTTATGGCAAAAATAAACAAGAAATGAAAAATTTTATACTCACAGCCTCAGGTTCAAAATAGCCGCGGTTCACAAAAAGTAGGCACTGTTTCGTTTCTTATACTACTGTAACGTATAGAAACAGATTTTTATAGAATGTTGGCACATCAACAACTTAGATTTATGTCAGAAAAACGATAAATTTGGTAAAATTATTGGTGAACTCAGTTCTCAGTTGCTTACAAAATTCTAGTTCAAGAAAACGTTCGTTCCACTTCGTACTTTCAACAAAATTGAGTTGCCATAGTCCAAAGAACTGAACTTCCCAACTTAAAAAGTTGAACTAATTAAAAATAATATAAACATTACTGTAATGAGGGAGTTTCCGACGAGACAAAAATAGTTCCAACGGACGCACTAGATGGCGATTGTTCGAGATGCAGATAGATCCACAGAGTAAGTAATCACTACGTTATAAGAGACGGGACTCCCTACTAAAAAAATGAACCAATCCAAATGTATAAAACACATGGAATGCTTCAATACCAACCTAACTAAAACTTCTATTTATTTTTTGAATTTAATCTTGGCCATGCATATTAGTTATTTAGCCTAACTAAAACTTCAACAAACCAGTGTCGCCAACATAACAAAAAAAAAATAGGGATGGCTAGTGAAATCGATTATCGGATAACCCGAATCGATTACATTACTATTAAATAAATGAATAACAACATCGTTTTTTAATTTTTATTTCATTTATATTACGATATAGTAACTAATAAAAAATATTTGATGCTAAATTAACTACTGCTGCCGGTGAAGGATCTGGGTGGCAATTCTAAATGCAATCCGAATGGTTCGGAATCGGAATGACAATCCCTGTCTCTGTCATTCTAAACAGATAAGACAAAGACCGAGACATGAGATTCCGTGTCGGTTGCAACCGAATAGATTTAGAATCGTTACCCTGGCCTCCGGATGTGTTATTGTAGAGGTTCTGCAATATATTATGTAAAATGGATTATGTCTTATTCACTATATTTTAACGAGTCAAAACACGATGTCTTTTTAGTAGACAGATTAACGCTTATCTACTACTAGCAGCGCCCTTCGGTGTAACCTGCGTAGTTCTTGTTATTTGCCCGGGATAAAAAGCATCGCTAATTACTGCTGCATTTTCCGCCGCCGCAGAAGGATCTGGACTCCAGGTGTGTTGAATCTTGAGGTTCTGCAACAAATGTAAAATGGGTTATGACTTTAACTAATATTTTAACTAGTCAAAACACGATATCTTTTTGTAGACAGATTAACGCTTATCTACTGCCGCTTAGTTCCGTTCCCGTTATTTTCACGGGATAACAAGCCTAAGTATGTGTTCTTTCAGACTATGATCTGTGTTCCAAATTTCAGCCGGATCCGTTCATGCGTTACGACGTGTTTGAGCAACAAACATCCATACATTGACATTTATAATATAAGTAGAATATTCCGACGTTTCCAGACTTGGTTGCACAAGTATCCAGGAGAAGGTCAATAGGGCCAAATAACACATTAGGGTTATGTCTTGGGTAAATAATTTGCAAATCATATGAGTATGTAAAAGTATTAAAAAATTGGAACAAGAAAGAAGAGGAAACTTGAGAACATAATGCACAAGAAGAAAACAGAAGAGGGTAAAGGAGAGGGCCCGCCGCATGAGTGATACTGGAAGGCAGAAAACCCTATGTGTGAGCGTAGTACGAATAATAAGTAGGAAGTGAGTATCCGTCAAGGGAGTGCAGCTCGAGAAAGGACCCGGAAAGAGAACAGTATTCCCCAATGGAAATTAAAACTTTTGTGTATTTAATCTAAACCCATACTTCTAGCTCGTAACAAAATAAATAAATATATTTGTGTTAAAATAAAAGTCTTATAACTCTTTATATGACATCCGATTGAAGCCGGAATGGGTCGCTAAACTAAAATAAATCAGTTTCTTTCTCCGACTCAACCAATGACATTCACGTTAGTGACATTCACTTACCATTGAGTAGTTTGAACAGTAGATATTTGTAGTCTTGGATTTAAAGTCAAAGTTCTTTATTGATAAAAATGTACAATTTACACATCAATAAAATATTGCTCTTTAATTGCAAGAGAACATTAATTTCATTTCAGCTATCTGGCCGCCATCATACAAGCTTTGCTTAGGTTGGGGTCAGACGGTGTTGTGTGTGAATTGTCCACCAATATTTATTTATTTATTATTTGTATTCTATGGCAAAATATTTGACATATAATAACACACTACAATTTTCCACTTTAAACATTTGATACTTAAGTTTCCACAATTTTAAAAACTTAGTATGTACTTACAACACTTACACAGGGTGGCATCAGGAGAATGTTCTGTTGAAGCTGGTGGTGAATCCATCATCTGAGATTTCTTCAAGACCTTCAAGGCCTCGAAGAAGGGCCACGCCCCGCCCTCGCTCTTTGCTTGGTTCCGGCAGTGGCTGTCGAGTTTTGCTGTGAGCTGTTTGGCTTCTTGGGAGGGTTTGGATTTACACTTTCATTATCTAAGCGTCTTTTAGTCGCTGAAATTAAGCTCATCAGTCAATCATCAATATCAGGCGGCGGCTGGGCTCGGGAAGGTCGGGATCCACGATCCATCCTTAGATATGGACGTAAAAAACTGGGTCACAAACATAAAAACCCAAACCTTCCTGTACAACCTGGACAACATTTACACACTATTAGTCGTATATTTACAAACTTTCTTAATAATCAGACTAAAAAGCGATACTTTAGGGATACCGTTTAGCTTTAGCACACGTCCAATTTATAATCAAAAAGAATGAAATTATATAATATAAATACGTTTATGTTCAGAATGGCTGGCAAAGACAATGTAAAATGGCGGGTTGGCGGGCACAGAGTAAGTTATCAGTGTAATGGCGGGAACAAAATCCACAGAGTAAGTAATCACTACGTCTCTAAACTGACATTGTGACAATATGACATTGACGGATTACAAACGTGCAAATATGGCGGCTGTTATGGCGGCCGCGGCCGCCATGTTTTCAATATTATACGGCTAAAACAAGAGAGTCAGTGCTGTCAGTGCAACCATTTGAATATGGAATACTTTTCTACTTTGACGGGTTCGGTCACCATAAAATAGAAAAGTCGTTTCATACATCTAATTTTAGTACTAAGGTTTCGCCAGACTGGATAGATCTGTCTCTACCATATTCTCTCAACAGTGTAATCCCTTTAGAGACCCTACCCGTTTTCAGGGAAAAAGTATAGTGTAAAAAGTGTCTTTTTTAATTTTAAAATATTGGGAATAAAAATAGCTAATTAGGTTGATAATGTAATAAAAAACCGTTACTGATCACAATCCCTTTTCAGTAAAAATCTTTAGAACTCCCGAGGCAATAGACACCAACTAAGCCAAAGTAGAAGGAAAATTCAAAGATATAAATAGCAACACTGATACGACAACATTTTATCCACAGACTAAGTAGAGAGATACTCTCTCGGCTGAAGGATTAGTATCCATAGCCAAGAATAAATTTAAAAAATATATATTTTGTCTTTCATCAGGTTTACGAATTTGTTTTGAAATTTTGATGTTTTGATATAGTTTTCATTCGAATAAAATGCGTACATGGATAAAGTAGTTTATTATTTATTACTAGAAGTCGTGCTTTCGCAAATTGAATGAATTGAGTCCCATTATGCCTACCGCTTTTGACAACAAACCAAAAGACCTACAAGCGCCTCCTATTATCGTTTTATTAAACCATATCTTTTTGTCTCGTCGGAAAACGGCTCATTGACAACACGTTTTGTATAAAAAAAATTGTTTAGTGGACACAATGCTAAATGGTAATAAAAATATTTGAATAGATGCAGTAACAAGTAATGTTTGTCAGGACATGTAATGTATTGTATAACATTCAGAAGAAAATAAATTATATAAAAGAAACATGGTATTATTTAACGAATTTATCTAAATATTTATTAAATACTTATTTTTGTGTCGTGTGTAAATGCATTCAGGTTATCTAAACCAAACAATAAGTCAAGAAAATATTTCATGAAGGACACACCCCGATTGCGAGGATGTAGAATGCTAAACGAAATTGCAATTTCGGTACTCTGCTGCGTTTGACTACGATACTAATACGATGACGATGATGCAATGACGTCATCGCAGCGGTTAGTCTGCAGTCGTTTAAATTAAGACTAAATCAATGGCTGATCGAGCAATCCTCCTATAATTTTGAAGAGTTCCACTGCTTTGACATTTGATTGATTGGTTTTTATTTAATTATTATTACTGTAGTTTTTATTTAATTATTATTTCGGTAGTTTTTATTTGATTATTATTTCTGTATGATTGTTTCTGGATGACTATTGTTTCTGTATTGTTATTAACTTGGATAGCATTGAGTTATTTATTTCTTTGATAAATAATGTAATTATACTTCATTACATTAATTCTATATTTTTTTGTTATCGCATTCATATTTGAGTGTCGATATTGCATAATAAACGTTAGTTTTATTGTTTAAGTTGACTTGTAAAATGATATTTTATCAATAAATAATATGAATATGAATATAATACTAAGCGCACTTGCGGAGAGATACAGTCAAGTGGCGAACTAACAACCTTGAATTCAAAATCACAATTACAACCACATGGCACTATTACCAATAAATAGTGATACTTAAAAATTCTTCTATATCATAATAAGTGCAAGTACATTAAGTGTGTGAACATTCTAACTTTGTGATTTTTTTTCTCTTTCTGTTTATGAAATGTAACTATAGATCGTCATTAATTTATTACTACAAAGAATTGCGCAAAAATAATGTAAATAGATTTTATAAAAAAAATAATTGGCAGTCATAGGAACTGCCGATAGAAGTGAAAACTTATAACTCAGAATTTAATAGCTAACCTTGAAAACTACACGGGTGTAACCGGAGGGCGTGGCCTCGCCATCATGGCATGGCCATCTAGAAATGCGTCAGCATTTCCCATTGGCTGATGCATTTCTAGATGGCCATGCCATGATGGGCAGGCCACGCTCTTTTAGCATTTCCCATTGGCTGACGCACTTCTAGATGGCCAATGGCTATGGTCCCGAGTTTACCCGAAGATTTCTTATCATACCCGAGCGTGACGCTAGAATTCAATTCATAGCCATTTTTCGCATCGGTTGTTGAATTACATCGAAGAGTCAAGCTACTTGATTTATTTCACCTATGTTGTTGGAAATTTTTATTAACTAGCAAGCTCTGCGGTCAACGACCAGAGTATTTATTATGTTTTGGGCCATAGACAATTTATGACCTTCACGCCATTGTTGCCAGAGGATCAAACAAACAAACCAAAATGTTAAAAGAAATTAACTTGTTTGGCTGTCTGTTATGCTATACCGTCTAAACCAACTAACCGATTTCAATGAAACTTGGTACAAAGACCACAAGAAAGGACATTAGCTACTTTTTATTGCGGAAAAGCGTTGAAGGGGTTATGAGATAATGGGAATGAAAGTGAATTCGTTATTGTTGAACATAAAACTATGAAACTTTGTATTTAGACACTTGACACCTCTGTACCTAGTCTGTGCTTGACACGCAGGCAATAAATGTTTGTTCCAGCAATGTTGTAAATTCGAACTGTACGGGGATGAAATGAGGGTTAACGTGATGGTATAAGACAGATAGATAGATACTCTTTATTGTACACACCAAAACAATACAATAAAAGAAACACAGCAATTACCTTATTGCTAAAAGCAATCTCTACCAGGCAACCTTAGGATGGAAATATTTTTAGAAGTAATAAAAAGCGTAAGATGTTAGCTGCTGTAGATATCTTAAACGCATAATGTGTATTAGCTTGCTTGTTTGCATAATTATAAAAATATTATACATATCCACTTGAGTCCGTAAGATAAGTTTGTTGGTTTTTAATAAGTGGTCCCCAAAGGGACCAGTGCGATTCGAGCGGCAAATAACGTTGCAAGTAGCGTGTGTGTAAATACATACGAAAAACTACATTTATGGGTTCAATTGGTTCAAGAAAGAGGATGGCAGCGGGATAAAAGAAAGATATAAACTCGGCACTGCTATATAGAATATGACAAAGATGATTGTGATGAATAGTCACGCAACACATATGCAATCTAAAATACAATTACACTACGAGAAGTATGAATATGTTATCTGCTAACGATAGTTAGCCTAGGCTCTACATCTTCAGAAAATTAAAAAAAAATTGGAACTGCCGATAGAAGTGAAAACTTAGACTTCAGAATTTGATAGCTTACTTTGGAAACTACACGTGTGTAACCAGAGGGCGTGGCCTGGGAATCATGGCATGGCCATCTAGAAATGCGTCAGCATTTCCTATTGGCTGATGCATTTCTAGATGGCCATGGCATGAGGCCGAGGGCACGCCCTTTCAGCATTTCCCATTGGCTGCCGCATTTCTAAATGGCCAATAGCTATGGTCCCGAGTTTACCCGAAGATTTCTTATCATACCCGAGCGTGACGCTAGAATCCAATTCACAGGCCACGAAATATCTGTCTAGGCGCGCTTAAAGAAGTCTTCACTTCAAAAATTGGCAGTCATGTATGCAGGCAGGAACTGCCGATAGAAGTGAAAACTTATAACTCAGAGTTCGATAGCTTACCTTGAAAACTTCACTGGTGTAACCGGAGGGCGTGACCATCATGGCATGGTCATCTAGAAATGGGTCAGCATTTCCCATTGGATCACGCATTTCTAGATTTCACGCATGCCATGACGGCCAGGCCACGCCCTTTCAGCATTTCACTTCATTGGGTAACGCATTTCTATATGGCCAATGGTCATGGTCCCGAGTTTACCCGAAGATTTCTTATCATACCCGAGCGTGACGCTAGAATTAAATTCACAGCTCACAAAAAATCTGTCTGCGGCGCGCCATAAGAAGTTTCCACTTCAAAAAGTGCATTTACAAAATAAAAAATTCATCAAAGTTTTATTTTCTTTG
Source organism: Ectropis crepuscularia (assembly GCA_963693475.1). Taxonomy (NCBI): domain Eukaryota; kingdom Metazoa; phylum Arthropoda; class Insecta; order Lepidoptera; family Geometridae; genus Ectropis; species Ectropis crepuscularia. Next base: position 20,914,223 of record OY856354.1, on the reverse strand, counting down.
TTTCTTTTATAGTTATTAAGCGCAGCTTTTTACAATACACGGCTGGCAGCACAAGAATAAAATGGCGTTATATCTATGCATGGCCAAAATAAAAAAAGAAGAAAATGACGATGAAGTGACGATGACAAGAAGAGAAGGAGACATTGACACTTGACATTGTTTACGTGCGTCATCTGTTCTTGTTTATTTCCATCCCGAGGTGATTTCGCGCCGCTTTTATACATAAAATTAATAAATAAAAACAAAGAATCTGGCGAAAACATATAATACGGAAAAGATTGGCTACTCTATTCTTAATTTTGATATGAAACAATTCTGTATTCATAAATGGAAGAAGAAAGTTAGTATAAACATGTAGGAACTTGTACCCCATGAAACCTGTGAGGTTAAGAACGACATAAACATTTTGCAAACTTAAATTATTCCAGAATTGATTCGGCGCAAGAAGAAGGCGCTTAATGGGAGCAATAAACGTGCCTTAGCCGAAGCCTGCAATGATTTGGCTTCGTTTTACTACAAGCACAATCGTTACGATGACGCCTTGGACGAGTATAAAAATGAAGCCTCAATTTGTAAAGAATTGGGGCTTCGAATGGAATGGGGAACTTGTAATAGGATGATCGGTGAAATGTACATGCTTCAAGCAGAATTTGACAAAGCCTTGAAATATGAGGAGCGTCATTTGTGTGAGTTTATTAAAAACATTACTTACGTTGACACACTCCTCTGTTATTATAGTTGTCTGCAGAGTAATAAACTTTTTTGCAGCTGTAGCAAAAGAACTCCTAAATCTGGTGGAGGAGCAAAGGGCTATGGCAACACTTGGCAGGATATATTTGCTCCAAGGACAGAGTTCCAATGATGATGCAGAATCCAAGAGTTCTTTAAAGGCTGCTGAGAAAGCTTTTATGAAAGGTTTGGTGCTTTGTGAGAAGTAAGTAAAATTTATTGATATGGAGGTTAAGTCATATTACTTCTAACATATTTATACATATCTTAATTATTTGAAGAACTTATTAAATGTATAAAATAATACATCTAGTTACAAACCAAGCATTTTAAATAGTAATGACATAACTGATTTGACTGCCTCGTGGCTTAGTTGATAGTAGCTCTGCCTGCGAAGCCGAGGGTTCGATTCCCACCCAGTGCAAATATTTTTGTGATGAATTCAAATGTTTGCACTGTGTCTGGGTGTTTCTATGTATAATAAGTATGTATTTAAAAACTATATAAGTATTATATTAGCTATCTGGCCGCCATCATACAAGCTTTGCATAGTTTGGGGTCAGATGGTGTTGTGTGTGATTTGTCCACCAATATTTATTAAAATTATTATTTATAACAGTGTTACCTGCTACAACAAACAGTACATAACATTTTAATGTTATCTATATATATAAAAATCAATGCCACTTATCGTTGTTAGTGAACTCCTCCTAAACGGCTGAACCGACTTGAATGAATTTTTCTGTATGCCTTTGTCAGGGCCCTGGTGGTTTAGATTTACAAATCAGCCCGGCAGATGGCGCTGCAGTTGGTATCTGGGTTATTATCCGAGCAAAGCCGGAACGGGCCGCTCGTAGTTTATAATTTAGATTGTTCAAGTGAATTTTGGGTCCAAAAAACTCTTGGGCATCACCATAGCATCCATGCTTAACTTTGGGCCATTCACTGAGTCCAAGGCTTAAACTGTTTCATGACATTTCAAAGACTCGAACAAGGCTTGACTCCACTTTCTGACTGTTTAAGAACATCTGAACTTTGGTATATTTTTCCTGACAGTGTTCTGGATAGATATAATCTGGATGTTTTCAAGTCTAGGGTTAATCAGTTTCTTCTAAGTTAGCCTACTTCATCCTGGACTGCATTTTCACTTAATATCAGGTGAATTGGCAGTCAAATGTTGAAAGTGGAAACCTACTATCACTAAAAAAAACATCTTTGTTGCCTCATAAATTTTAGACCTAGACATTAATAAACCACATAAGATATTATTCTCGAGGACAATATGGCAATTACAAATGTGAATGTTTTATTATTGATTGTTAAACACAAAACTTTGTGTTGATTATTACCTTAGTTTCTGCTTTCAAATTTATTGTCTGATTAGGTACCTTATCCTACTTATCGAGGGTTGCCAGGCAACATGTACATTTTCTATATTCACTTGTGTCATGTATGATCTTAGCACTCATCCCCTTGACATTATATCCTATATACACTGTTTATCCATACCATATATGGTGTTTCTCTAACACATGTAGGTGTTACTGGTTCTGGAGAGGAAATGAAACCATGTCACTGTATAAACTGCTGGTTATAATGATGTTAACTGTACAAGTGATTCGGGGTGAGAGACTCTTTGCTCGACCTCTGTCATCCGCTTATATACTAAATCTTACATCACAACTATGTGCTCCTACACACTGTTATATTCATCATCTTGTTTCTACTTTCAGATTAAATGGTAAAATAAACAAGCATGAATTGATGGATATGCGGGCTCGTTTACTCCTCAACATTGGAGTCGTCCAAGAACACTTAGGACACCTGGACAAAGCCATTGATTGCATCAATAAGGCTATAACAATATGCTCTAATCAGGACCTCTTCGAAGTGCTCCATAATTGTTACACAACGGAAGCTCTATTGCACAGTAATAAGAGGAAGGATTATGCAAAGGCATTAAGTTGTTTGAATAAGGGATTGGAAGTTGCAAGTCGCTTGGAAGATAAGGTAAGAAAAATACCATAACTCAGCTCCGATATTTTTTTTACTCCAGCCGTGGATTGGCCGCTGAGTCGCGGAAACGCTATCGCTTTCGACTGCGAACTTGCCATTGCCACATACCTGGCGGTGGCGACAGACCCCCCCATTTGGCTTCAAAGACGCTCTGAAAACCCGCTGCGCGTCATCTGTCAACCTATCTCTAGGTGGGGTGCCACCTAGGGATAGGGAGATGACGCTTTCCGTGACTCAGCGGCCAATCCACGGCTTTAAATGCCCGACACCCCAGACCCTCCAGTGGACTTGGGATGCGAGCGAGAATGTGGGCTTGCTCCTGTGTCCACTTTCACTTAGAAGGATTAGCGAGAGGTCATTGCCTCCTCTCGCTCATCCGCCCCACACTACTTGTCACTGTCGAGCATCTTGGCCAAGATGATCGGCCTCATGATTGTGGCAGTTCTGCCTCTAGCCAGAAGAATTTTTATCTCTAGAAGATATTTTTAATTATAAATTAGTCACTACGCTGACTTCTGGGCTCCAAGACCTTTGTAATTTGGGTTCAAATCTATAGACTTATGATTTTTACTTGACCAATAAGAGTATAAGCCAAGTTGCAAGTCAATTTATACTCCAAAAATTAATTTGTTTATTTGTACATTTTACAGACCTTAAAAATGTGTGAAACATTAGCATCAAAAGCTGATATACTGTGTAAAATGTCTGATTACCAAAGTGCCAAGCAAGTGCTCCTAAAGGCATGGAAACTGAAGACTCCAGATGAAGATGAAAGGGAAAATATTGAATCTAATTTAAGAGTTGGTAAGTTATAAAATTGCATTTGAAGTGATCTCAGAGTACTAAAGTCATTTGGCATAGCTCAACGGATAATACAAATAATTTAGACCAACATAAAATAGGTTACTGTGTCTTCTGCTTTAGTGTTACCTATGTTGCATCTAACAGTATCTTCCCAAAAATAGACAACTAATAAGCATAGACAAGAGAGTAACAAGAGAGTAGAAGTTACAATGGGCGGGTCATATTTGTTGCAGAACTGATAACCATTGGGGTAGGTGTATTCTGGAGTAGAGATAGCAAATCTGCAAACTTAGATATAAAACTCTTTATAGTTTATACAAAAATAAATAAACGAGCACATATTCTTAGGGCGACTTCACATTAGGTCGCAAGCAGCGCGGCAGCCGCGCGACAGCAGCGGATGCCTTATCATTACAAAATACACCATACAGCGTTTGTAACACTGGCTCGATGCCGACAGATCGCGCGCGGCTGCCGCGCTGCCGTCCGCTATGACAATTACGTGTCGCGCTGCTCTTGTTAGTACAGAAGTTTGCCGCCCGTGAACAGCGCGACTGTCGCGCTGCTACTACCGCGCTGCTTGTGACCTAATGTGAAGGCGCCCTGAAAGCCACTGAAACAAATGGCAAAAAATTATTTTTTCAGGCATCTAAAATTCTAAAACACTGTGTACATATTATGTCCTGCATTAATATTTTTTTACTGATATTAATAAATATATTAATGCCTTGACTACTATCAAGTTTAATTAAAATTAATGCAATTATTAATTGCAAACCATGCAGTATCGAGTATCAATATAGTTTGTGGGTGACCCCACTAAATATATCTACTATTATAAAATATTAATGTACCTATCCATCAATTTATTTATAATAAACATTAAAATATTTGTTCCTTATGTTATTGTCATAGATTAATAACGCCTAGATCGATAATCTTCAAACAAACGCTTCACTTTAATTGAGGCAAAAAGCAGATTGATTTCGGCGTAAGCGGTATGTACTGAAGTTCGCCAAACAAAGCATTAATGTCGTGAAGTATGTGCAGTTAAGGACCACACAAACCATCATAACGCTTTTAATGGGCGCCTTATAGCCGACAAATCCATTTAACCTTAACAACTGATGTTAGTTTCGAATGGATTGAGCCAATATGATTTGCCTCACTTTTCTTCCGCGGTCCTGGTTTCTAGGCGTTATTATTCTATGGTTATCGTATATATCATCGCTCTTCTATTGTGGAGTCATCAAAAGTGAAAGGAACTTGCTACCGGCCCGGGGCCCGGCGTGGTATCCCATCGCTATCGAGAGGCGATACTTCCAATTTACACGCGAAACACGTTTTATATGTTCCATTGATATAATTTAATACTTTTAACGCAAATCCTTTTAAAATCCAGAATAACTTTAATCGTAGTGAAAATTACGTATTTTCAGTACTACTTACTACCTATCAAAACCCAACCACTGCATAATTTATTCATTTTACGATGCCTGGAATGGCCGTCCTAAACCCCCAACTCATTCTGGACTGCCCATCCCAGACCCTAGGCCAACTACACCTGACATTCCATCATAGAGCTCCTTAAACTCATCATCATCAGCCGCAAGACGTCCACTGCTGAACATAGGCCTCCCCACTAGATTTCCAGAACAAATGGTCCTTCGCAACCTGCAACCAGCGGTTTCCAGAGACCTTTCTGAGGTCATCTGTCCTTAAACTCATCAAAATTATAATGTCTTTTATAGTTGCAGCAATATGCTACACAGAAGACTTGCTAATATCCACGGACCCATCAGACCACGGCACCTTTAAGAAGTTGTACGAAAAACTTGGCGACGGGGCGTGTCATCTTAAAAACTATGCGGGCGCGGTGGAGTACTATCTGAAGATGTTGGAGCACGCAGAACTGGTTGGTGACTGCGGGAAGACGCTCATACCCATCTATGTTAGGTAAGGGTTTTGAAGTGAAAACTTATTTTGGCGCACCGCTCACAGAAGTAAAAAAACTCGATCGGGTGAAACGGACCGCCGGGTATACCCGAGCGAGAAAGGTACAGTCGGCTGTGTCTTTCCCGCTCACATATTTATATATGCAACTAGATGACCCGGCGAACTTCGTTCTACTATAGATAAATAACCTAGATACCGACTGCAGCGCCATCTACCGGGCTGATTTGTGAATCTAAACCATCCAGGGCGCCACCCCTAACACATACAATTTATTCAAATCGGTTCAGCAGTTTAGGAGGAGTTCAGTGACATACACACACACAGTAGAATGAAATAATAATAATAATAATAAAGTTTATTGGTACCAAATTGTGACTTAACTAATCTTACAAAGTTCAATTATTGTATTACAATTCCAAAGTAATTAATAAATAATAAGTAGAACAACTTAATACAATATAAATTTAAAAAAATAAAGAAACAAAATATGATATACATCCAAAAACGTTGTAATTAATCTAGCATCTTAATCTAAGGAATTAAGCATAAGTACTGGGTGTGTTATAAGTAAGATGTACCTAGCTCCCACACTAGGATTCCCTGTGTCTGTGGGAGCTAGTTCTCTTCCAGGGTGTATAATATTTAAAGTGCGCAGGTCTGGTGCTTGGTTAAGTTCAACAACTTTTATAAATCAATACATTTAATAGTAATACGTATATATATATGTGTGTGAGGGATGTGTGTGCGTGTGTGTGTGTGTGAGGGGTGAGGGTGTGTGTGTGTGTGAGAGTGTCTGTGTGTGCGTGGGGGTGTGTGAGGGAGGCTGTGTGTGTGTGTGTGTGTGTGAGGGTGTTTATGTGTCTGAGGGTGTGGTTGTGTAAGTGCGTGTGTGTAGAGAAACGATTTCTTTTTTACTTTTAAACAGTTGGCCTTATTAACTCTTCGGAATCTTTATAATTTAGTGTTATAAGGAATTCTTTGATCTTTCTTTTACAAATGTTTTTAGTATCGCCTATAATTTCAAGTTTTTTGTTCATTGTTCCATATAGATAACAGCCTAAGAAGTTGTAACTTCTTTGGCCAATTTTCGTTTTAGTCTTAGGTAGGTCCCACCTGTGGGTTCTTTTGGATTTACTGGTTACAAGTGCAGATTTATGAAATTTTAAGACACATGCATTTACAAAGAGCTGGCGTATGCGCAATTGTTTGGTGTCCTGATATAGGTCATCAGTAGGATATCTGTAGGTTTTTTTATGAGCTATTTTTAATAATAATCTTTGTGCTCGTTCAGCTTTGATGAGGTGTGCAGAGCATGCTGAACCCCAGGAAGTGATGCAGTAGGTTAATATTGACTTACAAAGGGCGTTATAAACCAAATTGATTATCGTTATGTCTCCAATAGTTCTAAATTTTTAAAAATAAATATTAGTTTTCTAAGTCTGCTATGAACCGTTTGTAAATGTTTAGTCCAGGTTAGGGCCTCATCAATGTATATTCCCAGATATTTTATATTGCTAACCTGTTCAAGTCTGGGGCAGTTACATAGGCATTGTTGGTACAAGTCCACATTGCAAGTATGCAAGTTGATTGAAAGGGAGTGCTTAGGGGCAGAACGTCGAGAAATGCGGAATGCTATAAATTTAGTTTTCAATACATTTAAGGTTAATAGGTTCTGCTGAAGCCAGTGCGCGATGTCTCTCAGTCCTTTGTTGGCTATGTTAGATACTGCGTCCCATTTACTACTGTGGAAGACAATGGCAGTGTCATCTGCAAATGCAAATATTTGTGCATTTGCTAATTTTAGTTGGCAAAGGTCATTTCATGTAGGCTAGAAATAGGGCTGGACCTAACACGCTTCCTTGTGGAACACCGAATGACATCTGCGCATAATCACTTAGAATACCTTCAACTTTTACACGTTGCCTTCGCCCAGCAAGATAGGAGGTGAACCATGCCAGAGCAGTCCCACGAATACCAAGGTATTCAAGTTTTTTTAAGAGAATTGGCCCGCTGACTGTGTCGAAAGCTTTTGCCAAATCGAGAAAGACAGCAATACACCTCTGGCCTGCATCAAGTTTGCCAGATACAAAGTCAACCAGAGATGTAACGGCATCCTCCGTTGACTTGGTGGAACGAAATCCGAATTGTTGTGGACTAATAAGTTTTTCCTTTTCTAAGAAACTGATAAAACTCTTACTTACCACTCTTTCCAAAATCTTGGAGATCGATGACAACAAAGATATTGGCCGATAATTTGAAGGTTCTTCAGTGTCCCCTGCTTTATGTATTGGGCATACATCTGCATCTTTAAAGGTTTCGGGGAAAATACCAGATTTTAAACTAAGATTACATATGAATGCAATTGGTAAGGCCAACACATGCTTACCACATTTTAGCAAATAATTAGATGCATTATCCGAACCTACAGCAGACCTAGTTTTTAGAGACCCTATTATTTTCTTTATGAGAGCTGAGTCAGCTGGAGCCAGAAACATAGACTTTGAGGGAGAGTTAGGTATTGTAACTGACTGTGCTAAAGCATGTTCAGATGTTTTTATTTTACTTAAAATGTCTGTAGCCAGGGACTTGCCGATTGATTTGAAGTATTGGTTGACATTGTTTAGAGCCTGCTTTGGGGTAGGAGCTGAATTGAACAGATCATTGTTTTTAGCGTTGGTAGATCTAAAGTTACAAACATCTTTGATTGAGTTCCAGAGATCTTTACTATTTCCTATGTTTGATTTAATTTTGTTACAATCGTATTAATTTTTAAGATTTTGTAAAATATTGTTGCAGTAGTTCCTATATTTTTTATATTTTTCTAACAATTCTAAATTATGTGGGTGCTTCTTTGAGTTAGTCTTAAGTTTGTCCCTCTTTTTCATACACTTTATTAAACCCGGAGTTATCCAGTCTCTTCGTATGTATTTAGAGTTACGAGCTATTTTTACTGTCTTGTGTTTATTGACTATGGCGTTTAAAATATCAACAAACTCAATGACAGCATTATTTACGTTGTCGTGGTTGTAAAAACTTGACCAGTCCACTTCTTCCAGGTCACCTACCACTCTTTCGTAGTCTATTTTAACTAATTTTCTAGGAGCGGTAGTGGATTTTGGCTTATCAGGAATTGAGATCAACACTGCATCGTGATCAGTAATATTGCTGGCACACACTACTATAGATGATCTTTTAGAGCTTTTAATCAATACGTGATCTAGACAGGCAGTCTCTCTAGTTGGAATTTGGTGGCCTGGACTATAGCCTTGATATGCTAACAGGTTGAGATATTCATCAGCTTTCTTTTGTTTTGTTGAATTTTGCTGCACCGGCATTATGTCAATATTCAAGTCTCCAATGATCAAGGACGTGTTTGTACCCTTCATTTTGTGAAGTATGTTTTCCAAGGAATTTAGAAAAATATTTATACTTTCAAAAGATGGGGATCTATAAATAGCTAGTATAGAGAGCTCATTCGAAACTTTGATAAAAAGACCAGTGGCTTCCAAAAGCGGAGGCTCCGTGATACTTACTGGAAGCCCAACCTTTGACATAACTACTACTCCGTCATTTTGGTTTAGGTTCTGCTTAGAGTATGAGCAACAGTATCCATCCAAGTGGATTCCAGTAAAAGATGAATCTAACCAACATTCTGTAAATATAATGATATCAGGTTGAAAACGTAGGCGTAAGAGAAAGACCACGAATTTGTCGAAATTTGCGCGTATGCTACGAATGTTTTGAGAGACTATAGTGAATTGGTCTCTACTTCGATCCAGCCCCAGATATGACTCACACGTTTCTGGTACTAACGAAAATTTACTATGAGCTGTATCAAAGTCATCTATAGCGTCTTGCATTTTAGAATTGTTGTCCATAATTAAATATTATAGTAAGGAGGTTGTAAGTGCGAGTGTTAAGACAAGTGGAAAAGCTCAAAATCAAATATGTGTAAATTGCTAGTTGGATAGTAGTTCCGTTCACAATTATACAAAAATATAGAGATAAGAGATATACGTAAAAAGGTTGTGTGTCTGTCTTATTCAAAATCATATAACTCACACCTTTCCAATCAGAACATAACACAATTATAATTAGTGGTGCAAGGCACTTGAGTACTATATGCAAACATGTAAAAATAACTGTTTTCTTATTTCCACTAATATTAACTGAGGCACAAAAGACAGAGAAGTATACAGTTTGTTTACAGTTTATAGATAAGACTTTAACATTCAGTGTTATTGATTTAAGTACTAGTTTGGTCAGATTATATGATGGCATAGTGTAATTCTTAGTTATAGCTTTAGATGTGTTTTTTTCAGAATAAAATTGGTGCCACGAAAAGATACTTTTATGACTACTCCATGTATGTAAGTAACTGTGTACAATGAAGGAATACCCTGTAATATCTTGAAAATGTTTACACTGATCAAGTAATTGCAGTAAAATAGTTTTTGTAATGTTTTTATTGTTAGTTATAATATGTAATTTGAGGAGTGTGAAATGAATCGGGAACCATAGTAAGATATTAGTGTTACGTTGAGACTGTGAGCATAGGTGGATGACATGCCTAGTACAATAATTGTACAACCCTTCCCAGGGTATGGTTAAAAAGGGAAAGGCCCAATAAGTTCGTTTTATCTTGAGGTGTATTTTATTTCTAGTTACACCTAACAATAATTCATAGTTGTGAATTGTTATATGATAGTATATACTAGCGAAGCCCTGTTTATTTTGCCATAGATAGACAATTAAATAAGTCAATCGCCTCCAGAAATAATAAATAAATTGGTTACTATTATCATTTGTTGTTGAACAATAAATTGAACTGAGGTGGTAGAATATAATATTATATCTACGCGTGTATAGCGGGCGATGAGGGCTAGATAAGGGGTTTACTGTTAGTTGCCGTGTGATCTGTGGCGGTCGAGACGTTATCACAGCACAGTTGTTGATAAGTACGAAAATACCGGTCGTCGCTAAAGATTCTGTAATGCAGCTTATAAAAGCATTATAACAAACAATTATCGCGTCATAGCGATGTAATGATCTCACATACCCCGGTGTATGAAAAAATATACTAGAATTTGTTTGTTTTGTGTTGTATTCATTACTTAGGATAGATGTTTTTATTGTGTTTGTGAGTGGATTTGTGTTGTTTTGTAATTGTAACACGTGAAATGGCGTTATACCCAGGGATTTACTAATATGCAGGTGCGTAGAAAAGTTATTTATGTGCAAGTAGCAGGTTGTAAACAATATTCGTATAGAAATATCAAAGATATCCATTATTTGAATTAGAAGGACTGCTATGTTGCATTTACATACTTTAAATATTGATACTTGCATTACAAATAAACCTTCAAAAATACAATATTCTGACCAGAAAAAGACATGTTCAGCTAATTTGAGATACAAAATTGTCCTCATAACATCTTTTTTGTTGTTTGTTACATATACTTGTTTACTCAAATAGTAGTATATAAAAAATAGAAGTACACAAATAAAATCGAATTTACGTATTAGATGAAGATCGGGTTTTTCAAAAAGTAGTTTACAAAATGATAACAAATTGAAATATATTTTGAGTGAACATGTTTCCATACAATAAAGTCATGCATTTTTCCTTAATTCTTCAATTTGAGCAATACTATTTACTATTATGTGGGCTGAGCCTTCACTTTTACGCAAGTAAATAATTCCGTTAGACGTCCAACAGTAGGAGTATCTATGTGTTCGGGCTAGTTCTCGGGCTAGGTAATGTAAATATCTAGCCTTAGGCGTGAGATGTTCTGAAATAAATAGTGTTAGGGGGGGTCCTTCCAGTCCCAGTTGTTGAGTGTTCAGTTTCGCCGAGTTGACGCCAAAATTAAACTTTTTGGCGCTGGTAAGGACTGCACCTTTGAGACGAGTGCTAGAAAATTCAACTACTACTGTGGAAGCGCTGATGTTTTCATTTGGTATGCGATAAGCGTCACGCAAATCTGAGGGTAGATATTCTACCTTGAGCGTTGTGAGTAGGTTCTCAACCATAAAAAATAAGTTTTCTTTTTTTTCCCTGCTTTGTTTCGGAATGCCTCTTATTTCTATGCTCGTTTTTCGAGATAATCTGTCAATAGCCTCGATTTTTTCCTCAAGAGTTACAAGCTGCGCACTAATCTGCCCTCTGTCTCCCTCTAGTTTGTCAATTTTACTTTGCATGTCAGCCAGCTGGCCTGACATAAATTCGAGAGATTTTTCAATATCAACAATTGGCGACGTATGGTTTTTTACTTCACTTAACTGTTTTTCTATTGATTTCATGCGGTCATTTTGTGAGTTACTAAACTCGGCGAACATTTCTGAAAGCATATTTTTCATTTCTGACTTAAAATTTTGTAATTCTTGGCACTGGGGTCGCATTCTTTTCGGTGCTGAATCATCGGAATCCTCGCATTCTGATCGATTGGTTTTTCGTGATGCTAATATTTTAGTATCTAAACTAGTTAGTTTTGATGGTGACGGATCTGAGTTATTTCTTGGCTTGGGTTTATTCCCGTTTTTCGGTGTAATACGCTTGTAACCCGACATTTTCGCTATCTGCGCTTCGCCAGTAGGCCTAAAAGCGGGAGATTTGGTGTATAGCGGAGCCGAATAGATGTCCGTCCGCAGGTAAAAAATAAGAGTGTGTGCAAGTTCCTCGTACAGATGAAGGTTGCGGGAGGCGTGGCAAGTCGAGACTGTAACTCTGTGTGTGTAGCAAAGAGGGTGTAGTTTGTTGATGACAGTCCAATTGTTGCTATTTTGGATAACGACCGTCCTCAGGTGGCTTGCTATTTGGTCATTCGTAGGCAAATGTCAAAGATCAACTCACATTCAGTCCTGTGGAGGGGCGATGTACCAGGCGTTCACGTTATTGAGAGGCTATTAATTAGCTGTTGAGTCTTCTTGCCGATGATGCTTTCCCAGTCAATATCGTACTAAAATGGCAAACAAAGTTAAAAAAGAAAATCAAAAATATAAATATTTGTTTGACCGGCACTGACACGACTAATCCGCACGGAGGTTGAGGAGGAAGGGAATGTATGAAGATAATTGTTATTCAATCGTTTTTTCATTTTAGTTATTACAAACCCATTGTATCCTTTGTATATTAAATAATGTAATTATAATTTAACTTAATTCCAAATTTCAATCCGATTTCTATGATTTCAGTTTATATCAGACGTATAAAGACATGGGCGCCTACAACGAAGCGCTGTATTATTACGACAAAGAATATGAGCTAATCAAGGACGTTCCAAAAGAAGCATACACTACGCTGTCGAACATAGCAGAAACTCTGTTCCTGGCTAAGAAACCGTACGACCAAGTCGAGAAGGCGTGCATGGATGCTAGGAAAGCTGTAAGTATATTTCGGAACGTAATACCATTCGGCAGGCTCGGAGGTAATGCCACAGTATGCACATGTTAGCACATTACTGTGCAAACATTACTGTGTTCCGGTTTGAAGGTCAATGTTTCTCATTACAGTGCTTAGAGATATAACATCTTGGATCTCTGGGTGACGAGCGCAGTGCATTGCTAGGTAATGATTTGGATTCCTCATGCTGCTCGTCTCGTCACTCTAAACACTTCATCGTCACTTCTTAAAAAAAAAGGTGATAGGGATTTTGCGGCTCGACTAAACTGAAAACAAATGTCAGACTAAATCTTTGTCAATTATTCTACCGCCAAGCAGTAATGTGCAAATATTACTGTATTCCGGTTTGAAGGGCAATGTTTCCAGAGAAATTACAGGGCTTAGAGATATAACAACTTTGATCTCTGGGTGACGAGCGCAGTGCGGTGCTAGGTAATGATTTTGGCTCTTCATGTTCCAATAGCTGCGTGTCACTGTGCTGTTATGTGGAAGGCATGTTGCTTACCATCACGTACATGTCCTGCTCGTCTCTCTTTATTTAAAAAAAAAATCCGTAAGAAATAAATAAATAACGGTAGTGACGCGTAAAAACTGTTTGTGACCTTTAGTTTTCAGATAATCATACCATAATTTATTTTGAAGTGTAAGCTTCTTTTGCCGTCCCACAGATTTTTCGTGGGCTGTGAATTGAATTCTAGCGTCACGCTCGGGAATGATAAATCTTCGGGTAAACTCGATACCATTGGCCGTCTAGAAATGCGTTTGCATTTCCCATTTCTAGATGGACGTGGCCATGCTCATGGCCACGTCCTCCGGTTTCACCCGCGTAGTTTCCAAAGTAACCTATCAAATTCTGAGTTAAAAGTTTTCACTTCTATCGGCAGTTCCTGTGACTGCCAATTTTTTTTATAGTATGTGACCAGACGAGCAGGCATGCGCGGCTCCAGGGGGGGGGTCACGGGGGACATGACCCCCCCCAAAATCATATACCAGCCCACTCAGAAAGTTTTGCAAAAAAAGTTTTTATGTATAAGACAATTGTAATTATTTCGAAAATTTCGAAAGTATAAATACAACTGTTCGATTTTCAACTTACCCTCCGCATTTTTTTGAGAGCCAATATTTTTTTTGTTTTATAAAAAAATGGATCTGCTTCGAGAACATTTTCGTGCTATGATTTTTTACGATTTCAAATGTGGCTTAAAACCTAAGAGTGCAGTAACTTTATACAAGCGTATGCGTTAAATCCGGTAGATCTGATTTTTTGCAACTTGTTTATGATGTTGGCCTAATGATTGTCCCAAGTTTGTGAGCTGTGAAAAATAAACGATTTTTTCACGGTTTTTTCGATTTTTGACAAAGTTGCATTCGTCGCTCGAGGTCACAAACTTGGGATAATCATTAGGCCAACATCATAAACAAGTCTGCAAAAAATCATAATATATCTACCGGATTTAACGCATCCTACTCCATACATTCAGGCGACAAAGTTACTGCACTATGACGAGTCATTTGATCGACTTCGAATTGGTTTTATGGATGAAGGACCTCCAAAAGCAACCAGCTACCGCTGGTATAGCGAGTTCAAACGCGGTCGTTTTACTTTGGGGGATGAACAAAGGAGTGGTCGTCCTACGACGGCTGTCACCGAAGAAAGTGTGCTGGCAGTAAAAAATTTAATTCAAGAAAACAGACGCATTACGTACTAAGAGATTCAGCATACTCTGCAGATTGGTTAAGAAAGTGTGCACAAGATTTTGCACGAGCACCTTCGCGTAAGGAGGATAGTTTCCCGCTGGGTGCCGCATAACCTCACCTAAGCTCAGAAGCAGGCCCGTGTGCATTGGGGCCGTAATAATATGATACAAAAATTTGCAGGCTCGTCACGGCGCGTTTACGACATTGTGACAGGTGACGAATCCTGGATTTATCAATACGATCCAGAAACAAAGCAGTCGACAGTTTGGCTGTTTCAAAATGAACCAACACCTACGAAAGTGAAGCGATCGAGGAGCGCAGGGAAAATTTTGATCGCTAATTTCTTCACTTTGACGGGGTACCTAATTTCAATTCCACTTCGAGACCAAAGCAGTATCAACGCCGAATGGTCCAGCATAAAATGCTTGCCAGAAGTTTTTTCTGCAATGAAAAACAAGCGACCGAACACCGGGCTCCGCGGGGTCCTTCTTCACCACGAAAACGCGCCCACGCATGCTGCGATCAAAACGAGGGACTTCCTGGACTCCACACCGGTCAGAGTCTTGGGGCACCCTCCTTACAGTCCTGATTTGGCTCCGTGTGATTTTTTTTATTCCCTAAAATTAAAAATCATCTCAAAGGGATACAGTTTTCATCGCCGGTAGACGCGCTAACAGCGTTTGAGAAGGCCGTGGAGGAGGTGTCTGCGGAGGACTGGAAAAAATGTTTTGAAAATTGGTTCAGATACATGAAACTTTGTATAGAGGCTGGTGGAGAGTTCTTTGAAAAGATTTAGTAAATATTTTTTTCATACAAGTTAGTTTTTTAGTTTCTCAAAACTTTCTGAGTGTCCCATGTACATTAGATTAAAAATCTAAAAAAAATCAAAATGTCTAGTAGTACATAAACTATTTTTAAACGCGGGAAAACAATTGGAGCGTCAGCTACGCGGGTAAAATCGTGGGGCACTACTAGTAAAGTTTTTTTACTCGATTTATTGTATTTCTACCCGTGACCCCCCCCCCCCCCCCCCCCAAATCTGAGGCTGCGTTCTGGTGACCCCCCCCAAAATTCGAGGCTGGGACCGCGCCTGCGAGCAGGACATGTGCCTGATGGTAAGCAACATGCCTGCCCATTGCAACAGCATAGTGACACGCAGCTATTGGAACAAGAAGAGTTTGAATCATTACCTAGCACCGCAATGCGCTCGTCACCCAGAGATAAGATGTTTTATCTCTGTGCCCTGTAATTTCACTGGAAAAATTGCCCGTCAAACCGGAATACAGTAATGTTCGCACTTTCCTGCTTGACGGTAAAATATCTGGCAAGGGTGTTGTACTTTATTTTTTTTAATAAGCCTGATGGTAAGCAACATGCCTGCCACATAACAGCACAGTGACACGCAGTTATTGGCATATGAAGAGTCCAAATCATTACCTAGCACTGCACTGCGCTCGTCGCCCAGAGATCTAAGATGTTATGTCTCCAAGCCCTGTAATTTCTCTGGCAACATTGCCCTTCAAACCGGAACACAGTAATGTTTGCACATTACTACTTCCCCACACGGACTCTGCAAAGAGTCCTAACGCTACGAAAATCTAAAAAAGTATCTGACAATAACTCTCTAAAAGAGCAAATTAATTATTTTATTTCTTACTTTTACCTACCTCTTTTCAGGCAATCGACTGGAACAAGCGGAAATACGAGATTCGTATCTTAAAGAATTTACTAAAATACCAAGAAGAATACGACGAAACAGATAATATGGAAACGACCAGACAAGAGCTCCAATCCCTTGGCTGCACCAATTTTGATGGAGTTGAGAATTCGGAGGATGAACAAAGCTCAGCGGGGGGAGGGGAGGAAGACACCGCTCATATTGGAGATGATATTTGTTTGGAAGATCTCACAGGTATTTTTTTTCTTTTTTAAGACTTTTTGGTTGGGGAAAATCTTTGAGCTCGCGTCAATAAAAAAATAAAAAAATTAAATTGTAATAAAAACTGTTATATTGGCGTAAAATTGTATTTCTGTCAAACATGAACAGTCTACTAAATGTTTATACTCCTGTGACTCGGGGCCTTTTCTCGCAATTATATAGTCAAGTCCTTAATCCATCACGCTGTCCCAGTGCAGGTTGGTAGATGACACATGACTTTGAAAGATTCTTGGTGTTTACGATGTTTTTCCTTCACCCTTTTAAGTTAGCGGCATTGCGCACATGACTTCGAAAAGACAGCGTGGGATTTGAACCCGGGGTTTCCGGATCGGCAGTCGCCGTTCTCCCGACTACACCAGCCGTAATTTACCGTCACCGACATGCTGATATTAATTCTATATCTGTCGCAGCTAACTTAATCAGTCGTTGAATGAACAGTCTAGCCTGTTGACTAAACAGCGCCGTTTAACCAGCTTCCTGAATGATATTTAGCCATTTGATCGAACAGCTAAGTAAATAACTTGGATGGTTGACATTTAATTACTTGCCTAGCCTGTTCAGTACTTGCCGAGCTTGTGCATTGAAATTTATCTCCTTTTTCTGCCACCTATTGCCGAAACTCCCCAAACCATCAAAATGTCATCGAGAAACAATGATTTTGATGTGTTTTTAGGGTTCCGTAAAACATAAAAACGGAACCCTTATAGATTCGTCATGTCTGTCTGTCTGTCTGTCCGTCCGTATGTCACAGCCACTTTTTGCCGAAACTATGAGAACTACACTGTTGAAACTTGGTAAGTAGATGTATTCTGTGAACCGCATTAAGATTTTCACAAAAGTTTAAAAAAAAAAAAAAAAAATTAGGGGTGCCCCCCATACTGAGAACTGAAGCTCAAAAATTTTTTTTCATCAAACCTACACGTGTGGGGTGTCTATCGATAGGTCTTCAAAAATGATGTTGAGGTTTCTAATATAATTTTTGTCCACACTGAATAACTTGCGCGAGAGACGCTTCCAAAGTGGTAAAATGTGTCCCCCCCCCTCTAACTTCTAAAGTAAGAGAATGAAAAAACTAAAAAAAATATATGATGTACATTATCATGAAAACTACCAACGAAAATTAGTTTGAACTCGATCTGATGAGTAGTTTTTTTTAGTACGTCATAAATACACACACTATTATTAAAACTTCGATCAAAGTTACAACGAACTACAATAACTATGTGTACTATGTATATTATGTTACTTGCTGCAACGGAACCCTTCATGGGCGAGTCCAACTCGCACTTGGCTACTTTATTTGTTCTAAATTAACCTACCCCAATCTAGCTACATTTTAAAGCATTAAAAGCAGGGTCACACAGAGGCGATCCGATAGCGATAGCGATCCGATAGCGTTAGCGATCAGATAGCGATAGCGATCCGATAGCGATAGCGATCCGATACCGAGTATGGGATCGCGCCCGCTTGCTGTGTGTCAGGTTGCATACAAATTCGAACATTACAAAAAATCCCGTCGCGGATCGCTATCGCTATCGGATCGCCTCTGTGTGACCCGGCCTTTAATAAGAATTTATAAATATATATAGATATTTTATCTACCACACAAACATCTTATTAGCTCTTGTTGCTCTATTTCAGATCTCTCCGACACAAATGAGGAAAATGTGACCGAAACGAAACGCGAGGTTAGAAGGAGGGGCAAGGGATTCTCAATCAAAAAGAACATGAAAGGAGAGACTCAGTTGCATGTTGTAAGTACATCCCACTATCCTAAC
This sequence comes from Ectropis crepuscularia, assembly GCA_963693475.1. NCBI lineage: Eukaryota > Metazoa > Arthropoda > Insecta > Lepidoptera > Geometridae > Ectropis > Ectropis crepuscularia. The sequence continues at coordinate 20,895,901 of OY856354.1, read as the reverse complement.
TAATATTATAAATGTCAATGTTTGGATATTTGGATATTTGTTGCTCAATCACGTCCTAACATATGAACGGATCGGGCTGAAATTTGGAGCACAGATAGATTATAGTCTGGAAGAACACATAGGCTACTTTTTATCCCGGAAAAACAACGGTAATCTCATAAATACTTTTCTCACTCAGTTCGCAGTGAGAACTAAATTCACAGAAGTAGCTCAGCGCATTAGCGAACTGAAGTTACTGTGGACCAGTCACATCTGTCACGTTCTCAATTATCCGTGCGGTTAGACCCATGTACTGTTCTAATTTTGGATTAGAGACCACAATTTTAAACAAGCTAAATATTTTTTCTATACAAGATAAATCAATTTGTAAACCACCGACACCTCGTGGTGGCGGTCATCTTAGATCGATTTCCATCGATTCAAACATAGCTAAGAACATTACCAACTAATTCATTCACCAACAACAAGAACATTATTTTTTGTATACCCCCAACAGTCTTTTTCCCAACAACTCTGCTAAAGGTCCATCACATGATCAAATTTACATTAGATAGATACATTTAAGCATGTGCTTATGACAAAGCCAACATAAAATACATTAACCCTTGGGTTGCCTGGTGGATCTGACAGACCCTTTACTTCGAAAAAATTACAATGTTTTTTCCAATTCGCAACTAAGCCGGCTGCGCTTTTGATTAGCTTCGTAATATAGACTAGGCTGTTTTGCCGTCACATTTGCGGTCTGCAACGCTGTCTTCGTTAAAATAATACGCAATTTTAATAATATTTTCAAGATTCTTAGTATAATTTTATATGCAAAAATGGTTGTACAGTAGTTAAAGCAAGATATATTTAAAGCTGTAACTAGATTCAACTATACTACATTAAATAACTGTAAATGTTTGACAAATTAAGTGTGGTATTCATGAAATTTTGAAATATAAACAAAAAAAGTTGGTTTTTGTTACAAAAATTAGTGGTTTTTCTACTTCATTAATAAAACCTCATTCAAAAATATACATTAAATGTTTTTTATTTTATCACAGGAGAGAATTTTCATAACCAACAAATACCTACTTGTTATCAGTCATTTTAACACGTTTAATGATTAAAAACCACAGTATTCGTTTACGGGCCCAACAGACCCACCAGGCATGCCGTGTGATTTTTGTCCACTAGGCACCCCAAGGGTTAAAAGGTATATTTTCCATGTTTAGGCGTCGATATCAGGCAACAAGCTGTTAGTGGATCGCCTGCTAGCTCAAGGCCACCCCGTCAACATTAGAGACAACGCTGGCTGGCTGCCGTTACACGAAGCTTGCATCCATGGCAACTATGAAGTGGCTGAGAAGTTGATCGACCATGGAGCCAACGTCAATGATAGAGGAGGGTCCAACTGTGACGGTGAGTCCTTGGTTAACATAATAATAATACTCGTATTGGTGGACAATTCAAACACAAAGCTGACAAACAATTTCAAATCTATCAAGTTCTCTATTTATTTCACAGATGACAAAACAATAACCTTGACCTCTAGACAAAGCTAAATAAATTACAACATTTCAAAAGTGCGGCCCGCTTTTATCTACTTTTTTACCATGCCCATGGCCCATGGCTCCCGAAACGTTGCCGACCCCTGATATAGGTCATCAAACTTTCAGAGTGGGGGGTTGTGACGTCACCGTTTACATAAAAGTCGTATATAGACGTTGAGTTAGAGTTGCTTGAAACTTCTAAGCACTAAATCTTGGGTTCGGTTATAAGACATGTCGTCATGTATGGATCTGCATGTTGGGCAACCAAAGGTTCGGATGAAAGAATATTGCATGTAGCGGAGATGCAAATGCTGAGATGGATGTGTGGTGTGACGAGGATAGATAGGATTAGAAATGAGTATATTAGGGGAAGTATGAAAGCGGCACCTGTGACAGAAAGGTTGAAAAGGTTATCGTGGTTTGGGCATGTTATGCATAGGGATGGTCTTCATCTACGCATAACCCAAAGAGTTTTAAGAATGTTCATGGATGTTGTGGTAGAGGGCGACTAAAAAGAGTGTGGCTGGATTGTGTGAAAGAGGACATGGATAGGAACGGAAACGTACATGTTGTACCGACCCCACATAAAGTGGGATAAGGGTAGGCGAATGATGATGGTAAAGTAGATAAATTAATGATACCTCTTTAAATGTAAACCTTTAAACCGGTTTCAGGTATTACTCCATTATATGACGCTGCAAGCAATGGTCATTTGAACGTTGTACAGCTTTTATTAGAGAGAGGAGCTATTTCGACACTAAAAACTGATTTCGGTGAAACACCTTTACATGTTTTACAAAAATGGCGTACAGGAACCATTCTTACTAAAGATGAAGAGGCATTGTATAATGATATTTGCAATAAAATACATAGTGCAATAGATAAGACTAATACTTATGATACAATTTTAAATAGGTCCAAAAGTAAGACACCCGTGAAGGCTATTAAAGAAATATCTCCGCCTAGTACATCAAAAATGTCCGCAACAAAGAGACAAATAAATTCTCCAGCAATGAGAAGAAACATTATCGATGATGATAGTGATGATGACGAAATCAACATCTCGCAAAACGTGAGACAACAATTAGCGTTTCCTTCGGACGATTCCAATGAATCAATGGATGAAACACCCAACAAAAATACTAAGAAAAGAGATGCTGGTGTTAACGAATATAAGAATGCTATATCTGCCCTTAGGAATAGAAATATGAATGACCTTCCCGAAGTGGATGTTAAGAAAAAAGTTAAACCAGCTTTATTAGACCCTGACGAAGTCGATGACGATTGGCTAGACGATGACCTTGGCATCAATAAAAATAAAAAGAGAAAATTAACCGATCCCCTAACATCTATCGTCGCCAAGAAACCTTCATATGAAACCATAAAAGAATCAGTACATAGCATAAATCAAATACCAGAACCACTAGTAGAAAGTAACATGATTAAACAAAAGAAATCTAGGATCAGCGACGTAGTAAATATAAACGAAAACAGTTCAGATTCTGATCAACACCAAAGAAACGAGAATGCCCGACCTAGAGTGAGCCCCTCAGAATCAATGAGAAATATAGCAAAAGAACTTAGGTTAGGCGATAGTCGCGATGGCATGCGAAAGCGTTGGAAACGACAGAGCACTCTACTAAAAGCAGGCTTTCAGAGACAGAGAGAAGATTTCGACCAATCAAGCAACAGTGGAAGCGAGACAGAATTATCAACAAGACAATACAATAAAAATTTCACAAGAAAAAGTTCTGCAGAAAATTTCGGGTCGAGTTTTACAAGAAAGACTTCTGGAGATAATTTTATACATGATTTCAATGCGATGAACAATATTCCTAGTATAGTGCAACCAGTGAATGTGATTCAGCCTATAAGCATAGTTCAGTCGAATAGAAATGGTCGGCCAGTGCAGACACAAATCCTACCCCCGGCTGCCGTGAAGGTCCAAGTCGAAGACAAAGTGCTGTTGATATCATTGAAGTTGGATACGATAAATAAGTTGACAATCAGCTGGCTGGTTGAAGAAGTTAAATCAAGATATTATAAGTAAGTTTTTTTTATCCCTATTTTTGTTGCTAGCGTTGTGTTCGTTCCTTTTCTTGTTCTATATAACCGTCTGATATTTGACATGGCTAGTTTAGGCGATTCACACACTGACACGGACCATGGTGCATGTTGGCATGTTGCATGTCGAAGGATCTACGCGCGTACTTGCGGGAGTGCATTTCTGCATCATCGTGTGGGATTTTCACGCACACCCGCGTTATTGCATTTTGTGGATTCACGGCGGCTCTGACTCATTTCATTCGAACACGCGCCATGCCCTTCCAAAATCACGCACGGCACTGCGGGACTCGGTGTGCTATACCTTGCGTCTCGCCCGCATCCACTCGCGGTGCTGCGTGTTTCTCCGCATATATGCGCGTGATATGCATGAACGCGTGTGGATGCATTTTCTGTGCGTTGGACTATGCTTGTTTTCTATACAAACGAATACTATATACGTCGTTGTAACACCCATTCACGCGGTACATATCAGTGTGATAATTGCCATATCCATAATAAACCTAAACCAACCATGTAAAATATCAGTAGCTGCCACGGTAGCCTAGAAGATATCGAGAGATTAAGCGATAAGAACGCATATTCTTATACTGTATTTCTACTAATTTCTAGGTTTTGTCTAAACGTGTTTTATTTTAAAAAGTTTATCTTTCCATCAATTAGTTTTACATTTTGCCAAGTCAAGCAGTTACATTTCGTTGAGTTGCAACGCATTTGCTTATGGAAGAGCAGTTGTTTTTCGCCTTTGATTTGAATCCGTGGGCCACAACTGGTGCATGGTGGTCAAACGCGGCGTTGATAAAAGCCAATGTTTAAAAATATCCGTATTTTAACGATGTTTTTTTATATGTACTAAACCTAAAATTCCTAGATTGACCGGTGTCCGTCCAGTGTTCAGCCTGATGACATCAGACGGTGCGATTTTATCGGAGGACGACCCCCTGAGCTTGGTCCTCTCCTCTCCTGAGCTGAAAACTTGCATCACCAACTGGAAAGCGTCGCCGGCCGAGGAGAGATATCTGGAGTGCTGTGAAGCGTTAGGAGTTTGTGAGTATTCTTATAACAATCTTTTTGAAGTGTAAACTTTTATGTTGAATTCTTTTTAGTAGGGAAAATTCTTGGGGTCGCGTCGTGACATGCTAAAGGTGCGACGTTGCGGTCCCGTTAGGATCGGTTCAGAGACGGTTCAGAGTAGATGGAACAAACACACAGGCAAAGTTATTTAAAATTGTATATTTTTATTTTTCATCAATTTGCTTTTAGTGAAATGCTGTTAATTTGGAAAAACAAACAAATGTTTTATTTTTATGTACTTGTAGCATTAGGACTCTTTCTAGAATCCGCCTGGAGAAGTACCACACGTTTACTAGTTGATCTACTGCCATGCAGTAATGTGAAATCATCACTGTGTTCAGTTTTGAAGGGCAATGTTTCCAGAGAATCTACAAGACTTAGATATAAAACGTCTTATAACGAGCGCAGTGATGTAAAGTGATGATTTGGACTCTTTATCTTCCAATAGCTGCGTGATACTGCTGTTATGGGGAGGCATGTCTTACCATTAGGCATACGCACATGTCCTGCTTGTCTCGTCACTCTATACTATATTTTAGTAGTGGTAGGACTCTTAGCAGAGTCCGCCTGGGGAAGTACCACACCTTTGCCAAATATTCTACCGCCAAGCAGTAATGTGCAAACATTACTGTGTTCCGGTTTGAAGGGCAATGATTCCAGAGAAATTACAGGGCTTAGAGACATAAAATATAAATAAATAAATATTCGTGGACAATTCAGACACAACACTATCTGACCCCAAACTAAGCAAAGCTTGTATGATGGCGGCCAGATAGCTGATTTATTACTTATATAGTTTTAAATACATACTTATTATACATATAAACACCCAGACACAGTGCAAACATTTGAATTCATCACACAAATATTTGCACTGGGTGGGGATCGAACCCACAATAATATCACATAGTATCTTATATAATTGGTCTTCCTGGTGTTCGACCTCTGCCGGTGTCCCTCAAGGTGGGGTCCTATCTCCTCCGCTTTTCCTCTTTTTTATAAATTCCATTTCCTCAAACCTTTCCTCATCCTATCACTTGTACGCTGATGATCTCCAGGTCTATTCTCACGCTCCTCTATCCAACATTTCTGAAGCAATTAACACCATTAACTTAGACTTGACTAGCATCTGCAGATGGAGTAAATGTTTTGGGCAGAGGGTAAATCCTGAAAAATCGCAGGCCGTTATCATTGGTAGTGCTAGGCAGATATCCTATGTCGACTTTCAGTCACTACCTAATATTGAGTTTGATGGTACCATCATACCTTATAGCAGTTCTGTCAAGAATTTGGGTGTTACTATGGACCGCTGCTTAAGCTGGGGACCGCAGCTTCAAGTCACTAGCAAGAAGTTATATGCTGCGGCTGGAGCGTTGATGAAATTACGCAATTTTCTCCCTACTTCCACCAAAATTTCACTTGTCCAGTCACTTCTGCTCCCCATCCTTGATTATGCCGACGTATGTTACCTTGATCTCACTGAGGAACAACTAAATAAGCTTGAGCGTCTTCAAAATTTCTGCATCAGGTTCATATTTGGCTTGCGCAAATTTGACCACGTTTCTCAATTTCGTGCTAAACTCAAGTGGCTCCCAATCCGTCTCCGCAGAAATGCACACATCTTATCACTTCTATATAATGTGTTGTTCATCCCTACCTTCCCATCTTACCTTAAGGAATGCTTCTCTTTTTGTTACGAGACTTCACGTCCACGCTCTTTGAGAGCTGCTGTGGCACTCAACCTTGACACACCCACTCACAAGACCTCCTTCTATGGAAATTCTTTTACTGTTAAGGCTGTCCGTTTGTGGAATTCTTTGCCGGCACCCGTGAGACAATCGCAGTCCTTGAGCGTTTTTAAGAGCAAAGTAAAAGATTTTTATTTATCACAATGCAAGACTGTCGACACTAGCAAATTGTAAGTTGTAGCACTGCTGTTTTTAAGCTAGTTGGAATTGTTTTGTGTTCTGTTTTTGAATCACTATTCTTCCTAATATTCCTCACTTTTCTTGGTATTTTTATTTGTTATTCGTATTTATGTTATACGTAGTAGCATATTTATAAGTTAATATTTATTATTTTATTTTAGTAATATTTATTTAGTAGTATTATATAAATTAACGTCGCTCCCCCTGCCTGTATTTTGTATGTAGGCTATTTTCCTTGTGTTGGTTGCCTGGAAGAGATTGCTCTCAGCAATAAGGCCGCCACTTGTGATGCTAGTTCTTAAGTTTGTCAATGTAATTTTTTTGATTTGTTGTATCACAATAAAGAGTTTTCTATCTATCTATCTATCTTAGATCTCTGGGTGACGAGTGCAGTGCAGTGCTAGGAAATGATTTGGACTATCATGTTCCAATAGCTGCGTGTTACTGTGCTGTTATGTGGCAGGCATGTTGCTTACCATCAGGCACATGACCTGCTCGTCTCGTCACTCTATGCTATAAAAAAAAAAACTATAAAATAAAAATGTATACTACTTTTCTTTTTTTTCAGCCCCAGGCGAAGAGATTCAACAAGCCGTGGGTAGGAGCCACACGACACATCGTCTATCCCTCGGCGCGAACACGCTGACCTCATCGCAAATCCGGCCCTTATTCCGAGCCCTTACGCACCAAACTCATATAACAGCGATCCTGATACCCGACAACAATATCGGAGACGCAGCCATGAAACCTCTCACAGAATGCATCACTACAATGAAACATTTAACTCAACTAGATCTAAGCAGAAACAACATTACAAGCGAAGGAACCAAACACTTACTAAACCTGTTTGAAAAATCTACTCGACCCGTATGCCAATCTTTAGAAGAATTAGATCTATCATCAAACCCAATATCAGACGAAGGGTTCAAACATATTGTGAAAATAAGTCAACATGTCAAATTAAAAGTATTGAAGCTCAACAATTGTCGGATTACTGAGACTGCGGTTACTGAAGGCATTAAATTGAGCCTCGATAACGTTGAATCTATAGATATGAGTAATAATGAAGTGAAAATGCCTGTGGTTAGTTGTTTAATGACCTCGTTAAATCCGAATTTAATTGTTGATTTGGAGATTGATAATGTAGGGGTGGGGGGTAATGTGGTGGGGTGTATAGCGAGCTTTTTGGACTCGGCGCGGGATTTGAAGCTGAGACGGTTTGCGCTGTCGAATTGTAAACTTGTTGATGGACAGTTCATGAGGATATACAGGTGAGAATACGTGTGCCATATTTTGTAATTATATCACTAATTAAGAGTCTAATAGTTGATATTGACTTGCTGTAGCTAGACAATAATTTAACCGCCAACCGCCGGTTCGGAGGCCACTAAATTTTTTAAAAGACTGCCAAAGAAATGCTCATAATTTTGTCCGAGGGGGTTGGGCTAGTCTGCAGGTCTACTACGAAGTCCGATAAACGATATATCGGCCGAACTTATGAAGTTTCCGACCACGAAAGACAATCGGTCGGTTGATCAGATCGGCCGTTTCGTTGGATCCGACCCTCATCCGACCAAAGTCTATAACTTCCGACCCGAAATGTATCGATCCGAATGTTTTTCGTGGTAGGCTACAATCTGATTCAGCTGTCGGTCGGATGCGATCATTCGGAGTTTGTTTTCGTAGTAGACCTGCTGATTACAATCTGACGATTCGAAAGGACAATGCCCACGTCCCATACATTGAAAACCCTGTCAAACTTTTTTTGATACTGAAAGTGCATAGAGATGAATAGTGTCTAATTAGGATTGTTCATGCTTCTTAAAACGTCTGCTGTTGGTGTTTTTTATTTCCCAAATACCAAAAATGAGTTACAGTTAAACCAAAAGTAAGGTTATGTTTACTGTCAAAATATGTACATTAGAATAATTATTTTTTCTTTCGGATTAGAACAGAAAAGAAAAGAAAGAACTATGGTATCTTTCAAAACATATTTCTTATCAGAATAAATAGGAATAATAGTACTGCTCAATACCAACTGATTACCATACGTATGAACACTTCATTTGCATATAAATATTGTCACAGAAGGGAATATCTTAATTGTGATATAAATATCTCATTATTTTGATATTCGAGTTAGAGGTTTCCATCAGACAACACAAGCATATATGGTTTTATGTAATTATTACCACAATTATGTACCTAAGTAATAAGGAGCACTGAATCACATAATTCCCAGTTTTGTTAAAACCAATATAAATTCCGTCACAAAAACTTGAATTGTTGTTGATGTCCGATTAAGAATTAATAATATTCTTTTATAACTAATATAGGACGAAAATAATTAATTTTGCTTGTTTACTTTTTTTGATTTGACAATTTGTCAATTTGACATTAATCTTTGACCACAAAGATTGTTTTACCCAAAGATAGTTTTACCTCTTTGTTTGACCAATTTGGATTTGGACGTTTCGTTTCACAATTGCGTGCCAACTTTTTACTCGTTTACACTGCTATAAAAAGCAATGATAGTTTCTTTGTCGCCGTAATTACATATATCGTTATTTAAATGTGTAAAAGTAGTAAATAAACGACATTGTGAAATAAATTGACATACATAACATCCATATTCAATCTTAATCTAACGCGGATCAATAAAACGAAACGCAAGTACCGTTTCGTTATTGCAATATTTTCCAAGTCTGCTTTGTTGGAAAATGGTAGGTTTAATTTAAAGAAATGCAAATTATTTTATTTTGTAATGTTAGAAAGTTATATAACTTCGCACACGAGTACAACAAAAAAATCACCGATTTTTTAATATATAACTCATATGTCTACACGACAAATATTTTGGCGAGTCAAAAATGGACATTGTCCTTTATAGTATAAACCTTACCATAGGTAACTATCTAACAATACGAAATTTCGTATCGTATAGTACGACAAACGACAGTAAATATACTGTGAAGTTTTGAAGTAATCTAACTCGTTTCTGTCTTTCACAGATCAATAGGCCGTGCTAAACACCTGCAATCAATCACCCTCAAAGAAAACAATCTAACATTCATCACACTCAAGAAACTGCTGCAAAGACAACCACCCGTACCACAGATAAACCTGGAAGGTTGCCAGGACATATTCAAATACTCCCCAGATTCCGACTTCCAAGTCTGGCTACCCGCAGTCGACTTCGGGCGATGTCTACCCGAAATCAACGTTACGCCAGTCTCGAAGACAGACGAAGAAAGGGAGAGTCTGAAACTCTTTTCTAAAACCTGGTTGAATTGTTTCAAAGGTAGAGGAATTATAGAACACGGAGAAGGGGGTCTTATAAAGTTCACTGCTAGATGATGATACGAAGGAAATTTTAGGTGAAAAGTATTACAAAAGTTGTTTTCCAATACTCATTCTACTCATTCGGAATTGTTACTATCACAGGATAGTAACAATTCCGGTAAGAATGAGTATTGGAACTTATACTTACTTACTTGGAGTATTGGTAGAACGCCACTGGAAAACGAATGAGCTCTAGAATCATTTTGCTAGATAACGGGTTATTAAGTTAAATTAAATTACAGGTTTATTAAGTTTAAAGGGGTGCATTGAATTTTGCACTTAGTTGCGGCTGGCGTTCGCTTGTGCTGTGACAACCCTCCCTATCTTGAACAAAATGACCTGTATTAAATGTTTTGTCAAATCCAAAAGGCACTATTATACGCGAAGTTGACCTTTTTAATTTTTTTCTTGATTTCTGCATTGGTTCTGTAGTAAATGTTTTTTAGAAAGCTTAATAAAATGTGACCCATTCAATTCAGTACAGCTAGCGTAACGTATAGAAGATTAATTTCCTAGTATCTAAGAAGCTTTCCTTCAATATTTTTCTACCTAGCCAATGTACAAACATAATTTATTCTGATATTTTCTACGTAAAATAGGTTTAGGTAAGCAACTATATTTGTAAGATCTAGTATTAGTGGTATCTACTTATAAATTACCTCACAGCACATTTAGTACAAGTTATTAATTGAAGATTAAAATGAAATTCGTATCGTTACATTGCATGAATTTTACGATAGTGCTGCTATCAGAACTCTCATAAATTCTATTCCTGAAATTCGCTATGCCTGTTAAATTCCTGCCTGCCTGTCAAATCATTGTTTGGAACTGCACATATTAAAACATTGAATTGTGTAGGTATCAAAGATTACGTAGCCTGTTGATCATCCATAAGTAGGACTTTACCTTAAAATCACATTTCACCAGCGGGGGCGCAGGGCGAGGTAAAATGCTGTGCTTGTTATTAGCCGAACATCCGTGTGACGTAATTTGTGTAACGAGGTAGTGATGTGGTACTACGATAAAAGTTTGTCGATTAAATGGAGAACTGTACTGTTACGCTCCAATATCAATATTATAGTAGTGTATTAACTTTTAATCTTTTCGTAATAAATAACTTTTCATTTATCCGTATTAAAAAGTCAACGGTGTAAACTTTTGACCTTGTTCTGAAATTGTATTACTTTCGTTGCAATACTATTTAGTTATCATACATGAACTGAGTTATAGTTTCTATTTATGTGGAAATAAATTTTTCACACTAGCGGTCCGCCCTGGCTTCGCACGGGTAAAAGGTACGTGTAAAAATTATACAATGTAACCATTGACCATAATACGTCTCAAAAATTACAAACACAATGTCCTTAGTACAACTTGTCAAAAAAGTCAAACTTGTCAGATTACTTTACCAACTTTGACTCGTAATATCGCCCTTATGATTGCAATCTGGCGTAATATTACGTGTGACCCGGTGTTACTCGCGTAGTTCCCGTTCCCGTTGTTTTCCCGGGATAAAAAGTGAAAAAGCCTATGTGTTCTTCCAGACTATAATCTACATGTGTTCCAAATTTCAGCCCGATCCGTTAATACGTTTTTTTTTTCCTGATGGTAAGCAACATGCCTGCCACATAACAGCACAGTAACACGCAGCTATTGAAACATGATAGTCCAAATCATTACCTAGCACTGCACTGCGCTCGTCACCCAGAGATCTAAGATATTATGTCTCTAAGCCCTGTAATTTCTCTGGAATCATTGCCCTTCAAACCGGAACACAGTAATGTTTGCACATTACTGCTTGGCGGTAGAATATTTGGCAAAGGTGTGGTACTTCCCCAGGCGGACTCTGCTAAGAGTCCTACCACTACTACTACGTTTGACGTGATTGAGCAACAAACATCCAAACATTGACATTTATAATATTAGTAGGAATAGTAGGATTAAAATAAAATAGTAGGAGTAAAGTGACGTGAACAAATTACACTGTGTTTTGTCGGAAACCAATCCGTCTTTGCGTTGCGTTTATCCATTTTTCTTTAAAAACGGGGTCATTTGGAAACCTAAAAGAAAACAATAACAACATTAGTTATCACCATTTCAAATAAAGACAAGTAATTATCATACTTTGTTGAATAGATAATATCGATAAGTAATAATCCTACATTTTTAGGGCTGCACTACTTCAACCTAAGATCGGCCAAAGCGAGATAGAGTTATACAAAACTGCAAAGGACAGAACAGGACGCACATAAAGACATCAACGGGTTCCCATTTCTTTTTTTTTTAATGTTCGTTTTTAATTTTGTTGGTTGATTATGTTATGTTTTACTAATTATTGCATTAAATTACTTACTTGTGAAATGGTATACCGTCAGCAGCTATGGTGCAATTAAGCTGATAAAACGCTACGGAGGGGCGTCGTACGATCGGTCAAATGGGTATATTGTCTTTGAAGTGGGGTTAATGTTTAGTTAGAGAAAGATGAGCATAGTATAGTGCAACAAACGTATCTATAGAACGGCCAAAAGTGGAATTACTGACACTCGCAGAACACAGACACAGAAGTTGTGTAACTTTGTAATAGGTGGCATTACTTTTCGATTGTGGCGCGCTACATTCTACAAATATGTTGGTCGCACAGTATAGTGTATACGTCAATATTATAAATCTTACTAATGTTATAAATACTAAAGTTGGGATATTAGTTTATCTTTCAAAGCAAAAACTAGGTACTGAGGGGATCTGGCTGAAATTTGGTACATAGATAGATAATAGTTGGAATAACACATAAGTTACTTTTTATCTCGGAAAAATAACGAGATCGGAAACTACACCATTGATACCCATCTATCGGTTGGTCTGTCACTATTAACTGTTATTTTCAAAACGCGTCATTATAGACTACTAGGGCCATATGAACCACCACGAAACCTATGTAGAATGATAGAAGGGTATAAAATAATAAGATTCAGCGCTATGCCGTCACTTGTATGCTGTCCAACAGGGGTAGAAGGGGGTTGCACCCCTCGACCTTTTCTCCTTGTCGCATGATTTTTGTACGGCATTGCTGAATAATGTATTAGAAGAAAAAGAGGTATTGAAACTGTGTTGAATCAATGTCGTACATAATCAAATGATCAAATTTACCCTGAAAATCGTCGGCTAAGCATGATTTGAATTTTTTAATACCGACATAAATAACGATAAAAAAAAATACAATGTTCATAGTTTTAATACCTTTTCTAATCCATTATTCCGCATCGCCGTACAAAAATCATGCGACAATGAAACATTGCAACCCCCTCTCTTCTCCTGCACTCGTTTGGACAGCTTACAAGTGACGGCATAGTGCTGAATTATTATTTTATTCGCTTCTATCATCCTACATAGATCTCCTGGTGGTTTACATGACCCATACATTTTGTTCACGGGCCTAACTATAGTCTATTACAACTCAAATATAGACAGATGGATGTTTGCATAGATAGGAACCTGTAAATAAAAAAAAATAGAACATTGATTCTAGCCGTTTTTGGGTCTAGTACGGCAAGCAGAGTCACTTAAAAAATACAATGCCCTGAAACGCTAATCCACCTATTAGATAAATAATTTATAATAGGATTTGTAAAAAAATAACATTGTTTCTGTATTGAGGACAATAGTGTAAACAAACAATAAAATGTATGTTATAATTTGTAGTTTTTGTTTATTTCCTTTATGGCAACTAGTATTTGTTTGAGTGTGGAAGAAAATATTGTACGACCGGTATGTGCAAAATACAAAGTCGTGGCCTCATCATAACTAAATTTAAGCTTAAGCATTTGTTTGGGAAATTGGAACATGGCCCCTAGTGGAAGTGAAAGGAATAATTTTCATAATGGAGACGTCAGATACGTATTTTGTACATTTGTACTTCTACAGGGAATTTTCATACAAGCCGTAGTAGTCTACGAGTAGGTCCTAGAAGCCAGAATGTTCTATTCACTATCAGGTCGTAGGTTCAAATCCGGTCTGCAACGTATACTTTATCGAAGGGTCTGCACCTCTCGAGTATATTTTTGAGTGCAGATGTACCTACAAGTTTGTCATACTGGCTTAAAGTCGAAGGAATACATCGTGAGAAAATGGCAACGTGGCGGATTATGACTGACTTTCTCCTTACGAAAGAGGCTCTAGTCCTAGTAGTAGGAATATTTTTAGAGGAAAATCTAGTTACCCCAACAGCACTATAAGATTAATAGACAGAGTAATCCTACATAGTATAAGGTCAGGGGGGCGAAGTGCGCCTAATGGGCAAGTGCGCCTACCACAAATATCTTGAAAACTACTGATTGGATACTAATAGTGACACCTTACGTCGATGATACAAACTAAATCATTGTTCTTGGTAATTATCACAGATGTCTCTAGTCCTGCGAATTTGAGACACGCGCCATTTTAATTTCACTGTCATTCCAAGTGGTGAGGAGAGATGACTGTGGAGTAATTGTGGTCATAAATTATCAAGAAATTGAATCGTTATCGACATACGAGTGAGGCAAGTGCACAATTTAAATATTTTGCTTTAAAATTTGGACTTTATATCACTCCTATCTAGTAAAATTAATATATTTTTTTAAAGTTTAATATTCTAAGCTAAAATTTATATAGTTGGGGAAGCGCGCCATACTGACTTTTCATACGGCGCACTTTGCCGCAATCCAGAGGTTACAAACTTTTTAAAAACGTGTCTTTTTTAAAGCTTTTATTTAGTTGCGATGTATGTTTGCTTGGTTTTATGCTCGGGCTAATATTTGTAACTGAATTTTAAAGCAACTGATTCAGATGTAATTTGCATACACGTAAAATACATCTTTACAAGTTTAATACCACGACAAGCTTTTTGTAATTAATTTTTTTTCGGTAATGTAATACATTGGTGGTCCCGATTTAATTTAAAATTTATATACTTTTCTTTATAACCCTTAATTAAAAACTTTTTTGAATGATTCTTACTAAGTACAGATTTATTTAATAATTTATTTTTTAACATGGCTGGTTTGTGTAGTTTTTTTGTTTCTATAACCCAATGTTATTTTCCAAAAACTCCTAAAAACTAAAATATTAGAAAACCAAACAAACACGACTTCAAAAATGATGCATTAAATTATAATATGATTTACCTGTTTATGGTTTTTGTTTAAGATGGGGCGTTATATAAGAAAAACTGAAGGTCCTTCATGGTCCAGAGAGGCTTTGAATGAAGCAGTCGAAGCTGTTCGTTTAGGTAGCATGTCTGTGTATGCAGCCGCATCAACCTTTGCTATCCCAAGAAAGACAATTATGGACCACGTCACAGATCGAAGGGGCCAAAAGTCATCAAGCCTAGGCAGACCACGAGTATTTAAATATGAGGCAGAACATCTAAACATTTAGAAAAAAGGTTTACAGCCCCTGATTGAAGATTGTACGGCGCGCTTAGCCGAAATTTGGTTTTTAATACATAGATTCTTCTAGGATGTGGATATGAAGAAAAATTAAATGTTATGCGTTTCGTTGCTTGTTTTCTTATAATGATATGAGGCTGTTTTTATTCTAATGCTCTACTATTGCGTTTTATTAATACCCGGCGCACTTACCCGATTTGGCGGCAAAGTGCGCCTGGTAGCATGTTTTTTTAATTTTGTGCTAAAAATCATTTTTGTAAGGTTCAGGTTCCAATGACACGACATTGGTTGTAGTTGAAAAACACCACAGATCTATAAGAATCCACGACAGGTGTCATTCGTAAACTAAAACACAAGTTATATTGCACCAAAGTCAACTATGAAAAAACTATGGCGCACTTCGCCCCCCTGACCTTATTACTTACCCGTTAGAACTGTGTGATCGGAGATTCTACACCAATAATGGTGTGTATAGTGTACCTAATCTAATGTTATGATTAAAATGATCTAATACAAATTCAACATACGGTATGAAAAGTAAAAAAAAAAAGTGAATTTCTTCAAAATAAGGTTTATGTAACTTCCTTGATTGGTTCTCGCATATCGTTGGGTTCTCGGAACGCATGCATATGCGGCAAAATGAATGATATGATAACAATCCAATAAAAATCAAGTCATTGATCATTAAGTTTGTTACTGTCACTGTCTAATATTTACATTGTAGTCATTGTACAACAAAAAACATAACCTCAAAATTTAAGTTCCGCGCGAGTGTTGTTTCGTGTTTATTTTGTTAAAAAAAGTTTGGATTTGGTTTGGATACTTTTTATCTGAAAAGTCTTCCTGAAAGTTCACCACCATGGCTGAACAAGTCAACCAACGTATTGAGGGAATGATAGGGGAGCTGGAGCAAATGCGAAGAACGGATCTTTACAACGATGAAGAAATAAGGTACCTAAATATAGTGTGTGTATACATATTGTGTTTTCGGCGATTTCAGTAAACATTAATTTGTTTATTGCTTTTATGTTGAAGCTATAGGCAACTTCTACGATTTTGGTATTGTCTTATTCAATCATACCTCAATTTAGTAATTCAAAAGACACTGGCGAAGTTGTGGTCATGCCGCATACAGAAGCTAAACACAAAAGAAGTTGAAGGTTAAGTTCACTGTTTACATAATGTACGTTTATTTTCTATTTGTAGAGAGATCTCCCGGAAACGTAAAGAGTTTGAATACCATATACAACGCAGAATCAAACAGAAAGATGATTATGTTCAGTACATAACATATGAGCTGGCTTTGCTAGAAGATATTGCAGTGAGACGTAAAAATGCAAAGCTGACAGAGAAAAGGAAAGATATTGAGTATGCGATAAGTAAACGTTTGAACAGAGTATTCAAACAGTTTATCTATAGGTTCCAGAATGAAGTTGAAGTGTATTTTGAATATATAAAGTTTTGTAAAAGCGTTGGGTTTACGGCAGCCATTTCTGGCATAATCGGAGAAATGTTACAGGTGAGACAAAATTTTGTGTTTGGTAATTCAAGTTTGATAATGTAATTAATACAGTTTTACCTATAAATCATTGATAACACCTAAACCTTTTCTGATGTTAGCAATGATTGATTGTATGATTGTATAATCCAATTCTAGTGTTTTTTGTAATGGATCACTGTGTGAATAAATTCTTTAGTAACAATAATGCTTTCTTAAATTATGAATAAAATTACACTATATTTTAATTGTGGTCAATGCAAAAGTGGACTTGCAGCAGACAGAAGTTTATAATGCTGTAACTATAGTGGGTTAAACCAAGTCTTGAATAGCAGAGGCAGATTGAAAAGTAACAGCTCAGGCCCAGTTGTAGGACTGAGAAGGCTGTAGATTATGATGATGGAATTAAATTATTTCAGTTTAGTTATAAGAAAAATATTCATAAAAAAATATTTTCTTGTCTCAGTTAAAATATTGTTCTTCTAACACTTATGAGCAATTATCAATATTTTCAGATCCACGGTGATAAACCTAAAATGTGGCAACTAGCTAGCTTGTGGGAGAGCGAAGAACAAAACAATCTGGATGCTGCCCGAAGCTTCCTGCTCAAAGGTCTCCAAAGACATCCTGAGTCTGAGATATTGTATCTCGAACTCTTCAAGATAGAACTTCTTTTGTTGAATTTCAGGAGTGAGACTGAAGAGGACAAGGTATAAACATTGAAAGTTAATATAGTTTAATTTTGATTATGATACTGCCGTATATGGTGCGAACACGTGGTTGCTTTAACTTTCTACCACAAACGTGCCGAGCTGATATTGGTTATGGAAACTGCTCCTGTGTTTTTTAAAGTGAAAAATTAAAAATTCTTGTGGTGCGGTGATGTACTTTTTGGTATGTGAAAATATGAGTTTACGGTACCCACATGCTGTTGTAGCGGCGTAACGTCGAAGCGGTCGAACAGACCGTGCACGTAGACGCCTTTAGTATAGTTGAAATCTCTTGAGTTTGCTGATAGTACACAAACCATGCTTCATGCAATTATAAAAAAATCAAAGTTTTCACTTCAACAATGGCTATGACAAACAATAATAACATTAAATACAATAAATTGTCACTATAATACATTTTTATTATTTTACACAATTAAGACTTATTATTATTGTGACAATGTATTGGTAGATATCATTAATTATATTTAAGTATTTCATTTCAGGAAAAACAAATCAAAAGAGCAGATATTGTCTGGAAGAATAGCATCAAGAACATCCGCAATGTTGAGTTCATCTTCAAGCTGCTAGACCTCTGCTTAAAGTTTGATGTCCAAGGGGAGATCAGAGACGGCATCAAGCAAGAGATATGGTCTAGACGAGAAAACAAAGAAGTCTGGTCTTACATAGCTTCAAAAGAGTTAGAAGTTAGTGTTGATGATTGGATCACAAATACACCATTCTAATTAGTCCGTCCAGGTAGATTATGGAATAAAATAGGACACATTATCTTTTGCTTTATCAAATTATAAAAAGAACAACAAAGATACATTTTATTATATGATCTTTGTCGATTGACTTTGACTTTAATTTCATCAAATTTACGTTTTCGTGACCTCACGTCTTCGTAAAAATCTTTCAATGACATGATGTCACTACTCAGCACTATATCCATCATTTTTTGTTTGGGTATCAAATTTTTCTTCTTCGTGTGATGATGTTGTCTAGCTGTTATAACTACAACTATTATTTTTTTAATCGAACAGTAAAGTGTACCTACAATATTTTTCAATAATCTCACTGATGGACAATTTTTTTAGTCATCATTTTAGTTAGAAAACAAACATAAATCACAATTTCTAATGTTATCATGTACCTGTTTTTTAGGGTTGTCACTGGACAGAGATTGAAGAATTTGTAGAAGAAAGTAATTTTCCTGAAGCTTTGAATAATCTTTTTGGAATTTACGAAGAAGCACTGCAACAGGTGAATATGGACAAGAGTTTACTGCATTTTTTTAAATCACACCATATATGTATTATAAATATAATGTCTCATCAGATAGAGTGACGAGGCAAGCAGCAATTGTCTCTGATGGTAACCAACACGCTTGCTCATAATGTGCAGTGCCATGCGGGTATTTGAAAAGAAGTTTAAATCACTGCCTAGCTCTGAATTTGAATTCGTCATCAGTCCTTCTACCGCCTAACAAAATCTGCTTTGGCTTTGTTATTGCTATCTCTATAATTTTAAGCAAAAAGAAAAGAGACAGCAATATTAAAGCTAACACAGATTTCGTTAGTAATTTTTGATGACATTGACATCTTTACAGTTAGTTAGATATATTCTAGGTCCAAAGGAAGAATCTTATTTCAATTAATTTTTGCTTTAGTTCCCAGATCAAAAACTATGTACAACATTCATACGCAACCTTCTCAGCTTAGATGACAAAGTATGTTCCGACAAGCAGAAGGTAAAAGCTGTGAAGCAAGCCTGGATGTACGGCCATGAGAGCGGACTCCTCACTGACGAAATGTATGCTTTTGGCATCGAATTACTGAAGTTAGAAGGAGAAATGACTAATCGGGAGCTTTTGGAGGTATTTCACTTTACTGTTTTATTTGAATTACTTAGATCTTGTTCAGTCTATTAATGTTTTTGAAATGAAAACTTCTTTTGGCGCGCCATAGACAGATTTTTCGTGAGCTGTGAATTGAATTTTAGCGTCACGCTCGGGAATGATAAGAAATCTTCGGGTAAACTCGGGAACATGGCCATTGACCATCTAGAAATGTGTCATCATTTCCCATTAGCCATCTAGAAATTCGTCAGCATTTCTCATTAGCCATCTGGAAATGCGTCAGCATTTCTATATGGCCATGCTCATGGCCACACCCTCCGGTTTCACCCGCGTAGTTTCCAAAGTAAGCTTACAAATTCTGAATTACAAGTTTTCACTTCTATTGGCAGTCAAATCCTACTAATATTATAAATGTCCAAGTGTGGTTGTTAGTTGCTCAATCACGTCGTAACGGGTCAACATATGGTATTGAAATTTGGAACACATTTAAATAATTAAAGCCTGGAATACCATATACCACAGATGCTACTTTTTATTGCGAGAAAATAACGGGAACGGGAACTACACGGGTAAAACCGCGGGGCGCTGCTAGTTTTCAAATAAATATGTATAAAATATGTTTACATTATGTTGTATAGAGTAAGTCCACTGTTGTCTCATTATCTAAAACATTTTGGCAATTCGCCATATTTAATATCTAATAACTGTTCCTGTAATCCACTCACGTTCAATCTGATAAAACATCACGATGAGAGTTATTTTTTATTGAAATAAATCGAGATAAAAACAAAGATATACAAAAGATGATGAAAGCTAATCTATTTGAACATCATTTGTTTGTTGTGAAGCCGTGTTGGCTTAATAACTGGAACGTTTGACTTTACATGAGTGATCGTAGGTTCGGATCCTAGAAGATGTACAAGTTTGCTATTACCACAGGGCTTATAGGTGAAGGAGAACCTCGCGAGGAAATCGCTGTGTTTCAAGAAAGACGTTACGCGGACATGTTTCCTCTGCTCGTACGTAACCCGAGATAGATTATGACCTTAAAGGTTGTAGCCCACTTATACGGCTCCGCTCACCCGACAGATAAAATATCACTCAAATATGGGGTTTATTCCATGCCCGTTAAGATATAAATTACATTGGCAACATAAATTAGCAGATTACTCCCTAGCGAGCATAAAGCCCATATCTGAGTGATATTTTGTCTTAACTCTCTCCATATGAGACAAGGTCCAAAATCCAGTTGGATCATAAAGCGGGTTGTTTATGTGTCTATTTTCTTTGTTAGCTTGTGGATTCAGCGTTGAAAAAGAACTCCCAAGTCAGATCTGTGTGGCAAGAGAAGATTTTGCTGAACAAACCTGACGAGAAGAAGATGTTGGCCGTGCTTCAAGAGGCGACGAAAGCACTGAAGTCGCAAGATGCGATTCACCTCTACAATGTTATGCTGGACAACGTTGAAACAAGTGCCACTGTAAGTTGTCAATAGTACATTACGTGCCAAGGGAGGAAATGTCCTACTTTCCTCCCTTGGAGCAGTCTGAAATATGCAATTCAAACTTTCGGCCTCGGAATGATGAAAAATACTTACTGCCTTTGGAAGGAGAATGTTGCAGTGATGGTTTGCGCCAGGGTTGACAAACGTACGAGGTTAAAAGAGGTCTCGTTTAAGAGCGAGGCCGTAGACGGCACACTTTGTCCACGACTAGCGACGCCACTGAGCGGCCGTATTTACGACCATCAATAGTCAAACACGTGTGTTTTTATTTTGCAAAGGGTCATATAACAGCTCGGCTTTGCAACCTATATAACTTTGTGATTTGTTTTTACTTGGACGAAAAGCATTTACGCAAACGCTTCCACACAAAGGGAACGGTCGGGTTATGGCGGACTCGAAACGAGTTGTGTCCTTACCGACTAAAACCTCCATGAGATTCCTTTGTCTGGAACATGAGAACGCTTTCGCATTCTTCCGCGAACCAGCCGCGACCTTCCGGCGCACCCTAGCACCTAAACCCTTGACCATCTCAGGGATCAACCAGTAGGTACTTAAGGCAGTGCCAGACGTTCTCACGTCAGAGGGTCTACCGCCTAACTAAAGCTGTCTTATATTGCTCTCTCTTTTCTTTTCGCTTGAAACGATAGAGACAGCAATAGCGAAGCCATAGCCGATTTAGTTAGGCGGTAGAGCGGCTGGACACTCTTGGTCTTTCGTGACGGGCGAGATGATTCGACCCCATCTCCTACTACCATTCAATTTAACTTTGGGTTCACGTACAAAGTACTGGAGTGTATTTTTATTTTGAAAAAGGCCAGTATTGACCACAGTGTGCATGATGGTAAACAATTAATAGGTATTATTATTATTATTTTAATAGTGTTACGCGACGAGTAGGACATTATGCCTGATGACAAGCAACACGTCTGCCAATAACAGCACAGTGTTACACTGTCATTGGAACATGAAGAGCCCAAGTCATGACTACTATGTTGCACTCGTCACCCGAAGATGATTTATTTCCATGATCTGTATTTTTTCTGGAAACATTGCCCTTTAAACCTGAACAATCATTTGCATGCACTTTACTAGTTTACTACTCAAATGAATTATTAAATGGGTAACTCGCATTGTAGTCCAGTGAAAATTCTCACTCCCCTTGATAAAGGCTGAATGCGGTAGAAACAAAATTTAGAGTTGGCCAATCATTACACAGGAATTTGCTAATTAATAATGTTAGTTGCATACAAAACACGTAAATTGAATTAAACTTCATCAATGGTCATTAATTGTTTAACTGATTACTTGTCAGTGGTATGCTATTATAGGAAAAATAATCTCCAAATATATGAGGACTTCTTACTACAATAATTATTCAAATACATTTAGTTTTAATTGCTTCCCCCATCCATGATTGCATGTAGGCTATTTTCCTATATATTAGTTGCCTGGAAGAGGTTGCTTTCAGAAATTAGCCTGCCACTTGTGACACTAGTTTGCAAGTGTTTCAGCATAATATTTCAATTTCTTTGGCTCATAAAGAGTTTTTTTCTCAATGGACTTTGAATAATGAAACAACCAATTTCAATTAAAAAATACACACAGTTAACTAATTTAAATAAAATTAATCCTAAAGTAATATAATTAACATAGGTGTATGTTTATTTTATATCTTTGTTGGTATGATAAAAATAACTCCCTTATACCATTAGGAAAGTCTATACTTTAAAAAATTATATAATAGGTTCATTCACTTGAGTCGTATGTTCTCTAGTCGTAGTCAACAAACATAAATATATGTAGTCAATGGAGTCTTTTGTGAAGAGAACGTCTAGGCTGTGGAATACGTTGCCTGAGTTGGTTTTTCCCAATAGTTACAATCTTTGTGTCTTCAAATTGAGAGTGAATCGGTTTCTTCTAGGTAAACACACTCCATCATCACTTAACATCAGGCGAGAGGTGGTCAAATGTAAACCAATATAAGTTTAAAAAAAAGTCAAATTGCAAACCTCCTACTTTTTTGACAATCTGTTAATAATAGCTTTCTTTTACAGCTCAAAGTGCTCTACAACAAGTTCCAGAATTGTGAAAATGCTATCCTATTAGAGGTGAAACCCAAACTCCTTCAAAAGATGTATGAACACAATGGTCTGAAAGCAGCAAGAGATTTGTATGAAGAGCTCATCAGGACTCCACCTATTCAGTTGGAAGTCAACCAAGCTATGATCAATATCGAAAAAGAACAAGAGAAACCAAATGTAAAGAATATCAGAAAATGCTACGAGTGTGCTGTTATGCACCATGGAAATAATAATGTTCAAATATGGATGGAGTACATGACATTTGAAACAGAATTGGGGTCAGCAGCGTCATCGTCTTTACTTTATAGAAGAGCTATAGGAATGCTGAAGAAAGAATTAGTCGATGAATTTATCAAAGCACAAACTTTAGCAAAACTAAAATAAATATTTTGTCAATACCTACTGGTTTTTTAAGCATAGTAACCTCCTCGTTATCTTTTAAATTGTTTACACAAACTCCTAAAGCTGTAAAGATAATTTTTGGTTCATCATAATGAGAATGCATGGTAATAGACGAATAAAATATATTTATTTAAATATAACCACACCTTGGCAATCAACAATCTAGCAAAAGAATATTCACATGGTACACCATTTATACTAATTATTTACATTCATTTTTATTAATGTTGACTGTATTTGAAATTGAATCTACTATGGTGGATCCTGGAACAATACAACACTTAGAACAAATAAAATGCAATTTATAAATGCAATGTTTGGTGTGAGTTTATTGTAGAACAGACACTGGTGCGATATAGTACCTAAAGATAAGAGAGGAGCCGCGTTTATGCTGTTTATTTCTAAGCAGCTCCCTCCAGCAAGTCTGCCATGATGGATATAAGGGCATTGCCGGAGGATTGCCCGCTTGTAAGCTACATCCAGCAACTGCCATGCAGGTAGATACCACAACCAATGGATAGGTTAGGGTGCTTGTCACAAATGTTAGCAGCGGAACTGTGTAGTATCTCAAGTCTTTAGTCTTGACAAAGTATTTGTTTACATAATAAGCCAAAATGCCAGTAGTGGCTATACATGTTAGATCTGCTAACAGCCTTGGGATGAATCCATGGAAAAAGCCAAGGATTCCATCATCCTTGTAGATGGAAACGATTGCTCCGATTAAGGAGGAATAGTTTTCCTCTTTTCCAATGAAAGAGGCCATCATTCTGACTGAAACTACGTGGAATGGGTAGGCGACTACGTTTGATGCGATGTGCATGACCATACCGCGGCGGCCGAGTTTGATGTAGTCTTCAGGCTTCGGCTCATCGTCGTTAATGATGTTCGGAGGGTCTTCTATCTCAGGTAGGTCAATGCCAGTGGCAGAGATAACTTTCGATGTAAGCTGACTGGAAGCGATTAATCCCAACAACCTGGCCGATAATCCCTTGTAGCAGCCGAGGAATCCGTCTTGATTCTTGATATATCTGATGTATTGGAAAACGTTAGGTAATATCATGGCAGGGCGTCCAAAGAGGGTGGTAGACCGGCGCGGCGGCAGGGGTTCGAAGCCAAGTTGAATTAGAACTTTCGCATATTCCATAGGATGGCATACTGTAGTCACAAGAAGTTGGGAAGGCAAAGCTGCTATTTTTGCTTTTTCGGTCTCGTCCATGTTTTGACAAATTTTACGTCCTTCCGAAATCAAAATGACCTACCACAGACTACTTGGTCAACATAGACTTTTACGTCAAAATTCTAAAGTGTTGCTAGTATAATTTATTCTCAAAGACCATAGACATGAATTTGTTTTGTCGTAAACGGTACAGACTTTCCGGACATAATGGTTTATCCTTCATAAAAAATTATACATAACATCAGGGTAGCGATTCTAAATCTATTCGGTTGCATTCGACACGGAATCTCATATCTCGGTTTTTGTCTTATCTGTTTAGCATGACAGAGACAGGGATTGTCATTTCGATTCCGAACCATTCGGAATCGCATTTAGAATCGCTGCCCTAACATTTACTACGCTCATGCTAGTTTGAATGTGTTTATTACGTACTAGCGGCCCGCTCCGGCTTCGCTCGAATAATAACCTAGATATCAACTGCAGCGCCATCTGCCGTAGCCTATGTTACTCAGGAATAATGTAGCTTTCCAAAGGTGAAAGAATTTTTGAAATCGGTCCAGTAGTTTCGGAGCCTATTCATTACAAACAAACAAACAAACAAACAAATATTTCCTCTTTATAATATTAGTATAGACTTAGAATAAGGAATACAATAATTACGTACATACGCATGTGTAGTACCCGACGATTTTAGCAGCGTAGTTCCCGTTTCACTTGTTTATCGGCGTTAAAAATAGTCTATGCACTGTTACATACCTATTTTGATTTTTTTAGCTTTTTAATTTATAACGTATACGATTTTGTTATGTATTTACTAGCTGACCCGGTGAACTTCGTACCACCATGTATTTTTCGTCTACATTTTCTAGACTTTCTGCTGTACAAATCTTGTCCCGACAATAACAAACAAAGAATCATCCTATTTAGTGCACTCATTCAAAAGTTATGAGCGTACATACATTTTGAAGATCCATTTTTACGGTTCCGTAAAACTACTAACTGAACCTTTATGGGTTTGTCATGTCTGTCTGTCTGTCCATCCGTATGTCACAACCATTTTTTTTCGAAACTATAAGAACTATACAGTTGAGACTTGATACAGTTAATAATATTTTACTTCAACATATAAGCATTTAAAAGCAAGTAATCCCTTTATGCAGAATACAGAAGACCGCACCTTGTGGCGTTCATTAGGAGAGGCCTACGTCCAACAGTGGACGAATATTAAATAGGCTGATAATGATGATGAATCCCTTTATTGTTAATCAAGTTATTACCAAAAATCAGTTTTATTTTTATTGTAGTGCTTTGTGATATACGATGTTTTTTGTTTGATTACCTGTCACATGGCCAAACAAATCTGATGGTTTTCGAACACGGGAGGGATTAAGCAACATACAATTGATCATGTGAGAATCATGGGTTTTCTAGATTAATACCACAAACACTATAACACCTCTGCATATCTTCAGCGTACAATTTTCTCTCCAACTTTGTTACTTATGAGATAATGTTTTGTATTAGACGGTCTTCTTGTCATAATAGAGGTTGATGGCACTTCATCTCCGGCTAACTGAGCAGATCGTTTTAGTAAAACTACAATTATTTGTTCCCAGAATTGAGTGATAGTAAGTTTCTTGAGATACTATTTGGTTGAATAATAAATGTGCATTCAAGAGAGAAACACAGAGAAATAATATTACGAAATATGTTTCTTTATTGATACACATGGCCTGGGGAATAGTTTATCTATATACCTTAAAGTATTTCCCAGGCCACGTGTATCAAAAAATATACACACCGGTAAAAAAAGGGATGACGGGGGAGGGGATGTGATTATTTTCTATACTATTTTAACACCTCACAACTCACAACATTAAAAAAACAAAAATTAAAAGTTGTCAAAATTTGGTAGTATTTCCATATAGGGCTTGGCGCTGAGCGTAATAAGGTTGCCCCTGGGACTTGTTTATGATCATAGCAGAAGCAAACCGCACTGGAAACTGTAGTCGTTTAAACTCAAATGGTGCATCAGTCGGAATCATTGGGATGCGTGGTATCAAGACGTCTTCTCCTTTATTTTCCTTTCAGTATAAATGCTTCTATCACGTTGTTCAGTATTTTTTGTAGCTAACCGTGTGCCGTTGCATTGACGCGGTTTGTTCATATTTCACAACATTTTAACTACCGATCCAACTTGAAGATTAGGTATGAGGTGGCAATCCTGGAAAATCCAGCGAGTTCAAAAATTCCGGTGGATAGGTAGTTGTTGACGACATCATCTTGAATCGAATCAACTGATTTATAAATCCTCAGTTCTCCAGTAATTTGTTCTTGAATTTTGAAATTTAATTCATTTGCATCTATCTCATTTACATAATATGTATTAATATTTATTTATCATGTGGCTGTCTTGTCCCAATATTGGACAGACAACGGCTTCCATACCCTCCTTCCATTTTTCCCTTTCTATGGCTAATACAGTCCAGTCTTTCCGATATTTGTGGAGGTGGTCTTGCCATCGATTCTTTGGTCTGCCGCGTCGTCGTTTGCAATCTGGCTTCCTCCGCTTGGTAATTTTGGCCCAATAATCATCCGACATGCAGCAAATATGTCCAGCCCGATCCCACTTTCAAATTGGCTGCTTTTTGAGTCACATCGGCTATTCCGGTTTTGGAACGCAGTATGGTGTTTCGTATTCTGTTCGTTAGTTTTACTCCAAAAATATTGCACTCCACAGCACAAACATTTTTTTTTAATTAATGGCTCTATGTGGATTAGTCAATAAACACTTTTGGTAACGCGGTTTGTGTTTGACTGACACTTGATTGATATAGTGACGTGAAAACTGACGCGTTTTATATCGCGAGCCGAAACTAAATCAAAGTAAATAATATCGTGGAGCCGACCAAATTGAACATCAGTACTATTGAGTCTTACGTTTTGTGATTATTCAATTTAATTTGGTTCGCGATATTATCGCTTTTGTTGAGTTTCTTCTGAGTGGGTTTCGGAACGTGACATTAGATCCTCCTATCCTCCAACTGTTTGGATAGACATGATGAAGTTTGATCTTTGTGCAGCGGGAATAAAGTGCAAATTGACTCCTTGACGTTAGGAACACACATATATTGCTTAGACATAAGCGAGTGCCTGTTATTTAATATGAACTTTATTTCATAGCAATAAAGCTCAAATTGCCTTAACATTTTAGTTAGATAACGTTTGTATGGGAAAGCACTTCATTTAATATGAACTTTATTCAATAGCAATAAAGCTCAAATTGCCTTAACATTTTAGTTAGAAAACGTTTGTACAGGAAAAAGAAAAGGGCTGTTTTTAGAATTTTCCCGGCAATTATTCTTTTTTTTCTCGCCGTTAAAACTATCCTTGGACTTCAACGAACATTTAAAACAAAGCATTGTCCAAATTGGTCCAGGCGTTGTTGAGTGCGACATACATTTGCGATTCATTTTAATATTATAGATCTTAGATTTGCCATAAGCTCCGGGAAATTTTAATCGAAATAGAGTGAAAATCATTTACAAATAAAAGCAGCCAAGTATTTACCTATGACGTACTAAAAAAACTACTCATCAGATCGAGTTCAAACCAATTTTCGTTGGTAGTTTGCATGTACATCATATATATTTTGTTTAGTTTTATCATTCTCTTATTTTAGAAGTTAGAGGGGGACACACATTTTACCAATTTGGAAGTGTCTGTTGCGCAAATTATTCAGTGTAGACAAAAATGATTTTAGAAAACTTAACATCACTTTTGAAGACCTATCGATAGACACCCCACACGTGTGTAGGTTTGATGAAAAAAAAATTTTTGAGTTTTAGTTCTAAGTATGGGGGCACCCCTATTTTTTATTATTTTTAAATTTTTGTTCAAATCTTAATGCGGTTCACAGAATACGTCTACTTACCAAGTTTTAACAGTTAAGTAACTGTACCAGTAAATCAAGTAACAATAGTTCTCATAGTTTCGGCAAAAAGTGGTTGTGACATGCAGACGGACAGACAGACAAACAGACAGACATGACGAATCTATAAGGGTTCCGTTTTTACGTTTTACGGAACCCTAAAAGACTATAATTGATCAGTAAAGTTATCGAGCGGGATGAAAAATGATTAAATTACTAAAATGGCTGTTAAAAAATAAGGATTGGTGATAAAAGGGTAAAAATTTAGAGTTGTATGTATTTCTTAACGCCACATTATAAAAAAATAAAAACAAAAATTTTTGTCTGAAAATTAAAAAAAAAAAAATTTGGGGTGAACAACCCTTGTCACTTAGGGTTATAAAAAATAACTAGTAGCCGATTCTCAGACCTACTGAATATGCATATAAAATTTGGTTAAAATCAGTAAAGCCGTTTCGGAGGAGTAAGGAAACAAACACTGTGACACGAGAATTTTATATATAAGATTTATTTCCCTGGCTAATCAGGAATATTTTCTCTGAGTACGTGAGTGACCTATATAAAATATGACGGTTTGGTTTTTTGAATCAGATTTATACAAGACTTCAATGACCTCGTCTACATATTTGACAGGGAAAGTTGCAACCACGAGTGCTTAGATATTTTTTTCTGAAATTTAAGTACCGTGCATTCTTCTTCAGGTATGATAGAGAGCGTATAAAATAAAAAAAAACTATGTTTTCAAAATATATTTATGTATAATTTTTTTCTCTACGCAGTCGATGCCAGTAATTCATTAGAATCGTCTTCATCTATTTTATAGGGTAGTTGTGTAGATGTCATCAATGTTGGGGGTCCCCGGGACTCTCGGCGTGTATCTTGAAATATTTCCTGAAAAGACAAAATATTCTAGAATACAACGACTGAGAAAGTACCTACTGCCATGTGTCTGTCAGTATCTACTGTATTGAAAAATACTCGTAATTGTCACAAGCGTCATCTAGATTAAATGTGCCGTGTTTATTATATTCCGAGCAGCAGCGGCATTAGGATAGAGCGCAGTAGGGCGACCACCCAGGGTACCGGATATAAAGGGGTGCGGCGCCGCAAGCACTGGCGCCCCTTTGCGCCCACTCTGTAACTGGGCCTCGCTCATTGTGCGGTAAAGTCAAAGAAAATAAATGTCATCCAGGGCGCTGATACTGCTAAAACCGGCACTGATACTGCTAAAACCGGCACTGATACTGCTAAAACCGGCACTGACACTACTAAAACCGGCACTTGGTAGCAATTCTAAATCCATTCGGTTGCACCCGACACCGAATCTCATCTCTCGATCTTTGTCTTATCTGGGTAGCGATTCTAAATGCGATTCTGAATGGTTCGGAATCGGAATGTCAATCCCTGTCTCTGTCATGCTAAACAGATAATACAACTCCTACTCCACCAGGCAGTCCGTCTTTAATGTCGGAAATACACATTCGCCAAATAGAGGTTCGTAAAGCGCTACGCAATCTGGATGTGAATAAAGCCAGTGGCCCAGACGGGATTCCTGCCGTAGTGTTGAAGGCTTGTGCGCCTGAGTTGTCTCCTGTACTGACGCGCCTGTTTAGACTCTCTCTCCAGACTGCGCAAGTACCGAAATCATGGAAGGTTGCTAACGTGCAACCTGTGCCCAAAAAAGGTAGTCGTGCTGACCCTGCCAACTACAGGCCCATCTCGGTCACGTCCATACTCTGCAAGACTATGGAACGTGTCTTAAACCACAGGCTCCTGACGTACCTAGAAACTAATGACCTCCTCAGTGATCGGCAATACGGGTTTCGCCGAAACCGGTCCACCGGGGATATTCTAGCGTACGTCACTCACATCTGGAGTGAGGCCATCGATAAACACGGAGAAGCACTTGCAGTCTCTCTGGATATCTCGAAGGCTTTTGACAGGGTTTGGCATGACGGCCTTATAAGCAAGCTTCCTGGTTTTGGTTTGTCTCCTGGGTTTGTTGCGTGGATATCAGACTTCTTGAAGGATCGATCCATTCGAGTCGTCATTGATGGCTGCTCGTCGGATCAAATGGCTATCAATGCCGGAGTCCCTCAAGGGTCAGTACTCTCTGCGACGCTCTTTCTGCTACATATCAACGATCTGTTGAAGCCCGGTATCTTTGGGTACGCAGACGATAGCACTGTTGTAGAGAGTTACATATCTAGCGCGAGAGCCAGTGGGCAGCAAACCCAGTTACTGAGAGAGAGTATGATCGAGCGTTTGAACTTGGCCCTTGAGGCAGTCTCCGAATGGGGCGATGCCAATCTGGCCAAGTTTAACGAGGGAAAGACACAGGCGTGTCTGTTCTCCGCAAAAAGGAGTCATTTTCAACAGACTCCTTCTTTTCGTGGTGTATCCGTGCCGGTAACCAACCATCTCGAGCTTTTGGGTGTTACCTTGTCTTCTACGCTTAACTTTGGCTCATATATCGAGTCCAAAGCTAGATTAGCTGCAAAAAAACTGGGCGTTCTCTCAAAGGTTCGAAGGTACTTCAAGTCTGAACAGTTGCTTGTATTATATCAAGCACAGATTCGTTCCTGTATGGAGTACTGTTCGCACCTTTGGGACGGTTCGGCTAAGTATCAGCTCGAGGCTTTAGAAGCGATCGAGAAACGTGCCAAAAGGCTCATAGGCAATGATACTCTTGTGCGAAAAAGACTTCAAAATCTTGAACATCGCCGCAAAATTGCTAGCCTATCGGTTTATTATCGGATACATTTCGGAGAGTGCGCGACTGATCTGCATAACCTAATACCACCTTGCCCCTTTTTCTATCGGACTGCTCGTAGCTCAAGAAAGCGACATCGTTTCATGGTTGATGTTCCTAAGACACGAACAAAGAGGTTTGACTCTACATTTGTGATAAGAACGTCTAGGCTGTGGAATGAGCTACCAGAGTGGATTTTCCCCGATAGTTATAATCTTGGTGTCTTCAAGTCGAGAGTGAATCGGTTTCTTCTAGGTAAGCACGCTTCATCGTAGGCCGCATCGTCGCTTAACATCAGGTGAGATGGCGGTCAAGTGTAAACCTATTCAAGTTAAAAAAAAAAAAAAAAAAAACAAAGAGCGAGAGATGATTCCGTGTCAGATGCAACCGATTGGATTTATAATCGCTACCCTGTTTAGCATAACAGAGACAGGGATTGTCATACCGATTCCGAACCATTCGGATTGAATTTAGAATCGCTACCCTGATTCCGAGAGCTACTAGCAAATTTTGGGTAGGTACCTATTTGAGGTAACCTGAAAACTTGTCACATAACTCTACTATTATTCCCCAACACGGAGGTGTAGACCTGGCTAGTGAAAGGCGGGGCGATGTGGATCCATCCATTTTTTTATGTTTTTATTTTTATTCAGTTAATATGTTTGAGGCAATATTAAATATTTATATGATGTAGTTTAAATGTTTAAATTTTTAATATTAAATGTTTAAGGAATAAAAAATTACAAACATGCAAGATATGCGCGAAGAACATAACCCTTCTTGCGGTCGAGTAAAAATATAATAAGCTCTTTACTCGGAGTTTTAACATTGCCAGGCGCGTGTAAATATATTTTGCAAAAAATACAAAAAAATGGGGTTGAGGCAATTTGAAATGTATATTTGGGTGTTATTAGTAATTAAAAAATAGGGATTCTCAAAAAAAGAGATCATTTTGGAGGGACTATCTACCTGCCTAGTGATCTAAACTAAGGGATTCATTTTGCCCTGCTACTCACCAGCCTGGGTAACGATTCTAAATGCAATCCGAATGGTTCAAAATCGGAATGACAATCCCTATCTCTATCACGCTAAACAGATAAGACAAAGACCGAGAGATGAGATTCCATGTCGGATGCAACCGAATGGATTTAGAATCGCTACCCAGGTCTGCAACTCCGTGAAGGGAGGGATATAATAGAAGAACTATGTGACGAGTTTTCAGCTTGCCTCAATAATACCTGCCCAAATTTTGCTACCAGCTTTCGGAATATTAATCAGGTATCAAACAAAAGGTTCAGTAGTTTGGTTTGTACCGCATCTCCTTGTGATGAATCTTCGTCACTCTCAGTACTATCACGCTCGTTGTCTCCATCATGGTCTTCTTCCTCTTCGTTCTCTGTATTCTCATCTTTTTCTACGAGAGGCTCCCACAAACGTTCTTTTTCAACCATATCTGCAATATGATTAAGAAATTCTTCGAAATTAAGAAAATTAGACTTATACCTACTTAGTAAAATTTAGATTTTTTATAATCTACAACATTGATCGTGAAGTGCATCTAATTGTAAACAACACATTGGCCTATAACAGCACCTCTTATATTTATAAGTAAAGGGTTAAGGGGACAATTTTTTACATAAATGTGCAGAGAGAAGAGGTCCAGTGCCGTAAATAGGGAGGTGCAGGCACAAGGTATAGAGAGTACTCAAAGAAGTACTCAGTACGAAAAAGACTCCAAAGTCTTGAACATCGCCGAAAAATTGCTAGCCTGTCGGTTTTTTATCGGATACACTTCGGAGAGTGTGCGGCTGATCTGCATGATCTGATACCACCTTGTCCTTTTTTCTATCGGAATGCTCGTAGCTCGAAAAAGCGACATCGTTTCATGGTTGATGTTCCAAAGACACGAACGAAGAGATTCGACTCAACTTTTGTGATAAGAACGTCTAGGCTATGGAATACGTTGCCTGAGTGGGTTTTCCCCGATAGTTACAATCTTTGTGTCTTCAAATCGAGAGTGAATCGGTTTTTTTCTAGGTAAACACGCTCCATCGTAGACCGCATCGTCGCTTAACATTAGGCGAGATGGCGGTCAAGTGTGAACCTATAAAAGTTAAAAAAAAAAAAAAAAAGAGTACTACAGGCCATTTTTGTACCCACAGCGTAGAGGCTGGGGAGCACAAGAATGTCCAGACCAGGCGGGACTATTATTTTTTCGCTATGAAACGTCTGTTAAAAAAATTTGCCCATACAAAGCATTGCCCTAGCTAGCTACCTATAATATCTAAAAAATAAAAGCGGCCAAGTGCAAGTCAGACTCGTCCATGAAGGGTTCCGTAACAGCAAGTAACATAATAAATAAGTTTTTGTAGTTCGGTGTAACTTTGATCGATGTTTTAATAATAGTGTATTTATGACGTACTAAAAAAACTACTCATCAGATCGAGTTCAAACCAATTTTCGTTGGTAGTTTGCATGGTAATGTCATCATCATCAACCTATTTAATATTCGTCCACTGCTGGATGTAGGCCTCTCCTAATGAACACCACAAGGTGCGGTCTTCTGCATTGCGCATCCACTTTCGACCGCCTTTCGCAATCGTCGCTCCACCTGGCTGCACCTTTATCATTCTCTTATTTTAGAAGTTAGGGGTTCTCTCGCCCAAATTATTGAGTGTTGACGAAAATTAAATTAAAAACCTCAACATCATTTTTGAAGACCTATCGATAGACACAAGTAGGTTTGATGAAAAAAACATGTTGAGTTTCAGTTCCAAGTAAGTATATACCCCTAATTTTTTTTTATATAATCTTAATGCGGTGAACAGAATACTTCTACTTACCAAGTTTCAACAGTGTAGTTCTCATAGTTTCGACAAAAAGTGGCTGTGACATACGGACGGACAGACAGACAGACAGACAGACATGACGAATCTATAAGGGTTCCGTTTTTACGTTTTACGGAACCCTAAAAACAAGGATGGAGTTACGGAAGCTTGCACAGGGCGCAGATATAATATATAAGTATATTGGTGGACAATTCACACACAACACCATATCACCCCAAACTAAGCAAAGCTTGTATGATGGCGGCCAGAGAGCTGATATAATACTTATATAGTTTTAAATACATACTTATTATACATAAAAACACCCAGACGCAGTGCAAACATTTGAATTCATCACAGAAATATTTGAACTGGGTGGGAATCGAACCCACGACCCTCGGCTTCGCAGGCAGAGCTACTACCAACTTAGCCACGAGCATAGCCACATCTATATTATCTATTCTATGCCACGAGGCCGAGGCCAGATAATGGTATTTACGGCACTGTCTAGGTATACAACTTGCCTCGAAACCGTAATGATCCTCGCCTACTAGGTGGTTTATCCTCAGCTGCTTCTACTATTATAGTCGGTACTTCTTCTATAATTACTCCATTTATTTTTTTATCGTCGTCTTGGTTAGCCTCTTCGTTGTCTTTAGCTATCTAAAACCAAAAAGTACAATCATCTTTAAGCCTGAGTTTAAAATCATCAACTAACCGATAATTTAACACAAGTATTAAAGCTTTTAGTGTCCTCTTACCTGTAAGAACGACACGCTCGGTTCTTGATATTGTAGCGCTATTTCTTTACTTCGCAAAATTTTTTCGTCAGTCTCTTTTTCTAGTTTCAGCTTGTATGATTTATTTGTTCGATACATCTGAAAAAACAAGTGGGATTAAACGTCAGGTATTTTTTCCGTTTCGTTACGACCATTAGGTACGTGATATATTGTTGAACATATTTTTCACTTACATGGTATCCAATGAAGCATAAAGCCAGCAGGAAACCGACAATCAACGCTATGAAGAATTTGTCAGTATTCTCCTCTTCTGCATCAGGTTGCTGATGCAGAGAGTCATAAGGAATCCTCGAGGGCGGATCTTCTACCCAGGTCTTATCTACACTCTGAAAAATTTCATTTTTTTTTTTTTCGTAATTTTATTCAACATACATTAGTTTGCGTCTCATTGCAACATGTCTAATACTGAATAATAATGTAGTGGTATAGCAAGATAGCATGATCGGTTGTAGTTTTGGGAATATAATCTATTTATTTATTGCACAGTCTATACCTACTTATTAAATAGTACTTTGCGTGATTGTAAAACCGAAATGAGAACTTGAGAACCGTTAAGTAATTCACTTCTACGGAACCATTGGAATTCGTCCCATTTGATTCTCATTAAAGAACATACTCGTACATAAGTTCCACCGTTTGCGATTATCCACTGAGAGACTCGAAAAACAAAACGTAGAACCAAATTTTAATTTGTTTTAACAAAATTAGTTATGTAGTTTAGACGATTATTTTTGTTACATTGGGATTCTTAACATTTTAGTAGTAAATAAATAATAATTAGTTAATAATTTATCAGTACCTACTTTAATTATGTATACTGTTATTCCTTTTGTATTTCAAAACTTACAATTAGAAAGCTTCCGTTATGCGTCGCACCAAGTTGATTATGCTCCGGCCAATAAGCCTCATCGAAATCAGCAGAGCACTGGGCACTTCGAACTCCTTGGGCATTAACAGCATTCACCTTCTCGGAATCAGAACGTGTGAAGAGCATGTATTCTTCTAGAGGCTTCATGATATCGTCATTTATTTCAACAAAAATATCTAGAAAGGAAGGAAAAAATATTTAAATATTACTAGCAGTGCACCGCGGTTATACCCGCATAATTCTCGTACCCATAATTTTCTCGCTATAAAAAAGCCTATGAGCTACTCCAGATTATGTCCAGATGTATCATAAGTTTCAACCCCATTCGTTTAGCCTTTCTGACCTGATTGAACAACAATCGTCCACATCAAAACTTTCGCAAATTTGAGTAGTATTTAACTCTTCAGACGTCATTACACATATACCAATACTAAAATCGATCGAATCGTTCTTCTATTGATCTAACACTCTAACAGTGTACAAAAAAAAAACACTGGGGAACAAATTATAATTTGGTACCGAAAAGTTTTGCAGTTAGCTTACCTTGCCGTAGTTCTGAATAAACATGTTTGTTAAGCCAATTACTTTTTCAGAATCTGCGTTTTTTTCTCTATTTTATTATAGTAGTTCCACTATCTACAATAGTTCGTCAATGATGACAGTTTTGCTTATTTAATCCAACTTACTGGAAAGGCATCCGTTATATCCTTTGTAGATTTTCAGTCTTGGATCTGTAGTATTGAGACCACCAATTTGGACTTCATTAGATCCTACATCGAAAACCTCCCAAGGACCTTGGGACGCTAGCTTCTCCAACGGAACCTCTATTCTATCGATTAGAAGAGTGGCGTCTTGTCCTACTCTTGTATAGTAAACCGTGTGACGAGCACCTAAAAATGTTTAATGTTTCATTACTACTGTTAGTTTAAAAAAGACATATGATATCCAGATCGTAAAGTCCAATATGATTCTGATGCTATTCCTTAAAAAAGTTAAAACATTTTTTATCATTTAATTTTTTTTCGATACTTTGTTACCGTTCAAAAAGTTTCTGTTTTTGAACTCAGCTCCATAAGCAGATTCTTCTCTATCTTCTTCGAATTTTAGGTATCCATCTTGAGTTATCGCCACTAAAAGGTAATAACTTCTCCTAAAAAAGGGAAAATAACGTTTAAATGATGATCTAATTTGTAAACACGGATCCATTTTACCGTAAAAGTAAAAAGCTTACTTGTTTTCAGTTTGCACTAATAGGAGTACAGTATTCTTTTGCCGCAGATCATTGCTTGAAAATGCTAACTTTATTTTAACCTGAAATAAATTTAGTTTCACTGATTAATGAGCCTGAATGCGTTCAGTAGCAATAATAATTTTATCATATGTATCACAATTTCTTTTTTAATTTGAATTATTTAATTCAAAAAATTAGTCCGTGTGTTATCTAAACATAAAAGTATCTGATGTGATCTTACATTGAATGTCAATTAAGTAATATTTTTATGATCACATTTTTTATTTAGATACCTTATTAATAAATCCATCAAGAACAAACTTCCTTTGCAATATACTTTCTCCGGTAAAATCGGCTCCTTTCTCTTCCATGCAATACTCTCCAAAATAGCTGGTGAGTTCACAGTCACAACTGCTCTCTTGATTTGTAAAGTTTTCTGTACAAACTCCACCGTTCTTGCAAGGTTCCGAGTCACATTTCATGTTACATTCTGATAATACACCTGGTAGTTCTGAAAATTTTAATTTTCTATTAAATAAATCAAACAAAATTTTATGTCGTAGGGAGTGGTATCTCAATAGGTAAAGGTATCTGTGAAACACAACATTTCATGATGGATTTAGTGGTACTGCCGTCTGCTGCTTTACAGATGATCTTAGGGCTAAAACTACGAATATATGGAAGCGAATCGCAAATGACGTGGTGGTAGGCATAGAAATGATAGCGTAATACGACCGACGTGATTGGATCTCTCGGCGCGGCGGTCTCCTGGTAATATCTAGATATAGAAATTTATAGGTCGTATTCTGGTTTGAGTCCTTCGACGGAGGATCTTTTTCCGCCGGAGCCATGGTAAAGGGCGAAGGGATAAAATAAAAAATATAATATTGGTGGACAATTCACACACAACACCATCCGACCCCAAACTAAGCAAAGCTTGTGTGATGGCGGCCAGATAGCTGATATAATACTTATATAGTTTTAAATACATACTTATTATACATAGAAACACCCAGACACAGTGCAAACATTTGAATTCATCACACAAATATTTGCACTGGGTGGGGATCGAACCCACCATTCTCATAGAGCTACGGTAAATAGGCACACGGATGAAACATTCCAGACTTTTTAGTGGGTAGAGTGCCAGTCTAGGGGAGAGTCCCACACACCTTATAATTTCCTTGCTTCCCTTAGAGGTGGAACTCACAAAGAATTTTGTTTTGGGCAAAAATGCCTAAAAAGCGATAGCAGAAAGCCCAAGATCAACCAATAGGACTGCTCTATAGCAAATTGTTTCGATAGCGCGACCCTTTTAACAAAAACAGAGTGAAAATGGGATACAGAGGCCTCTATCCAAAAATTGGGATATGTCGGGTTTATAGTAATAATAAAAATAGGTAAAAAAACTTTTTAAGTTAAACGGTTTTATGTTAAACATACATTGCAATGTTTAAGATAAATGTACTAAAAACCAAAAAATAATAAAATAGATACAGTCGTGGGAATTATAAACATATGCATAGACTAGACTAAAATAAAACCGGGGGGCACGTCAATTGTCTACAAATTATCGACTTAATGTGCGATAGAAGAATCGTTTAATTCGTCGTTAGGCAGTTGGCCCGCAGACGGTGAGGAAATTACTTACTATTTTCTTGCTCATGGAAATTCCAATAGTTATACACTCCATGTAAATAAAAGAGATGTTTCAACTAGTTTATCGTTGGACATTCACACTGCTGGCTGGCGAGGAATCGTTTCACTGCTCGTAGTTTGTCTTTAATCGACAAAACATATGATAAAAGTACTACTCGCTCACCACTATGAAACCCTAAAACTCGCTTATAATCGAGCTTGCTAGCTTGTTTCCACATTCTAGCCCTATAAGTATATCACACGTCCATCGTTGTCGGTTGAACAACTGCCTAATTATAGTGTTTGTTACATTACAAAACAAACATTTTAATCAACGATTGTAGACAATTGACGTGCCCCACGGTTTTATTTTAGTCTAGTCTATGCATATGTTTATAATTCCCACGACTGTATCTATTTTATTATTTTTTGGTTTTTAGTACATTTATCTTAAACATTGCAATGTATGTTTAACATAAAACCGTTTAACTTAAAAAGTTTTTTTACCTATATTTATTTTCTAGTTTTTAGTTTTTATTTCGCATTCTGTTTAATTCATTTAGTGCTTCATTATTGCAAGGTTTCTATTCAAGCCCTTTTATTTGCTACCCATGTTGATGGGATTGATAAAACCTAAGTTATCCGCCATTTTGTAGATGCCGCCATCTTGGATTTTAATTTTATATAGTACATTGTATTCTACTGGTTGAGCACTTTCATTTGATACCCATATTGATGGGATTGATAAAACCTACGTTATCCGCCATTTTGTAGCGGCCGCCATCTTGGATTTCAATTTTTTATAGTATATTGTATTCTGCTTGTTGAGCCCTTTCATTTGATACCCATTTTGATGGGATTGATAAAACCTACGTTATCCGCCATTTTGTAGCGGCCGCCATCTTGGATTTTAATTTTATATAGTACATTGTATTCTACTGGTTGAGCACTTTCATTTGATACCCATATTGATGGGATTGATAAAACCTACGTTATCCGCCATTTTGTAGCGGCCGCCATCTTGGATTTCAATTTTTTATAGTATATTGTATTCTGCTTGTTGAGCACTTTCATTTGATACCCATGTTGATGGGATTGATAAAACCTAAGTTATCCGCCATTTTGTAGAGGCCGCCATCTTGGATTTTAATTTTTTATAGTATATTGTATTCTACTTGTTGAGCCCTTTCATTTGATACCCATTTTGATGGGATTGATAAAACCTACGTTATCCGCCATTTTGTAGCGGCCGCCATCTTGGATTTCAATTTTTTATAGTATATTGTATTCTGCTTGTTGAGCCCTTTCATTTGATACCCATATTGATGGGATTAATAAAACATAAATTATCAGCCATTTTGCAGCGGCGGCCATCTTGAATTTATAATGATATTGAATAAACATAATTGTATTGTCACCAAAATCCAAAGTGTATACAATATTTCAGATTAATCGGTTGACAGGAAGAGGGTGAAATTTGAATTACTAAATTTGACCCAAGAATAAATAATAAATAAAACAAACGGGGAGAGCTAAATAAAACCGTTTAAAAAACAAATTTTCCTACCTAGGCATTAAATGATAATTCACATTACCTTCCTCAATATTCTGCTGAGCTTTTTTAGACAAGTCAACCACATGATCGGCTATCTTAAACCCTCTAACACAGCCCACATAGCCTCCTTGAGGAAGCTGAGTGGCTCTCGCAGCCAAATGTAAGGAATCAGGATCGTACCCTCCGAGGTTAATTTGGAAATAGTCGGTCGGAGGAGCTGGTGGTCTTTGGGGACGTATCACTTCTGAAAATATCAAATAGAGGTTGCATAGACATATAACCTAGAATTTTAATTTAAAATATTCATTAGAAAACTCAATACTTTTAAAATTTGATTGCTGTAAAAATAATGTAGGCGTCAATACCCGTAAGCTAACTCACCTAATTCAGGGTTAATCCAAGGTTTGTTTGTATAGTTAGTTAGTAGTTTTGCTACTATGTCGATCGTTGTGTTCTTTTCATTTACATGTAGTGTCGTCGAATTTTCAGTTCTTATTATAGCTATTTGAGCACTGTCTCCTTTGTTAATACTACCGTATGTTACATTCATCTGTATAATTTCGTCTTCATGGTTAAAGAGATATATTATTTTAGTTCCATTATGAATGAAAATATGTATAAAATTGTTTAAATTATCATTGGCATATAATACAAGTGAATTATAGTCATAAGTCCGAAGGTTCATAAGAACGTTTTCCGTCATCATTTTCTTCAGACTATGTTTTTCAGCGTCTGTGGCGTTGTCGACTAGATAGTTTTTCTTAAGATAGGCTTCTTGAGTTTGGAATGTTAAAGCTTTTTCATTGATGTCTGAAACATTTAATATAAATTTAATGATAGTTTAATTTATGTTGCCATAATTTGATAGTTTGGCCAAAATTATTTCAAGAAATGTATTATCAACATTTCAAGATATCTGCTATTGCTATCTGCTATTCTACATTGCTAACTTATTATTTACTTCTACTGAGTGTCCATTTGGACTAATTACTATATGCGATTTTAATTTACTTATTTCTTTATAAAATTACTTACTTTCTTCACAATGCGCCCCTAGGTGTGCCCAAGGGTTCTTACATATGCACTCATATGATGACCATAGTTCTTTACATATTGCTCGATTCTGACATGGGTTTGGTACACAAGATGGTTTGCAGTCTTTTATAATTTCAGACAAATGGACAGACATGTAGCTATAGATGTCCAGGACCTCTCCGTTGACAACTAAGCCTCTGAAGCAGCCAATCAGGCCCTGGTTCACTGCCGATTTTTTTAAGTGTTCTCTACGGAATAGAATAAATTATTATAAAAATAATTTCATTTTCAACGAAAAAACAAAAACAGACTTCAATTTAAAAATAAATTCAGACACTCGACTAAATTTCATAAGAAGCTATGACTACGTCATCCGGATGAATATCAGCAAAATTATGTTTTTTGATATTTCAAAAACTGCTACACTAATTTCGATAAAATTAATATGGCCCACCCATCTTATAAAATACTTTCAAGTAAAGTACTGCGAAGTACCTCTAAAGCACTTTCTACCAAACAAAAAATAATCATCATAACAAATTAACAATTAGCGAAGTTATCGCGTTACATTTAAAAAATACAATGAAAACATCTTCCTTTTTTTGAAGTCACACACAGCCCAATAACAAAGGCTAATCAAACATTCCTAATCTGAACATTTCTAGGCCAACGGGAACCCGCATCAGTTCAAGGTACGACTTAATTTTATCGATATAGTTCTATTAGCTTACTACTAGTATTTTTTTAAATGTTTGGAACTAAATCATGCTCACGATCTCGTATAAAGTTAACAAAAATAATATTTGCATACTTCGAAGAAAATGTATACGTAACTGTTTGCACTGTTATAACTGATTAGCTTTCTAGAAGTATATAAGGCACATGAAAGAGATACATACGCCGTTGCTCCCCCAATAAACATAGATCCTTCAAACGGCCCGAATTCTTCTTCTAGTAGAAGGTTCAGCATTTGATATTCGGTGTTCAACATGAATCTAACGTGGTAGAAGTTGTAGTCGATCCAGATTTTATGCCATTCGCCTCCGTTCAGTTTCCTCTTGGAATTGATGACTAGTTTCCGAGTGGTACCCGTGTTTAGGGTGAAGTTGAAGGTCAATTCGTGTTCTGAAAAAGTTATACAATCTTGATTACAGAATAGCATCATAGATTAAATAAGTGATAAGCACTAATAAAACAACTATGCGGGCACAAAGGCGGATCCAGTTTTGGCTCCAGGAGGTCACAGTCGTGGTCTATTCCCAAAACCGTGCAATAAGTGCATGCGTAGGTATGCTTTAATTAGTGGCTCACCTAGGTTCTGGGGACAACTCAGGGGGGTCATGACCCCTGGATCCGCCCTTGTGCGGGCAGGACGTTGATTGTGATTTTGAAACACATTTGATTAAACAATTTACGTGCAAGACATCAATCAGGTGTGTGTGAAATGGAAACAGTTTTAAAATGAAAACGAATGTGGTTGTTACACATTTTTTAATAATTCACTGGTAAATCACGCGGGATACGGTCGGTCTAGTCCGTATTACGTTTCAGCCCCATCCGACCGCATTTTCTCACGACGACACGAGTAGGACATGTGCCTGATGGTAAGTAACAAGTCTATTCATAACAACACAGTGACCCGTAGCTACTGGACCATGATGAGTCCAAATAATTACCTAGCACTCCACTGCGCTCAGCACCCGGAGATACAAGATGCTTTACCTCTTTGCACTGTAATTTCTTTGGAAACACTGCCCTTAAAACCAGAGCACTGTGATATTTGCATATTGCTTATCGGCAGAATGACTGGCAAAGGTGTGGTACTTCCCCAGGTGGACTTTGCAAAGAGTCCTACCACTACAAAAACTACGCCTCACATTAATTCTCTTTCTACTACCTCTTTCTACTTACCACTAGTCAAAGCGACCATAAACGAGGGATAATTCGGTCGGATCGGCGGCTGGAAGAGTAGTATGGCGCTGGTGCCAGTAGTGCGAAAACTGAAGGCAATGTCGCCCTTCCGCCAACCTGGCACTTCGATGTACGACTGAGATGTCGTGAATGTTACCACGTAGCGCTGTGTATCTGGGAACAATGCATTATGAATTTATTATAGGTACTCATATTAACAAAATACTAAATGACTATGAGAAAAACTACACTAAAGGTACCTACTACATAACTAACTCTACTGACACTAAGCACATTTGAATTATAAGCAGACGAATGGAGGTCTAAAGATAATCACCCCACTATCGTGAAAGGAAACGTTCCCAGTCAGCTGGCGGCATTTCATTCAGAATGGCCATGTTTGTAATATGTTCCTAAAAACGCCAAATAAAACGTAAAGTGAAGCATCCTGCAATCAGGTGGGGAAGTGGATACGAACAGCAGAAAAACTGCCCTATGGCGATTCATAGGAGAGGCCTACGTCCAACAGTGGACGATTCTTAGATATGCTGATGATGAAACGAGAACACTTTGGCCACGCATCGCGTCTATCAAGTGCTTGCAAAGGTTTTTTTAAAATGAGATACCTACTAAACTCTCAGCTATCAAGGGACCAATTTCTCAACACCAAACGCCTCAAAAATATAACTACTTCCAAGGCTTTCCCATAAATAATCACTATAGTCAACAAAGCTAGATAGATATGTTCTAAAACGTTTACTTTTTAGGGTCAGCAACAAATACTCACTAGTTTCAACACATTCAAGAGGTCCCAAGGTGATCCTGCCCTGGGCTTCTTCAGTTAAATCCTTTTGCTGCAGAAAAAACATTTCTGTTATTCCGAGACTGCGCGGGTCTACCAGGGTACCTTCATCAGAGAGCCATTTGCCGGCTTCATTGGCGTCGCAGTTGCAGGACTGGGTTGGGTTTACGCAAGTTACATTTACTCCGCAGGGACAGTAGCCTCTGAAAAGTGCATATTTATGTGTTCTATTAAATGCAGTAACGACAAATGGAGTTGCGGAGCCAAATTACATCAAAACTTTTTAACAGCTGGATCCCTTTAATCAGTGTTTTTTCAGCGAAAGAACTGCATCACTTGTATTTCATGAGAGATATAAGCCGAAAGTTTTATCGGTCAGAGTAAATAACTATCCTCTAATTCAGCGTGCATTCGTAGTTTACCATCAGGTGGTCAAACTTTGACCTATAGGAATATAGGTACCGGTATCCGTCAAAAAAATACAGAAAACTAAAAATTTTACTGAAGCTCTAAACTGATACTTAGAAAATTCTTCACCTTTTAACATTTCCTAAGAAATCCACTGTATCATTAGACGACGACATGAACCACGTTGCACTGTGTAATTCCAAAGGCGCCATATTGCAGTCGTACTTTATGTATTGGCGGCAAAATAAAGAGTGGGATATCAGTTCTTGGAGCATTTCCGCTGAGAACTCTCGGTATTTGATTTTGAAACTGAAGTCTTGCCCTGAAGCTGAACGTACATCCTGAAATACAATAGCTTAGTCGTAATACATTTTCCGAATTTTCCCACTACAGTTAAGGACTATCTAAGCAGTGCCGTGTATGGACTATTTAAGACGTGGGCAAATAAGCGAGGCCCCTTTTCCTTCTTTTCAAGATCTCACTCAATAAATATAAAATCTTAATATCGTAGATACATACTAAACAAATGGAAGAGTAGAACTAGGAAGTAAAACTATTTGAGGTTCAAGAAAGTGACGAGTAAGGCCAATATTTTAACTCTGTTAGTATAGCCTTTAAAGAGGCCTC
The DNA here is from genome assembly GCA_963693475.1 of Ectropis crepuscularia. Taxonomy (NCBI): domain Eukaryota; kingdom Metazoa; phylum Arthropoda; class Insecta; order Lepidoptera; family Geometridae; genus Ectropis; species Ectropis crepuscularia. The sequence goes on along the minus strand of OY856354.1, from coordinate 20,850,913 downwards.
GCGAGGTCCCTCTAAGTACAAGGCCATATTAGGCCAGAACCTTCTTAGACGACACGACGCCTAGTGACGCCACTGTATTTAAGTCATGTAAGATCTATAAGTATTATACTTAGTACAAAGAGTTGCAGAACGAGTGTAATACTTCAGGCAGTGGTCATAAGGATTGATAATTCTTTATTGATCACGCCATTATACACTTAATTATACATTATTAATAACCGCTACATCATTCGCCATCACAGAATTTTAGTATGAAAACTGACCACGTAAAAAATTTTTTGGAAATAATTTAATTCACGCTCCACATGCTGAACCACGTTGGGTCGACGGAACCGGCTGGGTTAAAATTTGGACGCCGGCAAAACCGCAAGGCTCCGGTTGTTGACAATAAATACCAGTTCCATTCCACTTTTTGATAACCAATCTTAGGCCTGTGTATGAACTTTAAGTATACTCACCACTTGACTAGGTAAGTTATGCTCCACAACAGTGGTTGAAGAGTCTGCTTCTATTTGAAACTCACACTTGACGTGAGCGGGAGGGAACCTGCCATTGCCGTCGATGTCTATAAGATAGACATCGTTCCTCGTGTACCCTAGGAGAGCTAGCTCTTCGCAGGTCTTGCGGAATGTCGCGAAGTGGCAGTTTTCTCCGATGTATCCTGAAAGAATTTACGGCTATGTTATACTGTAGGTACAGCAATGATACTAAATTGTACATTTAACAAACAGATTATAACGACGATTAAACATTTTGTAATCTGTAGTATTTTTGAGCAGAAGAGGAAAAAGAAAAAATACTGACAGTCGTAGAGACTGTCGATAGAAATGAAAACTTTTAACTTAGAATTTTAGTCTTCTACAAAACTAATGTTGCATAATACGTCTACCAAAATACTCCTATTACGGATGTCAGTAACGCGAACTCACAAGATTTTACCCTTCCAAAAAGCATTTATCTCGTATACCCCACTCCGTCTCTAGGTCGCCTAATATGGATCAAATTTTAAATTTGTAACAAGACTTGTATAGCTTTTTAGTGGTGCTGGCCTAATCTCTTTCTTAAGTTTCCTTAGTTTTACTCTACTCTGGTTCGCTTCTGATTCCGACTTCTGCTGTCTTTGATAAAGCAGATTTAAACTTGCGGTTTTCTCCGGTACCTCTGTTATTCTGAGAGCTGGCAGCAAATTTTGGATAGGTATTTGAGGCAAACTGAAAACTGGTCACATAGCTGTTCTAATATACCTTAACACGGAGGTGAAGACCTGGCCGGAGAGTAGCGGGGTATGATAGGAGAACTGAGGTATGTAACAAGTTGTCTGCTCATGCGCGGTCCGAAGGGGGGGTCACAGGGGACATGACCCCCTCCCCAAATCACAAAAGTTAAATTACAAACCTACAGATATTCAAAATATCTATTAGTAGATATATAAACTATTTTTTAACGCGGGAAAACAACTGGAACGGCAACTACGCGGATAAAATCGTGGGGCGTTCATTTTTATTATATTTCTACTCGTGACCCCCCCCCAAAAATCGGAGGTTGTCTACTGGTGACCCCCTCCAAAATTCGAGTCTAGGACCGCGCCTGTGTCTGCTTGCCTCAAATACCTACCCATAATTTGCTGCCAGCTTTCGGGATTTGTGAATCGCTAGTAGTTTATGTTACCTGTGTTATCACAGTTGCAAATGACTCTATCCTCCCTGATAGAACAGATGCCTCCGTGCTCGCAAGTGTTGGGTCTCGTACAAGGATCCACGTACCGACAGTCGTCTATTGCTACTTCACCCACCACGCGTTCTGTATTTATGACGAATCTGTGAAAACGACTAATATATGTAGACTATACCTTATACTACGGTTTCCAATATAAAAAACAAAATGCAATTTCAAGTTTTGTTCCTATAACTACAGCATCTTCTAGAATAATACTGAGTACCATATAAATATGGTTATATTAAGTCACAAACCAAAAGAATAAAATAAAAGATGGGGGATCATCAATCTTGAAGTATATAGTAATGCCATCAGGGATTAGAACTTCAAGATGGCCATTAAATATTGCAACGCGGCGGTGATCGAGGATCTTACCCGCGGGGAAGCTTTGGAAAAAAATAGACAAAGAGTTTAGAAATAGGGACAAATTATGAATTACCTATTCAATATTTCCTGCATGGATTTGGACGTTTTTTTACATTGATCTTATTACTCGTACTAACGTTTCGTAAAAAATGTAATAGCTCAATATAAATAAAACATTTCTATTCTCCATGTAGGTACCTACCTACATGGAGAATAGATTATTTATAAGGTAAAAAAACAATTCAACTCGTAAGTTCCGGAAAAAAGTTTAGACTGTAATCTGAAAGATCCGTTCGAACTTCAAGAATTTCAAAGACTCATAAAAACAAGAAATTAGTTTCCAAGTTATAACGAACTGCGAACTTAGACACCGTAAGGCATACGATTTCGACCATTACTAGTCGTTAGTACCATTAAAGATACATTTTATAGCACTGTGTATAAAATATGACTCGATCTTCTAAAACTTTGTAAGATCCGTCTGTAATTAACATCCTGACCTTTCGAACAGAGAAAATACATATGCCCGTCAACGTCGTTGAGTTTCTAAAACTATTAATTAATAAATGACCGAATATATATGCTGGTTTAATAGGATTTGAATTAAAATAGGCTAATTACAATAATTATTAATAACATCACCGTAAAAGCAAACAGTATTCGTAATTAACTTATTTAACAATTGATAGCTAACCACACATATTTTATGTGAAAATGAAATAAGTAAGAAAGAAGTATATTTTCTGCCATACACGTATCTCAAATTAGAGCAGTATTTTTTAAGTTAGCTCCGAATTTTGAGTAGGTACCTAGGACCTAGGTACTATTCATAGGCATGTCTGAGGAGCAAATTCGATTCATCATTTGCGTAATATCAATTTTTGTTTATTTTTACTATTTGTTTTATAATAATCAACCACTTATTATATCTCGTAATCATTAGTCTAAGTTTTTTGGTTAACATAGTTATAAAATCAATAAGCCATTACTTATCACGGTTGTCAGTTTTAGTGCTATCGACTTTTTAATGTATATGTGTCCTGCAAACGTTACTTTGCCTAACCTAATATTATTAACTGTTAAAGTAATGCGATACGTCATATAAATATTACTTCTTCACGTTAATCAACGACAGCTAAAATATTTAGATATTGTTCGTACAAAATTAGTACAAAATGTTGGCTTCAATAATTTAAAAATGGGACAAATCGGTGAAAAACCCTTAACAACTTATTCTCATGTCTACCAAATGGACAGCGATTTTGTTAAAATTGGTTGAACATTTTCGGAGGAGTAGGTACGATCATAAATTGAAATTTTTAAGTATATGTATGACTCCCGCGGTTACACCCGCTTAGTTCCGGATCCCGTAATTTTACCGGGATAATATGTTTTCCAGACTATACCTAATCTATCTATGTATCAAATTGCATCCAGATCCCTTCAGCAGCTTTTACTTGAAAGAGTAACAAACATCATTACATACAAGACAACTTTCGCATTTATAAAACTAGTAGAATAGGTAGACCTCTCTATATATGACGCTGATAGATCCAAGAATATGAGAAATTGTAACTGAGTATATTCCTTGAAAAACGCTAGATGGTTTTACGTCCGTTTGTCAGTTCTTTTTACCTTGGCTCAATGAGAAGTCCGTTGATCTTGATGTTCCTCATGCAACCGATGAGTCCGAGATTGGCGGACTTGAGGCCACTTCCAATTACGATCTTATCTTGCAGCTCAAAGTCCAGTCCTGAGTAAAATACATGTATTAACAGTTTTAATACTAATGAAAAATTGCAGGTTTTTTTGTTAGTTAACTATGACAGTATTTATTTCTATCGACATAATATACATACATAGAAATCTTTATTGAACTTAATTTAAAAAGTAAACAAGAGTTACTTATAACAAAACAAAATAAAGTAGCCATTGGCGACCTTATCACTAAAAGCGATCTATTCCAGACCAAATGATGTAATATGGAGAGTTGTGTTTTCATCATCCGATTTAATAATATGCTTACAAATGTTCTCTTTGTTGGTAAGATCGAATGAAACATTCAATTTCGCTATCGTGAACGCGTAGGTATGTATCTCGCCTGTAGGTACCTCTAGTATTTTTCTAAGTGCATTTGAACGATACGCATATTTCTCATCACTACTTTGATGGCTTTGGTGGTGAAAAAATTATTGTGAGGAAACTGGCGTCTTCCGAGAACGACATCTTTCGTCGAGGGCATATATTTTAAATCAACCCACACTTGGCCAGCGTCGTGTATTTATAGCCTAGATTATCTCCTTGTCAGAGTAGGCCCTGAGTCCCAGGCCCCAGCAGTCCCAGACATAGAATGGGCTGCTTATGGTTTTGCTCTTTGTTCAAGGGCATATAGAAATTGTTAAGAACATTTTATGGATGTTAAAACAATCTTACACTTACAAATAAAATTCTCTTTCAACAAAATTGATCAAACTTGAAGTTCTGGTAATTCTGTCTAATGAGTGATTTCTTGTCTCTCGGATAAAACAACCTATAACACCCTTGAGTGATTTGATACATTTGCTTATTCTGGGTTCAAATGGTTGCTTATTGAATAAAAATAATAATTGTAATTTTAAGTCTTAATTGTTTACCATCAAATATTGTCAAGAAATCCGCTTACCAAACATCTGTGCATGTTTATTATGATAGTCCACTGTGAGTTTGATCCTGCCTTTTCTATAGTCCAGTTCGACGGTGTGCCAATCATTGCTAACATTAAACTTCACTGATTTTAGCACCGTCACGTTCTTCCCTACGTCTGGTACCAACTCGAATCGAATCTCTTCTTTCACCATTCGCACCTGAAACATGACTATGGTCTTCATCTCATGGACCTTAAACGTTTTTTTAACTATTATAGGTTTACACTTGACTGCCGTCTAGTCTGATATTAAGTGACAATGGAGCGTGCTTATCTCTAGACTAGCGGCCCGCTCCGGCTTCGCTCGAATAATAACCTAGATATCAACTGCAGCGCCATCTGCCGTAGCCTATGTTACTCGGGAATAATGTAGCTTTCCAAAGGTGAAAGAATTTTTGAAATCGGTCCAGTAGTTTCGGAGCCTATTCATTACAAACAAACAAACAAACAAACAAATATTTCCTCTTTATAATATTAGTATAGAAAAAACCGATAGTGATAGTCAAAAACAAAAAATATGTACATATATTATATTATTCACTCATTTAATCATCTTCTTAATCTCTAAGTTTTTTACAACATAAATATAAAAAATATAAACATTATAAAAAACTTAAGATTCCACCCCGATTCCACCTAGTCTTGTCGCCACAAACTACCACTAGAGTGTATTTAAAAAATGCGGGAGCCAGAAGCTCAAAGGAGGTCCTGAGTGGAACGATCGCAGGCCGAGTATGGAGAAGCAGCTCAGGGCTGACCGCAGAGCTTCTGGCGGGAGCCCACCCGGAGTCAAAAAGTGCACCATATTATGTCTTAGGTGTAATTAATATTTTGTAATTGTAATTTTGAATACCTACATAGGTACATAACAGTATGTGTAATGAGAGTGATTATATTTTATAAAAAAATTCGTGTCAAAATAGTAAACACTATTACATTGTTTCCTTTTTCATTTCTTTCTACATTTTTAGCCAAGGGCCTGCAGTTACACTTAAGTTTAGCCGGCTAAAGATAGAAGGAACTAACATTAACACCTCCTTGAAAATAAACCTAAGTTTAGCCGGCTAATCACACCCACCTTTAGCCGTAACATATATAAATTACGGGTCATGTTGTTTATCCACGATGGACTCCTAAACTACTAAACCGATTTTAATCAAAATTGCACATCGTGTGTAGTTTGATCCAACTTGAAAGATAGAACAGTTTTTATTTCGATTAATAAGTAATCGATACATGACAATATCAAAGCGAAGCTGGAACTGGTCGCTAGTTTTATATTAAAAAATACTAGAAGTCATCTCTTTTATAACTCAAAAGTTATTTTTTAAGTTTAAATTATTTGGTTTAAATGTACAACACTACGTCATGATGTCTAGACAAGACCGGTTCATTTACATTAATTAACAATTAACTCATCATTTGCAAATATAATACAGGATATAATTTAATCTAATATAGTTAAGGTCATTAGACATAAAATGTGTTGTTTATGGCAACAAAATCATATATCGTAAAAATAATTTTACAAGGCAGTTATTGTATTTACCATAATTTACATTATATTTTTTGTATAATAATAAATTTGCATTGCTTTGTAGTTTAATATCTATATGTGCAAATTGATTTATACTCAGAATTATATATTTTAAGAGTTTATACTGGTTACCGAGACGTATTAATGTATTAAGAGATTAAATTTGACCAGACCTTCACTGAAATAGTATTTTTTTGTGTAAAATAATACATGTAAAATATTCATTTATAACAGACATGTTTTGCGATCAGAAAAATCCAAAATTCAGAACTTAAACTTTTATAATATTTGTATTGTTCCAACGGTGAGTAGACTTCATTTATATTTTTAAGAGTTAGGAGATAAGCCACAAGTATAGGTAAGATGGGGAGCAGGATGCTATTAATGGTCGAAAAAAAATTATACGGCTAAAATAAAATGACATACGACTGCTAATACGGAAATAATTTTAAATCTAACGAAAATTTACATAGACATTATCTGATAATTATTTTTAGATCAAGCATTCATTATAAATAAATATAACAGTAACATAATACATTCATCTATCATTATGTATATGTGTAATTAATTTCAATGCAACTACAGCTAAAGTTTGTTTTGATTTCTCAATAACAATTTTCCTTGATTTAATCATGTTCAACACAACTCGTTTCTGATTATCATACAACTTACCTCCCAATAGCCTTGGCCAGATGTTATCTGGCTGTAAGCGAGCACTGCCATATTCTTGCTAGTTTTAAAATCAAATATCAGGTTTATACTCAAGCTTTGATTTAGCGGCCACCAAATATGGGACGTTGCAAACGGATAGGTAATCGGTATCACTTCTATATCTATATCCTCAAACTCCGCGTCCAAAGCCCCGATGTAATGTACTTTAGGATTGTGCTGTTTTAACTCGTAAAGTATTGAAACATCGTTGTAATAAACGTATTTAAGATTCCCAGCAAAGTTGTTAAAGGACTTCAATCCTTTCATTTTATGGAGGTCAGGTCCGCCGCCGATGTAAATTTCTGGGTCTATGCAAACATATTTAGCATCTCCTGACAATTCATACGCTTCTATTATGTCATCTAGATAAACTACGACTGTGTTCTCTAGTAAGATAACTGTTAGATTATGCCACATATTGTTGTTGACCCTCTCGCCCAAATAGTCTTCTACCGGTCCGTCGCCTAAGTCTATTTGTATTGCCACTTTTTCTTGGTGTATAGAGAGAGCGATGTAATGGTTTTTGTCGTCAATTTGTCCACTGGCATAGAATAATGCTGAGTCGTCGAACCTTGTCTGGGAATGAAGCAAAAGGGAAGAAATTAGAGGTCATCGCGTTTTTGTTTATTAAATATTTCCTTTACCCTTTAATATTTATGGAGTGTTGTCAGTTATTGTAATATATCAAATTCGCTAGTTCACTGTAGCCGCAGAGTTTACCAATCAGCATTAACATCTTAATTGACAAAAATTTAATTGGTTTGCTAAAATATCATGCATATTGGCGTATTTTATTTCTTGTGAAATCACAATAACAAAAACTTGATGACCTGTTTAATTCAGTTGCAATCAAGTGTTGTGAATTCGGAATCCTGACACCCAAACAACCTTGAGTTGTGTTTTCAAAAAATCTAAACGCACTTTAACGCGACTGGGTTTTGTCAGCATTGACTTTTGATTGCAATTTATGAGCCATTTACTCCACGAAATGGTTGCTTACTACTTATGTGTAAATTTGATCTAGGTGCTATAATAATCTTGTATCGTATTTACGGTTACGTAAGCTGAGTCAAGTCTGTTCGCGAACAAACCTATTTTATCTAAATTATTTATGTAAAATCAAACCGAAGAAGAAGCATGCAACTTACCAAAATCTAACCGTTTTGTTCCCCTACTTTAAATGTTTTTATTTCATATCATACGTTATGTTTAACGCAGTTATGCAATTATGCAGTGAACTAGAGTTACCTAGGTAAAGATAAAAAACATACTAACAATATACAAACAACGGTTTAGTTTCGACCGAGAATATCGGTTTTGTTATTTTAAATAACTCTAGGTATTTCCTTGGTTTCATCAGTTCCAGAATTTATTAATATTGCAAGTATGATTACGATCTAGCAAGGCTCGGTAAGAGGATATCTTGTGTACTGTGTAATAACTAACTATACTTCCGTAACTTGTATAATTCGGGACATGACGCGCAAGCCGGAACTTCGAGTCTCGAGATATCATAAAAATCTGATTTTATTGATGAACTTAATTACTTGCTTGGCTTACATTCTGGTTGGTTGGTTACTTGTAAGTTTGTTTGAATCGTTTGAGATGGTAAGTGGATACTATGGCCTGGAATTAATCGAAAATTTTGTGGAATGTGTGAATGATTTCACTGTAGAAGGGTTTAAGTTACCTTTAGTAAGTGCGTATTTAGTTATGTTACTGTGTGGCTATGATAGAATAGGTGAAACACAGATTACTGAAACAACAGTTGTTTCAGTAATCTGTGAGGTGAAACGACATCTTGTATTGAGTAATAAAACCGTTTGATAAATGTGAAAAGAATATAACCTCGGCAACCAACCTTGTTTATCAAGATCGATCTGAAAGCATTCAAATATTCCAAAAAAAAAATATTTTAGTGCTGCTCGACGGAAAATAAGTTACAAAGATGGTTTTAATTAAGAAAACGTTTGTTATTCTTTTCTTTATTGTCAACTAAACGTATTTAAGATTAAGTAATTTGTAAAAAATGTATTTAATTATTATAGACTACAGGCCCGTGAACAAAATTTACGGGTCAAATGAACCAGCAGGAGACCTATGTAGGATGATAGACGGGTACAAAATAATAAGATTCAGCACTATGCCGTCACTTGTAAGCTGTCCAACCGAGTGCAGGTGAGAATTCAAAAGTGCAAGTAGAGTGGGTACATTTTGGTCATTTGTTTCTGTACGGCATTCTTACCATCCAATAGATCCATGAAAAATAATGAGAAAACGCGTAGTGCCGTACAAAAATAGTGGTCCACGAAGTCGGAAACATTATTGATAATCCGGAAATTTTGAGGGAAAATTTGGTCATTTGATACAGTGCGGCATCGATTCCATACAGTTGCAATACCTCTTCTAACCCATTATTCCGCAACGCCGTACAAAAATAATGGTCCAAGAGGAAATGATCTGGGGTTCAACTTCCTCTTTTCAGTGATCCGGAGGGGTGATTTGACACATCGTAAAATTAATTTATTCCGAAAGTATTTTGTGCATAGATACAAATTTTATACGTGCCGTACATTTTTGTTAGTCCAATAGTCAGTAAATCGCAATAAACCTCCAGAACATTGCATATGACGAAATGTACTTTAGGGTGATAGTTGGTACGATTTTTTAACGGCATTCTGATAATTTATTTCAATTTAATATATGTCTAAGAAAAGTTAATGCCGTACAAATCTGAAAGTTCATATTAAAGGCCCGTAAAAATAGAATTTAACTTTTAAATTTTCGATCCAAATTTATTTTCTATAAGGTGTATGATCACTTACTGAGCATAAAATCACGAAATGTTGACAGATTCAGGTGGATCTTTAAGCGTCATCTTGAAAAAACGTTGTCTCGGGCACTATATGTACTTTAGGGCAAAAATTATTGAAGTCATTGTTGTAGAAAATATAATTTTACACCCTTTGTTGCCCAAAACTTATTTGTTAAAAGTACCTACCGTTTACGGCTCGTTTAGTGAACCGGGTTTTCTATCGCCGATATGCCGATAACTCTTGAGATATTTAGATAAATAAGACGCATCAATCCATGTTTAAAGACCAGTTTATTCTCTACAACTTTTGCCAAAATTGTTTTTTTAAAGTCTGTGCTTTTTGAGTTAAAAGAAGTTTAATGTTGAACGCATCACTATATTGCCATAGCTAACATACACCTCATCGGCATGAAAAACCTGATCTATTTATTTACTTATTCTTTATCAAAGTTTTCATCGTCTATAATAACCCACCACAAACAAAACTATTGTTTATTTTAATACGGTTTATAATATTTTTGGCGGAATAACAGATTTTGAACGTCTTATAAATCAAAACGTATGGACATTACAAAAAAAAACGCTTTACTAAAGTTGTAGAAAATAAACTGATCTTTAAGAATAGTTCAATGCGTTTTATTGATTAATCAAATATTTCAAGAGTTATCGGCCGTGATAGAAAAATCGGTATTTTAAATGGGTCATAAATCGCAAACGGTACGTTTCACAAAAAAGTTTTCTCGGCACAAAAAGTGTAAAATTTTATTTTCTACAATAGTTAGCTCAATAATTTTTGCCTTAAAGTACATAGTTTCTGAGTTTCCAAGTTTCTAACTAAGTGGTACATATTTTGTTTGATTAAGGGTTAAAATGTACGGCATTATTTTTTTCAAATTTATTTACGTGAATACTATTTAAAACAATGATAATATGTTGAACTTTGCTATAGTTAATAAATCTATGGTTATTCAAATAAATGAAAACTTGCATGTTTTGTATTCCTCTGTAACTTTTTTTAGAACACTTTCTTTTGTACGGCATTATTATACAACAATAGTTTTTAGCAATGTCATGTAGAAAAATAAGGTGCCGTACAGGATCAAATGACCTACTACCTTTATAAATGAAGTATACGATGAAATTAAGGTAATTATCGATAAACATTCAAATGAACAGTAATTTTTAGACGGCATTATTTTTAATTGTTCGTTTGATTGCAAGATAATCATTTGGAACCGATGCCGTACATTTTCAAATCACCCCTCCGGATCACTGAAAAGAGGAAGTTGAACCCCAGATCATTTCCTCTTGGACCATTATTTTTGTACGGCGTTGCGGAATAATGGGTTAGAAGAGGTATTGCAACTGTATGGAATCGATGCCGTACTGTATCAAATGACCAAATTTTCCCTCAAAATTTCCGGATTATCAATAATGTTTCCGACTTCGTGGACCACTATTTTTGTACGGCACTACGCGTTTTCTCATTATTTTTCATGGATCTATTGGATGGTAAGAATGCCGTACAGAAACAAATGACCAAAATGTACCCACTCTACTTGCACTTTTGAATTCTCACCAGCACTCAGTTGGACAGCTTACAAGTGACGGCATAGTGCTGAATCTTATTATTTTGTACCCGTCTATCATCCTATATAGGTCTCCTGCTGGTTCATTTGACCCGTAAATTTTGTTCACGGGCCTGTAGTCTATTACTTTTACTTCGTCGCAATAACTTATAAAATAACTTCTCAGCGTCCTCGAGCTTTCTGTACAAAAATCTAGAGCATATTAAGAGTCTAGGGCATTTTATCTGTAACGTGAGAAAATTGACACTTTTACAATTACTTTTTTGAATTCATTGTTTGACCTGGTAAAAATATCGTTTCAATAAATTAATAACGTAAGTACTTATCTGTTAAAATTCATTTTTATCGACCACATCTGAGCTTTTCATGCGACTGCACAAATGATACAGTGGGTAATAAGAAGTGAAACGAATTTTGAAAAAAATGCGATGTTAGTACTTCCGTCTGTTAGATACAAGGTAACTTAGATAATGAATTCGTATAAAGCTGCGAAAAGTGGTTTTAGAAAAGAAGTTATTCGCACGCGGTGATTCGTATTAAAAATAGATGGAGATGTACCTACATGATGTTTCCCCAGTTAAAGAGTTTAAAGCAATCGATATCTTGTAAACTTATTTAGTAGTTCATAGTCGGATACGATACTTAATAAATTCTGATGATGATGATGATGCATACGTGATGATGATGATGGATCTTATTTAGTAGTTTGTTGTCCCTTTTAGAACTTATGATTCGTTATATCGTGCCCAATGCCTATATATCGCATATACATATAAGCATTACTAGTGTGTTATGGAATGATTGTTACGCCGTAACGACGCCCATTGTGGTTCTTTTTGGTAGAGGTTGTCCCATATACATTTTATCGAAATCTATGTTGCGGTTTACGAAATATGAACAAAAAACTAAAATTTTCTTTCATGTATCCCTTTACACCCGAGATTAAACGATCGTGAGTTTTGACTTTAAAAAATTCTATACTGCATACGAAACAACTTTTGCGGACGCAACCGCCGTCGAACGATCATGAGACTATCTGAGAACCTGCGAAAACACACTTTATTATGCTGGGGCCATACTAACGAGAAATGCCAATAATTATCGCGATAATGGACGTTAACCGTTGATGTAAAATACACCTAATGGACATAGACCGTAGGTGTAAAATACACCTACGGTTAACGTCCATTAACGCGATAATTAATGGCATTTCTCGTTAGTGTGGCCCTAGCATTACTATAGGTGCAAGGTGGAACGGGTCAGTAGCCCGGAAGACACGACAGAGATCGCTGCGTTTTTTGACCACGCGACTCGAACAAGTAAGCGTTTGATATTTTCGTAGTATTAATGGTTTACTAACTTTTTTTAATGTAAGTTGCTACTTTATAAGTTGTTAAACAATACTACACATGGTTTTTGAATATTACTTTATTTATCAGTTGGCACTATTCCTCCATATTTAAACTCGCACGATCGTGGTACCTCGGTTGTACGACGGTAACTTAATAACAAATGTTACTCTGTATTTTAATTTTATTTGTGTGTTTTAATGCCTTGAATTGTATGTTTTTTTTTTACTTTTAGAAAGTCTACTCACGGAAGAAAATATTTGTGACCTTCTGGCGAACGGCATAATCTCAGATTTTGAGGATTTGGACGACGATGGCATAGAATTTGATGCGTCTTGTTCCGGCACACTGGAGACCATGTGTCTGATCAGGGTGTTGAAGAAATACCATCTTCCTCTTTGGCAACAGTATCACTACAACCGTGACCACTATGTGAATTGCCAGATCCGCCAAATTTAAGAACAACTGCGCGAGAATCTCGGTCTGCTGTACGAGAATCAAGATATTTATCTTCTACAAATGTCAGATCCAGATGGCCAGTAAGTAGCGGTGGAAGAGGACCTTCAAGGAGGCTAGGAGAAGCATCAGGACCTAGAGTTACTAGAAAACGAATATGGAAGCTAACTGTTTTAGCCCGGTAAGATGACCAATTAAATATTTTTACCAGATCGACCTCATCTGGATGATAGCGAATATGATTCTCCAGTACCAAGCCGAGATTATAAAATAAATAGACCAGCAATTACACCATTGGAAGCAAAAGAATATGATGGATATGAACACTATACTGTCAGTGATGATATAAAAGCGCCTAGATCCTGTCAAACAGAAAACTGTGGCAGTCGTTAAAAAAATCGGTTTGAGAAACGTGATGCATTTTTTATGTTTTTTCCAAGATCAACATTGTTTTAAGACTCATCATCACCTCCTCAAAGAGACTGATTATTGTTGAAATGAGTAAAGTTCCCATAATAACCAAAAACACGTAATATCTTAAAAATATATTATTTTGTTTAAATTACGTCTAAAAACGGATCAATGTAATAAAAACACGTTGATTTTATGTTATATTATGAAAATAAAACAGTGTTTATAAATTATTAATCGGCGCACCAGGATTTTTTTCAATATTTTTCTCATCATTTTTTATCACTATCTATCGCATGGAATAACATCAAAACACGATATAAAAGAACTACATCTCTCGGGTGTAAAGGGGTATTATAGACGACGTAGTGATAGATTCTTATGACATTTGGTCAAATGTGTGAATTTAATTTTAAATTGAAGTCGGTTTTAGTTTTTTCGAAGAAAATGAATTATTTACTGTATCCTAGTGTTGCGTTATTCGAGTAGGTCTACAGACCTACTAACATAATTAAGTGTAGTAAACATAAATTACCAAATTTACCTTAAAATGCATGCTGACCCTCGTATTTGTCGAATGCACTCGATCTTTCCAATCGTAAACTCGATATGAAACGTAGCTCGACCCACGGAGCGTAAGTATCGTTGCAGCTGAAATCGAAATACGAATCGATTAAAAATCGAGTTAATCGAATACGTAATAAATATTAGATGATACACATGTTGAATTGATTAACATTGACATAATAGTGTTGTGTTGGTGATTTCATTTGGCTCTACGTCAACACATAGGCCAGTAGTGAAGTGGGTTTAAGCATTATATCACTTAGCGCGTTTACAGCTACCGTTACAAATCGGTAATTGCGCAGTTAGGCACTAAAATCTAATCACTTTAGTGCTCACGATTCTTTTTTATTTTGTGTTAGTGAAAGTTTGTCCAGAAAAGTATGTTGTATTGATTCGGCACAGGCGATAAGCGAAGTTTTGGACAGGTAAATGCCGTCGCAGAAAGTTACGCTGTGTCTAATTACGTTCATTAGTGTTTGAAGAAAAAATACAAAGAGTTGTTATAGCACAAACTTGTTATTTTAAACCGACTTCAAAAATGAAGGTTTTCAAGTTTTCATCAGGAGGAAGATCAAATTATTTTGTAAGTTGATACGTGATAGATCCGTCAATAGTAAATCGATATTGATGATTCTTATTTTGTTTAGCAGGTATACTTCAGAGGGACATTGGTCCCATACAATTCATAAAACTTGTAAGGTTTGTATGGGACCAAAACAAATTTTATCGAAACCCCTGGAGCGGTTTTTGTAACAACAAAAATAAAAAACTATAGGTACATACATCGGTGAAATGTTCGTTTATTAAAACCAGTGGACTGTGTGAGCTTTATTTATAAACGAAGTAGTTTGTCTCGTTTTTCAGTGAAAAACTATTAATCAATTATTACTTATCTCTATCAATTTTAAAAGTAGATACTAGATAAATACAACTTCATAGAAGTTGAGTAGCTCCACCTAACACAAACACGTATTATGCCAAATAGTATATAGAAGGAATTTAACACATCATACAGCATCAATAAAAAACAAAAAAAACATCAAATCGAATTAAGAACCTCTATTTTTAGGATGCATGAAAGTTGCAAGTGTATAACCGGCTTAACACAGTCAATAAAATTAAAACAAAAACGGCGCGGTTGCTATCAAAGATTTGCGCAAGAGTTTTAATTATTTTCCAAAATATTGTGTTATGTAAAAGTAGCGTAGTTGCTTTTATCATTGAAAGTAGCGATAAAGTTTATTTATCTCGTTCTAATTAGGTAATGGAACAGTTGCAATGTGCTTGTTTCGACTTGGCGTTTATTGCTCTACCAATTACGATGTGATGTAGAACTTCTGCGTGAAAGCTTGTAAGGCATTTGATCGGTGACTTACTTATTTGGAATTCGTTAATAAAAACACAAGTACAAATAATATAGACTGCATTCCGATTTATACATTGTTAATTTATTTGTTCGCAAGATTATTTAATTTTCCCTACTAATTTTGTGTTGAAATTTTGAAACATGCATATTTATTTTTCTGACATATGACTATCTTAGACAAATTATCCTTAAATGCTCTAAGATGGCAATACACGAATATAAATCTAATAGGTATATTTCTTTTACTAAATTTGGGCCTGAGTTTATGTTACTAAATTGTATCTTACTAGCAGTTTTTTTTTTACTCCCCGGTTTTACCCCCGTCATTCCCGTTCCGGTTATTTATCCGGCTTGTCTGCTATACCTGGCTATATTCTGTGTTCTGAATTTCAACTCGATCAATTAAGCCGTTTCAACGTGATTGAGCAACATCCAAACTTTCGAATTTATAATATAAGTAGATACCTACTTTGACTTTCTTATAATTTAAATTTGGAACTTACGCATATTGCCGATATAATTCTTTACTGGTAAATTCGTAATTCTTATTTTACTACTGGACTTATTCAGATGGTAAAGTTATTATCTATGAGATTGATGCATGTGATAAATATACATATTTATGATTGTAGCACACAAACATAGACTATGTAATATGTTTTTAAATGTATTGTAGTTCAGTATGACAGAAAAAAGTAGTGGTAGCTACTAGCTATGTGAATAATTAAAATTATAAAAACTTACTATAAACATCACAGAGCTGTTCTTCGTACAAAGTCCCAAAGCAGTCACATCTGTATCCATTATACTCATTGATGCACCTCGATCCTTGAAAACACAGGGTTTCCATTGTCCTGCATTTGTCAACACATCCCTTATTTACATTTTCATGTTTAGTGGCTATCAACGGAACGATGGGTAAAAGATCAGAAGCAGCTTTTCCTGAACTTAATACCATTTCGCTGATGCAGCCGACGAAGGACTCTATTATATACTTCACTCCATGAAGTTTTTCTTCTGAACTTAATCCTGCAGAAATTATACCATATTTAATTAAAACCATAAAAACAATTTTGTTCTTTAACGATCATTACACTTTTATAGGTATCGTTAAAACGGATTTATGCTAATAAGCTTAGAGCCATGGTTACTTACCTCCGATGAGGATGACTGAGGTTAAATTATCTGTGATACCGTAATTCGTATCAAAACTCAGGCCCTGTAATGACGATTAAACATCACAATTCGATTTGGAAATCATGAAAAATATTAGACCACACATGTTACCTTGAGATACACCTCTTCCTTTAGGTGATCTACTTTAGCTATAAGGCGAGCTCCGTGAACGTCGATAGTTACAACCACACTATGCCATTGATCTCTGTTGAGAGCTCTGCCCACTGTTACGGAAGTTAAATGCTTTCCAAAAACGTGAACAACTAAAAGGAAAATAAATGTATTGTAATTTTATCAAAAGCTCTTGACAAAACTAATTTGGTACTTTGCTTTGGTACTTGGTGATTTGATGCTTAAAAAAACTGGCATTGTTAAATTTCTAACGTAAAATAGTATAAATACGACATTTTCTAGAATTACTAATTAATCTGAGTATCGCACGTCTACGTTTGTGTTAGTTTTAAGTAGTGAATTTACCTTTGAGTTCACCTTTCTCCACAATGACGTAAAGTGCATAAGGTTGCATTTTGAAGACAGGATTTTTAACGTTATGATATACTAATAGACCGTGAGGAAGACGTGTTCGGAACTTGAAAGAGATTTCTCGGCACAACCTAAAAACAAATATTAGCTAAAATTACAAGTACACTTTTTAAACACACACACATACACCCTCTCATACACCACACACACGCACACACATACATCACACACTCACACCCTGTAAAACATACTATATTTACACATTCGCCATGGGAGGAGCCATGGTCTTCCGAAATACAGTTACGACTAGTTCGGAGCCAATGGGTTCATATCAAGATTTTGTAAACCTTTTATAGTGTAAAAATTAATATTTTGTATAAACTTATGTTGAATTGACATTATATTATTTATAGCACTTGTAATTACCTACTTACGTATATTCCAAATTATATACCAGCCCAAAGACAAAAACAAGGACAAATAAAAAACAAACAGTACTTTCAACCGTGAGGACTGATCATATCAGTAAAACAGCAATAAATAGATAAAATGTTTGAAATTCCGGTGCCAAAAGTTGTCAATTGAATAACAAATAATTGTACCTTAGTTGAAACCTTTGTATTATATCTCCGTCCAACTGTATGTAAGTGTTGTCTTTGGCAAACATAAAGGTCTGATGATGGCCAGATTCAGCAAATGTTAGGAACCTGTCTCTATCACTAGGAGGCACTGGCGGTATTATTGTGGCGAATGTCGATGTGGTCGAGACGTTATTAGAGACGGTAGTAGATGAAAAAGTTTGAGCTAACGTTGTAGCTGGTAACACTGAAAGAGAAAATCGAAAACAAATTAGACTGACGGAGACACTAAAATAAAGTAAGACAGTAATCATCAGATATCATTTAGAGATTAATAATGTACACCAAAAAATACCTTTCTCTTCTGAAGCTAAATCAACGGGTAAACTGCAATAGACATCAGCTGTTCCGTGTAAAATTAAAATTAAAATCAAGCTTATTCCTCTTCCTTGGCATAATTCTCCCATTTTGCCCTGTTGAGTTCATTTATCTTGAAACAAAAAATGTGATGGTATTTATAATTCTGTCCCAGAATTAATAATCGTTGAAGTGGACGTGTTCTTGACTGTAGACTGCGAGTCACAAAACGTAGTGTAGGCCATTCTGAGACTAGTTGGAGTGACAACATACGGAAGACAGCAAGCAGTGGGTGTAAACGTTTCTTTTTTTTAATAAAGAGTGACGAGACGAGCAGGACATGTGCATACAGCACAGTGACACGCAGCTATTGGAACATGAAGAGTCCAAATCATTACCTAGCACTGCACTGCGCTCGTCAACCAGAGATCTAAGATGTTATATCTCTAAGTCCCGTAATTTCTCTGGAAACATTGCCCTTCAAACCGGAACATAATTGGCGGTAGAATAACTGGCAAAGGTGTGGTACTTCCCCAGGCGAACTCTGCTAAGAGTCCTATCACTACGTAAACCTTAGGATTGGGCTGAGTGACGAGCCATGGGAGAGGCCAGATGTCCAGCAGTGGACTAAGCTAAGCTGATGATGATGATGATTTATAACCCAGAGAAAAATTGCAAGTAAAATGCACACATGAAGTAGAACTAAGATCTTATTTCAGAAGTCATATTGTATTTAGAACTAGCGGTCCGCTCCGGCTTCGCCCGTGGTACATATCAAATATAGCCATAAGCTACATTTTAAATGTACCACGCCTATTTATAGGCGATATATATACGCCTAAGCCTATAAGATACGCCAAAGTGGCTTATACGCCACTTAGGGATAACGTACCTAAAAGTATCCAACGGTGAAACAATTTTTGAAATCGGTCCCGCAGTTTCTGAGATTAGCACGTTCAAACAAATAAGTTCTTTAGCTTTATAATATTAGTATACATATAGACTTTTCAAAACCAATACAAGTATTTTATTTTCAGAAATAAATGTGTACAGAATAAAATAGGTAAGAAGTGCTTTAGCGTTAGCTATGTATGTTGTAGCAAATAGTGTCTTCCCAAAATGTGCAGAAAATTTACTGGCTAAAACACTGCTTAACGTTACATTACACTATCACCTATAGATATGAGTATTATTATCTACTGATCTAGGTTTATTAACGGTATCCCAAGCTCCACTCCCGTATCGTAGGTTAGTATTGCTTATAAACATACTAGTTTGCTAAGAGGTAGCGTACCCGCTATAAGTACCCACTAACAATACAGTTACGGATAGCAACCACTGGTAATAGGAATAGATCTAGTCCAGAAGTGGTCCCCTAAATGGTTTAGGTATCAACCACTTTAAAAAATGATGGTCATAGAAATTCGTGACTTTCGTAGAAGAGTATCGCAACTCGCAACGCTATAGGTCTTCAGAAACGTACTTAATTATTAATACATTTTGACATTGAACACAAAAAATTAAATCCATTTATTGTTTAAGCACTGTAACCCTTAGATCACCAATTTATAGCACCTTAATTTTTTTGTCTCTGACTGGATCTGTTAGTTCGTTGGTAAAAGTACCCATTTGAGAGTATCTTATCGTTATCTTTGAAAATTGGGCTATGAAATGTAACAATTTAACATTTTTATAGTCATAATTTCTTTTTTTTAAGCTGTCATGATGTCTATAATGTGCCATTATCGTGAAGTCATGGTATCTCTGAGTATTTTTCTAACTGCATATGTACAAGTTTCGTCACCACTGGCTTTAACAGGGCAAGAAAACATCGCGAGGAAACGAGCACGTTCCAAGAATGACATCTTCCGAGGTCATGCGTCATCCTCCAACT
Source organism: Ectropis crepuscularia (assembly GCA_963693475.1). Taxonomy (NCBI): domain Eukaryota; kingdom Metazoa; phylum Arthropoda; class Insecta; order Lepidoptera; family Geometridae; genus Ectropis; species Ectropis crepuscularia. The sequence continues at coordinate 20,830,856 of OY856354.1, read as the reverse complement.
TGCACTGGGCTAGCGAGTAGGACCTTGACTCTCACCTCGCCAGAGAAGTCTTCGAGCCCTAGTAGTGGAAACAGGGGGATACTTATGCTTATGCTCATGATTCCAATATCCTATGCAGTAATTGAATTTTATGTTACTGGAGACCATCTCAAAATCGTTTAAGTAAATTTAAATGAATCTAACATTCAACTGGTAAAATAGATAAAAGCACTGTAAAGGCGGGATTCGAAGCTACGACTTCACGATTATGATATCTACATTCTAGCCATCATGACACCACAACTTCCACGGAATTGTTCACGGGAATGTTGATGAAACAGACAGGAAAATAGGTACCCCAGCAGAGACCTAAATACTCGTAAGATCTCTATGATGACCTCCGAGTAAGACTATTTAAAACTTAAGTAGACCTAACTTGAAGACGTACTTTTTACTGAATTTTATTTGTGTCCTGTTGAAAAACTATAATACACAAACATTTAAGAATTAAAGATACGGAATAAGCTTCATTCAAACAGATTTCGACATGAGAGATACGCAAAGTATGTTTTACAAAAGATTATTTAGTAAGTACTATATCTTCAAATCGAGCAAGTTTCAACAGTAAACGGAAATTCGTGAAACTCAAAGCAAAGTTTTACGGCAAATAGCTTGTAGACCACGTTGCCTCCACGCTTCTGTTATTAGTTTACTAACTCCTTAAGTGCCAGAAAATTGTTCAAAAATCTTTTCCGTTTCCAGCATACGCTTCGAGAATTAAACCTTGTCGTAGAACAATACAGTTCAAATTGGCAAATAACCCTTTGAAATTGAGCGGAAATAAGAGTCAGTGTTGTGTTATAGGCCGGCTGTTGTTGGCCAATATAAATTGAACCATCGCGTCAGTCTATTTCGTATAATGGTTCATAAATTACTAAGGTCAAACAAAAGTGGTATTGGCTTTGAGCTTATGATTAGAAACCATTTTAAGCTGAACTGCTTTAACTCGGAATCGGTTTAGATGCGATTTTTAAGGCCAAGTCAAATGTTGTTATACGTGACGTTGCAGGGATTAATAAATCAATTAATCAGCATTATTAGATAACTAGCGATCCGCCCCGGATTCGCCCGTTCATCACAATAGCCTATAGCGCTCAGGCATCACGTACATAACAGTGAAAAAATTTTTGAAATCGGTCCAGTAGTTTTTGAGATTAATGTGTTCAACAAAAAACCTCATTCAACTTTATAATATTAGTATAGATATAGATTTTGTACGGTTTACCTAAGGTTTGAGACACCAAGACAGCAGTTTTACGAGTATTTACAGTATGTTATTACAACAGTTTTACGAGTATTTACAGTATGGTATTTACAGTTTTATGTTTATTTTTTGTCAGTCTAACACTTACCTACTTATTGGAACATGCCATTGAAATAGTATGCAGAGAATATTGGATTAAAAAAAAAATTGGCAGTCATAGGAACTGTCGATAGAAGTGAACACTTATAACTCAGAATTTGATAGCTTACTTTGGAAACTACACGTCGTGTGTAACTGGAGGGCGTGGCCTGGGCATCATGGCATGGGCATGAATGAAAATGCCCATGCCATGAAATGAGTCAGTATTTCCTATTGGCTGATGCATTTCAAGATGGCCATGGCATGATGCCGAGGCCACGCCCTTTCAGCATTTTCCATTGGCTGACGCATTTCTAAATGGCCAATAGCCATGGTCCCGAGTTTACCCAAATATTTCTTATAATACCCGAGCGTGACGCTAGAATCCAATCACAGCCCACGAAATATCTGTCTAGGCGCGCCTAAAGAAGTTTTCACTTCAAAAATTATATTCCTTCTCACAATTTTAGGATATAATATATTAAGATTTAATACTTTTACTAAATTTAAACATGAAAATAGACTAGGTACACAGAATGGTACAAAGAACACATGAAAACAGACAGGTAACACGTGATTTATACAGTCCAATATCTAGTATTCGCGGCTGGAAAGTGGAATTAGTGATAAATACATATGTGTTGGTCTGTTCTTGGAATATAATAATACTAGCTGTTACCCGCGACTTCGTCCGCGCGAAATAAATACTCAGTAACTTAGTAATTGGTAACTCAGGCAGTACCTATCTTTATACCCAGACACAATTACAGTTACTAAAAACAGCTTATGATAAAACAATTTCATCAAAATCGGTTCATTTGTTTAGGTGTGAAAGCGTAAGAGACATTCGTCCCCCATTTCAACTCCAATTACATCCCCATACAGTTCGAAATTACAAAATTGCTAGAACAAACATTTATTGGCTTCGTGCCAAGTGCCTATATAAAGAGTTTCATAGTTTTATCTTCAACGATTGGGAACTTCTATAATGGCATTCATCTCCCATTACAATCCCAATTTCACCCCCTTACAGTTCGAAATTTAAAAAATGCTAGAACCAACTTGCTTCGTGTTAAGTGTCTATTTTCAGAGTGTCATTGTTTTATCTTCAACTGTTGGGATCTTCCATGTTGACATTAATTCCCCATTTCAACCCAAATTTCACCCCCGCACAGTTTGAAATTAAAAAATTGCTAGAAGCAACTTTCGTTTGCTTCGTGTCAAGTGTCTATAAACAGAGTTTCATGGGTTTGTCTTCAAGGGTTGGGAACTTTCATATTGACATTCATCCCCCATTTCAACCCCAATTTCACCCCCGTACAGTTCGAAATTACGAAATTGATAGATGAAACATTCGTTTGCTTCGTGTCAAGTGTCTATACAACGTGTGTATACAACGCCACACACGTTGTATACAGAGTTTCATGGTTTTATCTTCATCCGTTGGGAAGTTCCATATTGACATTCATCCCCCATTTCAACCCCAATTTCACCCCCGTACAGTGCGAAATTACAAAATTCATGGAACAACCATTTAATTGCTCCATGTCAAGTGTCTAGATACAAAGTTCGATAACTTTGAAAATCACGAATTTTCATACAACCGTTCATCCCTTGTTTCACCCTCTTAGGGGTTGAATTTCGCAAAACCCCGTCTTAGCGAGCGCCTACGTGCTAAAAGGAACCTCCATGCAAAATTTCAGATTCCTAGCATTTGTAGTTTCTGAGATTCCTTGATGAGTGACCTTTCGCTTTTATATATTATATAGATTAGGTATATTTATGTACGCCAAAAGTTACAACCGAAGTAAAGTTTTTTAATAAAGCAATAGTTAATAAAATAAAATAATAAGGTCTACATACACAGGACGGTTCCCAATGTATCAATCAATCAATCAACAGCCCACTAAACGTTCCCACTGCTGGGACTCGGGGCCTTCTCTCGCAAGGAGAGAGTTAAGGCCATAATCCACCACGCTGGCCCAGTGCGGGTTGGTGGATGACACATGACTTCGAAAGATTCTCGGTACATGTCGGTTTCCTCACGATGTTTTCCTTCACCGTTTTAAGTTAGTGGCATTACGCACATGACTTCGAAAAGACAGTGGTGCGCGTGTGGGGTTTGAACCCGGGGTCTCCGGATCGGCAGTCGCCGTTCTCCCGACTAGACCAGCCGTAACTTACCCAAATGTATACCTATAGCCTATAGCAACCTTCAAACGCATTGCATTACATTCGCGCACTGTTTGACCTCGCCTTTAAAATGTATCGGTGCCGTAGGGGTCAGGATATAATGGCAGAGGTTGACGGGCTAAATTGGCTCAAGTAACCGCGTTTGTCTAGAGATGCGACTTTGGTTTGACAGATAGAGTTTGACGAAAATTCTCGTCAAACTCAATACAATCTATTCAACCAAAATGATCTGATCTAGTTAAAATAATGAATCAAAAGCTTTATATTCTATGCTTTTTAAGAGTGAATTGCATTAAAAAAATCACGTACTTAAATTAGTTAAGTACTATCCAACATCAACTAAATGTTCAACAAATGTATTAGTTTTGTTATTGTATTTTTATCTTTAAAATGGCAATAAAATTCAAATTTGATAACCAAGTAGCAAAAATGCTTTTAAGATTATCTTAATGTCGAATTTACCTAACGGCTATTTATTTCAATTCTATAGATGTAGATAACGGTTATCTAATGGTGACTGGATAATATAGCTAATATTAATTCTAGGCCCAAATAATATTTCGTCTGGTTAAATACCCACGACCTTCTGCCACGTATATCATTAAAGTTTTACAACATAGTTTTATAAAGAACTTAGATGTGAACAAATTATTTAAATCAAAATACTCACACAATATAAACACTTAAAAAATCACTAAAAATAACATTTGAATCACAAAAACTCACGACGACGTAGAAAAAAAAAACAAAATGCAAAATGCACTCAATTTATGATGTTGTTTGGCGCGCGTTCCATTTTTAAAACGAAACCTCTTTCGGAGCTCCAATCTTTTTAAGCCAGCTGATTTTAAATATGGAACCTTTTTTTTTCGTATTCGGTGCCCGTAACACGCCTACTGCCTATAGCGGCGAACTGACGCAAACTCTAACAGTATGTAATGATGCTAACAATTTGTCCTGCGGGATCTTCCCAGGAGTAGGACACACGACCCTAGCAGAGAGTTTGAATTAGCGTATTAAAAAAACATTGTGATTGTCTATAAGTATGATGTGTTTGTAAAATGTAACATGTATTTTATAACAGAAAAATCACATTTATTGGAACGAAGTTCCTTAGGGCAGGCTTGGAAGAGATAGGGATTTTGCTATGCGACCGAACTGAAAAAAATGTGAGACTAAAACCGTAAGAAAAATATACATAACGGAAGTGATGTTTTTATCCGCTACAAAATAAAGTAAATTTGAATCGAGAACATCGTGTCCACTAAGTTTGTGAGTTCAAAACATCATTAAACCTATTTACTTCTATCTCCAGAGTCCCGAATTTATCATACTTTTTTAATTTGTTAAAAACTCAAACTAAAGACTAGGAACCTCCTTGGTGTACATTTTTTTTCATTTGCTTTGCGCGCAATTTCCTTTTCACGGCATATTGTTAATAACTTAGTTTAAAAACAAGAAACTTGTAATCAAGTGAAACCCCTAAAATAGTGATTCTAGTCACGAATAAGTTTATTACCCGATCAGTTCAATTTTAAAATCCTTCTCTAACAACTCGTTAATCGAAATTGAGCACGCGGTAAAAAGCAACTTTGCACTGTTATTTATCAAATACCCTTAGATATCTTTGTACTTACATAGGTAGGTATTGCAAACTCTTTTAGACAAAAAAACTTGTTTTTTATTAAAGTCTTCGTTTGACCACCAACTCGTCTGGTGGCAGGCGACGGAAAAAAAATACAGAGCACGTATTCCTAGAAGGAACTTATTCACTCTCGACCTAAAGACACCCTGGGTGTCAGAATAACGTGGGAAAGTTACGGAACGGGAACTACGCGGGTAAAATCGCGGGGCGCTGCTAGTTAGTTCCTAATAATATCTGTGAGTTTAGGTCTTCGTTCGTGTATCATTCATTAAGACCTTCAATTACGGAATGACACGTTCCTGCAGTTTGACTTTTGTCACATTAATTAATAAATTGCACTGATATTAGCCCAGCGCGGTACAAGTCACATCTTGGGCTGTCCATGTTCGGTTGCAATATCAACCTTAACTAACTTATGAAAAGGTTCTCATTGCGTCGGAATCTTTTTGCGTATGCTCACCGAATATCTGTCTGAATCCGAACGCCGCGCCGTCTGAATCCATTCAGATAAATCTTTGTTTGTTAAAGAGTTTCAACTTCCCAAGTGTCTCTAATTTGCACATACAAAATTGTTCGAACGGGTGTTGGAAAAACAAATTACGAACAGGGTATGTGCTTGATGGCAACATACCCTGATCGTAATGGATGGGCACAATGGCATGCAGCTATTGAGACATGAAGAGTTCAAATCTTTACCTAGTAGTAGTATTTAGAAATAAGATAATTTATGTCCATGCCCTGTAATTTCTTTGGAAACATTGCCCTTTAAACGGGTACAAAGTATTGTACTGCTTGGCATGTTATACTTGCTAGAATAACTAACAAAAATCGGTTGTCTGTAAAGTTACTGACGATAGTTGAACGTGACAACTTCAACTCCAAGACTTAAATGGAACGCCTCAGAGCGAGGTAACGCCGCATGACGTCATGCGGCGGGGTAACGGCGAGGTAACGCCGCACGACGTCATGTTTTTTCGTGCGTGCAGCCGGCTTCATCGAATTATAAGACGTTGTCACGTCAAAAAAAACAACTAAAAGTACAAAGATGTGATACTTTTCCAGGCGGACTCTGTAAAGAGTCCTACCACTACAGATTCAATCGGTTTTTTCTGGATAAACGTGTTTTTGTGTTGTTTTTTGTTTGTGGATGTTTTTTTTACGAAAGTTTTAATGAATGAAATACATAATTTTTTACGAGTTAAAGGCGACTATGACGATGGCCGAAAGTCTTGAGTAAATAATTCTCAATGTTTGAAGATTTTGTGACTGTGAAACTGATTTCACAACGAAAAAACATTTACTTAAAACGTTCCTTTTCACGCAGAATAGTCACGCGTTTCATTGTGCAAATATAGACGATTGGATATTGTAACGAAAGCGTAGAAAATGGTTTCTGAATTGGAAGAGCGATTGAGAAATTCAATGGATAGAAACTATTTTTACTTATATTTACTATTATCAAATGCAAAACAAATTCCTATGAAAACTCCAAACCAGATGTAATTTTGTCTTATTTTATATAAGTTCTCGATTTGTAGAGGTCGCGCCTAGGTATGGTTGGTAAGGTGCTGTGATCTTAGCTCTAGATCAAAGTTTCATAGGCAGTAGTGCCGATGTATCCCAACTGATTTTATAAATACGAATGTATAGTTTGCTACGCTTTCATGCAAAAACTGACTAACCGATCGTCATGAAACCTTTTATACACATTTTGAAGGTATTAGAAGTGGCATAGGCTACTTTTCATCAACGGAAAATAACAAGACTGGGAATTACGGGAAACTGAAAAGTGTTGCTAGTAAGTAATTAAAAAAAATCGTTACATTGTTTTACTCAGCAGATCTAATCATGATGTAGAAATTATTTAAGTACAAAAATTGTGTTGTCTTTAAAAATAAACACCTACTTGTACCTTTCAGATCAATCGGTGAACAACAACGTGGTAAATGGGAATAAATAAATGGGAATTAGTGTATCCCAAACCAAGCTTAAGCTAATTAGAACCGTTTCACAATGAACATGGCGAGAAAATCCCCAGTTCGGGTTTTTATGAGCATATAGAAAAACACTCGTAGAGTCTAGTGTTTGTCAATACAGAGGTGATTGTTTTCTGAGATCGCGATAGGAATGTGAGTGAGGTCACACAGGCGTGCCTCGCCCACTGGTGCATCTGACCGGCCGCGGTGGGCAGTGGTCAGTCCAACTATTATTTTTAGACATACTAGTATGACTAGCGAGCTGAGTTTACTTTTCGGGCAAAACATCCGTATTGTAGGTGCTATGGACACACTAAATTGCGACTACGTATAAGTATATTATGCATGTATTTTTTTACTATTATACCCACCATCTCGCCTGATGTTAAGCGGCGGTGCAAAACCCACTCAGGCAACGCATTCCACAACTTAGACGTTCTTATCACGAACGTGGAGTCAAATCTCTTCGTTCGTGTTTTTAGAACATTAGCCATGAAACGATGTCGCTTTTTGAGATACGAGAAGTCCGATAGAATAAAGGGCAAGGTGGTATTAGATAATGCGGATTAGTTGCACACTGTCCGAAGTGTATCCGATAAAAAACCGATAAGCTAGCAATGTGCATAAGTGTAGTTAGATGTTTAGGTTGGTAAGTGCGCTTTATGCAGCACTAACCTGAAGTTTGGTAAGCGTTCGTTGTATTTTATTTTCATAGAGGGACCTTTGACTGTTGATCTTAGTAGGTGCTCTGATTAAAGGTACGGGTTCGCACGGAGACCGCGACAGGAAACCGCAAACGGAGACCGCGACAGACACTCGACATTATAGAATTGTATGTGCACCAGTTCGCGCCGCGACCCATACTATTCTGTAATGTCAAGTGCCTGTCGTGGTCTCCGGTCGCGGTCTCCTGTCGCGGTCTCCTGTCGCGGTCTCCGCGCGAACCGCTACCTTTACAACGCAATCGGATTGATCTCGACATGGCATTAAATCTCTTCTTTCTTTGTCTTATCCGTTTAGAATGACAGAGACTAGGATTGTTATTTCGTGCCAGAATCATTCCGACTGCATTGTGAACACCTTGATGACCTGTGATGCTCTTTGCACATTGAACTTTGGGCTAGGGCGGAAGAAGCAAGGCCATGCTAACCTAAGTTTACTAATTATAGTTTCCTACATAACATGTAGCATACCTACCTGAAAGCGCATGGAAATTTATACTTACTTACCCTTTCGGTACTAAATGAGTATTACATCTATAACGACGCCTAGCGTAAGGGCACTTCCGAAGGCATGTCCTCGGCTTGGGTTATCCGCAGTAGGGAAAATTAGGAAACGACCTATTATATCCGAACTTGGTTGTCATTCGCTCCTAACGGGGACAATCTGGCACCTGCCGACTTGTAGCCGAGCTAATTAAATAGTTTTTTGTTATTTGTTGCTCGCTTACTTGTTATTTGGTTATATTGCATAAGTTGTTTCTGTGTAGGCTGACTGAGTGCCAATAGTTCCTAAAATGTACTGTTAAATGTACGGTTACGTATTAACACACTAAAATTATAAGTTACATTAAAATTAGAGTTCTAAAAAATGTTTCATATTTTTTTTTATTTTTTTATTTACAACTTAACAATTACCTACGTCAATAAAAAACAATGTTGCTGTATTATTTTATATTACTTTATATTGATTACTTATTCAAACAGAAGCTAATTGAAAATGGTAAAACAAAAATATGAAAGACAATTAATGCAATAGGGCTGTTGTGTACGTCTCATTGTGATTACTTTGAGTATTGCGAATTACGAGTAGGTACATGAGAGTTTGTATAACTCTGAATTACTTAACTCGATCGGAAATATCGATAATATCAGCGTGCAACAGAAGCACTATAGTCCTATCATTACAACTAATGCAAGCAACCACAATCGACATAACGTAATCGATATTGAAATTCGCATACACCGATAATCATATCGTTTTCTACAAAAAATCGGCTAGTAGGTACTCTCTTACATGTGCTAAATATTTCGGCAATTTATAACGCAATATTGCTTGTATGATCGTTATCGTACATAGGTAATATTTTATAATATTGAGTGTGAAGATCTTTTATTGAAGTACAATTTTAATGTGTACTTTTTTAATGTTTATGAAATCTAAGATAGTACCTAGATGATTTTATAATCACATTGTTATTTTTGTTTATTGTGAGTTTTTGCTTGTCATGTTCTAATATTAGATAAACGCTGCCCTTTCCTGCCTTACATCTCATTTTGATATCATGTCCATTTGAATTTTTACACTCTTACAACATATACCTAGTTTTGTTTTGACTAACCATGTTTTTGATTCTCCGTGTAGGTACTACGCAAACTCACATTGTATGTTTAATTTTAAGTTTGATGTGTAATACTATTGAAATATCTAATATAAAGTAGTAGTCCTAAAGTATCTTTTGTAACCTTTCTCATTTATTGTGTCTTTCAATTAAAAAAAATGATCGAATAAGAATAATTTATTAATTGTTTTATTTATTTATAGCTATACCTATGTACCATGTACATAACTACACACATAATATGTATATTGCGTTTTCACTTCTGTCAGCACTCTAGTAGTAGGTACCACTGTTATTTTCTTCTGAAAATGATTTTTTGGGGTTCCTGGGCTTGCATAATTATTATCGTAATAAAAAAAAATTGGCAGTCATACGAACTGCCGATAGAAGTGAAAACTTATAACTCAGAATTTGATAGCTTACCTTGGTAACTACACGGGTGTAACCGGAGGGCGTGGCCTCGCCATCTTGGCATGGCCATCTAGAAATGCGTCAGCATTTCCCATTGGCTCACGCATTTCTAGAAGGCCATGCCATGATGGCGAGGCCACGCTCTTTCAGCATTTCCCATTTGCTGACGCATTTCTAGGTGCCCAATCGCCAAGGTCCCGAGTTTACCCGAAGATTTCTTATCATACCCGAGCGTGACGGTAGAATCCAATTTACCCCCCACGAAAAATTTGTCTAGGCGCGCCTAAATAAGTTTTCACTTCAAAAACGTAACCAATACCTACTAAGCTAATGGCCAGCTAGTTTTTATAAGCTTTTCAGCAAACGGATAACAACAGAGTTTCGACGACAAAAAGTTATTTTAATCAATTAAGTGTGAAAACTGAAGATAATAAAAAAAAGTATTCCGAGTTTCCTGGTCTTGACTGAAGTTTTTGTTGTTATGTAAGTTAGGTTTACCATTGTATAAAGATCCACTGCCATTTAATATTGTCTTCAAAAGAAAGGTCTTTCTAAAATGGAATGTGTAACTGCGACTATTGAAAGTAGACCTAAGTAGTTAGTGCATATATTTTTAAGCTAAGTGAGGTCTTGAATTGTTTTGTAGGTGGGTTTTTGTTATGGGTTTTTAAAGTAAAGACAGTAAATTATTTCTATTATTATGTAAGTGAGATGTACAGATGCGTGTCCAATGTGCCGGTGAACGGCGATGGACCGTCACTTAACAGGTCGCGTTTCCATTGTTTTACGATAAATATGTACAAACTTACCAATGTTCCTCATTTAGTTGTCATATAGTTGAAAAATGCTTTAATTCCCAAAACAAAATAAAACAAATGCTAAATAGTGCTACTGTGTCTCATTATACATTGCCGATGATTTTCAACAGTACCTACTTTTCTATTTTCGTAGATTAAGTTCTTATTCGACTTAGACTTCGTTTTCTTGTTGGAATTGAACACTTTATTTTATCAGGATTTAGACGAAGAGGCATATTTTTGTCATGAGTTTTATTATGTGATAACGCACACAAACTACCATAAATATTTAAACTTGACTTTGGCTCCACCTTTTCTCTTTGGGTTGATCATAAACGTCGAAAATGTCTAAACCCATATGAACTTTCTTTAAAAATTTATAGGTTTTGGGCTAACGTAAGGAAGACTTAAATAAATGTTTGGAATATAATGGTAAAATCCCATTTACTGAAATTAGTCGGTAATTTCATTTTCATCATCAGTTCACACTCGTCCACTACTGGGCATAGGCCTCTCCAATAATACGCCACTCAACCAGATCCCTTGTTTTACTGGTAGGTAATTTAATCGATCAAATTACATTTCGTTTTACGGGAAAAATCGTGATCCTAATGAGATCCTAAACCTATTATTTTATCTGGGAGAGTATCTTCAAATTAGTATTAATTTACTCATGTCTAATATGATCTTTTGTTTAAAATAATATTTTCTTTTTTCAAAAGCCGTCCAAACCCCGTATCGCGTGTAACAATGTGAACTAACAAGAACGTCCGTGCGGATGCGACGCCGCCACCGCTAGCACTGAGCCGTCACTGTCACAGTGCCATTTTAAACAGTAGGTACGGTTGTGTTGTCGTCGTCTGTGACACTACGACTTATATTATTACAGGGTTGTCAGCACAATCAGAGCACTCAGCACTACATAATTAGTTAGTATAACTGGTCTTTTTCCGCACTTAGTCTCTTAAATGGGCCATTGTTCATGTTCCAAAGACACGAACGAAAAAATTTGATTCTGCTTTTGTGATTAGAACGTCAAAGCTTGGCTTTCAAAATCTCTTACTTTTAAAGTGGACTGTATAACTACATATGTATATATCTCTTGATGTATAAGGACTAAAACTGCGTAGCTAGTTTCTTGTATAAAGTTTCCATTCTGTACGCATTATGTCTATTCTGTGGTAGTACTGTCCGTGCCTATCTCGCGTTACCATCGACCTGGATACACGACAATGATACTTACACGTTGGTTTAAATTGAATTGTCATGCGCCTACTAAAATGATTATGAATCTTTCATGGAGATAAATTATGGATGATCTCTTCTAGAATTTATTCGCTTAAAATATGGTATTTTTAATAGACTGAGCGTGGAAACGGATACATCCGCTTTCGCTTCTATTCAAAGGCTATCTTCAAAACATGTTTATTTCTTCTTCGCGGAGGTGAATTGAAATCAATTTAGGATACTTTTTTACAGGTCTATAAAGCATTTTTATACCGCTTATGTGTATCGCATTAACAGTCCGTGGAACCTTTTCAAAGTCGGTTAGTGATACATTGGAAGGCTTTTGTTAACAACATGTACGTAAAAATATGCCTTGTCTTTTTGTTATGTGTATTGATATGTTAACGTCAAAATCTAATTCATTCCTTTCTGCAATGATAGCAATATAGAAGCAAGACAATTTATCTACTTTCCATATAACCGGCATGCGGCAGAAGGAATACACATAAGACATAAATTAATAGCTCGAAAGGAATATTTCCATGGAAATTTCATCAGTAACACAAATAGTTCTTAAAGGGGTGTTCGACTAACTGACTGTGCCAATTTTACTAGTGCCTTTAGAGATATACCTATTTAAAGATAATGAACAAATGATTAAGTGGAAAAAATATTAATCCATGTGCTTGTGTCTACATTAAAATTGTCTAAGAAATAGTTTTTTTTTAAATATAGAGTGACGAGACGAGTATGACATGTGCCTGATGGTAAGCAATATGCCTACCGCATAACAGCACAGTGACACGCAGCTATTGGAACATGAAAAGTTCAAATCATTACCTAGCACTGCACTGCGCTCGTCACGCAGAGATCTAAGGTGTTATATCTCTAAGCCCTGTAATTTCTCTGGAAACTTTGCCCTTCAAACCGGAACACAGTAATGTTTGTACATTACTGCTTGGCGGTAGAATAACTGACAAAGGTGTGGTACTTCCCCACTACCACTACCTATCACTAGTTTATTTAAACATAGATGATTTGTTTTAGTTGAACGGCGACAATTCATGTTTAAATATGGACTTGTGTAATTTGTATTCGTAATTTGACCATGGATGTATTTTTTGTAATTAATTTATCCTTGTATTTTGTTATGTATTTAATTATAATCATCATCACCAGTCTATGCTCGTCTACTACCGTAGGTCTATCCCATAATAAATCAATCAGCCCGAGCCTCGGTTACGTTTTCGTGCGCCACCAGCTACCTTCTGTATGTCGTCACTCCATGTAGTCTCAAGATACCATACGCTACGTTCCTCGGTTCGTGATGTCTACAACAGAACCCGTATTGTCTACCCTTATCAACCCGCACTAAGCCAGCGTGATGGATTGTGGCCTTGACTATCTCCTTGTGAAGACCGTGAGTCCCAGCAGTGGGAACATTTAGTGTACTACCTATACGGATGTTAATTATTTGAACATTCACGCCTAATGATTTTATGTCTTATAATTTATGATTATGAAAGGTCTATTTAATCCAAATCTCTTTTGGCAACGGCGATAGGACAACTAAAAAAAAGCGTTACTTGGAGCGACCTCCCAAGACTGGTGAAACCAATTTTGACGGTTTTTCATTACACGCTAGGTGAACTTTGGAATTCATTGCTTGAGTGGGTTTATCCCGATGGATAGAACTATGGTGTCTTCAAGTAGTTTTCTTTTACGTAAACGCGCTGCATCGGAGACCGCACGGTTGTTTAATATCAAACATGATGGTGATCAAGCGTAAACTTGTTAATGATCAAAAAAGTTCAGGAACTCTCAGCTACATGTATCGACGCCATTTAATTATTGATAACTAACAGCGCCCCGCGGTGTTACCCGCGTAGTTTCCGTTATGTTTCCGGGATAACTCTGTAGTATATGTATTCTTCCAGACTATAATCTACCTGTATTCCAAATTTCAGCATAATTCGTTTCCACGTTACGACGTGAATGAGTAACAAACATCCAAAAATCCAAACATCCATACATTTACATCTATAATATTAGTAGGAAGGATTTAATACTAGTAGCGTCCCGGGGTTTCACCCGCGGTGTTCCCCTTTTCCATTATTTTCCTGGGATCAAAAATAGTCTATGTGTTATTCTGGACTAAAATCTATCTGTATTCTTAATTTTAATACGATCCGTACAGGTGTTCTGACGTGATCGAGCAACAAACATCTAAATATCCAAACTTTCGCATTAATAATATTAGTAGGACTTATGACATATGTACGTGCGCTTTGATAATTACAGCCTCTGCTAATTATAGCTCGAGCCGAAGGCGAGAGCTAGTAATAACGCCTCAGCTGTAATTATCAACTTAGCCCACTTATATCATAATGTACTATTTCTTCGAATATACGAACAACTGACTTCAATTCAATAATTAAACTCATAGACACAACTTTAAACAATTTGTGGAACTAAATTATTTATGTATTTTTAGGCCAATTAAACACTGTTCCCATAAGAAAGCGAGATTTGAACGCGGGGTAGGTAAAAACGAAAAATATTATCAATGTTTCAAATTTTTGTTTGAGTTTTAGCCGTCTCACATGACAAAATTCATACGGGACCACCTGCGAAGTATGATCCATAAAACAACATACGTACCAAAAAATATGCAGCAGAACTGAGAGCCTACTTCTTTTTGAAATACATAATTTAAATATTGAATTAAAACATATTTAAAATAACGACCTTTCATTTAAATGCTCTAAAACGAAGAAAAGTACCATATTATTCCACTGTCTCCGAAATTATGTAAGTATACCAAATTTCAACCTAATCTAAGGACAGGAAGTGGTTATAATTTAACTTGCAAGATTTGTCCCATACTAACAGACTAAGGTTGATCATTTTTGAAACGAAAAAAATGTACAGTAGTATGAAACCCATACGACTTCGGCCCTGGTCTACAAGTAGAATAAAAGCCTATAAATACACTGCAATAGCCGCGTGCGTCGTGTACCCTCTTAAAACGTATTCTATGGGATACATTTATTTACTCATGTTCAAATTAGCCTGTGACGGATGTTACGTGTACCGTTGCATGTGAAATTATACCCTTCGTCAGGCTCACCATGTATGTAGGTCTCGAAAACACGCGATGTCTGGTACAAAATGCGTGGCGAAATCGAAAGTTGGACTCTTTGGTACAAGCATCGACAAATACTTACGATACGGAAGACTTATTGATGGTAGGTACCTAATGTTATGGCGGTACGGAAAAGCAGTGGGAAATATGATTAGTAATGTTGTTGACGCCACGGAGGTATTGTTTTTTTTCGTATAGAGTGTGGACGAGAAAGACTTGTGCCTGATGGTAAGTAGCACGCTTGCCACCGTAACAGCACAGAGTCACGCATTTTCAGTACGGATGCACAAGATTATCATTATAACTGGTTTAATGGTGAAGGAAACATCGTGAGGTAATGAACGTGGTCCAAGAAAGACATATTTTGAGGACTTGTGTTATCCGCTAACCCATGTTTGTCCAGAGAGTGCTGGCTATCTGAAAAAACCCTTGCTTATTTACACACCATGATCTATCTTTGTACGAAATTTCATACAGATAGCTTATAGGTAGCTTTTGTATGAACGAGTTACATACAAACTTTCACAATTACAATTTTACTTTTTTTCAACTGGCAGAGAAATTACAATAACAACTATACAATACTATCTACCTATGATTACATTACGCACATCTCAATTATCTGGGAATGAGGTCATCTTAATTATCTCTAGTCCTTCGTTGATCTAATATTAATCCTACTAATATGGATGTTAGGATGTTTTTTGCTCAATCACGTCGTAACGTATGAACGAATCGGGCTGAAATTATTAAAACACAGATTATATTCTGGAAGAACACATAGGCTAAAATGAAAATAACAGGAACGGGAACTACGTGGGGCGCTTGTTTTTTTTTTTTTTTAACTTTTATAGGCTTACACTTGACCGACATCTCACCTAATGTTAAGCGACGATGCGGTCTACGATGGGGCATGTTTACCTAGAAGAAACCAATTCACTGTCGATTTGAAGACACCAAGATTATAACTATCAGGGAAAAGCCACTCAGGCGACTCATTTCATAGCCTAGACGTTCTTATCACAAAAGTAGAGTCAAACCTCTTCGTCCGTGTCTTTGGAATATCAATCATGAAAAAGTGCCGCTTCTTCGAGCTACGAGAAGTCTGATAGAAAATATTGCGGCGATGTTCAAGACTTTGAACTATTTTTCGCACTAGAGTGTCTTTGTCTATAAGCTTTTTGCTGCTAGTAAGATATACTGTTAGTAGGATTTTATAATAGTTTATATACGAGTAGTATACGGAAGACAGCTGAGCAGCCAGTGGGTGTAAGCGTAAAGATGGGAATTGGGCTGAGTGGCGAAGGAGGCCTATGTTCAGTAGTGGATTAAGAAAGGCTGATGATGGTAATGTGAGTAGGATACATAGACATATTTATTACTGCGTATCCTTTGTAATCATTGGGAGGACATAATATAGATTCTAATACAGTAGGATTCTTCGACTCGGACGATTCAGGACAGGTCCTTAATGTCTCAAAGTGCAAAGTGCATGTGTGAGTGGTACATCAGGCCATTACACTACTGACATCTCGCTTTAATAACACAATGAAGGAGTTAGGTAATACAGCGTATTTGTTTACGAAGTTTACGTAAATAGTATGAGAAAAGAAACTACTTTCATTGCGTTTTTATATTGTCTTAAGAAGTAAATGCGCAGTGAAAGATGAAAATGTAAAGCATGTCCGTGGGAAGTTTCTGAGTTATTTTAAGGGCAACTTTCTGTTAGATAATGTTACGTAAAATAATTATTGTTACAATGAACTCATTTATAATTTTAGACGGCTATTACTCGTTAACGTAAATATTTCTTGATAGTACGCTCTTTCTTTCTTCCTGGATAGTTTGTAGTGGTAGGACTCTTTGCTGTCTGGATAGTGATACGCACCTTTGCCAGTTATTCTACCACTAAGTAGTAATGTGCTTATGTTACTGTGTTCTGGTTTGAAGGTCAATGTTTCTAGAGAATTAATGGGCTAAGAGATAAATTATTATTTTATATTTGTATCTGAATGACGAGCGTGTACATAGTGCTAGGTAATGATTTGGAATATTCGTGTTCCAATAGCTGTTGACGGGTTAACTATGTGATGTTATGGACAAGTGGGTTCAGACACATGTTTTGTTGGCAAACAATCACTTTATGTTACAAAAAAAATCCTACAGAGTGGGATCACTCTGATTTAATTTCGCCAATTCAGTCTATTTCCAATACAGCACAGTTTTAATTTACTACTATTGGTACAACTCAAACTTTAAACTCGACAAAACACTGCTTTCATAATTTGGAATACACTATAAATAACGTAATGTACTTATTGCGCGTGAAGCTGCATCGAAATATCAGGTATTACCTTCCTCCTATACCTATTCACGATAAATATACCGTAATTAATAATACTAGTCGATACGTGACGTGAATAAGATCCACGTCACTTAGCATAAGTCCAGTTGGTGGTAAAATGCACCTGTACGCGGTATCTATACTAATATGATAAACCTAGAGAGTTTGTAAGTTTGAACGCGCCAATCTCTGGAACTACTGAACCGATTAAAAAAAATTGGCAGTCATAGGAACTGCCGATAGAAGTGAAAACTTGCTGTTGCCCTGGTACTGGTACCTAGGGGCAAACGCAACTCTTTTATATTTCTGTTGTCCTGGTATCTGGAGATAAACGCTGGGCTGTTGGAGGTAGGTAATCGAAACTCTTTACTGTTTCTGTTGCCCTGGTACCTACCTGGCCGTTTTTACCGAGTTTACCCGAAGATTTCATATCCGATCCGATCCATTATCATATCCAAGCGTGACGATTGATGAATCCATTTCACAGCCCACGAAAATTCTGTCTATAGCGCGCCTAAAGAAGTTTTCACTTCAAAAAATATTTCACGGTTGGATATGTATGTAATCGATAATTGCTATAAGCAATATGTGTACCTCGGGCAAAGCTCGGGCGAACCGCAAGTTAATAATAAATCATAATAAATTAAAATTATGGTTCATTATCTCCGAAAAAACAAAAACAGACTTTAATTTAAAAAAATATACCGTCGAAATCAGTATGTACCTCCTTCTTTTTTGATGTCGGTAAAATGTCTTTTTAAACACAAACAACAGCTCGAAAACGTACATTGCCCGTGCGCCGATTGATATTGCGCCAAATTGCCTTGTTGTATCAGGATTTAGAGAGTTTCCGTCGATTTATCAAAATGTCTCCATCAGACCTTGGCTTGGTGCTCATGGAACCACCTCGGAATTAATTATACTCTTTCTAATAAAAAACGAATTTTGAAAATCGGGTTACAGTTAACGGTGAAATCGGTGAACATAGGTACATAGAAAAAAAAACTGGCAATCATAGGAACTGCCGTTAGATTTATTTTCCTTTTCTTCTCCTAATCCAAGAAATCTGTAAAAAAAAAATGTACTGACAAAGATCACGGATCCCGGAGTCTGTGGAGTAGACATTAAATAAAAAAAAACTGCCGTTAGAAGTGAAAACTTATAACTAAGAATTTGATAGCTTACCTTGGAACCTACACCGGTGTAACCAGAGGGCGTGGCCTCGCCATCATGGCATGGCCATCTAGAAATGCGTCAGCAATTCCCATTGGCTCACGCATTTCTAAATGGCCATGCCATGATGGCGAGGCCACGCCCTTTCAGCATTTCCCATTGGCTGACGCATTTCTAAATGGCCAATAGCCATGGTCCCGAGTTTACCCGAAGATTTCTTATCATATCCGAGCGCGACGCTAGAATCCAATTCACAGCCCACGAAATATCTGTCTAGGCGCGCCTAAAGAAGTTTTCACTTCAATATATATAGGTATTATCGAACATAGTACCTCCTCCTTTTTTGAAGTCGGTAGTCGGTAATAAAGAGAAACAGTGGTCAAACGAGGGCCTACGTGTTTTTACCAGTGTCGTGGAAAAGACATCAACGAGCGACCTTGGGCGACGCGTAAACGTAATCCGAGGCGATATCTCTTGTCCGTGCACGGCATTGGTATCTGTTTCACCATTATCACCGATACCTACGTGTAGATTGGTGTTTCACCACAAACGCTATTATAACACGTAGGCAGACATAACTGTACGTATCTTTAAACGAATTCAAAACAGGAGGATCCCAATTCAGCGTTTGATTCATAGGTGACGTTTCAAACTAAGAGGTTTTCCCATGAAATATAAATTTGCAGACGATGGTTAAGGGCGTACCCCGAGTAAATGACCTTGAGTATTTCTTACCTTATCGCTCACCGCAAGAAAGAGCAAGTGAGAAACAGTAAGATTTGACGCTGTTTTACGCTAAATTTTTAGAATATACTCTTTATAAAATCAGATATTGGTCTTTTGAAAAAAATATTTCTACCAAAATGTTCGTAACGGAATTGGCTATCCGTTGGTTGGTTGGTTGGTTGGATGAATGGAGGTTTTCCGAGGAGATGCATGATAACTACAATTATTTAATTTTTCATGGTTTCGTTGTGAGGCGATTATTTAAACAATAAGCTCATTAACAAAAAAAATAAAACTACCATTTTGAAGCCAAGAAGTTGTAGAAATTTAATGTGTTTTTTACCAGTTGATATTTGTTTTGGCTAATGAGTAGATAGCTCTGAAAACTGGAAAAAAAAAACTCGTTTTGCTGGGGGACGCACCTTAATAATATGTTTTCTCCGATCCTAAACCGACTTCAATTTAAAATTAAATTCAGACACTCGACCAAATTTCATAAGAATCTATCTATCACTACGCCGTCTAAATTCATGAAAGGAATTTTCAGTTTTTTGTTCATATTTCAAAAACTGCCTCACTGAATTCGATAAATTTTATATGGCATCACCTTTGAATTATAATCTACCAAACTAAAAAAATAATATTAAAATCGATTCACAATAGTGTACAATCCTCAAAAAAACTAAGTAGCCCGTTTAATAGATTGCCAAAAAATATTGTACACGTATTTTTTCTTTTGTTTCACAAACAAAAAATGACGAAGATACAGCGCTTCGAAGTTTCGTGTGACGTCACTAGTGAGTACGATTTTTGCTCACGAGTGACGTTGTGACCCCCCACTCTCGAAGTTTGAAGTCGGTTAAAATCGTGATGAAATCGGCATGTTCCAAGAGTCTTCCGGGTCATGCGTCATCCACCAACCCGCACTAGGCCAGCGTGGTGGGTTATGGCCTTGACTCTCTCCTTGTAAGAGAATGCCCCGAGTCCCAACTGTAGGAACATTTAGTGGGCTTTTTATACAATGTTAAAATAGAAGCGTGGCTCTGGCTGTTACAGGTAGACGTGTTGTTTACTATGAAAATCACCTTCAGCTCATACGCGTCACTCTATATTAATAAAAAAGTAAAACATACTGAGTAGAAAATGTCTATTTTAATTAAAATCTCACCAAGTGTCCTTCTCGTGTGATTTATTACGTGATTTACATAAATTGTCTTGCTACTTTGATATTTCATACTTACGCTCGATAATTTATATGGCAAATCAATGTTAGCCAAAACAGCCAGTAATCTCATAAAGTTACTTTATAAGATAACTAGCTGACGTAATACTCGTTCAACGGTCTATATCAAGGAATCTGTATAATTATGAACATAGTATATGTATAAGATATCCATTTTATATAAAGGGCAACCACAAAACCTTTGCCGACTAGTGTAATAAACAGCAACAACGACATAAATGTTTTTATTCGTAAAAGTTTTATAACCTACTGTCGCATAAAATAACCACATAAATGTATCAAAGACTCGTTTTTATTAGTTCTTTGTTGCAGTCGGTAAAAGTTGAATTCTGGACCTTACTTTATCTATAAATATAAAAGCGAAAGGTCAATTATCACAAAATATCAGGACTACATAAACTACTTAAGCTAAGAGTCGCAAACTTTGCATGGAGGTGCTTTTTTAGCCCGTAGGGGCTTACTAAGACGGGGTTTTACGAAATTCAGTCCCTGATATGCAGAAACAAGGAATGAACAGTTGAATTGAAAATTCAAGTTGAGTTGAAAATTCGTCATTTTCAGACTTGAAATTGAAGGGTTGAAATGTTGTAAGGTGTCCATTATTTTCGAAGTTAGTAGAAATTTATGAAGTAAGATGTGTACCATGGTTTTTGAAATTTATCGAGGAGGACATCTGCGGAATGGCTGAACTGATTTTAATGTGATTTTCACAGCAGTTATTAATTGCAGCGCAATTAGGTACGTATTTCAAATTGTTGATCCAAATTCATTATCGTTTTCTGTAAAACTAAAGATTGAGTCTTCTAAAATCCACATATAAAATACTATCATCTAAATCTATCCGAAACAACATCCAGCCGAAACACAAGATGTTGGCGTAATTATGCTCAAAAAACATATCTCACATAGGTACATAGCACAACCAATGAATGGCACATTAATTGGTTTTATTGTCCAAGCCCAGCTAACTTTCTAGTTAGCCATTATTTTTTAAATAAATAATTTACTAATTACTAGTCAATTAAACTCATGTGTACAGCATCAATAAATTCTGTTTAAAATAAAAATGTCCATCCAAACATAAAATCTTCTTATACACTGTTTGCATCTATCACGGTTGTTCATTGCTCTAATATAATTTATTACGTGATATTTACCGTGTTTAATTTGTACCGATATTTCGATGCAGTGTTATGTACCACGTTCACGGGTAAACTTCTAACGCACTAAGTTTATCTTAGGACATGTAAACAAATATCGAAGCCTCACTCCGTCGTATTGCCACGGTAAATCCAGAATTACGAAAATTTGTATTGGAAGTTAATTTGAGTATTGCAGGTCTCGTTACTCTTCAAGTTCATCGGTTTTGTTGCTAGCAAAATTCTTGTGAATTTTTCTGGTTCAGATTTTTTTAAATGAAATTGTAAACGGCGTTAATAAACATGTACCCAGTAATTTACGAAACTTTTGATAACGAAATATTACTAATTTTGTCAATACGAAAATAACAAGTATTTTATCGCACATATAAAAATATGCATTTCCGAAACGATTTGAGCTATTGAATTCGACAGCGTGACACACTTCGCGACCCAAATATATGACTTGTGTTTTCTGATCCAATTATGCAAGTGACTTTTCACGACCAATTTATTTTATGTTCAAGCATTTTACGACAAAACAGGGCGCAGCGTGCGGTGAAAATCCACGCTTCCACCCCTCAATCAAAACCTCAGCTAAAGCACCACTGAATCGTAAAACAAACCACATATCCTGGCTATTGCGGCTTCTGAGGTAAAAAAACAAAAACAGTTGCCATGCAACAAGATATCTGCAAGGAAACCCCTGAGATTGCGAAACGGTTCGGTAAAGGTGAAGGCGGCTCGCCAGTCGACTCTGAGAGAGAGTGGCGGGACGACGCCTGCGCCAGTCGACGCATACGGACGCGCGCGCAAATAGACTGACTACCCTCCATAGTGCACCAACTGCACCGTCTACGTTCCAAATTCAAAAACTTCAAGTGTTCGTGAAAATTTAAAAATAAACTAGTGCTGTGCTTGTGACTTGCTGACTCGTGAAATATCTCATGTGAGAATTTTTCTTTGACACACATATGACGTGAATAACGGTGCAGTGATCCGACAGCCGATCGACTCGCTAAAATCGAAGTGTTAGTGTTTCTTAAAAGCTGTGTGCCGGAATTTTAACGGACTTGCCTAAGAAGAGGTAAGAACGGATGTTTACAGTTATGATTGTTGTATAACTTTGGCGGCGGAGAAAGCTTTCTTAAAGTCTTATCTGGCCGGATGTTTTATTAGCATTTCATTAGCGGTTTCAACTTAAACAGCCTACTCGACATTATATTAACTTAATGATAAATTTCGTAGAATTTCGGAATACAAAACAAATTTGAAATGTACTCGTATGTTCCATTCAATTAAGCGTAATTTTATTTCAGCGTAATTTTATGTTTTATAGAACAGGCTTTTGCTTTTTATAAGTAGTCGCTTAGAATTTTTAATGTGATGCTAATAAGATAACGTATAAAATATTAAACATAAACAAGTTTCTAACATTACGATTCATGATTTCAACTAAACGTTACAAAATTTTAAATTCTGAAGCATTCATAAGTGATATGAATATTCAAGTAAAATATGGAGGTTGGATATGCTAAGATACTTTTAGAGACAGTATCGAAAATGTTAGGGAAAACAGCGCGACGGACGTCGGAACGGGTTTGTGTCCAGAATAAACAAAACCCGGGTGAAAAGGTCTCTGACTCATCTTATATACGGCACTCGTGTGTGGAGCTTCTGTTTAGAATAAATTTACCTTCGCAATGAGCTTTGTAATATATCAGCAAACAATAGATCGAAATCGGTATTAATTAATCATTCATTGCACCATTTCCATTGATTGACCGACGTTATGAATTGAAATGGAACAACACTAGAATTCTATATTCAAATTATGAAATAAACTGCATAGGTAATAGTGGAGGTTTTACTAATATGGAATTGTAGTCAGTGCAAAAATCAAAATTTTAACATTGAACTGGCAACAAATAAGGCAATTTAGAAAAAGTACAACAAAGTTGCCAAAGATTAATAACGAAGATGTGACACCGAAACAGGCTTTTAGCATAAAATTACCATGACTATAGCAGAATTTCATTACACTTCTTTTGGGACTACGCAATAATACCGCCGGAGCATGACGCCACTGTCATGAAGCAAGTTAAGGCAACACTATCGCGGCTACGTTTATCTAGCAAGTGAAATGCATTAGATAACAAATGCTGTTTTATTTTTAAAGTTGAATTTGTGAGGCAATTTTTACTCTCCAACTCAAATACAATACCTAATAGTAAATTTTAGATAGGCTAGGGCGGGCTACAATGCTATGTGAGTGTCTAAAAAAAATCTTTTTGAAACAAAATAGCGTATTTTGGAATATGAATAGATGAGAACATGTCTAGATAAAACACCAATGAAACTGATTTAGGAAGGTTAACTTAAATATCTTTGTTGGAATATCTTTATACAGTATGTGACGTCAAAGGCACACAAAGAAACAAAATTGAGCTCAAAGTCAAGTTTTGTAATACGGCTGTAAATTAATTCACAAACATCTGATAAGCCGAATGCGTCGTCGTTAACTTTAGTCTTCTTGGTTTAGTTTAGTTTGAAAACTGAACTACTTTTTTGTTGAGAAAAAAAATGTAGTCGACATCAATCAACAAGACACTGCACAGTGGTAAGGAAGGTTTCTGATCGTTTGTTGAAATTCAGAACTACGCATTTCTTTTTTTTACGTGTGACTGGAAGAGTAAGGCGTAGGCACGCTTTATGGTAAACAACATAACATCATGTTCTTTGAACACGAAAAGTTGAACTCCAATTCCTATAGTTCACAGATATGCAGTTTTTAGATATAAGATGATTTATTTGACCAGTAATTTCTCTGGTAACATTTGTCTTCACATGGAAACAGCAGTTTCAAATCGGAACATGTTATTCGTTACTGCTTGACGGTAGAATTGTAGAATAACTGGGAAAGACGTAGTACCTACTTCTACAAACCGACTGCAAAGAATTCTACCATAACCAGACTGTATTATTTCATGTACATGTTGGAAAATAAACAATGGTAGTTTTCTGAGCACTCAATGTTATTTACGAGGTTTTGTGGAACCTGCATAAAACAACGATATAGCTCGATAAAAACGAAAATGATGCACAACTTGTGAAACGTATCTGAATAACAATGATACCTTCGTGCTCACATTCTATCTCGGGACACAGAATAACACTAAACATTGTTATCAGGTTAAATATGTTTGGATTTCATGGGGTGTCGTGACAGAGGTCTGTTTATGGCCCTGCAAACACTGTGGGCTTCCAGCGATAAGCTCTGTTGTTGAGAGTTAAAAACTTCTTGACAGGAAGATAGAATTTTTGTTACAAATAAATGTACATAACGTGAAAAATTAAAATGCACATTGGTAACACTGGAAGGAAAAAACTTATTTTATTGTTTCGCTTTTTTTTTAATTTATTCTGGTCCATGTAATATAGTTCTCCAGCCGTTATCGTTTCACATATATGTATACGCAGTTGCCAGTGTCAGGTTGTTGAATCTATCTAAATAAATGGGCTTATCCAAAAAAAAGATTTACAAACTTCAAACATATAGTATAAAATAATGATTGCAGTAAATATTCTTAAGACTTAAATTGCTATCTATTACTTTAATGCTAATTGATATCTATTTCAGCTTGTATTCTCAGTAAGAGAATTCATTATACTAATCCAAATAAGATACCAAAATAAATGTAATTAGATTGTAAAAAATAGATCTTGCCGTGCATCTTGTATATAGAGACACAAATGTGTTTTTGTATTTAAAAACAATGTACAATCTACTATCCCAACATAAGTATACCATACCTACATATGTTTTAGCAATCAAATAAAATTGACAGTTACAGGGACTGCCGATAGAAGTAAAAACTTATAACTCAGAATTTGATAGCTCACTTTGGAAACTACGCGCGTGGAATCGCAGGGCGCTGCTAGTCCGGAATAAATCTTTGAAGCTTTGACCAAGCTTTGAAGCTTGGCCATCTTGTCATCTAAATAACTCTGCTAAGCATGGCCATCTAGATTAGTCTTCTAAGCACAGCTTTCTAGAAATGCGTCAGGTCCCGAATTCACCCGAACATGTCTTTCATTTACGAGCGTGATGATGAGCTTCATTCATAGTCCAGGAAAAATCTGTTTGTGGTGCGCCAAATAACGCTTTCACTTCAAAAATAGATTCTCTTACGAACTACACAGGTACACTAGATGTTACATTTGGAATATGCATTTGCGTGCATGTATACAATTTTCAACAAAATTTATAACCGAGTTTGGAAAATTGGGTTATATTTTAGGCTGCGTCAGCACGAAATATCTTCTTTTTATGTGTTCACATTTAAAAGAGTAGGTAATGCATACAAACCGTAAACCTGCACGATTATATATGTATAGTAGTGCACTCTCTAAACAACATAAATGTTGACAAACCAGCTGGTCGGTCGGGCTTGCTTTTGGCCTGTATTTTTAAATGTACGATGAACCTTATTTTGAAGGTTAATTTTATAATTCGAAAGTTAGAGAAAACATTTTTAAAGTTTTTTTGTTAATATTCTGCAATTTCGAACCAAACTATGTTAAGTTATATAAACTACATTATATTGAGGGATTTAAATATTAAGTATAATATGCACTAAATGGTGGCGGTAACAGAGTCGTGTACTCAATCGTTTTTAAGGTTTTTACCATCTTAAAAAATGTCCAATTTAGGCACTTTGAGGATTTTATTGAGATGGGATGGAAAGAACTTTTCACTTAAAAACCAAATACTTCCATACTTACTGCTTTTATAAATACACCTCCACACCATTGCAGTATGTATATATCTATCTTTACGGTATCTATAGTGTTAGCCTCTACATTAAAACAAATGAAAACAATAATTGGATTGAACATATATATTTTTGCAAATGTGTGAGTCACTTACTAATTTGTCTTCTGCTAGTTTTGCCATAAAAGTGCACATTAATCAAAACGAATTGATTTAATTTTACGATAGGTCCTTTGTTGAAGTGGTCTTCAGCTGTAGAGATAACCTTTGAGCCGGAAAGGTCAAGAACAAGTACAACATGTTACGTATTCTGTGGCAAAGCTTGAGGTCCATTTTAAATGTCAGTGCCCATATTAGCTCATTTTTTGATAAACGAATTAAATAAACAAGTTTAGGTACATAAATCTTCCTAAATTTAAGTGCAATCAGATGTAATAAAGCCTTGAAACTTGCAGTACTAAGCAAATATTAAAAAATACAGACTTATTGATAGGAATACTGATTTATGCATACCAGAAAAGTTAAAAAATAAAAGACTCATAACTAGTGCCGTAAATGGCAGCTAAATTTATTAGGTTTACTACATTCCATGTAACATACATAGAATGTATAAATCCTACTAATATTCATAATGTGAAATTTTTGATGTTTGTTTTTAGCGTAATCACATCGAAATGCCTAAACAGAATGAGTTGAAAATAAGAACACAGATTGTAGTCTGGAACAGCATTTAAGCTTTTTATCGCTGTAACTACACTAACTACACGGGTAAAACCGCGGGGCGCAGTAAGTAATCCCATAAACTGAAAATGAAACTTGAGTAATCCTAATATTTACTGGAACTCTGCAAGAGTAATGCTGTCATAGTTTTGTAATTTTACTTTTTCAAAACGCCGCGATAATTTTGCCATCCAATAAAATTGAAAATTCATGTTGACTAATGTTGTAAATATAATAGAGAGATCTATACCCATATCTGTCTGTCTATGTATTTATTCAACCCGAACAAAGACTGGTATGACCATTGGTATTTAGTTTGATTTTGAATTAAAATTTAATTTAACGTTAACCCACTGTACAATCATAGGTAGATTGTACAGATTTGTCTTGATTACAATTCGAGTTACTTGTTGTCCTTTTTAAATTAGTGTAAGTACCTACATTGTATTTTTTATCACACATGGGTCACCGTTGGACCACCATTTCGCAAGATAGTAAGGGTTGTAAATTGTTTATTTCATTTCCATCTTTATTTCTTTCTCATCTTTTCTCTCTATTACTACCTAATCTTGGACCGTTATTTAGAACACGATCTAGTTAACATATTTCTTTTCTTCCTCACAATTTGTGTAACTAATTTGCTAATTCAACCATTGGATTTAAACTGTCAAGACATTCAGTGTGTCACATAGAATGGTATTCAAAAGATTATATGAAACCGCTAATTACCGAAAAGCGTAAATTCGCGTCTCTATAAAAACTTTTCAAACACAAAGACACAATGTTTTTTGCGCATACGTTCATACGTCGTTTTGTATTATTTTCCCAACTCTTTGAAACGTGACTGTATACGGATATATATTTAAAAGGATGATGTTATTACCTCGCTTTCCTTGTAGTAAGTAGTTAGTAGTGTTGCCTAGGGTTGCCTCGAATGATTTAAGACTTATGATAATAAAATATGTGCTTGCGTTACTGATTAGAATTGTCTGTTAAACTGGTAGATACATCGGATCTTTTGTGTAACTTACAGAATAAGAATCTTAAAAATTAATTTGTTGACATCGTTTGTTTTAACGCTAAAGTAAAACATCGGTAGGGATCCACCATGTCATGTACCTACCAATCAGAATTTGCCCCGCGAGCTAGATTATGGTCTTGAGTGCTTGTGGGAAGAAGAAGAATCCTAAGAACCCGAAATCCTGGGAACATGAAGTGACTTATTTACGTGATATCAATATCAATTGTGTTTGCCACGGTACTTATTTGGTACTTTTCTCACAAGATTAATGTGCAGTTCTATGAAAAGTCTTCGTAAATTCTGTTAAGAAATAGCTGCTATAAGGATAGAAATACAATTTAAATAAACTGGCAACGTGGCAACCCTAGCTCAGATTAATCCTGCCGGTACCAACATGTGTTTCTACCCGTGTGTCGTGAGATAGCGACGCGTAGTTCAAATATTTGTTTCCACCCTCAAGTTTACAACCTCGGTTAACTTGGAATTTTGTGTACCCACGACACTAGATACCAGCTTTTTTGAAATACAAACAAGGACTTTGAACTTATAGATTTTATTAGGACTCGAATTAGGTAGGTACTTATTTAATTATTTATCATACACACCAAGAAATATAATACTAGGAAAAAAAAACTAAAAAAAAAAACGAAAAATAACGCTGAATTCAAGTAGTAAATCTATTTCATATTAGATTATAATGCTAGGCGTATATATTGCGTAACATACATTCAAAAACATACAACCGAATTGAAAACCTCTTTTTATTTTTGAAGTCGGTTTAAAAACAAATGATCGTGATACTGTAAGTCTAGCAAACAGCAAATATCGTCGAACAATAAATATCCACTGGATGTCACAATTAAATTTAATTGCGAAAAGATAAAATAAAGCGTAGATTCAGGTGTTACTTTGTTTTCTGGCGGAATTATTTGAACAATGAAACTGTACATTGAAACATTTTCTACAAATAAAGTGCCAAACTGCGTCTCATTCCTTGCCATCAAGGTTAAAATGAATTGATTATATTATTAATATTTAACTATTATGCCCTCGCGACTTTGTCTGAGGTATAGATAGATGCATTCAGACAGGCACGTCTAAAAAAAAATATCGAAATAAAATTTAATTATCTAATTTTCATTAAATATAACCTAAAAACATTTGAAGAACTGTTTATTCATAATTAAATATTTTTGATGTGTAAACTTCTTTTGCCGCTCCACACACTAGTCCTTCAGCCGCAACTGTCACTGTCGTGTCGCTGTGTTTACTATATATATATATATGTATGTATTACTATATATAGGTATTCAATTTACAAGTAATCTTTTTGTTTTTAACTAAAACTATTCAATGGTTTGTCACATTTTATTATACCTATAAATATTTATTACTTTAGTTTTCACTTCTGCCGTGTGGTCTTACGCACATACATTTTTTTAGTATTAGTACAGCCTACCCATAACAAAACAGTGTCACGCAGCTATTGGAACATGAAGAGTCCAGATCACTACCTAGTACGGCACTGCGCTTATCACCCAGAAATATAAGTAGCAAAAATAAACATAAACATAATTTATTTCGGTACCAAGTAAGTCAACAAAATAATAATTAAAAAACTAATCTCCGAATAACCCACCTCTAACCGCTCCCGGCGCAAAAGTGCCCATGATGCTCGCCGCGTTCCCACGCTGAATGGCAATGGCCAACCTTTGCTCCAGGAACGCACCAGAGCGGGAGTCACCCGTATTCTCCCTGAGCCTGCGCCCCAATTCTGAGAGGAACCCTTTAGCCTCTGCGCCCCAACAACCCAAGGTCTCCACGGCAACAGGTACAAATTCGTACTGCGACACCAACATACCATACTTTCGCTTCTTCTTATCAGCGGCATCCTCTGCCGCGGCCGATGGTGAGTGGATAGTGCGACCTAGGTGGCTGGCGGCGACAGTGCTGACGCAAGTGGCGTCCCAAATTAAGCACTTCCCGTTCTTCCAGGGCACCAGAGTCAACCCATCTGGTCTCTTGCCGTCCGATCTGCATAGGCCCGGGGGCTCAAGTACGCATGGAACTCCCGCCGACACTAAGGCTCTCCGAACTATGTCATTGAGTGCATGGTGTCGCGAGAACCTTCCTGCACACCGTCGGCAACTCAAAGCGTGATGGCCATTGGCTTCTACCAGGGAGCCGCAGGTGCATACGTGGGGTTCACACACCTTGCAGCCCAGGCGAAGAGCCACCGCAACGCGCAACGAGTTGTTATCCAATAAGGTGCCTAGGTGAGGAGAAGGTAGCGCCTGCAACCAAGACCCAGATTCAGGCTGCGAGACGGCCCGGAGTCTGGCCATATCCGCTCCCGAGGCACATGACCAAAGTTGTGCTTGGACCCGCTTGACCCCAATAGCATCCCACGCCCGTTGGCTTTGAGACTCTACGGGAGTCGACTCCCCGGAGTTGAGGGCACTCCAGACCATCAAAGCGTCAGAAGCATAAGGTAACCTTTCCTCGCCACCATTTGAATTTAGAATAGTAGCGGCAAGATCAGCAACCCCATGCACATGCAAGCATGCATGCAAGTAAGTTGTTACAATGTTTTGAGTACCCTGCCTTTTGCTTTATTTCTAGAGACTGTGTTGCAAAAGGCAGTGTCTTCCATAAGGCACTAAAATTATTGCAAAATATACACTATTTCATACATACATATTATTGAACACGGCAATTGTGTGTGTGTGTGTGTGTGTGTGTGTGTGTGTGTGGTGTGTGTGTGTGTGAATGATCCGGTCTAATTTATACAGTATCCATTTGCAATGCAGTTATTGGAATTTTTTAGCACAGATTCTAGTTCGTTATATTCTTGACCAAGCAACCATTCTCTAATCCTTACTTTTAGTTTAAATTGATAAAATATAAGTTATATCTGCCCCAAGTTTCGGCAGCTTCAAAAACAGATTAAAGTGCTAACTGGTCGATCAAACTTTTTATAGTTACACCGAATTTTTAGAGAGTGATGGCAAAGTCCTATAAAAATGTATACAAAAATTTGACATGGGTCAGTACAATTGTTATAAAAACATACTATACTCATATAATGCTTGACAGTTTTTTGTACAATAATTGTTAATACAGTAAAGTAGTAATTTCAAACTTTGAAAATGTATACAATTTGTATGTTCTTTCTTTTGTTTTTATTTTTTATTTATTGACGTGTAAATTGTACATTTATGACTTTGACCTTGACTTTAAGACAAATTCACACTATGCGCTGTAATTTCGCTGTAAACATATCAGTTCAAATCGGAACATTGTCATTTTGCACTGTAGAATAACTGACTTGGCTCTTCCCCACTGCACTGCAAAGAGTCTCTGCAAAATATATAGAAAATTGTTCTTTATTACAATTGCTTTAATTATTAAGATTGATTAACATTAAACAAGCATAAAAAACCCAATTTCAATGGTGATGATGAAACATAAGGTGATTAATCGGCTGCATTTCCCGCGCCCTACTGCGAGTCGTGAGACTGCCCACGGCCCACATGCTGCCCCGTCGCCCACGGCACGGTAATTGGAACAAGGAGACCTTTCTTTGTCTGATAGCTTATATTTGCAGTGCAAATGGGCTTGAATCATAGTCTCTTAATAGTCTTCTTTGATGTTAATGAAAGACTAGCTAAACTGTGCGCGCGTTGCTACGCCATCTATCGAGAATTGGTCGTACCAACTCAAATATTGAACAAATTGGGTTATCTTAGGTTCTAATGACGCAACCTTTAAAAGATGGTGACATGCTGTCACGCAACGAAAGGTCTCACAAAACAATATTTTCTCCCGTTTTGTTACATATTTCATTTATGCTCCGCTCCTGTTGATAGTATCCTAATGTTAAATAGCCTTATAGCCTTCTTCGATTAATGGACTATCCAACAAAGAAAGAATCTTTCAGTTCGGACTAGTAGTTCCCGAGATACTTGCGTTCAAACAAACTCTTCAGCTTTATAATATTAGTATAGATTTTTGAACCTGAGTGGTCGACTGACTTGTAGACTGATGATTATAGTCATAACTAGCCTAAAATGTTTGGCCATCTACCAGTAAATATGTCATTGAAATGTTTAGATTTGAATACAGTTTATAAATATTTATTTATCGCGACTAAATTAAATACATTCTCTTACACACTGATATTATAAGCTAAAATTATAAATACCTATAAATGAATACAAACTTAAATGTGCTACTAAGGTGCTAAGCACAGCTAGCAGTTATTAAATCCAACTATAGTATATCAGCAAATTTGTACCTACTATCGCATTCCATTATATTATATTATTGACATTTCATATTAAAGTGCTTAGTTCTACATTTCGCTACTGGGCGAGAGGAGGACACCACATTTACTTTTGTTCTTCCTAAAACTTTCCTATATTAGTAACAATTTCCTATGCTTACTGAAATAAGCTGGGTAAAGGCTTTCTCTCTCTCAAATAAAATAAAAATTTTCAATAAAAATAGATCTTGACTATACAATATTTTTTTACAGCTATAAATAGAAAAAATCTCTCTTGTGCCCTTAGCTTTCTCGAAATAACTCCGAAGCTCTAAAGGATGTAAATAGCTTCATTCCAAACACGCAGTAAACACCACTTTCCGGCCAGCCTCGAGGCTTAATTTTACAAAATACCTCTAAAGGTCTGTCCTTAATTAAGTACCATCGCGGACCCGCCACTATTCGGTAGGTACAAACATAAATACTTAACCTAGAAATAACTTTAAAACAACTTGGCCAATTAAAGATATAAAATAAGCAAAATAACGATGCCTTAATGTATGCAAGCCTCTTGAATTCAGCTTCAAGGTTGAAAATAAAAATGAATTGAGCTCTTCTTTTGAGCCAGATTTTCAAGTAAATATAAATAAACTTGTGAAATGAGTTACTAAGTAGTTCGACGAATATGTTTTTATAACCGAGAAATTTGACTTATAAATGGATAGGACGTTTAATAGCAGCATTAGGCATAAACATTTCCACCACGCTGGGCATTTTGTGTGTGAATTGTCCACCAATATTTATTTATTTGAAGCCTTTTCAGAATGTAAAAATATCTATCAAAGATATTTCTCAGTTTTTTTTTAACTAAAAAGTGACGAGACGAGCAGGACTTGTGCCTGATGGTAAGCAACATGCCTGCCACATAACAGCACAGCGATACGCAGCTTCGTCAAAAGGGGCACCAATAATAATGTTTCATTTTATCATAGATGTTTGATAAGTTTTTGTCAATTTCAATCCATCTATTACTCAAATCTACTATTCATTCTGGGTTGAGATATTGTCACTTATCTATGTAGTATCATCATTTCTGTATAAAAACATAAACTACATTTCACCAATGAGTTCTTTCAATTTTGTAATTAGTCCTATTGTAGTAAGATTATTTATAACATCGAGATGACGTTTTATGACGTTTTCTTAAATATACGAATCTCAGTAGTAGTTTGTAGTCGCACTAGGTATTTCGAAACGGCTTGATCTTCATTTCATCTTCAACTTCATTTTGTATATTTGGTTAGTTTGATTATTCCTTTATTGATTTGATTAGCCTTTTAGGCTTCGTGTATTTCTCATTCTCCTGTCCTGCTGTTTGTTTTTTCATTGCGATGTTCATTATTTTTCTACAAACAATAATAATCTAAACGTTACGTCGCCCATTACGTACATGAAGTGTCATGTCACTTGGAAATTTCAATCGGTTGATAGTTTGTAGGGTAAAACAAAGTTTGCGGGGTAAGCTATATTTATAGTTTTTAAACTTTCGCGATTTGTACACATAATATGTTTATATAGTACGGTATTGTATGTTTATATCGTGATTGAGCTCCGTACTTATATAAACATTATAAGCTAGATTTACTATACAATTTTCGAAATATTACTTTCGGCTCAGTGAACTCATTCTAGACAACCTGGTATCGTGTGTGTCCACAGTCGAGATGCCATAAAAGTTGGGGTGGTACGAAACAGGATTTCGCACAACTGGTCAAATAGCGGTAATCGACGAAATTAACGGTCGCGATCTGATAGAACGAATCGTGTTAAAACATGTTCGAAACAAAAACCAAATCTATTTGCTAAATTTTAAAGTTGAGTAAACGTAACAAGACTATTTTTTAAAACGAAAACCTATCCTTTTTTTTTTAAATAAGTTCCCCTTATTAAGCTGTTGGCAGATTGCATCTACTGCTAAAATCTAAACTTAAGATAACATGATATGCCGTGGAGACAGACTGAACACGTTGATATAATCACTAGACTAGAGAAGTGTTCTTAGCATTCGGTATTTAGAGGTATAATAAAAACAGTTTGTTTGTAGAGTGCGTGTGCAATGCATTTGTTATACGTTCAAAATTCAACAAAGGCTGCTCTCTTACATTTACAGATGAAAGTTTAATGTATCATTGAAATAGAACACACAATCACACACAGTCTTTTCAATTAAAACGACGTGAACAAATTGAAGTATTTAATAAATCTTGTGTTGTTTTCTCGACGTACATTCAATTCTAAGACATGGCCTATTCTGAAACAATAGGCATCGGAGAGCGCCAATAATTCAGTGCAATAGAAAGCGAGTTGAAGCCAACTAAAGGTATGTCTATAAATTGTAACGCCTCCATGCATCTAGAGTCGTGACTTCTACAAAAGTTGAAACATATTGGAGCGGGCAGTTGGCCCTCAACCGACCTCGGAGCAGCCTCGCTCGCTACTTTGCTCGCAGTCACCGCGAATGCACCAATCACCTCCAAATATAGACT
Source organism: Ectropis crepuscularia (assembly GCA_963693475.1). Taxonomy (NCBI): domain Eukaryota; kingdom Metazoa; phylum Arthropoda; class Insecta; order Lepidoptera; family Geometridae; genus Ectropis; species Ectropis crepuscularia. Next base: position 20,795,790 of record OY856354.1, on the reverse strand, counting down.
TTTTATATTCCGTGTCACGACGGAACAAAGTAACTATCTAAGTGTTTTGCTCGCCTAATTTATTTATAATAAAGGGTTATATGTAGGTATAATAGAAATTCCGTATTTATCTTACGTACCTTTACTTTATTGACATATCAATAGAATAAAATACACAAAAAAATAACGAAAAGTTTTAAAATTTGTGAATCAAGTTTGCGGCTATATTACTAAAGCAATCTCTCCCAGAAAACTTTAGTAAACTCTAATAATATTGTTCCTTGCTCATCCCATTCCTTTTCTTTACATATGATGATACCGATTAAAAAAAGTTATGTGTATAGTATTATAGCCGTTTAACAAACATTATAACAAAGTTACGGCTGGTCTAGTGGTCTACCCTGGGTTCAAACCCCACACGCACCACTGTCTTTTCGAAGTCATGTGCGTAATGCCGCTAACTTAAAACGGTGAAGAAAAACATCGTGAGGAAACCGACATGTACCTAGAATCTTTCGAAGTCATGTCCACCAACCCGCACTGGGCCAGCGTGGTGACTTATGGCCTTAACTCTCTACTTGCGAGGGAAGGCCCGGAGTCCCAGCAGTGGGAACATTTAGTGGGCTGTTGATGATGATGATGATAACAAACATTTACTCGAGGTATAATCAAGCCGTAACGGCCTAGTGGTGAGAAAGTCTAATTTGATATAAGGTATCGTACGTTCGAATGCAGTTGTATTTTGCCACTTGCTTTAAATGCGAGGAAAAAAAACGTAAAGAAACCGCACAGTTCCAAGAAAGACATCATGTGGAGACATGCGTCACACATGGCCAGCGTAGTGTATTGTTAGCCTTGACTCTCTCCTTAGTAGAGAAGGCCTCGATTCCCAGCCGTGGGAACAAAATAAATGGCATGTTATGATTATGCTAACTAATAGTTGCATGACCCAGTCCAATTTTTAAGCATATTTCAGTCGGTGAATTATTTTTCGGCGTTTTTTATGTCAAACCAACTGAAAAAGACAAAATCGAGCCAAGTAAGTAAATAATGTAATAATATCGTGATCAATGATAAATAAAAAACATATTAAATAACATTCTAATAATATACTGTCGACAAAGATCAATAATTTTGATTTTAGTGCCGGTAAGATATTCCATGCAAGAGGATATAATATCGAAGACCGAAGAATCATAAATAATCCGAAGAAATGTAATATATTATCTGATTTATTTCTCACTGAATGGTTATAAATCTACAGAATTTATTAATAAATAAAAATATTGTAAGGCTTGTATCTGGGCTATTAACAGGTATATCAAATTACCCAAAGTCTATTCAAAGGCTGTTTAAAAACATATTTGGACTGATACAACTATTAACCTTTTCTAAACCACAGTTACAATGACGTCAGTAAGCTTAGTCATGTTTTCTGTGTTCATAATTTTAGTCATGGATGAAAATAAATAAACAATGAGAAACAATTCTTATATGACACTATATTTCAGAGATTGTATAATTAACAAAGTCATTGCACTTATTCGTGTCCGTGTCCCACTTTATGTAAGGTTCTTTAAAAAAGCTGCATAAGATCTGGATGATATTTGGAACAAAGGTAGATTATAGTTTGAAATAACAGATGGACTACTATTTACCGCAGAAAAATTATGAAAATAGAAAGAACGCGGATAAAATCTAAAGAAAATTTGTGAAAGTATGTATCGCAAAGATGTGTGTTAGTTACTCTTTCATTTAAAAACTTTTGTTTTTAAATAAAGAGTGATGAGACGAACAGGACAGTTGCCTGATGGTAAGCAACATGCCTGCCACATAACATCATAGTGACACGCAGCTATTGGAACATGAAGAGTCCAAATCATTTGCACTTGCACTGCACTGCACTGCGCTCGTCTCCCAGAGATCTAAGATGTTATATCTCTAAGCCCAGTAATTTCTTTGGAAACATTGCCCTTCAAACCGGAACACAGTAATGTTTGCACATTACTGAATGGCGGTAGAATAACTGGTAAAGGTGTGGTACTTCCCCAGACGGCTTCTGCTAAGAGTCACCACTACGAAAACTAGTGATAGATCAATATTTTTGTTTTGGAAATAAATAATGGCCTAGAATAATACGTTTGCTACTTTTTATCGCGCCAAAATTACGGTGACGTAAACTATGGTGGTAAAACCACAGGCGTCAATTTTTCATTAATGTTTTCTATATTACAGTACAATTTCATGGGAGCTAGCTATTGTACTATTTCCCAGATAAATTAGTGTTGGTTCATTTTAAAACCGGCTTTAAAATGAAACATAAATTGACTTTTTAAACAGTCTCATATCAGTTTGTATGAGTAAATGGTAACCTAGTTACAATCACTTACCAAGATAGGGGAAACAAAAAATAAAACTAAGGATTTTTAAAAAAGATACAGAAATGTATATTTAATAACAAAAAATAGTAATTTTAGTTTTCAATTAAATTGACAATTGTGAAATACAAATAGTGTAAATAGTCTTATAATACTACAGTAGTTACTTATTATTTCAATAACTTCTAGAATGACTTTTACTAATTTATAAAAAAAAATAAGGATACAATAAAAAAATAGTAACGATCTCAAAAATTTTAATCGTTTACTAGATTTTTACTGAAATCTTATCCTATAGCATTGACGAGTGAATGAACAATTTAATATTGAAAAAATATTAAAATTTAAATTTTCATAAGATAGAATGAAATTTCAACTTAATTAAAACATAAAACGAGTTATTTCGCCATTATAATATAAAGCTGTCGCACACAACAACTACAGTCCCCCAGACAAATAAATTAAATTTATTAAGTTAAGTCAAGTAAACGGATCTATCGACGTTTAGAATGAGAAATATAAAGCAACAGTTTGACCTCCGACACAAGTCACGATGTCAGGTCTCTCATTGCATAGTTTGGTCACTGTTAGATAATACAATTACTAATACAGGGACCTAGACATAGTTGTCAATACGTCGACGAGTCAAGGATAACAAGAAATTGACATAAAATAACAAATAATTAATCTGACTGATATCAATGAATCTAGGTCGAGTGATGTCAACAGTGGTGAATTTTGTGAAGAAAATGATGAAACTAGATCTAGACATTGAGTTTGTGCTCGTTCCAGGTGGTTTTCGTCAAGTAAATTGTCATAGTATTACAAAAAACCCAACCGCAGTGGTTTTGCGGCTCAATGCCCACACAATGGTGTTTTAAAATAGCCTCGCTGCCGAATTTCAATGCACATTTCGAAAGTGCCCGTAATTTGTATGGAAATTGTTGTACACTTACGTGATGTCCTAGAGACCTTGTTACATGACTTAAGTTTTGCTTTATATTTTTGTCGAAGGTTTGGGTGTTTAATGACTATATTTATGAACTAGGAACTACTTTGTGTCAAAACAAGTCTGTACAAGACGTATTAGTTACGGCTTTTTATTAAGTCAACTCAAAGTTCTAATGTACAATTTACATGTAAATTTTTTATCGTTTTTCAAACGTTAATCGTTTGTTTGTTTTCATGCGAACAATAATAGCTTAATGTGTAAATATTATTGTGTTCTGGCTGGAAGGCAGTAAGTATGTCTAGAGAAAATACAGGGCAAAGAAATAAAACATGTTATATCTGAGTGATGAGCGCAGCGTAGTGGTAGTGATTAATCTCTTCGTATTCAAATTAGCTGTATAGCATTGTGTTGGTATGGGCAAGCGTATTGCTTACCACCACGCCAATAAACCCGATCATTCCGTAAAACTGGCGGGAAAGCTAAACTCTACAGTTAAAAAGAATGGCTGGTTAGAAATTGATAAATGAAGTGAATAGATTTGTCAGTTACCCCACAACCTAAAGTACCTTCGTGTTATTAAGTAAGCATACCTTTTTCCAGACGAACGAGTAAATGATTTAAAAAAGTTGAAAAACTGAGAACGATCGTATCGCGTATGGTAGCAAAAACCCCGTTCGTGATAGGTCATCGTAAGGATCAAAATGAATTTTATTGTCATAAAAAAGACGTAAAATGAACGTTCAATGATAGGGGTTTTACCGATTTTACAGCCGTAGCGCATGTATGTAGTACTTTATTCTATTGTTGTTTCCCTCTCAAGACCTTCATTTGTCTCTATAATAGCTAGTTTTTCTTTTTTACCGCTTACAATCATTGTTTTGTTAGCTCATAATGTTCTTTATCATCATTAGCATTTATTTCATTTACATTTAATTAGTTACATGTCAAAATTCTCGACACGTTTCATGCATACAACGCAGTAAGTGCAAATTCGAATCTAACTTGAACTTTGACCCATAACTTAAAGTCATTAACTTGCATGTGTGACCCGCTAACCAAGATTATATTAAGTAACTAAACATGTGCAGTGGCATTTAAGTTTAATGACGTTAATAAATGCCGCTCAAGGTTTGATCTCAACACACTTTTTAGTAATTGACTCAAATGTCAAAATGTGTGTCACTTTCTTAATTTAGATCTTTGTAAAGTAGCTTGATCTTCTTGATTAATTACAGAGTTTTATCGGTTTATGGATAATTCAGATGCGCTACGTAAAAGTAGTTGATTATTTGTAGCGTAGTTTTTATTGTAATTTAGCATTGTTAAGATTCTGCTTATTTTTCTATCTACTTATAAACGCACACTAAATGTAGACTCTTCCGGTCTTCCGTTATACTTTGAGAAATGACTAAGAATTAAATCAAATTGCCTACGAGTCATTACACATTTAGTAATAGATTGTTAGTCACTTTTAATTGATTTTTTACGGAATGATTTATCACAATACCAAATCGTTTTATAAACTGTGCCACTGTGTTGTGCGACTGGTCTAGTTAAACTAATGCATATTCGTATGCATTTTCTTAATGCAGATTTGGATGATTTTGGCTAATAAAATTATGCCAAATTGCATGTAACTAAATTTATGTTGTCGTTGGTAGACAAATAAATAAAATTAATCGGTGAAATAGAGAAATCAGAATCAATTTAAGATTGACTTTCTGTATCAGAATTTCCATTTTAAAAAACTCGGACTGAAAGTTTTGAACACGCTAAATCTTAAATGGGTGAGTATAGACATCCATTTGGCATGAATATATTTACAGTGGAGACGAGTTTCTATTAATAAATCTTAATATTCTTAATTCAATAAAGATGGTATTTAACTACGGAGTGATATTAAAAAATAAGAGAAGGACTACAAAAATGTTAATAAAAATAAGAAGTACCTACCTATAGCAAAACAGTAGTAAGTTAAGAATAAAATAAGCAGTCCACTTTTTCTAAAGAGAGCAGAGAAAGAGACAAGGCCATAATACACTACTCTGGTGAAGTGCAGATCGGTTGGTTGGAATGATTTTACTTCACTGTTTAAACCAGTAGTAATGACAAAAGAGTTGTGTGTCAGGTTGGTGGATGACACATGACCAGGAAAGATTCTAGGTTTTTTTTTTTTTTTTTTAACTTTTATAGGCTTACACTTGACCGCCATCTCACCTGATGTGAAGCGACGATGCGGTCTACGATGGAGCGTGTTTACCTAGAAGAAACCGATTCACTCTCGATTTGAAGACACAAAGATTATAGTCAACAGGGAAAACCCACTCAGGCAACGCATTCCACAGCCTAGACGTTCTTATCACAAAAGTAGAGTCAAATCTCTTCGTTCGCGTCTTTGGAACATCAACCATGAAACGATGTCGTTTTTTCGAGCTACGAGCATTCCGATAGAAAAAAGGGCAAGGTGGTATTAGATCATGTAAATCAGTCGCACACTCTCCGAAGTGTATTCGATAAAAAACCGAAAGGCTAGCGACTTTTCGGCGATGTTCAAGACTTTGTAGTCTTTTTCGCACAAGAGTGTCGTTGCCTATGAGCCTTTTGGCACGTCTCTCGATCGATTCCAAGGCCTCCAGCTGATACTTAGCCGAACCATCCCAAAGATGCGAACAGTACTCCATACAAGAACGAATTTGAGCCCTATATAACGTGAGCAACTGCTCAGACTTGAAGTACCTTCGCACCTTTGAGAGGACACCTAGCTTTTTGGCAGCTAATTTGGCCTTGGACTCGATATACGAACCAAAGTTCAGCGTAGATGTCAATGTAACGCCCAAAAGCTCAAGACGGTCAGAAATCGGAACGGATACACCTCTAAAGGTTGGAGTCAGTTGAAAAAGACTCCTTTTTGCGGAGAACAGACACGCCTGCGTCTTACTCTCGTTGAACTTGACCAGATTGGCATCGCCCCATGTAGACACCGCCTCAAGGGTCAAGCTCAAACGCTCGATCAGACTCTCTCTTAGTACCTGAGTTTGCTGCCCACTGGCTCTCGCACTAGATATGTAACTCTCTACAACGGTGCTATCATCTGCGTACCCAAAGATACCGGGCTTCAACAGATCGTTGATATGTAGCAGGAAAAGCGTCGCAGAGAGTACCGACCCTTGAGGGACTCCGGCATTGATAGCCATTTGATCCGACGAGCAGCCATCAATGACGACTCGTATGGATCGATCCCTCAAAAAGTCCGATATCCACGCAATAAACCCAGGACGCAAACCATAACCAGAAAGCTTGCTTATAAGGCCATCATGCCAAACCCTGTCAAAAGCCTTCGAAATATCCAGGGAGACTGCAAGTGCTTCCCCGTGTTTCTCGATAGCTTCACTCCAGATGTGAGTGACGTACGCTAGAATATCCCCGGTGGACCGGTTTCGGCGAAACCCGTATTGCCGGTCACTGAGGAGGTCGTTTGATTCTAGGTACGTCAGGAGCCTGTGGTTTAAGACACGTTCCATAGTCTTGCAGAGTATGGACGTGACTGAGATGGGCCTGTAGTTGGCAGGGTCAGCACGACTACCTTTTTTGGGCACTGGTTGCACATTGGCAAGCTTCCAAGACTTCGGTACTAAACCAGTTTCGAGAGAGAGTCTAAATAGACGCGTCAGTATCGGGGACAACTCAGGCGCACATGCCTTCAACACTAGGGCAGGAATACCATCTGGGCCACTGGCTTTATTCACGTCCAGATTTCGTAGCACTTTGCGAACCTCAATTTGGCGAATGTGTACCTCTGACATGAGAGTCGGACAGCCAGGTGGAGTAGGAGGTGTCGCGCTACCAGCATCTAGACGAGAAGATTCCGCAAACTGAGATGCAAACAAGTTTGCTTTCTCCATTGCGGTGTGAGCCAGTGTCCCATCAGGTTTTAGCATTGGAGGTAGTGAGGGGCGGCAGAAGTTCGCTTCGACCGATTTAGCTAGGGACCAAAACGCTTTGCTACCCGCAGGGTACGAAGCTAGTTTGTTCCCTATTCGACTAATGTGGTCAAAACGAGCCCTCTGAAGAACCTTTTTGCTTGCCTTAGCAGCCTTGTTGAACGCTTTCTTCTTCTGGTGTATGTCCCTTGCCTTACGCTGTCGAGCATCAACCCAGGCTAGGTAGGCCTCATGTTTAAATGCTTCAGCACTTTTACATTGAGAACCAAACCAAGGGCGAGCTTTGCTGGATAATGGGACGTCGGAGTATGGAATGAAATATTCCATAGCCGTTCGTATTACATTAGTCACAGCATCCGCGCAGACTGAGGGATCACCAGAAGTAAAGCACAACGACTGCCATGGGTAAGATGCAAAGAAAGAGCGCATCTCATCCCAGTCCGCTGACTTGTATCGCCACATCCGCCGGTTGCCTCTGGTACGTTAGGTACGTTGGTACATGTCGGATTTCTCACAAAGTTTTCCTTCACCGTTTTTAAGTTAGCGGCATTAAACACATGCCTTCGAAAAGACATTGGTGCGTGTGGGACTTGAACCCGAGACTCCGGATCGGCGGTTGCCGTTTTCCCGACTAGACTGTATCTTACTAAGTTAAGAGTAGGTAATCTATGACAACAACACAAATTTATTATTCATTTATTAACTTTATAATAATTCTCATATGTTAGGTCATGCACGTGTTGAATTTGGGTTACTTAGGTTCTCGAGGTCTTGTTTGGTTAGCGTGCATATTTGTTTTCTATGTACATATTTACTGTTTTCTATTGACCAGCTGCTTTGTTTGTCGTCTATCGATAGCGTCAAAAATCTCGTCAAAAGCGTCCACTCATGAATGTATAAATTATTCAGCGCTGTACCACAAAAGTGGTCTGTTCACTTGTCACATTCTCACATACATTGTACTTGTATCTGCAGATGTACACCCACACGGTATTGGTATAATAACATTAGAAGGTCATGTTTTGTCCGATTAAACTAAATTTAAGTGGAATGCTGACCAGTCAGCTAGTCATAAAGCTTATCTTCCTACACACTCGCCTTTTACAGATGAAGGTTGAAGAAAGTGACACATCTTCATCAATTTGACTTCATCGGCTTCAAAAAGGAGATTCTAAATTGTCTTGTACTTAAGTTTTTTTATTTTGATGATGCTTTTTTGTTTGGTAGATTATACTACAGAGGTAGTCCCATATACATTTTAAGAAAATTGATTTAGAGCTTTTTGAGAATAGAATATTAATAGGTTTTTTGATTTTGGTGATACTTTTTTGTTTGGTACATTATTTTTTGAAGAAAAAGAATAACCAACTAACCTGGCACTGTTTTATAAAACATAATATATATATTTACTTTCCACAAATAGAAAGTTGGTTGTATGTTTTTTTTTCAGAGATAAATAATTATTTATCACAATACTTTGTGTTAGCTTTACGGTATGAATAAATTTGTATCATGAATAAAATTATCTTCGAAAAATGACTTATGAATACTGCTGATTTGAACATTCGTCTTGTCGATGGAGGTTTTTTATTACAGCCATCGGCGATTTATTATCACTGCCATATCGTGTACGCACGTCATTTCCCATTTGTTGACAAAAGTATTCAATATGAGCGAAATCATTACGAATTGTCGCAAATATGAACCGACTTCATACATACCTACTATTATTTTATTGGATGCGTATGAATCGTAAAGTCTTGCTTAAGGTGATCACTAGTTCTCTTATACTGTTGTGTTTTTAAGAAATATTTTAAGGTAAAGAAAAAAGTCGGAATCAAAAATTCGATCATGCGACTTTGAAGTCGGAAAAGTAAAATAAAATTCGGTCACGCTACTTTGGAAGTAGTTCCGGTAACTGGTTAGTCTACTGTGACATGTATTACAAAGAATATGACCTATATTTTAGTTTTTTACGTCCAAGACGGTTGTGTTTTGCGACATTATGTATTATGCTACTTTTATAACCCTATTGCACACGCATGCTTCGGCACGATACCTACCGATAGCCAGTTACGACATCTGGTGAAATTTTCGAAAGCCTGTTCGCGTCTATCGAATAGCTTTCTATGGATCTATGTTTTATTTAAACAGCTCTTAAACGTAATATTGATAAGGCTCATTATGTGAATTCGGTAATTATGTTGCGTGTCTTAAATAATTTTCGTAATATGTTGAGACTTTTTGAGATCTCGTAAATCATGTATAGATTTAGATAAAAAGAGTTGTAGTGGTTAGAATCTTTGCTGATTTCGGCTAGAGAACTCCTGTGTCAGTTTTACTAACGTGATACTAGTACCTACCAGTAGAAGTAGTAATATTATGTAGGTATACATTATTGTATTCCGGTTTGCAGGGTAATATCTCCAGACAAATTACAACACATTTACATTAATTACATCGTGTTTAAATAGCAACGTAGAACTGTACTGTTCTGGGGAGGCGTGTTGCTTACCATCACACGTACGTCTTGTTTGATTAGTTATAATTATAATTAAAAAAGGGAGTATTCTATTAAATTCGTACATAAAACCCAATAGACTTATAGGTCATACAATAATATCGAATACAAACTCTAATTTGGACCTCGGCGTCAATACAAAATCGTACTAATATGATAAATATCAAAGTTAGTATATTTTTTATTCAATAACTTTGGAAAGACTGAACGGCGCCTCTACCGCCTAACGAAAAACGCTTTGACGCTTTCACATTGCCGTCTCTTTCATTTCAAGCGAGAAGAAAAGGGAAATGTCAATGCGTTGACTAATCTGGTGTCTCTGGAATCCAAGGTACAGTGTGAGCTATGTTCCCGTTATTTTAGAGGCCAAAAAGGGGTCAAAATTCACCGGGCTAAATCCCACAACAAATTACAAATTCCGCTTTCGGCTCCGATTACGGGTCAGTCGACCACAAGTGGCAGTTCTGTGAGCGCTGCTACGCCTTCCCAACCTTTTTGGGAAGTGTTGAGCTCACTCAAAAATTCATTTCCGGTCCTTAAGCGCATCCCGCGTGGGTCTCGTGTTTTGGTGGCTCAAAGTTTATCATTAGTTATCAAAAGTGTTCTTTCGCAAAATTCGAAAGATGCCTGGGAACATTTACTGAGTTTCGCATACAGTGTGCTTTATGTACCTTTAGAACCGTCGAACAAAAAGTCCCTTACCACTAGGGTAAAGGAGAACTGCGTAAAGTACACTGCTTCCGTGGAAAACCCTTTAGATTTGAGTAGTTTTATTCCGCCTAAGCAGCGGAATAACCAAAATTCTAAAAGTAGTGATGATTCGCCTATAATTAAGATTGTAGAGAACAAAATTAGCGATGGCGACATCAAAGGCGCTGCACGTATTTTGTTTTCCAGTGACACCATTGCGCTGAACACACCACACACCATTCAGTCACTTCGTGACAAACATCCACCCGCAACAGCTAATCTCCACCTCCCTGTTCCACCACAATCAGATAACGTCACTATTGAGGCCACATCGCAAGAGGTTTCGGCTGCGATTACATCTTTCTTGAGTGGCTCAGCTGGAGGCCTAGATGGCCTGACACCTCAACATCTAAAAGATCTTCTATCTTTTAGCTCTGGTGAGGTAGCAGAGTCCCTCTTGAGAGATCTAACCTCTTTAGTTAACCTCATGTTATCTGGTCGAGTCAGTAGTGACATTGTCGAAGTTTTGTACGGCGCCAATTTGTGCGCACTTTCCAAAAAAGATGGTGGGATCAGACCAATTGCTGTCGGCACCACATATCGTCGCCTTGCTGCCAAGGTGGGTTGTAGGAAAAAGGTTGCTCTTTTGAGCTCCCTTTTCCAACCAATACAACTCGGTTTTGGTTCGCGGGGTGGATGTGAGGCTGCCGTTCATTCTGTCCGGACCTTCCTTTGCCAAAATTGGGGAGAGGTGCTGTTAAAGGTGGACGTCAAAAACGCCTTTAATTCGGTTGATCGAGGAGCCTTGTTGGCCCAAGTGAAGGATAAAATTCCTGACCTGTACAATTTTCTTTGGCAATGTTATGGCGAGCCCACAAAATTGACTTATCAAAACAATCATATGTTATCCTCCGTCGGCTGTCAACAAGGTGATCCCTTCGGCCCTGCGACCTTCGCCTTGGCCATTCACCCTATCATTCAACGTCTCCAGTCCAAACTAAACGTTTGGTACTTGGACGACGGAACTTTGGGGGGCGATGTGAATACTGTTCTAACTGATTTACAAAAACTCATAGACGGTTTTCGTCTGATTGGTTTAGAACTAAATTTTTCAAAATGCGAACTTTTCGTTTGCGACACATGTCCAGATAAAGATTCGATAATACAGAAATTTAATGATCTGGCCCCCAACATCAAATCAGTTGACAAATGTTCCCTGCGCCTCCTGGGTTCACCGATTTTAGAAGAGTCGTTACCATCTTTTGTCGAAGAAAAAATTCAAAATTTCACGAGAGCCTCCGATAGGCTACTCAAAGTAAACGCCCATATGGCGTTTACAATTATTCGGCAATGTTTATTTGTTCCGAAATTTATGTACGCTTTACGGTGTAGTCCACTGTGGAAACATGGTGAGCTCCTTGGGAGCTTAGACAATGTCGTAAAGGAATCTCTAATATCGGTGTTGAATGTGGATCTGAGTGGGAGGGCCTGGTCACAAGCCTCACTACCCATACGGTTGGGAGGCCTAGGGGTCCGCCAAATTTCAAGTGTAGCTTTACCGGCATTCTTGTCCTCAGTTCATAGTACTCAAAATCTAATAGACAAAATTCTCGCACCCTCTTTAGGCCATTCGGAATATTCTGATGTAGTAGTAGCTAATTTGTGCGAGGCTAAGAATGCTTGGAGGCTGGCTTGTCCAAACAACGATTTCCCCAGATGTCTGTCATCTCAGAGACAGTGGGATCGACCGATCTGCGATCTAGCACGGAACTCTCTTCTCGATACGTGTCCTAGTATCGCGGATCGTGCTCGTATCCTTGCTGTGTCTGTGTGGGAATCGGGCCTTTGGTTACAAGCTTTGCCATCTTTCAATACCGGTAGCCTATTAGATCCAACTGCATTTCGTCTAGCTGTTAGCTTGCGCTTGGGTGCGAGGTGCTATGAAGCCCATCGCTGCCATTGTGGTACTGCCGTCGACCAACTCGGTCACCACGGTCTCTCTTGCTCGAAAAGCGCAGGTCGTATTGGCCGCCACGCCAGCCTGAACGACATCATACGCCGGGCTTTTTCCACCGCCAATGTCCCAGCCATACTCGAACCGAGTGGGCTTGCGCGTGACGATGGCAAAAGACCTGACGGCATGACTGTTGTGCCTTGGAAGTTGGGTCGGCCCCTAGTGTGGGACGCAACTTGCGTCGATACTCTGGCACCATCACATCTTCCAGAGACACATTGTAAGGCTGGTGCAGCGGCTAATTCAGCTGAGCGACTCAAACGGCGCAAATATGCAACCCTCGGAAGAGGTTACATATTTGAGCCCTTTGGGGTTGAGACATTGGGTCCGTGGGGGCCGGGAGCTCACCTCATCTTCAAAAGCCTTTCCGAACGCTTGGTCGATGCGACGCGTGACCAAAATGCTGGCGTTTATTTGGCCCAACGCATAAGCATTGCCATTCAGCGTGGTAATGCCGCCAGCATGCTGGGTACGCTTCCGATTGGTAGTGGGCTTGAACATCTTGATTATCTGTAGACCTTCATTGGTCTATGGATAATTCAGGTGTGCTTAGTGTAAGTAGTTGTTAGGTATGTAGCGTAGTGTAGTTCTCATTGTATTTTAGTTTTGTTAATAAAGGCTCTGCCCTATTAAAAAAAAGAAAAGGGAATGCTTGAAATTTGGAATGTTGATAGTATTTAGTCTAAAATAGCGATTTTTCATTTGGGAGAGTCACGGAAACAGGAACTACGAAGGCAAAACCGCAGGGCACTGCTAGTAATTTATAAGGCAAGGGAGTTGGTTTTAAGATAGTTTGTCGCTCAGTACAAAGTAGAATCCACGGAAAAACCGATACATATGTATGTAAGTACCTACGGTAAAAACTGAGCTACGGGATTACCTAAGTTTTGTACCTAGAGATAACCTGTTTGAAATCTTACTGACTACTACTTTATCCTTTACTTAACCTCCACATTTATAAACTTCTATTCAACACACTTACGCCAAAATATTATTTGTTGACTTTGACCTACCAATTCTTAGTGAAATATCGTGTGGATAAAACATTACATTACTAATAACAGCCTGTGACCTCATTGTGCTTGATGATCATGAGACGAGGACGTTTATTTTTTTTTCCTTGAAAGAAATGCATTTACGCATACTTTTCACCTGGGGAAGACGGTTCGGACGACTCGATACTATGGACGGAAATGGTGTCCTTACCGAAACCGCCACGGGGTTCCATCTTTGCCGCTTACGACGGGAAATAAACGTATGGATTCGCGAAAGAATGCGAGAGCGATTCTTTCGCGAACCAATACAATGCAGGCCAGCCCTAGTAAAGAGGTCACCAGTAACTGCTAGATTTTAAAAGAAAACAGCCTTTAGATTTAAGGTTTTAAAGGCTCTCTTTAAGGTAATAAACTGAAATTTAATTGACAATTCATTTGTGTATTTTTTGAATTCTTACTTAGCTCGTTATTTTGTATATATTTTTTGTAAATTGTTGCATCACTGGTTAAACGTTTTAAGTGAAATTTAAACATGAATCGAGGAACTAAATCAATTATAAAGATACACTTAAAAATAATACAATATTCAAACCTATCAGGCCATTACGACCTCGATCAACCTCGAGAGAGCCAGGAAATGCACTAATAATACGTGAATGTTACTTGCCAATCACTCTGATGCTCATTGTTCTGCGACCTTAGTCTCGTCAAACCCTCTTGTCGGGCGACCATCAAGTGCCATTGTTGAAAACAACCTGATTTGAACGGACAGGTTTCACGAGTCTTCTTACATCAGTGAGCAGGTTAAATGTTTTTTTGAGACAGGAATGTTTTAACTAAAAATAGAGTCGTCTTAATGATCGATATTTTAAAAGAAAATGAGATATAATTCGTATCTTTGTCTATAAACGGGTGAAAATGTTATTGCTGCACAAGATGAGCAACGAAATCGAGCGAATGAGACCTGTCTGACAAAGTTAGCGAGTGTACTGCGCACTAAATTCAATCTAAAATTCCAGATGAAGAGAAAACAATGAACGGTCTAGCGGCACAACCATGAGGTTGTAAGTTCGAGTCCCACCTGCACTTCTGAGTATTTTGCCAAGTACAGATGTACACAAGTCATCACTATTGGTTTAAACTGTGAAAAGAAAACGTTGTGAGGAAGTCGACATGTACCAAGAAATACATATTCTGAGGAGATGCGTCATCCACCCACCAGTACTTGACCAGGGTGGTGGATTTTGGCCTCAACTCTGTCCTTTTGAGAGAAGGCCGCGATTCCCAGAAGTAGGAACACAAAGTGGACTGCGCTTATGCTTATAATCGAAACTAAAATCATATTTAAGGAGGTCCGTAAATCTTTTGAAAGCCATAACTGGACCAAACTTGAAATCAACCCTCTTATACAATACATAAATATTATACCTCTACATAAACATTAAGATTATTTTACAAAAAATAATACTGATTCAGTTTATTTTCATTCTGAACAGTAAAATTCTATACCTAGCTATGGAATTACTCCATGATTTGACGAGAATTTGATTCGCGACTCAACATTTTTAGTATGCATGAAACGGTTAAAATAGGGATACAATATCCAATAAATTATGCAAACTCTCTCGTTGTTAGCTCTAATCAATCACCTGCATTGTGAAAATGAAGTCAATAAACTCCGCCACCCATATACGTACGCCAAACGTGTACTTATGAGTGGCAAGACGTGTACTTACGTGAAAACTCTGCGTGCGCGCGAGATTTCTTTTAGCATTCACGATATATGGCGAGATGACAATGCTGCGAGATCAGATCAGAATTGGATGTGGTATAATAAATAAAATAAATTAGACGGTTCAGGTTTATCAGGTTCATGTTATTATTTCGGGTAGAATATTAAGGTATTTATATTACTAGTATAACCTGACCTACAAATTTCTTTCTTTCAAGAACAACTTTCGACTACGATTAATACAATTAAATTTACTATGTACTGAAAGAAACATAATATTTTTTGTGATTTCTTACGTGATCAGATACCTATTTAAAGTCGATTCTTTATAAACGTTAACAATTTATGACTTATAGAGATTTTAACCGAGTTCGAACAGGACGAGGTTTCAGGACAATTCGGTCGGTATTTTTTTTATTGGCAATGTCTGGGGTTTCCGACCATGTGAACGAGTGGTTGTAGGCAATAAACATTCTTGTTTCTTATTAATCAGTAGAGTAGCTAATTTTGCTACATATCCTATGTAAATCATATACATATAAAGCATTTTACATTTTCTTTAATAGTGTATTTTCTAGACTTCAGAAATGTGGAACAAACTAATGATGAAAATAGACCTGAAAATGAGTATTGCTTAAAAATCTCTGCCAATAAATTGGTGAAATCAATTACAAAGTCTATAAATACGTTCCAATAAAATAGAATTTTCCAAATTCGGATAACTGACGGAGATATGAGGCAACAAACATAACAACTAAGTATTGAAAATATTTATCAGACCATGATCACATTTAAATGAGACCGGATAACCACGTCAAAATAATAACTCATCCAAAAATAACACATTAATTGTCCATCGCATGGTAATGGGGTAATGTAATGGGCACCTTTGTGTGGGCACCGGGTGTGTTATGTGATTGATTTATTTATTGTTGACGTTATTTTTAATTGTGTTATAAATTTATTTAACACAAAAGTATATATTCGAATTGTGAATGTCTTCTTTTGATCGAAGCCGGTTAAAATAATAACACATTTTCTACATAATGTAAAAGATACGGTTATGTGGAAATGGCCAATGTCCGAGGATCGTTAAGTTTTATGTCTAAACTACCTCCTCCGAGGCTGTTTATTATCTACTCAGGCTCACTCAATTATCTTAGAATGGCGTGTCAGTATGGGAACCACGGCACTCGTTGCACAACCGATTATCGCCCATGACACAATTCTAGCTTTGTTGGCTTGCGGTTATACCTGCGGAGCACGGAAACGAAAATAATGATGTTTAGGAAGGTTGCTGAAAACTCCCTTACGTGATAAATCGACATATATGAACAGTTGAACACCTATACTGAAAGAAGTAGTATTAGGAACCGTGACACGCACTTTCAACTAGTTCAGAGTCAGTGGTTTGAAATTCAACTGTTAACATATTTATGATTATTTTTTTAATAATGAGTGACATGTGCCTGATGGTAAGCAACATGCCTGCCACATAACAGCACAGTGACACGCAGCTATTGGAACATGAAGAGCCCAAATCATTACCTAGCACCGCACTGCGCTCGTCGCCCAGAGATCTAAGTTGTTATATCTCTAAGTCCCGTAATTTCTCTGGAAACATTGCCCTTCAAACCGGAACACAGTAATGTTTGCAAATTACTGCTTGGCGGTAGAATAACTGGCAAAAGTGTTTCAGCAGGATTTTCAGATAAATGTTGCACGAGCAATTTCTAAAACTGTTCTATAATTTTTCATAGTGAGATAAGCAGCAAAATAAAGTCACATTATTTAATTATTCTCTAAAATGTTTCTGATGTCATCATGTTTACACCAATTAATTCATGTCATGGAAATATCTAAATGCAGAAAAAAATACTTTAGCATTTATCATTACCATTTTTAAGGACATTTTGTATGTCGTCATTATCAGAATAGATATACATACATGGATGTTCTCTGAATTCTTCTACAGAAATAATAAAATATCTGCAAAATATAAAAACTTAAACAATTTTTCTTTCGTATTCAACTATTCAAATAAAATTAAAACTTATTTCGCTGGCAGGAATGCGGTTACAACATTCAAACACGAATAAATTTGTCAATATATCACATTTATTTCAAGTCGGAAGGTCGTTGGAAATGTTGAGCAAACTTTTATTAAAGTGTGGAAAACTTTTGCCTACCTTGATTTCCGGTACAAGCAAAGAGTTAAACGGTTTTCACTTTTGTTTAGGTTTTATCATGCTACCGTAAACATGCAGACTAGAATTATTATTGTGTATATCTAAAAGTTCATGGTGCCACCTAATTAAAAGGTTTAATTGCTTCTTACGTAAATGTTGTTGATGTGTATTTCGTCTTGACCAGATTTGAAAAAGACAGACCAAAAGCAATCAATGCCAACATTTGTTAAGGCAGTTACTTCCGCGTAGTCTCAACAGACTTCGCAAGATTTTTGTGTTAATCTAAGGTATGAACTGTCTAAGGTAAAACCGATTTGAAGAAAAACATCGATCAATGAACGTACTTGAAAAAAGATTGGTTCATGTGAAATATGAAGAAGACTCCATTGCAGTTGGTTCAAGACTGATTTTATCATGTCAGATTATGTAGGCACAATTAAATATCAGGACTACCCTCATAATACTGAGTTACATACCGTACATTCCAAGTTTTTAACTTTTACTGCAGGGTTTCTCATAATAAAAGTAGTTCACAAATCATGAGTAGAAACCTGATTCGCGCATTTGGCATAACGCATCCATTTTTAACTGGACACTTTTTTTGCAGGCTATCGTCATTTGAATAAGAACAGGGGGTCTACCGTCGAACGAAAACTGTCTTAGCTTTCATGTTTCTCTCTCTTTTCTTATCGTTTGAAATGATAGAGATGGCAATAGCAAAGCCAAAGCCGATTTAGTTAGGTGGTAGAAGGCCGGGAGCATAGCGTTATCCTCGTTAGGTGCTTTTTGGTAATTGTTAATAAAATACCAAGAAAAGCTCGGTTCACGATAGCAGAAAAGTTATCCAACATTTGAAAACGTAGATGCCCTTTTAAATGAGACTGTAATTGCAAAACCGTGAGCAATATTTTGTGACGTGGAGTGTTGTAAGACCACAGATTCCCGCTGTGATAGCAATAGTTCCGCGGCAAAATACTGGCCAATTATAGCCAATAACTTCACTTTGTGAACAGATACAATCCTGGAAACAGTTTGAAATAATACTTATTCCAATATATTAACTGAATTTACTTGAGTGTTTATCTGTGATTGAAAGTGGTTTAAATTAACTACACTTCCTGCAAGTCACGTAAACAAAACTGACTTTTAAATCACGTCAAAATTAGATAGATGCACTAAAGTTTGGATATGTATGTGTACAATTGTGCAAGCATGTAATAAGCGATACGCTTTCTCATCCATGTTAAAATTTGTTGATATTCTTTTTACCCAAAATAGGTTTGCTCCTTACTGTAACCTCATCTGATGGAAAACGATGCGGTTTAAACAGGAACTTACTCAATTAAAGAAACAACCTAAATAATAGCTTTTGTATGGAAAGGGCACAAAATGCAATACATAAACTAAATTGGGATTGGGCAGGACACGTCTGTCGTATGCCAGAACAACTATGGGCGAAAACCACCACTGACTTACCCGGAGGGTAAACGGTCGGGTCGGTCGAGAAAGAGGTGAAAGGACGAGCTTATCGACTACAACAAGGCTCACATTAGCTCTGGATAGATAGATTTGAAAGGAAGAGAGGAATTTGCTCAACATCGGGAGAAGATTGGCTTATAGAAGAATAATGAATTATAATAAGCTTAGAACTATTAATGAACAGTCTTAATTGGCAGCCTTATAGATGTAAATCGAGGTTGTAATGAAAGTTTTTTGAAGGTTTATACTAAATCTAACCCAAATCTAACTGTTGCGATTTGAACAATTAAAAAGCGCACACACAAATTATTTATTATTAGGAGTAACAATACGATTTAAAAATTACTTATGAGACATTAGAGATGGCTCTCTAACTAAGCTTTATGATTAAGATTTAATCGTTAAATGAAGCACATCTTACAGAAAATTGCGATCGCGCATATTCTCATGCACACCTGCGTTTCTAAGGTGATAATAATTCATTGCTTACCATTAAAATTATGCGCCATAAAAATACTGAAGAGTTTTCAAACACCGCAAATAACCTCGACGCGTCGAATCAAAAAATTCTCGATGCAATCAAGAAAGTGGCGTTTGGAAACAAACTCACCGTAAACAAACAAGAACCCGGTTAAGCAAATAAACGTCTAATTACAATCGCCATAAAGTATTCTATAAAAGAACTAAAAGAGAAACTTGTTGTAAAAACTATTGAGGCTCGCCCGTGATGGAATCTAGACTTACCGCTGGACGGTATTCTGATAATTACGGCTTGTGAAACGGGTAAAAATGCTTGTACTTGGTAATGAAATTAAAGTAATATATGATTTAAATACATAATACTATTAAATATAACAAGTGTATGCATAAATAAGAACGTGTAGTTAGATGAATCGCATGGCAACATTTAACGAATATTAGACTTAATAACTTATTAAATAATTATAACAATAAATTGGTCGATCGAGTACAATCGATAATAAAAAAAATACCTAATTCTGGAAACCAACCAATATATAGGTACAAGTTTAGATTTTTAGTAAGTTTGGTATGCACGCACGACATTTCAACGGGCTCGAAATAAATATATACGGTTTACTTTTTATACCGGAAAACTGAACCATTTAATTAGATATAGCATCGTCGCTGCGCCTGACAAGTTCCATATGTGAAATTTGTAAGGTTTTGGGAAACAACAAAAAACGTGTTATTTAATTAACAATCAGAAAAACTTAAAAAGTATTAATGCAGTATCATAGCCATTTATTTGAGACATATAAAAAATACAAAATTTGCAACATGTATTATTTATTATTTAAGAAACAAGAATGTTTTTAAGCAAAAAACAGCACATAACTGGTTTAGAATAGTCCAAAATAATGAAGTATGTGCAGTATTACACATGACGAGTTTGGCAATGTTACAATGTTGTTATTTTAGGTTTAGTATTATGTGTTCTTTAGATTTCTTTCATAACAAATTTGAATAAAGTTATTAGGCACTACTAAAACTATCTCGTAAATCTAAAGTAACTCATAAATCAGTCGTTTTTAACAATTACAAAATCTATCAAACATAATGAGATCAATTATGGCCCTTTTAAACAATTATCCTAAGCTATAATTTTAATATCACAAATTATTATTATTACGATTGCAATAGTAGTGCTTTAGCACAACATAACATAACATTTTAAAATACCTATAGTTATTAAAAACTTGTACACTTAATAGAAAAACAAATCAAAAACGTCTTTATAAAAAATGTTTGTCTGTAAAGTCGGTTTACTGACGATAGAACGTGACAACGTCTTAAGAAAATACTGATACTGGTCGAAATAATTAATACAACTGTAACAAACATGCGGCGAGGTAACGACCGACGGTAATGCGGTAACGGTACATGACGTCATGTTTTGTGGGCGTGCAGCCGGCTTCATCGAATTATAAGACGTTATCACGTCAAAATCAAACATGATTCAATAACACCTGTCAAACAAACGTTGTGTTACAGATCAAACAAATTATTATCGCTTATTTTTTAAAATAATAAAATTTCAAGTTATTGCTTGTAATTAAGGTTATCATAAAACGTATGATAGTCACGGTGCATGAACGATTTTAAAGACTGAAGACTATCGTATTTGGTTTCTGGTAAGGGTTTGAGGGCCCCCTGAGCTTGAGGGCCCCGGGCACTGCCCCAACTAGCCCCTGGGTAGCTACGCCAATGCACACACACACATACACCCTCACACACAAACTTACAGACACACATCAACTACAAAACAGTTCATTGTCTTGGATCTGTTGACTTTGTAACGCTAAAAAGTAAAGTGAAGGAATAACATATTAATATTCCCACACAGTCCACACTAATAATAAACTTTCCCATTTATCGCACTTGATATTATAGTGTACTAAGTATGATAATATCAATATAGTACATCATTAAATTATGTAGGTACAGTGTTATTATTGTTATTTTAGGTAGTTTAACGCAAAAACACGTTACAAAAAATATAGGTACATACCTAATGAGGTATGTATTTGTTTAAATTAATAACTTATTTATCAATAAATTGAGGATATCATGATTAAAAAGACTAGAAACAACAACTACGGAGTGATTTCACTATAGACTTACCACTTTTATTGCGTTTTGCCACCAAAAAGGGTTTTTATGTTGTGGTTCACACCACAACGCTCACATTGCTAGCACAGTTGGCGCGCGAATGAAGACGGAACACAAATCCCGTATGTGCATTTCTGCACATACGATTTTTTCCAAACGGTCAAAACACTTGAAGAATTTGTTAAAATTGTTTCTAGTAGGAATATCACAAAAAGGACTTTATCAACACATAGAAAAAAAATCAGAGATAAAATTAGTACGAAAAAACGAAAATGAAAAAAATGCACAAATGGAATTTGGCAAGCGCAACGACGATATATAGGTAGATAGATATATACACTTTTTAGGGTTCCGTAAAACGTAAAAACGGAACCCTTATAGATTCGTCATGTCTGTCTGTCTGTCTGTCTGTCTGTCTGTCTGTCCGTCCGTATGTCACAGCCACTTTTTGCCGAAACTATAAGGACTACACTGTTGAAACAAGGTAAGTCGATGTATTCAGTAAACCGCATTAAGATTTGTACAAAAAAAATTCAAAAAAAGAAAAATTAGGGTTGCCCCCCATACTGAGAACTGAAGCGCAAAAATTTTTTTTTTCATCAAACCTACTCGTGTGGGGTGTCTATCGACAGGTCTTAAAAAATGATGTTGAGGTTTCTAATATAATTTTTGTCTACACTGAATAACTTGCGCGAGAGACGCTTCCAAAGTGGTTCCAAATTAGTTTGAACTCGATCTGATGAGTAGTTTTTTTTTAGTACGTCATAAATACACTATTATTAAAACTTCGATCAAAGTTACAACGAACTACAAGAACTATGTGTACTATGTATATTATGTTACATGCTGGAACGGAACCCTTCATGGGCGAGTTCAACTCGCACTTGGCTACTTTATTATTGCACTCACAAAACAAAAATAAACTTGAGAAAACATCTGAAAATATAGTTACAAGTGATCATTTTATGGCTATACAATCTCATCCAGGTGACCGTGAAATGAGAAATAAGTTATATACTACGGTTATGTAAAAGCGTAATTAAATATGCTGAAAATGCATGAGTTGTAGTTATCTGTAGATTAAATAATGTATGAGGCCGGACTATTCATTTGAAGGAAGCCAATCGTACTGTTGAGGCCTCGGTAGCCATTCGCGGCTCTTCGTTACCTGTTTGCATAAAATTTAACGTTTGTCCATTAAAATGTTCAGAGAGAAACTTTATGAAGCATGAATAAATGAAAATACGTTAGAAAGTGAAGTTACTACTATGGTAGTTATCAAATTGATTTAAATTTCATTGATTAAATTTTCAAGGATTTCGTTCTTGAAACTGAGTCAGATAAACAAGTTGAGTGTTGGACGACAAACGAGGAATTTGACGAAGATGCAAAGTAGAACAGAGAAGTAAAATACATTTTTTTCTTTTCTTATATCATATACCTATAATGTTAAGATATAAAGCTTCGGTTTCAAACTTTTATATCGGACGACGAGAAAGAAGAAACTAAAACCAAAATACACGATACTATTCAACGCACATACTTTGGTATGGTTCGAGTACACGAAAATTAACAAAAAACCATCAAGAAAAGCAAATTCCAGAGATGCATATGAACTACAAACAAATCTGAGAATTTAAGCCATTGAAAGCGGTTTGTAAAAAGAACCTGTCAGTACAAAAGACACACGTGATGCGACTACTAATTAATCGGTAAACATTGTACCCAATATCTAACATGGTTTTCTCTGTTTTTAGGTTTTGTAGTAAACAATTACATACATAGTTTCAGCTGTCCAATTGAATTCAGAAAAGTAAAAAGTGTCAGAGGCAACAAAAGCAACAGAAAGTCCACTAACAGTGCTAAACAATTTCGTTATACAAACGTTTTAACAAGGCAGCGAACCACGGCTGCCTGCTACAACCGTTTTGAGTTTTTTAGCACCAATAATGAGTTTTATGACTCCAGTTATAAGGTCGATATGACATTGTTGATTTGCTCCGTAAAGCCAGATGTTTTCGAAATGGCTCTCGAAGTGGAAAATTGTTAGATTTCGTGCTAGGTCGTTGCCCGTTCAGTGTGACCGATCCGAGAATTATCAAAGTGCAATCAAAAACTACGAAATGAGTTTTTCATCACCGTTATCTAGCATTCATTAGAAGTTCAAGTTTGATTGGTTTGTCCGGCGAAATTTATTCACCGTGTGAAAGTTTTATTCATAATATAGAGTCCGATAAATATTTATTTCCCAGCTATCTCTAATTTTCAATGTTGTGTAACTTGCGTTCTTTGGTAGCAAAAGTCAAGGACCCCGACCAGTTTTGATTCGTGCATGGAATATTTATTTTTACTGTGAAATATTGTGCCTTTCGTTTGTTATTTAAGTTTATGCATTTGTGTGTATGACGGAGATCATGAGATAGGCGCATATGACCCAGTTTCAGAGATAATACTTGGCTTCAACATTCTTTAGCGTGATCGTTCTTTGTTTTTGTACTGTTGCAATTCAACTTGCCAGCGCCTTTTGCGGTTTGTGGTATTCCGTGGTTTATGAAACATTCGAGAATTTAATATGCTGTTGCTTAGAATGTTCATGAATTTAAAATAGTATAAAGTTTAATTGCAATCAAAGCTTTTTAAAATGAAAAATTGCTTTCCCTGTTTGCATAGTGAAAAACACTTAAATTTTGTAATTTACACAGATGATAATATGGCAAATGTGAGATTTATTATTAACGAACTGAGAGCGAACTAAACCGCAAACACATTTACTTAGTCGAATTATGTACAAATTATTTCATTTCAACTAAGTAGTCCTACGTTGCCTTTCTTGACCGGCCATACAGTGTGGGAATGTCGCCAGTCTAATGGGCAATTTGGGATGGGGCTTTGATCATCGCAGAGATTTAGACTGTTTGTTCTTACAGATATTATTATTTGATATTGTCTAGAAATTATTTTGTGGAATATGTTAGACATGTAGAAATTCATTTAAAAAACATGGAATAGTTTTCTTTTTAAGTTGCTATTAACTGCAATCAAAGTGTCGTTTGAATGCAATTCAATGGAAATTTCTTATGCGTCGTAAGCATTTTATTGTCATGTGAAACAGAATGCGGTGTATCGTTTTCATTAGAAAATTATGCTTACCAGAGTCTTGACTGCGTTTGCGCATTATTTCTCAGCATTTCTGCATAAGTAGCTATTATATGGGGTATTAATTTCCTTGTTTTACCGGAATTATGAGTTCTTAGTATATTGTCATAGAACTGTTATCGTGTGTGGAGTAAGTAAATTGTTTTACTTCATCGTGTATATTATGTTGTATTTAATAAAATAGTCGACTGATCATTTATGATTCGAAGTATGCTCTAAGTATGTGCATAATTGGCACACTAAATATTTCCTCTGCTGAGACTTAGGGTCTTCTCTCGCAAGGAGAGTCAAGGCCGAAATTCACCAAAATATCTCGAGAAAACCAACCCTTGTTATTCGCACATGCGCACTTGGACATCGTTGCATAGACTATCTTCTTATGAGAGAAGGTCCCGAGTCCCATCTGTGGGAATACAAAGTGGGAAACAAACTGTTTACAACACATACATAAAATACCTTCAAAGGCAATAAACTTAAACCCTTTGAGAAACCAACCGTAGAAAGTTGTACAGATATGAAGTTATTAAAAATAAGTTATCAGCTTTCACAGATCTGCAGACTTATGACAACGAGACAAGAAAAGAAAACAAGACCAGTCAGCGTCGACCGCACCTCGCCTCTTACGTAGAACATGATCGCTTGTTACGTAACAACTTAGTGATTTGATTGTTTCATCAAATATTTATGTTATAGTGATTACTTAGTTATTTTCTTAAACCTTTGTAGTGGTAGGACTCTTAGCAGAGTCCGCCTGGGGAAGTACCACACCTTTGTCAATTATTCTATCGCCAAGCAGTAATGTGCAAACATTACTGTGTTCCGGTCTGAAGGGCAATGTTTCCAGAGAAATTACAGGGCTTAGATATATAACAACTTAGATCTCTGGGTGACGAGCGCAGTGCGGTGCTAGGTAATGATTTGGGCTCTTCATGTTCCAATAGCTGCGTGTCACTGTGCTGTTATGTGGCAGGCATGTTGCTTACCATCAGGCATATGTCCTGCTCGTCTCGTCACTCTTTATTTAAAAAAAAAACCTAAGTTTTTACAACATTTAAATACTAATTACTCGCGTATTTCCCGTTCCAATATGTCACATAATGCGTAGCATAATAGCCTTTGTGTCATTCCAGCCTATAATCTATATATGTTCCAAATTTCAACCCGATTCGTTCTGATCTTGACTTGATTGAGAAAAAAGAATTAAAAAAATCCAAACGTTGACTTAAATAATATTAGTAGCCCATGCTACCGGTGCTTAGGGCTGTCAGAAACCTCCTGACAATGCTGTGTCAAGGATGACCGCCTTCTGCATCTGACCCTTGATCCAACCGTCAAGCGAAAGTTTCTCAAGATGTTGGTCGAGACTTTGCGCTATTAGTCCAACAACCAGTGAGACTAATATGATCGTGATTATTATTATTATATACCGTTTGACGTCGAGCCACTGAATCATTGAGCTCTTCTGATTTTCAAAATCCGATCGTTTAGTCAGGGCCGAGCCGCCCCTGTGTGCGAAGTGTGCGGCGCACACAGGCGCCAAGGCAATAGGGGCGCCAGCGCCGCCACATATTTTTTTTTACACTTACGCAACACCATGTTCTTTGTAGTTGAGTTTCGTCGATTAGTAAGTAGGTAGGTAGAATAGGCGCAACATTTGCCTAGTTAAATAACAATTCATGAGTTCCTATAGTTTATTGTAAGAGTCTCCCACGATAATGTTTACGTTTCTGGTTTAATTTTACAGTTTGGGTTTAGTTTTACATTCATTACGGTCTCCGCTTTAAAATCAAAAAAACCGCCGCGCCATGAGTTTGTTTATTTAATTGAGATTATAAACGCAACTCGACACGATGTGTGCGATGCAAGTAGAGTGGTGTCACAGGAGTCCCCTGATTTTAATAAAAGAGTGAGCCAAAATAATGTCAATCATTATTCGAAAGTGTGTGTGCAAGGTGCAAGTTCGTTTTAAAAATATTTGTGTTTCAAATTCCTACTGAAACCGCTTACCTAGTTGTTCCGATGTTACGGTAAATATTTGTCCCCTAAAGAATTTTGCACTTTTTTGGGCTAAAAAGTAGTTAATCTTCAATTCTAGACTACTGTGTTTCAAACTTCAACCAAATCTCAAATAACTCGTTCCGAAAACATAGATAACATTTGTTCCTTAGGGAACTATGCACTTTTTTGTAATAACAAGTAGTTAATGTGTTATTTTACGAATTGGTTTGATATTTGAAACACAGGTGTGTTATAATGTGAAATATCACATAGAATAGGAACTTATTATCCCGGAAAAATGTTTAGTTTCACAAGAAACTCATATTATTTATCATAATGAAACACTTCGACGAATTTAATTGAAATTTAGCAGGATAAGCAGCCCGTTAAATGTTCCCACTGCTGGGAATCGTAAGGTGTCGTAAGGAGAGACTCAAGGCCATAATTCACCACGCTATCCCAGAGCGGGTTGGCGGATGACACATGACTTCGAAAGGTTCCAGGTATATTTCGGTTTTCTCGCGATGTTTACCTTCATCGTTTTTAATTTAGCGAAATTACGCACATGGCTTCAAAAAGACAGTGGTGCGCGTGGGATTTGAACCATGATTTGAACTTCGGGAAGTCGCTGTTCTCCCGACTAGAGCAGCTCTAGAACAGCGACTTCCCCGACTTTACTTATTATAAGTTGAAGTTTTGATAAAACAGTAAAATTCTACACAGACTACATCTCAAATTCTACGCGGACAAAGTCGTGGGTAACAGCTGGTTTATAATATTTGTTTCCTAAGGAAGGTTTATATTTTAACACAAAATATAGCCTGGAATAGCACATTTGCTATCACGGGAAAATATCAGGAATAGAAGCTGCGCGGGTAAAAGGTAATACCGTGGGGCGCTGCTAGTATAATTTAAGTATGTTTATATTCTTACAGATTTTAGACTCATGTTTTTCTACATAAGCATAGCATACGTAATAGTGAAATCAGTATGCTTCGAAAGAATATCCGTAAAAACAATACATCCGACTAGCTTGGATTTGAAGTTTGGTAAAGTATTCTGCAAGCCAAGTCCTTTCATTTGATAGCCATATTGATAGTTGTGCGGAAATAATGTAATTCCCATTTTGTGGCGGCGGCGATCTTGGGTTTAAAATTTAATATAGACGAAAGTATTTTGCTAGTCAATCCCTTTCATTTGATTCTCATACTGAGGTAGGTTGTGAAGAAATATTTTGTCTGCAATTTTGTGGAGGCGGCCATCTTGAATCGATATCAACCAAATATAGCTAAGCGGTTCCGTGCGGTGGTTGCACGGAAATTCAAATTCAAATAAAAAAAATCGCGTTAAAATTGGTTTATCCGTTTGAGCTCTACGGTGCCAGAGACAGACACACACAGAGACAGACAGACATCGACGTCAAACTTATAACGCCCCTTTTTTGGTCGGGGGTTAAAAAGGGGCGCCATAAAGGTTTTGCACACAGGCGCTGGTGGAGGTCGGCTCGGCCCTGCGTTTAGTTGACGCAAGGCGTGAGCAAAATGCAGGCTTTAATTTGACTTATACACCGATTTTATATATCTCATATCTATAACAGCGATGGGCATATCATGTTTCCTGTAAATGAGGCTATTACATGCAAAAATATCGACTGGGTAGTTTCCTAAGTTGGCGCACTCAAACAAACAAAAAAGCTTTTTAGTTCTATGTTATGTGTACGGTTTAGGAGATTGTGCTTCGTATAGTTTATATTTTTCAAAGTTGTTGCATGCTGCTTGAAAGAACTGATAAAATAAAAGCTTTTAAAAATTAAATACTACTACAGAGATGTCGGGAACTTATTTTACTTAATCAGTATTTTTAACTAAGTATCTTTTTACTCTTTATTTCTGTAGTCCCGCTTTTCTATAGTCTAAGAGTCTAAGTAATTTTCCATTCCACGGTTCCATAAAAGAAATCTATCGATGTTACTAAGTTTTGATGATGTTTTAGGTGTTTCCTTAAGTTCGTTTTGGTTTTGTAAGAGTTTTTATCCTTCTTAATTACGACAATAAATATGAACAATCGTCATTCCATCCAGCTAAAATATGTTTATCAAATATCATTTCATTCTGTGTTCAATTTTGATTTAACGATAGTTTTTTTTCACAAATCGATCGATCGATCTACGGCGATTGAGCTAGTTAGGGGATAATATTGTTCATTCAACTTCTTGCCAGTAACAATGTCAGTGCTAAAACCTTTATCAAGATCAACGATGGATAATACCAGTCGGTCCAGCGTTGCCAGTTTCAGATCCGGCTTTGGTCGAGTGTCAATGTCAGCGGTTGCTTTCGCATTGCAATTCAATTGTTTTGTTTACCCATAAAGCGATTTGACTTTTAATTGGACCATAAAAGCCATTTCAGATACCTAATTAAGCAATATGCTGATGCCTTATAAGACGCTATGTCAAGGTGAAAGCTGTAACCAATTGAATTTATAATTAATTTGATTCCAAAGTTATATGTTAAACAGTTTTGATTGACGGTTCTTTGACGTTATTTTGTGAAGTTTGTTGGTTTTCTTGATAAATGAGAGAAAATCTTTTGAAAAGATTGGCCGTGACTTTTATTACAAGGTGTGTCTCTTTCTATAAATAAGTTTCATTGAAATATCAAAACGATTGATAGATACGTCACTACCTATTAGCTAATATTTTATTTTTAGTATATATTATCGAACAAAGGCATTATGGAAGTTTAAATTGTTAATTTCGTAATTTTAGGTGCTTTTATTTGAACGGTTACGTCACCTCGGACGTAAAAACTTCTTTGACCCTGATTTAAAATTCGAACGCAATATTCCATTTTTAAATATCAACGGCTGGCTGGCGCCGCGACATTTCTATACGACCTCGACGCTTCACGGTCCATCGATTCCTGTAACTAGATCTCGATACCTCGATACTCGATTCTGTAGAAATCGACTTCATACAGCGGTATTGATATCGTAGCGGACGATATAACTGCAACTCGATTATCAACAGTTTGCAGAAGAAAAAACTTGCGTTACTAGAGATAGAACAGTAGATTAATAAATATTGATGGAGATTTTTTACACAGTTCTATCGAAAACTAAAATAAACAAAACATGTACTATGGGAGCTAGATAAGTTAACATGAATATCTATTGTAAATTCATAAGTAGGTATATAATATTAATTCATTAACGGCTTCCTAAAGTGTGATATGGTCAAGTTATTGTTAGTATATGTATTTACAATTAACGCAGTATGAAATGAATATACGATTATATAATAATTATACGAGTATTATTATTATAAATACATACAATCATTGTACTATGAAATAAAACAGTATCATAAAACTGTTTTACTATTGTATTAAAATATAAGTTCTGTTTTTTTTTCTGCAGCTTTTGTTTACATTTTATCGTTATAACCAACATTGTTATGGAAAAGCGGTGATATCATAATATTAGAATTATCATTTTATTACTATTGAAACGTAAATTATTATTATTATGCACATAATTACAATAATTTTCATCACTACAAAGAAGTATAAGCTGTTTATTATAATTACAACTGCTATTATCAAAATAAATAACAGTGTAAAATAATTACATCAATTAAAATAACTAACTGTAAAGTGTGTTTTCTGAGTAAATAAATTATTTTACATAAACGTGTGCCAAATAATGTTTATGTAAGATTACTCGTTAGTTTTCTCATCTCACTCGATAAAATACCGTGGCGATTGTTATTCAGCATGAATTGCAGTTTATTTACAACTCCTATGCTTCTCTTCTTATTTATTTTTTTACTTCATACAACCATACAATGTTGTGTCACAATGTTGATGTTTGTAGATGTGAGAATATGTTTTAAAGTTTTTTTTTTCACCCTCCTGCTTCCACTTTTTTTTATAATCGTTAGTTAATTATTTTTCTAGCAACATTTAAAAAATAAGTAAACCATCGTGTTGTTAATTAACGTAACGTTATTTGTTTGAAGTGTCGTATTGTTACGATGTTTCATTCTGTTGAAAATACTCGTAATTTATGTGGAAAAATATTTACAGGGTCAGGGAATAACACTGTATATTTTCAAAAAAAGATGATAAAGAAGAAAGTTAAATGGTAACCATCGTTTAAGGATACTTGCAACGAAATAAGCGAATTTGGTGCATAATGACGTGATGCTTCAAGAAATCACAAACCCAACAGACATACATACTGTATGTTAGGTTTGTGGTTTCTTTAAATTAATCTTCTTCATGTTTATTTAAATTAGTATTCTTCCTATTTATTTCAATTAGTCTTCTTCATATTTTATTTAAATTAGTCTTCATATTTATTTAAATTAGTCTTCTTCATATTTATTTAAATTAGTCCTCTTCATATTTTTGATAACTGCGAGCTAGTCGCACTCTGTACAAGCATGTACCCGAATGTGGTTTGCAAAACAAAACTTGACGCTGATTTATAAAACTTGAGTTAAGCTCAAAGCGACAATATTGAGCTTAAGCTTACCTTATAAAGCGGTTGGCGTACACATGTAAATACAGTGATTCATGGTGTTGTTGTCTACATAGTAGGAATAAGTTGGCGTATCATTAGATAAGAAACTCCTTATGATAGTGACAACATTGAAAAATAATAACAAAATAAACTTAGACTACTAACTAAATTTAACATTTCAAATGGCAGCCTTGCATAATGACGTGATGCTTCAAGAAATCACAAACCTAACAGACATACTGTATGTTAGGTTTGTGGTTTCTTTAAATTAATCTTCTTCATGTTTATTTAAATTAGTATTCTTCATATTTATTTCAATTAGTCTTCTTCATATTTATTTAAATTAGTCTTCTTCATATTTATTTAAATTAGTCTTCTTCATATTTATTTAAATTAGTCTTCTTCATATTTATTTAAATTAGTCCTCTTCATATTTTTGATAACTGCGAGCTAGTCGCACTCTGTACAAGCATGTACCCGAATGTGGTTTGCAAAACAAAACTTGACGCGGATTTATAAAACTTGAGTTAAGCTCAAAGCGACAATATTGAGCTTAAGCTTACCTTATAAAGCGGTTGGCGTACACATGTAAATACAGTGATTCATGGTGTTGTTGTCTAGATAGTAGAAATAAGTTGGTGTATCATTAGATAAGAAACACCTTATGATTGTGACAACACTGGAAAATAATAACAAAATAAACTTAGACTACTAACTAAATTTAACATTTCAAATGGCAGCCTTACCACTTAGAGAAGTATCTTTCACCGTGGCGTTACGGCGTAGTTTTGATACTATGTTGTACAACTCAGGATGAAATCACAGCGGCTTTGCTAGCTTTGAATATTATAATACGTATTTCACAAAACACTTTTTCGACATCGTCAAGGAAACCTCGTAGCTCATTCTAATTAATAAAACGTCTGACAACAGAAATAAACCTCCATTTAATTAATGTATTTCGATCGATTTCCTAATTAATCTTGACCTACTACGACCAACTTATTAGAAACTTGCAAATAAGATGATCCTTTCCGACTTTAAGATAAATGTTAAAATTTGAATAGAGTTTATCTTAAGTTTTAATAAATTTGCACTGTGACTTTTTTTATCGATTGAGCTCGAATTTGGTTCGATAGTTTGACTCACTCTAAAATCATAAAGAATGTTTGTAAGTTTGAAAGTGTATATTAGTTTAGTGTGTATATTAGTTCCCACGTTTTTCTGAAAATGCTGGACGGTTATGAATGAAGTTAAATAATTATGTGGTGAGTACATTAGATTGACACTTTTTATTACATTTCTCGACTTGATACATAGGTTTTTTTTCGTAATTATTTTTCGTGGTGTAAAAATTATTGGCTCCTGTAGGATTCTTAATTAACAAATAAATATCGTGAAATAGTGAATAGTAATGAAGCCGCGGGCTACACCGCGTGGCGCGGCTAGTAACTACGACTATTATATGTGACGAGCTTTAGAAGGCAGATACTTAAATAATATTATACACAACAAAACCAATACAATACTGTAAAAATGTTGCTGAAAAAGTGTTACGTTATGACTTTTTTACTTAATTATATGATTATATTTATTTATTTAAACAATTGTTAACTATGCTAACAGCTTAAGCCAACACGCACAGCAACCAGTACATGTGTAGTTGTACACAAAACCGCAGTGTCAAAATTAGAGATCTTACTTTTTAGGATTTAGTTATGTAGGGACAATAGACTTATCTCTTTGATGTTCTGTTTAGTTTGTGATTTTATTTTTCCCACATTTATAAAAATCTCAAAACAAATAGTATCAGATAAACCTACCACAGTCACAAGTACAGACCTAAAGCGTACCAAAACACGTAATGTTCCACGCATCTCTTCAATCTCAAAAACAAGGCGTGTCGATAAGGAACATCACGCACTCACGCACAGATTTCGCGATTATCTCGAAACTATGGCCTAAAAAAATATTTTACAAGCAAAAACGTCACATCTATCTTGTTAACTCACTAATTTATCTCTATAGTTTCCGCTTCAATGTCTATTCGTGAGAATAGGAAGAATAATATGTATACTTTCTCGTTTCCATTAAGGCTTGAACACACTAGTGACTTTTAGCATCTGCAATTTGCGATTTAATCGCTTCATAGAGGCGACTTTTTGATTCTCCCAGGTAATATGTAAATTTGTGATAGCCCGATGTGGTAGTCGATCGACTGACGGAACTCTTTTGAATGCTATCAAAACAGCGCTAGTTGTGTTCAGGATTTTAGGTCCTGCAGAATAAATCTGAAATAGAACGAATCTTGAAAAATTTCACGAACTATGGATGGTAGTAAAACTGCCCTCTAGATATAGGACAGTTCCATATTTAACTTTTTACAATTCTTCATCGTTCACCATTCTATTCTACTCTAAAAAAAATGTTTGTCTCTAAAGTCGGTTTACTGACGATAGAACGTGACAACGTCTTAAGAAAATACTGATGGAATGGTAGCATTTTTCAAAAGAAAATTTTAATTTCATTTGTTTACTAGATTTGTATGTAAAAAGTAATCAGTAGAATTTAGTCATTTTCAATCAAAACAATGCAAAAAAGCTTTTAGATGCCGGGGATCGAACCCGGGGCATTTCACATGCAAAGCGAACGCTCTACCACTGAGCTACATCCCCGCTTGAACTACTGGTCGAAATAATTAATACAACTGTAACAAACATGCGGCGAGGTAACGACCGACGGTAACGACCGACGGTAACGTTACATGACGTCATGTTTTGTGGGCGTGCAGCCGGCTTCATCGAATTATAAGACGTTATCACGTCAAAAAATAATAGTTAAAAGGAACGATTTTGATGTAGTGATTCATTGCCTTTTTATCTGAAGATGTCTTCAAATTGAGAGTGAATCGGATTCTTCTGAGTTCCTGCGCTCTATGTTACATCGATTCGTCGTTTGACATCAAACGAGATAACAATCAAATATTTTTGATTAAAAAAGCAGAAATCCAATACGCGACGCGGTATCGCAATGTTCATAAAATTACCGATCGCGTATGATGAAAGTCTCTAGTCTGTGTGAGCCATTAAAACTTTTTCACGTGTTTGTAGAAAATAAGTAATTGTTTGTTGCCAGCGGTACTTCTTTGTTTACTCTTCAACTGACAGTGTTACCTGTCGTCTTTTGTTTTATTGATTAGTAGTCTAGTCACGTCTAGAATTATACGTTAGGTAAAAGCGTTTGTCTAGGAAATGCTAATAAACTCTTCGTTACTTCGTCTTCGTTTTGCTAATGTAGCTTACTTTGCTACAAAAAAATATCCATAAAAATAAAAATAAACATTATTTCTAATTTTGTGTTCGAGTTAAACAATGAATTGATCTTTTTTTAAATTCTGGTTTCAGTCACGTGTTAATTTGAAGTTAAGGCACAATAATTTACATTTTCACCACCAGTGTTACACATACGAATTATTATGACCAAAAAGACCGTATTTATTCTATGAGCAATAATTGTAATTTTATTCTATTTTCGTTTTTTTTTTTTGGGTTTTTTTCACTTAAATATGGAAAATCTTAATTTTTTTTTATTTGGGGTAAATTAATCAACCTATATCAAAAAACATTTTTCTCTCGAAACTCCTTATTTATACATCCCACATGGTGATGGGGTCAATCTTTCTACTTTTATATCTCGCTCTATCCATTTTAGTAGAGATTGGACTCTTGGCAGAGTCCGCCTGGGGAAGGACCACACCTTTTCCAGTTATTCTACCGCCAAGCAGTAATGTGCAAACATTACTGTGTTCCGGTTTGAAGGGCAATGTTTCCAGAGAAATTACAGGTCTGAGAGATATAACAACTTAGATCTCTGGGTGACGAGCGCAGTGCAGTGTTAGGTAATGATTTGGACTCTTTAATGTTCCAATAGCTGCGTGTCACTCTGCAGTTATGTCGTTACTGTCGTTATGTGGCAGGCATGTTGCTTACCATCAGGCACATGTCCTGCTCGTCTCGTCATTCTTTATTAAAAAAAAAAATCCTTTACGACATCTAAAACATTGCGTATCGACTTGTCTCGGAGTATCTAAATACCTGGACATTTTAAAATTTATTTCTATCCTACCTACCATCTGCCTATAATGGTTTAACAATTTTATTTCACAAATGATTTAATGACGCAAAACAAGTTTACAAGTAGATTTTCGAGTTTATTTAGAGGTCTTCTCACGATACTGTTCCACTAGTATAGTTTACTTTGGAAGTGAAGTTTTGAGATCACAGTAACCTTAATGCACTTCCTGTACTAATAGCTGGTAACGGTATTTAATTTAATATTGGAAATGTGAACAAAATAACTCATTAAGTTGTTAAATTAATTTTTATCGTTCAATCTGTAGAGGTCGCTGAACTGGTGTTTTACGCATTAATGTTCCACTTACTAAGAACCGAATCATAACTTCTTATAATTAGGCTTTGAAGACATATTTTATACGAATACGATTAAAACTGGTATTATTTTAATTGAAAGGGCTTTATTTGGTAGTTTTAAACTGTTTTATGTAGTAAAGTTTACGCAAAATATTGTTTTAGTGCTTCTTACCGTATGAACTAGGTAAGTGTACCTTTTAATCGGTAAATTGTAAATCGTAATTAAAGTGGAATTATATTCTGAACTCAGTTCATAGAATTCTTTCTATCTCTCTTAATTATAATCATCCTGATGATCACCGTGATGAAGACTGATACAAGTCAGTGTCAATAAGTCAAATTTTGAAGTATGTAATTACTTATGTTATGTTATACGAACATTTGATATACTAGCATTGTCTTGCGGTTTGTCTCGCGTAGTTCGCGTTTCCCTAATTTTCGCGCAATAAAAAGTAGTCTATGTGTTTGTTATTTTAGAACACTGTAGCTGTAGTAGCCTATGCGTTATTAACACAATCCGTTCAGGAATTGCATCCAAAGATCCAAACTTTCGAATTTGTCATGTTAATAGGATGACGCAAACGCAAAAGACAAAGAGACAGAGTAGAACTTGAGAGTTCATATACCGCGTTACGCGTTGATAGAGGTGAAATATTTCATGTACTTGTAGGTACTTCAGAAGAATTAGAATGAAGTTAAAAGTTTTGTTTGAACAAAGATTTAGTTTGAACCCAGATCCCAGCTCAACCGGTTGGGAAATGATTTGCTCACACAAATTTACTTATTCAAGATCTATACTCGATGTAGCTAATTAGCGGCGACCGGTATAGGAATGTCGTTTGGTGGATTTGGAGCGATCTAGAACTAAGATGTGGGACTTCTGTAAGTATTAAGGCATAGTGAATTTATACCATCGTATTCCAAAACTTTGTTCAAAGCTTCCGTGACACAAAAAGTTGTTTTTTTGAGTAAAGTGGAATTGCTAAAAATTTTAACATTACTACTAATTTTACATAATATATTATCACCTTTATAGCTACATAAATACAGCTGCCACGCCATTGCCATGTTAGTAATGCGAGCACACCACTTCTCTTTGTAATTACTTTACGTTCTAATGTTTTAACGGATAGGTCTGCATACAGTTTAGAACGAATGGACGTAATACATGCTTTTTATTCACTACTTATAGGAGCAAAACAAATAACATCAACATTGCGCTTTAATCTTTATTTAATTGTGATAATACTTGTTTTCAAAATATCTGTAGACATTTTTCCAAAGCTATTCTCCTGTACTTTTAGGTTAGAAGGACCTTCCGTCTTCTGCGTTAGCTCAAAGCTCAGTAGGAAATATTTTAATGCCAACTGCTATTATTCCTTTAACATGTTCTAAACTTTGGCTTAATATTTAACTAAATACAACTAAAAGGCTAAAATACAACTTCTAACATTTGAAGATATTTCCATTAAAATTTAAGAAAGAGATTACAAAACGATGTATTAAGACTTCTTCAAGACTGATAAGTCACTTAACCCTGTGATGTATCAAGTAGGTAGTAGTAGTAGTACCTACTCACGGCAAGTACCTCATAATCTACTTCTAGAAAAAAAAACATAATTTTCTTTTTGAAGACGTGTATCGTAACGTTTTCTGTTATTCATCTTAAATAGATATCTTAATTAATAAATATTAAGTAACATGCTAGCATCGTGAATTCTCAAGTGGCGTCGGTAACCTGTCATGCGCAAACGCATTTAAAATTGACTTTTACACTTATTATGCAATACCCCGGTAATTATGTATAACTTACTCAAGAATTTCACGAACTTTGACTTTATTAAGATGTTGTAACAATGACTGTTATTTTCTAGCGTTCTGGTCCAATCTTTTTCAAATTAATGTAAATGTGAATAGGCAAGCAGAATATAATGTAATTGAAGAAAAATTGCTTGCAAATCTCTTGTATTTTCGTGGTTTACGTACCAGTGTAATGTCATCGGTTACGAAATGGTTTTGGAATTAAAATCTCGTTTGTGAAGTTCCTTATTTAAAGTTCAAGAGAAATTCGTTAAGTAGGTACATAAACATGTGTTTAATTTGAGTATGATTAAGCATTGCATAGAGAAAACATGTCATGGCTTAAGTAATTGACGAATAATTACGGTGACACAAGATTTCTTTGCCGGTTATTGTTGTTTGATAGTTGTTGTTATTATAAAACACGAAAAAAAACAAGAACCCTTATCACACAACAAATATAACACAGAATACTATAATATAACCATGACCCCATGAACCCCCCTGGATCCGCGCTTGACAGTGCTGCTAAGCTATTTGAACATGAAGAGTTTATATCACTACCTAGCATATTTGGATGTTTGTATTGATTGGTATTGACAAAATGCTTAAAATGATGTGGGTATTTTGGTTTTGATGGATGCCCTCTAAATTCTGAATAATTTTGTTTTGTGGCGATGTGTGGACACACCGAATTTGCATACCGAAAGGTTTATTGTGGAGTTAAGATACCTTTGTACCCATTTTCGCAAATAATGATATATATGAAATGTGCATTTTACTACTCGTCAATCAGGAATTTCAGATTGTATAAAATATCTTTGCTCTGTAATTTATATGAAATCCGAAACACGGCAATGTTTTCTAGTTTGCAAGTTACTGCTTGCCTGTAGCATAGCTGTGATACCTTCCTAGGCGGACTCTGCAAAGAACCGCAAAACGTATCAAAAAGTATCGTACTATGTAACAGATTGATTTATCGGAATACCAAATAATTCACTATGCTGTTTACAACGCGTTAACACCTGTCTCGAGTATTTGTTTTCTTGAATAAGTTACTATTAATGTGTCATACGTATTATCGACACGCATACACGCGGATACAGAATAGAAAGTACGTCAAACGTATTGTTGATTGAATTTGGTTTAAATGGCCAATGAAAGTTTACTAGTCGGAACAGTATTGTATTTTAAGGGCATTCATAAACACACGTCGTAGTGGCCTAGTAGTTAGAACGCCCGATTTCACAATCACAGGGCCACAGTTTCGAATCTCGGCTGCACCTCTTAATATTATTCCAAGTGCATACGTTGCATCGCCACTGGCTTTACTGTTGAAGGAAAACATCATAAAAAATGGATGTGCCAAGAAAAAAATGTTTTTCAAGGACATGGGTCATTCACCAACCTGCGCTTGACCAACATGGTGGATTATGGTCTTGACTCTCTCCTTGTAAGAGAAGTATCCAAGTCTCAGCAGTGGAAACATATAGTGGGCTGTTGATACTGTGTGCTCTGAGCGACCCAAAAAGCATCAGTGTTAAAGGCAAATCTTAAAAAATACACTTCTAGATAGTACCTACTTAGTTCATCTTTACCCATCGCTTGCCAAAAGACTAGTTGGTGGTGAACTGTTATTGTAAACATAAATCAGATTTTTAGGAAGAGATTAAATTATAAATTTAGCGCCTACAAAAAGAATAAGCGTGTAATAGACAACAACGACCAATTTGAGGAATTACTATACTAGTAGATACTTGGTACACCACAGACTGAAAAAAAACAGATATTAATGTTTTTTCAAACCATATTTTTTGGCATCCATCAATTGCTTGTAGATAGAGGTATTATTTTTACTATTTATACTAACAGTTACAGTTTTGGGAAGGGTATTTAAAGAGACGTTGATAAATTACTCGGAAAACTATGTCTAATCAGAAAAGATGTCAATTTGTTATCAGTTGCAATATATAAATTTTTGTTTTCAATTACCAGAATAATTAAACGAAGGAATCATTTTTCATTAATCGATAACCCACGTTCTGATTACAACCGGAGATATCGTTTGTATCGAGTTGTTTTCGAATAGAGTCATGCGCTGACGTGCCGGTATGCTGTATACGTAATCTGGCGGTACTCTTAATTCTAAATGACAATTATTATAGCACATTTTACAATAAAAAGTATCGATTTTCGTGTTAAGTATAAGCAGTCTACATTTTTTTCCCACTGCTGGGACTCCGAGCCTTCTTTCAGAAGAATAAAGTCAAGGTCATAACTACACTGGATAACCTGGACAAATGGGGTCGGAAGATGACACATGTCCTTGAAAGATGTCTTTCTTGGAACGTGACTGTATCCTCATGATGTTTTCCTTCAATTTTAAGATCACCGAATGACAAACTTGTATATCAACATATATTTAAGTAATAATTTCTCACGTTGAAGACGGACATATCGACTTCTCCGAATCTACATAGCAGGCTGCGAACCTGGACGTCTACTCTGTTTCTACGAAAACGAAATTTCGAAAAAAAACTCGCGACTTTCCTACTCTCATTCTACTTCGTTTCGTCCGATACAACATTGTTTGACGTTAAAATGTTCTAAACATACTCTAATTAGAGTAGGCTTAGAACAATTAAACGGACAAAACGACGGATCGAAGTAGAATTGGACTTGGAAAATCGTGAGTGTATTACGAAATTACGTTTTCGTTGAATTAGAGTAGACGTCCTGATCGGACCAACGAAATGCAGCGCGTTTAAACAAACAAGACAATAGACAGTTCAGCTTTATTATATTCGTAGAAATCGTAGCACCTGTTGAATATTTTATCAATCTTGAAACTTCCAGTATTCAAAACTTCCATTACAAGACATAAAAAAATTTGAAAGACGTTCTGATGATCCAGTTTACTGTTGACACAAGTGCTCAAAGACGCAGTTGGTGAAGTTTGGCTATTGCCTTCGTTTGTTACACAATAAAAATACTTGTGTTTGTTTGTCATTCCTTTCGAATACTTTTTGGTACGACAAAGTTTGGTACGTGATATGACTACGGTTATTTATTGGTGTACTTTGGAAGTAATGTGAAATGACTGATTTCTGTGCTGTAAAAGCGAGCATTTTTTATGGTATCAAGGGCAAAGCGCTATGTAGGTATTTTGTCAAGGTCTTTGATAGATTACTTATTTATATTTAGCTAGTGGGTTCATGCCACCAAAAGTAGCTAAAGTGCCTGATATGGGGATTTCTTTTCTTTCCTAATTACTTTATTATCGGCACTTGCTTGTATATTACTTAGTATATTATATGTAATGCTATGCATGTATTAGATTGTATGTTCAATATATTTGAGTAAATAATAATTAGTAGAAACTTTGTAGTAGAAGTATTTTTGTAAACACGTCCTCACTATATCACTTTTATTTTCTATCTATCTCAATAAAAGTTAAGGCGATGAAATCAAACAGAAATAATACATTATCAGAGATTCATACCGATTTAAAGACGTGGCTTCAAACAAAAGTTAGTTTTTTTGTTCCTATCTTTAAATATGATAACCGTTAGGATAAAAACAAAAGTTTCTTTGAAATCTTTGAAATAAATGGAATCTATTCATAATATATTGATGTAAAACATAAGAAGTGATTAGTTTCTCTCTCAGTCGGCGTGAATGATGTTATCTTGGCTTTGACATACTTACTTTTGATTTTAAAGGTTGTGATCAATTAGAGGTTTGTGTCCAATGTCCATACAAGGTCGTCGGCCAGGTTTTTGTTTCGATTCGCTTATTAAAATAAAAAATGAGTGAATGTGTTAGTGTAATGATATCATTAATTTCTGTTTCTGAAATCAAGTAAATTGTGAATTATTCCAAGTTATCATGTCGTTCAGAGAATTTATAAAATGGCATTCTATTTTTTTTTAGTTTTTTAGGTTTAGACTTCAACGCCATCTTGCGACGACGACGGTCTATGATTTAGCGTGGTTACCTAGAAGAAACCGACTCATTCTTTAAGGAACATTGTATTTTTGTATTTAAAGTAGTTTAGTACGTGTTCTGAAAACCTCCCATTATTAAAAATTTCCAGTCTTACAGGACTACAAATATACTGTTGTTACGTACCTATATCAGTGACGAGAGCTCACAAGATTTCATCCATAAAAATTACGACACCGACACAATGCATGTCGGTGACGCGACTCCTTATAAAATCCGTGCCTAAACTTGTTTCAAATGTAAAAATCTCCGGCATATAATGCTAAATCCGAGTACGTAAAGTTCAAATTCCACGAGGCACTCAACGAATCATTCGATCATCACGGCACAGAATTCGTAGACATGTAACAGCCACAAACATCATTTTACTCGCTCGATCACTTGTAACTTTATATCACTTTTTACGCAGCATAGAAAGCTTATGTTCCCATGTCACAATAGACCTGTGAGAGTTGGTCTTGCGTAACGGTGATGCCGTGGAGCCAACAACTCTTCTGCACTGTTGGATGAGCTATCACTCATGTTAACCTTTTAATCACCTTTCCTTTTGTTAATCACACCGTACTTTGGCAATCTTTTTACCTTTTAACAACCACGATATAAAAACGTCAGTAAGTGTTTTTTATAAGATGGAAGTCATAAGCGATAATGGTCGCTTATGAAAATCTGCAACATCCTCTGATGTTTTGATGAGATGATTTCGATGTTTGGCCGTCCTGAATAAATATTCAGAGATACCGTTTTTAAATTCATCCGTAATGTAATTACTTAAATATCTGGAAAAATGGCATTTAAAGGAATTTAAAATATAGAAATAGTGCGTTAACTGGTAGATAATAAATAATTGGTGTTTATCTATTATTGAATATTTTATTCAAGAACCACCATTTCTTCTGCACAGGGTTTGCACTTTTGCAGGCAATTGTCCTGTATATATGACTATGGCGATCAAAAGGTTAACAAAAAATATTTTTGAACACCTTTATGTTTTGTCATGCTTGCAAAGCAAATAGTGCACAATAAAATATAGAGGTAATACTTATTAACTTAAGTTCAAGAAATATTTATTATTTAATGATGAGGTACTGTCCTGAGTGAAAATGCAGCGACTTTGCACTCTGAAGACATAAAAATGTTGACACGTCCAAAATATTTTTTCGATATAAAATTAAGAAGGCAATTATTGTGTATAAGTTCTAAATAAGCTAATACTTTCTTCATCAATTAAATGACACGTGGTTACTCTACGTTGGCTGCAACGTTTTAATTCATTGTCTAGAAAATGATTGACAGTTCTTGAGTCATCCCGTGACGACATGATTGATGATACATTTTTATGACTGGACATGTTTAATTGCTTCAAAATATGTTTTGGTTGAAAGATGACGGCACTGTGAGTTCTTTGTTTGGGAAGCTACGCCGTACGCTAAAGATAGTTCTTTACAACAATATTTATACGAATATATATGTAATTATCTATCACTATGGAATCGACCTTACGATTCCAAAAAAAAAACGACCATGAAATGCGTTTAATAAAATTAAATTATTATTCATATTTTGAATGGATTTATGATTATTTTTCGTAATTGTAGGATTGATCCTACAGTTAAAGCCATTCTTATGCTGGGGCCACACTAACGAGAAATGCCATTAATTATCGCGATAATGGACGTTAACCGTTGGTGTAAAATACACCTAATGGACATAAAGATAGATAGAAAACTCTTTATTGTGATACAAAAAATAAAATAAAAATTACATTGACAAACTTAAGAACTAGCATCACAAGTGGCGGCCTTATTGCTGAGAGCAATCTCTTCCAGGCAACCAAATACACCAGGCATAAACTGTAGGCGTAAATTACGCCTACGGTTAACGTTCATCATCGCGATAATTAATGGCATTTCTCGTTAGTGTGGCCCTAGCATTAAAGATTCTCTGTGTCACACTGTTTCCTTCATTATTGATATCCCCCAAAAATTGTAGGAACCAATTTGAGTATTCAAACCTTTTTCCCAAGTGATATAAACTGCTGGCTTCACTATTTCCTGTGAGATATAAATTACTAGTAGCGCTTCGCATATTTGCCTGCGTAGTTCTCGATCCCGTTATTTTCTCGGGTTAAAAAACATCCTGTTTTAATTCGGACTTTCTCTATACATGTATGTACCAAATTTCATCTAGATCCCTTGAGTAATATTTGCGTGAAAGAGTGACTAACATATATCCAACTATCCATACTCACAAACTATCCCAGTTATAATATTCGTAATATTTGGAATTTTTCAAAGTCATGATGAATAAAATAGTTTGGATATCAACTCAACCACTTCGATCTCTTCATCAGGTGAGTATCTGGTCAAATACGTATCTATATGTATTTTAAACCCTCCTAACTATTTAAATTTAGTAAAAAATTACAAGGACCATGTCCTACTGTTTAAACTATAGATAAAAAAGACAATGAGTTTCTGTTTGTGGGACCGGCGGTGTGTGAACCCAACTAGCACTTGACCAAATTTATTCTTACTGTATGTCGTCCCAACAGCACAATACTTATCTACGACAAGACAATACAACAGGTGGTTGGAGGCAGAGGTTACCACGGTACAGAGGTCCCATACTAATGAGATAGTTCGTGAGCCTTTGTCGCGTTTAACTGTTTCAAAAGAAATTTCGTGTGTATCTTTAAGATTTATGTGATAAATGCATATAATGGTACGTAATGTTGGTTATATAAATAGATAGGCGGGTTGCACATGACTTCGAAAAGACAGTGGTGCCGTGGGGTTTGAACCCGGGAGCTACGGATCGGCAGTCGCCGTTCTCCCGACTAGACCAGCCGTAGCTTATGCATGGTTACGCATATAAATAAATATTGTTAAACGATTTTCAGACAATAGTACCTACTCAGCCCCGAACCAAGAAAGGCCAATTTCACAATTCTAAGAACTTGAATTCGAAATTTCTTTTTAATTCTAAAGACATTTAAAACATGGAGTATCATTTTCAGTTGTTCGGAAGAAAGCACTCTTGTGCACTTAATTTGTCAAATTTTACAAAATTTCCTCCCGGTACTTAGTGTTACTAGTGCCTAAAATGATGGTCGCATTGCCGAGTCGAACGGCGATAGCTGAATCGATA
Source organism: Ectropis crepuscularia (assembly GCA_963693475.1). NCBI lineage: Eukaryota > Metazoa > Arthropoda > Insecta > Lepidoptera > Geometridae > Ectropis > Ectropis crepuscularia. The sequence goes on along the minus strand of OY856354.1, from coordinate 20,751,229 downwards.
CATTAATGTTCATCCTAAAGTTGCTAAAAAGAGTATCTTTCAGCAGTAAGGCCCCCAGCTATCGCACTAGCTTTTAAACGTATCACTGCATTCTGTTTATTATTATTCATTGGTGTTTCAATAAAGATTATTATCAATCTCTCTATCTTCTTTAACAAAGGAGACTTACGCCGAGATACATTCATCAAGTTTAGTTGTTACGTGGTTGTTGAACTCTACCATCATTCATGGTTATAAATGGCTGTAGAACTCTTGTCTGTACTACCAACATCCGTTACGTATAAACGTGATCCACCGTGAGAAAGTAAATTAACGTTATAAATTAAACCTTAGATGCGATTATTGATTTAATATTTAAAAGCATTGTGGTACACATATCAGTGTGTTTCTACTAATGTAAGTTCTGTGTCTGATGAATACCTACACTTGTCCTGTCTCTGGGTAGATACCTATTTATATGTATCACACGTTTATAAGTATGTACATATAATATTTTATACTAGCGGCCAGATTCGGCTTCGCTTGGGTAATGACCTTTGAAAAACGTATAATAATTATTTTACAAAATTGAGAGCATTCATCGAAAGAACAGCTATCCTATTTCTCAACTTGGACCAAGTTACACACAGATGCTTTGGTGAATATCGGTTGTCTTGGTTGAAACGGTAACTGAGAGTCATGACACTGGATTTGTATATATTAAGATGAGTATTGTTTCATCTATTATATACCCCCCATAATACAATTTTTGTTTAATTTGGGACTAGTATCTGTTGTGTGAGGAATTCCAAGTGAAAAATAAAAGCTCTTCCGTACAAAAATTATAATAATGTAAATAGTACAACCTTAATATAATACAAACGCGACTACATAGTGCTACACTGCGCTCGTCATTCAAAAAATAATATGATTTATGGGTTTGTCCTGTAATTTCTCCAATAACGTTGCCTTTCAAACCGTAACACAGTGGTGTTACCACATTACTGTTTGGCGGTAAAATTACTGATGTGGTACTTAGCCAGGTGGACTTTGCGAAGTCTGCAAAAAAAAAAAAAAAAAACTAGGCCTGCAAATCGTTCATTGCCCGTGTTACTACCCGTCTTACTACCAGTAGTAACACGGGCAAAAATAATTGCCCGTGTTACTACCAACAGGTCCAGTAGTACGACGGGTAATTTATTTTTACCCGTCGTACTACTACAGCCATTTTCATATAGGTACCTCTTTTGCTTAAACATCAAAATGAAATCATTACTTGTAGTTTGTTAGGTTTAACACTGTCTTTTTGGAAACTATCGGTGGCGGTGCCTTGATAATAAAAATGTGTGTGGTTAAGACTGCAAGGCAGAAGTGAATACTTTATTATCTGAATTACATAGTATTAATGCGCGGGCCCACCGCGGCGCATGCTGTGCACGGGCGCTCAGGGCATTTTAGCTGCTTGTATTAATTTGTTTGTCAACGTTGGTCTACGTTTCCACTGGAGTACACGAAAACTATGTATAGCGTGGCACGGTGCATGGAGAGGCTACGCATGTAACACTGTAATCCACGGACACGGGCTTCACTGCGGGCCGTTTCACAAGGGGTGTGACTGAAAACTGCACTGCGATAAGCGACCTGTACCTACATAGTCGTGGGTCATATTCGTGTATTCCAGTGGAAACGTAGACCCACGTCGACAGCGTTGATCTATGTAACCCCCTATTCTAGCAAGCTACGCCTGTATCAATGACGTCAATTCATGCGTAGCCTCTCCGTGGGTTGCAGTGGATACAACTTACATATTTTCTTATAAAGCGAAGCTTAATACACGTGTATAGCCTCTCCGTGCGCCGTGGTGGGCCCGCGCCTTTACTAGCGGTCCGCCCTGGCGTTGGCCCGTGGTTCATAATAAAATAGCCTATAGCACAGGGATCACGTACATATCCAACGGTGTAAGATTTATTGAAATCGATCCAATAGTTCATGAGATTAGCGCATTCAAACAAACAGTCTCTTTAGCTTTATAATATTAGTATAGACTAATTATCATGTTAGTGAGATGAGATATAAGAGATAAATGAGAAATAAGTCAGTCAATTTTTTTAATCTATACAAGTCAAAATAGCAAACACAGCGACACAGCAGTGAAGAACAGCTGACTGTCTCTTTCTCGCTCGGGTACACTCAGCGGTCCGAGTTCACCCGTTGGTGTCTTTCACCACACAGCGTCACGGATCGGCTTCACTTTATTATAGTCTATGTACAGAAAAATATGTGTATGGTGCGCTACATGAGGTTTTCACTTCAAGAAACTAAAAGTTTATGGCCATCTTCCAGCGGCATCATCAGACCCTGGTTATCATCTAGCACCAAAGTACCTTCTCATCAAAATGAATAAAACGAGACCAAACTCGATGAGGTTGTCGTTTCATTGCTAAGTTCATTTGGCGATCTTTTAGCTCCATCATCAGACCAGCACCATGTCGTCATTATATTGCATTGTTTGGAGTGAAGCTATTGAGAAACACGGGGAAGCACTTGCAATCTTCCTGTTATCTCGAAGGCTTTCGACAGGGTTTGGTATGATGGCCTTATTAGCAAGCTTTCTAGTTATGGATTTATTGCGTGGATATCGGACTTTTTAAGAATTCGATCCATACGAGTCGTCATTGATGGCTGCTCATTGGATCAAATGGCTGTCAATGCCGGAGTCCCTCAAGGGTATCTCTCTCTGCGACGCTCTTCCTGCTACATATCAACGCTCTGTTGAACCCGGTCGGTATCTTGGGGTACGCAGATGATAGAACCGTTGTAGAGAGTTACATATCTGTCGCGAGAACCAGTGGGCAGTAAACTTAGGTACTGAGAGAGAGTTTGATCGAGCGTTTGAGCTTCACCCTTGAAGCGGTGTCTAAACTCGGGCGATGACAATCTAACGAGGTACAAGTAATGATGTCATTCTGTTGTTTAAGCAAAAGAGGTGCCTATCTGAAAATGGCTGCAGTAGTACGATGGGTAAAAATAAATTACCCGTCGTACTACTGGACCTGTTGGTAGTAACACGGGCAATTATTTTTGCCCGTGTTACTACTGGTAGTAAGACGGGTAGTAACACGGGCAATAAACGCTGCGTACTGCGTATCCCTGTTTGGGTACATCCAGGCTTTAATCTTCTCGTGGGTTTGAATATTCAGATAGACGAAAGCGAGGCGGACTCTGTCTAGCTCATTTTAATAACAAATGAGCGAGTCAGGAATAGATTTACTTACTAGCTTTCGTTCGTAAGTAGTAAAAGTTACAATAGTCGTAAAAAATATTTTATCTATAGTGCATTCCAATAAGCTGTGTAGAAAACCAAAACAAACCAAAACAAAGGTGATACCATAACATAAACATCGTTTAATCTTAGTATTTTTATGAAATAGCCTTAAAATATTTTTCACAAATAGAATTCGACTTTATTGCGATCTTAAATACCATATACTTAGATTTGTATTGATCAAATAATTCTATACTATCTTATTTTAAAAGTTATATAAAGTAATGGTAGGATGATAGAAATATGATTTTAAGTACTAGCAATTTGATCTGTGTTTCTCAAACTCTCAATGTTGCATTCAAGACATTTATACTTCTTTTCATCAAATTATTCTTATTAAGTACGCGCCTATTTTTCTAACATACCCATATTGCCCATCATGCCCATATTGTGAAAATGCCCATTTCCATTATATTCCAGTATGGATTAATTTTACTCTATTTGTTTTTGTCATTAATTTAGAATTTTTAATTATAATGTAATTTGATTTTAATATAATGTATTATTTGATTTTTATTGTAATGGGATTTTAAATTGACGTCTACTTTTCTTTAAATTATTGACTTGTATTGGTAATATTTGAATACCTTGAATATGACATGCAACTACTCGTTATCAATAAAAGAGTAAGAGTATGACTAAAGAACTCCGAGAAAAAGGTTTCTTGTGTCGTAACGAGTTGAGAGAAAATCGCAAACCTCTAAATACGTGTTCCACATTACGCTGTTTACTATCAAAAGCATGTATAGTTTTCACTCTAAAATGACATACATTTTGTGTTATTTTGATCGAAACTTTTGTATGTGTTTACAGAATATTACGTCATAGTGTAATGATCAGTTTTGGGTAGTACGAGGACAATTCGAACGAGATATTTTTTTTATAAATAAATACTGGTGGACAATTTACACACAATACCATCTGACCCCAAACTAAGCAAAGCTTGTGTGATGGCGGCCAGATAGCTGATATAATACTTATATAGTTTGAAATACATTTTTATTATACATAGAAACACCCAGACACAGTGCAAACATTTGAATTCATCACACAAATATTTGCACTGGGTGGGAATCGAACCCACGACCCTCGGCTTCGCAGGTAGAGCTACTACCAACTAAGCCACGAGGCCAGTCTTATTTAATTATTGTTAAAAATAAAAGGAACGTTTTCACATAAGGAAACATCTAAATTACTTTTCTTCTAGTGTTACATTCTTCTCCGAACTCAAATGCTTTGCCTTTCCTTTTTTTACGTGGGGGAAATAAATGTACGTATGCCCGCCATATTCTCATTATGAAATGAGAGGAAATCTCCATCTACCCTCATTTGGGCTTCAAAAATTGCACGGTGACTAACACTACACACAAGACTAACCATATCACCAGGTTTCTCCAAACTAAGTGCGCTATGCACACATTTATTTATTAGAGGATTTCGCGACGCCGATAACCGTAAACTGGTTAGTTTTCGGTTATTGACATCGTGGTCATCGCGTCGTAGTTGAAATATATACCTATGTTTTTTATTTTCCAATGCTTCCCGAACCATTCTTGCGTAGTAATGACATTCGGTAGATAGAACCTTCGGGTCGTGGATCTCGATCCAATGACCAGTTTTAGCATCAATCAAATGTTCAGCAATTGCAGATTCTTGTGCCTGACGATTTTTTACAGCGGCAATGTGTTGATTGTTCCAAGTCCCAGCAGCAATGGGAACATTTATTTGGGTGTTTATGATATGCATACATATATATTTAGCCTTTTTATGCGGCGAAAATTTAAAAGGGCAAGCAATGAAAGGTACTACAAACTATCTTGTAAAACAATGGTTGAGAAATGCTGGTCTGTCATATTTTGAGTGACATCGATTTGTTTACCTTTTATTCACAGAGAATTGGAATGAGGTATAGTTAAGTTGTTATAAGACAAGTACTTAAAGAAAATGTAGGTAGTTTTCTATAATATCCCAACTATGTTTTCTTCGATATCTATCAGAAATTAGCAATGTTTAGCAAGCGTTACACTGATATATTTATTTTACTGGGCTTTACTAACAAACTTAAATTACAATCAAAACGAGAGTACCTACTTATATACATAACTAAATACTAATCACACCTTAAAAAAAATTGGAGAAGAAGATTACACTTATTTTCTTTATTCCACGTGCTAAGTAGGTACTTAGTCTTTATATTTTATGGTTGGCATACTCGTATAAATGGTTGAAATTTCAACCATATAATAGATACATACTATCTTCAACGCAAGACGTATTAACCTGAAGTTAGTAAAATGTTGATAAAAAAATACTAGCTTACTTCAGGTTGTTGGTTTTTTGTAACGGTGTGCGGGCGCGTCTTAAATATTTACTCTCTTCATGTACATATACCTAACAAATTAATGTACCTATTTTTTTATCAGTTTTTTTATGGGGCTTTTAGGACAAGTCACATGGCAGCCCCATTAATTACCTAATGTACTTAGGTTATGTAATTTATAATCCCTTATGCACAATACTATACGATTTTAGGGTTCAATTACTGACATCTGAGTAAATCATTTAAACTACATCTAATGAACAATTATGAACTAGATAGGTAATTTAAGTAGATAGTTTGCTAATTGTAGTTTAAATTTATTTTCCACTACACGTAACTGGATCAAAAAACAAAGAACATCGTCTCGAATTCCAAAAGGAATTCAGTGTGCCACCAGCTTTCATTCATCAATCGTTTTACGTCTACAACAAAACGGTTACACAACTTAATTGTTATAACAGTTATTCGACGCTAAAAATAATCACTGAAACATCGTTACATGTTATATAACGGTTAAATTTGCACCTGCCGTTGCATCTGGCATAACCCAAGGCGCAAAGCGATAACGTTATGCAATTTGCAATTGGTTATTTATTGAGAACACATAGATTTTTAGGTGCTAGACTGCACTTCCTAGTTTTAACAGGTTTGCCGATCTAGTCTTCAAGCTATAATATATATATAATTAGTTTTATAAGTAGGTGCTATTATTTCAGATTTCTTTAATGCAAATTTAGCTTGTAACTTTAACAAACTTCAATGAGATGTTTTAGCTCTATATGTTAGTGCAGTAATAAAATATAAGGATGTCATATTTAACTTTACGGAATTTGCACTGTTCAAATAATTTCGCTATTAATGAAAATGTTAAACTGAATAATCTTATGTAGCAATCTTACATCAGGTTATGTAAAACAAACAATAATTTCCTAATAATTTCAATACCTATATCTGACTACCATGGCAGAACTAATTCTTATTAATACCTATAGAATGCAAAATACTCGAAAGAAAATTCTGCGTAACTAATTCAAACCGTTAAAGAACCAATAAAAATGTAGTTTAATTTATTCTTAACCGGTATTAAACGTGGCTAAGCATCTTGTACTCATCCTTATCCGTTATGCTTACCTTTTTTGTGACCATCAAATACGTGAGCGAACTGACAATTACATAAAGTCACTGGACCGTCTGGGAAACACCTTGGTTCAAGACACTTCGGTCGCATTGAAGTTAGTTTCATAAAGATAAGAATTTGAATGTCATTTGTGTCATAACTGATGCATGTTGTTCTCGCATTTGATATGCATTGTGCATTGTACCTGTACGTGTATGTCTTTTGTTGTTACCTTCCATTTATTTAAGATCTTGAATGTAGGTAAAGTAAATTTTACTGTGATAATCAACGTGTTACACATTTTCTAATAAACACACGTGTAACATACTCACGCTGGATATGGTCGGTCCAATTCATAGAAATCTAATTAATAAAGTACCTACCTTATTGTTGAGATTTCTGTGGTCCAATCCGACTAAGTTTCAGCCGCATACAACGATCTTTTTCAAGCACGCGCAATCGGTTCTCTTTTGGCACTGATAAACAATATAAAGAGGAACTTTGAGCTTAGAAAACATCAAACATTTTACCCAAAGTAAAAAAAAAAAGAAAAACAATTTCAGAAATTAATTATCCACCTACCATTCATCGTTCGTTCAACTACCTACGTTCGTGGCATGCGAATAACAAAAACATGAGCGCATTTTAATTGTTTGTATTGAAAGATTTAAAAAAAAATGACGAAAAAAAAAGAATTTCAAACATTTCACCAATGCGTACGCGAATCAAAGACCTGTTCAAATTTTGAGTGGTGAAGAACTTTGCAACATTAGTGACGTCAAGCAAAGTTGAAAAAAGTCAGAATTAAGCTAATTAAGCTATACGTCAAGTTATACAATAAAGAGGTAAGTTACGTATAAAGATTTAACACAAAAGTTTTGTTTTGTTTGAGAGGCTCGGTGTTTGACCATACTTCATCTAATACTGAGTTGAATGATCTAAAGATACGAGTTTTTGCGTAATTTACACTAAACGGACATGCATAAATCACTTTAATTTCCGGCAGTTGGACTACAGAAGCTGAACAATGACTCAATTCGAAACTAGCGTGTGAACTGCACTTCTTAGTTTTTGGAATCTATACACGGATAATATAGATAGATTCCATATGATATGTTCGGAGATACAATAAAACATGGCTGATAATAAACTTTTTACAAGTGCTGAACTGTATTATGGTTAGACGTTAAGTATAAATAAATGTTTTATGTGTATAAGAGTAGGTAAATAAAATTGGCAGTCATAGGAACTGCCGATAGAAGTGAAAACTTATAACTCTGAATGAATTTGTTGGCTTACTTTGGAAGCTAGCTACGCGGGAAACCGGAGGGGGTGGCCATGAGCATGGCCATCTAGAAATGCTGACACAGTTCTAGAAGTCCAATTCAAAATGCTCGCGTATTTCTAGATGACCAATAAGAAACGCTGACGCACTTTTTTAGATAGCCTAAGGCCATGGTCTCGAGTTTGCCCGATCATTATTATCGATCATGATATCACTCCCGAGCGTGACCCTAGAATTCAATTCACAGCCCATCAAAAAATTGTGTATGGTGCACCATAAGATGTTTTCACTTCAAATAATTCACTATTCTTAGACTCTTAATAGTATTTCCAAACAAATTAGGGGCGTTTGTATATGTATAGAGAGTAGTGTGTGCAGTGTTAGGCAGTGATTTAAACGCTTCAAGTTAAAATATATCTGTATGCCGCCGTGATATCATGTTGCTTACCACAAAGCAAGCGTTGCTCGGTGCATCACTCTACAAAAAATACGACAATACAATTGATTTAGAAATACATTTTGACAGTTTATTTAATTTTGAATGATTATTCCGCGATCATCTTCCAAACAATATTTCGAAAGGTTGTAAACTCATCGCTAGATTAATTAGGTGATTGTAGTGAGCTATGTCGCAGTGTACGCATGATTTCGTCAAGATGGCCGGCGATGAACTCGTCTGATCGCCTCTTACTTTCGTTATTTTCACTTTCGTTGGTTAATACGTTATTTAATTTCTTTAATCTATAGACTTCCGTATGTGGGCGTCTCTGTTTATGTTCTTACAAGCAACGTTTATTAACTGCTTTTTAATTGTATTGCGTAATTTAAGAGTTCCAAGTATTGGATCGTTTACCTACATAATTTTGCATGTATTGGTTATGTCGTTAACAATGGATGTTTTTTTGTTGCAGATTGCTGTTGGATGGTTTCGAGGAGTTACGTTAACACTCAAGGTAAATTTTATTCCCTACTCTATGTTGTCTAGATGGACAGAATGACAAAAAAAACGTGCCAGAATCTAATTGTGTAACAATCTTATCAATAAAATTAGCCAATTTTATATTTAAAAAAATGGGATGGTAGAGCTGTTTGCCTATTCTTTTGTTTTATTGTTTTAATGGCGTCTGAAAAATAATGCGAATTATTTAAATTAAGCGCAGTTCCCGATTCCGTTATTTTCTTGGAATAAAAAGTAATTTATGAGTTCTTTCAGACTATTATCTATCTATGTACCAAATGTTGTCCAAATTCTTTCAGTAACAATACTTTCAAAGAGTAAAAAACAGCCATACATAAAAAAATTGCATTCATAATATTAGTAGAATTCACAGTATTAGATAAGCATTCAGTAGACTTATACATATACAATAGCGATGTAAAAAACTGAAATATTTAAATTGCATTTATGAGTCGTTTCGAATGAACTAATTTATTGCACTATAACTTAACTAAAACCGAAAGGTCAGTTCGTCCTCCTGTGTCAAACAAACTCCACGCGATTAAAGTCTTTAAGTAAATTGGCAAATTTTAGTTTTCGGTAATTTTAGTAAACACCTAAATGGCAAATCCATTAGGAATTTTACGATCAAATCAATTAAATTTTTGCCTAGTTGTTTTTCATAAAACACAATTGTTTATTAAACCAACCATTTACCTATACCTGATTGAATTTTGTTTTCCCTTTGCATAAAATGGGTTTTCCCCATGCTAGGTTTGCCATTGAGCCTGATTTTTGTATTCTGCCGTTCCAATCACTGCTTTCTGTATCTATACTAAAACGCTAAAATATAAAGCTCAGAAGTTTGTTTGTATGAAGGTACAATCGTGAGAACTGTCCGTCGAATTACTATAAATATATTTTCGTATCTGACAGTCCAGTTTACTAAGTCTATAAGGATGTTTCGACGAGTGCAATGGCAGTTCAGCCAATAGCAGTACCGTACATTTACGTAACAAACTTGTATTAGAAATCTACCTAATGAAGTTTATGAAAATCCTACATCAAAACTCATTAGTTATTCGGACATTAGGCTTCACAAATTTAATTATATGCAAAGGTCATCCAACCGACAAAATTTATTTGCCTTTATATGCTTTAGAAGGTGGAAAATTTTAATGTCAAGTCCTTCACTGATAGTCTGTTTCAATGTAAACGTTAAATTGTTTTGTATTTATTGTAGATGCAGGTGGCAGATAATTTATTTAACAGTTTGAAGTTATTCGATTTTCGAGTGGTAACATTGTATGTAGATATATTTTATTGTGTAGAATGACAGGACGAGTAGAACACGTACCTGATGGTAAGCAACACGCCTGACCATAACAGCACAGTGTCACGCAGCTGTTTGAACATTAAAAGGCTCTACAGACGAACCCTTTTATCAGAGGAAGTGACGTAGAAATGACGTAAAAGTGGGTTGGGCTCGATAAATTGCATCAATTCCACCCACTTTCTACGCCATTTCTACGTCAGTTCCTCTGATAAAAGGGTTCGTATGTAGAGCCTTTTAGAGTCCATATTCCATAATATATCACTGCTGAGCATTGTCCTGCTCTTGTCATCTCAAGATTTTTTATGTCTTTTTATGGAGGTAATTCTATTGTAAAATGTTGTACAGAAAATGTTCACGTCACATGTAATATCTTTTGAAGCCTTTTAAACTAAAACTAAATTTAAGTTGTCTTGTGCAAGTGCTGTTGTAAACAAAGAATTCTTACTGTTAATCAAATGTGGTGCCACGAATATAAGTTGCTGGCCTCCTTGTTCCCTGAGAGATACAATCTAGAACTTTTCAAGGTCTGAGTGAATAGGTACTTTCTAAGTTAACGTGCGTCATCTTCGACCACACCGTCACTTACCATCTGGCGAGTTGGTGGTCAAACGTGGACCTATAAACGAAAAAAAAATTGGCCGCAACAATTTCCTTCAGCGGCTGCATAGTGAGTAGCATCTCTTAAACAGCGTCACTCCATGAATCCGTACTTAATATGATAAAGCTGAAGAGTTTCTTTGTTTTAACGCGATAATCTCAGGAACTACTGGACCGATTTCAAATATTCTTTCACCATTGGATATGTACGTGATCCCTGAGTGCTGTGTAGATGAAAATATATGAACGACGAGCGAAGCCGAGTGAATCGAAAGCTTTTTTATAAAACTGTTGTAGCATGTGCGTCATTGTGTTTTAAAACATATGGCGAGTGTTTTCACTGCGGAAGCTGATTGTATCATTCGAACGTGAGCTCGTATGTCCTTGAGCCACCGGATACGGATATTTTACGGGTATTTTAAATACCATAGCCGTGCCCTTAATATCTCATAGCAGTTTAGACACGATAATTATAGTATTGTTAAAAACGTTTTGTTTGTTTTGTGTGTAAAGAAGTTCTGGAAGGGATTTCAATGTTACTGTGTTTATTTATTTCTAGAGGTAAATAAAGACGAAATTCGAAATCCGAATACTGTAATGAAATCATTACGCTCGGAGGAATTTAATTCTTCAATTAATAATCACGTGTATTTTTTGCTTGATCATTGGAAAAAGTAATAAAAGTAAAGAAACAAAACTGCTAAAAAGCGTACTATCTGTAAATACCTTAACTTATTTTTTTGCATTCTGTAACATAAACTATCTCAATCTTTTTGAATTAAATTAGCGTCACAAACGTAAAACATTTAGGTACTCGTATTCACCGATTGGACTTAAAAAATACTGTTTTTTGGTTCGCAGAAGCATTGAGTAAATGTTTGGATTACAGCTGTATATTTCAAGTTTGCGTTTCCAAAAGTTCGTTGGCTTTTACATAAAACAAAAGAAAATCTCAATAATTACGGAAAAGAAAGGTATCTCGCTGTGACGCTGTCTGACGCGGGCGTGGTCAGAAAGATCACTGACCCGAGGGTCTACCTAACTAAAACTGTCTTAGCTTTGATATCGTTCCCTCTTTTCTTTTCGCTTGAAATGATAGAGACAGCGATAGCAAAGCCATAGCTGATTTAGTTTAGCGATGGAAGGGTCGGCGTTGGATCGAGCAAGATTTAACTTGTTCCTAACTACCTTTTAGGATTTCATGCTTTATTTTCAAGATCGAACCCGCCCCGATTTAGTTTAATTATAGAATTTAGAACTTATATCAAACAGTTGAGGTAGATGACACTGAAAATGGTTATTTTATTTTAATGCGCTCCGTATTTTTTCCAAATGCTGTCACAACTCGACAGATACCTACACACAAAGCGTTAGTAAATTAAAAAAACACTTATTGTCGACAAGTAGTCGAAATTACTAGGGCTGGTGAATAGTAGTACCTATGTAGTAGTAAATGGTAGGGCTCTTTTCAGAGTCCGCCCGGAGAAGTAACACACCTTAGCCAGTTATTCTACTGCCAAGCGGTAATGTGTGAACACGGTGTTCCGATGTAACTTAGAGATAAAACATCTTATATCTCTGGGTGACGAGCTCAGTGCAGTGCTAGGTAATGATTTGGGCTCTTCATGTTACAATAGCTACGTGACACTGTTACGAGCAGGCGTGTTGATTATCATCAGGCACATGTCCTGTGTACTATAAAAAAATCTCAATTGTACATCTCACGCTAAACATCTCGAATTAAAGTTATTAGTGTTACGCTAAGATTATTTATTACTTTGTAGATTCAATGCTATTACATAAGAAATGCTAGCTTTCTAAATAGCGTTTTATTTTAATGTCTATCTACTGCAAATTAAAGGCGTTATTACTACTTTAATTTTAGCCTCCGTATTATCAAGATGACCGTGTCATCTATAATTCTATTGTATTCATCCTTATTGTATAACTGAATCGATATAATCGGGGAATCGATATCTTAATCGAGAGAGGCTGGGTTCGAATCGATTAAACCGGTCCATCACGGTGAAATTTGAAATTGGCCAGCGGATATACAGAGACAGTAACACACTATCACAGTAAACTATTGCGGCAGTAGGCAAAGTTGTTAATTTTCTGTAATTTTTTTAAAATATATAAAAAATAACGAATTGTTATTTTTAATAAGGCACATACTACACATCCTATATTTATATAACTCTACTATACTCTACGTTACTGTACATACTGTACATTCAGCGTGGGAACGCGGCGAGCATCATGGGCACTTTTGCGCCGGGAGCAGTTAGAGGTGGGTTATTCGGAGATTAGTTTTTTAATTTACAATATTGAATACATGCTTATTTATTTATATTACGACGTAATACGGAATTTTCATACTCACCAGGATTACAGTAATTATCACTTGGAAAACAATGTACCAGAATTGTCTGCTCATTTTAACGTTACTGTACTTTCTATAACTGAATATTAATTGAAATGTTTTATGAAGTTGGTACATGTATTTCACCCTATAATATGCATCATAGCTTCTTACAATAAATAAATACTTTTTCTAAAAAAAAATATACGAGTATTCTGTTGTTTATTTTTGTAATACAAAAAATACTAAACTCATTTTCAAGACAGCTTCAATAATTTACTTTTATAATTTTATCATTAGAACTTTTTTTTTATTAGAAATTTTACTTCTGGAACCTTTTCATGGTCAGATTAGACCTACTGTTTTTGATTTTCTGTGTGAACTATCAAACACCTGTGACTTTCGCCCATGTAAGATTACTATAACATTATATTAGCATTATGTAAGATTAGGTCTCGGTCAGGCTGACCGTCGAACGGAGAAATTTTGTGACGTCTGTGATTTATTGTATTTCTGTGTTTACTGAATTAATTTGATTTCCATTCAATGTTTCCGTTTCTCGAAGCAATCAAATCGTCTATTAATCGATATGCATCTATTTATTGGTTTTATTTCAATCAAGTTCAATATAAAGTGGTTCTACCCATTAGCCGATTAAACTTTCTTAACTTGATTAAGTATCGATACTTTTCTCATGTTTCCGAAGGTATATTTTTGTAACACGTAAAAAAATCTAATCGTTAAAAAAAAAAAAACGTAATCTGTGTGACTGGAAATCGGAATAAATACCTACATTGTTTTTAAATAGACTTATGGCGGTTGGTCTTTGATTGCCTTTACTGCCGAACTTTGGTCTATCGCTGAAGGCCCTACTAATTATTATCTGTACTTACGTATACCTATAATTTAAGAGCTAATAAACGTTTAAACTCTTCCACCAAATACTACTATGTTAAGGCCAGTAAATACCAACACCTTAGAAATCACATGTCTTCTCACTCTTTTGTCTTAAATGACACAGTGAGAAAATACAATGTGGAAAAGGTAATTTATTCATGACCTACATAAATGTAGATATACATTTAAATTAAAGTTCCTAAAAATGCGCTGCAATATTTGACTAACCTGCGACTATTATATACACAGTTACCTTATTTAGATTAGAGATTCCATCTTCTTGCCCTACAAAAGTTGCAAACCACCTGTCCAAATATGTTATCGCGGTTTTAAACTGTATTCTTTTGAAGTTAGGTTTATTTTTCATTGCGGTTTCATTGTTTGATACATTGAGAAATCGTACATGTGGTTTCTGGCTGTGTTTGCGTCATATTTTAATATATTCTTACCAAATACAGCTCAAGTCTAGATGTGTGTGGATACTAGGTTATACCGTCAACGAATGGTTTGTCAGAACATAAATGGTCTTACTCATGAACGCTTATTAGGGCCGTTTTAGATGTTAGATAACAAATGTTTTGTTCTGCTTCTATGAGATTATGTCTGTAAGACAACAGTGAATAAGGAACATTATACACTATTTGCTAAAACTTAAAAACTTGGGTTTTTAGGTTTGAGATTCGTGCGCATCTTAGTGATGATTGTATACTTTAGATATGCTTGCGCTTGACCGCTGTTTGTGATCGTGACGTGGCAATACGGTCGAACGTGGAGTATGCTTACTTGAAAAAAAACAGTTCACTCAATATTTGAAGACACCCTAACTGTACCTACTCATTGGCATATACCCACTGGAGTTTAAAACAAGCGTATCAGATGTTTTTTTAATAGGATACGAATATACTTAGTTTTTGTCAGCATTTGCCTGCGAAATCGTCTACGTTGAATTCCTTTTCGCCACCTATCATCAGGCAAGATGGCGGTCAAGTGCAAATCAATTATCGCCAAAATTAGAGAATGGCTATTCTCTGATGAACTTTGCATTTATTCGAGATAAAGTCTAACTACTATTCCAGATAATCTATCTGAATTCTATGTTTCAGCTTGATCCGTTCATTTCTTATGACGCGATTGATCAACGAACACACACAAACTCTTACATTTTATATATTAGTAGAAAGTAAGATATGTGTTAGTCATTTGCAAAGTAAGATTAAAAACTTAATGTATTTAAAATAATCGAATATCAAACGAATACAACGTTTTTAATGCCATGTCGATTGCTTTTTCATTACAAGCTTTTATTTTATCCTATTTTATTTACGAGGATCAATTCAGGGTTTTATATCTACTTATTGTACTGTACTGTGTCTGGGTGTTTCTATGTATAATAAGTACCTATGTATTTACTACTATATAAGTATTATATTAGCTATCTGGCTGCCATACTACAAGCTTTGCTTAGTTTAGGGTCAGATGGTGTTGTGTGTGAATTGTCCCCCCATATTTATTATTATTATTCTTTATTTAGCTGCTAAAATTATAGTAAAGGATGCAAACATTTTTACAGTAAAATGACGGAGCACGAGGTATTATTTGACTAGTTGGTAATTACAACTGAAAAATGAAATTAGATTTTGCGAGCCAAAGTTCAATGGTTACAATGGGCCAAATTTCAATGGTTACCTAGCCAGAAAGACATTTGACATATTATCATCTAGAAAGACATCTCAAAGCAGAATTTAGATAGATAATACCTACCTACTCGATATGGGGAAGGTAAATTACTCTTACTGTTATTATTTTGACTGATACTCTGGTGTTCGCTATTTTTATTCGTATTCTAACCTTTGAAATTTTTTAAAAGCTGTATTTCACGTTGTTTAGCCTAGACTATACGAGTTTTTCGCTAAAATCTTAAACTTAAGTTGGAACTCCTATTTATATTCATTAGTAAGGTTATATTATGTAGGTCGTCGAAATCATCTTTTTCTGTAAATCAGAGTACTGCTATGCACGCATTATTTTGTTTTGGCAATAGTCAATAGAGTATTTGTTTGTTTTGGTGTATTTACAGCCATTTGGACAAGAATTTTCCGAGCTCTGCCAAAGGATGGCGTAGAAGATAAAATTAGCAATAAAACAGTTAAAATACTTCAAGGATACCTACTTTTATTCGTCCATGACACTAGGTAAGTAATTACAAAAGTATGTTGTTGTGTCAGAGAACAGAATAATATAATCGTTCGCTAGTTTCCACCAGTTTGGTTTATAGACATTTCATGTTGTTTTGTTACGTGTATGGAGGGTTACATAGAAAAATGTCCGTCCAATTGCATTATCCACAAGAGCGGATCCAGATTTCCCAAAACTGACTTTAGAGAATTCCTAACGGAACGGCACAGTTCTAACACCTTATTAGCAATCAAGTATTAGTTTAAATTGTGAACGTAACCAAACTAGCTAACTTCTTCCGCATTCATTGCTTTGAAAAAAGCAACAAGACACCTTGGTAATTGGAAACCAAAGAGATTGCGTCAACGTTTGAACGTTTATTTTAACAGATAATTGAATATTTGTTTTTATACAACAAAAAACTATTAATATGCATGAAGCAGGAGTTTAGTGTGTGAAGTATTAGATTACAAAACACTTTTTTGTTTCTTCATTAGTAGGTACCTATATTATGATTGCTTCACTTTGTAAATTATTGGAGTGTCAAAGAGTATAATTGCAAATTATTCAATAAAAATACTTAGTTGGATACGAAGTATCAAATACCTAGGATGTTTAAATGTAAACACATCAATCTCCTATTAAATCAATTTACAGACATTTTGATATATTTTATGGACTTTGTTCAATGGATACTGCTCAGCGGACTAGATTAATCATATTGGCTACTTAGTATTTTAATTATAGGTACTTATATTTGGAACCACATAATGTTAAAACGTTCTCCAACTCAATAAAAAAAGAACTTCTTATAACTATATACGTACTACGTTTACTAATCTACTATGTTTTTGTTTGTATGCGTTTTTGTTCTTTTTCACGGTAATCACATTAAAGCAGTGTTATTAATCGTAGGTCAGAAAGCTTCACTATAGGTACTTGTGATGCCATAAAACTAATTAGTTTTAGAATTTAACATCATAGCACGATTCGCAGGAGTTACTTGGCATAAGCAGCATTCTAAATGTGCCCACAGCTGGCAACCTTCGGACTTCTTTCTCAAGAAAAGGGTCTGAGCCAATACATGCAGGCCTAGTGCGGGTTGGCGGATGAAGAATTACCTCTAAAGATTCTTGGAACATACTGGTTTCCCTACGACATTTTCTGTCGCCGTTAAAGCGAGGCGAGATGCAAAGATGTGCCCTCCCAAATTTCAGGGCGCACGGAATCATGTTATCGTTAGGAAGAGTGTGGTCACTTTTTCTGTACTAGTCGGCTGCAGGAAGCGATGAACGCCGGACGTTTTTACTTATCACTATGCGTTGTCAACAACCAAAATAAGTAGAATAGCAATTCTATGGGTCAAGTATTTTGCTTGCGTGTAAGCCATTTACGATATAAACAGAGACGCAGTTTATTACCAATTTCAAGGTGCTCAGGGCACATCCATTGGTTTATATCGATGTGTAGGAGTTACTTGGATAATTCTACTCGGGTAATAAAGAATCTATGGTCATTACATCAGGAAGTGCATTCTACACTCATTACGCAAGAGTTTCTCACGACTCGCCTGAACTTATTGCACAAAAAGATGCGTTGCAGTCTAATTACATAGTAAACGTAACAGCTAACCTGTATTTCTAAGCTAAGAGTTTATAAGTCATACTTTGTAGTTAGTTTGTATGTTGTATTTTGTATGGGAGAGGTGCTATTACAATTGTGTACATATTGTTTTACTGCCTTTGACATGGCCGTGCAATTTCTTTAATAGGAAGACACACCTACAATTTAATGAGACTAGATTTATGGAAACTGTTAATTGAAATGTGGTATCGTGGAATGTGCCAATATTAATTTCCTGTGGAATGTTAATGGCGATAGCTTAATTAATAATGATATTATTCATTTGAGCTATCACCATTCATTTAAATTTAAACATTAATCAACACTGGATACACTTACGAAGCTAGTGTGGTATTTTAAGGTAATCGATGTGTTTTTGTTGTTAATTATCTTACTAAATACATTACGTGGAAGTTTGGAACTATGCTGTTAAAAAATCTTGCATTTGCTTCTTGTCTCTAGAGAGCATCTCATCTGCATGGTCTAATACTAACTTGACTTTTTCAATCGACATAATATATATGTAGGTATGTAGTTTCATGGTTGTTTCAAAGACGTGAACGAAGAGGTTTGACTAAACTTTAGTGGTAAGAACGTCTAGGCTCTGGAATGTGTTGCCTGAGTGGGTTTTTCTCGGTGGTTACAATCTTTGTGTCTTCAAACTGAGTGGTTTCTACTGAATTGGTTTCTTCTACATAAGCACGCTCCGTCGTGCACCGCATCGCCACATAAAATCGGGCAAGATGGCGGACAAGTGTCATCTTATAACAGTTAAAAAGAAAACTAACATATTTATGTACCTACTTATAGTGAGAGAAGATCATGAATTCCAATAGAATTAAAACTATGAAACCACTTGAAATTGTCTAATCAAGTATAAACATCCTACATAATAATAATATCTAATAATAAATCGGGTTGTTTCATCGGTGCTATGTGTGAAATGTCCACCAATATTCGTTTATTATTTATTGTACTTTTGAATATTTTTAACACACTTAATTTAAGACATAATAAGTGTATAAGTAAAATATTTTCAATGAATAATGCCTATAAAGACCTCTAAAACCGATGCAAGATTGCAACCGATTGCAAAAAAAGTCAACCGGATTGAAAAGGTCGCTACATGTCACAGTCCGGTTTATTTGTTTACTGGCAAGAATGAAAAGAAAAACATTATAATATTCAACTTATTTAAATCGTAACTGGGGGCGACACTGTCAGTTTTTCTAAATAAGGTTAACGAAATTCCCTTGAGTAAGTATATTTTTGTTGATTCAATTTGTCACCGGTTGATTAGTTGTTGTAGTGCTGTTTTTTTTTTCTTTCCCGATGGCATTGGCACCGATTTTCAGAGCCGGTTGGTTACATGAGGTCTCTGAGGTCAAAGCCGCACTGGTTCATTAGTTTTTTTGCGTGGAAGTTGTAACACTTGTTAGAACTTTTCTTGTGTGGCGGCAATCGGTGACTGGTCAGACTTTCCGATTTACTTTCATTTTCTTGTTGGAAATGCTATTGATCTCACTATTGATTCTCTAAATATTTTATTAACTACTTACTAAAAATGTTTGTCATTATGTATTTTTTTTAACTTTAAGACATAACAAACTAACAATTAAAATAACAGAAACATTACAATAAAACACTTATGAATTAGCGCCAAAAATGGCGGCCTTTTTGTTGAGAGGAATACCTTCCAAGCTACCAGTGCGCCATTTGTTACTAATACTACGGAATACATAACTACTAAAATACCTACGTTTTTTCATCTGATATGGATGATAGTATTTAGTTTGTCTATTAACTACAGTGACGCATAATATAATCAGTACTTTGATCCAAAAAAGGGTCTAACAGACCACATGTACCTACTTACGAATGTGAAAAGTGCATGTCACTGAGCATTACAAAGAGGTCGAAGTCGAAGTAATTAAAAAAAAATTACCCTCCAAAAATTACATGTTTACAGCTGATTATTGATTAGTAGAGATTGTTCTGCCTAAAACTTTAGGAAGGTTTATTTTGGTCCAGATAAAAAAAATAAACGTGTTTGTGAATCGTTAAAAAATAACTCTCATATTTTTTTCCAAGCGCGACATAATTATAATAATACTAGCTTCGCATCATCGCTGACATCATCAGTACTTCTAATCAGTAAATCTATGACTCTTACGTTTTGTGATTATTCAATTTGATTTGGTTCGCGATATTATCACTTTTGTTGAGTTTCTTTCGAGTGGATTTCGGAACGCGACATTAGAACGCCTATCCTATCCTCCGACGCACACACGCACACTGTTTTGATAGATATGATTGAATTTGAACTTTGTGCAGCAGGAATAAATTGCAAATTGACTCCGTGACGTTAGGAACACAAAGATAATGCTTATACCTAAGTGAGTGCTTGTTATTTAATATGAACTTTATTCCATAGCAATAAAGCTCAAATTGCCTTAACATTTTAGTGAGAAAACGTTTGTATGGAATAGCACTTTATTTAATATGAACTTTGTTTCATAGCTATAAAGCTCAAATTGCCTTAACATTTTAGTTAGAAAACGTTTGTATGGGAAAAAGAAAAGTGCTGTTTTTAGGGTTTTCCCGGCAATTATTCGATTTATTCTCGCCGTAAAAACCATCCTTGGACTTCAACGAACATTTTAAAAAAAGAATTGTCCAAATTGGTCCAGCCGTTTTTGAGTGATGCGCTTACCAACACATTTTGCGATTCATTTTTATATTATAGATAGATACGACTGCAAAAATACTTAAAGCGCAAAACATAAGAGTTGTATTGATTTCTTTGAACAAAAAAGTATTGATTTCTTTTTATTCATCAAATTTCAATAGCAGAAAAAAACTGCACTGCAAAAAATCAAAGACAAAAATCTTTTCCGTCTGACTCCAAGATAAAAAGAAAAATTTGTTTTCTTTAAATCTTTTGTTGCCAACATAATAATTGATTAATTTCAGTGGTTATCTATTGTCTCCTTTTGATAAAGAAAACAAAACGGGTTCGAAAGTAGGCGATAAAAACTATACCTCACTTAAAAAATAAACTCTTTTGCTAACTTAGCTGGCCATTCGTAATTCATCTAGTTTTAAAAGAATTTAAACTTAAAAAATGTAAGAACAGCAATAATTAACTATTTTTAAAACTCATTTTAGATAGTCAGAAATGTTATTAATAGCTGCAATTTAGGTTCTTCAAAGTGATAAAACCAGTCAAGTTTCTATCAGGCTACTTACCTGATAAAAACAGGACATGTTACCAATAAATAAGTTTTTTGTCGTAATTATTTATTTACATGATGTGGCCATTAACGTTCGTAAGTAGCCAGTAAATAATTAAAAAAAAACTAACACGACATCAATCAAAAGATTTTTTTTTTTTGGTAAAGCGTCTCTATAAAATAATAACATTATCATTATCATTGCGCAAGATATACCATAGAGAAAAATCGGCCTAATCGAATTTAAATTTAGAACACCCGACCACCCAGTTTCCGAACAATGGAACAAAGCCTCCGTTTTGCAATCCAATTGGTACGATCATCGTAATCGATATTTTTTTGAATCGAATGATTTAACTACTAGACACTATGGACATAGAGTAATTTGAATCTTACGGTTGAGTTTTTAAATTCAAATTTAGCTGAGTATGTTTTTGGAATTTCGTCCTTAAAGTTCTTTGTACGTGTCATAATTTAGAGAGGGCCCTTTAGTCGATGATGAAAACACGATACGTGCAGTGAGGTGAGCCATAATTCGCTCATTATAGCTTTAATGGCGGACCGAGGAATGGGATCGAGTTTCGCGCCAACTGTAATAACAGCTGTTACGTGTCGACGTTTAGTGAAAATCGGTGTTGGTTTTATATTTACCTTACATTTTGTATTTTCTGCTTAAAAATATATCTCTTAATGGCCTACTGTATTAAAAAGTCTATTTTGTGTGATTGCGACACTTAAATCGGTGTCAATTGGAATTTTTACGTCAACTTTTGTTTTTTAGTTGATCACCAAAGAAACAAACGAAAAGGTTTATCTTCACTTTCATAATATAGACTGTGGAATACGTTGCCTGAGTGTAGATTTCCTGATGGATATAATGTGGTACGTTAAATAAGCTAAGTCAATCTATGTATGTTAAGTCTAAGTTAATTTTAAGTCGCATACTGTAAATCGTCATCTGCAATGGTAGTAATTCATAAATAAAAATAAATAAAGTTAAAAAAAGAACATTTTTCGTCGAGAAAAATTACATACGGGTGATTGAGTAAGATGTTGACATTCACATAATTCGTGATTGCATGTGATTGAGATTGATGGTAATATTGTGTTTTTAACTACAATTTTATTAAGTTTATTTTCCTTTTAGTTTTCAAAGTTTTCAGAGAAATTATAGGTCAAAGAGATAATCATATTAAACTCGTCTCGTCACTCTGTATCCCACTAATATTAGAAATGTCAATGTATGGATGTTTGGACATCTGGATATTCGGATGTTTGTTGCTCAATCATGTCGTAACGTATAAACGGATTAGGCTAAGATTTGGAATACAGATAGATTTTAGTCTTGGAGAACACATAGGCTAAAGGCTAAAAGGCTGAAAGAACACAAAGGCTTTTTATCCCGATATAGTAACGGGAACAGGAACTACGCGGGTAAAACAGTGGGATGCTGCTAGTTACAATAAAAAAAAAAAATGGCAGTCATAGGAACTGCCGATAGAAGTGAAAACTTATAACTCAGAATTTGAAAGCTTACCTTGGAAAATACACGGATGTAACCGGAGGGCGTGGCCTCGCCATCATGGCATGACCATCTAGAAATGCGTGAGCCAATGGGAAATGCTCACGCATTTCTAAATGGCCATGCTATGATGGCGAGGCCACGCCCTTTCAGCATTTCCCATTGGCTGATGCATTTCTAGATGCCCAATCGCCATGGTCCTGAGTTTACCGGAAGATTTCTCATCATACCCGAGCGTGACGGTAGAATTCAATTTACACCCCACGAAAAATTTGTCTAGGCGCGCTTAAAGAAGTTTTCACTTCAAAAATATCCCAGTACTCTTTACGATATTTTTTTGCTGTCGTAGGATTATTGTTTACTATAGGTATATTAAACCCAATGTCAATTCCAAGTTAGTGTTTTTTAAGGATCCATGGGTAGGTTTTACTACAGTAATATAGTTTTAATTACTTGCTCACTCAAGTTTCGTAAAACAAAAAAGACAAAACAATGACTTATTACACTTTCATGAATGTATTAACATTCTGATTGTCTTCATTGAATATACGCCTGGTGTTACATGTTAATACGTCAATTATGTGCGCTTATAGCGTGTTACATCAATTAAATTTATGTAGCCAAGTTTGTACTAATGCTTTGATTTATTTCACGGGGTGACGCCGATAATATATTGATATAATACTAGCGGTCTCCCCGCCTTCGCCCGGCGAAGGCAGGGTGATCCCTGAAAGTTATGGTCTATGTATGTTTAGGTACATAGCCTATAGTTTTCAGGGATCACACGGTATATAAAATATTTTTACTTTCTGCAATAATGCCCATTCTCGGCCTCTTTTGATCTAAGGATCAAAAACTAACTTGTCGCTGCAAAAACCATCGGTACGTAGTGAAATGTTCTACGGGAAGTCCTTTGCGTTTCAGGCTGTTCAGCTGTGGAATGCCTTGCCTGTGACCACAAGACAAGCTCAATCGCATGCTATTTTTAAGAACCAAGTAAAAGAAATCTACTTATCGCAGTCATCACCCAGTTGAAGCTGTTTACTATGTTTAAAATCACATTAAATATTTATGTATTATATCGAAAACTCATTGTTATATGTATTAGTATATTTTTATGTACGTATATATGTATTGGGATGTAAATCATTATGTAAGTATGTTATTGTATAATTAAGTTTTTATATCTGTTTTATTTTCTTTAACTGTAGAGGTCTATAGTATAATTATCAACCACTCCTTTTTGTGCTTCCCCTCCTCCATACTTTCAAATCTCTCATTCCATCCTATGGTTGCCTGGAAGAGATCGTTTTTAGTGATAAGGCCGCCAATTGCTACTTTATTTTGTTTTGTTTTAAGTGACTTTTGTTTATTTCTTTTTAGTTAAGTGCAATAAAGAGTTAATCTATCTATCTACAATCTACATATATATCAAACGGTGAAAGATATTTTTAATCAGTAGGTCCCGCTCCGGCGCGTTCCTGGAGCAAAGGCTGGTCATTGCCATTCAGCGTGAGAACGCGGCAAGCATCATGGGCGCTTTTGCGCCGGGAGTAGTTAGGGGTGGGTCGGAGATTATTTTTTTAATTATTGTTTAATATTGATTTATTTAATTATCAGCAGTACCTAGGTTTAGTAGATTAGCGCGTTCAAATAAACAAACTCTTTAGCTTTATAATATTTGTTTAGATCTACATAATTATAGGTAGGTACTAGCAGCGCCCCGTGGTTTTGTCTACCTAGTTCCTCTTCACATTACTATTTTCCCGCGATATGAAGTAAGTGCTTAAATTATTGTAAATATAATACTTCTGATAGCTAGAAAGTCCAATACATCAACTAAAGTACGTTCCTATATCCTTATAACTACTAATACTATAAATGTGAAAGTATGAATGTTTGTAGCTCAATCACGTCAGAAAGCCTGAACGGATTAGGTTGAAATTTGAAATGAAGATAGATTATATTCTGGAACAAAACATAAGCTAAATTGTATAGATGGAAATTGCGGAAACGGGAACTACGCTAAACACCGCAGGGCACTACCAGTAAAGTAATTTAAATTATTTTATGGCTAGTTTGGGCCAGGAGTTGTAAAACTCTATGAAAAATGTTCAACAATATTTATCTATAATTCGAATACAAGTGTTTCTAAGAATAGTTATTCAAGAAATACTTATTTGTTTATCCATCACAATTTATTCTGTATCAAGTAACTCTTCAAGGTAACAAACACCGACTTTATTATCGTTGACTCTGAGAGTGATAAGTGGTCAAAGGCTGAAATATCGCAAATGTATATGATAATGTGGAAAACCTAATTTGAGCCTTTTATGGATGTGAGAAGGCTACAATTGTTTTCCAGCGTAAAAAACAACGTCATCAAATTTAGAACCAAAGTGATAATGAACGTGCTTTTAGATAGAGTAATACAAATATCTGCCAAAGGACAACGAACGTTAAAATGGTTCAATAAAAATATATTCAAATTTACACATAATGCTATACATACCTAAGCAAAATCAGGCAATTTATCACAGTTTTAAAGTCATAGGTAAACTCAAAAGACTTTATTTGTAAATTTTGAAAATAATTACGAAAAAAATAAACAAAATAAGAGCAGTAATAAAACAAAGTGGCATACAAATAGTCATTCAGGTTCAGGTTCATTCGCCGGCGCGGCGTGCGGTTGTTAGTTTATTTTGACCAGAAATGAGTCGTGAATAAACTTTAACATGGAAAAAATCACGGACACAGACAGCTAGTTGTGCTAAATATATTGAGGTAACTGAAACATTTACGAAAGCGTGACTTTAGCTGTGAAATATTTGAGTAAAGTAATTGTACCACAGATATTTATCAAATTTGTGACACCGAAAGCACTCGAAAAGACAACAATTTCAGAGTGAGTTTTCAAAAATAATAGCCCTATCTAATAGTCCCATTTACCTGTTGCTCAGTTCCAAGCCTTAACAAGGTTTAATTCAGCAAATTAAAACACACATTCAACTACCAGAAGACTGGAAAGATGTAAATATCACGTGTTTTCATATTGGTTTAAGTGAACAAAGATATAAATCATCGTATCATACAATATGTCTGGGGGACCAGCACAGTGATAGCTAGTAATTTGGATTCTTCTTGTTCAAATAGCTGCGTGACATACTGTTGTTATTTATAGGCGTGTTTATTACCATTAGGCGTATGTCTTGCTCGTCCTTTAATTTTATATAGTAAAATAACTCTTTGTAGAGTCAAAGATTTTGTGATAAAAACGTCTAGGACGTGGAATACGTTGCCTGAGTGGGTTTCCCCCGATAGTTATAGTCTTGGTGTCTTCAAATAGAGAGTGAATCTGTTTCTTCTAGGTAAACACGCTCCATCGTAGACCGCATCGTCGCTTTACATCAGGGGAGATGGGGGTCAAGTGTACGCATTTTATTGAATTGTGATGTTTTGCCCATTTATTTAAATAGGTAACTCAGTAACATTCAACTGAGATCTCAGCATCAGCACGCATACAACCAAAGCCATAAATCGTCCGACTTTCCAATCCCATTCAGCCTCCCATTCACGGCGGACAATACTCCGGATCCACGGTCCGGCGCCATCGGCGAGGCCTGAGGATGCAGCAGCCTTGCAGATCATCAACATTGGCATGACGCGAATACGTTCCTAAATAATTGAACACCACCTTTTTCGGCTTTAAAAGCAGCGGTCAAACGAAGTCATCTTGAAGCAAATTAAATATTGGAGAACATTTTCCTTTCAACCAGTGAACATTTCATTAGCCGTTTTGAGCACCTTTTGATGAGGAAGATTGTATGGGTCATCTAAGGCTAGCAACAATAGAACCCTTTATAAATACGGCGATTAGTTATAGAGCCACGCTTTCAACGAAAAATCTCGTTTTATTTGTCTATTTTGCATCCTGTTTTCATTACCTACACTTTTCTCTACGTAGATACTATTACTTTTTTACTTCAACATTGATAAATTCACAATATTTATACATCCAATATTACCTAAACAAAGAAAGCATACCTAACTTTGAAAAGAGATATGACAAATGTTACCATCCTTGCACAAATCGAGTCTTACACTAACCTCGAACCAAAATAGCACAGCAGTAATGACGATGAAATTCTTTGACATGGTCTCCACGCAAAAACTATCATAATCGCATGTCAAATGGAATGCGGGACGGGACAGAGTTATGTTCAGTCACGTACAGATAGCACGTCAATGTACTGGATTATTTGTTGTGAAACATTTACTATTATGGACTACATTTACTATTATGCACACGGCGAAGACCTAAAAAGTTCCAGATCTTTTTTGGAATAAAGTTCCTTATGGTAGGCTTGAAGAAGATACAGATTGTGCTGCGCGACCATCCTGAAAAAAATATGTGACACTAAAACCGTAAGAAAAATATGTAACGGAAGTGATGCGTAAAAACTACCCGTGATCAGTGTTGCCAACTTAATTGTGCAATGATCGTACCATAAATAATAAAATAAAGCAATTTTTTTGCGAATTGTGTTCCTTCTATATTATCCGAAGGAACTTCGGAGCTGTTCGAAAGATGTAGTGTCTCATGACACTACATCTTTTTTTACAATAATGTGAACTGCGAAAACTTGAAAGTTCAAGATCTTTTTTTTTTGAGATAAGTAGATGAGACAAGACAGACGTGCCTCTGATGGTAAGTAATATAAATACAAAACAATACAAAAAAAATAATTAATAACTTTAATACGCCTGCACATAACAGCTTATTACCATAGACATTTCCACATGAAGACTTAAAATTTAAAATCTCAGCCTAGAACTGCATTGTGATCGCCACTCGCAATTAAGGTGATTTAAATCCTATAGAAATATTGTCCTTCAAAAGTATTGTTCTGAATTGCACTATTAAGTGGTGTTTCATTTTGTGTCATAAATTTTACGAAATCACAAAAAAAAGATCATTGGCCCTTATTTCGCGATTTTGAGACTATTTTAGACAGATACATTTGCATCTAAAAAACGTCCTGTTGAAGTTAGATTCAGTCCCTGATAAACTTTTAAATAATACAGAAATTGATTATCTTGGTTCTAAAAAATAGCACTTAATAAAATATGGCCGAGATGGTCTTCGTCAGTCAATTCTACATGCATTATTCCCGTCTTCCTAAAACTGTAAATTTCGTTGAAATTAAAGGCATTAATATAATAAACATGTTTCTGTAACATTGACGTAAATATCGTTGCATGACGTCAAATCGTAAAAGAAAAATAAGTGAAACGTCAATTTACTGACAAAACATTTTTGTGCGAAACTTTTCTTTACTTAGACATTCCGCTGTATGTTGGATCATTAACTGCTGTTTCTTTGTTTCCACACGTGCTGTAGTCACGTGGACACGTGATTATTCTATAGAGGAGATTTTTTGACACCATTCATCTTTGACCACACCATCCAAATTACATAAAATATACATTGCTTAACATAATGAAAATAATGGACTCCCTCATCCACTTCCAGACCTCAGATCGCCCGTAAATTATTTATTTTCCTTTTGTCATATTCTCTTCCTTTGACAATGTTTCATGCTAGTATTTTTTTGCATTTTTTATCATTTTCAAAGACACTGGGCCTATAAGGCGAGTAGATGCAATTAACAAAAAACAAAACTAGTATTTTACTAAAAAGCAATAAAATTATCTGGTAACATAATTACACTAGACATTTTACAAGTCTATTATACTAGTCATACTAGTATACGTGATTTGGCTATTTATTCCCTCGACTATTTTGTCAGTGACGTTGAAATCTCTTTTCAGTTTTCCCAAAGTTATAAGTTTCTTCAGGCGGTTATAAAGTTTTGGTGCGATAAATAAATAAACATTGGTGGTAATTTTTTATACAAATCTAAGCCAAGTCCAACTTCAAACTATACGAAACCTGTAGCTTTGTCTGGGAGCTAGAAAGATAATACATTTATTGTATTGATGTATTTTAAAACACTGGAAGATAAGTACTTGTGAGACATAGGGACGCGGGGAACGGAACATTAAATACATCCTTAATATGGATCACATAAATATCTACTCAATACTCAATCATTTATTGAATCATTATGTTACAGTTAGAATTAAAATTATACAGCTATATTTGGTCAAAATTAAGTCGCAACACAACGTACCCAATCGTGCATTGCAAATAAATTATTAGTTTGGACTGAAGTGTCATGTTTCACAGTCAATTTTTAAGTTTTCATCCACGAAGGATACTTACGACCACCTTAGCCACGAAAGAACCCAGTCAATTTTTGGTCAAAATATATTTGGTCTTTATGATGTCAAAATACATTGGTATGTACAAAAAGGAACGTTATCAAAAAGAACCTTCAAAGGGTACCTACGTAAACTCGAACAATATTCCCTATCAAAATAGTAATTATATATTAATACTAAAATTGCCACAAACAGTTAGTCGGAGACACGACCTAGATGAGAATTGAACAGTTATCTATTAAATTAAGATCCGAATTATTTATGCTTGCCAATTTTGAACATGCGATTTCCACTACCGCTAGTCTGACAGCCTGTGGCCAACTCGGCTAATTTTATGCATTTTAGTTCGGATTGCCGCCATTTGACGGTGGAGATGTTTAAATTTAAAGTTAAATGAGCATTCTCATCTACAATTTTGTATAGACATTCATTTGCATTGATATTTGACCACCAACGATGAAGCTTCATTCAAATTCTAAATTAAGAAATGCAATTTAAATTAATCTAGCTGTCAAGTAAAAACAACATTTTTTGTTTAATTTAAGTACAAAATGACCACCATATTTACATGAGAAATAATAAAAAAATTGGCAGTCATAGGAACTGCCGATAGAAGTGAAAACTTGCTGTTGCCCTGGTACTGGTACCTAGGGGCAAACGCAACTCTTTTATATATCTGTTGTCCTGGTATCTGGAGATAAACATATTATCTATTCTATGGATAAACGCTGGGCTGTTGGAGGTAGGTAATCGAAACTCTTTACTGTTTCTGTTGCCCTGGTACCTGGCCGTTTTTACCGAGTTTACCCGAAGATTTCATATTCGATCCGATCCATCATCATATCCGAGCGTGACGATTGATGAATCCATTTCACAGCCCACGAAAATTCTGTCTATAGCGCGCCTAAAGAAGTTTTCACTTCAAAATCTAACAGTTCATCAGAGAGTAAGTAACATAAAAATCATACTTCTATAAACTTTTAACTTCTTGTAACAGTACCTATGGTTATTTATATTTTATAAAACGGGTGCTTATGAATAAATGGCTGAGTATTTTTTTCAAATATTTCAGAATAAAGAATGGATATTGTACACACTTGCAGGACATATTCTTACTGAGTGTCTAAATTCGATGTAACAAATAATTTCCAAGATTAGTTAAATTGTATCACTCTTGACTGATTGATTTTGTCTATTAAGTTAATCAATAAAGATTAAATCGCCAAAATCTTTGACATTTTTGGGAACATATCTTTAGACAGCAATTTAAAAGATACAATTTTTTTTAACGGGCAGTGCCTTTATTAACAAAACTAAAATACAATGAGAACTACACAATCAAATTGAATGAAACCTAAAACTTTATTCGATAAACATATTTTGAACTAGGCATAGGTAACAACGAGTAGGAAAGAGAAAAAGGAATCACGCCATCTGCGCCTATAGAAAGCATCACCACGCTTCAACGGTCTCGCGGTAGGCTCAATAAATTATCTGGACGATGTCTATGATAGTTTCCGTCAGCCCATTAATAAAACTATCTATGTGGAATTCATTTATGCTCCGAACATCGGGGAAAACAGTTATAATCGAACATTAAGGCTAATATGAAACATCTCAGTCAATATGAATAATAAGTACCTATAGGGAAATTTGTGATTTACATTTATTTGAACACGACATCGCTCAGCTGAGGTATCAAAAAGTTGAGTTTTCTTTCTGTTGAGTCTTTTCCATACTTTAAAAGTGTGGTGTTAATGTGTTAAGCTTCATTTTCGTTTCTTATTTCTATCATTGTTTCTATGATCTTCAACTTCAAATTTTTCTTATGGCTTCCATTCGGTAATGTTACTGAAATTCGCCAGTGACAAGCGTTTCATCATTGGGATGGTATTGCTATGATCGTTAGTCAAAGAATTATTCAGTTTTTTCACTGTCTCTTTTCGGCTTCCAATCCATTTTTTGGTTTTTAATCACTACAAAATTACAATGTCAAAAGTTTGTATACATATTTATGTGGTAAATTTTTTGTGTGTAGTTATTGTTGTACGAGTTTTCATCACCACTGGCTTTTGCGGTGAAGTTTCCTTCATCATCGTGAGCAAACCGGTTTGGCTGACATATGTCATCTTGTAACTTGCTTTTGACCAGCGTAATGCATTACGAGTTTGGCCCTGAGTCCCAGCTGTAAGACAGAGGACAGGTTTTGTTGTATGTTAAATGTTATTTACGAGTATTTCTAAAAAACGCATTCTAATTCATTTTAGTCGTAATTAAAATAGAAGTAGCTAAGTTGTAAATTGACACGTATCATTTCAATAAGAAACACAATATTTCCGAGACCACTGCCTTCCTTGCAACAGCTGTCGGTTGCAATCTAGATGGACGTCCAGATTGCGTTTTGCATAATAATCTGTCAACATCTAATACACGAGAAAGTGTTCGCTGACTTGAATGTAAAACAATTAATAGAACTAAGTATGCTCGACAGGTTATCCGTTTTAAATCAAACGTTAGGTGATTTTAAATCATAAACGTGTTTTGATTTACTCTGTGATAGGTATCTTTTGTAGTACGCTTTATCTACATCTACCTACACTCTGCGATTTAACCTCAACTTAACAGCTTTTCACAAAAAGTATTTTGTTATGAAATATAATTCACGCCAAAGAATTGGTACTTTCGTGAAAGGGAACCACTAATTTTGTTTTTTTTTTTAATTTCCCGTATTCCATATTTTGAAATTTAGAATATGGGATCCACTAATTTTTACAAGACTGAAAGCCTATGTATTAATCATGGCAATATGCATGCTACATGTATTTAATTTCATCAATCAACAGTTAATGAGAATAATAAGAATGAAAACAATCAGCCACACTTACTTACAAACCCAAAAACTTACGCCTGTTTAATATAATTGTGTTTGGTTGCATTTACTCTCGACCAACTAAGGTTAACAATATAAACCCACAAAACTAAAAGTTCGATATAATTATTTACTTCGACTTTTTCTACAGATTGCGTGTATGTTCTTACCAAATTAAGCACAGCGTTTACACAACTTATAATTTACTATTACAACGCTACTAAACATTAAATATCATAAAACTTCTCAAATCTCATGTCTGAACAGTGCTAACTATTACGTAGATGTCTGATTGATAACACTAATTGTTTAATTTCTGCTCTTAATTCTACAAAACGTTACGAAAAGATTACTTTCAAGATTTGCCTAAGACTAGCCAGCGTTTTACGTTCAGTTCAAGTGCAATAAAAGTAGGTATACCCCAACAGTAAGTTAGCAAACTAGTGACGAAATAACGCTCAGTTTCCAAGTTAGGCTCTCTAGTTCCAGCAGATACAGAAACAAGCGACAACGTTAACGGTGTAGTAACAACGAAAAGTGAACGTAAAAGTGACATTTTACAAGACAAATTGCCCAACAAATCGTTCACGTCACATGTAACTTTTTATGGTCCAAATTATAGTAATTTAGCAACCGAAATAGACTTTCGTTTGAAAATACGATACCAAGGTCACGTCATACATTAAAGATAAAAAATCACAATTCGTGACTCTAGACTTTAGGACAATTCGGTCATAGCGTTATTTATTCCCGAACTGGTAAATGCTAATACAATCAGTAAAAGTCAAGGATGTTACCGTTAAAAAGTGTACCAAACCGTTAAACATTGTTGGAACGGTAATTTTTATGACGATTTCAGTTTTTTTGGAACGACACGAATACTTCAAGGAAACTTATGATAACGAGCGGGGCAAATAAAAGGATGTACGGTTCTGGCAAAAAACATTTTAGATTTAATTGCGAATAAAATCGAAGGTCGTTGTCGTAACGTGAATAGGAATCGGAAATTTTAGTGAGGGAAGTCAGTAATAAAATAGCTAGCTAGTTGATTTTAGCAGATATATTGTAAAGAGTTATCTATACACAAGATTAAGCACACTACATGTACGAGTACTACGTCGAAAGGGCGTGATAAATGCGCTATTACGAACAACTTTTACTGTAGGAACAACCTCGAAATCAACGTGTATGGAATCTTGTATGGAACGCTTTCAAAACTATAATAGAAAACACCATCTCACATCCATCTTTGCGTCTCTTTTGATGAAATTACTCTCACAAAAACATCCAGCAACTAAATGAAATTATGTTACACATATTAACTAAAATAATAATTAAAAAACTAATCTCCGAATAACCCACCTCTAACTGCACCCGGCGCAAAAGTGCCCATTATGCTCGCCGCGTTCCCACGCTGAATGGCAATGGCCAACCTTTGCTCCAGGAAAGCACCAGAGCGGGAGTCACCCGTATTCTCCCTGAGCCTGCGCCCCAATTCTGAGAGGAACCCTTTAGCCTCTGCGCCCCAACAACCCAAGGTCTCCACGGCAACAGGTACAAATTCGTACTGCGACACCAACATACCATACTTTCGCTTCTTCTTATCAGCGGCATCCTCTGCCGCGGCCGATGGTGAGTGGATAGTGCGACCTAGGTGGCTGGCGGCGACAGTGCTGACGCAAGTGGCGTCCCAAATTAAGCACTTCCCGTTCTTCCAGGGCACCAGAGTCAACCCATCCGGTCTCTTGCCGTCCGATCTGCATAGGCCCGGGGGCTCAAGTACGCATGGAACTCCCGCCGACACTAAGGCTCTCCGAACTATGTCATTGAGTGCATGGTGTCGCGAGAACCTTCCTGCACACCGTCGGCAACTCAAAGCGTGATGGCCATTGGCTTCTACCAGGGAGCCGCAGGTGCATACGTGGGGTTCACACACCTTGCAGCCCAGGCGAAGAGCCACCGCAACGCGCAACGAGTTGTTATCCAATAAGGTGCCTAGGTGAGGAGAAGGTAGCGCCTGCAACCAAGCCCCAGATTCAGGCTGCGAGACGGCCCGGAGTCTGGCCATATCCGCTCCCGAGGCACATGCCCAAAGTTCTGCTTGGACCCGCTTGACCCCAATAGCATCCCACGCCCGTTGGCTTTGAGACTCTACGGGAGTTGACTCGCCGGAGTTGAGGGCACTCCAGACCATCAAAGCATCAGAAGCATAAGGTAACCTTTCCTCGCCACCATTTGAATTTAGAATAGTAGCGGCAAGATCAGCAACCCCATGCACCGACGCAAGGAAAGCAGGCAGGCCGACATCTCGCGCACAACGCACTCCTAGACCCCCAAACCGAATTGGGAGAGCTGCCTGTGACCATTGACGTTCATCAAGGGCAACGTTAAGAATAGACTCAACCGCCGATTTCAGAGCCTCGTCAAACGCAGACACTTCAGCCGGATATTTCCAGGTGGGGGCCGTCCGCAACAAGTATGTTATTTTAGGAACGGCGAAGCACATTCGCAATAACACTATCGCCACGTGCGCGGAAATGTTTTTAAGGCGTTCACGAGTGCCGAGAAGAAGCCTCGTACGAGATATAATGGCCTCCGGAACAGCATCAGCAAAAATCGGGGACCCCAATAGAGTGAAATCCGAAGTCGACACTTCCTTAAGTCCTGGTAACATAGAACTGAAATGCGCAAAGTTTCCGCGCGCTTCCACACTGCAGGGGAAAAACTCGCATTTGGAAGGGTTCACCACGAGGCCGAGATCCTTGAGGAGTGGGATAAGTATCCCAAGGTCCTGAAATACCTCTTCCGGTTTACCTCCGATAGTGCCATCGTCTAAATACCATATGTTAAGAGAGGATTTTAGTTCAACGATGAGCTTGTGAATGGCCAAACTAATAACGAGTGGTCCTAGTGGATCTCCTTGCTGAGCTCCTACTTGTGAAAGCATGAGATGGATGTTACACATTAGAAAATTCTATTTTTTTTTTAAATAAAGAGTGACGAGCCGAGCAGGACATGTGCCTGATGGTAAGCAACATACCTGCCACATAACAGCACAGTGACACGCAGCTATTGGAACATGAAAAGTCCAAATCATTACCTAGCACTGCACTGCGCTCGTCACCCAGAGATCTAAGACGTTATATCTCTAAGCCCTGTAATTTCTCTGGCAACATTGCCCTTCAAACCGGAACACAGTAATGTTTGCACATTACTGCTTGGCAGTAGAATATCTGGCAAAGGTCCCCAGGCGGACTCTGCCAAGAGTCCTACCACTACAAATAAACGTTAGTCTATAAAAGTTAAGATTTTATTATAAACTAGCGAGTAAAACTACAACTTCAGTTAAAGCCGGGTCACATAGAGGCGATCCGATAGCGATAGCGATCCGATAGCGATAGCGATCCGATACCGAGTATGGGATCGCGCCCGCTTGCTGTGTGTCAGGTTGCATACAAATTCGAACATTACAAAAAATCCCGTCTCGGATCGCTATCACTATCGTTATCGGATCGCCTCTGTGTAACCCGGCCTTTAAGTAACAACAATGACCTCATAGAAACACACTATATAAGTAACAATTCAGTTGACAATGTAACAATTTAGCGGCTAAGAGCAATGACAACGTTTAACAACAAACGCATACAATAAACCATTGATTATGTCTTTATAGACGCTGCCTCGATTTAATCATGTTGCTAAACTTCGCGTGACTTGTTCATTTGTATGTTATCGCTAACCGTCCTGTTTGTTACAGGTAAAGAATCTTGTAATGGAAACTGCGAGGTGGTGAGTCAATGTGGATTTACCCTAAAACGAGAGAAATGTGAAAGACATTAGCTGTAAATTTAGTACCTTTGTGTTGCGTTTGATTGTTTGATGAGTATGTATTGACTGGTGTTCAGTTACAAGGTATGACGATAATAGTATGACTAATTCTGCTGTGCAAGCAAATAGTAAAAAAATCTCAGAAGCGGTAACATGTTTGAATCGTTTGGTTTTAATAGTTTGGTCAACGTTATGCGTGTTTTTTTTTTTTAAATAACGAGTGACCAACATGGTGGCATTGTCTTTTATTTTCCGTTATAGAATGTCGAGACGAGCAGTACATGTGCCTGGTGGTAAGCAACATGGCTGCCACATAAAAGCACAGTGACACGCAGCTATTGCAACATGAAGAGTCCAAATCATTACCTAGCATCCATTAGGTCCATCCCCAGGCGGACTATGCCAAGAGTCCTACCACTACTAAAACTAATACTGGCACTAACTTGATTTTCATTTCTATTTAGAGCAGTAATGCCGCTATCTTACTGGGTAAGCTTCCAAGCTTGCTTCATTGTCTTCATTACGTCTAGAGCTTCACCGATGTGTAGTTATTTCATATTTGCTTAAGTGTCAGCATTACTGCTGAAACCACAGAAACGAGCGAACTTCAAAAAGACTTCACAGAAACACATTAATATGTCGCCAGCTCGCACTTAGCTTTTTGGTGGGTTATGTCTTCGATCCTCTACTTGTGAGAGCTGCCCTGCGTACTAGCAGTGGGAACACAAAGTAGGTTATACTTCGTGAGAAGTCTGTTTACTATGTAGGAGAACCGGGTTTGTGCACGCAATATTTCAGACGCTAAATATTCATTTCTGCCACAGAACCGACTTTGGGAGAGATTCTAAACACAAATTGGACTATGGTATTTTGTGCCTTACCTTAAATCTCAAAGCAAAAACTCGTAAATTAAATGGAGCAAAAAATCGTGTCGCTCCGTTGATCGATAGCAATGAAACAAAGTACTGAGTACTTTTCTTCCGCAAAGGAAGGTCAGGCGTGACTGATACGGATTCCATAAACTCAATAGCCAAGTCCAATTTATAGAGATACCTTTGGAGTTAAATAGTTGATTAGAACGATAGACTGGCTATCTTTCTGACTTCGAGAAGTAGGTCCTCAATTCGTCGTAATGTTTCTTTCTATAATATTTGAAGACACCTTGCATCGATTTAGATTTTATCGAAATTTGTGGAACAGTTTTTAAGAAATCATTAAAAATAAAGTGCACGTTGAATGTATTTTCGTTTACTCCTAAACCTCACAGTGTCATTGTGACAGTATTATTTTTAACGTTTTTCGTAAGTTATTTTTAAGTTATGTGTTTTTTAGTACATTTTTTTCTTTACATTACAAGTGTTTTCGTAAATAAATCCCACTAATATTATGATTGTGGAAGTTTGGGTGATTAGATTTCTGAATGTATGTTGCTTAATCACGTACATAGTAAGAACTGAAATTGAATTTGGATCAGATTGAAGTCTGGAATAGCAAATTTTCCCCCAAAAATGTGAAGTTTCTTAGGGAGTCCTCAATTCTACGTGGACAAAGTCGCGGGCAGATGTGATATAAACAGAAAAATGTCTTCAGAAATTACCCGTTTTAGTAGTAAATAGACGCCATGTTCATTATTCCTAGAATGTTAATATTATCTTACACATTTTCTGCATCATCTCCCATAAGCTATTTAAGTATAATTTGACCACCTTACCCACTTTCCCCTCGACCGACTCTGTCATATACTGTGTATAATAGTACTATTATAAGTGCATTAGTCTCTTACTCCTTGGTCTCCGCAAACACCGCGTACACGAGTATATTGACTTTAGACTCGTATACTTGCACAGTTTACTTGCACTTGTAGTGGTAGGACTCTTGGCAGAGTCCTCCTGGGGAAGTACCACACCTTTGCCAGTTATACTACCGCCAAGCAGTAATGTGCAAGCATTACTGTGTTCCGGTTTGAAGGGCAATGTTTCCAGTGAAATTACAGGGCTTAGAGATTTAACATCTTAGATCTCTGGGTGACGAGCGCAGTGCAGTGCTAGGTAATGATTTGGACTCTTCATGTTCCAATAGCTGCGTGTCACTGTGCTGTTATGTGGCAGGCATGTTGCTTACCATCAGGCACATGACCAGCTCGTCTCGTCAATCTTTATTAAAAAAAAATACTTTTCCAAGTAAATTTTGACATTGTACTGAAAATAATGTTTTGCTTGATTTGTTCGTAATGCGTTGGTTGTTTTGGAAATGATCTCGCGATCGTTAGAAATTGTGAGAATTATTCCTAATCTGAATTTTAATACCACAGCACACTCGGAGCTTCGGATTCGCATTTGCATGTTGCGATATTCTATCGTGCTTTTGATGGATTTAAACGTGGGGGGAGCGCGTCGAGAGTTTTCTATGATGAGCATTTTATGGTTATGACGTGAAATTTAATCGACTACCTTTCGATTCAGGTTTTATAGTAGTTTGATTTAAATGGTTATTTGATTTTTTATTATAATTAATTCAGAGTACCACATTGATTTTGGTGATAAGAGTTCTGCCTCGTCGTTTAGCTAAAGAAATGGTATTAAAGTGCAGCCATGCAGTCTTTCCCACATCACAAACGGTAATATATCCAATATAATTTAGGTGGTGTTGCTTGTGAAATGTCCAACAATATGTATAGATTTTCAGCTACGTAATACGCTTCAAGTCCACGTTTTTTATTCCCACAACCCAGCCACGTATATAGAGCTAATAGTCGGCTTTAGCGAAAACAAAAATACTACGATATAAATATATAATTTACAAATATATCGATGATTTACAAACACATTTGTCATATCAATTAATTTTAAAAACCATAAAAATATCAATAAAACCCATTTCGTATAAGTATTGCCACTCAACGCCAAGTTGTTGGGCTTGCTTTCGGCTAGTAGCGGGCTAGATCACCTAGATTATCGTTTGATCTTCATTGGTCTTCTTATTCTTCAGCCCGTTATCGCCCACTGCTAAGCATAGGTCTCTCTTCGTGTTCGCCACTTGTCTCGATCCTTTGCTAGTCTCATCTTTGCATGACCAGGGGGTCTACCGCCTAACAAAAACGCTTTGACGCTTTGACATTGCCGTCTCTTTCATTTCAAGTGAGAAGAAAAGAGACAACATTGTCAAAGCGTCAAAGCGTTTTCTTTAGGCGGTAGACCCCCACGGCTGTTCGAATGTCATCGACCTATCTAGCCGGTGAGCGCCCAACCCTTCTCCAGCCCTCCATTGGCCACTAATCTGTAACCGCTTGGGTACACCTGCCATCACTCTGCCTGGCATTATGTCCAGCCCAATTCCATTTGAATTTTCATTGGTCTATGTATACTTAATTCAGATGTGCTCAATGTGAGTAGTTAATTAGGTAATGTACATACATTAGTATTGTGTATTTCACCTAAGATTCCGTTTTTAATTAAGGCTCTGCCCGTACAAAAAATATTACCCACATTATTAGAACAATAATATGCTATCATTTTCATAAAAGAATAGACCAACTAGTCAGTTTTACAATTCTAAAGCTAACATTACAAAAGTGACCTTCAATCAGCTCACTCTATTTAGAGCTATTGTGAAAATTCGACTACCAATACACGCGAGTGAATCATAAGGTCTGCAAGTATGGCCGCGTTTGCGAAACATTTCTTGTCAAAAATCACGATTCTGACATTTGGGATATCGTAACGGGCGGCTTCGAGCGTGGCATTTGCGCCCGCGCATACCGATCGAGCCTTTTCGACTGGAAATTTGCTTTGTTTGCACCGACATATCGGTTTTCATGCAAATGTAATGTAATAACTACACACATCTTGTAATAGTTGTATTAATGTTATAAATTAATATGTTAAATTACGAGATAAAACTAATAGTAGTGTAATAATATTTATTAATTACGTGTACATAACACGTACACTTTTCTCATACGTACAGCTTTAGAGTGGAATAAGTTGCCGGCCTCCTTGTTCCCTGAGAGATACAATCTAGAACTTTTCAAGGTTAGAGTGAATAGGTACTTTATAGGTCAACGTGCGGCATCTTCGACCACACCGTCGCTTACCATCAGGCGAGTTGGTGGTCAAACGCGGACCTATACGCGATAAAAAAAAATATCTCGTAATTTCCGTTTCCTTATTTTTTAAGAGATAAAAGTAGTCTAAGGAGTGTGATATTCCAGACTTTAATCTAATGGTGTAGTCAAATTTCAACCGAATGTGTTCAGTCGTTCCAAACTGATTGAACATATATCCAAATTTTCGCATTTATAATAAGTACCTATTAGTATGCAAAATATTTCAAAACGGTGATTCACACCACGTTTTAGTACCTAAGTATAGTAGTATTTTAAGTTTCAAATTTTCTGATATTATTTAAAATCGTAACAATTAAAAAAATATTACATAAAATGTAAGAGCATTTTTGTAGCCGTATCAAGTAACAGACAGCAATTAATTAGCATACAGAGTGGTGCCTAATAGTATACACAAACATGTTCTCACTGCTGGGACTTGAGGTATTCTCTCACAAAAAGAGTGTCAAGACCAATGTCCTTGAATGATCTATTCCTTGGAAAATGTCGCCACTAGAACAGAACTATTCCAGGTATCTGATATATCTTCATATTGATATGAAACGTTAAAGTCATAATCGTTAAGGACTGGCCTTGTGGCTTAGTGGGTAGTAGCTCTGCCTGCGAAGCCGAAGGTCGTGGGTTCGATCCCCACCCAGTGCAAATATTTGTGTGATGAATTCAAATGTTTGCACTGTGTCTGGGTGTTTCTATGTATAATAAGTATGTATTTAAAAATATATAAGTATTATATCAGCTATCTGGCCGCCATCACACAAGCTTTGCTTAGTTTGGGGTCAGATGGTGTTGTGTGAATTGTCCACCAATATTTATTTATTTATTATTTATTTTATTTATAATACAGGTTTATATAATATAATTATATTGTATGAAATTCATCAGATTATTGCAATACTGTCAATTACATCCAGTGCAAGGCAATAAATAAAAAATCTTCCAATATCAATTGAAATAATGTTATATTTTAAGATTAAGAGCCGTTCTAAAATAAAATAATTAACAAGTAATTAAATTGTACTGCCACAAAGTTTTATCGTAAGCTACAATCATATTATATCCTAGTAAATTAATTTGCATTAATAGCGATTGATATGCAATCAACTGAATACAGTTCAACGCCTTAAGCGAAGTTTGTATTAGAGTACAATTATTAATGTACTTACCAAATAACAACATGATAATTAAATATTAAGTTTAGTTTTTATTTAAGATATTAAACTATCCATATATATAACGATCCTAATGAAAACACATTTTGTTCACATAATAAAAATGACACACAAATTGGGAGAGGTTTATTTCTAGCCGTGGATTCTAACATCCTACTAATATTATGAACTCGTAACTTTGTAAAAATGAATGAAAAAATACATGTTTGTTTGTTACTCTTAAACGCAAAAAATACTGAAGGGTTTTGGATGAAATTTATTACATAGATAGATAATGGTCTGGAATAACACATAG
Organism: Ectropis crepuscularia; assembly: GCA_963693475.1. NCBI lineage: Eukaryota > Metazoa > Arthropoda > Insecta > Lepidoptera > Geometridae > Ectropis > Ectropis crepuscularia. The sequence continues at coordinate 20,709,952 of OY856354.1, read as the reverse complement.
GCTATTTTGTATCCCGGGAAAATAAAGGCATTGGTAACTACGCCGGTGATACCGCGGGGCGCTGTTAGTGACGATATAAATCTATTAAGCAATTGAAAACATTTACAAACCTTTATAAAACTAACCTGCAAAAAGTTAAACAAATATAGACGCTATCTATTGGAATTTTGATTTAAAATCAACTGGATGAGGCGAGCCCACAAGTGGGCTCTCGCCGTCTGAGAGGTAAGAAATACATTATTTACCTATTAGGATCGGAGTGTAAGAAAAGTAGGCCAGAATCTTGGCTGTATTTCCTCGTCCCAAAATAAAAGGTTAGATCTTGGCCCAAAACAAGTGTGTAAGCGTTACTGTGTTCCGGTTTGAAGGACAAGGTTTTTTTGGGGACTGAGTCACCTCCGTCCGTGGGGAAGCACCTATATATTGAAACCCCACACGTGGTCCCTGGGTGGTGCTAATCGGGTGACAAACTACCGGTGGTAGGCTTCGGCCGTGGTTGGTGACCACCCACTAGACTAAGTCACGACGCCAAGCGGCCTAGCCGTGTTCCGTCGTGTTGTCTAGTGACACCATTAAGGGAAAACGGGTCAGAACAGCTGCTGCATAACTGCAAGACCGGTCTGTCACACACCAATACTGTACATCGGGAAGCTAGTCATGGAGGGTAGCGGGATCCGAGGCACGGTTGCCGCGACCGACCGCAGATAGTTGGGGGCCCAAGTAGTGAGCTAGCCACTCATGAAAGGCTGCCCCGCCATCTAGCGAAAAATCCCGGGATGCGCTATCCTGCCGGTTGGCGACCGGATGACAAGGCCAGATAGACATCCCCGGGGGGGCTCGGGCGTCCCCGCAGTCTCCAGACTAGCTCCCCACTGGTGTATTCGTGTTGTGTGTTGTGGCCAATGGTCAGTAGTGTGCGGCCTCGTTCTACTGCCGTTTTCCCACCGATCCCCTCTCAAAACCAATATGAAATAAAGTGGCCAAGTGCGAGTTGGACTCGCCCATGAAGGGTTCCGTTGCAGCAAGTAACATTATATACATAGTACACATAGTTCTTGTAGTTCGTTGTAACTTTGATCGAAGTTTCAATAATAGTGTATTTATGACGTACTAAAAAAAAACTACTCATCAGATCGAGTTCAAACTAATTTTCGTTGGTAGTTTATATGGTAATGTACATCATATATTTTTTTTAGATTTTTCATTCTCTTACTTTAGAAGTTAGAGGGGGGGGGGACACACATTTTACCACTTTGGAAGTGTCTCTCGCGCAAACTATTCAGTGTAGACGAAAATGATTTTAGAAACCTCAACATCTATTTTGAAGACCTATCGATAGACACCACACACATGTAGGTTTGACGAAAAAAAAATTTTTGAGTTTCAGTTCTCAGTATGGGGGGCAACCCTAATTTTTTTTTTTTTATTATTGGTCTGTTGAAATCTTAATGCGGTTCACAGAATACATCTACTTACCAAGTTTCAACAGTGTACTTCTCATAGTTTCGGCAAAAAGTGGCTGTGACATACGGACGGACAGACAGACAGACAGACAGACAGACAGACAGACATGACGAATCTATAAGGGTTCCGTTTTTACGTTTTACGGAACCCTAAAAAGGACATTATAGAAACAAGTTTAAAAAGCGGCCGCACGCCTTGTCGGTTAAAGTGCACCTCACTAACATTCGAGGTCTGCACTCAAATCTCACTGCAGTCCACCATCACCTCGAGACTGAGCAGCCGACACTCTTGTTTCTAACGGAGACGCAGATAGGTTGTCCGTCGGACGTGGCGTACCTAACGTATCCAGGCTATACCCTGGAGCACAAATTCCGGCCTCGTGCTGGAGTGTGCCTGTACGCCCGTGACGACATCTGCTGTCGGCGTCTCCGTAACCTTGAGGACACTAGATTTTCTGTCCTTTGGGCACTAATAGACACAGGCATAGACAAAATTATCTACGCCTGTGTGTATCGGTCGCACAGCGGAGATCTGGAGACGACTAGGCTCACGGATTATTTAAGTGAGGCGGCGGACGCGGCTCAACAGAAGTACCCTTCGGCTCAATTAGTGTTACTGGGGGATTTCAACGGCCATCATAAGGAATGGCTGTACCCATACCGGGACACTGACCACGCTGGGCAGGAAACGAGAAAGCTTGCTTTATCGTTAGACCTAACCCAGCTGGTCCAAGAGGCCACAAGAGTACCTGACGTTGAGTCGCATACACCTTATTGCTTAGACCTTCTGCTGACAACTGATCCAGACCGTTATTCCGTGGCGGTATCTTCGCCGTTAGGCAGCTCCGACCACTGTCTGGTGAAATCTGTATCTGTCTACCATCCGCCTGATCCCAGCCCTAGAGGCAACCGGCGGATGTGGCGATACAAGTCAGCAGATTGGGACGAGATGCGCTCTTTCTTTGCGTCTTACCCATGGCAGTCATTGTGCTTCGCTTCTGGTGATCCCTCAGTCTGCGCAGATGCTGTGACTAATGTAATACGAACGGCTATGGAATATTTTATTCCATATTCCGACGTCCCATTATCCAGCAAAGCTCGCCCTTGGTTTGGTTCTCAATGCAAAAGTGCTGAAGCACTTAAGCATGAGACATACCTAGCCTGGGTTGATGCTCGACAGCGTAAGGCAAGGGACATACATCAGAAGAAGAAAGCGTTCAACAAGGCTGCTAAGGCAAGCAAAAAGGTTCTTCAGAGGGCTCGTTTTGACCACATTAGTCGAATAGGGAACAAACTAGCTTCGTACCCTGCGGGCAGCAAAGCGTTTTGGTCCCTAGCTAAATCGGTCGAATCGAACTTCTGCCGCCCCTCACTGCCTCCAATGCTAAAACCTGATGGGACACTGGCTCACACTGCAACGGAGAAAGCAAACTTGTTTGCATCTCAGTTTGCGGAATCTTCGCGTCTAAATGCTGGTAGCGCGACACCTCCCACTCCACCTGGCTGTTCGACTTTTATGTCAGAGATACGTATTCGCCAAATGGAGGTTCGCAAAGTGTTACGCAATCTGGACGTGAACAAAGCCAGTGGCCCAGATGGTATTCCTGCTCTGGTATTGAAGGCTTGTGCGCCTGAGTTGTCACCGATACTGACGCGCCTATTTAGACTCTCTCTCCAAACTGGGCTAGTACCGAAGTCTTGGAAGCTTGCCAATGTGCAACCAGTGCCCAAAAAGGGTAGTCGTGCTGACCCTGCCAACTACAGGCCCATCTCGGTCACGTCCATACTCTGCAAGACTATGGAACGTGTCTTAAACCACAGGCTCCTGACGTACCTAGAATCGAACGACCTCCTCAGAGACCAGCAATACGGGTTTCGCCGAAACCGGTCCACCGGGGATATTCTAGCGTACGTCACTCACATCTGGAGTGAAGCTATTGAGAAACACGGGGAAGCACTTGCAGTCTCCCTGGATATCTCGAAGGCTTTCGACAGGGTTTGGCATGATGGCCTTGTAAGCAAGCTTCCTAGTTATGGTTTGTCTCCTGGGTTCATTGCGTGGATATCGGACTTCTTGAGGGATCGATCCATACGAGTCGTCATTGATGGCTGCTCGTCGGATCAAATGGCTATCAATGCCGGAGTCCCTCAAGGGTCGGTACTCTCTGCGACGCTCTTCCTGCTACATATCAACGATCTGTTGAAGCCCGGTATTTTTGGGTACGCAGATGATAGCACCGTTGTAGAGAGTTACATATCTAGCGCGAGAGCCAGCGGGCAGCAAACTCAGTTACTGAGAGAGAGTCTGATCGAGCGTTTGAGCTTGACCCTTGAGGCGGTGTCCAAATGGGGCGATGCCAATCTGGTCAAGTTCAACGAGAATAAGACGCAGGCGTGTCTGTTCTCCGCTAAAAGGAGTCCTTTCGAACTGACTCCTACTTTTAGAGGTGTATCCGTGCCGGTTTCTGACCGTCTTGAGCTTTTGGGCGTTACTTTGACATCTACGCTCAACTTTGGCTCGTATATCGAGTCCAAGGCTAAACTAGCTGCCAAAAAACTAGGTGTCCTCTCAAAGGTGCGAAGGTACTTCAAGTCTGAACAGTTGCTTACATTATATCAAGCACAGATTCGCTCCTGTATGGAGTACTGTTCGCACCTTTGGGATGGATCGGCTAAGTATCGGCTGGAAGCTCTGGAATCGATCGAGAGACGTGCCAAAAGGCTCATAGGCAACGACACTCTTGTGCGAAAAAGACTCCAAAGTCTTGAACATCGCCGAAAAATTGCTAGCCTGTCGGTTTTTTATCGGATACACTTCGGAGAGTGTGCTGCTGATCTGCATGATCTGATACCACCTTGTCCTTTTTTCTATCGGAATGCTCGTAGCTCGAAAAAGCGACATCGTTTCATGGTTGATGTTCCAAAGACACGAACGAAGAGATTCGACTCAACTTTTGTGATAAGAACGTCTAGGCTATGGAATACGTTGCCTGAGTGGGTTTTCCCCGATAGTTACAATCTTTGTGTCTTCAAATCGAGAGTGAATCGGTTTTTTTCTAGGTAAACACGCTCCATCGTAGACCGCATCGTCGCTTAACATCAGGCGAGATGGCGGTCAAGTGTGAACCTATAAAAGTTAAAAAAAAAAAAAAAAGGACAATGTTTCCAGAGATATTACTGGGCTTAGAGATATAATATCTTAGATCTCTGTGTGACGAGCGCAGTGCAGTGCTAAGTAATGATTTGGAGTCTTCATGTTCCAATAGCTGTGTGCCACTGTGCTGTTACGTGGCAGGCATGTTGTTTACCATCAGGCACATGTCCAGCTCGTCTCGTCACTCTTTAACATAAAAAAAAACAATGCCACCATGTTGGTTACTCGTCGCTTCCACCGAGCGCTGTTATAATGATTGTGGCTGAAAGTGACAGTGAAGTCACAGTGACTAAGCGAAAGTAAACCAACTCACTCAAAGTAAATCACTCGTATTTATAGTTATTACCATTCTGCTTTATTGTCTGTGCTATTGCAAACGTCAAAGGTATTACATATATTGTTGTGTAAGATAATTAAAATTAACTGCTTTTAGAGGATATTACGAGCGTTTATTTATTTTATGTATTTTTACTATAATTTTGTTTGGCGCACAAATTGCGAAAAAAGGTTATGTCCAGTCAAACTACTGGGCGATAAATTCATTGTTTAATATTATGCAAACAATTTCATTATGTTCAACAGTAAAATAGTGACAAAATTAAAATTAACTATTTAACCCACACATTGACACACTAAATATTCCGTAATGAGTTTTAAAGTTTCTTACTGATCTTTATACATTTCAGTAGAGTTCAGAAAATATAGCTTTTAAATTTTCGCAATTTGAACTCTAAGTCAAAAAAGCTCTTATTGTATGTTATCGTTACACACGGGTTAACCTTTTTTTTTATTTACCTCCTGACAATAATGTGGGTCGCGATACGTTATAAGACTTATTAATAAAAAATAAAATTGGCAGTCATAGGAACTGCCGATAGAAGTGAAAACTTAAAACTCAGAATTTCATAGCTTACCTTGGAAACTACACGGGTGTAACCGGAGGGCGTGGTCTCGCCATCTTGGCATGGCCATCTAGAAATGCGTCAGCATTTCCCATTGGCTGATGCGTTTCTAGATGGCTATGCCATGATGGCCTGTCCACGCCCTTTCAGCATTTCCCATTGGGTGACGTATTTCTAGATGGCCAATAACCATGGTCCCGAGTTTACCCGAAGCTTTCTTATCATACCCGAGCGTGACGAATGAATTCAATTCACAGCCCACGAAAAATCTGTCTAGGGGCGCCTAAAGAAGTTTTCACTTCAAAAACGCGATTATGTCCTGATTAAGTTACGGCTGGTTCAGTCGGGAGAACGGTGCCTGCCGATCCGGAGACCTCGGGTTCAAACCCCACACGCACCACTGTCTTTTCGAAGTCATACATGTGCGTAATGCCGGTAAACTTAAAACGGTGAAGGAAAGCATCGTGAGGAAACCGACATGTACCTAAAATCTTTCAAAGTCATGTATCATCCACCAACACGCACTGGGCCAGCGTGGTGGATTATGGCCTTAACTCTCTCCTTGTGAGAGAAGGCCCCGAGTCCCAGCAGTGGGAACATTTAGTGGGCTGTTGATGTTGTCATGTCCTGTACAACTTTTAAATAACTTTTAAATTAGCTTATATGTTTTCCAGACTAAAATCTATCTGTGCTCAAAATTTTAACCCGATTTGTTCATACGTTACGGCGTGATTAATCAACACACATCCGGACATTGACATTTATAATGTTAGTAGGATTAATGATGTGGTATAATACTTACCTAGTCGTATATTACTGCAAGTTTTTCACTCAAAAGTGTTTAAAGATAGAGCCAAATTAGACACCTCGATGAATTATGTATTCAATGATTTAAGCCTTCGAAGATGGTATGAATTTGCATAGGTAAATTACTTGTTTTCTTATGATCGGAGAATAATATTTCAGAGAAGAAACTCTTTGACTAATAATCTAATTTAGTTTATTTATCCGTTAGAAATGTCTCTTGAATTCGATATAGATGATTTTTGGAACAGTGTATATTAAGTACGTTTAATGTTTCCACTGCTGGGACTCGGAATCTTCTACTCAGGAGATGTTCAAGGTTATAACGCTAAACAAGTGCAGGTTTGCAGTTGGTGCATGTACTCGAAAGTTATCGTCATTGGAACATGCGGTTCTCAAGATGTTTTCATTTACCATTAAATTTAGTGACGACAAACTTGCCTGACATAATAATTGCCTTGAGCAAATTTTGAGAATTCAGGGATTAATATCGGCAGGCAATGCAACAAAAAGATACATAGACTGCAAAGACACTAATAAATTAACGTAAGTAAAGCTATTATAACACCAAAAGTTAAGTAACAATTACTAACAAAACCGACTTAGAAACATTCTCCAATGAATAGCGTCATCTTACAACAGACTTAAATCTTCTGTTTGTTCCATAAATTGAAAGAAGCAGAGTAATTTAACGATTCTGTCGCAATCGATACTTTATCCGTCCTCTTTGCTCATATTTACTTCTGAATGAGAGTAAGAGAGGTTAGGGTTGAAGTCTATCGGTCGAGACTCAAGTGCAGTCACGAAATAGCTACTGTGAGAAAGCCTACAAAAGATGAAAGCCCAGATCGGGTTCTTTTTCAAGTAATTGTTCCCAGATACACAATACTCGAGATTATAAGAATTACAAAAGGAAAGTGTTGCGGCATCGCGTCTTAAATAATTTGAAGTCGTAATTAATAATGTGCTTAGGCTTTCCCTTTCGTTTGAGGCGTGAGACGTTGGTGATGAAACTTTGGCACGATATGCTTTGAGACAATTGTGTAATATTTTGTTTGATTCATTTGTTTCTGTTGCTCATCATTTTGTTTGTGTAATCATATCTTTATGGCTAACTGCTTGGTTGCCCGAGGACTAAGCTGCGGAAAACATTGTGTACCTAGTATTTGCGAATGTCTTATCTACCTATGACATTGACCTCAGATGGCTTCTACCTACTGCCCATTGATCTTTGGGCGAGCGTAGAACGCGCAAAGGCTTGCTTACCTAAACTTACATCCCAAACATCCAAACTTTGACATTTATGCTATTAGTTGGATTTACTAATATTAGCACATAAAGTCTTTTTAAGTAGATTCAGTGGAGATTATATGAAACACTCAAACACTCTCTCTTTGTAACATAGTATAGAAGTATAAATTAAATTTATACCAGAGATTGTAAAGTAATACCGTAAACTCCAAGGTTTATTGAGTGAACTACCTTACTGATGCAGTCATTTGAAAGTACATAAAATACATTAGCAACTATGTCAGTACAGGGCGATAATACTTATTGGCTTTATCAAATTTGAATTCCCCAGTGGTTCATAAGTATCAATCGTGTCTGTATTCAAATTTACTTAATGCAATTTACTCTTGAACATCGCTGATCATCGAACTTGTTTTTTTTGGTTTTTCTTATTAACAAAACTAAAATACTATAAATAAATAATAATAAATAAATAATAAATATAAGCTCTACACTACGCTACATACGCAACTTAGTTGGCTTATTTCGTCAGATTTATTTTGGTGAGTTTGAGCTCATCTGCATGACTTAATACTATCTAGTTTTTTTTTCTATCGGGCTATTTTCATTTTTTATTTTCTATTATTTTTCTATTTTCGGGCTAGTTTTATTTTCTATCTTCTTGTGGCTGTAAAAATCGGTTTCTTTTAGGTAAGTGCGCTCCATCGTAGACTACGTCGTTGTTTAACATTATTAGTCGAGATGGCAATCTTATTATCAATAAAAAGTACTTTTATTGTCTTTGCATACAATAAAATTTTCAGTAAATACATATCACAAAACTAATTAAAGAATTAGTATATAAATTACAATATTCGATAAAAAACACAACGATCTATTAACATAATTTCGTTGAAGTATTTCAGGAAAGCCATACTGTAATATGTAAGCGTTGCTGTGTTCCGGTTTGAAGGGCAATGTTTCCAGATAAATTCCTGGACTTAGAGATGTAGCACCTTAGATCTCTGGGTGACGAGCGCAGTGCAGTGCTAGGTAATAATTTGGACTCTTCATGTTCCAATAGCTGTGTTTCACTGTGCTGTTATGTGGCAGGCATGTTGCTTACCATCAGGCATATGACCTGCTCGTCTCGTCAATCTTTATTTAAAAAAAAGTATTGTGATGACATGTGTCATCCAATTACCCGCGCTTGGCCACCGTGGTGATTAGGTATGGTCTTGACTTTTTACCCAGCTACGGAAGTATAAAGTGAAATGGTTATGCAGTGGGAAATTGTAACATAACCTTTGAAGTTATTGTTTAAATTATCTAAGAATTTTAAAATTAATACTATCACAGCTTCTAAACTACACTACTTACCGTACTCTATATTTTATCATAATACTCTATGACACCATCAAATTCAATTTTAATAGTTGAATTTTATTTCTTGACTTAATTTAAAACGACAAAATGCAAGGAGCCGCAGAGGCGGGTAGGATTTTTTTTAGAAAGGTGTCTATGAAAGTGGCCTTAGGTGGTCTTTACTTCCATTCGAACTTTGGTCAAGCGCAGGACCAAATTTACCTAAACTTCTAAACTGTACTTATGAACTAACTTTAACTGTGGGTTAAAAACCGCCTTATTTTGAACTCAGCTTACTCAAAATGTATGCGTGTCAAAATGTAAATAAGAATATCATTGTTGTATAAATAAGTTATTATTCTTAAAGCCATCAATTTGTTTTAGTACATTTAAATCGAAATAAATAATTTCGGCGTCAAGCAGACCAAAAAAACAGGATAAATTGTGACTAAGTAATATTTTATAATACAAAGATTAAAGTTTTCTTTTAAATGATGTATAATTAAAGGTCACAAATAAAAATAATATTACCAAACAACACAGCATAAATTGAAGGAAACTATAAACGCAAATAACATGAAATTAATAGCTGCCAAACATGGTAAGCAAGATACTACATCATATACAGACCATGATAACAACTAGAAACGGACTCGAGACTTAAATACCAAATTCCTGGTTTAGAAAAAAACTGAACAATAGAAGAAATACTAGTTGTAAATGAATTATACGAAGATAAAGGTATGTGATTATAAGTAGGAAGCAAAATAATACACAAGGCTGTCGTGTCTGGTCTTGTGCAGCTGTCACGACCTTATTACAGTTTTTTTTAAACTTGTTATTAGGTTTACCTGAATGTGGTCGGAAACAGCTAGACCGATGCTGGTAGCATGATATAAATATAAATGTTTTAATAATTGTTCTTATTAATTGTATTACTAAAATGTTCAGTCTTTTGAAAACGATAGGTACGTCCTTGATGCAAAGATAGACCAACTTAAAACCAATTCACCTTCTAATTTTAGTTGTAATTTAACAATGTAATTTTTCATTCCAAATTGGTCTGCGTTTAAGCGCACATAGATGGTAAGCAAGGACGCTGCCTAGGATGAAACACTCGAAACTGGTAGGAACATGCTATGCTAGATTTGAAGACAGTCATACCTATCGGGAAATACAGACTCGGGTAGATTCATCCACAGTTTTGCTATGTTTTGCTGCGAACTGTAATCGATTTGCAGAGTGAGCATAAAAGCATAAGCACATAAGCATCCCCATGAATAGTCCCACTGTTCGGACTCGGGACCTTCCCTCGCAAGAAGAGAGCCGTGGCCATAATCCACCACGCTGGCCCAGTGCAGGTTTGCGGATAACGAAATATTCTTGGAACATGACTGTTTCCTCACGCTGTTTTCCTTTACAGTTTTTTGGTTTACCGTAGTTCTTAACTATTTAATTGACCATACCCCACAACATCGGAAGATTTGACTTATTTTTTTAATTATAACTATTAATTGAAATTGTTATAGCATTTTGGTTAAAGCTCAGATATTGATAAGATACGATAAATGCGAAACAATGCATCGTAAAATTTCATTAGCAACGTCCGATTTCTCTCGACCTGGTCTGATCTAGTACCAATGCGTTTTATAGATACGTGATACGTATTAATATACCTAATAGAGATTATTGTCTACTTTCACTGTGCAAAGGTTCTTCGAATTCATTGTCTTGTCCGAAATCAAAGACTAAAAGATTAGAAAGATGGACAACTCTCTCTCAAACTCAAACGTCATATGTTCAAACAGTATCGGTTTCCATATCAATTACCTGATAGGGTTGACACATAGTGTTGACACTTCATAATGACTCTAATTTTGCTATTAAAGCTAAATCGTTACACATTTTTTTAAAAAGTATTCCACATGTCAACCCATTCCGTTTAATTGATCCAAAGTGATTGAGCAACATAAATCCACACATTCTAACTCTCATATTTTTAACATTATTAGTAGGTTGACTTATGTTTTATTATTTGGGTATTTAATTAAATACTTACCTACTCAAATTTTATTAAGTTCCCGATTTTGTTCTATTGAATTACACAATAGATATTTTAAATTTAGAGAAGCGCTTTGTTTATCACTACGTCTGGATCTGTTCTAAAACCGATACCTACTATAAATAAATATTTTAGCTGTAGTTTGATGGGACTACTTTTTTTGATTATTGTTATTACTATTTAATATTTATGTATCTTTGGTCTGGTATAAACACAACATAACTATCAAGCATTGAATAAAGTCCAATATTTACCTGAAAGTGAGTGACAACCCTAACATATTGTTTGACACACTAGTATGTCACAAGTCTAGTCCGGTCTGACCTACACTAATTGTTGGTGTTGTCAGTATTGTCTTGTGTTGATGTGTAAAGGCAAAAGTGGGTCGTTCCGAGTTAGCGCTTCGAGACCGAGTAACGGGGCTCTAGGTTCTGAAGAAAATAGACCGCTTCGTAGATTGTTGGGTTGCACGATTGTGTTAATAATAAAACTTTAGTGTAAATTGATGTTGTAGGTAAACAATAATAATCATAAAATAGTGACTTTCATTTAATGTTCGATAAAAAATTAGGTCACGTAATACTAAGCGCCGTAATTTTAATGAATGAAAATATGTATTGATGACTTTGCTATTGACCATGCTGACTATTGATATGATTAGTAGTAGTAGTGTGTTATTAAAATAATATATATTGGTGGACAATCCACACACAACAGCACAACACCATCTGACCCCAAACTAAGCAAAGCTTGTGTGATGGCGGCCAGATAGCTGACATTATACTTATATAGTTTTAAATAAATACTTATTATACATAGAAACACCCAGACACAGCATTAAGCATATTATTATCTTATCATGGACGTATAAAAAAGTCGGACGGAGTCTCGCTAAAACAAAAACTGTGTCACTAGAGTCGGCCACATTTGCACGTGTGCGTTGTCAGGTTGTCACTGATAGGCTGACACGCACACATATACACAAGTAGCGCGTGTAATGACTCACTGATGTGTGCGTGTCAGCCTGTATGTGACAGCGCACACGTGCATATTATGTGGCCGACTCGATGGACACAGTTTTTGTTTTAGCGAGACTACGTCCGACTTTTTTTATACGTCCATGTATCTTATATATAAAATTCTCGTGTCACAGCGTTTGTTTCCTTACTCCTCCGAAACGGCTTGACTGATTTTTACCAAATTTTATATGCATATTCAGTAGGTCTGAGAATCGGCTACTAGCTATTTTTCATATCCCTAAGTGTTAGGGGTTGTACACCCCAAACATTTTTTTTTTAATTTTTGGTCAATTTTTTTTGTTTTTATTTTTTTATAATGCGGCGTTAAAAAATACATACAACCCTAAATTTTTACCCGTTTATCACCAACCCCTGTTTTTTTATAGCCATTTTATCATTTGACAGTGAACTCCTAAACGACGGGACCGATTTGAATGTTTTTTTTTGTGTGTGTATTTGAAGATGGCTTAAATTCACAAATAAACCCGGCAGATGGCGCTGCATACAGTGTCTAGGTTATGTCCGAGCGAAGCCGGAACGGGCCGCTAGTAATGATATAATAATATGCTTAATGTAGATAAGTAGTTGTTAGGAATGTAGTATGTGTAATTCAGTTTGGATAATAAGAGTACAATCTCGTTAAAAATTATAATAAGCCCAAATATAATATGTGTAAGTACCTACATTTTTTTTTTTGCAATGTGTTCCAATTTTCATTTTGTTGTTCTGTATGGAGCAGCAAGAATAAAATATATCACAAAGAAAGCTACATTATTTGTGTGGTCAAAATGAGATTCATTGTAGAACATTATTTATTGCAAACGTTACCTACTTATAGAGATATGTATTTAATTAAAATATTAATGTTTAAAAAAACTTCCTAAGCCAACATTTATCTCACGATGTGATTTAACTACAAACGTTACCTACTAATAGAGATATGTATGTATTTAATTAAAATATTAATTTTTAAAAAACTTCCTAATACAACATTTCTCTGACGATGAAATTTAACGGAACGTCCGAAGTAGTCCGAATCCTATTTCCAAACTTTCTACGGAACCAGCTCGTCCGATTCTCTCGATTTTCCAAATAACGAGGCAAGAAATTCAAATTTCAAGGCCTGCGCAAACCAGCCGTGAGTGTGTCACTGTCAACCTGTCAATCATGGTACATTGTCGATCAAAACAAAGAGTTCCGGTCTACAGGATCTGTCCGGTCTAGTTTGCTGAAGCGAAACAATAAAAACAAAAGTTGTGTAAGTCGCGGTAAATGATAACATAATTAAGTTAATATTAGATTAAGAAGTGTTAGAGCCGGTTCACACGGCGCGGCTGCCAACAGCGGCCGCGCGCGGGCGCGGCGCCGCGCCGCGCGGCGGTTTTGTTTTGAATACTCACGAGACCGCAGGTTTTCGCGGTTTCTGCTCCGGAAAGCTACTGCGCAAGAATCGCGCGCAGCCACGCGGGCGCCGCGCGGCTGCCGCAGCAGCCGCGGCCGTAAACCGGGTCATGTGTTTTGAATTCAATTTTATATGGAAATCTGCCGCTCCCGCGCGGTTAGCAGCCGCGCCGTGAAATCCGGCTCTTACGAAGAGTTTGATGCCTTTAGACCGGGCATATACCTACACTTTTTTTAATTTTGTTTGAAAAAAAAAATAATACGATACGAATTTTTACAAACTGCACAACAAAAGTTGACGTATTTAATGTAGTTAGTTACGAATATCATCCCCTTAAAAGGATGCAGGCTGATTACCAATAACCCTGTATATAAGCTGGAAACAATCTGTCTAACATTGTGGAGGCATGTATGGAGGCATGACTATAGGCATGTGTTGTTCTATTTAACATTGTTGAGAGGCTTGTTAGGTTGTTTGAGCTCCCTTGGACGAGTAGGGTGTCAGTTTATTGCGCAAAGTTCCTAGTAAAAGGAATTGGTATTTATGTAAAGCTAATACAAAAAAGTAACGATAGAGTTTAAGAGATATTTTACAAATTTGTGTACAGTCACCGTGTCAACCGGTCAGTCATTGTATTCAGCAACACAGTAGAGTATCAAAACAAACAGTTCCGGTCTAAAGAACCTGCGCTCAATAGTCGAAGCGAAACAATGAAGCTATGGAATTGCAGATGATAGATTGTAGATGAGCGATTTGCATCATAGCACAAAATTACATAGACGAAAAGACCTACTTACCTAATTCAAAGGGAACAGTTAGGCTGAGCGTTTACTAGAGATGTACGAGAAAGCTAATGTGCGAAGATGCGGTTTGGAGCAGTAAACGGTGTGAGTGATTCTACTAGAGATGTTTGAAGAAAGTGAGCAGTGTGATGATGAACGTGCATCAGTGAAACAGTGTACATTATTTTTCTAGAGCAGTCTAGTAAAATAAATAAAATAAAAATACCTTTTATTTCTTACAGCTTATAAAACAAGAAGTTAGATTAGATTAAGTTAGTTAACCTACATGCATACATTAGTTTTGGTTCCTAAATTTACTTGTTGGGTTTTCCTTAATCCTATACTATTATTTTTCATCCTGTAAGAATTCCTCTGTAGGTGAAGGCCTCCTCCAAAGATAGCCAGTTCTCTCTAGATTGGGCCACTTGAATCCAGTTGGGACTTGCTCTTTTTTTGATGTCATCTTCCCAAGGTCTTCCTCTTTTTCTTTTTCCCTGTAGACCCGCCTATGTGGTCACCGTTTTCTTCTATCCGGAGTAATGTAGTAGTAGACTCTTTTCATAGTTCACTACATGCACATTCACCTCTATATTGCTCATGTTCTTTGCATATATTCCTAGCTCGGGTTCTTTTGTTTCGTAACGTACAATATGATCATCATATTTTAAACATTTATCAAAGACTGGTACGACCCTAAACCTTGTAAATTTTTTAAATAATTTCAAATTGCTAAAAACATGTTATCTACTAAATTTCACAATTTCTATGTCATTCATATAAAGGTAAGCAAGTTTTAGATTTTTATTAATATTTCAAAAACCACTTCACCGATTTTGAAAACATCTAAATGGGACCATATCTGAACTATGATCTACCAAATAAAACAAAAATAACCCTCAAAATCGATTCACAATTGGTGGACCTATCGGGTAACATCCATACAAAAAAAAATTGGCAGTCATAGGAACTGCCGATAGATGTGAAAACTTATAACTCAGAATTGGATAGCTTACCTTGGAAACTACACAGGTGTAACCGGAGGGCGTGGCCTCGCCATCTTGGCATGACCATCTAGAAATGCGTCAGCATTTTCCATTGGCTCATGCATTTCTAGATGGCCATGCCATGATGGCCTGTCCACGCCCTTTCAGCATTTCCCATTAGCTGACGAGTTTCGAGATGGCCAATAGCCATGGTCCCGAGTTTACCCGAAGCTTTATTATCATACCCGAGCGTGACGAATGAATTCAAATCACAGCCCACGAAAAATCTGTCTAGGCGCGCCTAAAGAAGTTTTCACTTCAAAGTATAGGACTGAAATGAGAACCTCATCCTTTTTTGGTAGTAGGGTAAAAGTTGAACTTGCCAGTGCCCACTAGAACTGAAATAAGCAAGACTAGACAACAAAATAATTCTGCTAATGGACATTTTATACGCGCACCGCTTCTTCACACAATTAGATTACTGTAGATATAGCTTAGTGCTTGTCCAGATATCTTGACAACCACGTTGTGAAGCCAATAATATTTTTGTGTTTTGAAAATGAAATGACAAGCCGAGCGAAATCGTTTCCTGTAATAAGCGATACTTTAGCCTATATTCGCAAAAACAAAGCTGGCCTGGTGGCTTAGTTGGTATTAAGTCTACCTAAGAAGCTGTGGGTTGTGGGTTCGGTCCCCACCCAATGCAAATATTTGTGTGATGAATTCAAATATTTGTATTGTGCCTGGGTGTTTTCTATTTATAATAAGTATCTATGTATTTAAAAATATAAAAGTATTATATCAGCTATCTGGCTTCCATAGTACCAGCTTTGCTTAGTTTGGGGTCAGATGGTGTTGTGTGTGAAATGTTCACCAATATTTACCTATTTAGCTATATTTATTTATATTTATAATATGGAAGCCGATGTATTATAATGCTCTACTAATACTATAAATGCGTAAGTTTTGATGTTTATTGCTAAATCACGGCTTAAAACCTGAATTGATCGCGATGGAGTTTTTAACATAGATAGATTAGTATGAATTAACACTTAGGCTTCTTTTAAAAATAACGGAAATGAAAACTATGCGGGTGGTAATGCGGGGCGCTGCTGGTTAACTACTATAGCTCTACTTTCCAGCACTATATCGCTTTATTATGGCATTTATCTATAAGATAGTTGGTATTATAAGCATAAACCTGTAAACATTAACCCGGTAATGCCCCTCTGTAAATCTGGATCCAACTTAGCTTAGAGCGTTTAGAAATCTAGCACAGATTGAATTCCTTGAAGGCGTGATTGCGAATAATAGCGACGAGTATAGCATTACAGTGCCGGACGAGAGATATGGCTCTCGCGATCGAATTGATCATTGTTGTTCGTACTCGATCTCTCTAGAACTGAATAGACTTACAGTAGTTGTGTTTTGTGATTAGTCTGGTGCCATTAACTATTTGATACTGGCAGCGCTCCGCGGTTTCACCCGTGTAATTACCATTCTCTTAGTTAGATTTTCTCGCGATGTAAGCCTATGTGCTACCCAAGACTATAATTTTGGTCGACGTCACTGAGTAACAAAAGACCTGTAATGATACATTTTTTTTTTAGTTAAACCTCCGTTGTCCCATTGCTGGGCAAAGGTCTCCCCAAATTCCCTCCACTTTATCCGGTCCTGAGCTACCATCGTCCAATCATTTTTAAACGCTCCGAGCTCGTTCTTCCATCGCATTGGAGGACGACCCTGGGGTCGACTGGCCGATGGTGTCCACTCTGTAGAAACCCTGGCCCACCGATCGGGGTGCATTCTGGTCACATGACCCGCCCACTCCCATTTAAGCTTGGCAGATCTAAATCCTACATCTGTTACACCTGTAATGGAACGCAGTATGGTGTTGCGAACACGGTCTTGTCTTTTAATACCTAAAATAATGCGTTCCATTGGTCGTTGGCAAACTCCTTGGCGGAACTTCTTAGCTTATTATTAGTAGGATAAATCGTAGCCATTTTGGTAGAATGAAATCGGTTTTCTGATGTTAATTTCATTTCGATACAGTTACCATGTTCATGAGTAAACAGTCAAATTACTCGTTACTGAGATAAAACATTCTTGATTATGTATTCATATTTAGATCACAAAGCATACCTTGTATTGTCACTTTTAAAATGGTAGTAAGCCCAGTACCAGCGAAAATCTTTTCTTCCAAATTAGATGCTTAGCATAACATGGCAAAAAAACCTCTTAATAAATTCGAACGACTGGACAAATCGTTTAAACAAATCGATTATTTGCTGTCTTGCTTGTGATGTGCCATTTCCTTGACACTGAATTACAATATTCGTAGATCCTATCAAAGCGCCCAACAGATAACGGTGAATGCTATTGATATTAACGTGCAATCAAAGCTCAGACACTAATGTATGAATAAACGAGAAATAGGAACAAGTTCTGTGCATAGAGAAATAATAACAGTTTGATTGTGAGAAATTGAACTGGAGGCAAAATCAATTATATTGTATTGTTAAATATGTCACTTGATGTAATTCATCGTCTAACACGTTTTTTTAAACACTCACTAGTAAGGTGGGAATGACATGTGAGCTTAATAGTAAGTAGTACCGCCAAGCAGTAATGTGCAAACATTACTGTGTTCCGGTCTGAAGGGCAATGTTTCCAGTGAAATTACAGGGCTTAGAGATATAACAACTTAGATCTCTGGGTGACGAGCGCAGTGCAGTGCTAGGTAATGATTTGGAATCTTCTTGTTCCAATAGCTGCGTGTCACTGTGTTGTTATGTGGCAGGCATGTTGCTTACCATCAGGCACATGACCTGCTCGTCTCGTCACTTTATATTTAAAAAAAAAAAGCAACGATGCAAATAAAAAGTAGATGAGTGTTATTCCAGGCTATCTATATTATGTATGTATGTACTAAATTTCTTCTTCAACGCTTCAGTAATTTTTGCTTGAAAAAGTTACTGTTTGTTCCTCTTTACGTACAAACTTTCGCACTTGTAATATTACAATTTCAAATTTCAATATTAAGATTAAACCCATCTTCAAATTCAAACTGGTGCTCTACCATTGCCCGTGGAAAAAGCCTAGCTTTCCCTACTCTAGAAACTAACCAGATATGTTAACTCTCTTAATTATGGGCCAATTAAAGCTAATCGTAACTGTAAAAGTAGTAATTTGTTTACGCAAACCGATCGTGAATTCGTGACTCACGCCTTTTAAGATTCTGTTCCATGTACTGAATTTATAAGATAAGACGCAGGCTTAATGAAATATTAAGCTAATGTACTGCTAATACAGTCTGTCTATTTTTAACTATTTGTCAAGGACCTGATGTTGCCTAAGTGAGTGTTCTCTGATGGATATAATCTACATAGGTGTCTTTTTTTTTTAAATACAATTTTGTGACGAGACGAGCAGGACATGTGCCTGATGGTAAGCAACATGCCTGCCACATAACAGCACAGTGACACGCAGCTATTGGAACATGAAGAGTCCAAATCATTACCTAGCACCGCACTGCGCTCGTCACTCAGAGATCTAAGTTGTTATATCTCTAAGCCCTGTAATTTCTCTGGAAACATTGCCCTTCAAACCGGAACACAGAAACGTTTGCACATTACTGCTTGGCGGTAGAATAATTGGCAAAGGTGTGGTCCTTCCCCAGGCGGACTCTGCCAAGAGGCCTACCACTACAATAAAGTAAAGTGAGAATCGGTTTCTTCTAGGTAAGCGCACTACATCGTAGGTGTTATGGTCGTCAAAATGTCGGTCAGGTGTAAACGTATTGTAACAGTCTTTATTAATAAAACTAACACACATACCTACACACACTAGATTTCATACGCAATTAAGTACTTGATTCTAAGTATATGGGTAATTAAAATATTCCTAGTAGGTACCTACACTAAGTAGATCTGAATTACGCACATACGCACAGAAGGTCTGAAAATAATCAAGATGCTCAAACCATTACTAGTTACAAGAGTGAACAGCATGCTGGCGTTATTACTATGGCGAATAGAATTGACATGGATTATGTGTGAAATTGCTAATTGACACAAATGAAAACTAAAGTCACATTTTTGTCCCTTTAATTTAAACTTTACTTCATGTGTATAACTCTAACATTTAATAGCTAAATTAATATTGCACTAATGAAATTGTCAAATTATTGTGTTTGGTTATAAAGTTTAATCCACAATTATGCAACAATGAAATAGCAATGATTCTAATTTACTTTGGTATACGTTCTTCGAAGCACCAAATTACCAAAAACTTGCGTTGCTATACAAACGTTGTGAGCAAAGAAGGACACGTTTCCAAAATAGCAGATATGAATTACAGAAATTAAAAAAATGTATCTACATAGTTATTGACATAGATTATAAAATTTATCTAACATAATTAAACATTAACGCCCCTGGGTGGCTTAATAGGGAGAGTTTTGACAGGATATACGTATTTTGAAAGCGAATTAAAAATGCTGCGGCTAATTCAAAACGAAATGATCAGTGCGATCTCGATCCCCAAAATAATACGGAATGCAAACAAATGAATGCTGCAAGTTAAATGCAATCTTTCGTCATTCCGGACCTTTGAGTTGGCGAAGATAAAGCGTTATCATAAATGCAAAATAAAAGTGAAAGTAGCTATTACGTTAAGCCGCGGTTACCACTATACCGATATTTATACTGTTTTTATTGACTGTCAACGCTCTTACAGGTTGAAATCGAAATCATTTGCGCATAATAATCGTTGGTTGCTTGATCGAAAAGTTGTTAATAGATCGGCTATAAACGAAGCGACTGTTCTATCTAAGGTATCTGACGTTGCAATCTAAATTGATGGTGGTCTGTGGGCGCTGGATTAAGGGTCTCTAATAGTTTGAAATTGGAGATACATATTCATTCAATTCAAGCTCGAAATTCCAATTGACGAATATGTCTTAATCGTATTTAACTTCTAATGATATCCTCTTAATACTATAAATGCGAAAGCTTGGATTTTGACGTTTCTGGTTTCGTCACGTACATCTCAGACATCTTTGGAGAGAACTTTAACCATTTTCTGAATTCAATAATAACGTCAAATTAGGCGTGAGGCGTAGTGGCCTCATCTAGCCACTACTTCCTACCTAAAACCAATTGATGGATAATAATAAATCTATATTACTTACTAATATTATAAATCTGAAGAGGTTTTTTAGTTAGAACGCGTTAATAACAGGAAATACTAAATACATTTCAAAAACTCTTTCACCGTTGGATGTATAGGGGATTCCTGAGTGCCATGGGCTATATTATATTATGTACCACAGACGAAACCGGGGTAGACCGCTAGTCCTAATATATTTTTTTTAGCTTCTATGCAGACTTTTTGGTAGGACTCTTAGCAGAGTCCGCCTGGGGAAGTACCACACCTTTGCCAGTTATTCTACCGCCAAACAGTAATGTGCAAACGTTACTGTGTTCCGGTTTGAAGGGCAATGTTTCCAGCGAAATTACAGGGCTTAGAGATACAACATCTTAGATCTCTGGGTGACGAGCGCAGTGCAGTGGTAGGTAATGATTTGGACTCTTCGTGTTCCAATAGCTGCGTGTCACTGTGCTGTGATGTGGCAGGCATGTTGCTTACCATCAGGCAAATGTCCTGTTCCTCTCGTCACTCTTTATTAAAAGAAAAAAAACTTTTAATATATTTCATTCCAGCTACCAACATACCAAACCAATGGATTATTATAATATCCAAAAACTTGACTTTCTTCTACCACGCTGTTTTATTCAAGATCCAAGTTAAATCTATTTAAATATCTCGGGCATTTCAATCGAAACGACATAAAGTTATGCTCAGAGGTGCTTCTATACCCCAATGAATATTTACTTTGAAGTTCAAGGCATACGAAGACTTTCGCTTTTACAATGTGTGATGCCGTAGACTACATTTTATAAGTGCCATAAACAGTTTTCTACGCTATTCTCACTGTTTTCACCGAACATGCAACGATATTGTTTGCAGCAGTTAGCACTCCATTGTTCTCTTTGAATGGATGATACTGACGAAGAACTGTCTGTTTTCTACATGTACCTATGGGGTCTACAGTAAGATGCTAATGTAAGAAGGAATTTACTTAATAACACAGTGTGTATACGGTTCAGTTCAATTTACAAGTACAAATTGAAATTCTTTTCATACTCTATTTGAGTTCTGTCGTGTGCAATGTTGTTTATTTGAGATTTTGTAAAGAAAAATAACGTTAAAACATGTTCTAAAAACAAATATTATCAACTCATTTAGTTAGATAGTTGACTGTATTAGATTGAGCATCAAATCCAATCGAATCCGGGCGTGAAACGTTTATTCGCCAATAGCGTTAGGCAGGTAGAAAAATGAAGTGTTTCTATAGGTGAATGTTGTCTACATAGCTATTTCATATATTTCGCAAATTTTAACTATATGACCTTTCAAAAATTTGTTTTAATTAGGGTTCCGTAAAACGTAAAAACGGAACCCTTATAGATTCGTCATGTCTGTCTGTCTGTCTGTCTGTCTGTCTGTCTGTCTGTCTGTCTGTCTGTCCGTCCGTATGTCACAGCCACTTTTTGCCGAAACAATGAGAACTACACTGTTGAAACTTGGTAAGTAGATGTATTCTGTGAACCGCATTAAGATTTTTACAAAAGTTTTTTAAAAAAACAAAAATTAGGGGTGCCCCCCATACTGAGAACTGAAGCTCAAAATTTTTTTTTTCATCAAACCTACACGTGTGGGGTGTCTATCGATAGGTCTTCAAAAATGATGTTGAGGTTACTAATTTAATTTTTGTCTACACTGAATAACTTGCGCGAGAGACGCTTCCAAAGTGGTAAAATGTGTGTCCCCCCCCCTCTAACTTCTAAAGTAAGAGAATGAAAAAACTAAAAAAAATATATGATGTACATTACCATAAAAACTACCAACGAAAATTAGTTTGAACTCGATCTGATTAGTAGTTTTTTTTTAGTACGTCATATATACACTATTATTAAAACTTCGATCAAACTTACAACGAACTACAAGAACTATGTGTACTATGTATATTATGTTACTTGCTGGAACGGAACCCTTCATGGGCGAGTCCAACTCGCACTTGGCTACTTTATTTTTAAGATGTTTTTATTTCGTTGTTAGGATAAGTTGGGCTAGAACTGTTCTGTTAGCTATAGCTTTAGAAATTGTTATTGGTTAATTGTCAATATATATATATAGCTATAAAAAGAACATTTTAGTTTATTTATTGATCTAATTTAAAATGTCGTGTGTATATTTTAAAATCTAGTTGGTACAAAAAAAGAATATGAAACTTTTTGGATTAGTGTACGGCTTTTTTGTCTACATATTTAAATGCTGCATTACTTTGATTACAATTGCGTATAATATTTAACGCATAATATTTACCTGGAAATAACTTTGGTCCAATAGATAAATACTGTGCGTACATTGCGCAAACTTTTCTGACCTACTAGAAGATGTCGCTATAATGTTGTTTTGCGCTGCTTTGTTTCGGTGTAGTTAGTTGCAATTTTGGACACTGATTGAAATAACTTTGTAACTTTTAGCAGTCATTGACTTGTGCCTCGAGGCTGGCCTGCTTCCATCTTGCGCAACACCATCCAGCAACGCACGACTCAAATAAATTGAATCTGGAGCGATTATTTCAAATCGGAGAAAGTTTTTTTCTTTTGTGTACAGTGAAGGTGAAATTCTATAAAGCGCTGGGTGCCAAATCGTGCGCATGATTGTTTTACACCAGATTTGAGCGTATGATAAGAACATTTCAGAGATTGCTTGCGGTCAAAGGCTTATAACCTCCTGTGTATTTTATTTTGATTTCTACTCTTCAGATGCAAATTATTTTGAGTTTTATCACAACTGAAATAAAGACGAGAATTAAAAAGCACCCATTGGAAGTAGTTTTACTTCGAAATAAAACAACGTTAAAAGGTTTAATAGTCGTGGATAATAAATTGATTGTTGTTTGTGGGGCGAGATTGTCTGATATTTTGGCGTAGTTGTATGTATCATGCTCACTGATGCTGTTGAATGTCATCGGCAAAAAGTGTAGAGTAAATGGTATACAAACTGAACTACAGACTTTCTTGATCTAGGTACTTCGATCAAATCACAAACGCAAAACATAATGTGTAATGTATGTAACTAGTCAATTCATTGAATAAATAAAAAACAAAGAAAATAATGTTATACTGCTTGAAACCGTTTATTTTCAAGAACATTTAAACTGCTCCCTCTAAATAAAATACACGCACATCATGGATCATTTTAGAGGCGCGCGAATGTAATTGTGTCATTCCAGTCTCCAAATGCGCATTCACAAACAGGTCTAATATATATAAGCAGGTACAGTAAAAATAAAAATAATATAGGTAAATTAATTAATTTCACTGAATTTAGTTAAAGATAAAAACCTTTGCGGATACTAAATAATTGATTTGTTCTTGTTTATTGATCTTATTGATTATCACAATTAAATTTAAAAATAAATCAAATGTATACTCTATTTACGAGTAATATTTCTACGGAACAGAAATCTTTGCCATTAAAAATTTGCATAAATTTGCGAATATGCCAAAGTCATTGACATATATTTGAATTTTCATCATTTATACCCCGTTTACATTATTCCAGTCCAGCGACCGAATCCAGCGCTGGATTGCTTACTGGAATAATGTAAACCGGCACTGGAATGCATTGGCACTGGATTGATTCATTCCAGTGCCGGTCTCCATTATTCCAGTAAGCAATCCAGCGCTGGATTCGGTTGCTGGACTGGAATCATGTAAACGGGGTATTAGATTCATCGATTCGCTAAAACATATTAAAATTGGTTGAATACACACTTATGAATAAAAAAAGTCAGTATTTACCAAAGAAAATCTAGTTCTAGATGTTTTCCTTTTGTTGAAACCGGTTTGAAAGACTATGACGTCATTGTAGCCATTTTGCATCGTGCGAAAATGCGTCAGAGCAAAGGTGGAACGCAAAACGAAAATACTCGTAGCTGCATGTAAATGGCAAATTGATGTTAAGCCTTTTCATTTTTGGGCAAAACAATTCGTTTCACATTTTATAGCATTGATTGCGTGAACACACTCAGTTA
Source organism: Ectropis crepuscularia (assembly GCA_963693475.1). NCBI lineage: Eukaryota > Metazoa > Arthropoda > Insecta > Lepidoptera > Geometridae > Ectropis > Ectropis crepuscularia. The sequence goes on along the minus strand of OY856354.1, from coordinate 20,685,614 downwards.
TCAATCCTCTACAGGGTTACACGGAACAGGTTCGGTTTGGTTTGTCCGTACTGTGTGATATACTCGTAAAAACGATTGAAAACTGTCAGTAGATGAAGTAAAGTATTCCTTTGTGGAACGGAAAACCACGTTATAGTATATACCGTTATTCAAACCATGATACTTTTTTAACCGGTTTCAAAAACGGAGGTTTCTCAATTCGACCGTACCTATATATTTTTTGGTAATAGCTACTACTGATCTGTATTAATCTGCTGGATATATAACAGTGGTATCTTATTCAGACTGATTGTTACATTTTCGATTTGGAGTATTTTTTTTTCGTAAACAGTGTTTATGTCTGCTTACGAGAAAATGCTGGATTAAAACCTTAGTAGACCTTTCTCACATAACACCATCTAGCCCCATACTATAAGAAAAGGTTGTAAGTTGTAAGTACTAATAACAAACGTGAATTCAATAAAATTGATGAGACAATAAGTGGTCTGTTGATTTAGTGTTGCTACTTCAGGAAATATTGGACAGAAAGGTGATTTCTCGCATCTCTCAGCGAAAAAGCTGCCTACTTATCGTATTTTTCGTATCGTAGTTTTAATAATACAAAATGTTTTACTTGTACCTATAATGGATATTCTGATGCACCCAATAAAGTCTACTATGTGTAACTCGCTCCTTTCGACTCAACTACTTCTGTGTAACCCGCTATCATTTTTCTATCGGGCTATTGAATTGACATCGCGTGAGATTTAGTATTCTGTACCGTTTATATTTTCTTATCTCAATTTTTTTTCTGTTACACTTGCAAAAGTACAAATAGGTCTTATTCCGATGCATTACGTTCCAGTTTATTGGATGCCGTATTTTTTGAATTAATTCGTCATATGGTAGTACTGTCGATCGTAATAAGATTGCGTGCTTCGATGTTTATTAGGGGCATATAAAATATTTTGTGTCGCTAGATGATAGATTAGCCCGTCAGTAAATACAGACATGCATCGATACCATGATACCAGCGACATAACCTTGTAATTTAAAGATGCATGAAATCCATACGAAAAAAGCCATACCCACGAATACTTTTTCATGTTCTTTTTTTCTTTTTAATCAAAAGTGACGAGACGAGCAGGACATGTGCCTGATGGTAAGCAACATGCCTGCCACATAACAGCACAGTGACACGCAGCTATTGGAATATGAAGAGTCCAAATCATTGCCTAGCACTGCATTGCGCTCGTCACCCAGAAATCTAAGATGTTATATCTCTAAGCCCTGTAATGTATGTATATGTGCAGTAGTAGACCATAGCTGGTAATAACAATATACCTTATATTTTATTCAATATAGGTTACCGTTTGACCACCAATTGTTTGCAAACTACTACTACGGCCTAGGTATAGCACGCTTACCTAAAACCTACTAGTCCCTGATTAATGACTAATTTAGATTTTACCTACCCAGAAACATAAAACCAAGCAGTCTTTATCGCTAACATCGATCGATCTCTGCCAGACATCTAAAGAATGGACAAGGACAATAGTATGTGAAACAACCTATATTTATCATGCATGTACATATTAATAAGTATTCCACTAATATTTATTAAATCATAAACGCAGGGTAATGAAAATAAGCTCTAACAATTATGACATTTTAATAATGGGCTGTAAATTCATCTATCAGTGAAGACAAAACTTACACTATTTATTCAACATCACTTCAAAACTTATGTAATCAACTACAAACCACAACTACTTTACAGTTGACTAAATATACAAACTAAAAATCCTAACGAGCAACAAGATTCGATATCATAAAATTAACCAATAATGGCTCCAAAGCTACTTAGTACATTTAATTTGGTTAGGCATCAAGCTGTAATTATGAACTTTGTACAGTGGTTCCTTCAAGCAATCGCGTGCCAAGAAAAGTGATTAATTAGATACTTCTATTTTAATCAAACAAGTGGGTAATATAATAACAAGCTGTTACTAAAATTAATAACTTACAACTCGAATGACAAATTAATGATTATACCTTATAGGTGTCAGTATTGGTACATATATTTTTGACGTAGTGGTTAGATGGGTTTTGTTACTCGTATTTTTTTGATCAGGGCTAATTTCTTAACGAAGTTTACCGCCTCCAGGAAGAATAGGATGGTAATGCACTGTATTGATGAGTTTCCTCATCATTATCAGCCCACCCTAGAAGAGTGCTGGACGTAGGTAAACGATAGATATGATAACATCATCCCATGATGAGTTTCAGTCATGTTTTATTTTATGAAGCCCTGGTGCTGTAGTGGTTGGTGTGGTGGTATATGCGATTCACAATCGTGGAATCGTAGGTTTGAATCCCATCTACACTTCTGAGTATTTTTCCAGATGTACAAGTTTTTCATCGCCACTGGCTTTAGCGGAGAAAGAAAACATCGTGGGGAAAACTGCGTGTTCCATATTTTTTTGAGATCATTCGTCATTCATTAACCCTGCATTGGGCTATCATGGTGGATTGGGGCCTTTTTTTTTTTTTTTTTTTAAATAAAGAGTGACAAGACGAGCAGGACATGTGCCTGATGGTAAGCAACATGCCTGCCACATAACAGCACAGTGACACGCAGCTATTGGAACATGAAGAGTCCAAATCATTACCTAGCACTGCACTGCGCTCGTCACCCAGAGATCTAAGTTGTTATACCTCTAAGCCCTGTAATTTCTCTGGAAACATTGCCCTTCAAACCGGAACACAGTAATGTTTGCCCATTACTGCTTGGAAAACTCGTAGCCTTGGCCTTTACTCGTAGGAACTTTTTTCATAAGAAGTTTTGTTTTAATTTAGTGCAATAGAACAGAGAGTTTATCTATCTACTTACTCTGTTCTTGTGAGAGAAGATCCCGAATCCTGATAGGACATCAGTGTGAAGATTTAGTGAGTTGGGGCCAATACTTTGAATATGAGGAAATAAGGGAAAATTTACCTTAAGCTGAGGACTATTGATTTCAAGATATTTCTATTCCACGTCATACTTATTTGTAATATTTTTTTTTTATTTATGTTGTTTTTGTTACAGGTAAATCAACTCTTCATTTACGCTCAACTCTTTCACCAACTTTTTAATTCTACGTGGAAAATTTCGTGGTAAGAAGATTTAACTGTAGAATTAACGAGTGCATTTGACGTCGCATATCTCGATTTTCTCTTACCTTTGCTCAACGACTTGATAAGGTTCTTGACTCGCGTAAGCCTTAAATAAATATTTAGAACTACAAACTGCCCGCAAATTCGTCAACTTACAATGATGTAGAAATTGACTGTTCTTAACGCAGCTTCAATTTTAATGAGATAAAAAGTGGCCTATGTTTTCCAAATTTCAGCTCGGCCCCTTCATTTCTAACGACGTGATTGAGCAACAATCATCCAAGCGCCCAAATATTCAAATTATGTATAAAAATCTTCGAAACTGCATTTTTACACTCGTATACCTATTATAAACAAAACCACCTTGTATGTAAACATCATACCTACTTTAACACACTAGAAAATTTCTATAAAACTAACAAAAGAAACCCCAATATAAATACAGACCTAGCCGAGTATGGATTTCACTTTCCAGCTCGCAAATTGTAAAGATTGTACTCATGGGCTGAATAATATGTTATAGAACAAACAAACCATTATTACATTATAACACAAAGAATAATTAGCCCATTGACAACGTAACGTGATATTCAAACCGCAGCCTCCAAACCCAAGTAAGCCAGACGTAGTCCGCTCTGATTCATTACTGGGGTACGAGAAACAATACTCAATTATACATCATGTGCATTCACGTTACGTTTCTCATTATAATATATTAAAAATGCGTATTTACGTAGCGGAGTTTGATTTGCTTACAAAAGTATCGTATGGGTAGAACCAAAGAGTTTACAAATAATACTACGTAGAGATAGAACAAACGCTTTACACTGAAAGCACGGCACCTCTACCGCCTAACGAAAAACGCTTTGATGCTTTGACGTTGCTGTCTCTTTTCTTCTCGCTTGAAATGAAAGACTCGGCAATGCCAAAGCGTCAAAGCGTTTTTCGTTAGGCGGTAGACCCCCTGGTCTGACCGCTCTTGTGGAAGTGTCATACTTTTGTCGTGACACATGCCGTGACACAGTTGCCGTAGCTGACATACACTTCATCTGCTTACGATTGATACAACCGTGAACCGTGCGGAAAAATCTGATCTATTTACTTATTCTTCATCTAAGGGTAGAACGTTTTGCAGATTCTGTCTGGAGAAGTACCATGCCTTTGCCAGTTAATTTACTGCTAAGTAGTTATATTTAAATTGTTTTTTGATTTTTTAAACTATTACTGGTTTACACTTGAGCGCCATCTCGCCTGATGTTGAGCGGCGGTGTGGTTTACGATGGAGCGTACTTACCTTGAAGAAAACCAATTCAGTCTCGATTTGAAGACACCAAGATTGTAACCATCGGGAATAACTCATTCAGGCAACGCATTCCACGGCCTAGATGTTCTTATCATAAAAGTAGAGTCAAGTATCTTCGTTCGAGTCTTTAAAACTTTTGTAAGAGTTATTAACTAATTCATCAAATCAGCACCATCATTAAATTATCGTATAGCCAATCTTTCCAGATTCAATTTTTGTGATATGGACCTGATCTTTCGCTCTGTATTAAATGTAAAACCTATCGGCAATCGAACGCATGTATAGTAGACGATCATAAAAACACCATTAAATAATGTAAATTGGAGCAATCTCGTTTCATTTTCTGCGATAAGGTCCTAAACAAAAGATCAGGACAAAGCAAAAGCTTTGTATTAAATGTTCATTAAACCCATCACAAATCAACCAAGTAAACTCGAATACAAGTTTCCAAAGCAGTGTTTTTTGCAAAAAATCTACAGTGGAAGTAAAAAGTACATGTCACCTACAATGTTGGCTTGTCTGTCCGGTGAAAAAACCGCCGTGACGAGTCGAATAAGGTCTACGTCAGCTGTCAGTTGGACCAAGACCGCACATTAATTAGGGTTACGCAGGTCCAGTGCGGCATAGAAAAATGGTATAGGGTAAAGGGGAAAGGCATTGAGTGAGGGAAACATATTAAGTCAGAATTAGTTCTGACTTAATATTTTTCATGCTTATTTAGCATGAGGTGTTTGGAGTATGCTACATTATGAGCCGGTTTTCACAGCGCGGTTGCCAACCGCGCCCGCGCGCGGGCGCGGCAAATTTCCATATAAAATTGACACGAATTCAATAGACACGACGCGGTTTACGGCCGCGGCGGCTGCGGGAGCCGCGCGGCGCCCGCGTGGCTGCGCGCGATTCTTGCGCAGTAGCTTTCCGGAGCAGAAACCGCGAAAACCTGCGGTATTGTGAGTATTGAAACAAAACCGTCGCGCAGCGCGGCGCCGCGACCGCGCGCGGGCACGGGTTGACACCGCGTCGTGAAAATTGGGCCTATCAAAAATAGTTACTTCTCAATGTTGCTAAAAATAACGTCATTTTGTTATTATTTTTTAATAACCCTTATTCTTTCTACCTGAGTTTGGCAATATTATGAGGTTGATAAATCAAGAGTTGATGTTGAACAATCCAACTCTAACACGTAAAAATTGTTAATTCCAACAAGTTGAAAATGGATGCCATTGGCACCGCTTTTGGCAAACTTTAGAACTATCTTCTACTACTACTATCAGGTTCCACACTGAAGACACCTGATTGCTATTATTGACCCAACGATGTTACCATTTAAGATAGCATGTGCCGCTTTTTTCTCAAATTCTTCTTTGTATGATACAAACGTAACTGTTGTCAGCTAACTTCAGGACACGGAGAGACATAACCTTGCTCCATCCGTCACTGTTGGGACGCTTGTAGTTTAGGTACTTACTTACAGTCGTATTCCATATCTTGCAAACTTAGCGTAAATTATTTACGCAAAGTTTACATGGTCCATATGTAAGAATTTTCCAGCTTATGGCGTCAAACACATTCGAAGTGAAAAGTCAAAATTAAACTGGTAATTAATACAGTTTACACAAATAACAAATTAGAGCAAATACATTTTGTAAAACGGTAGCTAGTTTTATCCTAAGCGACTAAAATAAAAAATAAAATATAAATGACTATTTCTTACAACTTACACCCAACCCTTAACTTTTTCCTAGCTACCGGTCACGCTGACAGTTAGTCGTCTCTAATGGCTCCGCTTTACGTCTATGGCTTATAAACACTGACCTAAAACCAGTACAAGGAAACCGCGATTGCTAACCGTTGATTTACAGTGCAATGTGTCCCTTTAGAAAAGCTAACTTAGGGTTACCAACTCCCGAAACGTTTTACCCTTAAAATTAAACTTTATGAGCCATTCAATTGAATTAAAATTAAACATTCCCAAAATAGAAGAACGAACGAGTGGGTTTTCCCTGTTGGTTACAATCTTTGTGTCTTCAAATCGAGAGTGAATCGGATTCTTCTAGGTAAACACGCCCCATCGTAAACCGCATCGTCGCTTAACATCAGGCGAGATGGCGCTCAAGTGTAAACCAGTAATAGTTTAAAAAATCAAATAACAATTTGAACATAACTACTTAGCAGTAAATTAACTGGCAAAAGTACTGGTCAAGTACCTATAAGCAAATAAAACTTAAAAAAAAAAAAAGAAGTTAATTGTAATATTTTTTTAGCATTTTAATACAAAACTTATTACAAACTAGCTGCGCCGTTCTCCCGACTAGACCAGCCGTCACTTTTCTAGTTTTAATAGTATTTTTATTTTGTTTTGTTTATAATTATAGTATGTCTACACGTAATCGCTACCTTGCCCGATTTTAAGCCATGGTCTACGATTGAGTGTGCTTACCTAGAAGAAAATATCAAGGTTTAAAAAAAAAACTTTATTTATAGCTTCGTAGACTTCGGGGGAGAGCAGCTAAGATGGCAACCCTGGGCTAAGTTGACTAGACAATAGCTATTGAAGATCTAGGGATATATTCATGAGACCGTTGGTTAATTGAGCTATAAAATAGTAGTAAATTGGTCTAGTTGTCACTGCCGCTTGAATTTATTGAGTTTGACAGTATATTGCTTTTTAACATGCAAAATCAGCGAATAGGGGTACTAAAGACTTCAAGACTTTCACAAAGAGATCACAAGAAGATCTCTTATTAGATTAGTGTAGTGGTAGGACTCTTGGCAGAATCCGCCTGGGGAAAGACCACACCTTTGCCAATTATTCTACCGCCAAGCAGTAATGTGCAAACATTACTGTGTTCCGGTTTATAGGGCAATGTTTCCAGAGTAATTACAGGGCTTAGAGATATAACAACTTAGATTAGATCTATGGGCGAAAAGCGCAGTGCAGTGCAAGGTAATGATATGGACTCTTCATGTTCCAATAGCTGTATGTCACTGTGCTGTTATGTGGCAGGCATGTTGCTTACCATCAGGGACATGTCCAGCTAGTCTCGTAACTCATTATTTAAAAAAAAAATCTAAGCCGTGGAATATGTTGCCAGAGTGAGTTTTCCCTAATGTAGATATAATCTGGATATCTTCAAGTTTAGGGTGAAATGTTTTCTTGTAGGTAGGCGTGCTTTATTGTAGACCGCATCTTCGCGTCACATCAAGTAAAATAGCGGTCAAGAGTAACAACTTAGTTTATCTATTAAAAAAAAACAAAAAAGAAGCTGTATCAAAGTAGAATGTATGTAAAAAAATGTAGAATATAGTCTTATTGTGGTTTTTGCTAACTTAGTTGAAACAATAGCATTAAGTAAAATGTTTTAAATTATGAGTAATGAAAAGCTTTTAAAGTATTTATACCCGGTTTACATTATTTCAGTCCAGCGACCGAATCCAGCGCTGGATTGCTTACTGGAATAATGGAGACCGGCACTGGAATGCATCAATCCAGTGCCAGTGCATTCCAGTGCCGGTCTCCATTATTCCAGTAAGCAATCCAGCGCTGGATTCGGTCGCTGGACTGGAATCATGTAAACGGGGTATTATTTCAGTAGGCAATCCAGCGCTGGATTCGATTTCGTAGAGTATGTAAACAAAAGCGGTAGGTATACTTAAGTTCAACTGCAAAACGGATATTAAAAGTTATTACAGAATATATACGAAACCTGAAGTCAAGAATAAAAGATTTTTGGTAGGCTAACTATTATTGTTATTAATCAACCGCAAAATGTAAAAAATCGCTTTTTCACTGAATATACACATACGATTATTGTTTTTTTGTTTTTTATTTTCAAGATTTGTTTGGATTATTTATACTATACAGGACTTATACACTAACTATATATTAGAACTATAATTATATCCACTGGATATAGTTTACCTTTATTCGTCTCCGAATTCATGCGTGTATAAATTAGTAAATTATTTTATTTCCAATCACAATAAGACTCGATCACATCTTGGTCAGCTTTAAAATAAAACAAAACCACATTAAAATCGGTTCATTCGCCTACAACGTCACAGACAGACGCAAAAACACCCGTCTTTTACATAACGGTTTAAAAATACAAGAATTATAATTCGAATTTATTCGAATATTTTACAATCGATAATTCACGCATCGATAATTACCATCGTCGAAATATCTCGTCAGAAATCAGTACAGCTCGAGTCCAGGTTAACGATGTTATACCGTTAACTGACCGTAAAAAGATCGATCGGTTAACGATCACAATGAAACAAAAACTGAATAAAGCTCATTAGTCATGACCATGCTTGGATCGATTGAGCGATTGTCTAATGTTGCCACGTCATTAATTTAGACTGACCTATATCATTACTTCACACTTTAATTAGTTTTATTTTATATTAATTTGAATGAGAGTAAGTTCCTGCCACATATTACTTGTGGGAGGAACTTACTCTAATCTAATCTGTGGAATTACTTGCTTTCTTCGGTCTTCTTGGAATTCCACCTATCCAGTTTAAAACCAATGACTCACAGTGTCCTAGGTACTCAGCGCACTAATACGCCGTAAATAGCCCACTTTGTTTTGCCATAACTGGCACTCGAAGTTTTCTATCTCAAGGAGGTCATATTAACCATGAAATGCTGTGGTGGCCTACTGGATAGAACGTCTGCTTTATAATAGTGAGCTGGTAGGAAATATACCAAACAATTGATTACAGTAATATTGTATGGTTGCTACAAATACCTATAGTTCAAATTACATAAATAAACATACATAAAACCCCCGATCTTCAGTCAAAACTTTCTTACATTAGTATTTACGTTTTTATTTTTCATTCTTTCATTCATATTCATTTCCCAATGTATTAAACAGTATTTCGGCAGTGGCGCGATAGTAGTGGTAGGGCTCTTGACAGAGTCCGCCTGGGGAAGTACCTTTGCCAGTTATTCTACCACCAAGCAGTAATGTGCAAACATTACTGTGTTCCGGTTTGAAGGGCAATGTTTCCAGATAAATTACAGGGCTTAGAGATAGAACATCTTAGATCTCTGGGTGACGAGCGCAGGGCAGTGCTAGGTAATGATTTTGACTCTTCGTGTTCCAATAGCTGCGTGTCACTGTGCTGTTATGTGGAAGGCATGTTGCTTACCATGAGGCACATGCCCTGCCCGTCTCGTCACTCTATACTATAAAAAAAATACTACTTAATTCAACAAATCTGTATTTTTTTTGGGATATTAAAATTAATACTGTAATTTAGTTTTATTTATCAATAATTTGTATCACATGACTTTAAAGTACGTTCAATAACAAAAAGCTGCCGCAAATGTTGGCCTCTGTTTAATTTAGTTCTGAGTACACGTGGGACCACCCTGTGTGAACGTTTCACTCTACTTATGTGAGTAATTACCAATTAGGCGCTTGCGCAACTAGAATTTCAATAATATACTTTTTTAAATGTTGAGACCCTCAGTTAGTAAGTGACCAGTGTTCTATAAGATAACTATAAATTATGTCAGATCATAGCTGGGCTACTTTACTCTTTCTTTTTGTGTATCCAATTATGATTCGTGTAAATTGTAATTTAATTGCAAATAAATTATGTTTATACTAGCAGCGCCCCGTGATGTTACCCGCGAAGTTCCCGTTGTCCCCGTTGTTTTTCCGGGATAAAAAGCAGCCTATGTGTTTTTCCAGACTATAATCTATCTGTGTTCCAAATTTCAGCCCGATCCGTTCATACGTGACGTTATTGAGCAACAAATATCCAAACATCCAAACATCCATACATTGACATTTGTAATATTAGTTAGGATTTTAAATATTTATTGAATTTATTTAGCGTCCCACTGAGTATAATAATAGGAACATCTTGGGAAGATGCCACCAGACTCCGATGTACAGTTTATAATTATGCAATTCCTTGTAACTTCATTCGTTCGTTGAGTATGATATGTACTGGTTTGTGTTTATTGACAATGACATATTTTTGGCTACTCTACTTTATTACTGACTTTGTCAGTTTTGTATAGGGAAATACATACTTGATACACGACGGTTATGATTTGAATTTTTCTTAGTAGAAAAGAAAATCTCAAACAACATCCTAAAATAACATCTTACACGTGTTCAAAATATGATATGTCTAGTATTCTACTTACAAGTAGCTACTAGCAAACGTGTCTACGTGATGTGTTACTAATATCATATCTACTTCTTATCTATTGCTCTAGGCTTTTGCGTTTTTAGTAGGTAAACCTACCGTAAATTGTATTTAAGCGTACTCGATAAATATTAAATTTAATTGTCTATGTAAAATATTAAAAAATAATAATGGTCCTTCTATTCTAATTTTATAAACACAGAACGAAGTAGTATAATCTTCGGAAACACAGCACTAATCTACAACTCTTACGCTATTTGGCAATATAATTAGCATCTAGATAGTTGGTATAAATAATAAACATTGGTGGACAATTCACACACAACACCATCTGACCCCAAACTAAGCAAAGCTTGTGTGATGGCGGCCAGATAGCTGATATAATACTTATATAGTTTTAAATACATACTTATTATTATAGGTACATACAGTTACCATAATTTTCCACATGGTTATGAAGACGTGTTTTATGAATATAAATACATGTTACACAATAATTTGAAGACAATAGAGTTGGACAAAGTCGGAACGTTTAGTGTGTGACATTTCCAATGTTAATAGGTATCCGAAATAGGCAAACCTATAAAAGCTTACTGTAATTGAGAGAACCTCTTTGGATAAATAAAAACCGTTTAACAAAAAACGAAAACTACTTTTTTAAAGTTTCAGACAATCCATTTTAATATTATTAAGTGTGACACCGGGCTATCTTTGTTGAAGAGTTTAAAGACAAATTGACATGTCTTAGATAACAAGACAAATAGACAAATTGACATGTCAAAATACATGATGGCGTCAAGTGCCGCGCATCAAAAAAAGTCCACTCCGCGATAAAAAAATGTAATTACCGGAATAAAGCAAACAAAGTTCGTAAAAAAACGCTCTATTGTGTTCATAATAACTTAATGACTAAGTTAATTGTGTGAAGTGGTGAAAATTCTGCAATAATCGTATTTTCTTATCAAAATACCAAAACAAGCACCAAGATCAATAAACGAAAATAATAATAAGTTGATAAATACACGCATCACGCCCGGAGCACCAAATTCCTGGAATGCAGCGGCAGCTTCCCCGCCCCCCGCACACCGCCACCCACCCCGCTGTCGCCGTCTAATACGGATCACGCGATTTATGCATGTACGTAAATTTTAAGCGTAACTATTTTTGTGATAACAGAGAATATTTGGCTTTGGAACAACGACGAGCGATTATAAGAAAAAATGAGAGACTGCGCAGCGTGTCGAACCCATGTTAAAGTAAATGAACTATTGCGATGTATAACGTGTAAAAGCCACTTTCATTACTTTTGCGTTAAAATTACAGCAGATTATTTTCGAACAAATAAACATGATTTGGAATGCACGTGGGTTTGCCCAGAATGCATTATCCGTACTCGCCCCCCAAGAAAAGACAAATCACCTATGCTGCCGTCACGCTCTTTACGTTCGCGCGCAAAACCCATAAACGATGATAGACCCAGATTGAACACCACCATCACAATACCATCATCCCAGCCAACATGCGATAATACGGACTCAGATATAGAAGATTTAATAGACAATGACTGCTCAATTTCTGGTGATACACAAAATAAAAACGCCAGTGTTGTTATCAATCCTCTCAGTATTGAAACAGAAAATGTCACTCTATCAAAAATAAGCAAACTTCTAGATCAAAAATTTGAAAAAAATACTGCACATATACTTAACATTATATCAGAGTTTAAGAGTACGATACAAAGAGAAATGAATATTGTCGTCAACAAACTTGAAAACGAAATTTTAAACCTGAAGCAGGAGTCAAATTTTAAATATGCTGAAACAAAAATGGAAATTGATGAAATTCAAAGAAAAATTACTAGGATGGAGAAAGAAAATACAGAGCTAAAATTTAAAATATTGGCATCAAACACATACACGGATCTGACTAAAGTACAGGAAGACTGCAGTATAAGTAAAAAGTTCGTTCTATACGGGCTAGAAGATTACGGCGAGGATGACTATGAACTACACGACCGTATCATAAATATATTTCGAGACATTTTAAATATCGATTTACTAGGATACATTGAAGATTTTAGTCGTATAGGAAAAAAAGGCTATAAACGGCCTCTAATGATAGAGATCTTAAGCAAGAGAATGACTAAATACATATTAAAGGGTAGTAATTACTTTAGAAACACTGGACTAGCAATCTCACACTATTTGAATAATAACGAGATAAAACTAAGGAGAACACTCAGAGAAATACAAATTCAGGAGAGGAACAACGGAAAACATGCAATTATAAGAAATAACAAATTGTTTGTGGACGGGAAGGAATATGACCAACAAAAAACCGATATTAACAAAAAAGTTGAGGATTCCCAGCAATACCAGCGAAGTTTATCGCAGCATATCAACAGTTATCCACCACTGCACGAGAACGAAGTTACTGAAGTTGCCGACCAAACTACAACAAACTTCTATTCACAAAACCAAGATACAGAGACGAGGGCAGAAGGCACTCCTGAAGATAATTCTATAATAGCAAGGGTTATTTTAGACAACAATAGAAAGTACAAAAACAAAAATCAAACCAAAACTGTATTAAACCATACATTTCGCTCCTAATTTTACTACCATATACCAAAATGCCCAAAGTATAAAAAATAAAAGCCATATCCTAGAAATCATACTAGATGAACATAACCATATCCAAGCAGTTTGCCTATCTGAAACTTGGATCAAAGATACCCAAAAAAGTCTGGTACAAATTTCAGGATTTTGTTTTGCTGCTGCTTACTACCGCAAAATGCACAGAGGCGGCGGTGTTGCAATCCTTCTCAGAAACGACACCCCGTTCAATGAAAGAAAGGACATAGAAGACCTGTCTATTGAATGTGTAATATAATGCTGTGCCGTTGAGATACCGAAAGAAAATATACTTCTAATAGTTATGTACCGTAACGCAAATGATTTTTACTGTCCTAAATACGCTATTAAATAAAATAAAGCCTAAGTTATCGAATAAACGGGTCATTATAGGTGGAGATTTTAATATTAACAAGCATGAAAATTCAAATAATTACAAGCGACTACAAAATGTTATGTTAGAATTTAACCTACATCAACAAATTTCAGACACCACTAGAAAGACAAACAAAACCGCCACATGCATAGATCTTCTATTCATAAATTGGCTTAACGATCAAAGTAAAGCATTTGTTATTGATTATGGAATCTCTGACCACAACGCACTACATTTTACGATTAACTCTATACAAAATCCTCAAAAAATATTTTCATCTGCTACGATTAAAAGATGTTTCACTACCAAAAATATTAATGTATTTAAAGAAGCACTTAATAAAGTCACTTGGGATACAATCATAACAACAGAAAAAGACGTAAATGAAAACTATAACAGCTTTATCATGAAATTAAGCTATTTATTAGATAAATACATTCCCTACATAAAAACCAAATCTAAACGGACTAACAAAAATAACTGGATTACAAAAGGTCTAAAAATATCTTGCAAAAATAAAAGAATGTTGAGAACACTATGCAATAGATCAAATAATAACACCCTAAAACATTATTACAAAAAATATTCAAAACAATTGAGAAAATGTGTCAAAACATCAAAAAAATTAAGCAATGCCTGTAAAATGAGAACATCTAACAATAAAGTAAAAACTATGTGGTCGATTATAAAAGATGTAACGAATAATAATAATGTGTGTAAACGAACCAAAAACATTGAACTCATTGAAAATAACGATAAAATAAATAACCCTCATATCGTCGCTGATACTTTCAACCAATATTTTACATCAATAGGCAAACCACCAAACAACAACAATACAAGTCCTTGTGCGGATAACAGTTATCTTGAAACTACAACATCCAACTCTATGTTTCTTTCCTACGTTTCCGAAAAAGAAGTGTTCCGTATAATAAACAAGTTACCCAATAAGTCTAGTTGTGGACTTGATAATATTCCTTCTACACTAATCAAAGCTTGCGCCCAAGAATTAGTACCGATAATAACCACCCTAATAAATAAATCTATTGATGAAGAATTATTTCCAGATCTGCTTAAAATTGCTAAAATCAAACCTATTCTCAAAAAAGGCGGAAAAGCTACTAGCGTTAGCAACTACAGGCCAATTTCCTTACTTCCAGTATTTTCAAAAATATTTGAACGCGTCATATCTGACCGTATTTGTAATTATCTTGAGAAATACAAACTTCTAAATGACAACCAGTTTGCCTTCAGAAAAAAATCATCGACGACAAAGGCTGTTTTTAAATACGTACAAGAAATTCTAAACAATATACGAGATAAAAGTTACTCAGTAGGTTTACTCTTAGATATTTCTAAAGCCTATGATAAGGTTTCACACAGTACATTATTTAGAAAATTACATGAAATTGGCATAAGAGGGAAACCTCTTAACTGGCTGATTTCTTTCCTCTCCAATAGAAAACAACTAGTACAAATAGAACATCATCCGCAAGAAACAAATACCATAGAGTCTATAAAGTCAAATATTCTTACTACCAACTGGTCAATACCGCAAGGTAGTGTATTAGGTTGTATTCTTTTTTTGATATACACAAACAACCTACCGAAAGTAACAAACTCACCTTGTATTTTATTTGCAGACGACATATCACTCTTATTTAAATGTACAACTCTTCCAGAGTCTTTGGATCACATATTAACTACTTTCGTAAACGTCTCTACATATTTGACGACAATAAACTTTGAGATTAACGTAAAAAAGACAAAGTTAATACAATTTTTCCCCAACCAAAAGCAGCCACTTGACCTACATGAAATTACAAAGAGACTTGATCTAACAGAGACTAGTAGCTGCACAATCCTAGGTCTAAATTTAGATAGTCACCTATCATGGAAAGATCATGTAGACAAACTCATTACAAAACTATCTCAATTTGTTTACGCTCTATCAATTCTAAAATCCAATAGCAACGTAGAAACTGCTCTAACTGCATACTATGCATATGCGTACTCCTGGCTCCGATACGGAGTTATCCTATGGGGAAATAGTACAGACGTTAAAAAAATATTTGTTACACAAAAAAAGTGCATTCGTATAATTGCGAATATACAGAGACGTACAAGCTGTAAACAATACTTTCGAGATCTAAATATTTTGACACTACCATGTATGTACATTTACGAAACTGGTATTTTTGTTAGGAAAAATCTCCACCTATATACACCTGAAACCAATCCCCGTCGATGGCATAAGCTTAAACTACCTGTGCCACGATTAGAAATGTTTAAAAAGGGACCACTATATGCATCAACAAACATTTATAACAGTATCCCAGATCAAATAAAAAAAGAAGCGAATGATAGCACGTTCGAGAAAAAACTTCGTAGCTTCTTAATAAGGAAATGTTTCTATAGCGTGTGCGAGTTTTTTAAAGATGAAGACAAAATTTAATTCTTACAATTATACTGTTGATATAAGGTACTGTAAAGTAATGTTAGTTATTTTAATATTAAGACTTGGTCTGCGACCAAATTACTATTGTTGCAGCGCCCTTAATGCAGGGTCTACTACATTTTTGTTCTATAGTTTTTAGATACAAACAAATGTATGTAAGTGCAATTTATAAATAAATAAATAAATAGAAATTCATAGATTCCTACATTAATAAAAAATTTCTCTGTAATTTACTGAATATACTCTTGAACGGAAACCTGTATCCGTTCAAGAGTTTATTTGTCTGAGATAGCTTTTATACATACATTTTTTTTAATAAAGAGTGACAAGACGCGCAGGACGTGTGCCTGATGGTAAGCAACATGCCTGCCACATAACAACACAGTGACACGCAGCTATTGGAACATGACGGGTCCAAATCATTAACTAGCACTGCGCTGCGCTCGTCACCCAGAGATCTAAATTGTTATATATCTAAGCCCTGTAATTTCTCTGGAAACATTGCCCTTCAAACCGGAACACAGTAATGTTAGCACATTACTGCTTGGCGGTAGAATAACTGGAAAAGGTGTGGTCCTTCCCCAGGCGGACTCTGCCAAGAGTCCTACCACTACAGAGATTGATCTAATTATTGGTAATTAGGTCCATTACTTAATGACCCCGGAGCTTCCTCAATAAAAACGTAACCTTCCGTAATCGATTACAGACTTTTTGCCGCATTTCAGCGATTATCGACTAATTGAACAGCTGTCAACTCTAACCACAGCACATTACACAAGTCTTTACGTCGCATCAGGGTTGTGCAATGTTTCGATTACGATGGTAAGAATGGATGTGGAAGAATTGGGCCAGACTATTTAGGGTAACTTGACGAATGTGAGCTTCTGCTTAGTCACAAGTCACGACTTTGTTGTTGCCTGCTGTGAATGGCGACACGAATGTGACGTGTTGGGCAGATGTTTTCAAATTGTGCAAGTTTTGGCAAATCGTGGTTATGCTATTTTGTTTTTTGCTTCAGAGAAGTTATGATTGTAATATAAACTGAGCGTATTCCTACATTCAGTGCCGTAATTTCATGACAAAATGTTTTGTAATCACTTATTTTTTGTCTTCCTATTTTCTACGGTGGCCTGGAAGAGATCGTTTTACTATGTCTATATTAAATTACCCAGAAGAGAAAATCTGCTCTTATCTTTTGTTAAGATGACAGTCAGGTTTGTCATAAGAAAAGCAGTTTTAAACGGTTACTTATACTTATGTCAAGTTAAGTACTTATAATAAGAACCTGGCCCTTCTGCACTAGCCTAATGCTCGGTAGGCAATACAGTAGAAGATAATAGAGGCAACTGTCATAGGTCGTTTTAAAAGAACTTTTATGGATTTTTAAAGTAACGTATTAAATGTGGCAACCTCTGCCCTACTCGTAGTAGTAGGCACTGGTACGGTGCGCAGGCGCCGCTTCGGCGTCATAAAGCGCCGTTCTGGGTCGCGGTCAACCTGTGATTGTATTTTTCTCCGCGCGACCGGCCTCGAAAATAACGAGCTATATTTTCGTACGCATTCAAATTAAACGCACTATTTTGCAACATTCGACGCGATGGCTCGGTGATAAAGATCTGTATTATATCAGGTGTAGAAAAAGTTGTTTATGATCAATGTTTAGTAAAAAATAAGGTAAAGAGCACAGGGTCTTTAATTAAAAAGGCGTGGTGGTTAAAAAGTAGCAAAAACGTCCGATTCCACAAACTTAAGGCTGAAGGTTCGAAACCTGCCCATAAGTACCTTTAAGTATTTTGCCATATGTACATGTAAAAGTTTGTCATTAATAATGGCTTTAACGCGGAAGGAAACATTATGAAGAAACCGACGTGTTTCCAGAAAGAGTTCTTTTGTGAATATGGAACATTCATCAACCCGCACTTGATCAGCGTGATGGATTATAGTTCTCACCCATTTCTTGTGAGCGAAGGTTTCGAGTCCCAGCAGTGGGAACATTAAGTGGGATGTTTATGTTTATGCCTTGAAAATAAATGTTAATTTCTACTCTACATTTGTAGCACAACAAATTATTTCTTTTATTTATGTAGATTTTTCATTTTTGTTTCTATTATGTAAAAAAAATTTAGCAGTGTAGTGTTCTCTACGAATAAATATTAATTATCAACTGATATTGTCCACTGTAAAAAAATACAAAATACGGGGGGTATTTTGTTACACAGTATCCTATTACATTATTAATAATTTTACAAAAGTGGGTGCTTCTCCGTTCACCTGAATATTTTTTGTAAGGCATTTCCATAATTTAATACATAATAAGCTGAAAGTCTAAGTAGAAAATAATAATTGAAAAAATGCATAGATCTTAAATTACATATTAACTAAAATAATAATTAAAAACTAATCTCCGAATAACCCACCTCTAACTGCTCCCGGCGCAAAAGTGCCCATAATGCTCGCCGCGTTCCCACGCTGAATGGCAATGGCCAACCTTTGCTCCAGGAAAGCACCAGAGCGGGAGTCACCCGTATTCTCCCTGAGCCTGCGCCCCAATTCTGAGAGGAACCCTTTAGCCTCTGCGCCCCAACAACCCAAGGTCTCCACGGCAACAGGTACAAATTCGTAAATAATTTAATTATCTAATGTCTTGCTCTTATCGTCCTGTCTTCTAGAACACTTTAATAATATCAAAGTCTTTGAGAAGAACCTGTCGAGGTGTCCGGTGGTTTTCAATGAATTCAAACAACGGGACAATTTACAGAGCTTGAACAGAATTATAGAGTCGAATATGTCAATTAATTTTTTTTCCTCAACCGGCAGACTTTTTTCGAACAAGTACTTTTTTTCCGCTACGGAAGGGTAGTGAAACTTAAAAAAATAATAATAGAAGTACACAGTATCGGTCAATATATTTACATTCATATTATATAGATTTTTGAATACAATTATTTCCTCACGGAATATAGGTCAACGCATAAATATCAAAACCATGAGATCAATTACCTATAAAATCAGTCGGTTAATCTTAATACGACAGACGCACTCATCAGTAAAATAACAGCTCTAAGATAAGGTCATCATAACGAGACGACGCAAGGCATTCCAAAAGAACCTATTACAATCTTACCTGCATCTCCCTGTCTTTATCGAATCAATTTTCCAATCGGAAAATTAATATCGATTTTCTCGATAAGTGGCGCTAACGCTCGATTAGAAACTGGCGTCAATCAGTGCGTTTCGTAGAGCCCGTACAACTCCTTAAAGCTTGTTGCAAGAAAATTGTACTACAATAATTTTATGAAACCACTTTGAAGTAACATGGCAAAAGCAACAGTGTCGCCACTCGGTGATGGACGTCAGTAATGGTATGGACTGCATCTCCGGTATCGTTCATTCGAGTACGTGAGCCGATATCGATTGCGATCACGCTTCACTGACATAAATAAAGAATCGATTACACTTAGTCAACTTTGTTAGTCGTGTCAAGTCGTATGCCACAGGTAATTCAGTACACGAGAAAGGGGTTAAGTCGAAAAAGATGTTTTGTTAGTTTGGACTTTCGAGTAGCAATTAGACTAAGCTAAAATTGCGGAAAAAAAAAAAGTTTTATTAAGTGAGAAGGCCGATTTTGTGCTGCTGATTTGTTTCACTTGAACAATTATTATCTTTCTCCGAAATGTTCACTTTCGGATAAAAAACTACAGAACCGGTTTCAGACTAATTTATATTGGATTTTTGGAATGAAAATTGGTTCAATCATCTGTGGGAATAATAGCAAAGCACCTAGGTATTATATGAATCTGTGTCTCTTGTCATTTTAACATAGGTTTCAAAATCATTATAGATATATTGTTTATGTATACCTTAAACCGATAAAATCATTTCATTTCATTTCATTTAAAGGAGTTTTACAAAATCAACGTACAGAAAAAAAAACACTTTTTTTAATACATATAAAAAATAATCTTTGCAGATTTTGCATTTAATATTTCATTCTAAAACTGCCGCTTTAAACATAATGTCAAATTCAGAACCGAAAGTCGGTTGAAAAAGTTTGTTAATTTATCTCGGTAATCACAAACAGTATTTAAGCACAATTTTGTTTTTTGAGCATTATTTACATACGTGATTAGCGTAGAAAATGTCTTTACCAGCTTGACTTAACTCAAAAAAACATTTTTTTTCACACTATTTGATTTGTAGTAGTCTTGAGTAAATATTTTAATTGCGGTGGTCAGTATTTGATTAAAAAATCTGATCACATGAAAGGCTAACAAATTATACAAAATCGTTTGCGGCATTTTCTTATATAATAATAGTACTATAATAATAGTATTAAAATTACTTAATAGTGATAAAACGAACCAAACGTCTCCTTGATGGACAGTCTGATGAACAGCCTGCCGAAAACAACACTACGCAATTTTTCAAATATGAACAGTTCAGATCACTGCCTAGCTCCATGCTGCATTTTCGTCATCCAAAGATCTAAGATGATTCATCTCTTGGCTCTACAATTACTCTGGTCCTTGTGATTTATGCCTTGTGCCCAATGCCCTTCCAACCGAAATACTGTACTGTTTGTACATCACTGCTCGGTGATAAAATAGAAGTGGCTGGAAAAGATGTGGTACTTCCCCAGGTAGACTCTACAGAGAGTCCTAACACTAAAAAATAAATATAAAAATCATTAATATAAAGGTTATTTTTGTGTGATCACACCTTCATAACCGCTGGTTCTGTACAATTGTAACAGTAGCACGATTTGCCCTTGAAACGAGTGATTGCTTCACGCAAACTAAAAGGGAAATGTTCCTACGCGGATATCTATAAAGTTGAAGTGGCTGAATAATGAATGACATTCCTTTAGAACATTTTCTTTGTTTGACTGGGCACGACTTAAAAAAAAAAATGTGTGCAGTATAGACAAACTAGAACAAGAGCCAAAACACTGTAGGTTTAACGAAATCTATACCATCAAGTAGAAAATATTCTGATTGAAGTAATATTATAGTTTTGAACATGTTCTATAGTCTCCTTAAAGTAATTAGCAATTTACGATTTCACAGGATCTGCTATGTATAGAAAGTCACCGTAAAATCTTACTTTTGCGTGCACACAAACTAACTCCCGATCACATCATCAACAAGTGTTATATAACTATAACATGCAACTCGAGTATACACAGTAAAGTAGCCCTTCAATAATATGTCAGGCAAATTAAAGCTTAATCAACTTTGCCAGTTATTCTGCCGCCATGCAGTGATATGGAAACATAACCGTGTTTAGTTCCGGTTCGAAGGGCAACGTATCCAGTGAAATTACAGGGCACAGAGATTTAACAGCTCATATTTATCTCTGGGCGACGAGCGCTGTGAGGTGCTAGGTAATGATTTGGCATCTTCGTGTTCCAATAGCTGCGTGTCACTGTACAGTTATGGGCAGGCGTGTTGCTTACAACCAGGGACATTACTGTATACCTACTATGAAAAAAAAACTAATAGGCAATAGTAATCTTAGAAACATTATTCTGAGACAAGCGCTTAAATGAAAAAAAAAATCTGAACCCTACATTTTGTTTAATTTAAGGCGTATTTTTCTATAGCTGTGTTGATTTTTTACTGATGGTTGGTCCTGTTTTTTTTTTAAAAAGAGAGTGACGAGTCGAGCAGGACATTTGCCTGATGGTAAGCAACATGCCTGCCACATAACAACACAGTGACACGCAGCTATTGGAACATGAGGAGTCCAAATCATTACCTAGCACTGCACTGCGCTCGTCAACCAGATATGTAAGTTGTTATATCTCTAAGCCCTGTAATTTCTCTGGAAACATTGCCCTTCAAACCGGAACACAGTAATGTTTGCACATTACTGCTTGGGAGTAGAATAACTGGCAAAGGTGTGGTCCTTCCCCAGGCGGACTCTGCCAAGAGTCCTACCACTACATTTTTATCTCCAGTTCAAATTGATTTTTAGGATAATTTTAAATAAGTGTTGCTTTTTCGTTACATATAAGTTGACTTACAAACTCAGGTACATACTATGTTACAGATTAGTTCATAATTTTCTGACAAGGTTCGCAGATTGCTGGGAAAACGCGTCCGCATCATATTTCTCAATTAATCTAACCACTACTTACAGCCAGTACCACAGGTTCTCACATGAAACTCGAATGGGAAGAGCTCGCTGGTCGTGCCGATGACTTCCGGAATTAAATCGAAATTGAATCGAGATTAGCGCTATTTTCTTCGACGCGACCCGTTATTGAGACGATAAGTGAGATGAGAGTAATTCACGATAGATTTTCGAGAATAGGTGATGAATAGGTCATCTTTGTGCAAAGCTGGGTATACAGTAGGCTCACTCCCAAAAGTTCCCAAAATTTCTGTGGTATGCTTTTGTAGTTATCTATACAAATATACAAGTAGGTGATGCACTTAAATTTTATCTTGAATTTATTTCTCTTTAGATGTGTTTTTGCTGATATCAGAAAGTCGTAAACGGTTTTTGTTATGTTTACATTTATGGAAACACAATTTTCGTGCAATTTATACTAATGTAACTATTAAAGTGTAAAATTATGATTATTACTTGGCTGGCTAACATCAGGGGTATCAGGGGTCCTTAACGTCTTGTCAATCTCAGGAAAAATACCTACAGGGTATTTATTCATAGTTGCAGTTGAATGGTAAATCATTTCGTTTCAAAAACATATATTGATATCAAAGAAAATAATAAGTTAAGAGTTATTTCAACTGGTAATTTAAGCGAGTTACCGATATATCGATGCAATTACAAATACCCATGGTACATAAATTGTGATTAATGATAATACTAGAAGTAAATAAATACGTAATAGCTTAAAACCATGATTACGAGTATTCAAGCGCGTTCCCGATATTTCGATGTAATTATGAATAACCATAGTAAATATATTTTGTAACATATTTGCTCGTAAAGGGTCTCTTATTGGACCAATTTCTGTATCGTAATGTATCTTATTACGCACTAGTGCTGTAATGTGTAATGTAAAACGCACGGTTTCAAAATGCTCCGTCCACAGACTAGGTAGAGAGATATGCTCCGTCTAAAACGAACGGTACCTTTTTAAATCTTAGAAAAGAGTTTTTATGTCAGAAAAGTGTGGTCAACATTTTATGAATAAAATTAACTTTGAGAGGTAAAATATAATAAAGAATTATTAAATTCGTTAATTTAATTAATTTAGACCATAAATTACTTTAATTTTTCTGTAACAAAACACAAAAATATTAATTTACTTTATTATTAATGGCATACCGGCTGGTTCTGTGCCGTTGCTTAAAAAAAAAAAGGCGCCGATGCGCGCGCATTGCTAATCTGTGATCCATAGTGATTACTTACTCTGTGCTATGATCTGTGATCAAGTAAATATTATTCCGCGCGTTTTTTTTTCGCTGTATTGTTTTTATTTGAAAATGTCGTCAGAGTTTTGTTTATTTCCTCGCAAATATGTTATAAAACGTCGTATGACATACGTGCGCTTTGATAATTACAGCCTCTGCTAATTATAGCTCTCGCCTTCGGCTCGAGCTAGCAATAAAGCCTCGGCTGTAATTATCAACTTACCGCACTTATATCATAATGTACTAATAATTAATGATAATACAGTAGTAAATAATAGTTTAAACCCATATTTGACCAAAGAAAGTGATAGAAAACTGTTCCAAATCACTCGTTTGGCCTTAATTGTTTGACACGATTTGCTACTTTTACTAATAAAACCCAGCGTCATCAAAGCCTCTGTTCAAAGTCATTGTAAGCACCTTCAAGTTAACGTAGTGCAGTCAATCAAGTAATTTCTAATCTAGTTGCCAATTACGAATGTACGTGTCTCTAGACGACGTAGAAGGCAGTCCGTTGGCCTATTCTGTCATTTTTTCTAAGAAAAAACTCGGCCAAGGCAGAGTTGTATGCGGAACGGTAGGCAGATGTACTGAATGTTATAAGTGCCCCTATTTCATCATAGCAAAAAATAATAATAGATGATGTAAACACAGAAAAGATACTGTAAAAATATTTAATTTTATTTAAAAAAATATGTTTTGTCTAGGGTAAAAGTTAATTATGAACAACTTCATTTAATTGATTAAACTCTAGGAAAATATGTGTCATTACATATTTTAAAGTAAAGAGTCGATGTAAAGAATTCTTGAACGTTGTGATACGATGGCGAATGTTACGAATATGGCGATATTTCAATGGAATACTCAGGGCTTCCGCGGGGAATAAACTATCTCGTCGATTTTGAGCAGTCATATAAACAGGAATTTTCTACATTTATGACCATATTGATAAGTTAGGTTTTAGTAATACGGCGTTAGTGTTCTCAAGGTTTCTTCTAAATTTTGTCATCCTTTTGCCGACAATGACCACCCACTTCAAAATATTAACACGACACTTGCCATTGTAACATGACTTGCATTCTAAACTACAAGTTATCCACGACTACATCCCCACCAACTTATTTATAACGACAACGAAAGCACAACACTAAAATGTACATAAAGAATCCATCAACTTTGAACCGAACTTCTATGGTGGCTCCACACAGTTCTACATAAATAAGTTGGTCGTAAAACCGTGTCCAATATTGCCTAATACGCGTACGCTTCAAACTCTTCCAATTTGGAGACCATTCCAAACTCTATCTTGTTGATGTTAAGGTTTAATTTAATATGTTCAGACGAGGACATTACCATGTGTCGCGTTTCTATAGAAAGTAGCACTTGTTGTACATAGACTGTTAATGTAGTTTTTAGTGAAAATGTTTGGTTCCGGTGCATTAGACCCTTAGTACTTGGTCGATTTACGGCCGGGACGGCAGAAGCTGGTTTTAAATGGGTAGATACAACTTCGTTTAGTAAACAGGCGTTGTTCTTTGTTGATCGAAGATCTAGAGGCTAGGTGATCTGCAGGCCTACTACGAAGTCCGATAAACGATATATCGGCCGACATTATGGACGTTTCCTACCTCGAAAGACAATCTGTCGGTTGATAGGATCGGCCATTTCGTTCGATCCGACCCTCATCCGACCTAAGTCTAAGCGAGATGTATCGATCCGAATGTTTTTCGTGGCAGGCTATAATCCGATTCAGGTGTCGGTCAGATTCGATCATTCGGAGTTTATTTTCGTAGTAGACCTGCTGAACTAGAGGCCAGCCCATAGTCAGGTGATAGACTTTTGTGTAAAAAAAACATGACAAAATGTGAACTGTCTAATGGAGATGTCGTAAGTAGGGTGAAGTGAAGTAAAAGTAGGAAGACTGACCTCAACAGTCAACACTATGTATTTAGCTTGAAAGAGAGAGAAAGAGTACGTATTATTTTACCAGGACGTCTACTCTCTTTCTACGAAAAGTAATTTCGAAATAAACTCGCGACTTTCCAACTTCGGTTCTAATTCGATCCGTCGTTTCGTCCGTTTAAATGTACTAAGCATACTCTAATTAGAGAATGCTTAGAACATTTAACCGGTAAACAGTAAACGATCGGACGAAACGAAGTAGAACCGAAGTAGGAAAGTCGCGAGTCTAAATCGAAATTACGTTTTCGTAGAAAGAGAGTAGACGTCCAAATGTCTTTTTATTCAGAATTATTAATGCTTGTTGAATTGAAATTAAAAGGACTAAAAATTTAAAAAGCTTTTAAATTTACTATTTTACTTATGGTAATGTCAACGATCACAGCCTGCAGCTGAGATCAATCTACCAGCACGATATCAAGCTTTTTGGCGACAATATGAGTTCTGTCCGTGACAATAGATCGGGCCCAGTCGAACAACGAAGTACTCATATATAAATTATACATACCACAAGTACCTATTAAAATGATTATGGATCTAAACTTACTATTAACTATACTTACGCACGTACATGGAGTATATCTCTCCATATATACCATACTAACCGTACTCAACCAACAGGATAGCAGCTGACACCTAAGGGCTTTGTTTCCAGTATAATACATACCGTTAGTCGTTACACGCTCGCTTATTCAGTGTAAACGCAGCGTTACATCCGCGATGTCTTTGTGCATTTGGCTGTGGGCGCGCCCCTATTATTGGTCTTGTTACACGGGAGAGTTTTTTATGGAGCTTGTTTGGAGATTGGAGAGTAATCATTTATTAACAACCAAATTTTTCATGTTTCATATAATTATGTGCGTCGATATCACATATAATAGACATGCACACGATAGATTTGTGACATACAATGTCGATAAAAGCTAAAATGTATAACTTAATAAATGTAATTAATGTATTTAAAACTATATAAGTATTATATCAGCTATATTATATCGGCCGCCATCACACAAGCTTTGCTTAGTTTGGGGTCAGATGGTGTTGTGTGTGAATTGTCCACCAATATATATATATTTAGAGTTTTAGTGTCAAACTATCATAAGCGCCTATTTTACCTTTTTATCTACATAATATGTATATCCTGCTATCACGCCAATTTGGTGACGCGAATTTACAAGATTTCACAAACAAACGTGCACGCTCCGCTCCGCTGCTTCGCTGGCACTCCAACGCTACGCCGCTGTATATCGGCTAATAGCTTATCGGTGACAAAAAGCATAAGATTTTCTCTTACCTAAAAGTCCAAAATAATCGTGTCAACATAGAGTACACTACAAAAAAAACGCTTAAAGTAATTTCCAGTGGTAGTGAGTGACAAAATTGTACATTTGTACTTGCAAAATACTAGTAGGTGCGGGCAGGATTCAAACCTACGACCTTACGATTGTAAATCGCATTATTTCGATTATTATCATTATTCGACTGCCTTTTTGATTACTTATTATTATTTACCATAAAATAAATTACATATATGTTAGATATATATGTAATTTATAAATGAATGCTTACCAAAATTCCAGCCCGTATATTCCGAGCCGCTTGTCATGTAAACGGCGCGCGCGCAGCAGATATTGCACGAGATACGATAATGTAGGTTGCAGAAAGTTCGCCTTGTGGCCCACGCTTGCGTCACGTTTAAGGACGGTTTTATTGCTTTTATGTCGCTTTCCGTATGGCGATTTTTCGTAAAACTTCGGTAGTGGGATGGGTTTATGGATGAACTTCCATTTGTGTTAACGTGATGCGTTATTTACCTACGTATTGACACATTTCCATTATGCATGTTCTAGTTTGGACTGACTAGAATGGCGGCATATCTATTTGTCTTATTTTTTGCAAAACAATGACAGGACGAGGAGTAGGTACTTGTGTCACATGCCTGCCTATAATGGTACAGTTTTACGCAGCTATTGGAACATGATTCAAATCATTACCTAGCACTGCACTACGCTCGGTACCCAGAGATATAAGATGATTTCTCTCTTCGCTTTGTAATTTAACTGGTATCATTTTAATTCAAACGGAACACAGTGATGTTTGCACGTTACTGATTGATAGTAGAATGAATGACAAATGTGAGGTAATTCACCAGACGGACTATGCAGGAATCCTACCATATCAAAGGCTTAATGCGTCATTTTTCCCCTAAGTTCCAATTGTACATGCATGAAAGTTTGGAAATCAATTCAGTGTGTCCAAATTATAACAAGAGCTTAGTTTTTTTTTTAGGGAAGGTTTTAGTTTTGGTTTGACAATATGTAGATTTATTATATCGATAATGTTAGTTATTTGCACAGAAATCTAAATAATTTATTATGAAAATAATTTATTTAGATTTCTGTGTTTATTTGTTACTAGCCCAATTAGATCGGGTTGAAATTTGAAACACCATTAGATTATTATAGTTGGGAATAGTCTATGTGATATTCTCAACTGTAATCTAATAATTCTACAATTGTGTTCATTATAGGCGCTTCTAGTGAACAAATAAATACCTACTCAATGATTATAATCATGTTAAAGTACTGTTTACGATTTAGTTCCCACCTTTGTTCGTAAATCAATTGGCTCACTTCAGTAGATGTTTCCTTGAACTGGAAAGGTCAGACAGTTATTACCGCTCATAGAAAGGATGTTACCTAAGTGCTCACTTAATTTTTTGCTGTTCCTATCATTATTGTGTGCATTGAAGCGTTTGCTTGCACTTCGATTAAACTAATGCTACATGTGATATAATTTTTGTAAAGGCCGTTGAAGACATGGCGTAATAAGAGGTAATTTGGATCATATCCGTTTTCTTGCCAAACAAAAGTTGACAAAGAACATTTGAACTAAAATGAGCCTATTAGACGTTATGACTGGTTCAATGCAATGTGTTACCTAACTTAAAACTGTATGAGATATTATACTAAATACAAAGAATCAACACATACGTTTCAGTTTACTAGACAAGTAACCGTAAAAGTGTACCTACACACCGTCAGATTATAATCATAGGGTAGGTTAGTTTTAAAATCTGATGTCCGTAAATTATAATCTTTTGTTATCTACAATTTTTCGGTGACAATGGATACATAATTAATCTGCTTAAACAATGATAAAACAATTTCGATAGTTTACCATAATACTATTATTAGATACTAGCAGTGCCCCGCGATTTCACCCGCATAGTACCCAATCCTGTTATTTTTGCGCGATAAAGAACAGCGTATGTGGTTTTCCAGACGAAATCTATGTACCAAATTTTGTCCAAATCGATTTTGTGGTTTTTGTGTGAAAGAGTAACAAACATACATCCATTATATTCATACAAACTTTCGCGTTTACAGTATTATTAGGATAATAGATGAGCAAACCGAATGGATATTTCTCAATGGAAAAACAATCGAGATGTCTTCTAATTTACATTAAATCGGTATCTTAAGGTATTTTATATTTTACCGTATATAAAAATAAATTAAAAAAGATATTTCGACACAAAACGATTTGATTTACAAAGCTTGACCTATCGGCTCCCGAACTAGTCATAGACTATCGGGTGCTAATGGCTTCTCAAAATAAAATACTATTGCAAAATAAACAATAAAAAGGAAAATAACAAAGTCAACATAAAAAAAAAACTGTACCTATACAGAAACATTCAACTATGAGATTGTACCTTTAAACTTCAAAGTTTTACAATTGCATAACTTGTGAATAATTCTAAATAATATAGTGTAAATGTGTGAAGCTACTAAAATTTTGAATCAAATGTTGTTTAAAAATCTCCTTTAATTTAAATCAGGTATTATGCTTTAGATCAGGCAAAATGTTGCCCTATCGGCGGCAGCCCAAGCTTACGACGACTAGCGTAAAGGCACCTCAAACAGTACGACCAGACGGTCTAACGCTTAACTAAAACTGTGTTAGCTTTGATATTGCCCTCTTTTTTCTTTTCGCTTGAAATGGTAGAGATAGCAGTAGCCGATTTAGTTTTGCGGTAGAATTAAGGGCTGGCTTGAGGTGCCTTTGCGCTATTCGTCGTAGAAGATGTAGAACCTACTCGTTGCTGACAGAAAGATTAGGTTAGTAGGACCCTGTGGCTTCTGCATTAGCCTAATTTAAGGTAAGCAGTAGATTCTAATTGAAGTCAACTGCCAAGAGCCTTTAGAAATAAGCGATATTTTAGTCAGCACAAGCCTAGTTTTTTTAGGATGAAAACTAACGTGGTTTTTACACATTTCAAATAAATACTCGGGTAACTCACGTTTGCTAAACGAGATGATGAAACGCGCGCGCACTCTCCTTGAAAAAGATCGCCGGACGCGATCGAAACTTGAGTCAGATTGGACTGACTATATCAAACGTGAGTTACCCGTGTATCTTTTTAAAAAGCCTAGTTATAATCAAAGTAAAAATTAGCAGTCATAGGAACTGCCGATAGAAGTGAAAATGTAATAACTCAGAATTTGATAGCTTACTTTGGAAACTACACGTGTGTAACCGGAGGGCGTGGCCTGGGCATCATGGCATGGCCATCTCGAAATGCGTCAGCATTTCCTATTGGCTGATGCATTTCTACATGGCCATGGCATGATGCCGAGGCCACGCCCTTTCAGCATTTCCCATTGGCTGACGCATTTCTAAATGACCAATAGCCATGGTCCCGAGTTTACCCGAAGATTTCTTATCATATCCGAGCGTGACGCTAGAATCCAATTCACAGCCCACGAAATATCTGTCTAGGCGCGCCTAAAGAAGTTTCCACTTCAAAAATAATTATATTTGCCTATTTTGAAACAGCCATCGATTGAGCATAATCAAAACAAATTCATAAGACCTCATTACAAAGCCCACTTAAATTTTCATTTACCATAAAAAATGAGAATGACAAGTAATTTTTTACAAATATCAACACCACTTTTGCCATCGTTATGATTCATTCCCACTTATGTACATTTCGGGTGCACTTTCACTCTGTTTGTCATCAGTGTCATTTGAGATCGGCCCTCATTCTCAGCAATCATGTCATTTTGTCAGATTGAGATGATTGTATACTTTTTGAGACCTACTTTTCGATTTCGTTTGGACTCTCGTTTGGGCATTATCGTTTTGACATTGTTTCCAAATCTGTCTTCGATAAAGTAGGTAAGATGTTTTTGGAAAAGAAATATTGATGTACCTCTACGAGTATAGACGCAGTGACAGTTCTAAAGTGTAAACAATACGAAATTTGGGGCTTTACATAGATACCATAAGTAAAAACAATTCGCAACGGGCGGTGATAGAGCTCTGGGTCGGAAAGAAATACCCTAAAAAGTGTAGTCAACTATGACTTATTTGTAAATATTTCCAATATAAGGGTAATAATACCCTTGGAAATGAGAATTATGAATAGCAAATAACTTAGCTTGTAAGTCTGCT
This sequence comes from Ectropis crepuscularia, assembly GCA_963693475.1. Taxonomy (NCBI): domain Eukaryota; kingdom Metazoa; phylum Arthropoda; class Insecta; order Lepidoptera; family Geometridae; genus Ectropis; species Ectropis crepuscularia. The sequence goes on along the minus strand of OY856354.1, from coordinate 20,654,722 downwards.
TGTCATTGTGTATAAAATGAAAAAGCATGGACCCTAGAATTCATAGAGTGGATAATCAGTATACATAATAGTAAATATTATTAAAGTTCAGTAGAACCACTTAAGAGCCACAAAATACAAAATCATTTCAAATCACTACCATGTCTTTTTTTTTCTTGTACAAAATCAAAGAACAGTTTTTAATTTAAAATTAAATCCACACCTTCATATATGTTGGTGAAAATGAGACTCATTTCTTCTTTGATTTTGTACAAGAAAAAAAAAATACACATGACGATATAGTATTTTACATAAGTATGAGTTATTAAGCGGATTTTAAATATATTGCCATTTTCGTCTCTATAGTAATCGAGTTTAATCGAGTTTTAAAATTTGACTTAAGTGCAATATTGTGTCTTTGGGTTTGAGTTTGTACAGATTTGACATAGCCTAAAAGTTTGAGTTCATGTAAGACTTGAGTAGCTTTTTTTGTTTTTTTTTTATTTAATTTGCGTCATTGATGTACATTCAGAATTAAAAACGTAATTATATTACATCTAATTCAGCCTTCCGGAAAGATATAACGTTAAACGTAGAAATTACGCTGCACACTCGAGGTTACTTCGCAATAATTATAATAAAAAGTCAGATTTAGTGCGTTGATACAATCAGTATAATAACTTCATTCAAAATGTCACTTAATTTTGTCAAACGTACTTATGTATTAGCCGTGGGCTCTCCCACACTAGAAGTCAGGGTGGAATAGGTGGGATTTGAAAATCGTGACGTCATCGTTTCGAATCTTGCAAGCTCACTCTTGGCCAGCGTGGAGGATCATGTTTAGTGTGGCATTGATTATCTCCTCGATAGCTCCGATTGGTACCCTAGTAGCAATCGTTATTTACTTACCTCAAATTTGACCGAATCTGTGCCTCCCGGATCGGCTTATTTAGCATATTAGTTCGGACGCTACATAAAATCATCTCTCATAGATGAAAAATAGTGACTTCGATAATACTCTATCAATCAGCTACATGAAAAGTGTAAAAAAATACCTTTACGTTCTTTAAGCTCTATGTATAGTATGAAGAGTTAACAAAATGGGTCTAAAACACTAAAAAATGCAGTCACACATAGATAAGCCAAGCACAGGATTGAGACAAGTGGCGTGTACGAAGAGAAAATGGATTTTTCATGATGAAATTAACTTAAGGAAAAAAAAATTGCACACTGTTCCTGCTATTTGGTTTAAAGATAATAACAAAACACGATTCATGTAGCGATTTGGTAGTATTTAGATTGTATTATTGTATTTAGATCATGTAGGATTTTGACCTCCATTATAACCCATAGGATCAATGCATACTAGATTACTAGATGAGTTTTACGTTGTAAATTTGGCAATTGAATAGAGCCCATTATTATAGCATCAGTATTATAGGAAATTACCCTTTAAATGATGGTTTAATCGCTTATTTGTACATAATGATTTTTCTCAAGAGCATTATACTTAGAGAGACTTGTTATATTATTAAACATTTCGTAATTTTGACCTCTTGTTAACAGTAATAAAGTCGTGATTCAAACTCGTGACCGCAATATTATTTACAATTTAGGGCTTGTGCGAAATTGATTTACTGTGTACAAGCGTAGCCGCTATATGAGGCAGGTGCAAGGTCCCCTGCATGTGTTTGGAGGTCGTGTTCATATTACTATAAATATTATTCCTTATTAGCTTGTTTTAGATGGAATTAGATCTGTACGCGGAATGGGGTCACATTGCAACTTATCTTAAGAAAAATAAGCCCTATTTATGTATTTTGTACCAGCTACAATAAAACCTGTCTAAGATGTTCAACAAAAAACACGCTCTTTCGGGATCTCGTAGGTATTATGATAAATTTCATTAAATACGTAGATTACGTTACATAATAACTTAATTAACAACAAAAGAAGAAGGATCTTAGGTTATCGTAACAATTATAAGAACTTGTTTTACCCCAAAAGCGTTCTTTTGATAAGCAAAGATGAAGAACGCAGACTTAAACCACCGTATTAACTAATCTTGTCTTTTTGAGTTTCGGTTACCGTTACATACGTCTAAAAATTGTAAATAATTGATTCAAAAATTTAACATGATTTGACTTGTGTAGTTAGATAAGTCTTGGGCTGAAGTGGGAAAAACGGTGTTTATCTCATTACGCATTTAAAGATCATCAGCATCGCAGTAACGGAACAGCAAATCGATCGGTACACGTCATATCGTTCAGAGACCAAGCGCAAAATTGTTAACCCCCAACCAAATAGAGGGGTAACAAGTTTGACATCGATGTCAGGGTGTCTCTCTGTATGTGTCTGTCTGTGGCACCGTAGAGCTCAAGTGATTCGACCGATCTCAATGCGCTTTCTTTTACTTTAAAGCAAGTTTTCTTGCGGTGGTTCAACATAGCTAAATGTTTGGTTAATATTGATTCAAGGTGATGGCCTCTAAAAAATGGCGGATAAAATAGTTTTTCTCAACCTCCCTCAATATACGAGTATCAAATGAAATGTAAAGTATCAAATGAAAGGGTTTGATTAGTAGAATACTAAAACTGTAACAAATTTCAAATCCAAGATGGCCACCACCACAACATGGCAAAAATGTAATTTTTCTTCACTTCTTCTTCATTATGTGTTTCAAATGAAAAGGCTGGACTACTAGTAGAATACTGTACAAATTTAAAATCCAAGGTAGTCGTGGGTAAAATGTTTTTGTTTTTTCTTGTTGTAAAATTGAATAGAATTGTTAGAACTCACGTGGTCTTGCCTTTCTATTAAAAATTAAGTAGAAACAACCAAAAGGTTACAAAATCGATTTACTCAAAAAATAACCACAAATATGTTTCTGAAATAATATGGTTCATAATAATTGGATATCTGGCGTACAAACGTTGCTTAGTTTGGGTTATAATAATTGATGTGGGAAAATTTGTTGAACAAGTATACTACCTATATGAAGTGAATTACCTACTCGTATATCGCGTTTCAGAATTAGTCTTCAGAATAACCTAAAAACTTTAATTCATTGTTTTGTAAATTTACAAAACCACTACTAAAATGTTGTTCCTATTGCAATAGTACCTAATATAATACGTGTGACACAATAGGTGCATACATGACATGCAATTACAGCCTATGGGAATTGTCTAGCCAACTCACCTGTTGTGATTGTGTGACCACGATAAGCTGATGACAAAATAATATTTTCTCGTAACTTCAGGATTATCATGCATACCGTATGAACAAAGATTTTCAGTTTAATAATAAATTGAACAGTTTTTGTACGATGCATAAGGCCTTAATGGCATGAGTTTATTCAAGGTAACGCGTTCCATTGTAAACCGTATCGTTGCTAAACAACAAGTAAAATGGCGTTCAAGTGAAATTTTGTTACTAATAAACAGTGACGTCACATAAGTGACGACAACACAAATTTTGTTGAGTGTTTGATTTCACTCAATAATTTTACAGGTATTTGGCTTGTATAAGTGCGGTGCGGTGCAAAGGGCTAGTCTAAAAGTATGATACAAACACTTTAATTATAAAATCACACCTTTTTCAGCAGCAGCATAACCAGAATACTTAGAGCCCATACAAACTTTCAGTGACATCTAAACTGTTGCTAAAAGTCAACCAGATGAATGAATGATGCCATACATGTCACGGAGTACCCTGATTCTGCAATAATTCATACTGACTTATGACACGACTAACTTTTAGCGGTACCTACTACAAGATGTCAGGAAGCGATACACCGTTTTTTAACCAATTCCAAAAAAAGAGGAGGTTCTTAATTAGAATGTACTTATGTTTGTCTTTGTTCAGGCCTAAGTATTTAACGCGATAGCTCCGCCAATTAAAAATCGATTTAGATGGTTCTTTTTTTGTATGGTAGATTTACAGGTGTGGTCCCATATACATTATTCCATACATTTACCGAAAATCGTGTGGTGTTTTCTGAAATATCAACAAAAAACTAAGTGTGTTAACTAACTAGTGTTTTAAGTATAATTTTAACTTGAAGTCGGTTGTGTTTTTTTCGTTTTTTTTTCGTTTAACAAACACTTCAAATAAAATTTATATCAGCGTAAGCGCACTATATCTTCTGTATCTGTACCTACGAACCCGAGGTAGGAAGCGGGGTCATCGACCCGGAGTGCAGTGACGTCGCACGCGCATCGCCGCGGCAAATCGCTGGAGGCTGCTCCGAGCAAAAAAAAGTTTACAACAAAACGATTGCGTAATACTGCTACTGTACCTAGATAACTTGGAGATAGGGTATAATTCAAATACTATAAAAATATTGGAAATCATTTAATCTTATAAGCTTGCGAGTACTTATAACCATAGTCTATGTTTATGTAGCTTCCTAAATTATTGGTAGTGGCAGGACTCTTTGCAGAGTGCACCTGGGGAAGTACCCCACCTTTTCCAGTTATTTTACCGCCATGCAAAAATGTATAAAAAGATTAATGTGTTTCAGTTTGAAAGGCAATGTTTCCAATAACATTTGGTACAGGGCATAGAGTTAAAACATCTTGCCTCTCTGGTTGATGAGCGGAGTGAAGTGCTAGGTAAGGATTTGGACTTTTCCTGTTCCAATAGCTGCGTGTGTCACTGTGCTGTTATGGGCAGGCATGTCCTTCTCGGCTTTTGTTACTATACTGTTTAAAAAAATATTAAAAACTAGCACCGCCCTGAGGTTTTACCCGCGCAGTCCATGTTCTCATTATTATCCCGTGATAAAAAGCATATTATGTTTTATTCCAGACCATAATCTAACTGTGTCCAGAATTTCAGCCTGATCCGTTCAGACGTTTCGACTAACTAACCAGGCTTTCGTATTTATTTTGTAGTAGTAGGACTCTTAGCAGAGTCCGCCTGGGGAAGTACCACACTTTTGCCAGTTATTCTACCGCCAAGCAGTAATGTGCAAACATTACTGTGTTCCGGTTTGAATGTAAGGTTTGTAAAGGTAATGTTTCCAGAGAAATTACAGGGCTTAGATATATAATATCTTAGCTCTCTGGGTGACGAGCGCAGTGCAGTGCTAGGTAATGATTTGGACTCTTCATGTTCCAATAGCTGCGTGTCACTGTGCTGTTATGTGACAGCCATGTTGCTTACCATCAGGCTCATGTACTGCTAGTTTTGTCACTCTTTATTTAAAAAAAAACATTTTAGTATTAGTGCGATGTCTCTACTCAACAAACAAAATAATTATTTTTAAGCAAACCTTAGTTGTCCCACTCCTGGACAAAGAAGGTCTCAATTCCCTCAATCCTTTGCAATTAGTTTAAAATCATTTTAATTTGCAGCCTCGTACTTGTCGAAAGCTCAAGCCAATGGGTACAAACGCTAGTTGATTTCAGAGTTCCAGGGCGCAGGCTCAGGGAGAGTACGGGTTAATTTCGCTCCGGCTTGTTCCTGGAGCAAAGGTTGGCCATTGCCATCCAACGCGGAAACGCAGTGAGCGTCATGGGCACCTTTGCGCCGGGAACGGTTCGGGGTGGGTTACTTGGGGAGTAGAATTGACATGTTGTTTATTTTGACGTAGTGGTAGAACTCTTAGCAGAGTCCGCCTGGGGAAATATCACACCTTTGCCAGTTATTCTACCGCCAATCAGTAAAGTGCCAAACATCACTGTGTTCTGGTTTGAAGGGCAATGTTTCCAGTTACAGGGCCTAGAGATATAATATCTTAGATCTCTGGGTGACGAACGCAGTGCAGTACTAGGTAATGATTTGGACTCCTAATGATCCAATAGCTGCGTGTCACTGTGCTGTTATGTAGCAGGCATGTTGCTTGCCATTAGGCACATGTCCTGCTCGTCTCGTCACTTTATACTACAAAAAATGGCTTTATTTAGCAATACGTATGAAATGTAATAATTTATTAAATTGAATCATGAAATTAAAATCTCCCTAGTTGGCAACTAGTTAATTAGGTGAACCAGTTCATTAGTGCCGAGGCAGACAACGGTCGGGAGTTGACGAGTGCGTGTGAGTCAGCGTTCGTAGATGCAAGGTCTAGATCGAAGGTTTATGGGCATCCATATTCAATAGAAAGGCGCGAAATGTCACACTGGTACATTAGTCCATAGTTTACACGACAATCGAAGAGTTTCACTGCCTTGGTAGTCAAACTTTCTTATTATGAGCAACCATTACTGTGTTCCGGTTTGAAGGGCAATGTTTCCAGAGAAATTACAGGGCTACAATCCAATAGCTGCGTGTCACTGTGCTGTTATGTAGCAGGCATGTTGATTACCATCAGGTACATGTCTAAGTCACACTTTACTTTAAAAAAAATATCTACACCTAAGTATACTTAGGTGTAGATATTTTTTTTAAAGTAAAGTGTTGCTTTTATGTGGTATACCACATAAAAGCAAGACTTATGCAAGTCAAAAATTAATAGTATTTATATTATAAACCCTATTATTAAAATAAATATTATACATGGAAATGTTTGGATTGTTGGATATGTCAATCACCTCGTAACGTATGATCAGATCGGGGAGACATTTGGAACCCAGATAAGTAAGATTGTCTTGAAGAACACATAGGCTACTTTTTATCCGTTAAAACCGTGGGCTAGTTTATTACATTTTTTATTTTTAGTAAGGTGAGTAGCAATAAGCATACTGTTCACTTGATGGTAAGCGGTAGCTGTCGCTTTTGAACCACATCAAAGATGCTATGAGCATTTTGCCGGAGACGTGTTTAGAAATACCGTTTTTAAAATCCTTGTTGAAGTTCGTCGGAAAATATCGGATGGAAAATCTCTCTATAACCTGCTGAAAGACCTGTCCAGAAGTGCATTAAGTTCTATACTAGAACGAGTATCTAAAGCTGCACTAGTAGGGTCATATCGGATTTGGCTGGACAGGGAGAGAAATACGAGTAGTGAAGGTGAGTGTTGACGTACGTCACAAAGAGGCCCCTTAAACCTACGCCCGAGTCACAAGTCTTGGGGTCTACTCGAGATTTCTCTCTCTGCCACACGATGGACCCGGCACCCGCACGGTGAATCCATGGAATGCTAAGAAGTTCGCCTCTTAACATCGTCATAGCCTGTAGGTCCGAAAAAGAAACCACCAGCGGCTCGACCGCTTAACTAAATCTGCTTTAGCGTTGCTATTACTGTCTCTATAATTTCAACTGAAAAGAAACGAGAGAGAAATGTAAACAAAGACAGTTTTAGTTAGGCGGTCTCTCGGGACGTCTACAGCCCAAGGAAAACGGTCTTAGCATTTTATATTGCTCTCTCTTTTATTTTTGCTTGTAATACCCCGTTTACATGATTCCAGTCCAGCGACCGGACCGGCACTGGAATGGATCAATCCAGTGCCAATGCATTCCAGTGCCGGTTTCCATTATTCCAGTAAGCAATCCAGCGCTGGATTCGGTCGCTGGACTGGAATAATGTAAACGGGGTATAATTATAGAGACAGCAATGGCAAAGCCAAAGCCGATTTCGTTACACGGAAAATCGGCGGGAAAATCAGACGTTTTGACATAATTATCTATTTTTACAAAATTGTGGCGTTGAATTTAAACATTACCCATGTAAATTTGGTTAAAAGTCACTACAGTTAAACGTATGTAGAGCATGACGTGTTATTTAAATTATTTCCCGGTGGAAGCTATAATTAACGTTACAAGCTTGAGGTATCCTGCTGAAATTTCCTTCAACGTTCATAACGGAATGAAAATAACGTAAAGTATGCTAATGTTTTTAAAGTAGGTACTTACCTAAAGTTACGCCTGGTCTATTCGGAAGAACTACCGATCCGGAGCCTCTGATTCGAATCCCACGCGCACCACTGTCTTTTCGACGACATGTGCGTATAGCCGCTAACTTAAAAGGGTGAAGGAAAGCAACATGAGGTAAACGATATGTTTGGGGTCATGTGTGAAACACCAACCTTATGCTACTAATTGTGGTAGGCAGGTACTAATATTTATAGAACACGCGAATTAAAATGAAAACGAACAAATTTCAAGAATGTTGAAAATGAATAGATACAATGAACAAATAAAAAAATTCTATAACTCCTATAATTCATCCTAAATCCTATAATTCCTATAAATCTATAAATCCTAATGATAGCTAGGTACCAACTAGGACTCTTTGCAGAATCCACCTGGTAAAGTACCTACGGCAATTTTTGTACTACGAAGCAGAAACATGCAAACTTGCTCTGAAGGGCCCATGTTTTCAGAGAGAGACTATTTTATCTTCGGATCACGATCGCAGTGCAGTGCTAGGCTTGTACTTGGACTCCTTATATTTATGCTATTTTTTGTGGGGTACCATCTATGGGGATTCAGTAGGACCTACGTGTAACAAACTCTTCTCTTCCTTCGCAGAGCGATGTCGCGGTGGAAGGGTAAGCTGAGGTAGCCGCCAGATGGCAGCAGTTAGTGCGGCGATGTTCCGCCCAGGGGGCGGTCTCGACCCCTCGTGTTACGCCACTCAAAGGGTAAGTAGTTCATTGCAGTTGCGTAAGATGGCGCTATTATAAATACTTAAACTAATTTGTAATAACTAGACTGCTAGACGAACATGTATATTTTTGTAATGAGTAGTGCGAAAACTACTTATTTTACTAAGAAGACAATTTTATGTATTTGGTATTTGGTATGATTGGGTACTTTTTTAAATTGACTGTGAGGGACTATAAATAAAGGAACCCCTACAATATAATCATTAGATTTTTTTATATAGGTAAGTAATCAGGAGGTAGGTGTTAGTACCTATATGAAATACCTAGCTTACGCTCCGCCCTGGCTTTCCATTTAACATTGGCAATTACAATTAGTTTGGGAAAACAGCTGTTTTTACAGCTGTTTTTACTTTGGTTGCGACTTCGTTATATTTTGTCACCTTTTAAACCTTCGTCTTCACTGCATTTCTAAATTATTATACAAATCGGCTCAGCCTTTCGAGTTATAGTTATGTTGTAATAAAGAATTATGACTTTGTGTGAGGCTAACAAACGTCTATTCTTTTATTAAAATTTCAATTTTGTGTTTTATGAACTAAGTACTTACCTAAATAACCTACTAAGTGCCTAATTAATGAAAATAAATATACCTGCTTGAAAATAGCCATAATGCTACTTTATTTGGGTATAATTTAAATGTTTAGCTATTTTAAGGAATAAGGTACCTACCCCACTTACCTAGCTCTCTTTTCCTGTTTTTCCTTCTACATGGTGTATGAAGCTAATTTATTACTGCAAATTCTCGGAATTTTAATTTCAGAAAAATAACAATAACACGATAATTACGTGTAGGTACTATTGTTGAAATACAAACAAATTGTTCAGAGTAAAATGAACTTTGTGTAGAAGGTAGAAGGTTAGATTCCCAGTGGGTAATCGAAAGTTACACGTGTATGAAATCACTGTTCTCAAGGACTGCTTCAGATATTCAAATCTACAAAGGTAAATATCAGAACGTTAAACCGAAAACAAATAATAGATAAACAAAACATTCAAACAATAAATTTTGGAGTGAGCTTTAATTTTATTTGTAAAGTTTATTTTAAGTAGCCTGCGGGTTGTGTTACTGTCACGATATAGATATTTATACTGGCATTGTTTAATTGTTTACTACTAGAGAGTGGTGGTTTTACCCATTTAGTTCTCGTTCCCATGATTTATCCACGATATTTTTTTTTGAAATTGTATTTTGTTAATACATAATAATTCATAATCAGCCCACTAAATGTTCTTACTACTGTCACTCGGATCGTTCTCACTCAAGGAGAGAGTTAAGGCAAGGAGTTAATGAGGATTAGTGGATGACGTATGAATTCGAAAGATTCTAGGAACATTGGTATCCTCACGATGGTTTCCTTCGCTTTTTAAGTTACTGGCTTTACCGGCTCAACCGTAACTTCACATAGAGGTAAATCATTGCTTAGGTATGTGTTATTGTAGATAATAATCTCTATATGAACCAAAATTGTATTCAGTCGTTTTTGCATAAAGTAGTGATCCGTTATTATTAAAAATATTTGTTCAAGGCGAGCTACAAAATTGTAAAATTTTTAAGCAAAGTACAATAGTAGATACCTATCTAGTCTAGTATCTAGTCTATATACATTTTCCACGTCTAGATACGACGTCGAACGTCAAACTCCTTGAGTTCGTTTGACTAAATCGTGCTTAAGAAAAATTTTGTAATCTCATTTATGTTTGTAAGCGGCTTTGAGCCTATGACACGGTAATCTAGTAATCTGTGTCGGGGATATCACAGTGCACATACATACACATGCACAATAATGAAGGTAATGGCACTACTAGACGTGCACACATTGCTAGTTGGGTTGTAGGATAACTAAAATGTACTCACTTAATTCAAGATGACTTTAAGATTTTTTTTGGTTTTACCTACTATTTTTATAAGCTTTGTATAAACTGACAGGGTGTACAACGCATCTAGCCTTATCAAATAACACGGAAAACGACAAGGTGCAACACGTTTGTCCAAAGGATACCTAGTTATTCAATCTTCGTTTAAAGGTTCCCAGATTGAGTAAAGTGGAAACAGTCATCTGTCTCTTTCTTTCTGTCTTTATTTTTGTGCCCAGGATGTAAAATGAGTTGCTTTATAAAAGTTTCAAGTAATATTTGACTAAAAGTTGCAATTAAAAAAAAAACTGTATCTTTTCGTGACATAGGTACTTTGTGATTAATGAAAAGCAAAACTGTTGAAAACCACTATAAAATATGTATTTTTACGATTTAAGGCTCGTTCAAATATGAGCATAATTTTGTACAACAAAGCAATACTTAGCGGAACCCTATAATGAAGGCTGCGAACTATCAAATCAAATACGTGTAGTAGACTACACTCGCGCCTGAACAGCTATCTTTAAGATGGGTTTGGATTTGACCTAAATTTTCTTGTTGTTAAACGATACCACAGCCTATGATGATGTAAATTGTTTATCTTTTCAATTGTGATAGATAGATTGTACACACCAAAACAATACAGTAAAAGAAAAAAAAAAACAATAAAAACTAGTGTTACAATCGGCGGCCTAATCGCTAAAAGCGATCTCTTTCAGGCAACCTTAGAATGGAAATGTTTTTAGAAGGAATAAAAAGCGGTAAAATGGTTAGTTGGAATCAGCGCCATTTTACCGCTTTATATAATTTTGTTGACATTATGCAAAATGTCACTTCCATGTCGTAGTGTGTCGTCGGTAAGCTTGGAGACAGCCAGCTATTATTCATGGAGGTGTCCAGAGCTGTTTGCGCTCTGTGAATTGCTAAACAGGACGGCCATCACGATAAAACGACACTCAAGGAAGTCTGGGAAAGGAGTCTGAGAGATTAAACCTGATAGAAATGTGATATTAACTTCCGTCTTCCAAAACACACTCTCACACACACAATGTTGTCATTATGACTTATTGTGAAGAACCACCCTGCATTTTAACCCATGCAGTTCTAGTTCCCGCTATATTTACCCGTGATAAAAAGTAGATATGCTATTTAAGACTATAAGGTAAAGGTGTTCCAAATTCCAAACCGATCGGAGAACTTCTGACGTGATTGAACCACAAACATCCAAACTAATAAATAAAAATTAATTTGAACGTCTCAAACATCAGAGTGGCTCTATGTTAGTACTACAAAGCGGGTTGCTTGCCATCAGGCACACGTCTAGCTCGTTATGTCACTCTGTATTATAAAAATAACTGCTCCGTATTGAACTGTTATAGGCAACTATGTTACCTACTATCAGGCAAATGTTTTGCTCGCCCCGTCTTTTTTATTTTATATATTTTTTATTTTATAGTTGAACACTTGACCGCCATCGCGCCTGATGTTAAGCGACGATGCGTCTCACTATATAGTAAAAAACAAACGAAAACAACAGCTTTCGACTTTAGTCAATCACAATGGAAAATCCGTACTGTACTTATGTTCCCCAGATAAAACACTTGACGCAAAATGACGTCTATTGTCACCTATAATTAAGTTGTATCGATTTTATCTAAAATACCAGCGTGAGAAAGGAACTCTGTTACTTTTGTGCGTCGAAGAATACAAGTGAAAACTTCGAGAAAAGTGAAAATATAGACATTACTAACTGACTATACAGAGTACCTATAGGTGTAAGTTTGTATAGATTTTAGTTTTTATTACACCATAGGCATAAGCTTAAACTCGCTTCTTGTGACTATTATAAAAAGCTCATTTTATAGTCCTATTGGTGCGATGCGAGGCTTTTTCTTACAAGGAGAGAGTCAGGGCTGTGTTATTTGTCGTATTTAGCCTGCTTGGTGGCAAAATACGACAAATGACACCTGTCCTCAAAAGAGATATCCAAGTATGGTCTGTTTTGGAACGTGCCAGTCTCCTCGCGATGTGTTTATTCATTCATAACAGTATGAAATCTTGTGGTGATTGCGAACAACTTGGAATACTACACAGAGATGCAGCCTGGAATTGAGCCCATGAGCCATCGAGTGTAAAATAGGGTGTTCTCAATGCTATGTTATCACAATTTTACTGTACTATCGACCTTGTATATAACGGTGTAAAGAATGCTAGCATCTGCTTGCGACCGTACGAACGACGAGCGTAGAAAACTAATATTTCATAAGGAACTCTGCATTTTCGGGGTAGCGTAATCTAGCTTAGATTTCAGATCCTATCATTTCATAAAACATGATACAGTAACAAACATCTTAACCATTCAAACTTCCGTATTTATAACGTTAGTAGGATCAGTAGGATTGTCGTTGCGAAAATGTCTACATTGTAAACTTATCTGTGGAGGTTAAAATGGATTGGCTTACTTTGACGCAGGATTGTAGCGTTCCAATTTGAGATTGTAGAGTTATATTACTTTCTGTTTCACTTTCATGACAAAGATAAAGATTGTCTTGCTCCCTGGATATATTTTTGAACACCTACGTAAGAAATTGAGCCTTTTATTGTACTCGACTGAAAGTAGGGTTATGTTTTTCGCGCGTATCTTGTATGTTTGTAAATTTCTTTATTCCCACATAGCTTCCAAACGGCTGGATGGATTTTGACAATTATTAAGATATCGTTAATTTATTTCAATCACGAAAATGTCATTAGATAGTATGTATATTGTGTTACATACTGTTTTTTTATCTGTTCATTTTTCACAGTCAGTTTTTTAAATTAAAGTTGGTTTATTTTAGATAGGAATATATTTAATTGCGATTTGCTATATGACGGCCTAGGATGTGTTTGTGTGCAGATGTGCCTACACGTTTTCTTAGGAAGTATAAATTTATCTGTACCTACTCAAGTTGTATCTCGGTGTTATAAGTTTTCTTTGTCACCGAGATGGTTTTACCTATAATTTGTTTCAGTGTTTAATAATTATTGTCTTTACAATACGACGAATTAATTATACATTTGTACATTCGATACAGTCATGTTTATGTCTAAACTTGTTAGAGTCTAATAGTACCACCTAAAGATTTATATATTTTACAAGTAATAAGTTTATGAATGTTTATGTAGGTAGTCTATAGATTTTGCTGTTTTAATATTTAAGCACATTTTTTCAGTAAAATACATTCCATTTCGCAATAATATGTACGTATTGATGTAATGTAAACAACAAGTCAACCAAAAATATTTATTTTACATGAAACTTGCAATATTATAAAACTTTCGAATAATCATTAAAGTTAGCGCTCACTCGAATAAAATATTGAATAGCAATAAAACTTTGATTGCCCAGAGTCATAGTGCAACATTTATTCAAACTATTTAACAAGAAAAGTCGCACATCAAGAAACATTAACTTGGAATGGAATGAAAATTTCAATATTATTTGTTTCTGAATTTTATCAAATTTTATATGAAACGCATAATTGATTCGTTGAAGAGAAATTGCTAGCTCTTATTTGATTTTGTCAAAGGTAACAAATTGGACAGCATACTAAATAGGTCAAAGGACTTTAGGTGTCTAGAAATTCTTTGGTATCGTGAAATCAAATTATCTACTTAATTTTCAGTTTGCTTGTGAGATGAGACTATTTTCGTTCTCTTTTGAATTTAGATCTACTTTAGCAACAAATCTCTTTATTTTCACACAGAGTACTAAAGGTGCGCTTATACGGGCAACTAAAATTGCTCAATTCCAGTCAATACTCATCAACTCTGACGTCACGACTACATCAAGCAATTTACGGCAACGGCAACAAGCATCAATACTGCGCAATACAATATTGAGCGATATGGCGCAACTTCATCAACTAGGCGCCACTAGACCTCTCGCTCACCCCGCGGAAGCAAGACGGCAAGCCGCAAAAGAAACAAGTGCGAATGAGATATATACAAAAATTGCTAGGAATTTCCAAGCCCATTGGATATTCGTCAATTCGTATCTGCGACATTGAGCGATATGACATATCTGGAGGAATAAGAAGCAATATCGCCGAAATAAATGACAAAAATAATTGAAATTGCTCCATTAATTGCTCCAGATCGGTCCATTCGTGTCGCCGAACAATTATTGCCCTCGTGTAAGCGCACCTTTATGATTTTTTAGTGCAATTAAGTGTAAAGGAATTAGATCGTTAGATAGGCAAGGCACCCAAAGTAATAAGTTACAATTTAATCGCCCCGCGGTTTTACCTGCGCCGTTCTCGTGCCAGTTATTTTACGGGATAAAAAGCCTATGTGATTTTCCAGACTATAATAATCTGTGTTCCAAATTTCAACCCGATCCGATCAGGCGCACCGACGTGATTGAGCAACAAACATCCAAAATTTTGCATTTATAATAAAAATAGGATAATATTTATTTATAGATATTTGGCTAGATTTTTATCATAATTTCTCTGCGGACTCAAAATAATGGTCACCACACACTTGTTATTGCGCGGGAGCAGTTCTGGTAATATAACTCATGTAAGTTACTAAGCGGGAGAGAGCGCTGTGTTTTATCCGTACCTATTTAATTTTATAATACTTTGTCCGTATACGAGTAGAGCATTTAGTGGATTTTCTATCATACTTTACTTTGTGGTACTGTTTTTTTTTTTAAATATAGAGTGACAAGAGGAGAAGCTCGTGATGGTAAGCAACATGCCTGCCACCAACGATCTCAATACAAAGATGTGACCTAAACTTCAGGCATATAATAGATAATCTTCAGGGCGCACGTAATCATGTCATCGTTGGGAATAGTGAGCCCACTCTTTCCGTACTAGCCGGTTGCAGGGAGCGGTGGACGCCGGACGTTTTTTTACCTATCACAATTCGTTGCCAACAACCAAAATAAGTAGAACCACAGCATATCTCGCCGCTATCGATTCTAGGGATCAAGTAGATTGTTGTTGTTGTAAACCACTTGCGATACACACGTAGACGCAGTGCCTGATTAAGAGTTCTGACCGCCCTAGGCTAATTATAAGGACGCGCCCCCACAAGAGGGTCTACCGCCACTGTTTGGCGGTAGACCCTCTTGTGGGGGCGCTTAGCTTAAAAGTCTTAGTCTTGGTATTGCTATCTCTTTTCTTTTCGTTTGATATTATAGTGATAGCAATAACAAAAATCGATTTAGTTAAGCAGTAGAAGGGCAGGTATGTTACGGTCGGCCTAAAAAGTACCTAGTATATTAGTTTTGACTTTGTTTCCTAGTGTACAAATTTTAACATGATTTATACCAGGGCTTTTTTGAGGAGGCACGCAAGAGCCTACAGTACCCTCAAAGGATTCGAAAGTATACCCCGGGTTTCTCCGGCAGTGGTTTGGTGACTGATTCGCAAGAGCGCTCTCACACTCGACAGCGACCTTATCGCTGACTCTATCGTAGAGCTGTCACTGACCCTGTCGCGGGGGACAGAACCTTTGCACATCAACCATACAACGGAAACCAGCAGTACTTTAGCGTCACCTTTTCGGAAGGGCGACCACCTCACCTTCTGAAATAGGGTGCTGGACGGCATTGAACGTCCGACACCTAAGTCTCTCTAAGTGGAGATGGTGTAGGTACGAGCCAGAGTGGCTCGCTCTCGTCACCACTTCCTCCTTCGCGGACTAACGAGAGTCCACCTCCTTCTTGCTCCTTAGCTATCTTCATCTGCGACTTCTGCGAGATAATGATTTCGCAAAAAGAAGACCACCACCTCCCATGACCTCTCACTGTTGAACATCTTGGCTAAGGTAGTAGGCAGTAAAAAGTCCGCCACTTCTCCCGGGTACATCTTCAATGCGTGTTGATCAGTGTGATCTGCGCAATTGCACCGGTGACACACCAGCCTTTCTGCCGCCTAACTAAATCGGCTTTGGTTTTGCTATTGCTGTCTCTATAATTTCAAGCTAAAAGAAATAAGGTACCGTCTGATGCACCCGCGCCCTATAGTACCTATGTCGCTCACACTGAACCCACTCAGCATCGGTCCTGAGACAGTTCGCTCTTCAAGTTGACGCAAATACGCCCCAAACTTCCATCTGATCAGCTGATCTGCTGTCAAATACCGAAATGTTACAGTGTCAGCTTGCCAGCGAAAGACACGCCACACACCACAATATTAGAGGCTAGAGCTTGCAGGTGCAGGTGAAGGTGTCCGTCAGAAACCACGGAAACAGATGGCCTCCAACTTGTGAAAAACCACCTCTAGGCCGATGCTCCTAATCCTGGCTACCACTGTCGCCAGCACCGCTACCTCGTGAAACCTCCGCCCTTCTCACAATAACCAGCGTGGCGTTGGCATAATAAGCGACACCGATGCAACGCAGTTCGCAAGTCGTAAGTCGGCCCACTACCACCCATACACTGTGGATATTCCCAAAATCCGTACAAAACGGTTTGAATCCACTTTTCTCGTACGTAAAGGTTTAGAGTGGTATAAGTTGCCGGCCTCCTTGTTTCCTGAGAGATACAATCTAGAACTTTTCAAGGTCAGAGTGAATAGGTACTTTATAGGTCAACGTGCGTCATCTTCGACCACACCGTCGCTTACCATCAGGCGAGTTGGTGGTCAAACGCGGACCTATACGCGATAGAAAAAAAAAGTTAGCGCTGCTTATTTGTAACCGAACAACCGAAGTGGCACAGGGGTAGCGTGAGGGCAAACTCCTGTCGAACCCCACGTGACATGAGGATAAGCTCCCTCCCTTTCTATTGTTGGGGACACCACCTCTCTGTGAAAGAGGTAGTCTCTCACGATGCGCCATAAATATTGGGGTACCCCAGCCCTTCTGTTGTGGTTGTGGTGTGGTGGATTAGGATGTAGAACGCGTTTACTATGTTAGGAGACATAGTAACGCCGTAACATAGTAACATAAGACGCCGCCACTGGAGCACACCTTCCTTCGGACCTTCGGACGAATGGCGTCGGTCGTGGAGAGGTCTTTCTGAAACCCAAACTGTCCCTTCGACAAGTCCAGATGATTTCAGCGCGCCCCTCCAGATCCTCGCGCCCTAGGCTGCAGCCTAATTAGCCTAAGGGTTAATCAGGCCCTGCGTAGACGCAGTTTATTACCAATTTCAAGGCCATAAAAAAAGAGATGCGAAAAACATCTACAATGAACATTAATTAACACAATCTGTGAAACAACAGAACTCTGTGGAGTCATAAATACATTCAACCCTACCATTTTTCGTAGAAGTCCCATTTTAGATTGTCTTTTCCACTGAGTTTTATTTTGAAAAAACATTTTGTTTTGCTGCCGAAACTAAACATACAAGTTTAGGTAGTCTTTCCACCTACACTCCTACACCTATTCTATTAAAACCTTTAACGGAGATATTCGAGTTGAAAATACAAAGTAAGATTCGAATGTTAAATCGAATTTAGCCTTACATCCAGTGAAGGTTGCTTTGTTCGCCGATTGCCAGTCTGCTCGGAGATCGGTTTAACATCACGACTGTGGAATAAGGTCAGAGACTGTATTGCGGACCGGTTACTAAATGTTCTCGATATCGATCTACGATCGATTCTTATTAGTTCCGAGCTCAGTTCCGAAATAAGGATCTTTGTTGGAATCGGAGTAGGAAGTAATGAGGAAGCGAACTGGCTGAAAATTTATTTCAATTTATTTTGAATCGCCAGTTTCGCATTATGTATTTAAATTACTGTGACGTTTATTGAAATCGTTGGTGCTATATTTTTATACTCTTTTTTACGCTGTTGTAGGTATTTGTATAAAACGTACGTCAAAGTACTTTTGACGTGACAACGTCTTATAATTCGATGAAGCCGGCTGCACGCCCGCAAAACATGACGTCATGTGCCGTTAACGTCGTTACCTCGCCGCCGGCGTTACCTCGCTCTAAGGCGTAGTTGAAGTTGTCACGTTCAACTAACGTCAGTAACCCGACTTTACAGACAACTTTTTTTCCAACTATGGCGACGTGTAGACCTATGTAGCTGCTTTTCATAGGGTTAATTCAAGAGGATAAATATACCCTTTCCCTTTTAAAATAGAGGATGTAGGTACTTTGTGTTACTTACTATGTATGATTTAAGTGAAATAATATCAGATTACAGAGTAATAATATAGTTCTCTGATATCATATCCATGTCAAAGGTCATCTTGATTCGTTGGTTAGTTGCACCAAATCATTCAACTAAAGGTTATTTAAAACCTTGAACCAGTGTTGATTCCTGAGTCACCCTTTGCCTCTGTAATATGGTCGAATTTATATAATGAGACTCTGACAAACGAATCATGCTCATGAATGAGTCCTGCTTGCGAGAGTTGGATTGTACGTGGTAGGTACGCCACATAATTAAAACTATTTTCCAAGGTATTCTTCAAGATGTTGCTCTTACTATCTAAATTCTGACAAAATGCAGCAACACTCATCTGTGCTGGCAAAATTTTAAATTAATAAAACAAATAAACACGTCCTATTTCATTGATCGTGTTAGCAGACATCTTACAATTTATAATGTTGAATAATGCATTTATGAAAATAATTTAATCTTCTCAAAAAAAAAAAAAAATTTGCAGTCATAGGAACTGCCGATAAAAGTGAAAACTTATAACTCAAAATTTGATAGCTTATCTTGGAAACTAGACGGGTGTAACCGGAGGGTGTAGCCTCGCCATCATGGAATAGCCATCAAAAAATGCGTCAGCATTTCCCATTGGCTCGCGCATTTCTAAATGGCCATGCCATGATGGCGAGGCCACGCTCTTTCAGTATTTCCCATTGGCTGACGCATTTCTAGATAACCAATCGCCAAGGTCCCGAGTTTACCCGAAGATTTCTTATCATACCCGAGCGTGACGGTAGAATTCAATTTACACCCCACGAAAAATTTGTCTAGGCGCGCCTAAAGAACTTTTCACTTCAAAAACAAAAACTGATTTCAATTTAAAATTAAATTCAGACACTCGATGAAATTTCATAAAAAGCTATGACTAATTGACTACGTCGCCGTCGCGTCGTCCAGATAAAATATGTTTCGCAAAATTTCAGATTACAAGGAATAGTTAAAGTGAGTCGACTTCGAGTATAAAATCAGTAGTAGTGGCGTCATAAACAAGGAGTCCCTCAGCAAATTAACTGCATACTTGCATAACAAACTGGAATGCCGCGAGATATTCACTTTCCTACTGGAATGCTGCAAACGCGTCTAGGCATTCACTTTATGCTAAATAGTTTAATATTAACTATGTGTTGTCGTGCATTATACGCTATATATGATGTAGTTGTTTTGCATAGTAATAATATATATTTCACCGTAAAATTGTCAAACCCGTCAGACTATATGTATTCTCACGGTAGGTTAGGTTAGTTTGTAATCTGACGTTGTTAGATTATAATCTGATGGTTTTTTAAATTTTACGGCGAGACATATACCTACAAACGTATTTTATTAACTTTTTAATAAATCGCTATATGTAAAAACAGGTAAAACGTATTCTAACAAGCATCCAAATACACCAAGAATGAAGAATTAAGCACAGATATTCTTATATATATTTTTTTATTCTTATATTTAATTCTTCATAGAATATTGGAAAAAGAACAAACATTCTTAATGAAACACGAGTTTTTTCTAATAGTCTCTCTCTAAACTTGCTTATAAACAGAATTTGAATCTTTGGTATAGTTAAAACTTTGAACCCAGTAGCTATGAAATTTACACACATACCTTCACTTTTTCTCTTTTAGGTACTCATCAACAGCCCACTAAACGTTCCCTCTGACTCGGGGCCTTCTCTCACAAGGAGAGAGTTAAGGCCATAATCCACCACGCTGGCCCAGTGCGGGTTGGTGGATGACACATGACTTCGAAAGATTCTAGGTACATGTCGGTTTCCTCACGAAGTTTTTCCTTCACCGTTTTAAGGTAGCGGCATTGCGCACATGACTTCGAAAAGACAGTGGTGCGTGTGGGGTTTGAAGCCGGGGTCTCCGGATCGGCAGGCGCTGTTCTCCCGACTAGACCAGCCGTAGCTTACTCACACTCACACTTTTTAGGTACTCACACTGAGGTAAAGCGTTATTCTATTAAAGTGACATGATGTGTAGTACATGAAAATTACCAACTACTAGTAGGTACACCTATTACATAACAAATGGTACCAACTCACGGAAACTTAAACAATTAGTTTAATAATGAGAGCCGTCTCAAACTGGAAGTGACGTAAGCATTAAGTTTTCGTGTGTAATTTAGTTTTGGTTTAATTCGTTAAGCTGCTTTCCATCTGTCACTCGGCGGGGACCCTAATGAACACCGCGCAAAACGATTAACTCTGTTTTAGCTTCGAAAACATTAAATTTAGTTTCGGAAATTAATTTAACTTTTATTTCTTACTAGCATCTTCCCGCGATTATGCCCTTGTAAAATTTTGACAAAATTTATTACCTTAAAACTCTGCATTATTATAGCCTAGTGTCTACTAATATTATAAACCTTGTTATCTACTAATATTATAAACCTGAAGAGGTTTGAAAGCGATAATCTCAGAAACTACTGGACCAATTTCAAAAACTCTTTCACCGTTGTATATGTACGTGATTCCTGAGTACCTACTATATGCTATATATTATTATAAACCACAGGCGAAGCCAGGGCACACCGCTAATTCCAGAATATAATCTTTTTTGTTTTTAAATTTCAGAGACAAATTCCTTTTTAGTATCACGATGTCATTGAAAATCACGTGTAGAATATGGTATATTCTACACGTATTTTGGATTAATTGTATTGTGGACAGTATCAAAACATGGAAAATTAATAAATTGGAATGTAACGCTGACATCGTTCAAACATCTAAATGTCAAAACTTTACTATTATTACTTAACAATTTTTGAATTAAGTCTCTTTTTTATGGCCCAAAACTGAAGAAAAAATATTTTCAAGATTGTATTTCATATAACTTCGCTGACGTTTTCCTGAAAAACACTGCAGTGCTGACTTGACTTAACGAAAGCACTTACTTAAAATATTAAAGAGCATTTTAAGGGAAATATATTAATTTGAAAACGCGTTTCGCTCCAGAATTTCAACTAAAAATGGACATTCAAATATGATCTTAAATTCGTAGTGTGTAATTACGATTTACAATGACAGCATGAGTATAATGACGTGCAAGAAACGCGATCGCTGCAAATTCGATGTCACTGTATAGGTGTATAGTGTATCTACTTACTAGTATCTAGTGTACTTGCTTAAGCACATACTTAAATGCTCATTTTGTTCAGTGCGGGAACGACGAGATACAGATCACTCTACTAAAGTCTTTAAATGCTAAATTAAAATTAGTGACAATTTAGTTAAGTTAATCAAATCAAACCCCTAATAGCCGGGTCACACAGAGGCGATCCGATAGCGATAGCGATCCGATAGCGAGACGATATTTTTTGTAATGTTCGAATTTGTATGCAACCTGACACACAGCAAGCGGGCGCGATCCCATACTCGGTATCGGATCGCTATCGCTATCGGATCGCTATCGCTATCGGATCGCCTCTGTGTGACCCGGCCTTAACTGTACCTGGAAATCTGGCAACATTGCTATTTGCTACACTACACGAGCTGGTACGATATGCTTTTCTAAATAAGTTTTTAGGTATTGAGATATATAGTAATGTATAGAAAGTCACAATCTAATTTGTCCACGGGCAAGGACCAAGAGGGTGTCAAATAATAGCGGTACAACAAAGAATCTGTGAAAATAATCCATCACACGAAGATAACGTGATTTCCGGGAACACGGGAAAATTAGACGATCCCATCTGCCCGTAATTAATATGATGAAAGGAAAATATACTGAGATTTACGCATTTTCGCGCCGTATTCACTTACTCCATTATTAGGGAGGAAGTCTGTTTTGCCATGTGACGTTCAAATGAGCAGTCCTAATACCGGTATTGTTCTCGATGTTTCAGACGTAACGTATGACGTTCGTAGCGGAGTTACTCCTTTTGTTACTTATCTTCTACGATAAGATATGATTAACAATTTATTTATAAAATTCAATATATTATATAGCTTTGTAATGGAAATTACTAACAAAATTAGAAAAAAATACGGCTTTATTACCCAACTACGTTGAACGATGTTAGGGTTCTTAACTTATCGTAAAAAGAGAATCAATATGCTGGCCAAGTAAGGGTTAGTAGATTTCACATGCTTTGAGAATCTGTTTTTCTTGTACATGTTAGATGTTTCAATTTATCGGTAAAGCCAGTAATGATGTAAGTTTCGTAAGTTTGGTCTTGGAAAAATACTTATTTGATCACATGGTGGTTAGCTGTATGATTTCACATTTGGAAACCATTATGTTCATAATCTTTAACTTAAACCTTTTGAAATACTTGATTGAACGCTTTTTTCGATTTTAATTCAATTAATAAGCTCAACTCAATTCGTTTTAGAATACTTCATTTATCTTAAACTTGGTAAAATATTAATTTCACAGGAGTCGTTCACACAAAATCCATGCTAACGTAATTATCTAGATATTCTAATTTGGTATTTTAACGTACGAAAATTTCATCTCGAGCTGTTTAACCCTCATTCCATATATTTTTGGAAACAATGCTCAACCGTGAAACGTTTCAAAACAACAAAAGCTGTCTCTTAAAACCCAATTAAGGTTATCTCATGCGCAAAATCTGCGATAACACAGTATCCGATTTGCCGAATCGACGCGTGTACATTGTACAATACCCGTACATTTCCGCAAACAATAACCTTTTAGAGACCATACCACGTCAGAAAAACTCGTCAAAAAATGAATTAAATGACATTTATACAACAGTTTTCGAACATGAAACGGTGGTGCCGCGCGTCAACTGTTTCAAGTTGCGGCACAAACTCTTGCGCTTACAACCTTTTTCAAATTCGCAAAAATGAACTGTATTTATAAAACTGTAGGGCACAATTTAATTCGGACTGTTCTGTAAGGTTCTTTGCTAAATGATATTTTGTAGAATCGTGAATGGGACGAGTGTAATTGCTTCGTACAGCCAATTTTATCTTTTGTGCTTCATGTCGCTGTTATTCAGTTTGAGAGGCATCTTTATAAATGGTTTCTACTTTGAACTATGACAGTCTACGTCAACCACAACAGTAAAGAACGTACAAAAATATTTGACAGTTGACAAGTTCTATTTTAGTAATTTTATCTGAATTTTGCCTGGTATAGGACAACATAATTTGTGTCATATTTTTATGTTTAAGCTTGTTTTAGAGCAAGCATACTTTCTGTGTACATTTCCAAGATACGAAAAATTACTTCACAATGATGTTGATTAATCTAGCTATACTATATAAATAAATTAAATTGAAGTGTCCAAATCTAATTACAAATTAACAGCTTATTCAAGAAATGCTTACAAAAGTATAAGCAGTATTTAAATGAAAAACACATTTTTTTAAATGTTTTTCACAACACAAGTTTGGTTTGATGTTTGACTGTTTTGCTTGTACAGTGAAATGTGAAAGTTGTCATAGAGTTGTTTTATATTTATAATTATATACAGATTTCTAAATAATAAATACACGTACTTATTTAAAATTTGTATTTTTAATTGTACTACTACTACTACTATTAAATATATAAAATAATTATATCAAAACTTTCACATTCCACTGCACAAACAAAACAACGCTTACATAAACTTCATCATCATTCATTTACAAAAACTAAAATTATCTCAATTATATTTGTACACATTTAAAAGTACACAATTTTCACTACTTTCTCGTTTCCATATAAACCGATAATTTGAAACTCGTAACCGGTTACAGCTTGATTGAACCGGTTAT
Organism: Ectropis crepuscularia; assembly: GCA_963693475.1. Lineage (NCBI taxonomy): Eukaryota > Metazoa > Arthropoda > Insecta > Lepidoptera > Geometridae > Ectropis > Ectropis crepuscularia. Next base: position 20,630,438 of record OY856354.1, on the reverse strand, counting down.
TTTTTTATAAAAAGAGAATTATTCGACGACGAAAGTATAATTATTTCCGGTACAGTACGAAATAACGAAGTTTGGTTTGCTCAGCCCTGTTATTATGTAAAGTACTGTGGTAACACGCGACTGTTGTAAATAACTTATTCCAAACAAGTGGTTTATGTTTCCGACTCTCGAGTTTTTAAGGCAAACTTATACAGGGTTAGTGGTGATCAGCCTGCATTATTAAGGGGATATTAGGTACATTCAATACGTCAACATTTGTTCTACAGTTTTTAAAAACTTGTGTTTCATTTTCTTATTATTAATTATTAAGAGCCCATTGTGTCCCAGTGTTGAGCAAAGGCCTCCCTACCCTCCTTCCATTTTTGTCTGTCTTGAGTCAAAGTAGTACAGTAGGTGTTTGTCGAGATCGTCTCGCCATCGCCTTTTGGGTCTCCCGCATCGTCGTTTCCCATTTGGCTGCCACTGGGTGGTGATCTTAACCCAGCGATCGTCCGACATTCGATAGACTATTTTATTCGATAGATTATTTTCTTTTACAAAATAAATAAAAAGTGTATCATAACAAGAGTGCGTATACTCTTAAATGATAGATTAATGATGTGCCAAAGTGAATAAGCACTAAAAGTCGCTAAACAGTACTAGAGAGGGCAACAAACGTTTTTTTTTCTTGGTCATCTATTGAGTCTTAACGAAAGTTGTAGAACAAAAGTTTTTGTTTAAATATACAGAACAAGTCCTTAAACGGATGCAGGCTGATTACCAGTAACCCTGTAGAACAACAAGTCAAGCCGTGACCGAACTACGAGTACGACATGATGTGACGGATATTTACGCAAATCTCAGAAGCAGTCCAATAAATGTTCACACCGCTGGAACTCGGGATTTTCATAACAGTCTAAGATTTTTGAAAATACATTTTTTAGACAACCTATTTGAAATATTTTTGTTGACATATTAAATATTATACTATGCATATTATGTTACTTGCTGCAACGGAACCCTTCATGGGCGAGTCCAACTCGCACTTGGTCACTTTATTGTTTATTACAATTAAAAGATTTTATTTTTATACTTTTATTCATGAAACGTAGAGTACAAAGTCTATGTGCACGATGATATACGTCGAAAAAGTACAACTATGTGGAAGTAACCTTAATGTATGGTCGTCAAACCACAGGCCAAACCTGACCGATGTCCCGTTCGGTATCATGTCTTCATATCAGCCACCTTGTTTTATAAACACGCTTAATGACGATCTAGCATGTGTTTACGATAAAAACTCACATAATACTGAACCAAGCCCCTACTATTACCGCTTGAAAAATTTTTTTTCTACTTATAGCACCTACAAACAAATTAGTACTATTCAAGTTTCAATGTAGAATTCTTGAAGTAATTCCGTACCATTTCCAGAACGCATAAGAATCATAGTAGAAGTACGGTTGGCCTAGTCGGGAGAACGGCGCCTGCCGATCTGGAAGCCCCGGGTTCAAATCTCACGCGCACGACTGTCATGTCGAAGTCATGTGCGTAATGCCGCTAACTTATAACGGTGAAGGAAAACATCGTGAGGCAACTGACATGTACCTAAAATCTTTCGAGGTCATCTGTGATCCACCGACCCGCATTGGGCGATTATGGCTCGCCTTGCGAGAGGAGGCCCGAGTACCAGCAATGGGAACATTTTAATGGGCTGTTTATACTATAAGAATCCTAATAATATTATAAATGCGAAAGTTGGTCTGTATGTATGGAAGTTTGTTTTTCAAGTAAAAACTATTAGTGACATTGTATTGCGTCTTAGCAAAGGACTCTCCAAGCTACTTTCACGTCACAAAGAAATTTAATTTCATTAAAATCCGTTCAGTCATTACAGAAGAATCTGGGAATAAAACACACGCAAATCCACTGACTTTTGCCTTTATAATATTACTAGCAGCACCCCGTGGTTATACCCGTACAGTTCCCGTCCCGTTTTGCCCTGTGATAAAAACCTTATGTGCTATTCGAGATTATAATATTACTGTTAAAATTAACGTGGTTGTTACACATATTGATTAGGTAAACGGGTAACTCACGTGTAATGAGGTCGGTCAATCCGACTCGAGTTTCGGCCGCGTCCGGCGGCCTTTTTCAAGGAGAGTGTACGCGCTCGATGGCTTCCCGTTTGGCACTGAACCGTGCCGTGCCAAACGGGAAGCCATCGAGCGCGTACACTCTCCTTGAAAAAGGCCGCCGGACGCGGCCGAAACTCGAGTCGGATTGACCGACCTCATTACACGTGAGTTACCCGTTTACCTAATCAATATGTATAATATTACTGTTTTCTACATTTCAACCCAATCCGTTCAGACGTTCGTGGTAGGGGTTTGTGGTAAAGGCGTAAACCCACTGCAATAAAAGCGATATGTAAGGTAACGACTGCACTTCAGCACCTCGTTTGAATGACTTTAACGGCTGATGCTTTTTGTGCTTGTATCACGGGATCAACAAACACTACTTCAAAAAGTTCTAATTATGCCATTGTTGCGATGTGACCCGTTATCCTATCGATATTGTTAAAATAGTTTAAGAACAATTAAATGTTTGTTATTTTATCTCATAAATATGTTCCTTCAAAGAAAAACGATTTTTTTTTCAAAGATAGAAAAGAGAATTGTTCGCTGTGCGTTAGTAACGCATGATCTTAAGAACGGAAGGACTGATTGGGCTGATTTTAGTTTTGATTTATTTGTAGGAGTAGGGTTTAAGCGGTGAGAAACATAAATCATAGACTACAAGCACGTTAACAAAATGTATGGGCCAAATGAACCACCAGGAAACCTATGTAAGGCAGTTACGGAATTGGTTCCATACAGTTTTAATACCTCTTCTAATCCATTATTCCGCAATGTCGTACAAAAATCATGCGACAAGAAGGAAAGAACGAGGGTTGTAACCCCCCTCTTCAACTTGCACTCAGTGGGACAGCTTACAAGTGACGGCGTAGTGCTGAATCTTATTATTTTATACCCTTCTATCACCCTGCATAGGTCTTCCTGGTAGTTCATTTACTACGTAAATTTTGTTCACGGGCCTGTAGTCTATAATATGTAAAGGAAAACACTAAAATCGACCATCTAATCTTCCAATACAAACTGTTTCTAGCTATGAAACATTTGATGATAATTAATGTAACGCCCAACACCCAAGAGCTCGAGATGTCAGTAATCGGAACAGACACATTCGAAAAATAGGAGCTAGTTTTCAGTTTACCTTCATTTTCGGATAAAGCTTTGTACAATTCGTTAATTGCTCACATCGTTAACATTATATTGTTTGAAGACAAAATACCAATTACAATTTTTAGGTTTAAACAAATAGATAATTAAGATAGAAGGTCCCTTAATTAGGGACTGAATAAATTAACCGACTTGGCATTACAGTAAAAGAACTGAATTGCGAGACTTGTTTATTTACCTAAAAATACTACTAATCTAATATCCACTGTAACATTTTTCTCTCTTCACATATTGATAAACTAATGCAAAGTAAAGGAAACATCCAATAAATAAAACCCAAGAAACAAGGTGTCACCAAAACACGAGCCACCCTTTCTTCAAAGATTTATTTACACGAGTAAAGCATACTGAAAGATACATAGGTATTTTTTCAAGCCATTCCTCTCCCGAGCCCAAGAAAACTGTTACAAGGTAAAGAATTCATTCCGAGTGCAATAGGTACATCTAGCGATACGACCTTACCTCCAACAATTCAGCGGTGTGCTTTTAGCCGGGGCGAAGTGGAATCCCGCATTTTATTGTTGCTATAAATTTTACGGTTGCCATGGTAACTGAGATTGCTCGCGGATTTTTGTGGAGCAAGGATACAGTTGGAGATAGAACGATCATAGAATATTTGACTTTCAGAGCATATGAATTTACTAGTAGTATTAGAGAATATATGTCGATAGAATAAATAGAATGGAGAAGACAGTAACTTTAAAACAAAAAGTATATTTATTAAGCCACCGCAAAAATCAAATCTAAATTGATCTAAACTAGAACAGGTTGCCTGAGGATGTTATTTCAGCAAAGTCATTAAACTCTTTCAAGAACAGATTGGACAAATGGATAGTTAAAGACAAAATCATTTTAACAGACAATAACCTATAATTTGTTATATCAACACTGAGATATAGGCATATCAGTTAATGCTGCTCGCCTATTATTCAATAAATAAATAAATTAGATTTTTTTTAAATATCTACACTATTGTGTATAACACTAGCGGTCCGTTCCGGCGTCGCCCGTGGTACATGATATATAGCATATTATAGCAACGATGAAATAATTTTTGATATCGGTCCAATAGTTCTTAAGATTAGCGCGTTCAAACAAAAACCCTGTTCAGGTATAACAACTTGAAAACTAATGTGGTTATTACACATTTTAAATAAATACACGGGTAAGTCACGTTTGATATAGTCAGTCCAGTCCAACTCAAGTTTCGATCGCGTCCGGCGATCGAAACTATATCAAACGTGAGTTAACCGTGTCTTGATTAAAAAGCTTTATAACAGTAGTATGATTATATAACATAAAATTTTATGTCTCTGGAAAAATATTCAGAAAAGCGGGGTTCGAACCTACAATCTCACTACTGTAAAACGCACGGTAGCCACTAGGCGAACATAAAATAGTCTTAATCTTATAGTCTTTCTACATATTCAAAAACTCTTATGCCAAAGAAAGGGTGTTGGTGAACGTTGCGGGTTTGTACCGACCGACATATTTCTTTATTATTAGAGAGGATTAGATGCGGCCTGTTTTCGAGGTAATTGCTATTTGTAAGAGTCATTTTAAAGATCTATAGCGTAGTTAAATCGGTGTTCGCGCTGTTCTCTTTCGGAATATTCTGGTCGTCTTTTCTTGTAAGGTGATCGTATCATTTTATTACATTACCCCTTATTTTGCAGGTTATTTCGGAAAATGCGTGATTTTGCAGTTTTAAAACGCAGTTATGTTAGGGTACAAGGCGTGGTGAAACGTTCTATTTCAGAATTATGTGGCTGTAGATTCCTATTCCGCTTCCATCTCTAAGTATTTTTTCATGTGGAAATGTAAGTTTTAAGTTAACTATGAAAGAAAATATCGTTAGAAAACCAGCATGTTCTGACTTAGATATTTTTCGATGATGTGTGTGAACAGCGAACCCGCAGTTGGACAACTTAGTGGATGGGCTTAACTTTTTGCTTGTGAGTGAAGTTATCGAGTCCCAGCTGTGGGAACATAGAATGGGTTGCTTATTCAATTTATGCATGCAAGGTTAATCTTATATATAAAATTCTCGTGTCACAGTGTTTGTTTCCTTACTCCTCCGAAACGGCTTTACTGATTTTAACCAAAATTTATATGCATATTCAGTAGGTCTGAGAATCGGCTACTAGCTATTTTTCATACCCCTAAGTGTTAGGGGTTGTTCAACCCAAACATTTTTTTTTTAATTTTTGGTAACATATTTTTGTTTTTATATTTTTATAATGTGGCGTTAAAAAATACATACAACCCTAAAATGTTTACCCTTTATCACCTTCCTCTGTTTTTTTATAGCCATTTTAGTAATTAATCATTTGACAGTGAACTCCTAAACGACGGGACCAATTTGAATGTTTTTTTTTTGTGTGTGTATTCGAAGATGGTTTAAATTCACAAATAAGCCCGGCAGATGGCGCTGCAGACAGTGTCTAGGTTATGTCCGAGCGAAGCCGGAACGGGCCGCTAGTGTATATGTAAAATACAGCTTTTAAATTAAGTTGGTTATAGGATTACGTAGAATGTAAGAGCGATCCTTTTTCGCTTTTGAAAAAAAAACAGTGAAAGGTACCACACATTCTGCCGAGTCAAAGGAGATTTTTTATATGCATAGAAATTTCCGAATTGCGCCTAGTGTAAGTTACGTACTATAAGGAGAAGAGTTTAATACAAAAACATACTATGTTTTGGCATTTTGTAGACAGTAACAACAACAGTTACGCAAATGAGATAGATTATCTAAAGTACTTCTTGTTCAGTGTCGAATGTGTGGTTTTTATAAATGCTGTTGCCTATTTCGGAACGATTAGCAAATATCTGTGTTGGCCCTTACCGAAAACATATTCTCTTGTGTAGGTGGAATAAGATTCAAATTACGTACGATTTTCTGTATCTCTTTCAGATACTGTTTGTTTGTATAATTCGTAATTGTCGTTATGTTGCTGTAAGCGTTTCCAACGATTACGTTTATTATTATTGTTCACGTTCGTTTTATACTTTATAAATTTGAACATAATGCTTAGGCTATTGAGATTATTGACTCAATATTGAGGTTTAGTTGTGATATCAATGTTAATAAAGTATTTGTTAAAAATATACAAGAATACATGGCGAGAACGTTCCCTAGCGTGAAGTTTGATGTTTCAACTACACCTGCACCTATACTTTGAATATTTTCCCAGTGCAGATATAAAACTTAGTTAGAACTTTTGTACAATTTATTTGCTGGAAATTTTGTCGGGCGAGATACATTATTTTGTAAATGATTTTGTTGATATTTTAGATCATCATCAGTTGCGGCACACCATTGCACGTTGCACGATCTCTCCTAATGCATGCTATCAAATTTTATCAAAATGTTGCTCGGTAGGTTCTTAACAAATTTCATGACTACTTCTGGCTGCAAGGTGACCTACCACTGCATTTACTGTAGGTACTAAGGGGTAACATTTTATAAAGTGAGTGAAACGCTTTCTTTTAGTGCGCGCTAAATCGTAGATTTCATGGTCGCTTATCATGAGGCGAGATTGCGGTCAAGATTAAGCCTATTAATAATTAAAATAACCTATGATAAATCTCCAGCAGTGGGCTAAGATAGGTTTATAATATTGATGAAAAGTTTTAATATAAGGATTCTATCTATAATTTAATACCTCTTCCGTTCAACAGCAAAAGCACCCCCTATGTAGAACGCATCATTCCTATACATCAATATAACCGTGGGTAACACTCATGCCAATCTATCACCGAAAATTCTAGTTACTTACTAATAATTTTGCTAACCCTTTGTACATAAAACAATAACCAATACAGAGCACAGAGCCGTAGAGTAGGGAAAATTTAATCAACAGCGAAACCGCGCAATATTAACTCATGCGAAGCTAACTTCGGAAACTTACTTCTCGTGTTAATGGACCTGTTATTGAGAGTCATCGCTCTTTGTGTTTTAAGATTTGTTGAATATGTTTAACAAATATTTTAAAGTTTACAGTGTTGAGATGTTGGACCTGTAAATGCTAATCTCATTTTCAAACACTGCTCGTATCCTTGCACTTTGCTATTTGACTCTTTATTTAATAGGCATTGGTATTCGGCGTCGAAAACCACCGGAGACCGAGACCGGAGACCGCGACAGGCACTTGACACTATGGAATTGTATGGGCGCCAGTTCGCGCCGAGACCGCGACCGCGACCTGTCTCGGTCTCCTGTCGCGGTCTCGGCACGAACTGGCGCCCATACAATTGCATAGTGTCAAGTGCCTGTCGCGGTCTCCGGTCTCGGTCTCCGGTCGCGGTCTCGTGTCGCGGTGTCCGCGCGAACTTGTACCTTAACAATACAAAAATATAAATTATCGCGTATTATTTCGACGGCGTTTGACAGAAATTTTCAGTTTAAAGTTATAAGAACATCATTCCACGAGAGAGCAACGAAGAAAAGTGTAGAGAGTGAAACCGTAGAGCTCGGTTAGTTAAAACGAGTTAAAAGTTGAGTCAGAGCCAGGAAATTTATTAACTCAAGTAGCGGAGTTAAGTTACATTAGCACTTGAAGTTAACTCCACGTAAGCTCGTTAGACTCGTTATGTGGATGCTTTGAGCCATATCCCTGACTGAGACTATGGTTTACAGAAGTACGTACAATAACAAGGTTATAAAAGTTACACGAGTAACTTGTGATACATTTTTAGGGTTCCGTAAGAAGTAAAAACGGAACTCTTATAGATTCGTCATGTCTGTCTTATCTGTCCGTCTGTATGTCACAGCTACTTTTTTCCGAAACTATAAGAACTACAGTGTTGAAACTTGGTAAGTAGTATTCTGTGAACCGTTTAGATTTTTATTTAAAAATATTAAAAAAAAAAAACAAAAAAAGCTGAAAATCAAAACTGTTTTTTTTTCATCAAACCCATACATATGGGGTGGGGTGTCTATGGATAGGTCTTCAAAAATAATGTTGAAATTTATAATAGCATTTTTTTCTAAATTTAATAGTTTGCGCGAGAGACACTTCCAAAGTAGTAAAAAAGCTGAAAATCAAAACTGTTTTTTTCATCAAACCCATACATATGGGGTGGGGTGTCTATGGATAGGTCTTCAAAAATAATGTTGAGATTTATAAAAGCAGTTTTTTTCTAAATTTAATAGTTTGCGCGAGAGACACTTCCAAAGTAGTAAAAAAAGCTGAAAATCAAAACTGTTTTTTTCATCAAACCCATACATATGGGGTGGGGTGTCTATGGATAGGTCTTCAAAAATAATGTTGAGATTTATAAAAGCAGTTTTTTTCTAAATTTAATAGTTTGCGCGAGAGACACTTCCAAAATAGTAAAATGTGACCCCCCTTTATCACTAGAACTATGTGTACTATATGTATTATGTTACTTGTTGCAAGGGAGCCCTTCACGGGCAAGTCCAACTCGCACTTGGCCACTTTACATTTTCAAGTTTATTCATTTATAGAGATAACATCAAGCAACGTCTCTCGGATAAACCCTCGTAATTCCTGTTAGTTTTTTTGATAACACTATTATCATACTCCAGACTATAATCTAACTGTGTTTCAAACTTTAACTCTATTCATTCTACTGCTCCGATGAGACGGACCAACAAATTTCACAAACAATGAATAACAATGTTATAAATCCCAAAGGTTCGATATTTGTTGTTAGACAACTTAGAAGTAAATCACAACGGAACGGTTGACCGGATTGGGATAAGTTTGAAACAGATTGTGGTCTATAATAGCACGTAGGCTACTTTTTATCCCGAGAAAATAACAGGATTGGAAACTACGTGGGTAAATATATGGTAAATATTGTAGTATTATGGATGTGTGTTGCTCAATCACGTCGAAATTGTCTGGAATTTCACATAGGCTACTTTTTGTAGCGGGAAAATAATGTGAATAAGAACTATGTGGGTAAACTGCGGGGAACTGCGAGTAATCAATAAAATGAAATGGTACTGTAATGACATTTGCCTCTGACATAGCGAAGTTGCCTGCTACATCCCGTGCGAGCACTTAACGTTAATGTAGACTACAAAAGAAAATATGTATTGAGACATTTTACTAGTGGTTTCACTACACCCTAAGGGCGTGATTTTCTGTTTATTGTGTTACCACAGTTTACACAAGTCTCTCTTTTGTGGCCCACCAATCACAGCAAGGGGTTAGACGAAACTGTTTTTTTTTGTATAGGCTTATGGTATTTGGCTTCAGGTGACCGTTACTACCCACCAAAATGTTAGCTATCGCAGGAGACGTATGGCTATGTTGTCCAAAACTAACTATACTATAGTGTTAGGACTCTTGGCAGAGTCCGTCTGGGGAAGTACCACACCTTTGCTAGTTATTCTACCGCCAAGTAGTAATGAGCATACATTACTGTGTTCCGGGTTGAAGGGCAATGTTTCCAGAAAAATTACAGGGCTTAGAGATATAGCATCTTAGATCTCTGGATGACGAGCGCAGTGCAGTGCTAGGTAATGATTTGGACTCTTCATGTTCCAATAGCTGCGTGTCACTGTGCTGTTATGTGGCAGGCATGTTGCTTACCATCAGGCACATGTTGTGCTCGTCTCGTCACTCTTTATTAAAAAAAAAAAACTATATCTACTATCTTACATACTCGGTGTACGAGTTTATACCAGTCGCCGTAGAGACCTTGGGTTGTTGGGGGGTGGAGACTAAGGCGTTCCTTTAGGAGTTAGGACGCAGGCTCCGGGAGACTACTGGTGACTCTTGGTCCGGATCGTTACTGGAGTAAATGTTGGCCATTGCTATTCAATGTAGGAGTGCGGCGAGTGTCATGGGCACCTTTGCACCGGGAGTAGTTCGGGGTGGGTTATTTGGGGATTAGTTTTTAAGGGGAAAATTTAGTCAAATGTAGTTAGACTTACATACTTAGAGCATACCTAATAGGAAAAATATCAAAATTTCAAATTGATATTTGAAATTTATTTGATTGATTGCAACAATATCTCAATTTATTCATCAAGTACTTACATCTCGTACGAAGACTATCACAAGCGCCTCAGATGGTATGTAAATTATACCCTTAAGTATTTCATCAATAGAATAAAACTGTACAAAGAGATACTCTTATAAGTACAAATCTTAAACTTAATATTAAGCCCAATATTAAACTTTTTCTGAAGACCAATACCTAGTTTCAGTTACAAATAAAAAGTTGGAAAATACAAATTCATTTCTGAGTTACTGCTAAGTCGTTTGAAATAACAAGTTATCTTAGCGGCCATGCGCATTTTCCAAATGGATACTTCATTTGCATGCTTAATTTTTCTTCTCACAAAGTGTTCGTATCTCCATTCTGCATGCACTGAATCCTTCACGCGATTCACAAACTAGCTTTTATTTAAACTGAGCCATTTTTTTTCTATCGGACTTTTCGTAGCTCGTAGCTTTTAGAAGCGGCTTCGTTTCATTGTTGATGTTCCAAAGACACGAACGAAAACGAAAACACTACTTTTGTGATAAGAACGTCTAGGCTATGGAATGCGTTGCCTGACTGGGTTTTTCCCGATGGTTATAATCTTGGTGTGTTCAAGTCGCGAGTGAATTGGTTTTTTCTAGGTAAGCATGCTCCATCGTAGATTGCATCGTCGCTTAACATCATGCAAGATGGCAGTCAAGTGTAAAAATTAATAATTAACCTAACTAAATCAACCAATTGCAAAATTAAAAGAAACAACATTTATTCAATTATTTTTTTAAAAGATTAGTCCGTGTTGAATAGTTTTTGGTAGCGATTTTTTCATGGGATAGCGTCAGTTACATGGTAATGGAGCGGCGAAGCGAAGTAGGCAGCGGAGTAGGACTTCAGACGCTTTTTGGCTGAGTGAAATCAGACGAGTTTGCATCACCGACATTTGTGGAATAGCAGTATCAGTTTCTATTTTAGCCCCTTTACAGAAAATAACGTAAGTAATTAACTTATTCAAATTTTTTTTTTTGAGTAAAATAAGTTAAAATGAATTTACTAAATATTTTATCGGAGTTAATTTCTTTGTTATTTTATGGGTCCCTTTTACACATTTATATTATGAAAAAAAAACGAAATCAGCTCCTTTTAGATAGTCCAAGTTAATAAAAGAATGTGTCTTAATTAACTAATCGTAGTTTAAATGTCTCGTCTACAATTAGCGCGATCTAAAACAAGCTAACTCCTGTATAATCATCTCTTCATTAAAAGGTTTTCATTAGATGTTTGTGAAAAGAACATTAGTTTGTTTATCTAAGTAATAATTAGGTGTATTATTTGAACAAAACAAATCTAAAGATTTATCTGGCAGACAAAACAAAGTGCGAGATTTACAAATATCTAGAACCAATTCCGAAGGTCGGGATTAAAGGCAATTGGTGGAAATATCTTCGAATCAAAATATTTTCTCTCTTGGTACTCGATTTGGGTAAGACGTGACTTTCGGTGTTGTATTTTTTAATCTTGAACAAAGTACTCTACGGCCTGTTTCTACTTTCATTCTAATTATATTAATGAAGTAAAAAGTTCTTTTGGCGCACCACAAACAGATTTTTCGTGGGCTGTGAATTTAATTCTAGCGTCACGCGAATGGTAAGAATTTTTCGGGTGAAATCGGGACCATAGCCATTGGCTATCTAGAAATGTGACAGCATTTCCCATTGGCTATCTAGAAATGTGTCAGCATTTCTAGATGGTCATAATTATGGCCACGCCCTCCGGTTTCACCCACGTAGTTTCCAAAGTGAGCTATCAAATTCTGAGTTAAAAGTTTTACACTTCTATCCGCAATTCCTATGACTGCCAATTTTTTAAAATATATTTGAAGATACATAGCATTGAGATAATTTATAGCTTTCGTTATCCCAGGATTGACATTTAGGGTACCTACAGAAGATAGGATAGTTGGTACAGAGTACGGTACCGTTACAAATATAAACTCTGAAAGCTATTTTAAAGTGTTACCAGACCTTTATTGTAGAGTGTTTCGATAAAATCAATCGAGATCTAAGTACGCGAGCTCCATCTTATCATGATAATTATTATTTAAAATGTTTTTAATTAATTAATAATTAGTATTCCCTGCGTTATTGGGAACTACTTCTTTTCGATCTTAACCGCGCTGTCCAATGCATCAAACATTATATCAGTCAAGCTCAAACCAACCATAAAACATAGCCATAAATCCTATAATGGTAGATCATTTAATTCAATGCATAAAACAACCCACTTTTGTCTTTAAAGGTTTACCTCATAAACAGTAAAGTAAGGCATTAAAACATGTCAAGAATGTATAAATCAAAGCAGACATGTTTCTTCACATTTTCCTACCGTTTAATTTCATGAAATATGGAGGTAGTCGAGTGCCGACACTTCTATAAACGCGACAAAGTTTATATTGTTAATGGCTCCCAGTCACGACTAGATTTGTAGCCCAAAATGTAAATACTAGGTACTGATTTCAACACTCCATATTCAAAATACTGCAAAGCTTTACGCTGTTAAAGCCAAATGTCCATGAATCATTCAGACTTGCTTGTGTCTTCCCTCCTGCTTATTCAATGGTTGAAAAATTAATTAAATAATTATTGATAGACTCTTTTCACGCAACCACTGCCTAGGCAGTGGTTGCGTGGTAGCGTGCGTGCTCTCAACTAAGGAAGGATGAAAACTATGAGAAATCAATTGCAAATAAAATACTTACATGGTATAATCCTGATTACACACTTATAACCATAAATAGAACAAATAAATATTATATTCATTAACCAAGTCCCACTTTTAAAAAACCTTGTAATAAGTGAAATTGGACTGTCCTATTCAATAACCTGAAATAATACACAAACCGCAGTTCCATACACATGTTTTAAGTTCGAAGTAAACTTTCAAGGGGCTATAATATAAGAGTTGCTTAAATAGATGAATATGGCTTGTTTTTTCGGATGAATAAACAAGTTTTGACACCTAACGTTACTAAATATCGGATCGTTGTATGGAATCAGTGACTTGCTTCAAGCAGTATAATCCTATCATTTTCTAGAGCAGCACTGTTCTAAATTCCGTACAATCTAACAATCCAAAATTCTGTTCCAGCTCTTACTAAAGGCACAAGTGTTTTAAGTTGTACTACCTTCAAGCCGTTCATAATAATTTACATTTATAAAAAATACTCTAATAATCTAGAAAATAATATGATAAATAACAAAAGAAAACAACCCTAAAACAAATTCGTGAAGTTTCGTTGCCTTCCCAAACACCCGTCGGCATCAAGTCGCTATTCGTAAATACCCAATTCTAGGAAAATGATTAATGAATCAGAAACCACAACCCCAATACCCTTGTTATGAATAATACTCTCAATAACAAGCACTAATGATTGTAATACTGTATCAAAAGAACCACAGGTAATGATGGCTTTGCAGTTCTAAAAATTCTGTTGGCAGATCACGTTGTTAAGTGAAATTAAGCCTCTTATTTATATTGATCTTCATTCATAGTAGGCTTACTTTAGAGAGATTGTTCTTGAAACATTGTTCCGTATTTGATACATTCTATTTATAATGGACAAATGGGGTATTCGACAAACTCCTGCAGAAGGCAATTTAAAATAAAACCAGGCAAGTGCGAAAAAATCAAGTTTGTTGTATGGGAACCCCCCTTATATTCATTTTATTTTATTATTAGTAATTGTTGTTATAGCGGCAATAGAAATACAACATCTGTGAACAGTTCAACTATCTAGCTATCACCGTTCTTGAGATACAGCCTGGTGACAGACGGACGGACGTACGGACAGCCAAGTCTCAGTAATAGGGTTCCGTTTTTACCCTTTAGGTACGGAACCCTAAAATGGTTAAAAGTTCTGCGTGAGAACTACTTTGAGGTACCATTGTCTTAATCATCTTTTTGAGTGATTAAAAATGTAGTTGTGATTTAATAGCATTGTACATAATATGATTACAGTTAAAAGACTGCGTTAAACGAAACTTCGCCTAACTCAATATCAAACATGATGAATGGGAGGAATCCGTGGAAGATAGAAATGAGTGAACGAATTTTATCAAATCAGGTCAATAATCGCATAACAGTGTGTGGTTCGGTAACCTTACTAAGGGAAGAGCAAGACAGTGTTATGGTAAGAAGAACTAATTTTGTCTCCGATATTGCGACACACTATATTTTCACAATCTGTGGACGAGCTTGGTGCCGTATTGGTCTTAACAGCTACTCGTACTAAAGGGTGATGAGGCCTTTAGTTCCCACATATGCTGCCAGAGTCGTATTACATAACTATACATACTTATTTTGTACACGATATATGTATAATAATACACCAAAGTCATTGAAAAACCTGTTTGAGGAAATGTATGCATGTACATGTTTTCACATAAAATGAAATAAACCATAGTAGATGTGGCAATGTAATAATAACAACCCCACTGTTGACGTCCAGTTTGGATCTTTTCCTTCTTCTGATTACGGCTCATTGGATTGAAATGTAAACAAAAACTGATTATGGAGGTCACTTAACGCTAAGTGAACAGACATATTTCAACAAACACATCAATTCTATTTGGGTCGTCTCCTATTATTGATAAATATTATTTCAGTGTTTTATATTGACTAGTGACACAGAAAACGTAGTGAAAATTATATCATATATCATACGATACTTCTAACCAACGAAGGTTTAAGTCACTTCCAATAATTTATGACTGTTATGACGCAGCGCCTCGCGGTGTTACCCACGTAGTTCCCGTTTTCTTTGTTTCTCTGGGATAAAAAGCAGCCTATGTGTTTTTCCAGACTATAATCTATCTGTGTTCTAAATTTCAGCCCGATCCGTTTATACGTTAAGACGTGATTGAGCAACAAACATCCAAATATCCAAACATCCATACATTGACATTTATAATATTAGTAGGATTCATATCTTCGAGACTTCAGTTGAGCCTTTGGCTTTGTGTGTCAATTCAAACCAGAAGAATAATAGTACCAGTATCTATATCCGTCTAATTTATCCGTTTCTATAGCTTTGCTTGGTTTTAAGCTAAATGGCGGTGTTTAATAAGTGTCATATTTTATACATTTATTATATTGTGAAATTACTGAATATTAAAATATTAGGATATTTTAACAGCAATACATTTGAAATTAACTTCACCAAATTAAATTACAAAACCCAAACAAACAATTACCTAACAAACTAATTCCTTTCTTTATCGCCATACGTCTAATGAAATCTCAACAATGCAGGTGGGTTCATTGTTTTGGAGCAGACCCAGATTGGGTCTAAATAATGGCAATTAGGTAATAGTTTCATTAACAAGTTGGTTTGAGAGAACTTTCCCTGAATAGAGAGTTCAATTGTTTTCAATAGCGGCCAGTCCGTTTATTAAGTTTTTCTTGTTTCTAAGATTGTTTGACCTATGTGATAGCTATTGTGATAGCGTGGTTATTTACGTGTTTGAATATTTTCGTGGAGTGTATAAAAGAGACTTACAATCATCATTATTTTATGTGATAGTTAAGGAATACTTTTTTTGGAAATAAACTATGACAATTGGTTACGGCGAGTCTTTGCTACCAAAACTTTGGGCTTGCACCGTAGACTCAGGGCCCTCCTACCAACTATATTAAAGCAAATCTCGAAGCATACCTGAAAGCATTTCATATATTAAGCGTTCTCACTTACCCTAGTGGAAATTACCAATATGCCAAGAGCACTTATGTTTACTTAAAGGCTTCTTGCGGCGGTGTCGTGTGGCGGATTGTTGTTGTGTGTCCTTTTTCTCATAAAATTGACGAGAAGAGTGAAGACAAATGCGTGATACTCGTGAACAGGCACTGCTTGCGAGTATGTATTAGACTAGTCGTGACGCGTATGCATATAAATTAGAACTTATAAACCTATAATTTAAAACATCAACCATATTTAAAAATAGGTATAGAATCTGAAAAAAATCACGAGAAAAAATCTGACAAAAAAGTTTGTGGTTTTAAAACACAAAATCATTCCTATTTCGTTGTTTATGCCAAATCATTCTAAATACACCCGTTAAATATGTCAAGCCTACTCATTATTTTTAAAATACCTATCCTCGATCGTTATTTTTCAACCTAACAAGTAGATCGGTAGTCAAACACGATAAAACTCTTTCATATCACAAGTTACATTGGATAATTTAAGGAATCATTCATCAAAAGTGAAAGCCCCTAATTCTACCATTAACTTAAACGCAGAACCATTACAGTAACATCACACAAAACTGTATTCAATAACATCGTTTCCTCCCCTCATCGGCAATAAAACCACAGATGGGGCAGCAGTCCCGATCTAACAATTATAGTCCATTCATCATTTCTAGCAACATCAACTATGTTCGCACGTTGCTTTGATGGCAACATTATACTGGGAAGAGATGATGCTGATATGTTTTAGCCGGATTAGCCGGATTAGCCGGAGGCTAATTCTGCAATGAGTTATTATCAGAATGCTACTAATATTATAAATGCGTAATTTTGGACGTTTGTTGCTCTATCACGTCAGAATGGCCAAACGGATCGGGTTGAAATTTGGAGACAGTTAGATTGAAGGCTGAAATAATACATGGGATACTTTTTATCCCGAAAAAATAACGGTAGCTGGAATTACGCAAGTAAAACCGCGGGGTGCTGCTAGTAACATATTATATATTTATGTGTGATAGATGAACTAAAAATATGACAAATGATTAACATTAACGTATGGTTTTCAAAATTCTCTAACACACACTGACTTTAGTGCAGGTACGACCTGCAGCGTAATTGAGAACCAATTATTGATCAAATGTGTAATTTTAGAATTAATTTACTGTAAACTAATTCTTTTAAAATATTACGCTAATCTTCTTAATATATATAAATCTCCTGTCACGATGTTTGTCCGCGATGGATGCCTAAACTACTTAACCGATCTTAAATGAAATTGGCACACCGTGAGCAGCCTGGTCCAACTTGAGAGATAGGATAGTTTTTATTTCGATGAATAGTCTTTAAATAACAATATCCGAGCGCAGCCGGAATGGGCCGCTAGTATTACATTAAAAATATATAAATACATAATATTAAAACTCTCCTTTTTACAAATTTCCGGTCCATTGTGGCCTGGCCTGAATTTAAATTAATTTGAGCAAAGTTAACAAACAAATTAACATATGTAATAAAATAGATGGCTCTTAATTTCATTGAAATGATACCAAAAAATGTTTTAAATTAAAAGTAGTAGTAATAAAAGTAGGTATACAAAGCCAAATGTAGCCGGATAGTTTTTTCAGTAGCTCAGTCCATCCCTACTCGAAAGTGCAGGAAGTTGAACCGACGACCCGACAGCGGAAGGCAACAGATGTTCAGTTTTTAGATCGAACGAAAGTTGGACGAGTGTTCGCGTTTTTGTACCAACTTGTATCAATGAAACAGATAGAACTGTCTTCACATAGGAAGTTACGAGTATTAGCATATAGATTGCGTCTAGTGTAGTAAATGTAATATTATTACATTATTTGTAGAAATCGATGAACTTATGTTCTCAAGAACTTAAAGGTCATATATTTTTCTTTGAAATAGTTTGTACATCTAATCCTGCTAATATTATGTGAAAATTTGGATGTACAAATACAAATACAAAAATCTTTATTGCTGTTTGTAGGTAAGATAAGATAATACAAAACATTTTAAAAATTGTTCCATACAAACTGGCCTCTGCGAGAGGCATGCAATATGTCTGGCAAGACAATTTGTTACTTAATTTTTAAATAAAAACAAAAAAATTTTTTTAAATAATAGTCAGCTGATTAAAGTCTTCTTCTTCCTCATCTTCTATTAATTTCTGGTTTTTATTTATGTCATCTGATTTTTCATCTTCGATTAATTTCTGGCTTCTATCTTCTATCTTCTATTTGGTTGTGATATGATATGTATGTTGCTCAATCACGTCAGAATGGCTGAATAGAGTTAAAATTTAGAACACAGTGAGAATATAGTGTGGAATAGCAAAAGCGCTCCGCATTTTTATAAGTATGCGTAACTCCCGTCCCTGTAATTAAATTTATAGGATAGTTTGTTTGAACGCAATGATCTCGGGAACTACTGGTCCGAATTGAAAGATTCTTTCTCTGTTGGATAGTCCATTTATCGAGGAAGGCAATAGGCTACTTAACATTACGGTACTAGTAACAGGAGCGGAACTTAAATGAGAAATGTAACAAAAACGTGGGAAAATATTGCTTTTTGAGATCTTTCATTGCGTGACAGCATGTGTCTATCTTTTAAAGGTTGCGTCTTTAGAACCTAAGGTAACCGAATTTGTCCAAAATTTGGATTGGTACGACCAATTTTCGATAGATGGCGTAGCAACGTGCGCACTGTTCAGCTAGTTTAATATAAATGGAAAATTACCTAATGTAGATGTGACAAAGTAGCAACAAAATCATTTTCTTTGACATTAAATAGAACCTGCAAATGTATGCAGGAAGTTTAAATTGTTTCAATGATAAAATAAATTTTGCGCAAAATTTTTCATGAAAGCTAATGTTAATAATCAAAGCTGTATGTTTTAAAATCTTTTAAGCGACGTCGACATGTTGGATAACGTTTGAGGTATTGCCCTAGGCTAGACTGTGCTGGAGTCACATTTTTAGACTCACTCGTGTATTTAGGTATTGCTATCACACTAATCGTACAAAGTAAGCATTGATCTATTTCAGTTCAAAGTGAAAACTGGCCCAAAGTGCGACAAGGAGTTCACTCACAACAATAAAAATAAATTAATAAAAAAACATTTAATAGTTTTAACACAAAACTAAATTTAATTTAACAACCTAAACTAAGTAGAGCTTATTACTTTGGAAGCTAGATGGCTGATATGATACATGTGTTTTAAATACTTATGAGACATACATTCTAAATACAGAGCCAACATTCTTAATCATGCAACAAAGGTATAACGATTCTGGTTAGCGATTGAACCTACGGCCTACTGCTTAGTGCATAAGCTCACAGTACTATCTTTTATAAATAATGATGCAGTAATGATCTGATTCTGATTATCCACAGAGCTGGAAACGCCAGTTGGTAGTAAATCTGCTATTATAGTTTAACTCTGAGATTGTAATACTACACCATTATTACTTTGTTAGTCAAGTTATATCAACGCCATCGCGAATACGTCCGCTGCGTAACTCGATGCGCGTCTGTGTTTTGTGAAAACGTACGAGTATAGTGATCATAGTCGTGTGACTACAGAATCGGGGAGTCTAACGCCTAACTAAAATACTTGTAGTTTTGATATTGCTATTTTTCTCTCTTTCATTTCTAGCATAAAGAAGGAGAGCCACTAGAAAAGCTAACTATTTTAGTTTAGCAGTGGAAGGGCAGGTTGCGTGCTTTGTTGTGGCATATCAAAATCTTTTAACGCTGTTCATGAATGCTATTACTTAGGTGAATAAATTTTGAGTCTGGTATGCCTGTATATATTAGTGTTAAAGATTAGTTCTGAAAGTTTTTGTGGTTCTGGTGAGTTTGGGACTCCTAAGAAATATTTTTATTATACTTAGGTAACCAGTAAATGAGAGACTTAAGGCTCCTATTCAATATGAGTATTAGTATTTCTAGTAAGTAATAGGAGTACGTAGAATACCAGTGCATATAATAAAGCACACTAGCAGCACCCCGAGGGTTTACCCGCGTAATTCCCGTTCCCGTTGTTTGCCCGCAATGTAAAGTAGGTAGGTAGCATACAAATGTATATGCTCTTACAAAAAATATTGTAAATGTGTTCCAAATTTCAACCCAATACGTTCAGTGGTTCTGACCTGATTGAGTAAATTATATATAAAAACAAACATTGAGTAAAAACCTTCGAATTTGTAATATAACTAGGATTATCCTCTTATACACCTCCTACGTCCTACTTACAAGGGGCGTAATTAGAAAAAAAGTCTCAAGGGTACTCCGCGACATCTGTATCGAATCAATTACGGATCAACAACTCCGCCTTTAGATCAAAATATTTCAAGTGCTATTTCGACGAAGGCGAAATTTATTCAAAGGCATTTGTCACGTTCCACAGTGAGAAATTGAGTCGAGAAAAATTTGTTGAGAAATTGCCAATTTGCGAAGAAACGACGAGAAACGCTATCGAATTAGTGAGACTAGTGCCTATTACCGCTGAGATGTTCCCGAAATCTTAGTAAACTAATTTAGGTTGGAGCCTAGTACGATAGAGATGAAAGTTTATGTTACGTCTGACGTCATTTTTGGTACTGTTATCGATTATCACGCAGTTTTCTAAATATATACTAATATTATAAAGCTGAAGAGTTTGTTTGTTTGTTTGTATGTTTGTTTGTTTGAACGCAAGGATCTCTGGAACTACTGGTCTAAATTTAACGATTCTTTCTTTGTAGGATAGTCCATTTATCGAGGAAGGCTATAGGCTATTTAACGTTACGCTACTATCAACAGGAGCCGAGCAGGAATGAAAAATGTAACAAAAACGGGAAAAAATATTGCTTTTTGAGAGCTTTCGTTGCGTGACAACATGTGTCATATTTTAAAGGTTGCGTCATTAGAACCTAAAGTAACTGAATTTGTTCAAAATCTGAATTGGTACGATCGATTTTCGATAGATGGCGTAGCAACGCGCGCGCGTTCAGCTAGTCATTTCATAATTTTGTGCCTTTCAGAGTACTTGTTACAACCGTCAAAAATTGTGCATGTTTTGGCTGGCGTGTGTCTTGAAAAACTGACAATAAATTACTATTTATTATAAAATTTACAAGCCGACTGACTAAGTAGAGCTTTGTTTTACCAGCATAGTTCCTGTTTCGGTTCCCGTTTTCTCGCTATCAATAGATTATGCTATTCCAGACTACGATTTGTGTTTAAAATTTTAATTCGATTCGGCAGACGTTCCGACGCGACGGCACAACAAGTACCCAAATTTCGCATTTATAATATTTGTGAGATAAATTGGAGTTTCTGGATATTCACTAAAAAGCTAAACTTAAAGCCGTAGTGGCTTAGTAAACGTCACGTATATTTCTCAATCGTCAAGTCATGGGTAAGTACGTTCTATCCCGCCTGCAACTATGAGAATTATTCAATAGACGTACGAAGTTGTCAGGCTAGTGGTGATGACGGTTGTAACGATTGATTTTAACGGTGAAGAAAATCATCGTGAGTTCACCGGTGTGTCATCTACTAATCCGAAAACTTCAAAGGTAATCAATCAATGATTGATTTACGTTTTGATCATGTGAAATTAGTCTCACCAAACTTTCTCCAGATCCTGTTGGCTGGCTTGCTTTGCTTGGTTGTACAATAAAAGTTGTTCGTAATAGTAAGAACTGGGCTACTCTTTTGGCTTACTAATATGGACATTCTGCGCAATCCTGTACAATGGGCGTACATGTTTTACCTGAAGTAAGACATAGTAGTGCCTTTAGTATCCTAATTACCAAATAGGTAATTTATTATTCATAGTGAGAATTCGGTCAATTTTAATTTCTGGAATTCCAGGCACTTGTGCTGTCTAAGCTGTTATTCCCAGACTACCTAGCTCATTTTACTGGACTAGATCCAAATTTAATTCTAGCATTGAAAGCGAAATTACCATTGATTGCTATCTTTTCAGCTTTGTCAAACAAAATTAATCTCATTTAAACAAAGTGGTCCAATTGTAAGACTCAAGCAAAGTCCACGGTCAACGCAATTTGAATCGAAACCAAGCCAATTCCAGAGCTATTCAAGTGATTTTATCTTTCTAAACAAGACAAATGACGTGCACTCAAAGCCCAGAATGAATTTTTCATGCTCATTGCTTCGCTCGTGACCGAAATGCTAAACGAATTTCGAGAGTCGGAATAAACAAAATACAATCGCGCTCTCCGAAGATTTATTGATCACAAAGAACTTAATACGAAAGCAATAGGGTTCAATTTCAACCAGTTGATTGCAACTTTTGTTCGAGTGCATTCAATTTACATTCTTTAGAGAGAACAGTTTCAGAAAACTCATAAGTTATAGTTCACCGTACAAAAGTTTGACTCGATTGCATCCGTGCGTTTGTTTCATTGAAAAGTTTCGAATTCATTCATCTAGCAAACAATAATTTAGTATGCGGGAACTTCAAAGCAACTGTTAGGAGCTCGACGACATGTTATGAATGAAAATGATCATGTATCTCATGCTATATGGCACATGGTATTTTGATTCTTAGGTAGAACCTTACTTTGACTTTTAGAATTAGACTTTGACAATGACAATTCGTGTATGTAGAAACGTATTCGTTCAACGCACTGAAGAAGCGTTTTTGGCAAGACATATCATATTGTGTGACGGCAGATGGGTGAAATAAAGTAGCCAAGTGCGAGTTGGACTCGCCCATGAAGGGTTCCGTTGCAGCAAGTAACATAATATACATAGTACACATAGTTCTTGTAGTTCGTTGTAACTTTGATCGAAGTTTTAATAATAGTGTATTTATGACGTACTAAAAAAAACTACTCATCAGATCGAGTTCAAACTAATTTTCGTTGGTAGTTTTCATGGTAATGTACATCATATATTTTTTTTAGTTTTTTCATTCTCTTACTTTAGAAGTTAGAGGGGGGGGGACACATTTTACCACTTTGGAAGCGTCTCTCGCGCAAATTATTCAGTGTAGACAAAAAATTAATTAGAAACCTCAACATCATTTTTGAAGACCTATCGATAGACATCCCACACGTGTAGGTATGATGAAAAAAAATTTTTTGAGTTTCAGTTCTCAGTATGGGGGGCACCCCTAATTTTAGTTTTTTTAAAAACTTTTGTAAAAATCTTAATGCGGTTTACAGAATACATCTACTTACCAAGTTTCAATAGTGTAGTTCTCATAGTTTCGGCAAAAAGTGGCTGTGACATACGGACGGACAGACAGACAGACAGACAGACAGACAGACATGACGAATCTATAAGGGTTCCGTTTTTACGTTTTACGGAACCCTAAAAAGACAAATTATTAACATGTCGTTTGCTATATAAAATTGCGATAACAAAATGAATAGTTAACTCCGTGTAATTTAGAACTATTTTTGATAAGTTCTCTGACATCTGACATCCTGAAAATGACTCTTTAAACTACTATACCTAATGCTATTTGAATGACGATTATAACCATACCTTATTACTTTTCCTATTAGGTATTAAGACCGTTAATATGTGTAATGTTTATTTTTGTTGCAAATATTTATTTTCGTATTTATTTGTTTCAGGTAAATAATAAAGTTATTTCATTTCAAGTCCAGACAACAAAAACAGTAAGATACCAGTACCTATATTCCTACATGAATTCAAGTTATAATATTTTGCCATGTCCCAATCTAACATTGGTATGGAATATGTATATCACAGATCCACATTATATATTTTAATTATGGAGAAATATGATAATTAAATTGCAATAAATACCTATCAATCATATTTAAGACTATCTTATTAATATAAATTACAAAAAAAAAAAAAAAAAACATGGATGAATGTGTGTATATTTGTTAGTCTTTCACGTTAAACAATCGAAAATATATATTATGTGTGATTTATTGTACAGATAGATTATAATCAATGCCACTTATTAACACATTGCCAATTAACAAGAAAATTAACGGAAAGCAGAACTATAGGGGTAAAACCCGAGGCACTACTTGTATTTCGAGTATATTCCCAAAAAAATAATCAACACGCAAAAAGACGAAGTTGAGGATTATAGGAGAGGCCTATGTCCAGCAGTGGACGAACACAAGCTGATGATGATGATGAAAGAGATGGATCCCAAAAAACATGAATATAATAAATAAACAAATGACATTTTCACTGTAGATTTTAGCGTTAAGTAAGCTATAACTGAAAAATAATACATGTGATGTATTATTTTTCTTAAGATCTTTTTTCTTCTTTTCTTAAGATCTTTCATAAAATCTGTATCTTACAAAACCTTTATATCCTTGACCTGAGATCGTAAAAGCTTTACTCAGCCCAATAAATACGAGATCGACTTTAACTACACTCACCTACTTTACCGTTTTAACTTGCCCATAAATGTCTAAATACGAAAGTTGAACGAAATAAACATAAAAAACGAAATTCGGTACTTGCAGATAGAAGTAAGGTTGGGTAGATATACATACTCGTATATATACACTCCGATCCATACAGAGTGGTCCAGTGTCGAAAAAAAGTGGAATAAAAATCCACTCGGAAAGTTACGGCCTTCCGTATATAAAAGTCTAGCTATTTTACACCTCACACGCTTAAGGTTTAAATCCACCACTATCTTACGTAACAGCACATGAAATCTCAGATAAAATTTGGGGTTGAAGACTCAAAGGCCTGAAGAGACGGCTGCACAATTTATTTGATTGCTGTGTTATTTTCGCCATGTCCTAGTGGGTTTTGAGATATTAGATCTGAAGATTCTTGTACCCTCAAACATAAAAGAGGCATTCAATAAAATTTTAACGGGTCGTGACAAGAAATCGTCGGGATCATCTCTTGGGTTGTGGCTTAAGTTAAACGTGAAACAGTGTATTTTTTTTTATCCGCATTAATAAATTCTTTTCCAATTTTAGAAAAATAAAAATGAGCTTAAACTGGCGTATCATAACAAAACTTGACATAAGTTTACTTATTATATTATACTTGGCAGAGTCTGCCTGGGGAAGTACCACACCTTTGCCAGTTATTCTACCGCCAAGCAGTAACGTGGAAACATTACTGTGTTCCGGTTTGAAGGGCAATGTTTCCAGAGAAATTACAGGGCTTAGAGATATAACATCTTAGATCTCTGGGTGACGTGCGCAGTGCAGTGCTAGGTAATGATTTGGACTCTTCATGTTCCAATAGCTGCGTGTCACTCTGCTGTTATGTGGCAGCCATGTTGCTTACCATCAGGCACATGACCCGTTCGTCTCGTCACTCTTTATTAAAAAACAAAAACTATATATTTGAATTCGTTTGACGTTGCAAATGTCGTTAATTTTTATACCTACATAATTTTCCTCAAAAATGTTACACCTTTTCCGCATAGGATAAGTATGGGCCGAGTAGGTCACTCTACGTGTTCCTCCTGCTGAAACTCGGGCGATTATCTGGGATGTAAAGAGTTAAGGTCACCACGCTGGTCCAGAGTGGATTAGACATAGGCCGATTTATATAACATTTTTTTGTAATGCACAATTTTGTATCAGATTCAACTTTCACTGATTAAAATTGAATCGACTTAGTTTTATTTTACTAATACGATCTTTTTGAAATTGATAAAACAATATAACTCGCTTCTGTAACATAAACCACTCTCTAAGTTAAGGGAAAACTCCCAAACCGAGCAACCCCAACTAAACTTTCTGTTACTTTCAGAATAATATCCTGTATGGGTCCGTTACACAACTATTCCACTTATACAACTTGTTTGCCCTGCAATGGGAGTTTGCATAAAATATAAAAGTTTAGATTAACATCCGAATTTTTGCACCATCACTCAATAACGGATGTCTTTTGTTTGAGCAGTATTTTTGTAGATAATATGGAACCGTAAAATTGTAAGTTACGGCTGGTCTAGTCGGGAGAACGGCGACTGCCGATCCGGAGACCCCGGGTTCAAACCCCACACGCACCACTGTCTTTTCGAAGTCATGTGTGTTCGAAGCGGCATTACGCTAACTTAAAACGGTGAAGGAAAACATCGTGAGGAAACCGACATGTACCTAGAATCTTTCGAAGTCATGTGTCATCCACCAACCCGCACTGGGCCAGCGTGGTGGATTATAGCCTTAACTCTCTCCTTGCGAGAGAAGGCCCCGAGTCCCAGCAGTGGGAACGTTTAGTGGGCTGTTGATGATGATTTGATTATAATCTGATGGAATTTACAATTTTAGGGTGACAAATTTTTAGATAAATGGGTACAATTTATTGGAAAAAACAAATAAAATTAATTCACAAGTGAATATTTTTTTTATATTGACTGCATCAATGAAAAAAAACATTAATAAAATAAATGGCCAGTAAAATGAAATACTTAAAGAAAATCTTGAAGATATTAATTTGAAAAAAAAAAACAGTCAGAAAAAGACAGTCAGGAGGACTGTGTCGGTAAATAATAATGAATATAATTTTAATTAATATTATTTATAATTAAAATAAATAAATATTAGTGGACATTTCACACACAGAACATTCCAGCCCCAAACTAAGCAATACTTGTACTGTAATAGAAGGCTAAAATTGCACAATACGTCACCTATGTATATATAGGTCTCCTGGTGGTTCATATGACCCATATATTTTGTTCACGGGCTTGTAGTCGACTACTGAAACGAAAGACCATATGGAAAAGTTTTAATTTAGATTTTAATCCTGTTGCTCAATCACGTCTGAACGTATGAACAGATCGGGCTGATATGTTGGAACATGGATTATACTCTAGAAAAACACATAGGCAGTAGCTTACTTTTTATCCCGGGAAAATGACGGGAACGGGAACAACGCGGGTAAAACCAGGGTGGAGTCTACTAGTGTACAATATTAATTACATTCTTAACTGGGAATTAGGGTCTCTGATAATCGATTCGACATCATGGTGAGGTTTATTTATCGCGCTTCTACCGCCTAACGAAAAACGCTTTGAAGCTTTGATAGTTTGACATTGCTGTCTCTTTTCTTCTCGCTTGAAATGAAAGAGACGGTAATGCCAAAGCGTCAAAGCATCAAAGCGTTTTTCGTTAGGCGGTAGACCCCCCGTTCCTTTCGCACAAAGGAACAAAAGCAATGCCTTATGAATTTCGTTAAACAGGGTCTAAAATTGCCTGTTACAAAAGGAATTGCTTTCAGACTTTTTTAAGCTAATGCATGCAAATATACACTAGAGCGCCATCTCGCCTGATCTTCAGCGACGATGTGGTCTACAATAGCGTTACCTCGAAGAAACTGATTCACTCTCGATTTGAAACAAATTTAAACTATCAAATATATTAAACAAATTTTCTTAATTGTCTTAACCATATCTCAAACCCTTATATTTACTTTTCTTATAATAACGTTCACCAAATCAAGAGTTACCTCCCGTATCGGTTGAAGGCAAACATTTGCGAAGGATAAGGCAGTGTTTGTGGATTCGGACCTTTGCCTAAGAAATCTTGTCTGGAGTTTCGTGTGTGTTGCGTGAGAAATGATTAGATACATTTGTAATTAATCAACACTAGCCCGATGTATTCTGCTATTAATTTTCTTATCAAGATTACCTAACAACTAAATTGTGTAATTAATTCGATTGTTCCATCACATTACACGATTCTTTATTTTAGGGGGATGCCAGGACGTCCACTATAATTCAACGAAAAACGAAATTTCTAAATAAACTGGCGACTTTCCTACTGCGGTTCAACTTCGTTTCGTCCGATCGAACATTGTTTGACGTTTAAATGTTCTAAGCATACTGTAATTAGACGGTATGAATGTAAGTAGAATCGGAGTAGGAAAGTCGCGAGTTTATTTCGAAATTACGTTTTCGTTGAATTAGAGTAGACATCCTACTGGTTCATTTTGATATTTCGTAACAGCGACAGCGCAAGACAAAATCGTACTTACTGGCCTGTCTTAAAGGGCCTATTGCTAGTCGTCAAATGGGAGGCAATAATTGAGTAAAACGTTGAGTACGCTTAGTATCTTAGTATGTATGGCTTTAAGGAATGTTTTCAGATAATATATGCTTTTTGTATACTTCTTCTGTAGTATAATATATTTTTAGAAATGATATACGTGTGTACGTAAGTAAGGCAAGTTTTGTTAGCCTACGCCTTCTGCGTTAGACAAAAGTTCGGTAGGAGTTAGTGCCAACCGAACTTTTAATAGCAAAAATGCTAACCGAAATTATGGTACGTAACCTGTTGTAGCCGAATTAAATGACAAATGCCCTGTTGAGACTGTTCGACGTTGGAAACCATGGTTCCTTCCTTCCATGGTAAACCAAGTGATTAAATATAAAGTCAAATAGAAATATTACTACCTCCCCCCAAAGTACCTTGATCAAAATTGATTTTATTTATCGTCCATAGTTTAATTCAGATTGACTCATTTTGATGACGCATTCTGATATTTAAGAATTAAATTATAGATGTCTCTTAATACAATCGCTGTGATGCGGACAGTGAAAAAATAATTTTAAATTTCTAAATTTAAAATTATTTTTTCACTGTCCGTAGCTGTCATGTAGCTTCGGAATCGGACCTAAAATCAGTCAAAAAATATCAAACCATTCCCTTTCAATTTTCATTGAAAGCCAGAACCCACTCGCACTCGTCAGAAATCTCATTGGGTCTAAAACTCATCAACAAATGGACGAGGTGTTCCCTGATGCGAGGAGGATAAAAACGTATGTGTTATTATGGTAAGCTTAGTTGTTGTTAGATCTCGTAAATTACTTTCTTTACACTCCTTTGATTTTACGATTTCTTTTAAATGTTAATAAATGGATTAGAAATAGGTGTCACAAGATGAGGAAACCTATAACGTCCGGTTCAATATGATACTTTTAAAATCTGATACAATAAAAGCTCCTTATTCGCGCATCTTTCAATCGCGTTTTTGCTAAAAAATTGCGACTCAATTCCTATATTATTCGTAAATCATAATAGTAAAAATTTCGTTATTCGCGGATCAAATCGGTACATAGGTACATTTGTATTTAAAAAAGGCTCGGTATCCTTTGTAAAATCGTCGTAAAATTGCTAAACAAAAAAGTAATAAATATTGGTAGCTTTTACTGTAAGTACTTTAAATTAAAAAGTGATAGAGTCTTAAACGTTTGTGCAGTAGTTTTAGATTTTATTAGTTGCAAATATATCAAGGCCGGGGTGATTTGTTATCACTTTAATGCTTTAAGTAGCTTGAGAGCCTTCGTGCGATAGAACACCACCCTAAAGCGTCGGATAGACACACGTCTCTTTTGACATCAAAAACACCATTGGATTTCTGAATAAACATATAGATGGTTTAAAGTGATTAGTTTGTAAAATAAATAAAATTTGTTTCCATTCCATTCTGTAAAATAAAATATTCCATTATCTTTGCTAAACAAATATATTTTAAGTTAATATTACATTTATAAATTCAACCTACAAATTTTCATAAAATGCATGAATATGCAGACTGTGGCACAAACTATTTCAAAGATTTATCACTACAGTGGAAGTAGATTTTATTACATTTCCTTTTAATAGGGATTTATCGCCTGGCTCCATACCATGTTTAATATTGCCCTAGAATTCCTTAACTGCATGAAAATATTCCGTATGTAATGAAAATACTGCCTAGTCGAAAGCACGCGGAGCATTAACTGAAGCCATAGGCTGGGAGACAACTACTAGTTCTTGTTACTTATCGTGTAGCCATAGAAATTTAAATAATTATACTATTATTTAGATATCTGTGTGTGTAATAGTACATTAACATAGGCAGCCCACTAAATAATATTCCCACTGCTGGGACTCGGTGCTTTATCTCGCAAGGAGAGAGTCAAGGCTATAATCCACACGCTGGCTCAGTGCGGTTTGGTGGATGACACTTGACCTCGAAAGATTCTAGGTACATGTCGATTTCCTCACAATGTTTTTTTTCACCGTTTTAAGTTAGCGGCATTACTTCATACAGCAGATGACTTCGAAATGACAATGGTGCACGTAGTATTTGAAACGAGAGGCTCTGGATCGGCAGTAACCGTTCTCCCGACTAGACCAGCCGTAACTTGCTAAACCAGCCGTAACTTAACGTACCTGACTTGATGTACTCTGGTTTTTTTTAATGTAATGTAGGTTTACACTTGTCAGCGATCTCGCTTTTTTAAGCGACGATGCAACGGATCATAATTGAGGTTGCTTATTTCGAAGAAACCGATTTACTCTAAACTTGAAGACCCCAAAATTGTAACCGTTGAAAAACTACTACTCAGGTAACGCATCCCACAGCCTAGACGTTCTAATCATAAAAGGATAATACTTTTAAA
Organism: Ectropis crepuscularia; assembly: GCA_963693475.1. Classification (NCBI taxonomy): domain Eukaryota; kingdom Metazoa; phylum Arthropoda; class Insecta; order Lepidoptera; family Geometridae; genus Ectropis; species Ectropis crepuscularia. The sequence continues at coordinate 20,600,072 of OY856354.1, read as the reverse complement.
TACATTTCCTTTTGAAATTAAAACAGTTCTAATCATATTGAAAAGTCACAAAACTGAAACTTCATTGGCCGATTTTAATATGCGATGATATTTTAAGAAGTAATTTCCTGTATCAGTAACACCATGTCTACTATTATTTTATCATTCCGATTTCGTAACATTTCGTTTTCAACAAGGGGAGCTCACCTGTCAAACGAATCTCGAAGAGTTTTAAGCTTTATGACTAACAGCGCAGAGATGAGAACGGAGTGAATTTTATTGACTTTTATGTGACTATATGAGCCTGAGGTCATACAAAAACCGTCGAGGGCTCGCCAGAACAAACTCAACTTTTTGTGCGAAAAAAAAATCGCATCGGACGAAATAGCACGAAAAACATTTCCGTTCGGTCAACGGATGTAAACGTAACCTATTTGCCGGTTCAACGGCGTCCATTAAAAAATAAACATTTTTTTTTTCTTGTCTGATTTCATATGTGTGGTTGATTGGTCTGTTATTTTATTTTGCTTTATACATTTATGATATTGGAACGTTTCTTTAAAAGATAATTTCTCATGGAAAATCTATTTGTGGGCTACAAATTACGTGTCATTGTTAATACTAGTGTATTAATTAGTCAAGTAGATTTGCTCATGATGTTTTTTTTCTGATAATTTTTATTTATATCTTACCCGTTCGCAATTTAGTCCGCATTAAAAAAGCTCATTTTCTAACTATCATTTTCACAATAATATTATTTATTATTGTAAATAAGTGAGACTCAGAGATAAGGTTTTGAGTAAAGAAATTCGATTAACGAACAATATGTATTTTGTGATAATCGTTTTTTTTAAACAAATTCGATTAATGCAAAATACATAGGTATAAATTCATTGGAAAAAATATTCTACAAAAAGAAAAGTGATGAAAAGTGATTTTGAACTAGATACTAACAATGTCGTACATAACATAACCACAGTTAATGACGTTATGACAATGCAGTAGGTAAATAAAATTCACAGTATGTGCAAAGACATGGCAAAACATCGTGAGGAAATCGGCATGTTCCAAGAATCTTTTGAATCAGGTACAGGTCATTTATGTACGTCCATCTAGCCAGTTATTCTACCGCCAAGCAGTAATGTGCAAACATCGCTGTGTTCCTGTTTAAAGGGCAATATTTCCAGTGAAATTACAGGGCATAGATATGAAACATCTTATATCTCTGGGTGACGAGCGCAGTGCAGTGCTAGATGATGATTTGGATTCTGCTTGGATGCCAATAGCTGCGTGTCACTGTGCTGTTATGTGGCAGGCATGTTGCCTTCCACCAAGCACATGCCTTGCTCGTCTCGTTACTCTTTATTTAAAATTAATGAATTGGCAGTCATAGGAACTGACAAAAAAAGTGAAAACTTATAACTCAGAATTTGATAGCTTACTTTGGAAACTACACGGGTGTAACCACCCTCCGTGGCCTGGGCATCATGAATGGCATGGCCATCTAGAAATGCGTTAGCATTTCACTTTGGCTCACGCATTTCTAGATGGCTATGCCATGATATCCAGGCCACGCCCTTTTTGCATTTCCCATTGGTTGACGCATTTCTAGATGGCCAATGGCCATGGTCCCGAGTTTACCCGAAGATTTCTTATCATACCCGAGCGTGACGCTAGAATTCATTTCACACCCCACGAAAAATCTGCCTAGGTGGGCCAAAAGAAGTTTTCACTTCAAAAAAGTAGGAAGTTACTTCATTTTTTGCGCTGTGGTTAAGGTTTCTGTAACGCGACGCGGGAATCTCAGTCGAAGGTGGATGAGTGTGAGGGAATGGAATGGAAACGTATCGGTTGTTTATAGACTAGGCCGCTTTCTATCGCCGCGTTTATTGTTTCCGAATATCTGGCGGTAAACTATTCATGGAGGGTGATATAAGTGTACTGGGTTTTCCGCTTTGGAATTGATTTTGTACGCCGACGTAGTATTCATTCGACATATGGATAAACTGCGCAACACATCTAGATAAAAGTTGTAAGATGTCTTACTTCACGAGTTTGCGGCAAGATTGAGTAGCTAGACAGACATACAGAAACACTTTATTATGCACACCAGAAGACATATTATAGTGGAAAAACTATAGCAAAGAAAAAAAAAATTGGCAGTCATAGAACTGCTGATAGAAGTGAAAACGTATAACTCAAAATTTGATAGCTTACTTTGGAAACTACACGGGTGTAACCGGAGGGCGTGGCCTAGCCATCATGGCACGGCCATCTAGAAATGCGTCAGCATTTCCCATTGGCTGACTCATTTCTAGATGGGCAGTGGTCATGGTCCCGTGTTTACCCGAAAATTTCTTATCATACCCGAGCGGGACGCTACAATTCAATTCACACCCCATGAAAAATCTGTCTAGGTGCGCCAAAAGAAGTTTTCACTTCAATAACTTAACTTGATAAGTAACTTAGCTAGATGAGCAATAAACACACGATGGTTGCATACCAACTAACTTACCGTAGGCTGGTTATACAAATACAGTGTTTCATATTTTTGCCATTAAGAGTTTATATCACTGACAATTGCATTTTACACAATTCATAGACATTAATCGTTTTTGTCAATTTCCAAAAACCATTCATATGTCATGTATCGGTTTTTGATCTGACGCTCCTCTTATGATTTTTTTTTTTTATTAAATGAATCCATACTTTAATTTTCTAAATATTGTCCTTCAAAGTTGAACACAATATTTCTCAAGGATTGACAATAAAATGACCTAATAGAATGCTACGGTCGTATTTATTTATCGTCGAATTAGACCGTCAAAAAAGACAAATTTATGAGCAACGTCAAATCGACGTCTGTGATGTCAAACAAACTCAAAATAATCAATATTCTCCAAAAAAACAAAAACCTATCGAATTTAATTTAAATTCAAACACTTGACCAAATTTCATATCACTAAGTCATCTAAATATTTGAATTTTAATTTTTTTTTCTTCAAAAACTGTCACACCGATTTCGATAAAATTTATAAAGGACTACCTCTGAACGATTATGATCTACTAAAGAAAAAAACAACCATCAAAATTAACTCACAATTGATAGAGACACATAACATATTATACAAAAAAATATGAAAGATAGAAGAAACAAAATAGGGCTTATATATTAAGTTTTCTAGTACAGCTATCAATGGTTAATCAATTAATGTTTTAATCATCGTTACAGCCTATAATTATTCACGGCTGGCCCTACGCTCTACTTCTATATTCTTTTGTGCTCTATCTCGATCTAATCTCGTTTACGTTAGTAAGGACTAGTATGACTATCATAAAGAATTTGTATAAAATGTTCGATTACACAATACTCGTGTCCAAGCATTTTTTCAATAGCTCCCAAACATTGCTCGCCAACTAAAAATGTTTGCATGGTAGAATTTATAGGTCAAAGTGTAGCTCTAGTGAATATTTTTACATTTTCACAGCACGTGCATGTTTTTTTTTAGTTTATACCTCTAGGTTTTATTAGATCAGATAATGATATTTATGCCAATCTGTACCAATATCATATAGTATTTTATGAATAGAGATTCATAAAAAACAATACAAGAGCTATCCGAACAAATAATTGTAAATTTTTTGAGTCAAAACAAATTGTCATAATAATACTCGACGTTTGTGTCATCAAGCTGAGAAAGACAAGGACGTAGAGAAACAAAAATTTAAAAAAAACAATGGCATGTTCATAAAAACTATTTCCATTAGCCTAATAAATGGATAAAGGTACTTATTCACTACTTTATACTATTTGAATTCAGCGTTAAAGCCTCTGAAAAAGTAGAATAATAACAATCGATGTAACACAGAGTGTGTTAGGATACTAAGCGATCTGTTAAAACCAAAAGTAGGTACTGTATTTATTCCATATTTATTTATGTGCTGGAAATCAATTTTGCTTCATCACAGAGTAGAAAATTACAAACGCTATTTAATATTTTTAGTATTAGCGTCGACGGTTCTATCGGTTACTTCATTGGTTTTAGTAGGGAGAGGGAGGCACGACGGGGACGTTAAGGAAAATAAGTAATAAAAATTGAATCATCACATGTTTGTTCTTCAAAAGGAACTGGGACACTTAGGTTACAAATAAAACTAGCATTTGTTTAAAAAATTGTGAGATAAATAATCAAATTACCTTAACAGAACCCTGTTGTGCCCTAGGGTAGGGGCAGGTTGGGGTAGTTATTACTCTTATTGTAAGTTGTAATATTAAAGTTTACGATTCCATGAATTTTCCAGTAGGTACCAGCTTTAGCCCGTAAAGCGGCGCGGAACCCATATGGGTTCGTAACATGAAAAAATTGAATCTACCCTCAACAATTTTGAGGTTAGTTTTGACAAAAGAAATCATAAGTGAAGGTTTTGAAACTAAATATTTTTCGCGGATACAGAATAAAAAAACTATGTACTAGTGAAATAAATGAAAAGAATTGGTCTTAAGATTTGGTTTTGATCACGGGTTTTAACATCACTTATGAGCCAGTGGAAAAGAGAAATCTCTATAATAACTATAATAGCCGAACCGATCACTAACCCCGACTAACCCACTTTGCCCAGATCGAAATTTCCCAAACTGCCTAAAGTTTTAAGAACAAAAGTAAAAAGAAACAACCCTTTCCGACATTTACTAACACACAAAGAACGGAACAGAAGACTCGGACAACCTTTTAACAAAGTTCGAATCGAAACATACCATTTATGTATTTTCCTCGATCCGCTTTCGAGTTGAAATGTTTCATACGGATACGTTAGAATTTGAATTGGCTTTAATCTTGTTACGCCAGTAGGTATATATAACATTAGTGGTATTGTTTGAAAGAGCTAGTATGTGATCTCCCATCTACAAGGTTTTTCAGAAAACATCTTGAAAAATTGGTACCCTATAAGTTTTGTTTATCGGAAACACTTCTGAGAGTGTGCAACTGGAGATTTGCATGATCCAATACCTTTGCCCTTTTCTCTATCGGAATGCCGTAGTTTGAAAAAGTGACATCGTTTCATGGTTGATGTTCAAAAGACACGAACGAAGAGATTTGAGTCAACTTTTGTGATAAGAACGGCTGTGGAATACGTTGCCTGTGTGAGTTTTCCCCGATGGTTACAATCTTTGTATCTTCAAATCGAGAGCGAATCAGTTTCTCCTAGGTAAACACGCACCATTGTAGACCGCATCGTAGCTTAACGTCAGGCAAGATGGCGACCAAGTATAAAAGTAAAAAAAATATGTTTGTCTGTAAAGTCGGTTTACTGACGATAGAACGTGACAACGTCTTAAGAAAATACTGATGGAATGGTAGCATTTTTCAAATGAAAATTTTAATTTCATTTGTTTAATAGATTTGTATGTAAAAAGTAATCAGTAGAATTTAGTTATTTTCAATCAAAACAATGCAAAAAAGCTTTTAGATGCCGGGGATCGAACCCGGGGCATTTCACATGCAAAGCGAACGCTCTACCACTGAGCTACATCCCCGCTTGAACTACTGGTCGAAATAATTAATACAACTGTAACAAACATGCGGCGAGGTAACGACCGACGGTAACGGTAGGTACATGACGTCATGTTTTGTGGGCGTGCAGCCGGCTTCATCGAATTATAAGACGTTATCACGTCAAAAACATAAAACAACAACAAAAACAGAGCGCTGCATCAAATGAAGAAAAAACTTACACATTATAAGTACTTTCATTAAAAATAAGAAATTATTACAGTGCATTTAAAGGTATAACGAAGCGACAAACTAATCATTTCATTTAATCATTAATCATTTGCACTTGAATATATACTGTACAAAAATGCAAAGGGAATAGACGAGATGGCAGTCGTGTTCAAACCTATATATGTCTAAAAAATGATTGTTTGTATGTATGTCCTTTATATAATTGTCATTTTATCACGTGATGACTTTAACAAAGTTGTTGTGCATGAGCCAAAGAAGGTTTCCGAGTTGGTACGACCAAATTTGGACAGGTGGCGTAGCATCGCGCGCAGAGTAAAGATAGTTATTAATAAAAAATAGAACAATGTTATTAGTTCATGTTCTTTGAGTTGGTATTCTATTCTCTAACTACAACTAAACAACAACTATTCGTCATATTCTGAATATTTTCTGAAAGTGTACATAGCCCCTGTAATATTTTTGAGTAAAGTCAAACCCGCAGATATCTTTTGAAATTTCTGAAGTCAAACAAACGCTAAGAGACAAAATTGAGGTTAACGTGTTTAAAAAAAACGGCATTAACATTTAGTTTTAAATTTCGTTCACCTCTCTTTAATTGCCATTCCTGTCATTATAAGGATCCGAAGAAATTTACACATTGATCGCTAAGAAGAAAATATTTCCACCCCTATAGTAAGATCTCATTAATTTATGTTATAATATTTTTCCTGTGTAAAAAAACATGGCAAAATAGTGACAAGGGAACTCATTGTTCGTGAAATCCCACAGGAAGCCGGAACACTCCGCACTTTATGATGTTTTTCGGAGGTATTGCGGATAATAAAATGATTTTTGTGATGGATCCCTTGTTGCAAAAATAAATTGGAGCCTTTGTACGTTTATTCTAATTAAAGCTATATTTTGGAAGCCACTTTTAATTGTTTTAATTAAAATCAATTTAATTAGAAGTACTGTACCGTAACTAATATATTTTGCGAATTTGTACAACTGCACTTATACATATCCTTCTATGTCCTACTTTGGTGATTTTTTGCTTTGATCGACAGTCATATTTGTACTATAACTGAAGTAACTATTTTCTGATCTGTGCTACAACGACCAACGACTATGCCAGATGATTGCGATAAGAACAGACTTCGACTAAATTGTTTTAGCTTTGAAACTTTGAAACGTGTATTCAGAATAGCGTCCAATATTAGTATTAACGTTTTTTTTTTTTCATTTAATAAAACCAGTTGCCATAAAACCTAGTCGATTCTAGATATAGTCTAGTCAATTTATCTAGAAAACTAAATGTTGCCACAAAAATTAAATATTGTACCCACAATTAATACAATTATTCATATCTATAAATAAGTAAAAGACTGTATAATTGGTTTTTTACTTTTTTACATCGTTTAAATGCTTTTTTTTCTTTAAATGGTTTTGCGCGTAATGGTGAATTTAATAGTTTTTGTCGTTATGTACGTTTTGTCTTTTCTCTTTTTAAAAGTCAATTGGTTGACTAATTGACAATAGGGTGAAGGGCGAAGCCGCAAATAAAAGCAAATCTTTTGAATAAATCTAATAGCATTTTTTTAGTACACGCAGCAATACTATCTCACACATCACATATTGTTATAATGGATAAGAAACCTAATCCCTGAAACATTCCTAGATCTCGATAGCGTACCTACTTCCAAGTAGGTTAGGTATCTAAGGCCAGAGATATCAAATGTCTTGGCGGTCACACGAGAATGGCTGCCTAGGATTACAGACCACAGTAACGAGTAAGATGAATGACAAATAATTTGATAGTGAAGGCTTGTTGATTAGATTGGTTTTCTTGCGGTCCAATTTAGCTACACTTGGCGTGAACATCTAATACAGATAATGACAATTAAGAAAATGGCAAGATTTAAATAAAAATAAAATGTAGAAAGAGTAATTGTGGAGGTTATATCAAGGATTAAAGAGGATTGAGCTTATCTCTATCTAATAACATGCATATCATTCATAACATACTTGAGGGCTCCCTTTTATACATCCTTACTCTTAAATATTATGTTGACGAAAGTTTGTGCGTTTGTAAGTGTGGATGTTTTTGAAGTGAAAACTTCTTTCGGCGCGCCTAGACAGATTTTTTGTGGGCTGTGGATTGAATTCATTCGTCACGCTCGGGTATGATAAGAAAGCTTCGGGTAAACTCAGGACTCGACACATCCCGACGAAGAGGTTGAGGCCATGTATGAGGACATCTCCAAAGCCATACATGTCTCGCCAACACATTTCACAGTTGTGATGGGAGACTTGAACGCGAAACTGGGGAAACGTAGCGGTGATGAGTTGAGAGTAGGGCAATTCGGATATGGGCAGCGGAACCCAAGAGGGCAACGTCTAGCTGATTTCTTGGAAAGGGAGAGCCTCTTTATGATGAACTCCTTTTTCAAGAAACAGCCACAACGAAAATGGACATGGATTAGCCCAGATGGTTCCACAAAAAATGAGATCGACTTCATTATGACGACTAAACGGCAAATATTCAGCGATGTCTCTGTGATCAGTAAGGTCAAAACCGGCAGCGATCACCGTATGGTAAGAGGCACGCTAAATCTAAACATTAAGTTCGAAAGGTCACGTCTAATGAAGTCCACGCTCCGACCAAGTTCTGCTCAAATTGAGAATCCCGATAACTTTCAACTCGAACTTCAAAACCGCTTCGAGTCCCTAAATGAGTGCGTAACGGCGGATGAAATTAATGACAGGCTAGTGGAAACTGTTCACGCGGTTGGCAGAAAATTCTACAAGAGCCGACGCCAAAATAGAACACAAAAACTCTCCGATCATACTCTGAATCTCATGGCGGTTAGGCGAGGTATGCGGTTGCAGTCTTCGGTAGACATGACGGTCTACAGACGGCTCAATAGACAGATTTCTACTTGTGTGCGACGCGACATACGCTGCTACAATACTATGAGTATTGAAGAAGCGATTAAGCGGAACAAAGGCTCGAAAGTGTTCGCAAGAAATCTGTCTCTTGGGCAAAGTCAATTGACCAAATTGAAAACCGATGATGGCAACGTCACCTCGTCGAAGCCCGAGATTTTAGAGGAGATCGAGAAGTTCTATGAACAGTTATACACCTCTGCGCAAGCACAACCTGTCGTTAATATGGCTAAAGACCCCAGAGCCAAGCTGACCCGACACTTTACCGAAGATATCCCGGAAGTCAGCCTGTACGAGATTAGGATGGCCCTCAAGCAACTTAAAAACAACAAGGCATCTGGCGACGACGGAATTACGACTGAGCTTCTGAGAGCGGGTGGAAAACCGGTACTTAAAGTCCTCCAGAAGCTGTTCGACTCCGTCATACTTGACGGTAATACGCCAGAAGCGTGGAGCAGAAGTGTGGTGGTGCTCTTCTTCAAAAAAGGTGACAACACCTTGTTGAAGAATTACAGACCCATCTCACTTCTGAGCCACGTTTATAAGTTGTTTTCGAGGGTAATCACGAATCGTCTCGCACGCAGGTTTGACGACTTCCAGCCACCCGAACAAGCCGGTTTCCGAAAAGGCTATAGTACCATAGACCACATCCATACGCTTCGGCAGATTATACAGAAAACCGAGGAGTATAATCGGCCACTATGTATAGCGTATGTGGACTATGAGAAAGCCTTCGATTCCATCGAGACCTGGGCAGTGCTTCAGTCTCTCCAGCGATGCCGCATGGACTATCGCTATATCGAAGTGTTGAAGTGTATTTACAGCAAAGCCACAATGTCTGTCCGATTACAGGACCAGTGCACAAAACATATCCAGCTACAGAAAGGCGTGAGGCAGGGAGATGTTATATCTCCGAAACTGTTCACTGCCGCGCTGGAAGATGTTTTCAAGTTACTGGACTGGAACGGACATGGCATCAATATCAACGGCGAATGTATCACTCACCTTCGGTTTGCCGACGACATAGTCATTGTGGCGGAGTCGCTGGAGGACCTCGGTGCTATGCTCAGAGACCTCAGTAGAGTATCCCAACAGGTAGGTTTGAGGATGAATATGGACAAGACGAAGGTCATGTCAAATGTTCATGTCTCACCTGTACCGGTTATTGTTGGGAATACCACACTCGAAGTTGTTGACGAATACGTCTACCTGGGTCAAAAGATCCAATTAGGTAGATCCAACTTCGACAAAGAGGTCCAGCGAAGGATCCAACTCGGATGGGCAGCGTTCGGGAAACTACGGCACATCTTGGAGTCCAAAATACCCCAATGCTTGAAGACGAAAGTCTTCAATCAGTGCGTGTTGCCAGTGATGACTTACGGAACTGAGACGTGGTCCTTAACTGTGGGCCTCATAACAAAGCTCAAAGTCACACAGCGAGCTATGGAGAGAGCGATGCTCGGAGTCTCTTTGCGCGACAGAATCCGGAATGAGGATATTCGCAAAAGAACGAAAGTAGCCGACATAGCTCGAAGAGTAGCTAAGCTGAAGTGGCAATGGGCAGGCCACATCGCTCGCAGAACTGACAACCGATGGGGAAGAAAGGTTCTCGAGTGGCGACCACGAACCGGAAGACGCAGTGTTGGACGGCCTCCCACTAGATGGACAGATGACCTCACAAAGGTCGCTGGAAACCGCTGGTTGCAGGTTGCGCAGGACCGTTCGTTGTGGAAATCTAGGGGGGAGGCCTATGTCCAACAGTGGACGTCTTGCGGCTGATGAATGAATGAATGAATGAAACTCAGGACATGGCTATTGGCCATCTAGAAATACGTCAGCCAATGGGAAATGCTGAAAGGGCGTGGGCAGGCCATCATGGCATAGCCATCTAGAAACACATCAGCCAAAGGGAAATGCTGACGTATTTCTAGATGGCCATGCCAAGATGGCGAGGCCACGCCCTCCGGTTACACCCGTGTAGTTTCCAAGGTAAGCTATCAAATTCTGAGTTATAAGTTTTCAGTTCTATCTGCAGTTCCTATGACTGCCAATTTTTTTTTTATATGTAGGTTGCTCTGTAACGGCAATAGAAATGGTTTTGAAAAAAAATATACGTAGTTAATACATTAGGTACCTGGACTACATTTTATTCCGTTAAAGTTAGTGATTTCCATGGAATAGGAAATTAAATGATAAATTTGACCGAATTGTATTCGACAAAAAAATATGTCGCAAAAACTGTAAAACTGTGTGGCATAGCTTGTGTTACTATAAATCCCTACCTATGGCTGTTACTCTTTGTTTCTCTTACGCTTGATACGCCCATCGCATGCATTCCGGACAACTTCGGAACCAGTCTCCTATTCAAAAGCTGGATGACGGACCGACGTAGTAATCAACCTGACTGTATTGTGCGGCCAGTTTGGCAGTAGGTAGTACGGCGTAGTCGGAGAGTACCATCAAAATCCCATAAAATATTTAACGCTTTTTGATGGTTCAGCGCTCGACGTTTCACCTGCAAATTTTCACGTCGTTCAACGTTTTTCTCTACTAAAATTGAATTTACACCGATATGTGTACATATGTCACCGTAAGTTTGTAAAAGCCGTCAGATAATAATCTGATGTCGTTAGATTTTAAACTAACTTAATCTAACACATCTGAGATTGTAATTTCGCGGGATATCGTAAAGTGTAAACTAATGGTATGGTGATAAACATTATATCTACTTACAATTTGTAAATTGGCAATCCAATTTGAAATAGCTATTGATGTATTAAATCTGCTATGGCCATTCCTGTCTCCCAATTTGAATTGTAGGTTCTCAACTTTAATACAAATACATATTTCAAAACCCTAACAGTGTGAAAATACTCGTTTTTTTGTTTTCTTGACTATTTTTTTAAATATAAAATTACAGGACGAGCATCACATGCACCTGATGTATGTTCGCCTAAAGGCCTAAACACTCCAAATTGGCTTTAGATGTTTTTGTCGATATTTTGAAAAAATATTCAATTAAACGCATTTGTCATAAAAGATAAGCGATGAGTTCTGCATTATACAAAGTTAATCTCAATGGTACTACAATACATAAACATAAAACTGTATTTAATATCAATCAGTGTTACTCTAGAATGAGTTTGGGGCAGTTTAATTTTATCGATGATTAAATTGACCCAGTTTCTTCCAAACAACGTAGGTACTCGCTTGCAACCTCCTAAAATAGTTTTTGTTTACTCAAAATTGAGTTTCAACTTTGAACTCTCTGACTGTAATCCAGGAAATTTTGAATACATTCCCCTTGAAGCTGTTTTAGAACTTTATTCAGAAAGCCAAAGTTTTGCTTAAATAAAATAACTCGAACTTTGAATAAATATTGAGAAACTCCGGTTTGTTTTCGGAATATTTAAATTCATTCTCTACGAAAGGAGGATTGGTTGAAATTACTGAAGTTGTGGTAATGATACAACGTATTTTGTTTTTGTTTCTATAAAACATTTTTGAATACTTTTTGCGCGATGTAGGTATTACTGAAAGCGTTTGAATTAAAATATAATCATTTCACATCGTAATCTACCGTTTAATAAAATTTAGGAATCCTTACAGAAGATATTAAAACCTAACCTCTCAAAACCTCTAAAACTGGTTTGGTTTAGTAATTACGTTCTATTAAAATCATCATCAGCAGCCAGTGTTCGTTCACTGCTGGATATAGGCCTCTCCTATAATACGCCACTCAGTCCGATCCTTGGTCTTACGTTTTCAACCGAATATAAATATGAATAATCTCAATTGACTGAGGATTAAATCAGGACCAAGAAATTATAAAAACAGTACAGGTACAAGTAGTAAATGTATTATTATTATTCTGCTCAGTAGCTATACGACCTCTCATGATTAATGCTGATTCGTTTCTTGGACATATTACTCAGTTCGATCCTCAGCTTTTAATTATAATTTATATTGGAGATTGTATTCGTGCTTCAATAACGATATGTATTCGATGATGAAAACTTCTTTTTAAGAGCTTCCTCTAACAATCTAAGTGCCAGAACCCAAAATACAATATATTTAAAACAAAACAGTAACATGCTCATACTTACGCTAACGGACTCTAAAGAACGAATTACAAGGATATACTGAAAATACTACAACAAACACCTAAAACGACGTTATGTTTTGACTATGTTAGTAAAGAAAAGCATGAAATAAATATATCCTTATTTTATTTTAGTTCCATTAGCACAGAATTAGAACGCCTCAAGCGATTTTATATTCCCAGGATGCGAAGGGCGAATACAAAATATTGTATGACAAGATTAAGCTGTCAAGTATCGAGACGACTTTGTAAATAGGCTAAAAATATTTGCATGAAAAAGCTCTTTAGCACGCCAACGAGAGTTAGTAAACAAAACGCCTTTAGATGGAGACTTTCTGGACGAAAGTTGTGAAGGATCTTTTTGTTGCTGTTTTATGACCAACTTTTAAACGGTGTCGTTAATGTTATTTTGATTTGCAAGTTAAAAACCTTGTGAGTTTTACGACTAAGTGAGCTTCTTTTTATTTTCAGATTTACGACACACCGGAAAGTACGCGCCCGAAGAAATGGTCGTCGAAATTGAAATTGAATACGTCAGGGAATCCGAAATCTTCAGAAAAGTCACCGGAGAGCCCTTACATGTACGGAACTATCAGTGGACCAGGAGGATCAGCTTTATCCAAATCGATGAAGTATGCTGAAACTTGGCTGTACGGATCCGTAAGGACTCCGACGCCCCCGGTGAGACCTAGCGTTTTCCAAGCATATCCAGAAGTACCAGGCCCTGTTCTCATAAGCACTCCACAAAAACCAACGCCACATAACTACGCAGTTATACTATGTTCCTGTCCTGAGTATCTTAACGGTACCAAGAAAACCAGCTCAACCAAAGTCAGTATATGTAAGAAATGCAAGGGATCTCGTTTGCCGTTAACTCTAACAGATAGCCCTCGGTTGCTTGTGGGAGGGACTGTTAGAGGGCCACAAGTTAACCGTGAAACTGGTTTGATGAGAGCAGGAACTGTCAGAGTTCATGGTTCTAAGTCAAGGCCTTCTATCCTTAAACCTAATGGAGACCAAGATCCATATGATTTAATGCGAAGAAGTAGACTTGCTCCACCCCATGAAGCACGCATTGGCAGCCAATTTTCTACTACAAGATCAAGAGCCAAAAGCATAAGTCCATGTCGAATAAAAACAAAAAAGCCTAGCCCAGAAGTGCCAATTAACAAGGGGAGGAGTAAGTCAGTGAGTCGAGTAAATGAAATATGGGTCGAAGAAGACTCTAATACAAGTGACTCAAAGAAATCCATATTGTCTTGTGACATAAATCCGTACGATTTAGTTAAATCAAGTGGAAATTCAAAATCATTAGTTGAATTTGAATTTGACGATGAATTTGGAGATGTGTTTCAAGAATCGATACAATCATGCAAACCAATCAGTAAATCTAAATCAGATTCTAATGTAAAAGCTATTGGAGGACAAAGAATTAGAGTATCTGATCAATCAAATGCTTGCAATGAAGATGGACTATCGACTTATGATACTGTTAACTATGATCTCAAAAATTATGACTTAAAAACTCGAGAACTATCTCCTTCTGTATCATTACCAAATATTAAAAGTGAAGTAAAAAAATCAGGATCATTGAGTAAAAGTTCAAGCAAGAAAATACTAAACGTAACCACGTCAAATCGTACAAAACAAAAAAGTGTTTCTCCGAAAAGACCACCTCGTAGAGTCAGAAATTTAAAAACAGATGATGATAGTGAAAGTGACAATCAAAGATTACCTGAAAAGAATAATAGAAAATATAACAATGATACATTGAGAAACTATAAATTTAAAAATCAAAACAATGATACAATAAAATCGATATTAAAGAAACCACGTAATTACGACACGGTAGAGTCTTTGGTCAAAACAGAAACATCTGATGATTCTTTTGATAATAAACGCGTCAACTCTTCATTGTTTTACTTGCCTAAACCTAAAGAAAAAGGCATTATTTCACATAATATCTTACAAAGAAAGCGCGTGCAATTTTTAGTTGAAAGCAATGAAGAAACAAAGGTTATTTATACCGCTGAATTTAACTTAGAACAAAATATCGTGAGAGAAATCAAATCACCAAATCCTGTAATTGACATAGAAGAAGAGGTCACTGCTGAAGGTGATGTGGTTAGTAATAGTTTGACTAATATTGAAGCCGAAGAGTTGAATGAGCTAATGGCACAAGAAATTCGCACAAATGAAATTGAGGCTGAAAACGCACCAATGAATCTAGAACAATCGTTTTTGCTGGAAAGCCAACCAACAATTGTCATTGAAGAAATTTCCGATGATGTTCCTGAAGAGAATATAGAAAAATCTCGTGAAACCCATATGACTGATCCTATAAAAGAAGGTAACAACATTTTGATTTTTTTAAGTGAAAACTTATTTTTGTGATTTAATCAATAATTTTGATATTACGAATTAATAAATCAATTTATGACGTGTTGTTGAAATATTAGTGCTATTTGATAGTAAAATTAGCTTTCACTTTTATATTCAGTCTTTATGATTGCCATTTTTTAAGTGGAAACTGTTTTAGCCATGTTGAATTGGTAGACACTTTTTGAATTGATAAAACCTTGTGAGTTTGCGTCATGGACATGCGTAATAGCAGTACCTCTATATCTGTAAAGTACCTCTATATATTATGTATACAGGTGGTAACGGAACATTATTGCTATTTCGATACTAACATTCTAAATAATTAGCTTTCACTTCTTGCCGATAGGTTATATCACTTTTGTTGTTATTATTTTATTGTTTTTAATACCTTTTTTATTTTCCAGATAATAATATTCCAAAAATACCAATATTACGAAGATCAGAATCTGAAAGAATTACTTCAATTTTATCGGTGGATCCTCCTAAATTTTTGGATACAATGGCACTGAGACCAAAAATTAGACACGGTCATACTAGCCAAGTATTTCTTACAACAGTTAATGAAGCCGAAGTTTTATTACCAAATCAATACGAAACCAATGAACTTACAAAAACACGGCAACAAAATCAAGCCGTTTTATACAACGAAAATATTGAGACGGGCAATCTAAGTGACAGTAGTGATATCACAAGGAATATTCTGGATAATCTTCGAAGAGGTTTGTCAGAGTCACCAGAACCACCTCCCAGACGAACAAAGGAGAGAAAACCTAAAAAGCATAATTATGTTAAAACAAGATTTGTTCGCACTAATTCATGTAGTTCTACTAGTGATGAGTGGTCTGATGCAAACGATTATGAACAAAAGACAGTTTTACGTGTTAAACAATTTGATTCTGATAATGAAGAAATAAATGAAAAGTCTGGCATGAAAAGGTCATCTGAAGATGAACCTAGGAAAACATCTATACAAATAAGCGGAAACGAGTGTTATTCAACCATGAACGTCAGTAATGATACACCTATATACTTATCATCTGTTGTTGTGAATGATGACTATGGAAATACATGCAACACATATCAAACTGGAACAACTGTTACTATAAGTGTTGGTTCGCCTAAAAAAGAAACAGCTAAATCTAAAAGTCAGATTTATATTGGAGCTATTTTATCAAACGAAGCAAACAAAACTACAGAAGCAAACACATATGAAGAATATTATGCACAAAATGACAAAAATAGTGCTGGTAATTCATTTAATAAAAACGATGCAAACGATATTTCTTCAATACTTAAAGATCCTGTTGAAGCAGTGAAACGAAATTTGGTGCCCCATGTTTGTGGTAAAAGTGACGTAATTTTACAAAGTAGACAGTTAAATAACATAAATATGAAAACACAGCCTGAAAACTTTGTAACAAAATTATTTGATGATCCTTTCTTTGGACATTTAGCAGAAGGTCTGGATTCAAGTTTAGTTAAAAAACTAATAGAAAACTCATTGATAAAACTCCAAGAAACAAAAAACCATGAAGGGACAGAGAGCAGTGAAGTAACAATTGAAAAATTAATTGAGAGCTCTTTGAAAAATATGAAAGAAGATGCATTAAAAGATAGCAAAATTAAGGACAACGTGAAAACAAATGTTGAAAATAGAGCTAAACATGAAGAACCAGTTAAAAACGAATCAAGTGCAAATCAAGATAATGATGAAAATAGCTGTTCTGCTCCCTATGAAAGTATGGAGTACGAGAGCGGTATTCAAGGAGTTTTTTCAGATCTCGAACCCATGTCCGACTGCTATAATGCCTCGGCAAGTGAGCTGTCTACGGAAGACGATACAAACTCAACGAGATCTAAATTCTATCAAATGTTAGTCGATGCTGCATTGTGTGATATCGAAGTCGCAAATGATGATCATCACTATGAATCGATACGTTTGAATCCCGATCCAATTTATGAAGAAATTGGAGACATGCCACCACCACTACCTACAAATCCACCACCAAACTCACTTATGATTTTAGATGACGAAAAACGCAGTGGAAGTCGGTCGATATTTGAAGGAGCATCAAAGTACGATATTTTATCTTACTTAGTAGATGCTAAAGAGAGAGGCATCGACGACGAGGAAACGTACGTTACAAATTATTCTAATGAGAACGATGCATCATCAGATGAATCCAAAAACAAAGAAACAAAAAGAGTAATTATTAACACTCACCACAGTAGTAACGCGAGTCAGCTTTCAAATGCGTCTGACTCTAGTGAAGACAATTCCCTCGTAATTCACCACGAAACTCTAGAAAAAGCAGTTGTATGTAAAAAAACATCCGCAGAAATTGAAAGAAATGATTCTGGAGTTGGTTCGGAGACAAGCAAATCTTCGAGGAGTCGACTACAAGGAAAGACTTCACCATGTACTATAAGTGATAAAAACACTCCAATACATTTGTGTGAAGACTGTGATACTACTGTTGAAACTCAATTAACAGAGCAAGGTACTTTTAAACTACCTATTTTCCTGCTGTGTTTACCATTCGTTAACTAAGGTGTACGAAAATATTAAAAAAATGTTTTGCAATTTCAGGGTCGACCTACGCACCATTGGTGTGTCGAAAATGTGCCAAAAAACGAGCAGAGCGTAAAGAAATCTTAACAGAAATTGTGGAAACGGAAGAAAAATATGGAAGAGATTTGCAGATCATTCTTGAAGAATTTTACAAACCTATGTTGGTAGCTGGTTTGTTAACCCAAGAGCAACTCAGTGCAATATTTTTAAACGTAGAAGAACTCATCGAAAACAACCAAGTTTTGTCTGAAAAACTAAGAGATGGTTTAGAAATTGCAGTTGATCAAGGAGATGAGGTAATTAATACAGAATTATCAGTAAAAGTATTTACTAAATTCAGTTATTTGTTTAGTTTTTTTTTTAAATAAAGAGTGACGAGACGAACAGGACATTTGCCTGATGGTAAGCAACGTGCCTGCCACATAACAGCACAGTAACCACAGCTATTGGAACACGAAGAGTCCAAATCATGACCTAGCACTGTACTGCGCTCGTCACCCAGAGATCTAAGATGTTATATGTATCTCTAAGCCATGTAATTTCACTGGAAAAAACATTACCCTTCAAACCGGAACACAGTAATGTTTGTACATTACTGCTTGGCAGTAGAATAACTGGCAAAGATGTGGTACTTCCCCAGGCGGACTCTGCTAAGAGTCCTACCACTACAAACATACTAATGATGAATATGAGACGCAAATACTTATTATACCGTTGTTACCTTATGTTACAGGACCTTCTAACGGTGAACGTAGGAAAGATTCTCCTAGAATGTTCTGGAATGCTGACTGCTTTCCAATCGTACTGTGTAAAGCAAGCAGGGGCTGCTCTGCTTCTAGCCGGCCTCGAGAAAGAGAAGGAGCTATTGAGGATATTCTTACGCGTCTCACAGATGGAAAATGCCGTGCTAAGGAGAATGAATTTAAACTCTTTTCTCATGGTAAGTAAAATTGGGTTGTACCAGATCTACATCAGCTTATGTTAAAAGATAGAAATGAACACAACGAAGACCGACACAAAGGAGGACATATCAAGGTTCATAAAAATGATAATGATTGTTATTATTGTTTACGTAGATGCATGCCGTGGTGGCCTCGTGACTACAACGTGCGATTCACAACGATCATATGTTTGAATTCCGCTTATACTAATGAGTATTTATCTAGATGTAGACATTTGTTATCACAACTTGCTCTAACGGTAAAGGAAAACATCGTGAGAAAACTGGCATGGTCCTAGATTTTTTCCAGGCGTTATCCGCCAACCCGTACTGGGCCAGCGTGGTGGATCATGGCATAGTATATAGAAAAAAACTACTACGATGACGACGCCATTGAACTTTTGGGTATGCCGAAAACGCAGTGACGAGTGTAGGGTGAGACGCGTGAGACAAATAAAATGTTTTTTAATATCATTTTTTTATCATCAACATCGTTACATAAGATCAGCAATATTATTAAAAAAATATTTTTCATTTCAAACGAAAATTCTGCATAAAATCAAAACATGTACCTAATCTGAACCTCTCCCAATCTGCTAACGTGGCCGCGTTCGCAGTTTGAGAGTGCGCTTCCCATGTCTCACCCCTCACGCCCTACGGGATTGCCCCGTCTGGATCCTTTTGTTAATCGACTGTCACTGTATGTGACTATGATCTCGACTCTCTTCTTCCGAGTGAAATTCCCGAGTCTCAAAAGTTGAACCATTACTGGTTGCTTACCTTAACTTTTCTTAACTCCAGGTGCCAGTACAACGCGTGACAAAATATCCCCTTCTTCTCTCGCGACTGTACCGTTCGACCGCCGCGTGCGCAACCGAGCGGGATGACGTGAAGGGCGCTCAGCGTTGCGTCGAGTCAAGGCTCGAGGAGATCAATGCTGCCGCCGCGGCCGCCGCCGCCGCCGCTCGGGACGTCCCTCTGTGGCGGAGATTGGCCGCCGCTAGGAGAACCGCTCACGACCTCCATGTCGCTGACATCAGGCTGAGGAAGATGGCCGTCGATGTGCTGGACTGGAATCATGATGACGCCAGGTATTAATTATACTATCATAGTCTGTGCCTAATGCTCTGTCTACTATTACTATAAATCCTATAGGTTAATGTTTTCAGAGAAATTACATGGCATAGAAATAAAGTATATTATATTATCTCTGAATAACGAGAGCCGTGCAGTGCTGGGTAATGATTACATAACTATGTGACACTGTGCTGTTATGAGAAGTCATGTTGCTTACCATCAGGCACACGCCCTGCGCGTCTCGCTACTCTTTACTATAATAACATTAATAATCCGAAGGCTTGAATATTGAGATGTTTGTACCTAAATTTCGCCAGAACGATTGAATGGATCGGGTTGAAATTTAAAACGCTGTTAGGATAAAATAATAGCATATAGGCTACTTTTATCCCGGTAAAATAACGAGAACGGAAACTACGCGGGTAACACCGCGGAGCGCTGCCTAGTCTATTATAGTTGAAACTAGTTGTGCTTTACAATGAATCCCACGGCTTAACAATCTCTAACGCAGCTTTACAATGTTAATGGTTGCTTGGAATAAATCGCTATAATTATTATTTTATAGTATAGCAACGGGACGAGCAGGACATGTGCTTAGTGGTAAGCAACAGCACAATCTGATTTGTGATTATGAAGAATTCAAATCATTAACTAGTACTGTACTGCGCTCGGTAACTTAATGTATTACTATGTAATTAATTTAATTCAAATACTTTCGAGAGTCGTTATAACAGCGCAATACCACGCGACACTTGGAATATGAAGAGTCCAAATCATTAGCTTGTTACTGCACTGTGCTCGTTACCCAGAGTTACACTCGTAAGATGATTTATCTCTGTGCCCTGTATTTTTATGGAAATATTGCTCTTCTGACTATAGACTGCTCTGTGTTATCAGCAAAGTTCTGACCATTGACAATACAAAATTTCGTCTCGCTTGATTCCACAACATTTATGGCACTACTATACCTATAAGAAAGTAACAAAAAGATTTTGGTGTGAGTTGAATCTACAAACTCGTCATTATTTGTGTAATTAGTTTACACTAGTCTAATAATTATGTAGTGTAATACAACATTATTGTAGGGCTAAGAACAATATTTTTAAAAATCCGATATACTTAGAAAAATACATCTTTTGAGGACCTGTGCCAGGTGTGGGTTGCCATCCGCCAACCCACACTTGGGAAGTGTGGTACTACATAATAGCCTCGACTCTCTCCTGAGACAAGACCTCGTGTTCCAGCAGTGAGAGCATAAAGTGGGCTTCACGCTTTACGCTAGTAATACTATTTACAATATCCTGCTAAGTAAACTTAAGGGTTCTATCACTTAAGTAGCAATAAACTCACATGGTATTTAGAAAAAAGATGGTTTGTTTAGTGTAGTAAGAAAACAAGTTTATAGGGAATTTTATGAAGTTTAGTTTGTAGATATTAAAATAATTTAACTACCGGTCATTTTGATTTTTTTTTGTATTTATAACAAGTTTAGTGAGCAAGTGATTGAACGCACTACAACAAAATCAAACTTAAGATGGAGAGGAGAAATCACAAAAGAAGAATATTGAACTTTATTCTGCCAGCAAAATTTTTGATATGAATATTTTCAATGATTTTAATTAAAGTTTCAGATGTCATTTGAACAATTTCTTACCACTTTCACCATAAAATGTATAATTCTCACTTTACTGCACAGAGCGAAGGCAATGGCAATTCCATCTCTATGGTTCTTTACGGCTCTAACATCCACACAAATAGAAGTAGGTAATTAAACCTCTAAAAGGATATTGCTTCGAGAATTCTTCCAAGCTTTAACTGTTATCTATTACGTTTTAAAAATATGTTATGGAGACGATAAAAACATAGGAAACGGGCGTAAGCGCTTGCAGAATTAAAACGACACACTTTACGAGTTCTAAACGTTGGGTAAACTGGATTACTAAAAGGGTTTTATAAGCCACGCAACCCCACTTTTTATGTGGACTAAAATGTTGACTTAGAAGGGTGAAATTTGCACGAATTTGCGCAATCAAATTCGAGCTATTTACGACTACCTATAAACATACTACGCACATTACGTTTTGATCACGACTCAAATGTGTGCGTATTTTTTTACTGCAATTTTATAGTTTTCAATTTAATATAATTTAGATTTTGGGATGAGCGCAAAATTGGATAGCGTATTAAGACGAATGCTTGGGTAATAAGCAAGAGTCCTGTGCGAGTAATAAAGTTTAGCACAAAATTAATATTTTAGTGCGAGTAGCTCGAAATTTATCACAGTAGGTAACTACGGCAGAGCAGAACACGAAATATATGGCATGGATGCAATAATGTTCTCCACCGAATTCACACTGAAATTAAATTTGGCAGTAGCTCGGATGAATAAATTTTGCAGTGCAATAAAAATTTCGCAATGAGATTCTTTTATTTCGAAGAAAATACGTCTATTCGATTATTCTACGGTACATTTGGCGGCATTCATTCTAATTTAATTGTTAAAATCATTATCGTTACCTCGAGTTTGAAAAGGGCTCACATAATTGCATTGGCCGTGGACAAACAGAGAGAATTAAGCGGTGGCCCGTGTACAATAATCGACGAAAAGTACCCTTGAAATTGAGTTTTCGGAATTTGAACGACTTTTCTTTTAAGATTATGTTAAGTAATTATGTAATTCAACTAAATTAAGAATGTTTTCGAATGTAGCTGACAATAAACACTTCTACATTTTAACAGTTTTTAAACCAATTTACATTGTACTTTTGCGGTGTAGCGTGTGTATCGGTAGATACGTATTTTATTTTGAAATATTTTTTCTCGACGTGAGTATGTTTAAGATATCATACCCCGTTATTTTTTTTTTTGTGGGAGTGGGCTATTTTTAGAATATTATTGATCTGTAGATAATTCAGATGCGCTTAGTACTTATAAGTAACTAATTATTTAGGTATGTAGTATAGTATAGGTATTTTTTACTGTTATTTAGTTTTTCTAATAAAATGTATGTACCTTTCTGAAATTGTATTTTTCTTTTAAGGTTCGCAATGGAAGGAAAGCTGCTGTTCACGCAACCTAACGACAACAACTGGCGGAAAGGGCGCACTATCAAGTTGACGCCCATCAACGCTCTTTTGGTAACCAATGGAAAGGTAATTACAATTTAACATTATTTCCATCACTGATTCTGTGCGATTTTGCTCTGATTTTGCTCGAAATCCATTATTATTAAGGTTTATTTTTATTACACTAGATTACAGTTTTATAGACCGGCTGGTAGTACTCGAGGTTATTGCATTAATGCTGATAGAAGTGAAAACTTATAACTCAGAATTTATTAGCTCACTTTGTAAACTAATCGGGTGAAACCAGAGGACGCTGCTAGTTTGGAATACATCTTCAAAGCATTGTCGTTCAAGTCTTCTAAGCAAGGTCATCTAGAAATAATGCTAACGCATTTCTAGATGGCCATCGTCCCGAGTTCATCCAAAGATTTCTTTCGTTTATGAGCGTGACGCTTGAGTTCAATTCACAGCCCACGAAAAATAGATGTGTGGTGTACCAAAAGAAGTTTTCATTTCAAAAACTTTAGTTTTATACAACAGTACAGTTGCTTTAAAACTTCCGACAATTCGACATTCGTTTCTCTTAAATTATGATGAAGCCTTCATGCATATAAACACTCATGTATACATTACTTATTTTATGGCTGCCACAGTTTGCAATAAACTTAGTAATTAACAATGCTGAGGTCGTAATAAGCGTCACGCGTACGAGTACCGCCTTTTGGAGTCGTAAAGTTTTATGCCCAGATTAGGCGGTTTGCGCGAAATATGGAGAGGTTTGCGCGAAATATGGGGACGATGCAGTTGTGGTATAAATGGTCTTCACAGTTGTGATACGTATAAATGCTACCGCAAAAATTACTACCCCTACTGCTGGGACCAAATTCGTTCATATAAATAACTAATTTTGCCTCGATTTGTAACCCATGGTTTTTCTAAACTTTAAGATGAGATTTTACTCTGTAAGGGTACATTTTTATTAAAGACTAGCTGAACGGGCGCGCGTTGCTACGCCATCTATCGAAAATCGATCGTACCAATTCAAATTTTGAACAAATTCGGTTACTTTAGGTTCTAATGACGCAACCTTTGAAATATGATGACATATGTATATGCTGTGACGCAACAAAAGCTCTCAAAAAGCAATATTTTCCCCGTTTTTGTTACATTTTTCATTACTGCTCGGCTCCTGTTGATAGTAGCGTAATGTTAAATAGCCTATAGCCTTCCTCGATAAATGGACTATCCTACAAAAAAAGGATCGTTAAATTCGGATCAGTAGTTCCAGAGATCCTTGGGTTCAAACAAACAAACTCTTCAGCTTTATAATATTAGTATAGATTGATTTGTAGTATTTAATATTATCCACATACTAAAAAAATAAGTTTCAATGTTCTAGCATCAAAACTGACAAAACTTCCGTACAAACTTTTATTGCTTCTTTCAATCCTTATAACTATTTGTCGCATTAAAAAGTAGGTAGCTTATGTTCTTACTCAGACCAAGTACCGTCTCTGTACTAAGTGTCATTTGAAACGATTTAGTAGATTAGACATGAAAGGATAACAGACTGAGCTGCTTTTGCATTTTGTAATATTAATAGGGATTGAGATTCTTACATTTTTTAACGTCCCATTGTTTTTATATGTTGATCGCTACGGGTAATTTTACTTGGTTACTAACCTATAGAAGTTTTAACATTTTATTGAAAAAAAATAACGTAGCCGTAATAAAATGAAGATTAATTACCATTAATTTTTATTTGAAGCGTCTTTGTAGCAACTTCATATCACTTACATAAACCTGATGTTTCCTGTCGGCCGTTGCAGATCTCCCAACACGACCATGGCTTCTAAATTTACTAACCCATATATGTATCACTTACCCACAGCCAACAACGACCCACAAAACGACCGAGATCCGCGAAGTGCGCGAGGCTCGCGACAAGGAAGCCAGGGAGAAGGAGGGGGAGCTCTTCGCCCGGAGCGGAGTCCGGGAGGCGGCCCTACTCCTCGTGAGGGAGAAGGCTGGCCGGTACACGCTGCAGCGAGAACCACTGTTCCTGGACCGCTGCGTCGTCGCCGCCGATCACGAGCCTGAACACTTCTTCGAGGTCCACGAGATCACGACCAAGGATTCTTATATTTTTAAGGTAAGAACTACAACTACGATACATACCTAACTACTTACACTAAGCCCATCTGAATGATGAATGATCCATAGACCAATGAAGGTCTACAGATAATCAAAATGTTCAAGGTCCAGATGAGTGATTATGATCCTAATAATATTATATCAATGTGAAAGTTTGGATGTTTGTTGCTTAATCACGTTGGAACGACTGAACAAATAGGGTTAAAATTTGGAACACATTATTGTCTCGAATAACACAGAGGTTACGTTAAATCGCGACAAAAGTGAAAAGAAAAGTGAAACTATACGGATGAAACCCCGGGGCACGGGGCAAATGACGAAGATCACGGAACCCGGTGTCTGTGCAGTCGCTAATTTAAATAAAAAAATAAAAAAACCCAGGGGCACCACTAGAAAAAAAAACAGATTTGACGTGGAGACAGATAGTAATGTTTGCAATGTAACGTTAAGTTTGATGAAGAATAATTAATTTAACAAAAATAATTTTATTTCCCAAAGGTTTAAAATCATGATTAAGTCATTGAATTAAATATGTAACGTTTATTTATAAAAGTATTATATCCGATCTCTGGTCTCATATAGTGTCATATTGAATTGTGTGAAGCATATTGTGCCAGAATCCTTGGTGGCCTAGTCGGCTATAGAACATACGAAACATAATCGTGAGTTCTTTAATCAGATTAAACCAACTAACTCCTACTCTTGAGTATTTTTCAAGTGCAAGATTTACAAGAGTGTCATTATCACTTGCTAAAAATAAAACATCGTATGGATATGGTATGTTCCAAGAATCTTACGAAGTCGTGCGTCATCCGCCAACTCACATTGTACCAGCGTTGTTGATAATGGCTTTCAGTCTCTTTACGAGAGAAGGCTCCGAGTCGTAGTAGTGGGAAAATTTTAATGGCCGCTTTTGAAGAAAGTCTATTTTTTTTTAAATAAAGAGTAACGAGACGAGCAGGACATGTGCCTGATGGTAAGCAACATACCTGCCACATAACAGCACAGTGACACGCAGCTATTGGAACATGAAGCGCCCAAATCATTACTTAGCACCGCACTGCGTTCGTCGCCCAGAGATCTAAGTTGTTATATCTCTAAGCCCTGTAATTTCTCTGGAAACATTGTCCTTCAAACCGGAACACACTAATGTTTGCACATTACTGCTTAGCGGTAGAATAACTGGCAAAGGTGTGGCACTACCTCAGGCGGACTCTGCTAAGAGTCTTAGAACTACAAAAGTCTATATAAGTCTGTTAATATTATTTTTTGGGTTTTTTTTCAGGCGGAAGAGAATTCCCGCACACGTACGTGGTATCGCCAACTGCAGTATCACGCCCAAGGCGCAGGCGCGTGGCGCAAACGACGAAACGCACTCGCCAATATTATGATTAACCCGATGCTTACTAGAAACTAGCCGATAAATATCTTGTTGGATCTAATATCTTGATACTAGCCGATAAATACCTTGTTCAGTCTAATACAACTTAGTGCCGATACGAGTATATTATAATGAAGCTGATAATAACCATCTAATACGTGTTAGTTAATATCTTGATCGATCTGGTATGAACTGTGATGTTGAAGCTAATTGCGAGTAACTAACGTCTCTGGCTGTCGAGTGCAGTGGAGTACTAGATTGATTAATCTCGTTGAATTAGCTGTGTGGTGCTCTCATAGATTTCGATTTTTTGCTACTCATCTTTGGGTGCTCTGTTGTCGTGGAAAACCATGTTGCTTAAGTTCAAGCACATGTTGCGTTCGTACCTTCAGTTTTCAGAACTTGTTGGAATGAGATTGTTTTGTTTCGTTTACATTTACACATTTTTATAAATTTCCATCTCTCCTCAATTTAGTAGCACATAACTTGAATCCTGCTTTATATCATACGAGTTCTTCACGATTCAAGGCTAAGTTGTTTCATTTTATATGTAGACAATTCTCATAGATCCATTTGCTTATGGATCATTTTTTAGACATAGCCGAATCTTCTCATACTCAGATTTCTTTAAAAATTTTAAAACAATGCTCCACAATACATGTTGGCACTAGATATAATTATTTGCTTGATTATAATAAAACTTACCGAACAATTTTATGTTGAACAATGCTTTTTAGAATCTAGACAAACGCCATTCCTGTAGATTAGCAGTTCATTTATTTAATAAAGTCAAATGATGGTAATGACATGTATGATGTACACAGATGGGTTATTAAAATGTTCATCATCATCATCCACAGCCTTCTTCATCTATTATAAATTATATCTTCTTTAGCTATAATAGGCCCCTATTTTGTTACGCCTTGGTCTTGTGCCAATCGAGTCTAGGTTGACCCGCGAAAAGGACGATATCGTCAACCCATTTTGCAACTGGACGTCCTGACACTCCGCTTACCTTGCCTCGGCCATCACAGACTTGGTCACTATTATTATTATTATCTTATTGTTTTCTGTTATTTAGTGCTGGTCACCCGTAGCAAATCGTTTTAGACAAGAAAACATGTCAGCGATTAAAACTAATACAATGAAAAAAGAAACTACTACATGTTAAAGAAAAAACACTCAAGTCCACTATCCTCTTTGAATGACCCATCTGTTCACTTGCAAATGTCCTGAAGGGTTAATATATGTTGTGAAGAAAAACTACCATGGAATGAAAGTCCTATTGAAATGCACGTTTTAAAAATAAGTTGTCTTTTTCACTATAATAACTTAGTTGTTTTTAAAACGTGCCTTTCAATTAAATTAATTATTTGCATAAAAGTTAAGTATGGCGTACCGTTTCATAGATTTGAAAAAAAAAAAACATACTACACATTTTTGCATGTTTACTTAATTATTTTGCATGTTATGGAAAAATACTATTTGCTATTTGTCTATACAAATCCAGGTTAATTTAACAATTTGCATTTTTTTCTTAGATTTTAAGCATTGTGTCACCGAAACGAAGTAATTAAATAAGTAAATTCCTAAAACACTTACATTTCTTAAATTACTTAAACTTAATTATATTTTGCCACTAGTTTTATTTAGCTTTACACCAAAACGTAGTTGTTTTAACATTATGTGCCCTATTAATAAATTAAAAATACGCAGTTATTAACAAAATACTAGTTTAAAAATATTTTAATTGTAAATAAATAACTTTAATAGCTGTGATATCATATCCCCTCTTCAATAAAACACAAAAAAACCTTGCTTTCTAACAATCAATTGCAAAATAACAGGTACCCTGATTTTTTCTTAAAGTTTTTTTTTTAATTCTGATTAGTCCTAAGATTTTTTTGTTCAATATCTTTCGATTAATTATAAGAAGGTATATAAATATAATATTGTATTTATTGTATGTAAGTAGAAATTAGTTTGGATTCTATAGTATTAAATGTTTTCATTTTTGGGAAATATTACGTATTTGTTATTGTAATTTTAGAAATGAATGGAAATAAATTAAATTAATCAATTTTTCTGTTTTATTTGTCTTTTGTACCGTTATCCGTATTCCGGTTTATATGACTCAAAATCCTGTCAATTTCTTCTATCAAGTCAAATCGGCGTAAAAAAAATAACGTGAGTAACATCCAACGTTTATCGTTTACCTATTTTTGTTTTAAAAAAAGTTTGCACAATTAGATGCAATTTTAATATTTAATATATAATACTATAATCAATTGGTATAATAAATATACTGATCCCAATTAAAGTAGAAAATAGAATACCTAAGTTTAGAATAAATTAGAATCTTGAAGGCTCCTTTCAAAAGCGCACGCATTTCTTGACCGCATTAACATCTGATGTGTGAGTTGGCACAAATCTTACGCACTGTACATATCCCATTCACGTAGTTATTATACTTTCTTCAGCCTTCCTCTACCGCATATTTGACAAAGCAACACTTGTATTTAAAAAACTACGCCATAAATTGTTGGACGATTTTGGTTTTAAATTTAAAGAGCCTCACAAAAAGGAAATACAAAAGAGTACAGCGTCATAAAAACGTGGAGTATGAACGCAATCCTTCAAGAAGCGCGAGATGTCATAATTATATCGTTATTTGCTCCGTCTACTAGCAATGTAGGGGAAATGAGCCAGTCCTGTATTACATTTTAGGAGAGCATTCCACTGTAAGCTACGTTTTAGTCGACGGAATCTTAAACCTCCATATTCTGTAGCTGGATTTAAGCAACATTTTAGCTCATGTCAGGATGATTTAAGTTTTGAGCATCATTATTTTTTATAGCCACTAAAACTGCGAACATTAGAAACACGATAAATATTTTTATGAATAAACAAATACATGAATGAATAAATTGAAACTTTAATAACACAAAAAAAATTAACTCTAGCCACGATGAGCTGGGCCATTTTCGTACAGAGATGTGACTGACAACTGCAAACAAGACTAGTATTAACTTCAAGCCAGAATCTGGTGTAACGGAAATGAACAAGCAAGACCAACTGCAAGCGACTGAAGCAGCACGCCTATAATAAAGTTACAAAGGCGTATTTTTTTCATTTCACTTCCTCCTTTACTTAGGCCAGAAGGTTCGCTAACGCACTCTTCCGGGTAGAAAGCCTATCTTTTTCATTTTAATTTTCAAAATTTAAGACTTAATTTATGAATTAATGTTCAAATAGTTCAATTTAGATTAGTTTGAGTTATCACTTCTGGCTGGACTCCTGAATACACACGTTTTTTTTAAAGTCAAAGTTCTTTATTCATAAATGTAAATTTCACACGTCAATTAAAAAAAAAAAAACAAATAAAGAGCATAAAAAGAGTCCACATTTTTAAAGTTTAAATTTAACATTTTTTATTGTACGATAATAAGTATCGTACAAATGAGTGTCAACCATTAAAATATAATATGTATTTGTTACAATTGTATTGAACAATGTCAATATTTTACACTTTAATTAAGTATGAGAGTTTTCCACTTGACTGTTATCTCGCCGTCGCGGGATTTTAAGTGACGATGGGGTCTACGATGCAATAAACTTACCTAGAAGCAACTGAAGTAACTTTACTCGAGGCATGAATACACCAAGATTGTCATCACCGGAAAAAGTCAAACCTTCTCGTCTGAGTCTTTGGGACGTCAGCTATAAAACAGACTTCTACTTAAATTAAAACTTCTATAGATTGGTATTTTTAACTAAGTTAAGCAGCCCTTAACATTGGAGCAACGGCTCAACTTTGGTATACCAAGCGCAAGTGCTGTCCTCCATGGATTACTGTAGCCATCTATGGGACGATTTAGACAAAGATTTTTAGGCACTCTGATCTCCGTAGAGAAGCACACCGTTAAAATAATCAATGACAAGGCTTTGAGGATTGTTTTTGACAAACGCTCGTTAGAGAGAAACTGTAGAACTTAGAGTACAGAGGTAGAGTTGCCTGATTATCGGTTTTTTACCAACTACATTTTTGAGAGTGTGCTAAAGAATCGTTTGACCTGATCTCACCTTCTCTTCTCCGATACGAAACATCAGTAATCGGAAAATTACTCCAATTTGCAGTTGAGTTTCCTCGCTTTCAAACTAAATGTATTAAAAACTTGTCTATTTTTCGTACATTGGAATAAACATCTCAGTAGCTTGGAATAAACTACCTGCGGTAATGTTGTTGAGAGCCATGTGGACCTGGTGTACAACTTGAGGCATAAACACGAACAGCGCATTTTTTTTAAATTCAGCTGTAATGTATGTAACATATCGAATTTTGCGTAGCTTCCTGTAGTGGAAGATAATAACCAGTATGAAGACTCATTTCATATCCGACCTATATTGTGTTTACTTTCCCCTCGCACAGCATTCGTAATAAAAGAAACGCTTCTTGCGGTGTTGTGGATGGGAGTAGAATTATTTGAGAATCTACCAAAATATTTGTGAGATAAATGGTACTGGATATAACCATTTACGATATAAGTGATATTACTTGGTTATTTTGAAGGAGTGCAATCTTTTCGTATAAATAAACCACACGGCATCTAATTTATCATTAACTTGTTATGAATGGAACAGACGTCTCTTTGCCATTTCACGTCTGTTTTCTAAACATTGATATCCCACGCTTGACTGCGATCTCGCATAACGTGAAATGCATAGGACCTCATCTGGTCCTTTCGTCCGTTTAAATGTTCTAAGCCTAGTCTAATTAGAGTATTAGAATATTTAAACACCAAACAATGTTCGATCGGACGAAACAAAGTAGAACCGGTGTAGGAAAATCGCGAGTTTATTTCGAAATTACGTTTTTCGTAGAAAGAGACTAGATGTCCAGGGCTCTTCTTCCAGTGCAGATCCACACAACGAGCCG
Organism: Ectropis crepuscularia; assembly: GCA_963693475.1. NCBI lineage: Eukaryota > Metazoa > Arthropoda > Insecta > Lepidoptera > Geometridae > Ectropis > Ectropis crepuscularia. The sequence goes on along the minus strand of OY856354.1, from coordinate 20,568,815 downwards.
CAAATCGAGCGAGTCGTATATTAAAAGGCTTTTTTTTTTAAAGTGTCTGATTCGAAAACTTTCTTTTAATAGACCATTCGTTGGTGGATTCCTTTTTACTTCAAAATAAATATAAGCTGGCCACATCTTTCAGCAACATGTAACGTGAATGTAATTCAATTCTTTGTTCCTGTTACCTCGCCAAGAAAATAAAACCAAGTATTAACTTCTAAACTATACAGTTTGCCTTCTTTTATACGGCACGTGGAAACATAAATCTTGATTCTAAAAACTTTCTAATATTCATAGTAAAAGTTCTCACCCATCCGTGTCTTTAAAATAACTTTAAAGTTTCCCCGCTAGCTTCAACAGTGGCTTATTTAATAATTGTAATGGAAAACTTATTCTGCAAAATTTACTACAATATTTGTATTCGCGAAACTAGAATTTAACGAAATATCACCTTTCATACAATATAACAAGAATCGTGTGTTCTGAAGTTGAGTGTTAGCGAAAGTTTGCAGATATTACGTAAGATACAAGTTACGCCCAGAACTTTATTAGTTAGAAGTGTTCCGATGGTAAGTTCTAACTCAACATCCCACCCATCTATTTGGTTCGGTTAATTTTGATAGAAACTAGTTAGTACTTGGCTTTTCTCGGTGTCTATGAACATTTCTGATAATTTATTCAGAGTATTTGAAGCGATCATCTTTTGGAGTTTATGACCGCTAGCTCATTTCGTATGAGAGTTAGGTTTGCCAAAAGTATTACGTCTATAAGCATTAGCATCCAACTTTATGTTCTCACTTGGGATAATCTCTCACAAGAAATTGTAAAGATGAACAGATGAACAGATTAACGAATGGCTTGAAATGTGTTTATCTTTTTCGGAACACGCTGTTTTACACTGCGTGTTTTTTCACTGATAAAATCAGTGGTAAAGACAAACTTAAACACTTATGGGTGCACAAGTCTGTCTTCGAACGTACAACTTCAGGGGTGTGAATTTCATGTTGATGCCAGGTCTCCACATTTTTTTACTACCTACAACTCAACTGACGAAAAGCGATAAAGTGGAAAGAAAATATTCTAACTACACATAATGGAATAACGAACCGTCGTCATTTTTGAGAAAAAAAGAATGGTATTGGAAAAACACATGCTCATCTCAAAATGCTTACGTATTTCTAGATGGCGAATGGGAAATGCTGACGTATTTCTTGATGGCCAATGGCTATGCTCCCGAGTTTACCCGAAGATTTCTTATCATTCCCAAACGTGACGCTAGAATTGAATTCACAGGCCACGAAAAATCAGTCTGTGGTGCGCCGAAAGAAGTTTTCACTTCTAAAATACCAGTTCTAATATTCAGCAGGAGGATCATCGTATGAAACCCCTATATGTTAATAAGTTACAAATTATGTAAGTCCATTCCGATTACCCATTCCTTCATCAAAGCGGCAAACCTTGTTTTAGCTAACTAGGTTGTTTTCAATCGATTGCTCTCGTCAGATTGCAAATCTGAGAGTTATCGAGTAATCTGTCTAGGAAACTCAACGCAAACTGACGCTGTTTCTTGCTTGTTGCGAACTTGCTAGAACTGTTCTGACAGAATTAAAGTTCAGTTCTAAACCCATTTCTGAATGAATGGAATGTCAGTATAACTATACACCTATAACTTGTAGGTGCCTATTATTTCTTTAACATGCTGTTGTCTTTGAGTATAATTTATCTTGTCCTCATTACTCACTTTATCGGCGAAGAAAAACATGGTTAAGATATACATGTTCGAAGAATCTTTTGAGGCCCTGCGCCATCCGCCAACCCGTACTGAGCCAGCGTGGTGAACTGTGGCCTTAAATTTCAGCTTGTGACAGAAAGACCCGAGTCCCAGCAGTGAGAACATAATAGTGGGTTGTTTAAAGGTATGGTAAAATCAGCAATTAATGTAAAAACATGATACCACGCTAAACTACCAGGCCAAAATATTTCATTTTCCGCTACATAGGGACCACTGCAGGAATCACGCCCTCTCTGTAAGTAGAAGACTCAAGATGGCAACATAACCTTCGCCTCAGAATCGCAGGGTCCTAGCAGGGCAGGCAATAGGGTCCTAGCCATTAGCCAGAACATGATAAACTAGTAGGAAGACTCAGGAAGAGCTGAATTATGTAGGTGTTTGTTTCTTGCAGCTGCTTTTGCGCTTTCACTTGCTGCTTACTGAGTAGCGAGAAGTGACGCGATGCAAAAGTACTGACGCACGTGGCATCACAAATGAGACAGCCACGTACTAGAAAACTACTATCTTATAAAATAACAAAAATAATAAAACCTCTCCTCGTCAACTAATGAAACACAATAAATGTAGCACATTTCTAACAACTGAAAACAACTTCTGTAAGTACAGGTATGTAATGAATCCTAAACAGTTATTATACAGGCAAAATCAATGTTATGCTTGGAAAGCCTAAGGGAGTTTAGTGTAGGTACAACATTACACTGAAGTAGTTTGTTTACCTTTGCTCCTTAGGTTTCGCTAATGAAATATCTAGACAATATGTACGCTTAGTTACAAGTAACTATATCTCTAATAATATTTTTTATAATCTAATAATTATTATCTAATACGGTCTCTCTTGCTCGAAAAGCGCGGGTCGTATTGGCCGCCACGCCAGCCTGAACGACATCATACGCCGGCCTTTTTCCACCGCCAATGTCCCAGCAATACTCGAACCGAGTGGGCTTGCGCGTGACGATGGCAAAAGATCTGACGGCATGACTGTTGTGCCTTGGAAGTTGGGTCAGCCCCTAGTGTGGGACGCAACTTGCGTTGATACTCTGGCACCATCACATCTTCCAGAGACACATTGTAGGGCTGGTGCAGCGGCTAATTCAGCTGAGCGACTCAAACGGCGCAAATATGCAACCCTCGGAAGAGGTTACATATTTGAGCCCTTTGGGGTTGAGACATTGGGTCCGTGGGGGCCGGGAGCTCACCTCATTTTCAAAAGCCTTTCCGAGCGCTTGGTCGACGCAACGCGTGACCAAAATGCTGGCGTTTATTTGGCCCAACGCATAAGCCATTCAGCGTGGTAATGCCGCCAGCATGCTGGGTACGCTTCCGATTGGTAGTGGGCTTGAACATCTTGATTATCTGTAGACCTTCATTGGTCTATGGATAATTCAGGTGTGCTTAGTGTAAGTAGTTGTTAGGTATGTAGCGTAGTGTAGTTCTCATTGTATTTTGGTTTTGTTAATAATAATTGTTTTCGAAGATGATAAAGTTTAACAGCTTGTATTTTGTACTACCTAAATCTTTTACATTAAACTCTCTTGTCACAGTGATTGCAACCAAATCCTCCAATGGCATGACTGATTTAATCATTTTTGAAGTAAATTTGGTACATCTCATCATATACCTACTAAGTCAGAAGATACGATACGTCTATACCTACCTATATTATTTTATACCCATATGGGAAAATCATAGGTGGCTCTCCGATTTTTTTGTAGTGGTTGAAAATATAGTAGTTTGTACAGTCGGATTATAGACGATAGTTTAACGTGACAACGCCGTTACAAAACATTGAGGAAATGATTGCATACAATGCAATTGAGTGGAAGAGAGATAGATGCGGCGCAAGTACAATGAGCGCAACGGGACACTTTCGTGCGTGCACCCGGCCTTCATCAATTTATTACTATTAAACCTTGACACGTCAAAAAAAGAAAAGAAAGTCTGGGGTCAAATTAAAAATTGATTAATTTGCTTTAAACTAAATTTAACCAATAAAATAAATTTAATGTTTGAAGTGAAAACTTGTTTTGGCGCGCCTAGACAGATTTTTCGTGCGGTGTGAATTGAATTCTAGCGTCACGCTCGGGTATGATAAGAAATCTTCGGGTAAACTCGGGACCATGGCCATCGGCCATCTAGAAATGCGTCAACCAATGGGAAATGCTCAAAGGACGTCGCCTGGCCATCATGGCATGGTCATCTAGAAATGCGTGAGCTAATGGGAAAAATGCTGACTCATTTCCAGATAGCCAGGCCACATCCTCCGGTTACACCCGTGTAGTTTCCAAAGTAAGCTATCAAATTCTGAGTTAAAAGTTTTCATCTCTATCGGCAGTTCCTATGACTGCCAATTTTTTTTTAAGTAGGTACCTATTATGACGCGCATTGCGAAAACATTATTAGTTTACAAAGTACGAGTAGCAGAGGAAATAGCCACAACCAAGTTCAGTGAAAATGGGCTTTTGTGGCTGGAAACTTGTGTTTATAAACGTATGTAGTTAAATTTTGATTTAGTACGGTCTATCCTGTTTTAATTTACGTAAGTTATAGGTATGAACTGTCACGTTTACTCGATATTCTGGTTGGTACTAGGGTTAAAACTCAAATGGAATAACACGTGGAAGTAACAAAAGCATGAACCTATATTATCTGTTTATATTAAAGCGAAAGGTCAACACGAAATCTCAGAAACTAAAAATGCTAGGAATCTGAAATTTTGCAAAGAGCACGTAGGTGTTTGTTTTGCGAAATTCAAACCCTGAGAGGGTAAAATGGGGGATGAAAGTTTTTTATTAACGCACAGGACAAACTCTTAGGGCGAGAAACTTAAAATTTCGTACACGTAGGTATTCCTTCTATGATGTAGGAGGATCCTACTAAGGAAGGATTTTTCAAAATTCCATCCCTGAGAGGGTCAAATACCAGTTAGTATTTTTTTTTTCATTGCCTATTTTACTCATAGGGGATGAAAAATTCATATAGACGCTAAGGCCTTAAGCCAATGACCGCGAGCGAAGCCGCGGGCGAAATCTAGTACTTAATAAAATGAAATAACTTTTGCCGACAAATTACAAGACAAAGAGATAAATTAACTTATATCTCTGGGTAACCGAGCGCTGTGCAGTGCTAGGTAATTTGATTTTTCAAGTTCAAATAGAAGCCAGGCACTTTGCTGTTATGAGTATGCTGGTACCATGAGGCGTATGTCTTGCTTGACTTGTCACTCCATTATAAAGAGAAATGTATGTACTTTCATAAATAGTAAAATCTTGATTGTGACACAAAAAAAAGCGGCCAAGTGTGAGTTGGACTCGTCCATGAAGGGTTCCATAGCAGCAAGTAGCATAACATAAAATTTCTTGTAGTTTGTTGTAACTTTAATCGATGTTTTCATAATACTGTATTTATGACGATTACAAAAAAACTACCTACTAGTTCTTGTTCAGACCAATTTTCGGTGGAAGTTTGCATAGTAATACATTTGTTTTAGTTCTGTCATTATCTTATTTTAGAAGTTACACATTTTACTACTTTGGAAGAGTATCTCGCGCAACTGTTCAGTTTAGAAAAAAATATGAGAAATCTCAATATCATTTTTAAAGACCTATCCATAGATACGCCAAACGTAACTTTTTGAAAAAAAAAATTTTTTGAGTTTTAGTTCTAAGTATGGGGCACCCCCAAAATGTACTGTTTTTTTGTTAATTTTTGTGTGAAAATTGGTCGACAATTCACACACAACACCATCTAACCCCAAACTAAGCAAAGCTTGTGTGATGGCGGCCAAATAGCTGATATAATACTTATATAGTTTTAAATACATACTTATTATACATAGAAACACCCAGACACAGTGCAAACATTTGAATTCACTCAAATATTTGCACTGGGTGGGAATAGAACCCACGACCCTCGGCTTTGCAGGCAGAGCTACTACCAACTAAGCCACGAGGCCATTAAAATCTTAATGCCGTTCACAAAAAAAATCAACTTACCTACCAAGTTTCAACAGTATAATTTTCATAGTTTCGGAAATAAGTGGCTGTCACATATGGACGGACAGACAGACATGACAATTCTATAAGGGTCCCGTATTTTTCCATATGGCTGCGGAACCCTAAAAATAGAACACAAACAAATAAGTGTAACGTGTTATAGGTTTTCTATTACGGTGCTAAATAGCTATTCAAAATACAACGACGTTTAGTAGTAATATATATAACATATATAACTAAACATATAACTATTGGCATATTCCGTTTGGGGAAGTTTCTACTTAGTCCCCGCCAGTTATTACAGCCTCACACCCTATCATCATTATGTATATTTTTTGTGTTTTTCCTGCCTTTAATGGTTGTCTGGAAGAAATCGCTATTAGCGATAAGGCCGCCATTTATGGCACTAGTTATAAGTGTTTTCTGTTTTTGTAATTTGTTTTTTTTATTTTTTAACTTTACTGGTGTGTATAATAAAGTGTTTCTGTCTGTCTGTCTGTCTGTCTGTCTGTTATTTTGTCGCCAACATTTATTTGTTCCAGTTTGAAGAGCAATGTATTGTTTTGGGAGTACTGCTGTAAATGGGCGCGGAGGAATAGCAAAATCTCACTGCTACAACATACCCTTACTATCACCCAGCACAAAGCACAACATCTAAATAAGTAGACACTTTAGTGACAAAACGTACTTAAGTTTTAAAGAAAATGTTTTTTTTGTGTCCTAGGTACTAATATTATAAATGCAAAAGATTCGAGTAGTTTGGATGTTTGTTTCTCAATAACGTCGGAACAGCAGATCTGGTTGAAGATAGTATATGGTCTCAAAAAGCATGTAGGCAACTTTTCATTGCAGCAAAAAGACAGGTTGGAACTACGCGACCAAAACCTTCGAGACGTTGCTAGTATTACTATAATCCCTAGTGGGTAACGACCAGCTTAAGAAACAGTCATAATTTTAATCTGAGTTAACTTGTTAATAGTTTCTACAAACTTTACCAATAAATATTTAATGGAATTTCACATACACATAGAGAATATGCGTATAACATTATACCGCCCAACTGTTGCTGGGATTATGCGTATGGTATCTGGTGTGAAAACATAAAATGAGATTAAAAATTATCAAATTTCGTCGGGATACCAAAATGATTTGATATTTCTTAAGTTTAAAATTCTGTACTCAGATATTTATTAATGTTGATAAAATTGAATATGCATAGAAATTCCACTCTTTATTTTTTTTGCGGAATTCGGGATGTATTATGTTTTTACAATTTAATAAGTATCTTAGTTGGGACTACATTAGCGTAATAACGAAGACTCTTAAATAATACTAGTATCATGGACAACGATATTTACCGTGGTTAAATGGAGTGAAGCGAGTATCCGATATTTCGATGTAGTTACATGCATCATGTTCACGGGTTAACTTTTTTTAGAAAACACACACCTATTTGCAGCACCCGTGACATTAAGCTTTCAAAAAAGAAGACAACAAGAATTCAAGAGATCTAATAGTACATTATGATATACATAAGTGCGCTCGAACCGAAGGCGAGAGCTATAATTAGCAGAGGCGGCAATTATGAAAGCGCACGTATGTCATACGACGTTTTATAACATATTTGCGAGGAAATAAATAAAACTCTGACGATATTTTTAAATAAAAACAGTATAGCAAAAAAAAAGAGCGCGGCATAATATTAACTTGTTCACAGAATAGCAATGCGCGCGCATCGGCATTTTAAGCAACGGCACAGAAGCAGCCAGTATGCCATTAGTAATAAAGTAAATTAATATTTTTGTGTTTTGTTACAGATAAATTGTTGTAATTTATGGTAAAAAATAATTAAATTAACGAATTAAATAATTCTTTATTATATTTTACCTTCCAAAGTTAATTTTATTCATAAAAATAAATGTTGAACACTTTTCTGACATATATTTATAAATTATATTTTTTTATCTATTATATATTTTATATTCTAAACAAGAGTGGACATGTGCCTTGGGAAAGCATCATGTATTTTACTCCCAAACCCCTTTAATATGAAAATGTCTGAAAATAAGAATGCGATGTCATGCGATCCGGCTAACCCCCGGCGCTCCCAGGTACCCGGGCCTGAGAGTGGGAAATATGTTACCGAAGACCGCACTGGGGTAGGCGACCAGGCCCCTGTGTTGGTAAATGCGTCTGGCAGCAATGGTAGCAGCAACATAAAGCTTGTCCAACAAGCTTTAAAACTTTGTAAGTATTATATCAGCTATCTGGCCGCCATAGTACAAGCTTTGCTTAGTTTGGGGTTAGAGGGTGTTGTGTGTGAATTGTCCGCCAATATTTATATTTATTTATTTATTTAAGCACTCCACCCAAGTATGTTCACAAGGCTAAGTTCGAACTCACTAGGGAATTGCGCAGCAACTCCTGATAATGGAATAGAATCCAGTTGTCCTCCATCATGGCAAAGAGTTCCGGTGAGTAGAAATCCCAAGAGAAAAAAGATGTCAAGCAGTCCTTCTCCAGAAGCAGTGAAAACCTCAAATAGATTCTCTGGACTAACAATTGACCTTACTGACAACAGCGCTGTACCTGAGGAAAAAAGACCCAGCAAACCGCCAACAATAGCACTTTATGGAACAGAAGATGTCAATAAACTTACCAATCTACTCGAAACTTCTGTAAAAAAAGACCAGTTTGCCTTCAAAATTGTCAATCGAAATAAGCTGAGAATACGCAGTTAAGACATTGAAAGCTATAAAGAAATATTAAAAGTGGTTTGAGAAAATGGACTTATTGGCCATACCTTTAATCGAAAAGACCAGAGATGCTTCAGAGTGGTAGTACGATATCTTCCCCAACAACACCAATGTCAGCGATCAAAGAAGACATTGAAGCAACAGTGAACACGGTCACAAGAGAAATCATCAATGCAAAATTTGGTCGTAACAAAAAACTAACATCTACATTTTTTGTTAAACTTGCACCTGGACCAAACAATAAGGCAGTGAAAGAACTGAAATATATCTTTCATCAGTCAGTTATTATAGAGGATCCATAGAAGCGAACATCAATGGTACAATGCCAGAGGTGTCAACAATATGGACACACAAAAAATACTGTATGCGCCCATACCGGTGCGTAAAATATGGACAGTCTCATAAAACGTCTGGTTGCCAAAAACGCGACCGCTCTACCCCCGCCCAGTGTGCACTCTGCAATGGGCCACACCCCGCTAACTACAAAGGGTGTCAAGTTTACAAAGAAATACTGGAAAGACGTTCAAAGATCGCGAAAATTAACCAATCGCAAAAACACCCTACATTGGAAAAGCCAAAGGAAATATCAGTGCCGAACCTAAATAACAATACAATAAAAAAATCATCAAACGAAAAAACAAGTATTCCGACGCCACTCGCAATAAAATGGAAGAGAACAATACAAAATTATTTACTACACACAAAACTTCATTAAACTTGGAACAGATAATAATAAAACAGAATGATTGCAATGCGAGTGGCAACATGGAACATAAATGGATTGACCCCAAACAAAAATGATGCAGAAATGCTAATGACTCAACATAACTTGGATGTATTATTAATAACTGAAGCACATTGTACCTCTTCTTCAAATGTTAAATTTAGAAATTATGAGTGCTATATAACCCTACACCCAGATGGGACAGGACATGCTGGTACAGCAATTATTGTTAGGAAATCGCTAAAACATCATTTAATGCCTGAATACAGAACCAGCCACATCCAAGCTACCACAATAGCTGTAGAGGACAGAAGTGGCTGATTCAATATTGCTTCAGTATATTGCCCTCCCAAGCATAAGATGACTGAAAATATCTATACGGATTTCTTCAAGACACTTGGTAATCGATTTATAGCTGGTGGACATTGGAACTCGAAACATACACACTGGGGCTCTAGAATAACTACAACCAGAAGAAGACGTCTAAAGCTTAGTACATCTGCAAATAACTTAACTACAGCTTCTACTGGTGAACCTACTGGCCGGCAGATTCCTCTAAAGTCCCTGATCTACTCGACTTCTTCATCATGAACGGTTTCTCTACTCACTATGTTAAGTGTGAATCCTGTTACGATAGCTCATCGGACCACACGCCAGTATTACTTACTACAAGCTCACAGATCATAGAACATGAAGCTTCAGAAAGACTGTTCAACAAAAAAAATAGACTGGAATTCATTTACAGGATTCATGACGGATAATGTTAGGCTTGAAGTTGCCCTTAAGACACCGGATGATATTGAACATGCAACTAAATATATTACGAATCTCATCCAGGAGGCCTGCTGGAGAAGTACACCTGTCTTAGAGTACAATGACCAAATAAAAAATTATCCTCTAGAAATAAAGAAAGCAGTCCTAGAAAAACGTAGACTGCGTCGCGTGTGGCAGCTCAGTAGACTCCGATTTGATAAAACAAGCTTCAACAAACAGGCAAGACAATTAAGGAAAATGATAATACAATGGTAAAATAATACCATCGAGGCCCAATTGGAGTCCCTTACACCCAGTGCGGTCACTGACTACTCATTGTGGAAATTCACCAAGGCATATGATAGACCTCAAATGGGAAAAGCTCCTCTCAAAACTAGTGATGGTTGGGCCCGTACTTACCAGGAGAAAGCGGATTTGTTCGCCGAACAACTAGCGAATGTCTTCAAGCCAAATCCTGTCCACAATACAAATTTCGAAAAGGAAGTAGAGGCTACCATCAACCTACCATTACAGATGGCACTCCCACCCAAGCCTGTCACAGTACAAGAAGTTTGGAGGACCATCAATAATCTGAAAAATAAAAAGGCTCCAGGATATGACCTAATTACAAAGGAGATATTGAAGCATCTTCCTAGAAAAGTGATAATCTTCCTGACAATGCTGTATAATGGAATACTGAGAGTGCAATACTTTCCAGAGCACTGGAAGGTCTCGCAAATCCTCATGGTATACAAGGCAGGGAAACCAGCAAATTTGTCTACCTCATATAGACCTATCAGTCTTCTGCCTATTCTGTCCAAAGTTTGTGAAAAATTGATGTCATGTCGAATTGTGCCTCTATTGGAAATGCACAATAGAATTTCTGACCACCAATTTGGCTTTAGAAAGCGACACTCTACTATTGAACAAGTACATAGAGTAGTTGATAAAATAAGAAAAACATTAGAGGAAAAAGAATATTGTTCATCTGCTTTCTTAGATATTCAACAGGCTTTTGACAGAGTCTGGCATGAGGGTCTCCTCTGCAAAATAAGGACAAGCTTGCCACATAGTTATTACCTTCTGTTGAAATCGTACCTCAAAAATAGAATCTTTCAAGTAAAGGTATCTGAAGCAACATCCAAGTTTCATGAAATAAGAGCAGGCGTTCCTCAGGGATCAGTCTTAGGACCTATACTCTATATCATGTATACCTCAGATCTACCACAGACAGATGGAGTTACGATTGCAATATATGCCGACGACACAGCTATACTAGCAAGCAATAAGCATCCTGATATAGCCACAGAGCAACTCTAACACGGACTTGACACTATCACACATTGGCTTCAAAATTGGCGAATTAAAGCTAGTGCAACAAAATCAGTGCAAGTTACATTTACACTCCGGAGAGATAACTGCCCCCTAGTTCATCTTGAAAACGTAACATTACCACATCAAGATAGTGTAAGATACTTGGGTCTACACTTGGACCGACGACTGACTTGGAAGCGTCACATCAAGAGCAAAAGGGATGAGATGAATATACGACATAGAAACCTCTCATGGATGTTGGGTCGAAACAGCAAGCTATCCATAGACAACAAACTTTTAATCTATAAATCGATTTTGAAACCAACCTGGATGTATGGCAATCAGCTTTGGGGGACTGCATGTAACTCGAACATTGTAATTCTACAAAGAATGCAAAATGTGATACTGAGATCAATAATAGCACATGTACCATGGTATATAACTAATTCTGAAATCCATGAACACCTACAAATGAGTACTATTCAGGAGGAAATACTGGCGTCCACAACGTAGTATCAAATACGACTAGACTAGAAAACCATCCAAACATGCTTGTTGCTGGTCTAACGACGAGAAGCTACCCAAAGCGTCTTAAGAGAAAAGACGTATTGTAGTCATGCCCGATTAGAATACTAGGAGTATTTGTTCACGCTCGAGGACACGCTCAGCATCACAATGCCACACATACTATCTGCTTATAGTAAATACTGTACTGATTGCAGATAAACACAGAAAAAAAAAACTTTTCTGACATAAAAACTCTGTACTTAGATTAAAAAAGGTAACGTTCGTTTTAGACGTAGAATTTTGAAACCGTGCGTTTTACATTATACATTACCGCACAAGTACGTAATGAGATACATCATGTCATTGATTGAATGATTCAATATAAGTTACGGTGGTCTAGTCGGGAGAACGGCGGCTGCCGATCCGGAGACCCCGGGTTCAAACCCCACACGCACCACTGTCTTTTCGAAGTCATGTGCGTAATGCCGCTAACTTAAAAACGGTGAAGGAAAACATCGTGAGGAAACCGACATGTACCTAGTAATCTTTCGAAGTCATGTGTCATCCGCCAACCCGCACTGGGCCAGCGTGGTGGATTATGGCCTTAACTCTCTCCTTGCGAGAGAAGGCCCCGAGTCCCAGCAGTGGGAACGTTTAGTGGGCTGTTGATGATTGATGATGATGATTCATCATGAATATTTTGAAAGAGATAGAAATCAATCATCATGAATATTTTGAAAGAGATAGAAAACTTAAAACCTTTTCGTTTTCGAGTTATCAGTGATTATACACAAACAAAAGAATCTCCCGAACAAAAAATTTAGAAACTCCTTTTATTTTGAAGTTCATTTGAAATTAACAAAAAGCAAATTTACAAACAAAATTTTGAAAATTATTTAAACTTATTTATTTCAAATAAGGTTTTTGTATTAATGCAATTTCCTTTTTACTATTGGCTTAGGATTAGGATTCTTTGTCGCATAAAACCAAAACAGAGAGTTCTGATAATCGAGCTTTTAACTCACAAACACAATTTACGTCGTCAAAAGTTTACCTATTTACTTAGATAATTAAATTTTTGCGGTCCTCAAGGGTCGTTGAGAGCACTTTGTTAATTCATTTTTCATCAGCGTTTTATGAAAGTTTCTAAATCCCTTAGAGGCTTAGTAATAAACATAATTAATTAATTTAGATATTTAGAGGTCTGGGGGAAGACTAAGTTATTGAATCTTAAATTTAAATTTTGTCTTGTGTTTAAGAATGATAGGACGAGCGAGACACACGTCTTGTGATAAACCACGTTCCTCTTTATAACAGCATAGTAGCATGATTTTATTAACGTACTTCACTTCCCTACTATTAGTTGGGGCTTGGAGCCTTCTGTCTCAAGGACATAATCCCCCACGCTGGCCTATTTCGGGAGGCAGATGACACATGCCCTAATTCTAATTCTAATTCAGAGTGGGGGTGATAGGCCTGCACTGACGTCCCGCTAGGGGTGTATTGTGCACTTCCCCCCATCCTTCCCTTCCTTGACACATGCCCTTTAAAGATGTCTATTTTGGAACATTCCTGTTTTTGCAAGATGTTTTTCTTCTCTGTTAGTGCCAGTGATGAAATAAATGCATACGTTTATATTTGAAGAAAAAACTTAGAAGTGTAAGTGAGGTACGAACCAAGGATATCCCGATTCTCAATTCTTTGAACATTAGAAGATCAAATCGCTGTCTAGTTCTGCTTTACACTCGTTTTCTAAATAAAGATCAAAGGAACAACTCAGACTTTTGCGCATACGTAAACGCATATATTCGAAGTTGAACTGAGTGAACTAGAGATACATATATACTTACTTACCTTATTCATTTATCGTTAACAACGAGTATCACATCTCGTATGACGTCTAGTGCAAGGGCACCTTAAACGGTTGAACCTCGACTTTGGCTACCGGTGGGGAAATCTATGTTTTTTACAGTATAGACGAGACGAGCAGGACATGTGCCTGATGGTAAGCAACACGTCTCCCACATCAGTACAGTGGATCATGGAACATGAAGAGTCCAAATCATTACTTAGCACTGCACTACGCTCGTCACCCAGAGATATAAATAATTTACACTTAACTATACACCATAATGTCTACTAAGCGCCGTTTTAAAAAAAACTGGTTGTGATATAAAGCTATTTCTTTGGTGCGGAAGGTTGCCATCATTACATTACATTATACATTCTAAATCGATTTAATTTCAATAAAACATTTGATCAGTTTTTGATTTGCATAAGTCTTAAGTTTTTTTAACTGTTATAGTTTTACACTTGACCGCCATCTCGCCCGATGTAAAGCGACGATGCGGTCTATGATGGAGCGTGTTTACCTAGAAGAAACCGGTTCACTCTCGATTTGAAAACACCAAGATTATACCTATCAGGAAAAACCCACTCAGGCAACTCATTCCACAGCCTAGACGTTCTTATCACAAAAGTAGAGTCAAATCTCTTCGTTCGTGTCTTTGGAACATCAACCATGAACCGGTGCCGCCTCTTCGAGCTACGAGAAGTCCGATAGAAAAAAGGGCAAGGTGGAATTAGATCATGCGGATGCGTTGCACACTCTCCGAAGTGTATCCGATAAAAAACCGATAAGCTAGCAATTTTGCGGCGATGTTCAAGACTTTGAAGTCTTTTCCGCACTAGAGTGTCTTTGCCTATGCGCCTTTTGCTCTATGTCTTCTATGTCTATTAAATCTATGGAATACGTAAGTGAATGCTCTTGTTTTAGGGTTCGGTGGGCAATAGAACTAACTGTGGGCCTCATAACAAAGCTCAAAGTCACACAGCGAGCTATGGAGAGAGCTATGCTCGGAGTCTCTTTGCGCGACAGAATCCGTAATGAAGATATTCGCAAAAGAACGAAAGTGGCCGACATAGCTCAAAGAGTAAGCAAGCTGAAGTGGCAATGGGCAGGCCACATCGCTCGAAGAACTGACAACCGATGGGGAAGAAAGGTTCTCGAGTGGCGACCACGAACCGGAAGACGTAGTGTTGGACGGCCTCCCACTAGATGGACAGATGGCCTCACAAAGGTCGCTGGAAACCGCTGGTTGCAGGTTGCGCGGGACCGTGCGTTGTGGAAATCTAGGGGGGAGGCATTTGTTCAGCAGTGGACGTCTTGCGGCTGATGATGATGATGATGATGTTGATGATGATGATGATGATGGACAATAGAAGCTCAACTGTCGTCAATCTGAGGTCAACTGTCGTAGGTCACTTTATGAACAAATAGTTTTAAAGCAGAATTATTCTGACTAAAAAAACCTTTAACGTTGTCGTTGTCGGGTTAATAGGATCAAGTACTAGGAACTTTTAAAATAATATAAACGTTTGTACAAACTTCTTTCATTAGAAACAAAATAAATATTTACAGATGATATAAATCTACTTAACATTTAAAACAACAGTAGAATTTAAGTAAACATTTTTGGTGAAAGTTCCTCGCATTTTACACATCCTCTGTTTTTGTTTACTCTACCTGTGTTGGTCTTATTGTTTACACTTTTAAAAAACAATTACAAATTACGGCTGGTCTTTGTTATTGTAACTCATAAAAATATGTTTATTAAATAAGACACATTTTACAGATGATTAAGGTCAAGCGTTTGTACGAAATTTGGTAGAATAAGTAGTAAAAAGCGCGAAGCAATATCCATCAATAGTGTACAGCAGTTAAAAAATCAAGTTGTGTTATTCGCTTATACTTATTATGCACTTCGGTCTTAGCGCCTCGCGGTTTTTTTAAATTTAATTTAAACACTCCACAGACTCTAGAGTCCGCGCCCAGCGGTTTTACCCGTAGCACATTATTGTGTCCTTCTAGACTATAATCTCACTGTGTTCCGAAATTCAACCAGATCCGTTCAAACGTTACGACGTGATTGAGCAACAAACATCAAACATTGACATTTACAATATTAGTAGGAATAGAAAAATTTACCATCAAACGTCCAGACTGGGAGTGGTGTGATGTCAATTGTTCGTAAAAATCGTTCCATAAAGAACGTCACTCAAAACTTCTTAGCGATGTTTCTTCGTCATTTTTTTTTGTGAAACATACATACAAGTAAAAAATACGAGTAAAATATTTTTTTAAAAACGGCTGGTCTAATTTTTTTAAGCCATCTCGCCTATTCAACCAAATCCAAATTCAGTCTATGGTAATAAAAAAACATTAAATATTTTTTTTTAGGAAAATCTAAACCAGTTCTAAGATACGGAAGGGCAAGCTCAAAACTTTCCATTTACGAATTCACCCACACATCTTCATTACGGTGATGCGCACAAATAAAACAAACTAGCAACACTAATCGTGGAAACAGTCGACTGTTACAAATTGTATGGGTTAACGAGCGGGCGGGGGATTCCTATAATGGTATTCGGTGTTATCAGCCAGATAGTTCTTCTTAGAACGTACTTACGGGGATTGGGCCATGTAGTTCTTACATGATAAAAGAAGGGCATTTCTTAGTTTATTGCCGCTGTGTAATCTCTCTTCTCAATGGATATATAAGCAGAGACAATTCTCATTTATGCATAAAAACAAATGACAGTCATAATCACACGCATAATCATGTATATTCATAAACAAAACGCACGTCGAATTAGATTTAATAGTCCAATGTCAAACAATACATACATTTTTAAATAGCTATTGATTACACGAAATATAATTGTAATATCATATTAAATAAACGAATAATGTTATGTGAACACAATAAATTAAACTAATAACTTAAATTAAGTGAAAATCCCAGAAAATAACTATTTAAAATAACAATGTCCATAATGACATAAATAATACACAAATGGTAAATTAACACTAAACTTATGTATAATCATAATTATTTTTATTAATTTATATATTTTTTTAACATTTATAGGTTCACACTTGACTGCCATCTCGCCTGATGTTAAGTCTGCGATGGAGCGTGCTTACCTAGTAGAAACCGATTCACTCTCGATTTGAAGGCACCAAGTGTATAACCATCGGGGAAAACCCACTCAGGCAACTCATTCCACAGTGTAGACGTTCTTATCAAACCTCTTCGTTCGTGTCTTTGGAACATCAACCATGAAACGATGCCCTTTCTTCGACCTACGATAAGTCCGATAGAAAAAAGGGCAAGGTGGTATTAGATCATGCAGATCAGTTGCACACTCTCCGAAGTGTATCCGATAAAAAACCGATAAACTAGCCGTCACAAGATTCAATTATAAAAATTACACGACATGTAATTAGTTAAAAACAAATAGTCCCATGTAGATAATTATATCAACAAAATATATTATTACAATAAGTTTTTCGACTTAATCATGTCCGAGTACTAGGAGACTGGAGATACTGTCGATAGAAGTGCAAACTAAGATCTTTTCATTTTAGTATGAAATATCACAATTTGGCACAATATGTCACTTGTATGGTTACATCTATACTGTCATACCTCTCTAGATATTACTTATCGAAAGCGCATCTAAAGGCCGATTTACATCAGACGAGCGAATGCTCATTCTATCCCCACTGTATCAAATTCATTTGGTGTAAACAAACGTAGAACATTCTTTCGTTGTTTTGTTTGCGTTCGGAAAGATTCTATGGAACATTTAATTTGGAAAACGCTAAGAACGATCTTTCGTTTACACTTAAAGATCGAGAAATAATGCTCTTGTTCCAGCTCTAGCTCTATGTTCGTTCAGTTTAAATCGGCCTTAACGCGAATGTCCTGGACTAGTTTCGAAATAAACTCGCGACTTTCCTACTCAGGTTCTACTTCATTTCGTCCGATCGAACATTGTTTGACGTTTAAATCTTCTAAGTCTAGTTAGAGTAAGCTTAGGACATTTTAACAGATACTAACGGATCGAAGTAGAACCGGAGTAGGAAAGTCACGTCAAACAATGTTCGATCGGACGAAACGAAGTAGAACCGGAGTGGGAAAGCCGCGAGTTTATTTCGAAATTACGTTTTTCGTAGAAAGAGAGTAAACGTCCAGGACATTCGCGTTAGACGCTTTTTGATGAGTAATATTTTGAGAGCTGTGACAGTGTAGATGTAACTATACAGGTGACATATTGTGCCATATTGAGATATTGTTTAATACTAACACTAAAAGATATTTCTTAGTTTTCACATCTATCGACTGTACCTATCCCCAGTCTCCTTGTACTGGTATTAAGAAAAAGAGTAGACGTCCTGCTCTGCCACCTTATTTTCAACACTACACTGCCAGAGTTGCATTTCTGAGACGCGAACGTAAAATATTTTTCCTGTAAAAAAACACACTTTTTATTAGACAATGTATATTTTTGTAATTCATTTTATAATAACTGTGTTATTAATAACCGTGCAAAGAATACAGGCCCCCAATTTCTCGATCATAGAGCAATTGGCTTAAGTCCGATTTACATCAGACGAGCGCATGCTCATTCTATCCCCACTGTATCAAATTCATTTGGTGTAAATAAAACATAGAACGTTGTTTTGTTTGCGTTCGCAAAGATTCTATGGAATATTTGATATGGAAAACGCTAAGAACGATCTTTCGTTTACACTAAAAGATCGAGAAAGAATGCTCTTGTTCCAGCTCTAGCTCTATGTTCGTTCAGTTTAAATCGGCCTTTAAACAGTAATATTCCAATAAGAGCTCAATGATTAAGTTAATTTAACAATTCGAAATGAAATAATTTCGAAGATCAAATAGACAACGTTCATTTCACAAGGTAGAATCAGAAGATTTGTACGTTGTCAGTCCCAAGCGATCTGCTTAATTAGCAGAGCGGTTGGAAAAATGTTCTCTAAAGTCTCTTTCAAGTTTAACAAGATTTTTAAAGAATTTGTTAGTGGTTTTTATATTTATAAACCTGTAGTGAGAATAGAAGTGGTTTAATAGTTACTTTCTCATTTTTATATTTGCGACCGGGGTAAATTAATACAGAGGTAGACCTCTGTATTAATTTTTGACTGGCCTCGTGGCTTAGTGGTTAGTAACTCAGCCTGCGAAGCTGATGGTCGTGGGTTCGATTCCAGTGCAAATATTTGTGTGATGAATTCAAATGTTTGTCTGTGTCTGGGTGTTTCTGTGTATAAGTATGTATTTACAACTATGTAAGTATTGTATCAGCTATTTGGCCGCCATATTACAAGCTTTGCTTAGCTTGGGGTCAGATTGTGTTGTGTGTGAATTGTCCACCAATATTTAATTTACTTTTATATTATTAATGAACTAGCAATCTGCCCCGGCTTAGCCCGTCACCGTAAAATTGCAACCACCGTCAGTTTATGACGCGTGAGATTATAATATCACAGTATGTTAGTTTATAATATAACGTATTTAGATTATAATCTGACGATTTTTACGATTTCACGGGGAGATACATACATATATATAATCTATAGGATTCAGTGATCTCGTACATAACCAACGGTGAAAGAATTTTTGAAATCGGTAGAGTAGTTCTTGAGATCAGTGCGTTCAAATAAATAAACTCCTCAGCTTTGTAATATAAGTATAGATGATATTTTATAATAGTAATGTTGACGGTAGATGACATCATGTGTATAGTAAGCTTTATTAAGTTTGAATTCTAATCATGTGTATTTTTATTTTATTTGAGTATTTTTAATTCTGTAGATCATATTGTTTAATGGCTCACGTGTTTAAAGTCTCGCTGAAGGATAACCTCGTTCATTGAACCATCCTCAAGATGTTTTCCTTCCGAAGCGTTTCTTTCACGATGTTTTTTTTATATTTAGTCTCGATCATGACTTTTCATGGACATGGTCTGCAAACCCTCACTTGGCCAGTTGCAGCAGGGTTCCAGCAGTTGGAAGATAAACAACTCTGCTTATGCAAATATGTATTTTAGTAAAATACAATATTTAGACAACGTTAGCATACAATTTGCATTCCACAATATCATTTCATTAAATACAAGTAATGCAAAGTAGTTGCACATTAAATTGAATTTTTGTACCTAAATAAATTATGTTTGGTCCAAGAGTTGGTTCTGAAATTCTAATTAGTTTATTCAAATCTACCATATTCTCCTCTATCTATCTTTATAATTATTTTTAGTAACTATCTTTTTACAAACAGAGAAGAAAATTAAAATGATAGATTAATTTCTAACAATGAATACAAATAGCTACATATACTTATCCATAAACGGCTCAACAACAATTTGATAAAATAAACGAAACGTGTTATTAAAAAATGGTCAACGTACTATATTTGTATTTTTGTAGTTTAGGGACGCGACGAGCAAGACATCTGCCTGATGGGAAGCAACACACCTACCCGTAACAGTATTGTGGTAAACTAAATAATATTTTTAACACTCAAGTTTCTCTAATTTGAAACGTTCAATTGCACTCAAATTGCGTGCACCCATTTGTCGTAAACGACGATAAACGTCTGTTACACGTTCATTAATTAAAAAACTGGTATAATTACAAAATCAAAAAAAATACACCAATTGGTGTTTTAGATTTAAATTTTTAAATCTAAAAAAATTGACTTTATGGGTGACGCCACCATTCTCCGACATCGTGTGGTTTGTACCCATTAACTTTAAATAAATAAATAAATATTGGCGGACAATTCACACACAACACCATCTGACCCCAAACTAAGCAAAGCTTGTATGACGGCGGCTAGATAGGTGCTATAATACTTATATTATAGTTTTAAATACATACTTATTATACATAGAAACACCCAGACACAGTGCAAACATTTGATTTCATCACACAAATATTTGCACTGGGTGGGGATCGAACCCACGATCCTCGGTTTCGCAGGCAGAGCTACTAAGCCACGAGGCCAGTCTCTTTGCGTCTATTTAATTAAAATGCGTCTTTGCTTAGCGATCTATTTAACACCTACATACATTTTACCTTTATCTTTTTCGAAAATATTTATAAATTAATAATTATCATCTACTCTGTCATTTAATAGTACTTATTTTATAAATACCAAAGCTTAGATATTTGTCCCTCAATTACTAAAAATAACTTCTATCTTCTTCTGACTTCTATCAATTACTGATAAAACACAAATGAAAATATTAAATTAAAAAAGACATTTATACTACTTATTTAACATCTCACGTGTGTTCAAAATTTGAATTTAAAAAAAAAAAAAAAAAAAAAAAAAGATTGGATACTTTACAGCTCAATTTAAAGTTGCAATACTTTTTTATAGTAAACTGTAAAGTATTTGTTTAGAATGAAATTAACTGAGCAAGGCCGGAACGAAGCCGCTAGTAAAAATATTAAATAAGGACGCATCGTTACGTTAAAGGTGTAATTAGTATGTATCTCTACAATAACCCGTGAGATAATCAACAAGGAAAAAATATCGTTAATAAAGTTAAAAATAGCAATTCTATTCACCTTAACAAAGTTCCTTCAAGTTCCCAGCAAATAGAGCTGACTTCAGGTTTATTTTTTAGTTTGCATTACCTTATTTTGTTTACTCTAGAGACTGGAGTTAATGTAGTCTCGTGAATTTAAAATTGCTAGTTCATTGAATATTCCTATTAGCTTTCGAGCGTTTAATATTTATTGAATTACGGAAGGTTAAAAATATCACTATAATTCGACGATTCTTTGAAGTAATACTTAGGGCTTTTATCTTCATTTGACCGTTGGCAGATATGGGTATTTTTGGCTTTTAAAAGTAGGTGATTTGAAATTGGTAGTCAAATGGGATGATTTTATTCACATAAATTACGTAGTTGAAGTGCTTTTTCCCAGTTTCTTTTGAAATAAGATTTATTTATAGATGTCTAGAAAGAGTGGGTTTTATCTGATGGATGTTAACAGGGTGTCTTTAACTTGAGAGTGAATTAGTGTCTTCTAAATAAGCGATTTTTTTATAGCGCATTACCGTTTACTAACTAACTACGTTTTAAGGTGTGATGGCAATCAAGCCCAAACCAATTTCATTTGAAAATCTTAAACCATATTATTTGAGATTGACAAATACATTTGAGTAAAAGATTTGGGCAAAATAGTGTTTTTTTAGATAATCTAGGTTTAATACTCTTTTCGGCTTATTAGTTGTAAAAGTATACATTACACACTATAGAGGCTTATTATTAAAAATATCGCAAAATAAAATTGTCGTACTTACGACAACTTTGGTTCTCGTAAATCTATAAATTTTAATTTGAAACTTGTACTAATCACTGTACAGGTACGATTATTGTTGAAGCATTTTAAATCCCATCTTATTATAATATAGAATTGGGACGACGTGGGTAAAAAATATACCATTTTAATTAGTTCGTCAGGTAGATCATGGAAAAATATGGGACACGTACTTTTCATTTTTATCAAATTATCAAAAAATACAGAGATATAAATCATCAAACTTTAGGAGTAGGGGTTGTGACGTCACACTATAGTAAAAATCGTACCATACTGTGACGTAACTCGAAACTTCTAAGCGCTGTATCTTCGTCATTTTTTGATTGTGAAACATAAGAAAAATACGTTTAATTTTTTTTTCTTAACCTAACTGATACACTAATTACTTTTTTTGTAGTCGTCTCGTGTATTGCGTATAATAAATAAGATATTAAAATAAAATCAATATCATAAATTTTCGTCCATTTCAATCATGAGACAAATTGACTTTCTAACGGACCACTAACACGTTTCAAACCGTAGCCGGCTTGGGCGATGGTTCAATCAATACTGGACCCTTGTAACATGTGTGCTGGGCCCCGACGCCGAATTGTGTCGAATGACGAATGAAGTAACAAATTCAGACAACCAGGCCCAGTTGGGCCTTTGATTGTACGACACGCAACCGGGAATAAAGCTTTTTCATAGCCAACGACAGATGGTTCATTTGGATTATGTTTTCTAATAAACAGGTTTATTATTATTCATCACTGGCAGCTGGTATTTACACAGGCAACGTAATTTAAAAAAAAAAATATACCATCAATAAAATTACGCAGTCACGTGACACTTCCTCCTATTTTACATGCTAACAATTTTTTTTTTAAATAAAGATTGACAAGACGATCAGAACATGTGTCTGATGGTAAGCAACATGCCTGTCACATGACAGCACAGTAACACGCAGCTATTGGAACATAAAGAGTCCAAATCATTACCTGGCACTGCACTGCGCTCGCCACCCAGAGATCTAAGTTGTTATATCTCTAAGAACTGTAATTTCTCTGGATAAAAAAATTTGAAAACCAGATCATAATTATCGTGATCATATTCCCACTGAATGGAAAATACTAATTATTTTTTTGGTTCCCAAAAAATTTTATTCGATTGGTATCGTTGTCGCCTGGTCTAAATGAGGTTACCAACTGGGCCTTTGGCTGTAGACTCGATCCTCTACGCACGTGCTACTGAATTACCGCCCGTAAACAACGCGCCAATGATACTTGGGAGCTAGAAATATCAGGTAGGTAATATTTGGAGAAACTGATTTCATACGTTAAGCTACTATTACAGGCTGTTTGAAAAAGAAATTACTTTCATAAAATCGTTTTTCTGAGACTATCATGTGACATTTCTGAGACTAATATTATAAACTAGCAGCGCCCTGCGAAGTTCCCGTTCCCGTTGTTTTTCCGGACTAAAATAAAATAAAAGCCTATGTGTTCTTCCAGACTATAATCTATCTGTGTTCCAAATTTCAGCCCGATCCGTTCATACGTTAGGACGTGATTGAGCAACAAACATCCAAATATCCAAACATCCATACATTGACATTTATAATATTAGTAGGATGTGAGAGATTAGATGTTTGATGATGTTGTTTTGTGACAGTTTGTAGCTCAAGAAAGCGACATGATGTCATGGTCGACGTTCAATTACTTGAACGAAGAGATTTGACACCACTTTCGTATTACGAACATTTAACCCGTGGCATGCGTTGCCTGAGTGAATTTTCTCGATAAACAATCTTGTTGTCTTCAAATCAACAGCGATTCATCTCTTCTAAGTTCGCTTCGTCGTAGACCGTATCATCTTTTAATATTAGGCGAGAGGCAAATGCAAACTTTGCAAACCTATAATAGTAAAAAAGTTTTCTTTATGAACGTACAACTCTACTCCAATAACAAATCACAATGCGCACAACACCTACGATTTAACTCTTTGAAGTAGCGCAGTGCTCATTTCACACTCACCCTTTTGACACCCTAAAAGGGTCTCTCATTTGCCGTCAGTACCGCTAGCAAACTCGGCAGAGCTCAGCAGTTGTCACGGATTTATAACAATAGCCAGACGTGTCACTATTAACGTTTCTATTTTTGTTTTTAAACTGATAATAATTATTTGGAACAATTTTTACTATGAAATAAATTAACCTTGGACGAATTGCAAAAAAAACAGCTTTGATATGATGACTTAATAAAGTGCAACAAACTTTTTTAGATTTCTTAAATGTTTTCTTAATTGATTTACTATTCATTTTGTTAAAAATTCAAATAAACCTCTTTTAAAACTGTCTTTTACTGTAATTTATATATCAATAATATTTGCTTCACAATCTGTATTACTTACTTATAGGTATATGGTTGCATTTAAACAATAGCAGGTGGCCTAAATGGGAACTAACGCCGTCGTCAAGCCAACCAGGGTTGCCGATGCCCGATGCTCACACCCTCCTGACAATATCATCCAAGTACCATTATTTCGTGGTACGCCTATGCCTACCTACGGCTTAGGCAACCATCAAAAGTTTTCACCGTATTCTAAGCCCTAGATAGAGCTCAACTAGACTAAGACGGTGTAGAAGACCTCAACAAGATAAATACGGAGTAGAATGAAATTATACGACGTGTCTTCACGTTTTTACCTCAGTGGCGATATCCGAGAATGCTAGGCATTACACAATATGTCGTTCTTTGTGTCGTTGATTACTGATTGGCTAGTTTAGCGCTTTTGTCGACTTGTAAACATACTACGTATGATAGTTTTGTTGATTGTCCTACAGAGAACACAGTAAAGTGGTTTACTGAGCTTAGTTGTTCTGCATTTCGTAGGATTATTTGATATACTTACCGTATTTTTGTAAAAATACTAGGAATTTTGCAAAAACACGGTTACTTAGATATAGGCTATGACATTTATTTTCTCAATTTTGGGTACTAGAAAAAAGCAGACTTTTTGCAAAAAACCTGGCTGCCTAGGTAAGTTGCGACAATAATCATAGTTGGCTATTATTGCTATAACACACTGAATAATAGCACCATAATAGTCAGTAATAGCACCCTAAACATTTTTTTTCTGATTAGTTGAAAACTCGACAACACCGACTTTGACATGAAGAGGTGTTTAATTTTCTGTGATTATGTGTCATCAAAAATTTTTTTTTTTTCAGTAAGATTGAGAAAAATCATAGTCAATATCTAAACCACCGTGTTTTCGCAAAAACGCGCTTTATCAAATCTTTCTACGACATGCATAAGGCTCGAGACATTGTCTTTCAAGGAAAGATATAATGCAGCACGCTGGCCAAGTGCGGGTTGGCAGATGTCGCATGAGCTTGACATTTTTTTTAGGAACATGTTGGTTTCTTCACGATGTTGACCTTGTATATAGTGTATTCATATCATGAATAAATCGGTTTCATTTTAGTAGTTTCGGAGACCGCATCGTGATTTTAAATCAGCTAATAATATAGATAACTATCAAGGGCCAAGATTATTGGTTGTTTCAATTAAAAACCTGTAATGTTTATTTGGCAGTATATTATCACGAAAATGGTAGTTCAAAAACAAATTTTAAAAACATAATTATTATTAATTATATCAAAAATATTAATTTAGGTACATCTTTTGTTTTTATCTTTTAAGATTGCCTGCGTAAAATACTGATTAAAGTGTAATCCTAATGTCTCCTAATAAGCGCGACTTTATCAACATCAGACACGTATTCTTATATATCCAACAATAAACAGCTACAATTGATGATGATAACACAATTGTGTCTACTGAGAAACACGATTAATTGAGGAAATCTTGTTCAAAAATAGATTTTGCTAAGGTTTAGTCTTTATTGTAAACATTCTGGAGCTTAGGGTAAGACAACTATTCGTTTTGAACTGTGTTCTTAGATTTCACCGGACTGCTAAACAAACAATTAAAACCCAAAAAACTTCAAATGCGTCCACTCGCACATAATATAAATAATGGCACATTCCACTCATAAAAACCAGTTACGGACAAAGGTGTTATGAGTATCTGGGTGTTTTTTTGTACAGTCAATAAAAAAAAATACTTTTTAAAATCCTAGAGAATGAGAATGTAGGAAAAAAATTACGGACTACTTGCTTACACTCATTTATTACATTAGCCTACAATTATTGTTTTAATTTCTTAGTTATTGTTAATCACTTTTAATAATAATCAATTGTCAATAAGCATGCAAATAGTTATATAAATATGTATTGTTTTGAAAATTGTTATCTGATCATGTAATAAATGTTGATTATTCTGCCTATATTTTATTTTCCGTAATAAACTCTTCAAGTAAAAAAGCCTTACAAAGAACCCATTCCTACTAGAGCCACGATTACGTTACAAACGACAGTGTACTGAAAAGACCCAATGACCGATCTTCGGAGCCGTTCCCATTTCTAACTAGAAATGAGGTCTGGAAACCGGTTTTTCAAACATCAACTCTAACTCCAAACATTTCGGTTTATTTTTCAATGTAGCAAAAGGGGTAGGAATAATATGTGTTGTTTGCGTTATAGAGGCTAGTTTTTCAATAGATCTTTACCTATACTGATCTAGGACGCTGATTTTCTATTGAATTTAGACGACGTATGTTTAGAAAAAACTTTTTTGTCAGGTTCAGTTTAGGATTTAGGTTATTTCCGCTTCAAATTTACTTCTAAGATAAAGTGTATTGATTTGTAGTTTTTTTTAATAAAGCGTGACGAGACGAGCAGGACATGTGTCTGATGGTAAGCAACATGCCTGCCACATAACATCACAGTGACACGCAGCTATTGGAACATGAAGAGTCCAAATCATTACCTAGCACTGCACTGCGCTCGTCACCCAGAGATCTAAGATGTTATATCTCTGATCCCTGTAATTTCTCTGGAAACATTGCCCTTCAAACCGGAACACATTAATGTTTGCACATTGCTGCTTGGCGGTAGAATAACTGGCAAAGGTGTGGTCCTTCCCCAGGCGGACTCTGCCAAGAGTCCTACCACTACAAAACGCATGTCATATACGCATGTACACTATGTAGGAAAACAGCGGAGTAGATATATCAGGATCTACACCAACTTAGAGTGGTGTTCCTAGCGACTTAAACCACCACGGGTTTCTCTAACCATGGCCTGGAAGCAGAGTCCTGGAACCGTTTTCGGATTCAAACACCACCTTGCCACCACCAACATTGCCCTTCTTAGAGCTAGCCGGTTCCTGCACGACGTTTTTTTTCTTTACTTCTAAAGCTAGTGGTCACGATAAAGTCGTACAGTATTTGTATTTGGAAAAATACTCAGAAGTGGAGGCGGGATTCAAACCTAAAACCTCAGGATTATACAATCTGACGCTCAAGCGTCTACGCTATCACGGCAAATTTATCACAACTTCTATTAACTATTCTGTAATCACTAAATACGGGATATTTAAATTTAAAAATAAGACATTAACAGTCTCAGCGACTGCCTTTGGCATATATATTTTTTAAATCTATTTTTTTACAGTATCAATTAGATATTACACAGCATCAAGGTTGCATGAAACGTCACCTGTATGGCTATAGACATACTGCTATTACGCACGTTAGTGACAGAAATTCAAAAGATCTCACCTATACAAAAAACATCTAAAGGTGCAAGTTCGCGCTAAGACCGCAACACGAGACCGCGACAGGAGACCGCGGCCGGAGACTGCGACAGGCACTTGACATTATAGAATTGTATAGGCACCAGTTCGCGCCGAGACCGCGATACGAGACCGCGACAGGATACCGCGACAGGATACCGCGACCGGAGACCGCGAGAGGCACTTAACATTATAGAATTGTATGGGCGCCAGTTCGTGCCGCGATCCGTGTCTCCTGTCGCGGTCTCCGCGCGGACGCACCGCTGCTCCACCGCCACTCCAACGCTACAGTAACACGTCGGTGACGTATATCTATAAAATTTCGTCCTACCAAAGAGTGGTAAAGGAAACTAAAGAAGTTGGCATTTGATTTGACTAACATTGTTGGAGTGAACTCCAACAATACTCCACATTAATTCGTTTTATCTAATATTAAAACGTGCTTTCAGAATAAGAGCAGTAAAATAACAAACTTGTTAAATAAAAGCATGTTTTCCACCGCAATGGTTACCATAAAGGGGGAAGATAACCGGCCCCAGTGACTTAAAGATTTATAAACAGATTCCGTGAGATTGCCCGCGCTAAAATAAAACACACCTTAAATGTAAGTAAGATATCTTTGCTGCTTGTAAAAAAGACATAGCTTTTAATGTCTGCTGAAAGTAAATTTAGAAGTATTAGCACAAATAGGTACTGTTACTTTATTTATTTGTTTAAGGTATACAGAGATATTTTAATGAATAATAAATATGTAATTCTGTTTACTAAATAAAACGTTCTACAATACAGTCAGTGGGGCCTACAGATCACATTGACGGATATTTATTGTCATCGGTTTTTTTCTAGGTTTCTAGAAACACGGTCGACCGTAGACCGCATCGTTGCTTAACATGTGGCAAAATAACGGTCAAATGTAAACCTACATATATTTATAACAGTAAAAAAAAGAATTATTTTCGGTAATTTGAACGAGTGTTTTTTTCATTTTCATCATTTACATACCTAGATATAAAACAATGATTAATGTTTTTAATCTTATTAAAGCTTGTGGAAATTTGCATTCTCACCTACATCAGACCACACTTGGTCTTTGACACGCGAACAGAATTTCAACCTCGGTCTCTGTTAACGCTTTATGAAGTCCAGTTACACTTGGGGTTAAACTCACTGACTGCATACGCAATAAGACTGCTTCCTACGATCTAAAACTAAAATCATAGACGCCACTCAGAAAAGGGCCATGCTCAGCTGAGACTGGGCTGGTATACATGTTGAATATTGGTACAACTCTAGGCTCCACAAACAACTAATTGGGCTCCATAACTTGTATGCCCAGCTGGGTGACGCAGATAGAAATGGCGGACTGATACTTTTAAAAATAATTTTAACAAAAAAAAGAATCGACTTCAAACAGTAAACTAAAAAGTAAAAAATAAATCTCTTTACCACAAAGTAGAACGTACTTTGATTAATTTGAACAGACATGATTAAATAAGTATTTAACAATTCTTAAGTCGGTGCCAAGTAAAACAACTACAGCTGAAGCTAACATTCGTAGAGTAGAGTAAATCGAACTGACATTTGGAACATAGAGAAGTTGTTGGGGACATATGTATGATAGACAGGAAGGTTGTTGCAATATTGACTTGACACCGACTTCAGAATTGTTAAATACTTATTTAATCATGTCTGTTCAAATTAATCAAAGTACGTTCTACTTTGTGGTAAAGAGATTTATTTTTTACTTTTTAGTTTACTGTTTGAAGTCGGTTCTTTTTTTTGTTAAAATTATTTTATTTTACGATTTTAAGTGATGGTTAGATGAATAATTCTTGAATTAGGTGAGAAGATAAAGCATTATTTTTCTTGCAATCTTGACTAGTAGAATAATATTCACTATGATAAAGTGTTCAAATCCAGGATGTCGCTGTACTCAGACCTGCAAAATGGTCCTCAGTACCCATGTGGGTGCCAAGTTCTCATCAATATTTCAGAGTACATGAATCAAGCACAAACACTAGCTACTGTAAACCGTTAAACAGTTCACATAACTGTCCTTTGTCTTCATCGTCAGACCCCTAATAACAGTCACATCCCACCTAGGTATGTGTAAAGTGCTCATCGATACAGCTTTATCAAGCCTATTTTGGTGGTGGATTGGTGGACAATTCACACACAACACCATCTGACCCCAAACTAAGCAAAGCTTGTGTGATGGCGGCCAGATAGCTGATATAATACTTATATAGTTTTAAATACATACTTATTATACATAGAAACACCCAGACACAGTGCAAACATTTGAATTCATCACACAAATATTTGCACTGGGTGGGGATCGAACCCACGACCCTCGGCTTCGCAGGCAGAGCTACTACCCACTAAGCCACAAGGCCAGTCAATACACAAGGTAACTGCTGTAGATCGTTGAGGAGTAGCCTCGACTGTCTTTCGGCTTCTTCATCGGATCGACTCCAGACCTTCATTAAATTGTAGTGCTTTAAAACATTTAATTGAAACATTTTCAAACGCACTAGTCTACTCTTGCAGTTTTTAAAAGTCTAATGATGAATTAATTAGTTACAACGCGATTGAGCAACAAACATGAAAGCAAAATGATGAAAGACAGTCCCAAGATATCTAGACGTAAAGTGCTCATCAATACAAATTAATCAAGCCCAAACACAAGATAACTGCTGTAAATCTTTGAGGAGTTCCCTCGACAGTATTTTGGCTCCATCATCAGATTGCTTCCAAATCTTCGTAGTGCCAAACCAAAATAAATTGTAGTGCTTGTAAATACTGAATGGAAAAATTAACAATCGCGCTTGTCGCCCCTACAATTTTTGCAAGTTCTCTTCAATTTCTGCAGGATTCCATCATCAGATCCTGGTTTCCTTATCATG
Source organism: Ectropis crepuscularia (assembly GCA_963693475.1). Lineage (NCBI taxonomy): Eukaryota > Metazoa > Arthropoda > Insecta > Lepidoptera > Geometridae > Ectropis > Ectropis crepuscularia. The sequence continues at coordinate 20,538,201 of OY856354.1, read as the reverse complement.
GTACCACCCTTGGAATGTCTCCTATCCAACAAAAAAAGAATCATCCAAATCGGTTCATAAACAACGAAGTCATCCGCGAACAAACATAAAAAAATAAAAAAAAATATACGGTCGAATTGAGAAACCTACTTTTTTTTTAAAGTCGGTTAAAAAAAAGATTAGAGGACAGTCGTTTTGGACCAACAAAAGTGACAGGAAGGGAGATAGGCTTTTGCTATGCTTTGGACAATACGAAGGCTATTGTGTATTAACAAATATGTATTTTACTAACAAGTATCAAAGTTACCGACGTCGCACAGACAATCAGCAAGATGAAGTGACTCAGCAGTGAGTCGATCATATTTTAGACTCAAGAACAGATAACCGTCGTGGTCTTCGATCAAATATTGGTCGAAGGTCGTGGTAAACAACTTGCAGTGCCCATTTACCGCGCACCCTCCTGCATAGATAGCCGCGTCGTCGTCAGCTTTGAGGAAAAGCCTAGAGAACTGGCCTTACCTTGGGTTCCTCATCACTCTTCCGTAGATCAAAGTGAAAAGATATCGTCTAGGTCAGCATGCATTGCTTTTGACTGCTGGTTAAAGGCGAGTTGATGTCACTATTTATTTTAAGGTAACTCAGATAGCATCAGTCTTACTACTCGGGATAATCTAATTTATTGTTTTTGTTTGTGCAAGTAACGACGCTTTATGGTTGTTGCTCCAGAGACTTGATCAAATGGATCTGAACTTTTGGATGAAAATATTTAAACTGTGGAATACATTGCTTGATTAGCTATTCCCTGAAACAAATTGTTATTTGGGTGTCTTCAAGACTAGAGGAAATCAGTTTTTTCCAGGTAAGTGCGGTCACGCTATCACTGGTAGTATGGTGGTGATGACTGGTTGCTTGCTGGTACCAGGCGAGTTTTTGGTCAAACGAAGACCTACGTGAAACTGACAGGGTCTTCGTAGCTGTATAAAATCTCTCTAAAATAATTGTACATATACATGCACTATGAGTACTAAATACAAGCTATTTGATCTTAGAGACGGCATCATAGTCGTTAGGCGTATTATTTCAATTACGTACTGATAAACAACGGTTGATTGACGTCAGTTAAATTGGGGTAAGAAAGTTCTATGCACTTGTCTCTGTAGACAAGCAGTTGAATGTAAATTGCTATTACATAGCTAAGCGATATAACATTTTTCCTAAGAAATAATTGAAAGTAACTTTTTTGTTTTAAGTAACTTTAATTATGTTAGCTGTCGTCTTCTTTCCTGTCAGCAACACGGCGGCGCCGCCTCCACTACGCATCTCAAATTTGGCCCTATCACGGTTGGCTTGTCACCCTAGGGAGTGGTTCTATCTCGTGTTCTCCAAAAGGGTTCCATACTGTAGAATAACTTAGGACTGTTACTTGGCTAGTTAAGAATATCAGCAAAGTAACATTTCCAATTCTTCCAGACTTCCAACCCCTGAAATTCTACACTCGCTGGTGAAAGAGCGAGAAGTTTTCACGATCGGAATTAGAAATCAGACAACAAGAACCCGTAGGTATACCGAAAGACAGGGATAGAAAAGTCGATTGATCTCCGGGATGCATCTCGAGGAGGTTCCTTAGTCATGTACACCCAGTTCAAAGAGACATGATTTAACTTAATAGGCATAATCTTACTAGTAAGATTGTTAGTGTCCAAAAACCATCCCATCCCACTAATATTATAAATGTCAAAGTACGGATGTTTGGATGTTTGGATATTTGGATGTTTGTATGTTTGTTGCAAACACGCCGTAACGTATGAACGGATCAGGCTGAAATTTGGAATACAGTTATATTATAGTCTGGAAGAACACATAGGCTATTTATCCCGGGGAAATAACGGGAACAACGGGAACGGGAACTACGCGAGTAAGACCGCGGGGCACTGCTAGTAACTAATAATACGTAAAGAATAATTTTATACGTTTCTGAAATATTCTATTTCTTAGCTTAGCTATGTATCTTCTGTGTAGAACTGTAGAATCGCGTTTGACTCGACGAATGTATTGGCGAAATGAGGTCATAATGTTCGACAACGTTTCCTTGAAGATTTACTTCCCCTCTTGTTAATTGTTTCCTTGACGACTATTGTGCCGATTTTGAATAGGGTTTGATGGTCCATGAATGGAGCCGATACTATTTTAATATGTTATGTAGGTACTCACTTACCTTTTGCACGTGCTTCGAATGAGAGGAATGTCTCCTAAATGAATGAAACCCTTATGTGTTTAGATATTCTTATCTACATGTTTATTAATTAAGTACCTAAATGGGTAACTTGCATGTGATATGTTCGGTCCAATCCGACTGAAGTTGCGGCTGCGTCAGACGGCTCTATTAAAGGACGAACGGTTACCGATTTTGATGGCTTCCCTGACTTTACGGGGTGCAAACATTTTTTCCTGTGTCAGGAGCTCCGTCTTATCGACAGAATGAAATGTTGAGCGTTCGAATAGAGAGCATACTTCGCCACCGCAGAGCCGTTATCGTCTACTTTGAGAGAAAGACCAGCAGGGGAAATTAAAAATTAGTAAAAAGTAACCCACGTTTGGTATTATAGTCAGTCCCGTCCGACTTAAGTTTCGGCCGCGTCCGGCGGCCTTTTTCAAGGAGAGTAGGTACACACGCGTGAAAACAAAACTAAAAAAAAGGTTTATGCTATTTCTATGTATAAAATTGTATTTATAGTAACAACCATTTATACAGGACTACGTTACTTAACTCGACGGTTTATTTAAGTATATAAATATCATAGGTGTACTTCAGCAGTTTCATAAATAAATGTGATATCATTCTATGAAATATTACCAAACTTTACAGACAGAACGAGTAAGCGATCTATAGTAAAGTTATTTGTCCAGAACGTATTACAGCTCAACGATCTCATCAATTTTTCCGATCGAATAGTTTCAACTGCGTACTTTAAATCCTCAATTTCTCGAGACATTTAGCTCTTTTACTGTCTAGATAACCGCTGACCTAAAAAGGCTTTTTCCAGAATTCTTCCTAAAAGATTCGAAGGCATCCGTCACTGGAGCAGCGTAAAAGCCGAAAAATCACCAGCGAATTTCAAAATAGCGTTTTCTAAATTTATCTCTTGAAATTGTCTGGAAAATTGCTCGGTGAAGCTTGAAGCGAGCTCACACATGCTTCATGTATCGTGTCTCTTAAATTCTGGATGTTACAACGGTTATGCCGAGGAAAATATAATTTTGGTAATGTAATAGCTAAGCTTCTCTGAAGATTTTCTTTATGAGTTACCTGGATTCTTGACTCAATGGGTCTTTCTCGAATTTTGGTTTGAATTAGTTTATGTAAGAATTCCTCCTGCTTCTGTTCGAGTTACAGTAATGAAACGTTTGACAATCAATTTTGTTTTATCGTATATCTCGAGCAATTCTTGTATATATATCTTCTTATATATAAAATTCTCGTGTCACAGTGTTTGTTTCCTTACTCCTCCGAAACGGCTTTACTGATTTTAACCAAAATTTATATGCATATTCAGTAGGTCTGAGAATCGGCTACTAGCTATTTTTCATACCTTTATTTAAATGGCAAAACAACGTTTGCGGGGTCAGCTAGTAATATGTATATATTTACATATAGAATCTGAATCTCGGAAACGGCTCGAATGATTTTTCATGAAATTATGTATACAGGGGTTTTGGGGACGATAAATCGACCTCATAGGTTTCATTTTTTTAAACGCATTTTATGCGCATTTTTTAGACAATGAATAATGTATGTTACATTAACATTAGAATGCGACGGTAAATTTCGCAGCTCTGCGTGACAGTACAATAGCTCAGTCGATACGATGGGCGGTCATAGAGCAGTAGACCCCGGGTAAGACTTCTTTTTTTTTAGAAAATCTAATATTACTGGGAGCCCTTTATCTGCAGGTATCTAAGTATACTCAGTGTTTAAACCAAGCAAAGCTTGGTCACCCAGGTACTAGTATTGGAACACGTAAATATTTACCCCTACAAATAATAAAAGATGTAGTGCCCGTTTGTAACTCTCTGTGTAAATTAACATCTCTTCACCCAATACAGAAAGTACATACTTACAAAATGATTTTATTTTTGTCTCTCTGAAATGGCTGACCTAAGTTTAACAATGCTTTCACGGGCAGATGGGTAATATTTCAGGGAGTAATATAAGCTACTATCTAGCGACGATACTGTACTGATAACTTATGAAACTAAGAAATACGTGGTCACATAACAACAACTATCCGTATCCCTGGATGAGAATCAAGTCCGCTACGCGTTAGTGGCTGAGTCTCTAGGCTATTGAGACTTACTTCAACAGTCGAATATCTAAACTAAATAGTACCTAAACTAATAGGCCAATTCTGTGTACATAGATATCATAGTTGCAATATCTCAAGACAAATACATATTTTGCATAATTCAGGTGGACAAACACAGAAGTAAAGCGACAGAGCGTACGATACACAGTTGGTAAGCAAACATAATAACAAGCATAATGCAAACTGTCGGGAGCGTCGAGTCTCAAACTGGGTTAAGATGCTATTTGTAGTGTTTGGGTCCATCCTTATTTTTGACACGTTTACCAAAAACATGAGTGTTTGGATTCTTGTTGGTGTAGTGGTCGAATTCTTTGCAGAGTCCGCCTGGGGAAAGAAGGGAAGGAAAGAAATGAAGGGCAATGTTTCCAGTAAAATTACAGGGCATAGGAATAAAACATCCTATATCTCTGGGTGACGAGTGCACGAGTGCAGTGGCGCAGGTAATGATTTGGACTTTTCATGTACCAATAGCTGCGTGTCACTGTGCTGTTATGCGGCAGGCATGTTGCTTACCATCAGGTAGCTTACATGTCCTGCTTGTCTCGTCAGTATAAAAAATAGATACTATATAAAAAACAAAGAAAATTTAGAAATAATGAGTCGTCATTCGCCTTAGACCAACTCTATCCTCAAAATCATTCGCATGTAAAAGTAGCGTAATAACACACAAACATAGTCAGACTGATCGGCTAAAAAGTCTGTATTTCTTACTTCGCCATATTAATGAATAGCTTCTCTTAGTAAGAATTCATAAACTAAAAAGTGTTAGTTTGTTTTGTAAAAAAATTACTATACAATTATTTAAATCGATCGTGAGATACTTGATTTGTATATTTTTAACAACGATGTTTTTGCATTTGACTGCTATCTCGCCTTAAGTTAAGTGATGATGCGCAAAGTTCATCATTACCACTGCAATGAAAGGTGAAATACAATATTTGGAGAAAACTGCCATCAAATCAAATGGTCTCGCCTCTAAGTTACCACGACTAGACATACAAGCGGTTTGTCAATACGTCACTATCTCACCAAAAACGCAAACATCTCACCTCTACGAATAGCTCTCAACTCGCAAGCGACAAAACGCGGCGTGTTTCCGCGTAATAACGGTTACAAGTGCATGCCAAAACCGCATTTTTCAATAAACCCCGAAAGCACTAGTTAGGCCGAGCTCGGGTATCTGGCAACAAATAGAACAGAGCGCTGGCTTATTCACAAATCCTGCTGACTGTGGGGAACCGGGCTATTCGAAGAAACGAGAATAAAACGACAATTTGTTTTTTCGCTGAGAGAATGAAAACTTTGATTAAAATTAAAAGGTTATTTTTTTTAATGAGAACGGTTATTAACTAAATAATAATTACATGAGAATCACACTTTAAACATATGTACTATATGGGCTGATTATGATTATGATGACACTATACACGGAGCATTGAATTATCCATAGACCAATGAAGGTCTAATGATAAATAATGACTTTGGGCTAGGAACTCATGTTCACTCAAAATAAATCACAATTTATTTAGCTTGTTCTCATGGTCGATTTCTTTTTCCTTTTAATTCAACCTGCCAAGTATTGAAACGATTTATTATTTGCCGTTATAATCTCGTCAGTTCTAATCAGAACATTCAGTACTATCTCCGCATTGCAGTACGACGGATTATCAGGCTCTACTTTTTTCAATAAACAAGCCAAATGAGCTCAGTAAGAATTATCTATTAACATGGTCGTGCTTTGGTGATAAGTGTTTTAAAATATCCCAATGATATAGATCCAGTATTATGTTACAAGAAATGTTTTTGAAGTAAAACTTCTTTTGCCACACAGATCTTTTCGTAGGCTGTGAATGAGGCAGATAGTCACGTTCGGAAGTAAAAGATGCATTTGGGCGAACCCGGGACCGCTGCGAGTAGTCAGTCAGTCAGTCACAGTCAGCTGCTAAGCTAAGTAGCTGCTGTCTGTCTGTTGGCTGTAATGTTACAGACTTTTCTTTTAATTTATTTTGAGCCATGACTAACTAGTCCTTCAGCCGCATCTGTCACTGCCATGTCGCTGTGTATACCATATTCAATTTATGAATGCTGATTGCAATTTTATTTTAAAAATTATTCAATAGTTTTTTAAAGTTATTTTTTACTTTAGTTTTCATTTCTGACTCTCTCTTTTTTTATTGTAAAACATATATTCTTTAATTAAATAGAAGATTTATTCTAAAACAGATGCTTTATAGCTTATAGCTTAAAATAAGCGCTTTAAAAACAGGTATTTTGTTGGAAAAAAGATGATACATTTTAAAACGGCTACATAAATTCTTGTAATATAGCGGTACAAACGTGAAAATAAAATACTTTTTGAATGCTTTGTAATTTTCCTGACATATTATTGTGCTCCTAATTTGCCTACATTGTGATTGTAGAGGTAGAACGTTTTGCAGAGTTCGGCGGAAGTACAATACCCTTGCCGGTAATTTTATCACCAAGTAGTAATGTGCAAACAACACTGTTTGAAATTACAGGGCACAGAAGCAAATCATCCTACACCTCTGGCGAACACAGTGTACTATAATGCTAGTTACTTGGATTTGGACTCTTCATGTTACAATAGTTGCATGGCACTGCGCTGTTATAGGCAGGAGTGTTATTTATCATAAGATACATGTCCTGTTTGTCTAGTCCCTTGAAAGACATTACTGAGATAAATCATCGTAAATCTCTGGGTGACAAGCGCAGTAGCCCAGGCAGTAACTTGAACTCTTATGCTCTGGGTTCCTAGGATAGCGGTGCCGCTAAATAGCGGCCGCCATATAGCGGTGAATGACGTCACTAGAACGTTGTCTATGTAAACCAAATGGCACGGTTTCCTACAGGACGGTGATTAACAACGTAACGTCAAAAAACGGTGCCGCTATTTGAATGACGGCCGTCTTGACGGTGTCCGATAGTTGGTGAACGTTTTCTTTCAATGTAATTGTATAGCGGCGAAGCCATATCGATATATTTTGAGTTTTTTTGACTGGACCGACGTCCGTACGACGTACAAAATGAGTTTTAATTCCAACTGGAGCTGCGACGACGTACTAAAATTTCAAATGCGCCTTCTATACCACTCGATTTGAATAAATTGTCTTCTATCCTACGATTATTTTCCTCTTTTAATAGTTCATCCTCCAAGTAAATGATTAAAGCTATATTATACCATACTTGATTAAATCAAAGTCCTTCTTTTTCTCTACTGCTTGTTGAGGTTGCTGGCTGACGGCGTAATATAGCGGCAGTGGAACTTTCCACATGTCGTCACGTAAAGACGGCCGTCTTTTTACGTCCGTAATATTACGTCCGCTATATAACGGCACCACTATCCTAGGAACCCAGAGCATTAGTGGCAAAAAAAAGCGTTGCAGTGTGCAGTTTTGCGCAGGAGTATATTGTTTACTATCAGCTGCATGTCTTGTTTCTCCCGCCACACTATACATATATTAGTTTCTTTTGTAATTTTTCTTTTGTGTTGTGCCTTTTAATAAAGAGTTTTCTTTTCTTGTCTTATATCATAAAAAGAAATATTAGCGTGGCTGGAAACGGGTCACCAACGACAACCACAAAACGCCGCCACTGACGTATTTCCTGTCGTTTTCAAACATTTTATATGAACTCGCCGCACACGGTGACCCCAGAGCTCTCCACTTGCTGCGAAATGCTGTTCCCTTACTGTAGCCGGAACCGGCTTCTAATAACCGATGACACACGTCACTCGCATGTTATTTTACCTTTCTCTCCCTTGGTTTATTTAACTACAGTTTTCTCTTCCAAGATTACTTTTTTTTATCTGAAACAGTGCAAAAACCTTCTTCGTCAGTTTCTTTCTACGGTGAGTCTATAATGGTACTGCATGGGTAAAAAAACAGTACCATCAGCACCACCAGCAGCCACCGACCGCAAGTTTTCACCGCTGTTCAGTTGCCGCTCCATGTGATTGTGGAATGCAGAAGCGTGGCAGATCAACGAGCAGAATTACTCCACTCCCCAGCAGCAGTCCCGGAGGCTTTCAACAACCTGAATAGGTTGCTTGCCTTCTGGGATAGCCTGGGATGGTTGGAGTAGAAGGGAAGTATGAGCCAGGTACAATGGCCCAATTAAGAGGCTAATTGCGGAAAAGGCCCCGTCTAACTAACTACCCGACATTAGTATTTCGGTGTCATAAACCTACAATATGCCCCTCCCAAAAAGTGTTAAGTGTAAAAATATAACAAAGTTTCCACTCCAAAAACATAATCCATAAATTAGATACTAATTTAACAAGTATTTTCACGCTCTCATAACCTGTGACGTCATTTCTCCTGTAATTAACAAGAACGGCTGTTAAGTTTAGGGCAAACGACGCACAGTTTCCCAATTCAGAAGTTGGACAACATCTGGCCGAGTATTATTAATTGGCCAAACCTTGCACCTTACCTGCACCCTCTTTAGGGTAAGTTTGCATTAGAATTTAACTTCTGATAAGTATTTGTAAGTACGTGTCAGAGCGAACCTATGAATGTCGAATAGCTGTGTAAAACCAATTTTTTATAGATTCCAATGTAGAGTAAACTTTCATTAGGTTTCGTGGATTTGGACACAAACATGGATACATATAGAACTAAAATTGTACTAATATAACAAATATAAATGTTTAGAAGTTTGTTGTTCAATCACGTCGTAACTTCTGAAAGTCTGAATGGATCGAGTTGAAATTTCAAATACAATGAGAGTGTAGTCTGAAATAATACATAGGCTACTTTTTATCGCAGGAAAATAACTGAAGCTGGAACTATGCAGGTAAAACCGCAGAACGCTGATAGTGGTAAAATATTTGGACATTCTGACTCGGACTTATGACTTATAATTTTGAAGATACCTAGGTACATATTTTTATTAATGTCAACACTTAGATGCAGAATATGTATTTATTTATCCCGAATGGAGATCGAACCAGAACTCATAATGTTTCAGTTTTTTTAAGCATGTAAAAAGATAGGAATGTCTACCTACAAAAATGTATGTGAACAAAATATATCCATATTCCATAAATTGAAGCCGATTGTTTGTTAGGAGTATTTCAGAAAAAATATTGTCCTGTTCGTCCTAACGCATAATTACCTTTATTAACGTAAGATGCTACACTTGCAATTGAATTTATGTTTTGGTGTCGTCTGCAGAAACTCAGGAACTGACGCTAACCGTTTGTTGCTAGTAATTAATTCTGAATATTCTTAGCTGTTGTTTGTTTACTTAAACGGCTTCGTGTAAAAGTTTGGAGACTTTAACATAGCGCAGTGCAGTGCTAATGATTTAGACTCTTCATGTTCATTGGAACATGAAGAGAAGAGAAGAATTATAGCTATTGAGCTACACGTCACTGTGCTGTTATGTAGCAGGAATTTTGCTTACCATCATATGTCGTGCTTGTCTCGTCACTCCATATAAAAAAAAACACAACTTATTTGCGAAAAATTATTAAATACAAAGTACTTACCTAATCATTACCATAAGATATTACAACACTAATGAAAGAACTATATAATACCGTGGTGGCATTGTAGTAACTTAGTCTTCAGGTTGTGGACTCGAATCCTACTTATACTTCCGAGTAATTTTCCCATTGCCGATGTGCTATTTTGTTATCACCACTGACCGCTGAAGGAAAACATCGTAAGAAAATCGGCTGATTTATAAGACTGACATAACATTAACTTTAGAGGACATATGCAATCGGCCTACTCTCACTTGGCCACTTTCAGCAGTAAGGACACTAGACTAAAAGACAGTACTAAACATTCTTAAAACAATCACTACACATACCTGATAAGGCCACTATGCCAAGTTAAAATCAATACAATTTGTGTGAATAATAATTAAATTGCTTTGCATCAGCTTATGTAGATGAGCCTTAGATCTCAGAAACAGGCCTTAGATATATCTAAGACGAAGTGTCAAAGTTACGATCTTGTCATGAATGGTTAACATTATATATTTTATAGATGTAATCAAATTAAATAGGTATGACATTCATAGACATTCACACATGTTCTCTACTTCAATAAGTGTGCATTTTCTCGATCATTCACTTTACTTGCACAACGAGAGACCCGCTGATTTAAAAGGGCTCAGTATCTTACCATACTTTTCATCAAGCTGTCAAGTAAAACATGACATCTGTCATAATCAGAAATACCTTCAAAATATGAAAGCATTCCAATATTTTTCAATGCGACCAAAAATCTAAAATACCTGGTATAAATAAAATACGTATACAATTTTAATGGAGTCGAGATTTCACGGTGTCTGGCTCTTGAGGGGTTGACATAGATAAATTGAACTCCACCTACCTCCTTTTGGTGTTTTAGAGTTCTTTGGGAACAACATTAAAACGGCGCGTTTACGAGCTGGAGTTTATGCGGGAATCTTCGCAATTGTTTTCTGGAGTGCGGCGTGTTTTGGGCCAGTGCTTTGTTGAATTAAGTAGGTATTTGGCGGGAATATTTTACGATGTTCGATATTTCTTGATAATATTTTGAGTTAATTACACGACAGTTATATTTTTGTGGGGCCATATTTATATTTTGACTTTAGAAACTGTATTTTATTTAAAGATTTGATATATTATAGGTGAAACAAACTAGCAATTTTGTACAAAAATGAGCTGAAAATTATAAAAAATGCGTAAAAAATGTGTCATACATCTCTTTGGATTTCGATAGATAAAAGAAACATTTGAACAACAAATCAATTAAAGATTAAATAATCACAAGACGCAACAAGCAATTATAAAAAAAGCGGACAGAAGTCAGTTTTATGACTAGAAAAATATATCTTCTAGGCGACCTTTGACAGAGCAGATTTACGGATCGGTGCTTAGTAATGGTTAAAGTAAATGGAAAAGAAGATATAATATTATAACAAACTTGAGTCTGACTGGACTGGCTATATCAACCGTGAGTTATCCGTGTATTTATTTAAAATATTATGACCCTTTGTTATGGCGTGGGTGATCTACTGTAACTTTCTAAACTGCGTTTCTTTTTGGTCAGTCTATTATTCAAACTTTTATCAGATACGAATATTATTATGCATGGGTACAGAACCTTATTTCTAAAGTAAATTATCCTTATTTTGTTATTTGTTACGATCAAACGGATTTATTCCTCATCCCGGATTTGAACATAAAACGTGTTTCCATTATAAACATCAAATTACTTGCTGAAAAAACAAATTTTGTTAAGTGCTGAGGAGAACGTATAATGTAAGTTTCTTAACGAAATGTATTTTTTTGTCCCTCGAAAGAAAATAAGAGATATCTTTAAAAATTGATAACGCGTAGTGGTAGTGGTAGGACTTTTTGCAGAGTCCACTTGGGGTAGTAACACATCTTTGCCAGTTGTTCTACCGCCAAGTAGGAGTGTGCAGTTTTGTGTTGCGGTTTAAAGGGCAATGTTGGAATTATAGGACAAATAGAAAAATATCTTAAATCTCTTTACTTTGGCGGTGATTAAAACTCTTCATATTCGAACAACTACGTGAGACTGTGCTCAATGGACATGTTGATTGCCATCAGGTGTTCGTCTCGTCAGTTTTACAAAAAAAGGGTGAAGCAGAACGGATATATTAAGACCTGCTCTGATACACTCTACTATCAGTTGGTTATAAGGATGCCCAATGTGTTGTAATTTGTGGGTTCTAATCTTTTTGAAACAAAAACTTTAAAAAAAAATCCATTTAGCCATTTTTGAGTTATCGGTGAACGGATGTAAACAAATAAAATACAGGATTCTGACGCATTGATAAACCTCTTGTTTTGAAGTTGGTTAAGAATGATAATGACATAGGTTTACAGTATAAAACTTATAAATTCTAACTTACCTTAAACCATTATAATATCCATTTCAGGCTGTACCCTAAACAAATAACTTTTAACATTTTTCCCTCTTCGCTAGAGATACAGTAACAATTAAGCGCAAAAGTGGTCATTTAAAAAGAATCTACTCGTACCATGATGTTCGTAATTAAATTAAATAAAAATATGAATAAATATTGGTGGTGGACAATTCACACACAACACCATCTGACCCCAAACTAAGCAAAGCTTGTACGATGGTGGCCAGATAGCTGATATAATACTTATATAGTTTTAAATACATACTTAACATAGAGACACCCAGACACAGTGCAAACATTTGAATTCATCACACAAATATTTGCACTGGGTGGGAATCGAACCCACGACCCTCGGCTTCGCAGGCAGAGCTACTAACCACTAAGCCACAAGGCCCGTAAATTGCTTTTATTTTCCAGTAAGTACAAAATCCAAATAATAGCTGATTTTCGAGTAGATACCAGATTCGAATAGTTATTTTTAATTTAAATGGTTTCGATGTGATGAGATTAATTAAGTGTGTCAATTTTTTTTTATTAAATACTGTTTTTTATTTTAACTAGCAAAATTTTAACAGACTATGGAGATTGGAGACAACATAGCACATTAAATCTGTGCAATAAGTTTCCTCTTAAACTCAATATAAAATAATCTGTGACTCCTCCCTAAAAGTATGGTCAATAGGTCGTGTTTGTAAACAAAACACTACGACGTCAATGATTATTTATTGATGATATATTGAGTTTAAGAGTAAACTTATTGCACAGTAAGAATGTGCTTTGTTGTCTATATAGCCTGTAAAAATTTAGCTAATACAAAAAAAACTGCTAATGTTCCTATTGCACCGCATCTGGGACGCTAGCGCCGCCTGGTGGCGTTCGAAGACGACGGTGAAGTACGCCCCGCTTTCAGCCACCTACTTAAATCGGCTTATCCTGTGTTTTTACTGTCTCTATAATTTCAAGTGGAAAGAAAAGAGAGAGCAATGTCAAAGCTAACACAGTTTTAGTTAGACGGTAGACTCTCCGGTCGACCGTCAAATTGCGACAAAGTCATCATCATTCAAAGTGTGGGTACGTAAGCCATTTACTTGCGCACCTACAAATACCACGACGGCGACGGCGCGATCAAATTTATACTGCGCCCCGCTGGAAGCAAATGCTCCTCCCTTTGTTCCCTGTCTTACTTCCCCTGGAGCAGAGTCCTCAGCCGCCCTACCCCGGTTAGGAGGGGAACCTTGATAGCGGATCCCGACCTCTCTCGAGAGGTGATAATGATAGCGACGGCCCATCCCCGTCAAATGTCTCTGCACTTGACGTGATGATATCAGCAAACGAGGAACAAAGTAAAAAACATTAATTAAATACATTTTTTGTAATAATATGATATATATACAAGATAAACATCGACAATAAAGAAAACAAAACCATCAAAGTTGAATGTCGAAAGTTCAGTTCGGGTATCGAAAGGTAACATTTCATTGCGGTAAACTTAAATCGAGAATAGATGAATGAGGTCGACTTTTCAACTCTTTATGCAAACAGTAAGTGCTTGTGTTAGAGTTTTTCTCTTTGAATTTAGGGTGATGTGACCGAAATTTTGCTGAATCTTTATCGCCAGCCAGAAAAGTGTTCGATTTTTTAATAAAATCCGATTAGTTGAATAACTTTCGGTGTCTGTTACGTCGAAGAAGTGAAAAGAACAAAATTATGGTTGCATTAAATGCTGTAAGCTTGGGAATCGGGGTCTTCTCTCACAAGGAGAGTGTCAGGGCCATAATCCAAAGCGCAGGCCAAGTGTTAGCCGTTAGCTGATGGATGCCACGTCCTCATAAAAATAGTACATTATGATATAAGTGCGGTAAGTTGATAATTACAGCTAAGGCGATATTGCTATAATTAGCAGATACTGTAATTATCAAAGCGCACGTATGTCATACGACGTTTAATAACATATTTGCGAGGAAATAAAGAAAACTTTGATTAAAGGACAATGTTCGCAGAATAAATTAAAGGCCATGAGATAAGACATCTTATAGGTGACGAATAGTGTTAGGTAATGATTTAGACTCTTCATGTTCCTATAGCTGCGTGGTACTATAGTGATATTGGCAGACGTGTTGCTTACCATGTTTGGCTCATCCCGTCACTCATATTACAAAAAAACCCAATAAATACTGGATTTAAAACGTTTTACTGTATGTATTCGTATTGTATCAAGAGCGACGTAGTACGCACAACCCTTATTAGCTGAAAAGGATTGTGTAATGAAAAACAAGGAACCCTTTTTTATTGCAGACAGCCTGTCAGTTCCCTTTAGGAAAAATTCACGGTCAATTTCCTCGTTTTACGGATTGTTTCAGATAAAATACGACGGCTTTGTTATTTTGGAAATGTTCAAAAAGATTAAAGCGAAACGAGATTACGTATGGGAGAATGTTAGTGGCATAGGTATCGCTTTTGCGCGATGAACTAAATTCCAAAAAACACTTTTGTGTAGTGGAATTAAGGCCAAGAAAAGGCCTGATTGTACACAACACTTCTATTTATAACAGCGTCACGCAGTCATACGAATTGAAAATTGGTAGTCATAAGTCATAAGGTAACTAATAAGTCAGAATTTGATACCGGAACTACTAACGGCACGGCAGAAACGGTGATACCGAAAGGCATGGCCATGACCATGGCCATCTAGATAATCCGAGTTAACCCGAAAAAATCTTTCATTTACGAACGTGACGCTTTTGCTCAATTCACAGCCCACGGAAAATCTGTATGTGGTACCGCCACATAAGAAGCCATAAGAAATTTTCACTTCAAAAAAACACTAACTGACAATGTAATGCCTCACCTTAGAGAAGTTAAGTAGGTAGGACCGCAAATGTTTAATTTTTAAGACATTGCTCGGTAGAACACAGTTATATTTCATTATGCTTCTAATTAAAAAACAGTTTAGTTTTAGTGTTTTGATAATAACATCCAAACGTCTAAATGTCCAAACCTGCAAAATTCTTTAAGCATCTAAACGTTTAAACAGTATGGTATTTTTGGTACATATCTTATACTTTTTAACCGCATTTTCAGGGGCAGGAAATTATATCTTTGTATTTTATCTTACTTTATAATATTCTCTCAAGTATTCAAATGTCATTATATATCAGCATTACTTATATTAGTTTAAAACTAGCCACCGACGTACGGTACTCTAAAAAACATTATATTTAGTTTTATCAAAAACAAACATACATATAAATAAACCAAACTTAGAGCACAAATAAATTGAGCAATGACGAAAATCAACAAAATTGACTTACGCAAAATTTTCAACGAATTTATTACCTTACGTACACAAACACTTCACCGTCAAAATGTAAATAGGCGAGCGCTAAATTTGACTAGCATTTTCTTAATGGCATAACTTACTTCAGCTACGTTTCTCTGAAAAATCGTTAAAGCCTTACATTATCGCAAAAAGTGCGGCCAAGCTTATTGGTGCCAAACGTGTGACCCCCGCCATCAATCAACGTCTGGCCTCTTTGTAGACCAATATCCACTTTAAGGTGCTATATGCGACGCGCATTACGTTGAGTATCACGGCTCTATCTAGATTTGAATAGCATCGCAATTTTATCTGAGTAAATCTTATTTTACTTTTTTTTTTTTAATAAAGAGTGACGAGACGAGCAGGACATGTGCCTGATGGTAAGCAACATGCCTGCCACATAATAGCACTGTGACACGCAGCTATTGGAACATGAATAGTACAAATCATTACCTAGCACTGCACTGCGCTCGGCACCCAGAGATCTAAGATGTTATATCTCTAAGCCCTGTAATTTCTCTGGAAACATTGCGCTTCAAACCGGAACACAGTAATGTTTGCACTTTACGACTTGGCGGTAGAATAACTGGCAAAAGTGTGGACCTTCCCCAGGCCACAGTAAAGAACAGTAAAACATCTTCATACAAACGTGCCGCTCTCGGCTTGAATGTGTGCGTGCGCGCCGCGCGCCGTGTCGGCACGCGATTTCACGCACACTCTAGCATAATATATGGCGCGCTATGGCGGCGACAGTAGGGGCCGTGCAGCGCGACTGTGAGCACGTCCGTAAGTTACATGACCGCTCGCGTTCGTCAACTCTCGCCGGCCACTTACCATAATATTAATAATTATAACGAGTATCATGACTTCAAAAAGGGGAAAAAGATATTGTGGTGTTTTCGGGTGCCTCAATAACGATTTCGCAAACCCGGATTTAACATTCTTCATGGTTCCTACTGAAACAGAAATGTAAGTACCTACTTATACTTAAATCTTATTAGAAAATGTGGTAGGTATTGTATTATTGTTTATTTCACAGTTTATTTGCTTTATTAATAGCGTAGCCGAGTCAACGAGCAGGGTATGTGCCTGATGTTAAGCAACATGCCTGCCACATAGCAGCACAGTGACACGCAGCTATTGGAACATGAAGAGTCCAAATCATTACCTAGCACTGCACTGCGGTCGTCACCCAGAGATCTAAGATGTTAAATCTCTAAGCCCTGTGATTTTTCTGGAAACTGCTAAGAAGTTCGTCTCTCTAATAAATGTTACGTGAATAAAGGCTTTTTATTTTTACTAAATGTATAAATTGGTAAAATATTCAATCATAATATGCTTTTTGTTGCATAAATTTAGATCAAGTGCTGCTTGTTCGAAAATATTAACTAAAAGTAAAAGTGACAACCCTGGGGATGAACGCAAGAGTAGGCTAAAAACTCGGCGGGCGGCCTTAGATAACCTACTGTTATGTATTTACTGTGCCCAGGCAGACTCTGCTTAGAGTCCTACCCACAGAAATCTAAATAATAAGGTACTAGAAGTCGCATGACCGCGTGACATTGTCGCCGCACAGGTGACTTGTAGGCCACCAGTGCTCGAATTGTAGTTTAGTCTTGTTCGAACCGGCAGGCGTGAATCATCTTTAAAAACTTGTGTTATGCAGCATAAACAACTGTGAAAGTTCTTCCACAACTTGCAATTATACCAATAATAAGATTACATTTCACCGATAGGTATTTTATTTTATTTTAATTGTATTTTTTAATAAAATAAACGGAGCCCAATGATTCACTATGATAGTTATAAATTTTTGGTGTGATCGTCATTTTGCATACCATTGCTGCATACATTAATTAACATCTAAAGTGGTACAAGCATAAACAGCAATGTAATGTAAAATTAAAGATATCTTCATAACCTCTAATCTTCCATGGTACAACCGCAGGTAGCGATTGTGAGTTAGTGCTGTGACGGTCCAATTTTACTTTCCCAAAAATAAACGATGAAAATTTTATTTTAAATGTTACATAGTTTTATCGATAAAGTAACATAATAAATCGATAAAAAAAATTGTACGCAATTAACATTACACCCGTACGTACAATCTTTTAATTTGCGGTAAACATTACTTCATAATTACTTAATTATTAACAAAAGTATATACATACTGGCTATAACGCGCGATTGATCGTCCGTGCAAAATAAATTTTAAGATAACTGAGGCAGTATTTATCTATTGTAAGCTTTTATTTTTAAGACTTTATTAGTTTTCATACAAAATCAGCGAGCAACACGGAAGGGAGTAGGCATACACAGCGTTTCCCCTCTGTCAAATACAAGTCCGCGTGGACTTGTACTTTGACTCCATGGAGTTTGATAATATACTGTGGCGTGGAATACACTGAGGGCGGGGCTAGATTTGTGAATGGTGCTTTATTTTTTATGTGTTAGTGATTTGGCTGTGTGAGTATGGTCGGCAATGGATCGGTACAGGTATGTTTTGTATGTAATAGTGCGGCTTTACGCTAGTGTGCAACTTTCCCCTCCCGCAAGAAATGACAGAAAGATTTGAACAATAATTTTTAGCAAAGGCTACTTCCCTTCCGTGCTTGCGCGGAAGGTCGAGTTGCTCGATGTACAAAATATACAACAACCTTTGTTCTTCAACTATACCTAAGCCCATGTGGTGTCAGAATTACATAGTTCAGTTTTCGAAACAATAGTATACCCCATGTGACTCACTTATTTTATAGGTAGGCATATTGACTTTGTTGTAGTGTAATACACCTAATTAATGAAATCAATAATAACCTTTATCGAATGTTAAAATTGGACCGTACTTTGAAATATCGATATGTTTTAATTTTTGTCAAGCACTAGCGTATATGTGAAAAATTGTTAATTTTTCAATGTATTAGTAGGTTCACTGATAAGCGTTTATGGATGTGTGTGGTGCAATCACAGACCCAGGTTGATAATGTGTAGCTATTGGTGTGTGAGTGGAGCTCTATTTGAATACTACGCGCATGTAGTAGTGATCGCGGGGGTAGGGGAAATGTGGCGACAAGCGTTTTGCAAGTAATTTGAGAGTTATGCCATTTCTATTACCTTATTATTTAGATTTCTGTGGTCCTACCACTACTAGTCTTTATGTAAATTTCATAGATCGAGAGGCGTGCCAAAAGGCTCATAGGCAAAGATACTCAAGTTTGGAAAAGACTTCACAGTCCTTGAACATCGCCGCAAAGTTGCTAGCCTATCGGTTTTTTATCGGATACACTTCGGAGAGTGCGCTAATGATCTTCATGATCTAATACCACCTTGCCCTTTTTTCTATCGGATTTCTCATAAATCGAAGAAGCGGCACCGTTTCATGGTTGATATTCCAAAGACACGGACGAAGAGGTTTGACTCTACTTATGTGATAAGAACGTCTAGGATGTGGAATGAGTTGCCGGAGTGGGTTTTTCCTGATAGTTATCATCTTGGAGACTTCAAATCGAGAGTGAATCGGTTTCTTCTAGGTAAACACGCTCCATGGTAGACCGCATCGTCGCTTAACGTCAGGTGATACGGTCGAGCGTAAACCTATAGAAGTAAAAATAAATAACATTTTTAGAGTGGTGACGATACTACCGTAAGATTATAATTTCTCGTGTTAGATTTTAATCTAATGGTGCTAATTATTATTACTGTGACATATGTATAAACGACAGAAAAATATTAAGACATTGTAGTGGATGTATCTTCGACCGAAGATTCAGAAAGTAAACGATTTACAATTAAAAAAAAACAAATTTATAACATTAATACTTTTTTCAATTGTTGATCCGATTACGCTTGGCAAGGATCTTGCCTAATTTTACTGAACTCTACGGTATACGATGGAGTGTGTTTTTATTAAATAGAAAATAGAGTACCTAACTAGTGACAAGCCGAACTAGACCTGCCCCTAATCATGAGACATAACTAGACATGCCCCCAACACGCTTTCTCATAATGTCAGTTTTTGAAAATTAGGCTTTCAAATAACTGCCCAGAATTCCACTGCGCTTATCTAAAAGAAACCGATTCACTTTCCTCGTGGCCTTGATTTGACTGGCCTCGTGGCTTAGTGGTTAGTAACTCTGCCTGGGAAGCTAAGGGTCGTGGGTTCGATTCCCATCCAGTGCAAATATTTGTGTGATGAATTCAAATGTTTGCACTGTGTCTGGGTGTTTCTATGTATAATAAGTATGTATTTACAACTATATAAGTATTATATGAGCTATTTGGCCGCCATATTACAAGCTTTGCTTAGTTTGGGGTCAGATGGTGTTGTGTGTGAATTGTCCACCAATATTTATTATTATTTTTATTTATTTCGACTTAAATACACCAAGATCGTTTATCGTATCTATCGGACAAACCCCACTCAGGTTACGTTTCACACTTCAGCTGTTCGTACTACGAAAGCGGAATCAAAATCCTTAATACGGGTCTTAAAATCTACAACTTCTATGGATTTAGTGGTGAGTTGCGTATTGATAAAGATTCGTACTTGTTGCTGTTGTTCAACTTGGTGTTCAAAATAGCCTTTTAATATTTCATCAATGATAAATGATGATGAATAAACTTATAAATATATTTCAGAGCTATAGAATAATTCAGAAGTTTTTGAAGAGTCGGTTACTTTTTTGATGTTCGCTAAAGATAACAATCGTTGTGAATTTCCATACTTTGGTAAGGTAAAACAAATTTAATGTTATACAGTGTACCGAAAACTCTTTCGTGGATAAGTGGGTCATCGTTTTATACCGATATTCCAGTATTATTGGTTTGTTCGAATGCTTAATTTATTTAATTTTACAAACGAATGCATGGATAATTATATTTATTGACGAACCATCAGATTTTACAGTAAAGTAGTTCTGAACACTCCAAATAATTATCATTATCGATAATTCTACTATCAAACTTTCTACTAATGTTGTCAACGCAAAGGTTTGGATGTTTGTTGCTCAATCACGTTGGAACGTCTTAACAGATCGGGTCAACATTTGACATAAAGATCATAGTCTGGAATAGGAAATACACTACTTTTAAATATAAATGAAATTTATCTAGAAATAATTTATTGCCTTTCAAACCGGTAGTTACTGACTTAATTGGCTCAAACTGATTAGCAAAGAGTTCTATCACTGCAATAATTGGGATAAAATATATGTTTTTTATTATATTGGTCAAAAGTTTAAGTTTAAAATGTTGTAGAGATTGATTCAATAGTAAAAATAGGGCTCAAAATTAGTTGCTAGAAAATGAATATTTTTGTATGCTACTTGATGCGGTTTTAGATGGTACTTAGTAACAACGAATTTTAAAAAATTAGCCGCGTTGCTGTTTATACCTAACAGCATATTTATAGGTACCTATTTTGCCAGGTTTTAAAAAACTACTATTCGTTTCAAAGCTTTGATGACTAATGACGTAGAAAAATACACAACATACATATGAATACAGACATATATAATGACATAGGTACATGCAAACCGATACGTAAAACATCTAACACCTATATTTATAACGAGGTTTTGAAAAACAAACAACAAAAACTCAATCAATTAGTATCAAGTACCAAGTAAGTATCTTAAATATAAGGAGTATGAGAGTATTTTCGTATATTTTCTATTTTAGTACCTCTGCAGTTTATTATTACTTGTATCAAATTTGTAGTGATAGTCTAAATCAGTACCTAGCACTGCACTGCGCTCGACACTGCCAAGAGCCTCTTGGCAGAGTCCGCCTAGGGAAGTACCACACCTTTGCCAGTTATTTTACCTCCAAGCAGTAATGTGTAAGCGTTACTGTGTTCCGGTTTGAAGGGGAATGTTTCCAGAGAAATTGCTGGACTTAGAGATATCTGGGTGACGAGCGCAGTTCAGTGCTAGGTAATGATTTGGACTCTTCGTGATCCAATAGCTGTGTGTCACTGTGCTGTTATGTGGCAGGCATGTTGCTAACCACCAGCAACATGTCCTGGATGTCTCGCCAATTTTTAATTAAAAAAAAACAAGAGAAGCTAGGATCCCACTACACAGGTTGCCCTATTGTGGGTCCAGTGCTCACTAACACAATAAGTACTTGTTCATGGTATCACTTATCACTTGTACCTTTTTTGTGTTTTTGTTAATTGTCTTTCGTTTATTCATTTTCAATTAATTTAATTGAGCAGAAGATTGAGTTGTCAATGTTTAGGTTCCGCTGAGTTGCTAGATTACGTGCAGTATTGGTAGAGCCAGTATTGAGTGGTGACCGTTTCAATTCTAAGCTCCGGTCTAATAGCCTAAACATTAGAGAAATTACAAGGGACTGCCCCGATAACCCATTAGCACCTTGCTGTGCATAAAATGCTGCTAGAAAATCCCAAACGTACGAAACAAACCTGATAAGCGAACATTATTACTACTTGAACTCTGAATTACACGTTCATTTTTGGTATCCATAAAGCAAATATAAGTCTTAATATGCTTAACCTTTATCAATATGCTTTTCTCTATTTTATTGCTCAAAGTCATATACTATATATGCTATACTATATCTATATATGTCCATTTAACTGCTTTCATGACCTGAATTTATATTATTAAATAAATATAAATATATAAATATTGGTGGACAATTCACACACAACACCATCTGATCCCAAACTAAGCAACGCTTGTATGATGGCGAGGAGATAGCTGATATAATACTTATATAGTTTTAAATACATACTTATTATACATAGAAACACTGAGACACAGTGGAAACATTTGAATTCATCACACAAATATTTGCACTGGGTGGGAATCGAACCCACGACCCTCGGCTTTGCAGGCAGAGCTACTACTAACTAAGCCACGAGGCCTGTCAATATTATTGACAGTGAGTTATTAAAATCTTCTTTAAAACAGAATTGATTATTTTCAACGATAAGGCCGTTAGTACCGGTTTTTTATTGTAATTTTTTTTCTGTAAATAGTTCGCTTTTGATTTTACAATAAATCATAGACAGTTACCAGAGTCCAAAATCATAGATAGCTTCAGACGAATTTGAGCTAAAATTGATTCTGCATATTAAGATATATATAATTATTTAAAAAAATAACATGTTATTAATTTCATTTTTTCAACGCAATAAAACTGATGATGATTAAAAATGATTGCAAATGCCTACTTAATTTTTTTGTTTTCATTTTAACTTTTTTTTAACTGACATAATTTTAAGTTCATTCAACGGTGTTTTTAGAATACCAAGCAAGTTAAAGCATACAATTATGACATGACGTATCACTATCCAATTTCTAAACAAAATAAAACATTAACGTCATCACAAGGTCACGTACTAAATACAACTGATAACTATTTTTGGAATTTTTAAACATCAATTGATTTTAAAACTATTTATGGATTTTTCAAAGCATCAATTGATTTTAGCAATAAATGGTACCTACCTAAGTCGGGCAGCATCTTAGGTGCCCGACACGTTCGGTAACTGCCGTCGTCAGTTGTTCCCGGTCCCGTTCTTAATGATCTGTCCACACAAGATGGATGCCGATACCCTCATTCGGGTGTGTGCCATTTTTGTGATGTATTACTGGTATTACCTACACACAAGTGCTAAATTAGGAACTAATCGTACTTATGATTAAATAGAGATGTGGTACTGTGGCGACGAAATTCGATTTAGCTTGGAGAAATAGGTACCTACCATAAAATTTGTTTTTGAAGTGAAAAATTCTTACGTATGTGAAGTCACATACAAATTTTCCGTGGCTGTGAATTGATCTGAAGCGTCACGTTTGTAAATAAAAAGATCTTCGGGTAAACTCGGATGATCTAGATGGCCATGATCATAGCCAAACTCGGGTTTCACCCGGGTAGTTACCAAAGTGAGCTATCAAATTCGGAGTTATTAGTTTTCACTTCTATCGGCAGTCCTTATGACTGACAATGTTTTATGACTAAACGAGTCACACGCGTGAGATTAGTTAATTGATCGTGATATTAAATTAGACTATTATCCTTTTATTTTAATAGTTAATAATATAAATTGAAATGGATCTGAATCGGATATGTCTGCTGCATGTTGGAAAATCTTTGACCTTAAACTACTAATCTATGGATTCCTGAATTGAAACGACGTAACAGCAGACCTTAAAAGCGTTGGCGGGATGATCTAGACTATCATCATCAAAACTGGCCTTCTATATCACAGATACCAGTGAAACAACTTAAATCTCTGGGTGGTGAGCGCAGTGCAGTGCTAGTTGTTATGTGGCAGGCATGTTGCTTACCATCAGGCACATGTTCTGGTCGTTCCGTCACTCTTTATTTAAAAAAAAAAAAAAAAGAGGCTAATGAGTGCTTAATATTGGCGTATGGTATCAGGCTCTTAATAATGATGAAAATGCAGCTCGGCGCAAGTTGAAGTGACAGTAAAATGGTGATAGAACCTATAGTGGTTTGGTTAGATTAGTTCTAGTATAGAGCCCAAGAATCAGTATACGTAGTGTAGGACGCCCTCAGTGGACCGACTACTTCTACATACGTGATATATCTATTATGAGAGAGGCCTACGTTCAATAGTGTTTAATATAGGTTAATTTACCAGCACTTTTGTGGGTAATCGTTGACATCAGATGTCCATTTTGTAGAGTTACTCGTGCGACCACTCAATTTTTTTCCAAATGGCACATAAATGGTTCACACCAATATTTTATTCAGGAATATAATATTATGTACTCACCTATTTCGAGACCTTTTTAGGCCGTACCCAAAGGGTATCAACGAAAGCGTTAAAGGTCGGTTGTCCATCTATCCGAAGTTTGATTGGTTGTATTTTTGGAAATGTGATAGATATTTCCATCCAATTTTTTACAGAAAACTGTACATAAACTACTAATGGCAAAACTACACTTTAATCGAATAGTTGCCTTTTCTAATTTTTATCCCAGATAAAAAGTAGCATAATATATAACATACCACCTTGCCCTTATTCAATCAATCAATCAATCATTTATTGCACAAAGCTGACAAGAAACAAGTAAGCCAAGCATTTACTCTGTAAGGGCATGGCAATATACAACTTACAATAAAATTTATTCTCTTATCATAAGTAAAAGTAAGTACAGAATTTATACACATAAATACGTTTTTTCTAATATTCATATTAATCATATTAATGTCGTGAGAATGGGATATATTTAAAGTCGTCTAGATATTCGTTTAGACTGTAGTAACATTTAGTATATTATTTAGACTGTAGTATTTCTATCGGAGTGCTCGTAAAAGCTTGTCAAAGCTATTAACATTATTATGTAATAGTACAAGACGATTATTAAAACGAAAACCTTATAAATATTCCTAAAAGAAAAGTATAAAGTATGAACTCGTAAACTAAAAACTTTTGCTAGAATTTTGATACAAGGCCGACTTCAGTACATCTGATTATCATATTTTCTGTTTCTTTTCTCGTTTTATTTCACCCTTGTGATTTTTGGGTACGCGTATTTACATATTGGATTCCGATATACACTAGTTTATGGCAGTTCAGTATGTTATTGCGTTGCATAATGTTCGGTTTGTTTTCTTATATCTTATTTATTGTAATATACCTCTGGAGATAGCAGATGCTCACTTGTAAAGAATGGACAAACATTTCTAGCAAATTATTCTTGAATACAAACTTGCACAGTTCGACAGTAGTAAAACTTTAGTATTTAACTCATAAAGCCACATTCGTCTCATCATCTTGAACAATTTTAATACCTAGTAGGACCTAAACAGACAATGTAAATGGACATAGTATTTATGAGAAGTTAACAAATTAGTGCGATAAATGTTCAACATAGGTATGTAGTTCTTCTCAAATGCTTCTACTTCTCCATTTAATTGAGCGGTTGAAAAGTTTGTATTGTTAACACTATTCAATGATACCTAGGTACGTATAAAATAGGGAATCAGTAATACTAGTGATAGTAACAACACCAGTAGCAGAACTTCTACACTCGCAGTGTCTGCTGTTTTGCCCACTTAGTTACTATTTTAGCTATTTTCTCGCGATGAAAGTGATCTAACTTTGTTTCAAATTTTTACTCAATCTGTTCAGAATTTCCGATGTAATTGCATTCAATCTTCCTAACTTTCATATTAACAATATTAGTTTTTCTTAGAATCGACCAATAAACCTTTTATAAAATACTGATTTCCTGTGATCGAGTCCTTATTTCAAGTCAACTGAGCGTAACTTACCTTAAATTAGATGGGATCTGCTCATCGCTGGAAACTTGGCCGAAGTGCTCTATGAATATAAACGGATAAGTTTCTATCGGTTTTGATCCAGTAATAGTGGCTTTGAAAAGAAAACCACAAAGGTAATAAGTATTGCAAATCAAGCATAAATTATTTTTGGCCTAATATAATCTAAATTAAAGGAACTTATAAAACACAATGGAATCAGTTTCTTCTAGGTATATACATACGCTTCATCGTTGACCACATTGTCACTTAAAAACACGCGAGATGGCAGTCAAGCGCAAAAAAATATTTTGCCTCATTCTCGCGAACAGGTGCTTGGCGTAAGACTGTTCATACTCCATAGCGATTCTAGGGGTAAAGTAGATTGGTTGTTTGTAAAGGGTGCCATTTAAAACGCATATTGTTTTCCTACTTTACTTTGTCATAATGATATATAATGTAGCATAATATATGTGTATGTCATAATGTAACTAGCATAATGTGATCTAAGCAAAACAATATATTGTAAATAATACATTAAATTTGACTATTGATGAGACGCATACCTAATAGTCATTAGGCATTTTGATGAAACGGTAAAATAAATAGTCTTTAGGCATTTTTTATTCATTTGTTGTGCTACTAAATATTGTCCCAGGTTACATAGAACCCAGATACAACTCAGAGCAGCAGAGCACCCCGACATCACCTAGTCTTGTCGCTACTACACCTAGAGTATTTATAAAAAATGCAGGAGCCAGACAGTCAATCAATGGAAATGCCAGGGAGTCACTGTGTGCCATTTTGGCGGTCCATTCTCAGTTCACCCTGAGTCAAAAAGTGCACCATATTTCTTATCGTACCGTCGGCTTTTTTCAATGTGTGTCTTTAAACTTTATGCTATCTTATATGTATTATCTTTATGCTATATATGGTTATGTGTTTCAACATCATCCTAAGTTATCCTTATGATATTTATGGTTATGCTAGTAAAAATATGCGAAAACAGTTATGCCTTTAGTTGTTATGCTAAATTATCATTAGTCCTAAAACCGTTATGCCTAATTAAATAAGTACAAAAATTGTTACGCTACCACATATATTATAGACCCGTTTGTAAACCACTTACGATATACACAGAGATGCAGATTATTACCTATTTCGAGGTGCTCAGGGCACATCTGTTGGAAAAAAAGTAAGAAGTTTTCAGATATATTGAGAACCTCATCCTTCATTTGAAGAAGGTTGAATACCAACGGGAATTAAACAAGTTCTACCTGGAACGTCTGTTAGACCACAAACAAAACCGATGGGTACTTAGCGAGTCAGCAAGTATCCCAGATATTTGTTAAGCTACGATAGTTTGGTTATACTCGTAAGCTGCTGGCAAGTTGCGGTTAAATTTGGCACAGTTCCAGGAAGCGCTTAACTGCAAGTGACAAAAAGTCTTCGCTTTTTGCCGGTGTATATTTGGAGCCTTCGGGATGCGTTAGAAGGCATTGCGAGGGAATGTCTGTTTTCATCTTCAAACTAGATGCTTTTAAACTAGCAGTGGCAAAATACTTATCTTAGATTAATTATTTTTGCTATGGTAGTTGTAGTAAAATAAATGTTTTTTGGTTTAACAAAAGGAACTCGGAACTTGGAAAAATATTTAGAGGTGTGGAAGCCTACTAACAATTTATAGGTATAGGTTGTCGCAAACCAACCCTCCGCACGGCCGCGTCCTTCCCGCCAAAGAACGGTTCCCGCGAAATACAATGATTACCGTATAAAATAATGAAGCGTCCACTTGTCCTATTTATTTATTGGTGGACAATTCACACACAACACCATCTGACCCCAAACTAAGCAAAGCTTGTATGATGGTGACCAGATAGCTGATATAATACTTATATAGTTTTAAATACATACCAACTTATTATACATAGAAACACCCAGACACAGTGCAAACATTTGAATTCATCACACAAATATTTGCACTGGGTGGGAATCGAACCCACGACCCTCGGCTTCGCAGGCAGAGCTACTACCAACTAAGCCACGAGGCCAGACGATTATTTATTTCCTATTGGTAATTAGGATTGAGTTAGCGCCCGTATTGGTCAGCCGTAGGGATGGCGCGATCTTCCCGATGCTGTGAAGGGGGGTGAGGTCGCCCCGCGCTTGCACATGTTGCGGGCGGCGAAAGCAGTCCGGCGACCGTTTTCTATTAGATAGTACGATAGCCACTTGTTATTGTAAAAGTTTAGTGAAATACACAATTGAGTGAAGTAACTTGTTTTCTTCAATAACTTTATAAAGCATGGCTACAAGGTTTAGTAAAACACAAAGCCCATCTGAAAGCATTTCATATCTTTACCATTATTCAATTGCCGTACTCAACAGTATGTCATCTTTGGTACAATTACCTACGCAAGTGCATATCCGATGGTTTCAACTTGGCCTGGCCTATTGCCACTAATAAGGAAGATCTAGGATCGGCCTGGCATCTCGGAGAGGGTCCGTGGAGGGTGCGGGAAGGATGTATCTACAGTTTAAGTATCGGTATGAAGCTGATATATTATTGTTTATTATCTAATGTCGGCAATCACACGGTAGTGGTCAAATGATATATCATTGCTGCTACTATATACCTAGATACCTACTAACAATATTTCTCTTGCTTTTACTTCGTGACTTAATTAACTTTAAAATAAAGGCGTGTCAAATTTAGTTTCAAGAACATTCCATCTCAATAATGCTAAAACTTAACATTAATTAGGTCTTATTTGCAAAAAGTAGAATCTAGATTAAATGTGTATAATGAGGGCCACATTAAAAATGTCGTCCAGAGAAATTACTGGATAAACAGAAAAAATATGTATATTGTAGCTCTGGGTGACAATTGTAGTGCAAGGCAACGCAGCCAGGGTCTTAGTTTTTTTTAGGTTTAAATAACTGCGCATTGATTACCAATAGACGCAAATCTTTATCAAGACGTAAATCGTCTTCACGATACTTTAATAAAAATACTGCCTAAACAATTATCAACGCCTAGCACCGTTTACAATCGTACTATTTGCTTAGTACCGCTCCTACTACGAAAAGAAATGATTATTAATTTAATGGTACCTATATAGGTATAGGCACTGCGTTAACATAACAGGTAATTATACATAAATAATCACATTATCCAAAGACACTAAGTCATATTATGTTTCGTAACACCATGCATATTTGCAAGCAGCTACTTCCTACTTCTATACTCTAGAATGTAAACTCACAAATAGAAAAAAAAAATAAACAGGACTTAATCGCGATCTTACCGTTCGGCAGCGTTAGGCAGTTGTCCCACCGCCGACGAGAAAACAAGTAACTATCGACTATTTTCTCGCTCAAGAAACGTACAATAGATATAGGTACATTCCGTGTAAATAAAAGAGATGCATGTACAAACAGTTGATCGCTGACTGTTCACACTGCCGGCGACCACTCGTTTCATTAGTTTGTTGCTGAGCGACAAGAGCTATGAAAGATAACACTCGCTCAGCGATGCTCGCTAAGCGATTAGAACACGCCGAGAGAACAACTAGCGTTCATTTCTCTACAGTGCGGATCTGAAAGACGCGAATGATGCGAGTAATCGCTCGCCTCACTCGCACACTCGCATAAAGCCGAGTTACACAACTATCGGAACTACGCACTCGCCAACTCGTTTCTAATTCTAGCTCTACTCGTTCTTCGTTGCTGGTGAGATAACTACCTCTTGTCACCACGGCGCGGCAGTTGTAACGCTGCTGAAACGTGGAAGTAATTAAATAATAATTTAAATCGCAATAGAGCCTGAGCAATGTATTCGGTGTGAGTTGAAATCACGAAAATTTAAGAACTATAATTGTCATATCATAGAGGTCATATGCGGAGAGTTATCGTTTTTTTTTTTTTTTTTTTTTTTTTTTAACTTTTATAGGCTTACACTTGACCGCCATCTCGCCTGATGTTAAGCGACGATGCGGTCTACGATGGAGCGTGTTTACCTAGAAGAAACCGATTCACTCTCGACTTGAAGACACAAAGATTGTAACCAACAGGGAAAACCCACTCAGGCAACGCATTCCACAGCCTAGACGTTCTTATCACAAAAGTAGAGTCAAATCTCTTCGTTCGCGTCTTTGGAACATCAACCATGAAACGA
Source organism: Ectropis crepuscularia (assembly GCA_963693475.1). NCBI lineage: Eukaryota > Metazoa > Arthropoda > Insecta > Lepidoptera > Geometridae > Ectropis > Ectropis crepuscularia. The sequence continues at coordinate 20,508,191 of OY856354.1, read as the reverse complement.
TGTCGCTTTCTCGAGCTACGAGCATTCCGATAGAAAAAAGGGCAAGGTGGTATTAGATCATGTAAATCAGTCGCACACTCTCCGAAGTGTATCCGATAAAAAACCGAAAGACTAGCAACTTTTCGGCGATGTTCAAGACTTTGTAGTCTTTTTCGCACAAGAGTGTCGTTGCCTATGAGCCTCTTGGCACGCCTCTCGATCGATTCCAAGGCCTCCAGCTGATACTTAGCCGAACCATCCCAAAGATGCGAACAGTACTGTATGGACAAGAACGAATTTGAGCTTGATATAACGTGAGCAACTGCTCAGACTTGAAGTACTTTCGCACCTTGGAGAGGACACCTAGCTTTTTGGCAGCTAATTTAGCCTTGGACTCGATATAAGAACCAAAGTTGAGCGTAGATGTTAATGTAACGCCCAAAAGCTCAAGACGGTCAGAAATCGGCACGGATACACCTCTAAAAGTTGGAGTCAGTTGGAATGGACTCCTTTTAGCGGAGAACAGACACGCCTGCGTCTTACTCTCGTTGAACTTGACCAGATTGGCATCGCCCCATGTAGACACCGCCTCAAGGGTCAAGCTCAAACGCTCGATCAGACTCTCTCTTAGTACCTGAGTTTGCTGCCCAGTGGCTCTCGCACTAGATATGTAACTCTCTACAACGGTGCTATCATCTGCGTACCCAAAGATACCGGGCTTCAACAGATCGTTGATATGTAGCAGGAAAAGCGTCGCAGAGAGTACCGACCCTTGAGGGACTCCGGCATTGATAGCCATTTGATCCGACGAGCAGCCATCAATGACGACTCGTCCTCATAAAAAATAGATTACGTCATTCCAACGTGAGAATCCTAAGATAACTTTGAAAGTTCAAATTTGGAGCGATACATAGATCAAAGATGAAAGAAAAAAACATGCTGTGCTGACCCCATTTAGTAAAAAATGATTCGAAGAAATAGTAATATAAAGTACTAGCTGTTACCCGCGACTTCGTCCGCCCGAAATAAATACTGAGATAACTCAGGCAGTAGGTTCCTATTTTTATACCCAGACACATTTACGGTTACTAAAAACATCTTTTAATAAAACAATTTCATCAAAATCGGTTCAGTTGTTTAGGTGTGAAAGCGAAGAGACATTCGTCCCTCATTTCAACTCCAATTTCATCCCCATACAGTTCGATATTACAAAATTGCTAGGACAAATATTCGTTTACTTCGTGTCAAGTGTCTATATTCAGAGTTTCATGGTTTTATCTTCAACGGTTGTGAACTTTCATATTGACATTCATCCCCCATTTCAACCCCAATTTCACCCCTGTACAGTTCGAAATTACAAAATTGCTAGAACAATCATTCGTTTGCTTCGTGTCAAGTGTCCATATACAGAGTTTCATATTTTATCTTCAACGGTTGGGAATTTCTATATTGACATTCGTCCCCCATTTCACCCCTAATTTCACCCCCGTACAGTTCGAAATTACAAAATTGCTAGAACAAACATTCGTTTGCTTCGTTTCAAGTGTCTATATTCAGAGTTTCATGGTTTATCTTCAACGGTTGGGAACTTTCACATTGACATTCATCCCCCATTTCAACCCCAATTTCGCGTCCGTACAGTTCGAAAATACAAAATTGCTAGAACAAACATTCGTTTGCTTCATGTCAAGTGTCTATATACAGAGTGTCATGGTTTTATCTTCAACGGTTGGGAACTTTCATATTGACATTCATCCCCAATTTCACCCCCGTAAAGTTCGAAAATACAAAATTGCTAGAACAAACATTCGTTTGCTTCGTCTCAAGTGTCTATATACAGAGTTTTATGGTTTTATCTTCAACGGTTGGGAACTTTCATATTGACATTCATCCCCCATTTCAACCCCAATGTCACCCCCGTACAGTACGAAATTACAAAATTGATAGAACAAACATTTAATTGCTTCGTGTCAAGTGTTATACAAATACAAAATTTGATAACTTTGAAAATCACGAATTTTCATACAACCGATCACCCCTTGTTTCACTCTTTTAGGGGTTGAATTTCGCAAAACCCCGTCTTAGCGAGCGCTTACGTGCTAAAAGGGACCTCCAAGCAAAATTTTAGATTCCTAGCATTTGTAGTTTCTGAGATTCCTTGATGAGTGACATTTCGCTTTTATATATAAAGAGAATAGTTTAACCGTTTTGAGATAAATTCTCTAAAAATGTTTCTTGGCACTGCAGCACATGTAAGTTAGGTAATTTACTAATTAAATCTTAAAATCTTCTATTCTCTGCGTAAATTAAATTTCTTTTTATAAACCTTACCGCACATTAATGAGAACCAAATAACTACAATTATTACTGAATATACCATAGACAAAAAAAGGAATAGACAGAATTGAATTTACCAACAAAACGCAAATTCAATTTCATTTGTTCCTAAATGCAATACTGAAACTTAATACTCTCTTTGATCGCAGTATTCGTACCTGTTTTAATTAATAGCATTTGCTCCAGTGATCAAGGAATTTCAAGGAATTGTCTCAAGAAACGTTCTCTTAGAGATCTTTGTTTTAAAATGGAGAAAATTTCACTGAAAATACAAACAGCTGACAATCGTCTTTTCTATACTAAAACAAGTGTCTTTGAAGTTTGACCAAATTATAAATTTTTGGGTACCTATTTATTACTAGATAATGTTCATTAAAGCAATTTGGATAGTCTAACTGAGCTGCTAGAGATATGTTCAAAATATTTATACTAAGTTGCTGCTATAAAATGTAATTGTTCGATTACATTTATTATTTCAAGAACAAAATTTAATTAATTGTTATAATGAAATCTTGTCGGAACTGAGCAAAAGTGTCCATAAACAAGTAATCTGACTCTGAAGCATTGTTTTCAGCTAAGATTTTTTTAGGTACTAATATTTAATTTTACTACTAATCATTCAGGTGACTTACTAGTGCCAGATGTGAGTTGAAACATTCTTTCATTATGATTGCAAATGGAAAGTACTTACTGAGTGTACGATAGGAGTGAATTTATTTGGAAACATACATACTGAACCAATCCCACATTAGGGGGCTTTAAGCAAGCTAAGACTGGTAACTCTTTTGTAAAGAACAGAATTGTCTTTATAATTTGCTACCACTTTGCTATCATACAATCTGGCAAATAAAAATTACACATTATTTGAAACAATATTAAAGAAATATTTGTTTGAAAAAGAGTAGATATTGTAAGAGCATAATACCGCAGTATAAAGAAATATTAATAGACTGTGATAATCTAATCTAAGTGGCGTATCATGGGAGAGGCCTATGTCCAACAGTGGACTTTAAGTGGGGTGATGATGAAGTATTTTTAAGTAAAAGGTTTTTTTATAAACATGATACAGCCTCTTTGCGTAACTCAAGTTTGGACTGTAATTGAGACATCGTTTACTGTAAGTACGTACTGTACTGTGTTTACGTATTTTTATACAATAGGTATGTAAAACTTTAATTTACTGTTACTGATTTTCATAAATGTTTATGTGTTGCACACTTAGCGAAGAATAATTGAATTGAATGGTAGTATAGATGATAGCTAGTATTCGCTACGCTCTCCTAGTTCCGTGTTTCTATGTGTCTGTTCATGTTAGTGGTAATGATGAATTCATTATTTATTAATTTAAAGAAGTGACGAGAGAAAACCCATATCATGCGACTAACTAGTGCAATTACACAATTTACGAGTGAAATATGATTACTCAAAAGTTAAACAAAATTCTTGCTGCTTAAATACAGCTAAAACATTAGGATTAACGTCGTGTTTACCAAGGAATTTTTCTTGACAGTGACAAAAGTACAGGTTTGGACAAATTACTTAAGTACTGCATTTGTTTATTACAACGAACTGGGTGCGCTTACAAAGTCGCTGTGACATTGCGCTAATTACAAATAGTGAAATAGCTTATCAATTATGTTGTGAGTGTTTTACGTTTTAAATTTCTCCTCACAACTAATATTTCGAGAAGGCTCTTCTACACCCGTATAAATCAATCAAAATAAATTAGCTACTTTCTATGTTTGCTGGATTTAGTTCGTTTTTTATCTGCGAGAATTAAAATATCACCAAATTGTTCAATCGCAAAATGCTCCATCAAAATAAATAATCAACTTTCAAACTTTTGCTGGATTTATGAAGTATTTTTATTTACAAGAAATGAAATATCAGCAATTTTACAAAATGTTCAAAGCCTCGCTATCACATTCAACAAGTCGAACTAGTCATCAAAATAATGCCTCACATTTTTCCATTTCAAGATGGCGGATTTGAAATATTTCCCGACCTTTCCTACTGCATGAGCATTGAATATTTGAATTGATTCCTGATATTTCGATGTCACATAAATTCTTTTCCGCGTCTTGCTTTGGGTACGAATATACCTATATAAGTGAGCTGTTATATGGTGGTTCAATGTTTTTTAAAAATATTAGTAGCTCGCTGCGCTCAGCGGTGTAACACGGGGCTTAAGAACCACTTATTTTTAACAGGATAAAAATAAGCTTATGTGGCAATCTAGGTAATGAGTTTACTACTTATTTAATTTCACCCACATTTAACTTTTACAGATATACGTGGCAATAAATATACACATTTATAAACACACAAACTGAAAGTGATTAAAATATTAAACAAATGTTAGGAGTTAGGACAGAAAACATTAAATTAAAATTCCTAGCTATTGGCGACCAAGCGCAGAAGTTTTTAAAAATGAGAGCGCCTATTCTGTAGATATGCCTCAACATATCAATACCAAACGATTCATGTATGTAACCGCTATTAAAGTTTGCATATTTCGTCAAAAAGAATAAAGGTCGATTCACACATTTCAGTGACGGCGTAGTGCCGACACAGTTCCGGCACAGTACCGGCACATTGCGAAATATTATTTCATACATTCTCTATGAACGCATCCACACTTGTCAGTATCAGTGACGACACAGTGCTCTCAGTGTCAGTACCGACACCGGCAATCACGGGCGGAAGGTTGATTCACACATATCAGTGAAGTCACAGTGCCGACACAGTACCGGGCATAGGCGTAATATTCTTTCATATTATTTTTATACGGGTTTTGTATGATTTGTCTCATGCTAAGTACATGGATTCGACATACAAAACCAATTTGTGGAACAAAATAGGAGCGCAAATAAAGTTAGATGGTAAATACCATCACATACCTTATTTATGTATGTGTTTGTTGTATTATATATAGATAACATAATTATTATCTAGCTCCGCAGTATTGAACGGAGAGCCACAACAGCAATCACGATACTTGATGACGGACACGTTTTCACTGAAGCTCCGTGAACTGAGTACTGACGTGTGAATTGAATCACTGACGCAACACTGAATCACTGATACTGAACTGAGCGGACACTGAGCCGTCACTGATATGTGTGAATCGACCTTTAGCCATTGCACCATTTCTATGGTGTCTCTAAAATATAAATATGATGGGGATATTTTTTATCAACGTAAATGGCATTGAATTTTTCCATGGCATAAGAGTTATGATAATAGTCTTTTAATATCGCCACGCTCAAGACCAAACGGTTCGGTAATGACTGGAAAATTAGCGACTGATAAATAATTATTTTTAATTGACTTTAATTTGTTTAACATTATTATCAATGAAACAAAAAGTTTGTTTTATTTTGTAAATAGCTATAAAAATAAATCTCATTTCAACTATTCGTTACGTAATTTTTCTGGATATTATATTGATGATTTTGAAATAAAGTAAAATCCGTAGTCGTTTACTAGTGATGTAATAGAAGTTTTCAAGATAATTTTAATTCGCTATTTCTAATTTGCTTTGTAGGTGCTTTGCCTAATTTTAAAGTATAAAAGTTAAACCCCTGCATTATCGTAAAACTATGCTTTGTAAACATTGTATTTCAAGTTTACAATAATCTACGCTCAGTAACAGTTTATCTGCACATCGTTTTGTGATTTCTTTCCGGATATTACGTCATCATTCAAAGCTGCCACAAGGAACTTGTGTGAGATATGCCCTCATCGAACTTAGCGGAAATTCAACACTACATACTCATATTCGATTACATTTATCACGTATTGATAGTATGTTCTGAAGTAAATACTCGTAAATGTTCTCTATTACACTTTTCTTTCTTTTTAATCAATACAAATTGTATTGATTTAAAAAAAATCAAATGTACTCTTATTAGCTATTATTTTTGCTTCGCCTAAAGGCGAACAAATTTTTGACAAAACGTTTGACCGATTTTTGTGTTTTACAAAATTAAGTAATTTAATAAAATATACCTACTAATTTTTGTTCAATCTTCGTACGTTTTTATGCAAAAAAAATGCGTTCATTAAACAAAACAAGATGGCTGATCTGTCAACGGTTTAAAACAAATGAAAACTAATTATGAAAGATTTGACGATTTTTAGGGTTCCGTAGCCAAATGGCAAAATACGGGACCCTTATAGATTCGTCATGTCTGTCTGTCTGTTCGTCCGTATGTCACAGCCTCTTTCCTCCGAAACTATAAGAACCGAGTGAGTAAAATTTTCATACAAAAAAAGAAAAAAACAATACATTTTGGGGTGTCCCATACTTAGAACTGAAACTCATTTTTTTTCCATCAAAACCGTGTGGGTTATCTATCATTAGGTCTTCAAAAATGAAATTGAGGTTTTGCAACATATTTTTTTTCTAAACTGAATAGTTTGCGCGTAATACTCTTCCAAAGTGGTAAAAATGTGTATAAATAATAATAAAAACAAAGCACAGAAACACCTTAAATCAAAATAACAATTGGCGACTGTATCGCTTGGACCAATTTTTTCATTATGACTTTGATTTTGCTGATACTAATGCAGCTTGCGGAATGCATAAAGGTGCATTTTAAGTTATTTTCGTTCTCGTAGCGAGATTTTGTCCCGGGTGTAGGCTTGCAGTCGTTCCTGACGCGCCATTCCTCCCCGGATATTGGAGCATCGCTCAACGTTGTCGCGGGGAATTTGATATAAGACCTGAGCTACGTGTAGAATTTGAGAAAGCGTATTATTCGTACATATTTAATTTATAGATTTATAGCTCTTTGAAATAGTTTCAGAGATACGAGATATCGCGTCTGTAGGCACAACTAGTTGATAATAAACGATACTACACACACCTGCACTAAAGTACTCGTAGCATAGTCGTGGGACAATTTCTATTAACGAAAAAAGACATTTGCAAGTTGGTCGAAAACGAAACCAAAGATAATGGTTAATAAAAACTAATAAATAAATGTTGGTGGACATTTCACACACAACACCATCTAGCCCCAAACTAAGCAAAGCTTGTATGTGCCAGCCAGATAGCTGATGTAATGCTGTTTTAAACACTATTACCTAGGTCATTAAAGTAGGTATTTCAAATGTTGTTGCTTGTTCAATTATGTTAATATTCGAACACTCTTGCAAAGTAGACTCCTTGTCAATCTTTCATCGCAAACACTTTGGAGATTGTCTTTCGTCTACTAATCTGCTAATGTTATAAAAAGCTAAAGAGTTTGTTTGTTTGAATGCGCTAATGTCATAAGTAACTGGACTCGTTTAAAAAAATGGTTGTCTGTAAAGTCGGTTTACTGACGATATTCAAAATTCAAATTCAAATTCAGGGTGGGGGTGATCGACCTGCACTGACGTCCCGCTAGGGGTGTATTGTGCACTTCCCCCCGGCCAGCCTACCCAAACCAGCCCAGCTCTTTAAAATATCGGAGCACGGCCTTGGGGCGCTGGCAAACTAGTTCCACTCCCATTTCGTCAGATGTTGTTTCTCTACATGGAGTTCCTTCAAAGAGTCCCGATTCTAGTCTTATACTTTTCGTGGCCTCGCAGCGTAGCAGCACATGCTCCACAGTTTCGTTCTCTCGGAAACAGCCTCTGCATAGGGGACTGTCAGTAGATCCTATTTTGTGAAGATGGTAGTTTAACTCACAGTGACCTGTGATCAAGCCTATCATCAGACGAAGATCTGATCTAGATAGACTTAGGAGTTTATTAGTAACTTTTTTATCTATCAGTGGGAACACCGCTCTTGTGTGTTTGCACTTTACGGAGTTATCCCAAAGTTTTTGTTGTTCTTTTTCTATGTGTAGACATAGCAGGTTCCGCGTTTCTGAAGCAGTTGGCTTACACAATTCCGCTATATCTGCCCTGATGTTCTTTTTTGTTCCCGCTTTGGCAAGTAAGTCTGCTTTTTTATTCCCTTGACATGTGTTGTGGCTTTGAGTCCACTCCACTGTAACATTATAATTAAGTGCAAGACACTGTAGGGTGGAGTGGCATTCTGCGATCACTTTTGACCTAGTTGTGGGTCTTCGTAGAGCGTAAATAGTGGCTGCACTGTCTGTTATAAATTTCATATCTGGTATAGATTTGTTCCCTTTTTCATTGTTATATATGTCAGTTTGTGTTTCTTTTCTAAGTACTGATTTAGCTGCTAACAGGAGGCCCATAGCTTCAGCTTGCAGTACTGTAGTAGTTCTGTTTAGGGCTAATGATTCAGCTAGGTCTAGCTCTGGTGAGTGGTAGCGACACCCAACTCCCATACTATTTTTAGCCCCATCTGTGAAAACGTTGCACACATTGCTTTCCCTAGCGGTATTTGTTTTGGTGTGGTCCTCTGTGACCAGCCCATAGTTTTTCCTATCCAGATATGTCGTGGCTATACGATCCGTGCCTTGGCATGCGCCTGGCACGATTCTCGTTGCCCTATCTAGGATTTTACAGTGAGTTGTGGGAATCCCTGCCCCTTTCCATTGGTTTGTCGATTTAAGTCTTAGTGCTGCCGCCATAGCCTCTTGTTGTATGTGCAGATGGAGTGGCGATAGACCAAGTATTATATCCAGCGCTTCAGACGGTGTGGACTTCACACATCCACTAGTTAATGAACATGCCAACCGCTGAATCTTTTGTAATTTAGATATTGTGGTCACCAGATTAGTTCTAGGCCACCACACTACACAGCCGTAAGTGAGGGTTGGTCGAACTATAACTGTGTACATCCAGCGACATAGTTTTGGCTTAAGGCCCCAGTCTTTGCCAATTGCTTTGGTGCACTGCCATAAGGTATTTGTAGCCTTTGTGGTTACGTGGTCCAATTGTTTTCCCCACAATAGCTTACTATCCAACCATACACCAAGGTACTTCACCTCCTTGCTAAGTGTCAATTGCGTTCCAAATAGTGTAGGAAGCTTTAATTTTGGTATTTTTGTTTTGCGCGTGAATAACACCATTTCTGTTTTGTTCGGGTTGGCAGATAGATCTCTACTTCCACAGAACTTTTCGAGTATCTTAAGTGCCCTTTGCATTTTATCACATAATGTTGACTCACAAAGTCCTGAAATCATGATTGCTAAGTCATCAGCATATGCAAAGGTGGTTATACCTTCTTTATTTAAGAGCTCGATTAATTCATCCGCTACAATTACCCATAAGAGAGGAGACAGTACTCCTCCCTGTGGGCATCCCCTCGTGAGTATGCAGCGTGACTCTGTCGAGGACTCTATGTTAGCTGCTCTGCTCGACAGCATTTTTGTAATCCATTCATTTACTCTGTCGTCGACCTTGTGTCTCTTTAGTCCTTCCTCTATACTCAGAAAGGTTGTTTTGTCGAAAGCCCCTTCAATATCAATGAAGGTTACTAAGCATGACTGTCTATTTTCCATCGCGCTTTCGATTTTATGTACTACTTGATGTAGAGCGCTTTCAGTTGATTTGCCCGATTGGTAGGCGTGTTGGTTCTTATGAATTGGGCTGTCCATTAGCGGACCATTTCGAATATATTTGTCACACAGTCTTTCCAGTGTTTTTAGCAGGAAGGAACTCAGGCTGATGGGCCTGAACGACTTTGGGTTTGTGTAGTCTGATTTTCCTGGTTTAGGCAAGAAGACAACTTTTACTTCTCTCCAGCGTTTAGGTATGTACTTCCATGCGAGGCAGCTTCTGAATAGGGTTGCAAGGTGTATTTTGATCTTCCTCATACTCCAATGCAGAAGTGCCGGAAAGATTTCATCGGGTCCTGATGCCTTGAAGGGTTGGAATGTGCTGATTGCCCAGGATAGCGCCTCATCAGTAACTATTGATGACGCGAAATCCCAGTCTTCCTTACAAGGTTTCTGGTGAATTTGGCTTTCCCACCCTTCGCCCGATTCTAGTCGGCAGTCTGGAAAGTGGGTTTGTAGAAGTAATTCAAACTGTTCTTTTTCAGACTCGGTGAATGATCCGTTAGGCTTCTTTAACGTTCCCAGTTTGGTCTGAGAATCATTTGATAATAGTTTTCTAAGCCTAGCAGACTCGCTTTCCGACTGAATTGAACTGCTGTATTTACGCCACATAGTTTTCTTGCTTTTGATTATTTCTATTTTCAACATATGTCGAGATTTTTTATATTCCTGCCAATCCTCCTCTTGATTAGTGTTCATGGCTCTGTTAAATTTGTGTCTTGTATTCTTTCTCAGTTTAGTGAGCTCTTTGTTCCACCATCTGTCTTTTCTGTTCAAAGTATTAGTGTTCTCTGTCCTTAAAGGACATGCAGATTTAAAACTTTTAACTAAAGTTTTCGTTAGAAATTCTGTCATTTCTTCTATCTTATTTGTTGTGAGCTCTTTTTCTACTGCTTTCTCAGGACTTTCAAGCAAGATTTTATCAAGCGATTCTGAGAAAAGGGATTTGTCAGTTTTTTTCGGATTTCTGTAGGTTCGTGGAGGGTGTTTACTTACTTTTAGGCTGAACCTGATCCTTCGATGATCTGAGCCGGAATATTCGTCCGTCGCTACACGCCATCCTTTTATGGTTTCAGCAATTACGCAAGTAGCCAGCGTGATGTCTATTATGGTTTTGGCCCATGATGTGACAAACGTTGGCTCTGCCCCTTTGTTCAAGATATTGAGATTGTGCCTAAGTGCAAAATCTAGCACATCTTTACCTCTATCGTTTGTGTCAGGGCAGCCCCACACACTGCAGTGTGCGTTTGAATCACTGCCGATGACACATTCAATATTATTGCTATTGCAGTAGTGCAATAGTTGTTCTAGTTCAGGTGGTGGTGCTGTTAGTCCTCCATCGAAGTATGCTGATGCCAGGAAAATGGAGCCTAGCCCATATTGTAGGCCCGTGTCTAATCTTATTACCGTTAGGTCATCTGTACATAGGTGTGTTACTAAGGACGCTTTTAGATTTTTGGGCACATAAATAAATGTACGAGTTTTGTTTTGAATCGGAGCCGCGAAAACGTTACCCTTAAGGGCTGTAAACCCGCTTACCTTGCCGTGGTATAGGTATGGTTCCTGGACCAGTGCTATTGTGTTTGGTTGTTCCTCCAGAGTTCTTCGCAGGGTGTTAGAGCCTGTGACACTGTGTTGGACGTTAGTTTGTATAATATCTATTGTAAAGTAAAGTAAAAAAGTAAAAAATATTTATTTGCCATATAAAATTACAATTATAAATTTACTCTAGACTAGGCTTACATACAGAAAATAATATCATGGTATATGGCTTTTACAATGGGTCCCAAACTAGGCAAGGCCTGTATTTTGGGCACCCTACATCCAGTTACCATAAACAGTTTGCGCTCGGCTTATATTCGGATGAGAAACACAAAAAAAGTAAAAAATAAATAACTAACACAATTATTAAATTAATTAATTAAATCCAAATCTATAATTACAGCAGTCTTAATGTACTTGAATGAATGAGATCATAATACTAGGACTATCTATTAGAGGGTGTATGTGAGGGTGTGTGTGTGTGTGTGTGTGTGTGAGAGAGAGAGAGAGGATGTGTGTGTGTGTGTGTGTGAGAGGGTGGGTTATAGTGAGAGGGTGTGTCTATGTGTGTGAGGGTGTGTTTGTGTTTGGTACATCCCTGAGATTATTGAAGTTAAGTCTGTGACGAAAAAACGTTCTCCTTAATCAACTCACCAAATGAAACAAGTTGTTCGGTTTGTGAATATGATAACGAAGCCAGCCACTGTTTCAATTTCTTATTAAAATCGAAAAATGAGCCGATGAGGACATCCGAGCGTCTGGCAACCAAGTTGTAGGTAAAAAAGTGGACATACTGAGGGAGGCGGGAGGCAAACACAGAGTTAACCTTTGGAAGTCTGAGGTGCCGTGGACGACTGCGCTTACTGGAATCAGGCTCAGCTGACAGGTGATGGCTTTTAGCTACAGCACGAAAAACAAATAGTTGGCGAACTGTCAATACTGAAGCTTCTTTGTAGACTTGTTCCGTAGGGTATCTTCGCGGTTTGCCCAGCAGGACTTTGAGGACTGCTCTCTGAGCTCTCTCCGCCTCAATCATGTGTGATTGCGCTGCACCTCCCCAGACACCGATACAATATTGAAACAAAGTCTGACATAGCGTTTTATAGACCATAATTTTTATATCTTTTTTGGCAGTAGAGCGGAGAATTTTCATTATATAAATTAATTTGCGAGCCTTTTTTGAGATGTATGTTATATGTTTTTTGAAATTGAGATGCTGATCAATTATCACTCCCAGATATTTTGTAGATGTTACCCTACAGATTGTCTTACAGGCACTGTCACACACGTTTCTACCAAGCTGATCATTAGAACTACCACATTTGTGTTTATGAATTTTTAGCGTAGTTATATTAGACTCAGTGGCTTGCGTGATGTTAAAAGTTATAAAGTTAGTTTTTTTTTCGTTAAAAGTCAAAAGGTTTACGTCAAGCCACCGGGAAAGGGTCGTCATCCCGGACTCAGCTACCTTAGCAACGTCATCCCAGTCTTTTCCGTGAAAAATAGCCACGGTGTCATCTGCGTAACATATTATCTGCACATTAGGTATGGCGAGTCTCAGGAGCTCGTTGATGTACACAGTGAAAAGGGTAGGAGCTGAAATACTGCCTTGCGGCGCGCCAAAAGAAATAGGAAGTTCGCAGCTCTGTAGAGATCCCACCCTAACAACCTGACGCCTATTCGAGAGGTAGCTCGTAAACCATTCGAGCGCTACTCCTCTGATGCCAAGACTTTCCAGTCTCCTCAGGAGAAAAGAAGGCAGCAAACAGTCGAACGCTTTAGCAAGATCGACAAAGACCGCAATAGACCGCCTCCCACCGTCCATGTGGCCAGCTACCGTTTCAGTCAGTAGCTGCACAGCGTCCTCAGTAGACTTTCCAAGCCTGAACCCAAATTGGCGATCACTTAGAAGCTTATGCTTTTCCAGGAAATTCACTAGCCTCTTGTTTACTAGCTTTTCTAAAACTTTTGAAACCACACTTAGCAATGAAATGGGTCTATAGTTGTCGGGGTTTGTTTTATCACCACTCTTAAGCACCGGGATAACGACTGCAGTTTTCCAGCTGTCAGGAAATGAGCCCGTGGTCATGCTTAGATTGCAAATGTATGTTAGTGGCTCGAGGAGTGCTGATTTCGCATATTTAAGCAAAAGAGGTGTTATAGAGTCTATGCCCGGCGCACCAGAGGATTTTAGTCCCTGAATGACTGCGCTGACCTCAGCATGATCAGCAGGAGCCAAGAAAATAGAGGCAGAACATCGAGAGGCAGATGAAATACGTTCACTTAATTCTTCTTGAGTGGTGCCTAAATTGCGCAGTATACCCGCAGCCAATTTAGCACCCGCCTCAACAAAATGCCCATTACATGCGTCCAACATTTCCTGTGGACTCCGAGTTCCGCTCAACAAGTCATCAGCGCCGGACTTCTTGCAAGGTATTTCACAGATACTTTTTATGGATTTCCATAGACTCTTGGTATCGCCATTATTTTGAGAAAGTTGTGCATTATCATACTCTATTTTTAGGTTGTGTAATAGTTTGTTACGAAAATTTCGATACCGAGTATAAGTGATTTTAAGTAAGTCATTTTGAGGATCGCGCCTTAACTTCAGGTGTAGACTGTCTCTGTGTCGCATACATCTAATCAACCCTGGAGTTACCCAGGGTTTAATGTTGAATTTTGAACGACTCGTTTTGTGAGTACGAGTATGTTTGAGAATACAGTCGGATACCAGCGCGTTAAAAATATTCACTGTATCATCAAGGTTGCCTTTATCCAGTACATGTTGCCAGTTGGTCTGCTCGAGCTCGTTGGCAACGTCATGAAAATTGGTTTTAGTAGCTATTCTGTCTCTAACTTTTGATTTTTTTATATTAGCGCGGAGTCCCACAATCAAAATGTCGTGGTCTGTGATGGAGCTTTTACAGATTAACCCTAATGTTCTCTGTTTGGTTTTTATAAAAGCGTGATCTAAACACGACATTGACTGCCTTCTCGTTACGTCTGTTATAGTTGGTAAAAATCCTTGTTCTGCCATGATGGACTGGTAATCCTCACGATCCCCGCATGGCCGCTCCTCAAGCAAATCAATGTTAACATCACCAGTTACTAAAACTGTAAGCTCCTCTTTTGTGTTTCGCAATATGTTTTCAAGAGAGTTGTTAAATTGATTCAAATTTTTAACTGCGGGGGACCTATATATACCGAAGATTGTGATTAAGTTGCGTATTTTGACTACGAGGCAATTAGCATCGTCAAGTGCCGGCTCCTCAACCACCACAGACATACCTTTTTTTAAATAAATGACAACCCCACCAGACTTATTAATAATCTTTTTGGTGCAAAAAGAATCATAACCTGGCAACACAGGTATATGACAGTCCTTCTGCAGCCAACATTCCGACAAAACCAAAGCGTCCAAGTCAACACCGAGACGTTTAAGCGTCGGCAGCAAGTGAATGAAATTTTTATTGATACTTCTGATGTTGAAAGATAAGACTTTGAATGTATAAGATGACATATGCTCAACACATGATTCCGGACTATCGATAGTGCGACACTTTATCTGTAGTGTTTCGTCAAAATCACCAAAAATATCCAAGTTACCCATGATCGAGATACATTATTTTTATTGTTCTGGGTGGGATACTCTTAACAGGATGTGTCGCACTGAGTATTACAAAAGTTAATATTATGTTAATGTTAGTCCATGTTATGTGCCAGTTTTCAATCGAGGAGGTCTTCTGCAATCGATGGTGAAACGAGCCGCTCCAGATATAACTACATCTCATGTGGGCTGTGTGTGTTTTGTAGAAGTGTAAATATACTTTAGGTGTGATCTTGTGTAGTGTAGTAGTCAGATGTGTATATAATATGTGCAATAGTCGCAATGAAGAGCGAGAGTATCGAAGTAACAGCGAGAGTGAACCCGTGTTTTTCACATTATAACAACAATTACGTTTTAACAGTTTTAGCATATAAAAACAGCATAGTGAATATGATTTAAAAATAATGAACTTAATTTCAAATACAATAACTAGGAATATGAGTGACACATTATTTAGGAATAAGATTATTGATTCATTTACAACAATAAACTGCGCAATCGGGATAAAACTACAACAACCAATAGGCATGTCATACGGAATCTTCATTGATTGATTCTTGATTACATATGACAAGCTGGTCCGGAAGAACGCGATCCAAGTCCAGTAGGGAGGCAATTGGTATTGCGGGACAACCCTGCGCCTTGCGAAGATGTATTCGGCCGTGAGTGACCCAACAATACTGAAATGAGGAGTCCTTCGCTCGCCTTCGGGCCTCACGAAATAACGCCCTGGCTGCCCTAGACAGATGTTCGTTGATGTAGATCTTGCATGGCGGAGAGTCAGAGGTCAAATCTGTAGAAGTAAGGCCACCACGACGCGACTTCACAGCTTTAAGTATTTCGTCGCGTTTGTTCTTCCTAGTCAATCGGATCACAATCGGCCTCGGATAATCGCCGGCTTTGTTTTGTTTTTTGTGATTCTTTGAACCAGCCCTAAATACGCAATCGATATCATTATCCGATAGGTTCACTCCAATTTTGGTGGCCGTAATCATGGCGATATGTTGGAGACTCTCGCCGCCGGACTCAGTGACACCTATTATTTCCAATTCTTTGTTTAAAATAGTTTGAGTCTGGTAATTTAATTGGTCCCTTAATTGATATATTTCCTCGCGCAATGAGGAGATAACTTTTTCGTTTTCCTCCAAAGACCGGATTCTCGCATCGAAGTCATCAAGTCTGGTGCTACTTAAGGCCACGCTTGCGGTGAGAGCCTTTAGACACGACTTTATCTCGGCTAGGTCCTGTCTAAGAGAACGCAATTCCGTTGCGACATCCTGTGGAACATTGTCCTTATCGCCATACAATAAAACGCCTGGCGATTCCGGCGAGCAAAGAGCGGGGCGCTTGTGCGGACGCGCCGGAGTCAACGGCGCTGCCGCGCCCGCAGCAGATAAGGGCGGGCTGTCGAAGCGATCGCTCACGAGCGCCGGTAAGTTCTGGTTGCAGGGTCGGCGCGGCTCGTTCGCTCGACATGTCGGACATTTCCAATCCTTGGCCTTAGTAACCTTCAAGGACGGCTTATTTACGCAGATTGGGTGAAAACTCATCTTGCATCCACCACAGAACATTGCACTAGTTGACGTGATAAGCTGTTTACAAGCCCCACAAACAACATCAGCTTCGTTGCAAATGGGAGTACTTAGATATTTATCCATAGTTAAAATTTCGATTACGATATTACACAGTTGTCACCGAGAAAGCGACAAAGCGATAATCTTCAACCGCTCGGCAGGCAGTGTGAGCGGGACGACAATTCTGTCGCTGTTGCGGCGGAGTTCTGTGAGTCGTATGCTCACCACACAATATAAACGGTCGCACTCAGGAGTACCCTTGTTTGCGATTAGGTGAACTTAAATTTGTAGTAATAATAATGATAAGTGTTATCGTATTATCGTACCTCGAGCGCTTAGTGGAGTCTTCTGAGAAAATATGCCAATCACCACGATTTTCACACTTTAAACTATTAAAAATATTTTTTAAAACGGAGCGATTAAAAAAATGTGAGCAACGGTGAGCGCGCGCCAAATAGGTATTGAGACTATGCTCTCGTTCCCTATAGATTTTGAAACCCTAGCAGTATTGTGGTTAGGTTTGTTGGTGTTATTTTTATTGGTGGCATTTTTTAGGTGTTCATCCATTTTGAATTAATTCCTACCCCTGTTCTATCCTAATTATCTAGGGATTGGTCGGAGGCAGCGCTGTCCCGCTCCGTATCCATGAGCGACAGGGGCGAGAAGATCGTCAGGCCCATAATGTCACCTGTGATGTCCTCCTCGCCCTCATCGCCCACTTCCAAGAGACGGTCCACTTCCTCTCTGGTCCATTCCTTGTCTTCTAGGGGTACCGCTTCCGCACTGGTTGCAGCCATAGAGGAAGTACCTTCACCGCTTTCTGCGGCGTTGGCGACCCTCTCGGCTTCTGCCTTTGGTCTCGCTGATACCCCGGTTTTGTTATCCTTTATTTTGACGTAGACCAAACCAGTAGTGTAGTGAAGGCGATTATTGACTTGTTTCAGCCTCTCTACATCTACTGCCGGGATGCCCATGACAAGGATGTGGTTGAAGGTTTGGCCTATCTGTCTCACAATGTGTTTGAAGATCGGCCAGCCTTCAACGTTAAAGCATTTGTTCATTTCTGCCAAGAATTCTCGCAGAATGAACGGCCATTTTTCTAGGTCTTCCCTTTCTTCATTAAAGTCGGGTATGTAAATGATACCTGTGTGATATCTGGGCAGCTCACTCTCAGGTATCACTCGAAATCTCCCTGATCCCTCCCACAAGAGCGGCATATTCTCGACGGTCGAGACCAGCCACGCCAGTGAGAAGTCATCACATGGAGTAATTTTAAGGCATCCGTGTAGCAGTCTAGCTAGGCGCTGGCCGAACACGGGTAGCCTTCTTTTGTCTTTAGGCACAGCCCGATTTGCTTTGAAAAGCTCGTACTGTGCCTTATCGATGGATTTGCGGAGTAGGGTCGCTTTTGTTTTGTCCATCATGACGCCATTACTGTCTTGCACCACCACGTGGTATCGTTTGACAGCAGTGGCGTATGACATTTCTAGCGGCCCCTCCCGTCTGACTGCCGGTCCGCCCAGCCCTACCACCTCGACAGCCGGCCCGTGAGCCAGGCAATGCTTTTTGTCTGCAGCGGCAAGACTCGGCGACACCTGGTCAGAGCTTCGTTGGCGTTTATTTGGACGTGTTGACTTCACGTCAGGACTATACTTGTCCTCAGCTTTCGACTCCTTATCGGCCCTAATCGGTGTGAACGAGGAACCTTCGCACCCCTTTTGCACCCCGCCGACTCCCTTGTTAAGATGACCCGGGGTCTGCAGAGGCCTAATCGGGGGCAGGACCCCGTCACCACCTTTTGCAACCTCAGTAGATGTCGTTGGCTTTTTTTCAATTATTTTCCTCTTTTCGAGGTCTTTAATAGTTTCGGCATTCACCGTATTTTTTGCAGACTGCAATCGCTCGCCCGGTTTGCGGGCCTTTGCATCGACAGATCCGTCCACAAGACCGTCCGGCGCACTATCCCTGACGGGAAGGACCGGATGAGGGGACATCACCGTTGAGCTTGGGCCCGGCGCCCCGTCGGCGATTGCTCCTATTTGATTCGGGTTAATTCGAGCCATGCACGCCATGATGGCTGGCGCAAGCTCCGTTAACCCAGTTACCTTAGCAGTGCCTACCACGCTCCTGTTGATGGCATCTGCCCTTTCTGCCTCCTCTTTGAGGTAGGCCGACTGTTTCTTCCGATGGTTTTTGCCACCGGTTTTGTGTGGCAAGGTGAAACTAGGCCTCGAGGCCTGGCTGCCACCTCGCCCAGTACCTTGCGCGCCCAACACAGCGCCAGAGAGCGCCTCCTCCTGCCGTAGTCTTTGCGTTCTCCTCTTGGCTTGTCCAGAGCGCTTTCTCTTCTGCACTGGTCCAGGTCCCTCCGCCCGCGCAGCAGTCTCCTTCGCCGCAGGTGCGGCCCCAGTAGCAGCAGCGGCCGGCAGAGCCTGGGACTCCACTCCACCGTCGCCTTCGGTAGCATACTTCTCACTCTCCGGCCCGGGTACCGTAGAGCGCCGGTCGCTAGCCGGATCGCATGGCACAACTAGATCCTTTAAAGTACTTTCCATGTTTTTGTTTAGTAATCTGAAACTAAGAATTTTATTAGAAGGGCGCCAAAGCGTTAGGTGAAAGCAGTTGCCCAAACTACTTCCCCCCGGTATTTCGCGTGTAGATGGTGAGCGGGCCTGCCCGAGAAACACACGGGTGGCCTCAAACTCCACCTAACACGCCGGCCACGGGCAGCCGCGAGGCGGGATGTTGTGCACGGCATACCAAGTGATGATTTGAAATACCGTTCACCCCATCCCCCTCCTAGTGCCCTCCCTCTTTACCCGGGCTTGGGACCGGCACCGCACTTCTGCTATTGAGCTGAAAGCGGAATTGAATCCAAGCAGCTAGTTTAAGCAATAGACAAAAGCGAAATGGCGAGGTTCCAAAAGCGAAATGGCGAGGTTACAAAAGCGAAATGGCGAGGTTCAAAAGCGAAATGGCGAGGTTACAAAAGCGAAATGGCGAGGATTACTGACGATAGTTGAACGTGACAACGTCTTAAGAAATCAGTACGCTGATAGCACGAGTAGTGATACCGCTCGACTCGGCGGGTGGCGCCCTCAGCGCTCAGCTTCGTCCGCATGGCACGAACGATGAACTAACGGTAACGGCGTAACGTTACATGACGTCATGTTTTGCGGGCGGGCAGCCGGCTTCATCGAATTATAAGACGTTATCACGTCAAAAATTATTTCACCATTGGATTTGTACGTGATCCTTGAGTGATATAGATTGTATTTTATATATACCATGGGCAAAGCCCGGTTGGACCGCAAGTATAAAATAAAGCTATAACTGTTTGCGTTGGTAAACCGTTTAAGCAGCAACATCCTAACGCACAAAGAAAGCCCGTAAAATTCCCACTTTATGTAACTACACACAGATAAGGAAAATTAAGACCAAAACAAAGTTTCCCATCTGTGTCTCCAGGCTCAGTTACATCTGGTCACTTTTAAGATAACTTCAACTTAAGTTGAGTCTAGACTGGAAACTTCGCTCTTGATGTTTTTAATGCAAGCTAATACTGATTCTTTGATTACAATCTCTACTTACACTTACAGGAATACTTACTAACTAATACTTACAGGAATCTGTATAATTAATGAAATAAAAAAAACTTTAAATATTGCTCACCGTATTATTTAGTTTAACAGTATTTATCTATTTATTAAACGGATTATTATCAGATTTTTTTAGAAAAACGTTTTTTTATATAACTTTACAATTTGTTAACATTAATTAACCGTAATCGTTGCGTCTCTATTTATCGGACTGGTTATTATGTAAATTATAACTAATATTTTCTTAGCTTTTTCTTTTATTATTCCTGCATAATTTATTTTTATTTATCACCAGATCACCACATTAATGTCATAATATCCCGTGAAGCGGCGCGTAATCCATTTGGTTTCGACGCTGGATAAATGGCTCATCATGTGCAAAAAAATTGAATCTACCCTCAAATTTCAAAAATCATTTTATAATTTCTAACAGGAAGTATATATAGTTTCCAAAAATATGGAATTAAATTCTGTCGCATCGTTATTAAAAAAGTTCCAACACAGTTTAGTGTAGACTTTTGGTTCATATCGTCCAGCACTTTATATTAATAAATAATGAGAAAAGTTCTCGCTAGGTATTATGGCATTAGTTTAGTCGAAATATTTTAGTTTTCGCCTTTCGCTTAATGAGGGTAAAATATGAGAAGTTGAATTTGTTATGAGGTTTCTCGGAAAATACTCTCTAAAAAGGTCTAACTGTATTTTCTTTAGATGGATAAATTACTGAAATTATAAATTATGTTTTCAACTGATCTTCTGGAAATCCTATTAAAATAATCCTATTCCTATTCTATATACCTATACGAAAGTTGTACAAGACGTTTGTTGCTCAGTTACGTCAAAACGGCTTAATAGATTGGGTTGAAATTTTTAAAGCCTGGTATAACATGTAGGTTACTTTTTATCACGGAAAAATTACGGGAACGGGATCTACGTGAGTAAAGTGAGTAAAACCGTAGGGCGCAGCTTGTATACCTAATATAAAATCCTACGAATACATTAATATATATAGTAAGAAAAACATTTTTAACAAATAACCTGTTTTTGAAAATATATCAGTTGCCTTTCAAAAAAAGTTTTCACACTTTTGTACTGTTTGGACTCTTTGGAGAGTCCGCCTGGAGAAGTAATAGTGTTTGGGATTTCAGGTTTCTTCAAATGAAAAATTGCCCTTTTGATCCTTTTAAATATTTTAATATATGACACAGCTGTTAACACACGTAATGTTAGTGAAAGAGTGAGATAAACATTATATGTCGACGATAGTTGCCGATGATATCCGATGAAGCGCGAACATACCCCCGGGCATTGCAAGCTGTAGCTTCAATCCTGAATTGGCAGAGGGCAAAGCTTACTGAACGCCCTTCGAATGACTCCAGTCACCGTTTTTATGTCAGCAACTCGGTTGACTCCATCACGTCCAGGATAAACATTAATAATGCGCCCAAGCTTCCATTTTAGCGGTGGAAGGTTATCGTCTTTGACAAGGACCATCACGTTGACATCAAGAGGGTTATTGTCTGCGCGCCATTTAGTACGCTGTTGTAGTTCCGAAATGTATTCTTTGCTCCAACGTGTCCAGAAGTGTTGACGGAGTTGCTCCATGCGTTGATAACGCGTCAGATGAGTAACACGGGAATCAACGTAACTTTCAGTCGGTA
This sequence comes from Ectropis crepuscularia, assembly GCA_963693475.1. Lineage (NCBI taxonomy): Eukaryota > Metazoa > Arthropoda > Insecta > Lepidoptera > Geometridae > Ectropis > Ectropis crepuscularia. The sequence goes on along the minus strand of OY856354.1, from coordinate 20,486,423 downwards.
TTGCGGTCATTGACCTTCCAATTATAAAATGACCAGGTGTAAGAGCCTGAAGATCATCAGGGCTTGACGAAAATGGAGTAAGGGGACGGGAATTTAATACAGCCTCGATTTGAACGAGAACAGTGCTAAGTTCTTCATACGTCAAATTACAATTTCCCAGCACTCTATTTAAATGGTACTTAGTTGATTTGACTCCCGCTTCCCATAGTCCGCCAAAATGAGGAGCATAGGCGGGAATGAAATTGAACTGGATACCCTCATTAGCAACGCTATCAGATAAAGAATCGCTGTTTGATTTTAAAAATTTATTTAAATCGTTGAACGCGCCGACAAATGAAGTGCCGTTATCAGAAAAAATGTTAAAGGGCTTGCCTCGTCTGGCAATAAAGCGCCGTAAGCAAGACAAAAAACAATTACTAGTTAAGTCACCCACCAATTCAAGGTGTATGGCTTTAGTCGCAAAGCAGACAAAAACGGCTGCATATACCTTTATGAGCCTGCATCTACGACCTTGACGGCTAGCGGCCATGAGCGGACCTGCATAATCCACACCTACATTTTCGAATGGAGAACCGCCACAGCGAACACGATGCTGTGGTAAATTGCCCATGATGGGTTCCATAGTTTTTGCTTTCATGCGATTGCAACGTATACAACTACGATAACACAACCTGGCTAAATTACGACCACCTATTGGCCAAAATTTGTCTCTTACAGAAGCAAGAAGTAGTTGTGGTCCAGCATGAAGTAAACGTAAATGTTCATGTCTGAATAATAATTTAGTGTAATGGTGATTGGACTGTATCAAAATAGGATGCTTTTTCTCATAAGAAAAGTCAGAATTTAGGACTGAAATTTAGGACTTGATTTACAATTACTAATAAATCTTAGTACGTACGCTATGGCACGAGTTAGTCTTGTTAAATTAGAATATCGGTTAAAATCAATCCAAGGTACCGTATCTGTGGAAATAACGTTTAGTGTTGTTTCAGATCGTGTTTCTGGTAATACTTCTGAATTTAAAAATTCAGGAGAGGGCCACAGTGACTCATCTTGAAGAAGGAAATCAGGGCCATACCACCAGTGGTCAAGGGTCTTCAATAAAGCTGCATCCACACCACGAGAAACATAATCAGCTGAATTATTTCTTGTTCCCACGTGCCTCCAAATGCAGTGATTAGTTTTATCTAAAATATCAGCTACACGGTTACGTACAAATGGCTGTAGCCTATTTGGATGCATCTTTATCCAACCAAGGACAATGGTGGAATCGGTCCAGAAAGTACAATGTGTGATCTTCATTCGAAACGAGCTCACTACCTTTTCATATAATCGTACGCCCACCAACGCACCACAAAGTTCCAGCCGCGGAATAGTTGTGGGTTTAATCGGGGCGACTCGACTTTTGGCAATGAGCAATCGAGATGACACTACACCACTGTCATTGACACTTCTGACATACACACAAGCACCATATGCATCTTGTGATGCATCTGTAAATATATGCAAATTAACAACGAGTTGACTGTCACAAATAACATGCCTGGGAATACGGATTTCATTTAGAACAGACAAGTTTTTTATTGCATTAGCCCAATGTTGGTTTATTTCTGACGGAATCATTTCGTCCCATGACAATTTATGTAACCACAATTTTTGTAAAATAATTTTAAACATAATGACGCAAGGAGAAAGCAATCCCATGGGATCAAATATTTGCGAAATCAAAGAAAGCATGGACCGCTTAGTGATAGCATCAGGTACTTTGAAATTAATTGAAAAGTATAACTCATCCCTGCGCGGATGCCAACCGAGACCTAATGTTTTGCTTGATTCCAGAGTACCAATGTTCAAATCAAGAGACGAATCAATAGTTTCATCAGTCAACAATAGAGGTTCATTTGATTTCCATTTACGTAGTGGCATGCAGGCAGATTTAAGAGCTTCAGTCACTTTAGCACGTATTTCAAGACCTTGCTCTATGGAATTCGTTCCAGTCAGTAAATCATCAACATAAAAATCATGAATTATAATTTCTGCTATACCTTTGTCACTGCAATTAAGTCCTATTTCCTTGAGACACCTAATGGCAAGAAATGGAGCACTCGCTGTACCGTAAGTGACAGTGTTGAGTTGGTATACCTTTAAAGTATCTGAAGGATCATTTCGCCAAAATATTTGCTGTAAATGTCTGTCGGAGGGATGTACCATCACTTGGCGATTCATTTTCTCCACATCTGCTGCTAATATGTACTTATGCTCCCTGAATCGTATAAGAATGGATAACAAATCATCCTGTATAGTTGGACCTACCATTTGTATACTATTCAATGATTCGCCTGACGAAGTAGGACTGCTGCCATTGAACACTACTCGCAGCTTAGTAGTGACACTACTGTCACGAATAACACCGTGATGAGGTATAAAATAAGAAAACTGTTGTTGATTTTGTGGACATTCAGACATATGCCCAAGTTCCAAATATTCTGTCATAAAATCACTGTACATTTTTTTGAAAATTGCGTTATTTTGCATTTTGCGTTCTAAGGAGAGAAAACAATGTTTTGCTCGTTCTGATGAATATCCTAGTGTATTTGTAGCTTTTTTAAAAGGAATTTTTACACAGAAACGACCGTTTTCTATTCTCGTGACATTATTTACGAAATGAATTTCACACATATTCTCCTCCTTAGTATAATATGTCGGTTTATGACCAACTTCTTCAAGTTCCCAAAAATGGGTCAGTTGGGTTTGTATATCTTCAAAGGGAGTACTGTGGTCGAATGAATGAACATTTGTAAAATTACATTTAATAGGATGTGTGTTTTGCCATAAATTATGAATACCAACTGGACCTGACACTAGCCATCCTAATTTTGTTTCATAAAGAATAGGCTTACCTTTGCCTAAATTAATCTTTTGCGAGCCCAATAAATCCCAGAAAACATCGGCACCGATAATTAATTCTACATCAGATGGTGTATGAAAATTGGGGTCGCATAGAGTGATATTAGCTGGAATATTTATTTCTGATATGTCTATTGCACGACACGGTACTTCGTCTGTAATAGTAGGTAAAACAAAACAATTAATATTTGTGTTAAAGTCTGAATTAAATGAATGTAAATTTAGTTGACACATTTTTCCGACTTGTGATAGGGAATTATTAATACCTAAAACAGTTTTATTTATTTTAATCGCGGGCAAATTTAGTTTTTGAAATAAACGTTCAGTCATTAAACATGACGTGCTACCGCTATCGAGTACAGCTCGAGCGATGTGCTCGTGATTGTCATGATCGTATAACTTGACCAATGCTGTGGATAACAATACTATTGTCGCACCGCTCATTGTGTTCATTTTCGCTGATAGCGTAATATTGCTTGTTGTATCAGGTACACTAGTCAAGTGTTTCTCGCAACTAGAATCGGATGAGGTAGTTACTAATACACGCTCACTTATGTCAGATGGCCGCCTGCTATCAGTGATATGAATTAGAGAATTATCTCTTCGCTTACATGTCATACAACCGCCCTTTTTACACTGATTAGCGTAATGCCCTTTTCGAAAGCAATTAAAACAAATTTTAAACGCTGGTAATAATTTAAGACGTTCCTCACTAGTGAGCGCCAGAAACTCAGGACAATCCTGAAGCCAATGGTCGTTACTACACATCAAACAGTTATTAATGGTTGCCTTATCATTACAGGGATCAGCTGGCGGATCTGTAAGCGAAAGCATACTCTTGATTTTAGCATTATTACCTTTATTCACATTTGACTGATTGCTATATTGATGGTTATGTGACAATTCTAAAGACTCGAGAAGATCGGCTTTATTTCGTAGGAACGTAACAAAAACGTCTAAATTGATAGTTTTAATTTTGTCCAACTTGCTCTTGGCCTCTTCCCACTCACGATAGGATTTTTGATCTAATTTACTAGATATTAAGTGAATGAGAAGTGTGTCCCAGTGCTCGGTAGGTTCTTTAAGCGATTCTAATGCTCGAAGATTTTTATTTAAATCGTCTAATATACGGCGAATATTAATTGATGATTCTTTAGTTATAGACGCAATGTTAAATAAGGCAGAGACATGATTTTGTATTAAAAGGCGTCGATTTTCAAATCTGTCGCACAAAAGTTGCCATGCGACTTGATAGTTAATAGCTGAAAATGGTATGGACTGTATTACCACAGCAGCGCTTCCCTGCAAAGAGGCTCTCAAATAGTGGAACTTATTTATATTTGAAATATTATTATTAGTATGGATGAGACTCATAAAGGTATCGTGATATTCTAACCAGGAGTCATAGGACCCGGTAAACTGAGGTAAAGAAATAGTGGGTAACTTAACTGAGGCCTTAAACGATTCTTGATGTGGTGAAGAGTGCTCACTTTCAGACCGAAATGATTGATCTACTTGAGAATTGATAGATATTATCTCCTGTGCCTGAGCAATCACTTTATAATATATTGACTCAAAGGTGGTCCTTTCTGCGAGTTGAGGGTCCACATCTTCTACAATACACTCGAGCTTAGTTTGCACTTCATCATATAACTCATACAACTTTAACATTTTGTCAACGCGTAATTGCAATTCGTTTACCTGAGAACGATCCAACGAAGGGCTCAGATTGTTTAAATAGTTAGTAAATGATGTAACACGTCCTTTATAGCTCCCACGCCTTTTTATTAGCTCCCTTTCCTCTTTAGAATCTGCCATAATGGGAAACGGTAGTTTAATCTGGAATTGACAATAGGTACAATGTAAGTTTAAACGTTATGCTATACCTAAATGCTTACTTACAGACAGATGGTATTTGCTGTAAATTAATTTAAATTCTCAATAACACACTATTATAAGCGTTTATTTACTTCAAAATTTGTACATTGTTTAGATAAGATTCGAAACAATAATAAACGAGATCTTCACTTACATAAAGTACCAATCTTATTGTACTGTAATATACACTTTCGTCGTTGTTTACAAAGTACGCACTGATTTATGCTTAACTGCAGACCAATATTATCTGCATGAATGAATATAATAACATGCAAAAATGCTGGTATAATATACAATTAACCAAAAAACGTTTAGGTTAAACTGCGCAGTATGCAATAGATCAATACAAACGACATCAACGCTCGGTGCATTGGAATGCAATCTGAAGTTAGCAATTCATTAGCGTAGCATTAAATCGACTTTAACATAATGAACGTTAAGTATATAATATTGCCTACACTATGCTGCTATAGCGTTTATAATTGATTTAAAAATTGATATAAAAATATAGGTACATACCCAAAATGTATGATGTTACCTGACTCTTTGACCTAGCAAAGGAGTGTTGGGTGATTAACTAGCTTAATCAAAACATTTACACTACAATAAACACTATTCCACGTCCTGAATTACTTTCTGTGAATCCCGTGTGAATTATTTAAACAATGATGTGCAATTGTAAGGTTATTCTTCCCAATGACCTTTGTCCTCTAGATCCAATATGACAACGCGTGGTACATTAGCTTGTGTCTTCGTGAAATCGGTGTTTTTTCTGGCAAATCCGGCTTCGTGAGGCCCAATGTTTGGGATTTCAGGTTTCTTCAAATGAAAAATTGCCCTTTTGATCCTTTTAAATATTTTAATATATGACACAGCTGTTAACACACGTAATGTTAGTGAAAGAGTGAGATAAACATTATATGTCGACGATAGTTGCCGATGATATCCGATGAAGCGCGAACAAATAGGTACATCATTCCCAGTTCTTCTACCGCCGAGTAGTAATAATATGTTAACATTACTGTGTTCTACATAGTTCAAAAGGCAATGTTTTCAAAAAAAAAAGAATAGGTCTAAGGTGGAAATAATTTTATATATCTGGATGACAAACACAGTGCAGTGGTAGGCAATGATTTGGGCTCTCCAAAGTTCAATTTTGCTTATTTTTGTGTAATATTGCATATTTTTTTAAACAAATTTTAAGTTTCTGTTGATATTTAAAAAACGCTGATCCTGTGAATAGGTACATAGATAAGTAGGACCTCTCAAGTAAAATTAACCAAACAAAAACAAACCATCACAATCGCAATTATGCTCTGCTAATTGCGCGTAACATACACAAAAAAAAAAACATGCAGCCGAATTGAGAACCTCTCTCTCTTTTGAAATCAGTTAAAAAGAAGTATTTGTTTTAACTTTAATTGGTTTACACTTAAATGTATGTATGTACGTATGTTAAGCAACGATGCGGTCCTTAGACCGCATGATGCAAGATGGAGCGTGCTTGCCTAGAAAAAACCGGTTCATTCTCTAATAAAAAATCAAAACAATTTTCTGACGAAAACACAATATCAAGCAGAGCTGTAGTGGTCAAGTAAGAAGTAAGGAATAAATCCTCTAATTCTAATGCACAGTCCTATTGTGGAAGCGAATACGGAAAGCTTAGTGTATTTAGTAAGAAAATACACAGAAACACCTTTCTCATAATCTATTTATAACTCAACAACTGCAAAACTTACGGCCGTACGTTATCCTCCCAGACAGCTTCTAACTTCATATTTATGTTTTGTCCTGCAATAATACGAAGCCGAGTATTGCTAAGAAGATTGGTGGTTGGACCCGCGCCAAATCTGTGAAGATTCCCTACTTTAGAAACTCGAACATTCTTCCCTTTCTTGGTGCATTAGGCGGAGTTATAATAATACTTATCTCTGTTATCGATAGAAGTTACAATATCATCCGTTTGACAAGTCGTTTTAATCTCACTAATATTATAAATGCGAATGTTTGTTACTCAATCACGTCAAAAGTTGAAATTCGGAACACATTTTTTTCGTTTATGCCTTGGAATAGCGCATCAGCTTTATCACAGAAAAATAAAGGGAACTGAAACAGTGCAGGTAAACTCGTGGAACACTGCCAGTTTATCATAAACTAGCGGCCTTCCGGTTTCGCTCGGCTGAAATGTGCTAAAATTAGTCTACGTATTAGTCTCGGATATTACTCGGGGATGATCAGATGGGCACAGCTCAGTGCACACTAACACAATATGTATTCGTTTTTTTTTATTTCCATCTTGTCAAATGTACATTTTCTTGTGTTTTTGTTTATGCCTATTGTTATTGCCACAATAAACATTTTTTCATTTTTCATTTTCAGCCTTTATTATTATAACTAAACCACAATTAATCTGCAATACACCATATATGTGTACCTAACAAACTACTTATACTGAGTCTGTCTCAATTATCCGTAGACTGATGAAGGTCTAGAGGTAATGACCAGGCAGATAGAAGGTACTCTGTATTGTACACACCAAAACAGACAGTTAAAGAAACGCAATAAAAATGAGCGTTATAACTGGCTGCATCGTCGCTAAAAGTGATCTCTTCCTATTAACTTATGTTGAAAATGTGTTTAAGAAAACGTTAAAAATCATCTCCTTTTGAAATATGTTTGAATTTTGGATTATTGGTATATTGATATATGTTTTTGTAGTTTTTTTTGTCAATTTTAAGTACGGTTCTTGATATAACTCGTAGTTGTACCGAGAACCGTAAGTAGCAAAGATTCTAGCAGACGTGTAGATTTTCATCCTGGGAGCATATTAAAACCGTTCAGGCATTTTTACTTCAACCATTATTTACTGTTTACAACGTTAAATTTAGTACGCGGTCTGCTATGCAGAATTTGTTCTGTTCATTATGAATTAAATAAACTCGTGCTGTATTCGGTTCAATGAGAACTATGAACGTACCTACGAAATGTTTTCTTAAAAGTTTAATGTATACTCGTATTATTTTTGTATTGTCGTAATAATTCTATCCTACTAATATTATATCTAAATGTATGGATGTTTGTTGCTCAATCACGTCCTAACGTATGAACGGATCGGGCTGAAATTTGGAACACATATATATTATAGTCTGAAATAACACATAGGCTACTTATGTTATGTTACAATTTTATCCCGAAAAAACAACGGGAACAACGGGAACGGGAACTAAGCGGGTAACACCGCTGCTAGTATTATGTAATATGTTTAAGTTTGGATGTTTGTTGCTACGTTGCTACGTTTGTCGATATGTGTCTACTATAAATTGCACAATGTAACAAATATTGTTTAAATTACACACATTTCTAAACTAACACAGGTAGGTACGAGTAACATGCAAGACGGTAGAAACGGTAACCCAATTCCGAAATCAGATTACTGAAGATGGTGTGAAGCAATCGAAGCAGTAACCGTCTTCAGTTAGAGCTAATGAGCTCGACTCAGTCTTGAGTGCTTACTTAGTAGGTCCGTAATGTGCGAATGGAGCAGTTTGAGAGCTAGCCAAATGCAATGGAAATTAAACTATGCATATATCTGCGGGGAAACGTTTTTCACCGCATAATAGTGACTGCTATTGTGATGCTCCTTTATTGTGTTAAAGAAAATGCTTTGGATTTTTACGATTGTTTATATTTATAGTTAATTTTGGGGGAAAAATATGATTTTCCAAAAATTTGTGAGTAAAGAGTGACACGGCAAAGGAGAACCAGTGCCGGTATTTTAATGCGCTGCTCTTTCTATCCTATACGCCGAGCCGTCGCTGGATACCAAAGGTGATCAGACGTGAGCGCATCTCGCAGTAACTTACTGGTTGACCCTCAAAGTGGTTCCGGCGTGCATTGGGTATTCAGGTGTGCCGGTAAGGGGGCGTTGCGCCTAAAGATTCAAGTTCGCAGTGAGACCGCGACACGAGACCGCGACAGGCACTTGAAACTATGGGATTGTATGGGCGCCAATTCGTGCCGAGATCGCGACAGAAGACCGACACACACACGTGTCGGCGCAAACTGGCGCCCATACAATTCCGTAGTTTGAAGTGCCTGTCGCGGTCTCCAGTCGCGGTCTCAGCTTAAACTTGTACTTTAAGACGGGCCCAAGGACAGGTAGGCCGTGATTGGTTCGCGAAATAATGCCAAAGCGGCCCACGCCACTGTCCCGTCATATACAGCGAAGGCCAAAGTTCGTGAATGATTTAGTTCATAGGTAAATAAAATGTTGAACAACATTAAAGTAAGTAATAGGCTATCATCCTAAAAAAACGAATTAGTCCGTCAGCTAAATTGCGAAAAAATACATCATTGTTCACGTATTTTTTCCTTTTGTTTATCAAACAAAGTTGTTCCACTCTGGAAGTTTGATGACCTACCTCTATATTTTTGTCGATTTTTAATAATATGATTAAGCAAAAAATACGTGTCCCATATGATTTCATGATCTAGTTGACGTACTAATTTAGAATAGTTCATTGAAGTGAAAACTTCTTTTGGCGCGCCTAGACAAATTTTTCGTGGGCTGCGAATTGAATTCTAGCGTCACGCTCGGGTATGATAAGAAATCTTCGGGTAAACTCGGGACCATAGCTATTGGTCATCTAGAAATGCGTCAGCCAATGGGAAATGCTAAAAGGGCGTGGACTGCCCATCATGGCATGGCCATCTAGAAATGCGTCAGCCAATGGGAAATGCTGACGCATTTCTAGATGGTCATGGCCATGGGCCTGGGCATCATGATGCCCAGGCCCATGGCACACCTTCCGGTTGCACCCGTGTAGTTTCTAAAGTAAGCTATCAAATTCTGAGTACTAAGTTTTCACTTCTATCGGCAGTTTCTATGACTGCCAATTTTCTTTTTTTTTACCTAGTCAGATACCCTATTAAATGTCCATCATAATGAAATGAAACTAAAATATTAAGAAAGATACAAAATTTATTGACAAATCAGCTATTGTGACAAAACACTATTATGGCACTATCTGTCTACTTTATTATACCTACATACTAATTAGTAGTTTTAAATAATTTTACTGAAAAATATTTTTTTAAAAACTTAACTTACATATAAAAATATTTGAAACACATATTTTCTCACTGGGTGACTATTGACTACAACACAAAATGTACACATTAAATTTGAACAACTTCTAATAGTATGAAAACTAATGTGATGGTTACACATTTGTAATTAAATTACGGGCTACTCACGCGTGATATAGTCGGCTAGTCCGACTTAAGTTGTAGCCGCAGCCGACTTATCAAAGCTCTCTTGGCATGCGCGTCAGTGCCAAACGAGAAACGATCGTACACACAAAATCTGTAGGCTAAGTGCGAGTTATGTCGACAACAAAACGCGTTCTACCGTAAGTGCGTAAACATTACCGCCAAGCAGTAATGTGCAAAAATTACTGTGTTCTTGTTTGAAGGGCAATGTTTTCAGAGAAATTACAAGGCTTAGAGATATAACATCTTAGATCTCTGGGTGACGAGCGCAGTGCTAGGTGATGATTTGGACTCTTCATGTTCTAATAGCTGCGTGTCACTATTCTGTTCTGTGGCAGACATGTTGCTTACCATCAGGCACATGTCATGTTAGTCTCGTCACTCGTTATTAAAAAAAACCTGACATTTGTATAAAAAACTCCAGCGCTGCTAATAATAAATAATAATTATGGGATGTTGATTCAATCTCGCTACTGCGCGCATCGTTTATATTTTGTATAGTTTTTGTTTAAAAAAAAAAATTAAGAAAAAACATGTATGACTGCATAATAATTAACAACAATAATAAATTCTCCATATAAATGTCATGTTTACACGCTCACAGCAGAAAAGCATTTTTTTTGTCGACAAAATTTACACTCAGCATACAGATACGGCTAAAACTTAAGTTAGACTGAACCGAATATATCATATGAGTAATAAAAAATATGAGTAATACTTGAACTAATTTAAAAATTAACTTATAATCTTACACGGATATCTAAATGATATATTTAATTTTAAAAACTATTAGATTACGTATTTTGTTCATGATAGTTGTACAATGCTAAATGAATTAACTAATTCACAACATTTTGAAGATTAAACAATATATGCACTGGAGAAAACTTTAAATAAAGTAGCCAAGTGCGAGTTGGACTCGCCCATGAAGGGTTCCGTTGCAGCAAGTAACATAATATACATAGTACACATAGTTCTTGTAGTGCGTTGTAACTTTGATCGAAGTTTTAATAATAGTGTATTTATGACGTACTAAAAAAACTACTCATCAGATCGAGTTCAAACTAATTTTCGTTGGTAGTTTTCATGGTAATGTACATCATATATTTTTTTTAGATTTTTCATTTTCTTACTTTAGAAGTTAGGGGGGACACAAATTTTACCACTTTGGAAGTGTCTCTCGCGCAAACTATTCAGTGTAGACAAAAACTATATTAGAAACCTCAACATCATTTTTGAAGACCTATCGATAGACAGACACCCCACACGTGTAGGATAGACGAAAAAAAATTTTTTGAGTTTCAGTTCTCAGTATGAGGGGCAACCCTAATTTTTATTTTTTTTTATTTCTTTTGTAAAAATCTTAATGCGGTTCACAGAATACATCTACTCACCAAGTTTCCACACTGTAGTTCTCATAGTTTCGGCAAAAAGTGGCTGTGACATACGGACGGACAGACAGACAGACAGACAGACAGACAGAGAGACAGACAGACAGACATGACGAATCTATAAGGGTTCCGTTTTTACGTTTTACGGAACCCTAAAAAAGTATCTTTTCTTACTTGTAACAATAATATGTTCAGTGCAAGCGACTAGGTTAGTACAAAACGTTCACTAGAACAAAACAGTTTACATATTGTATTTATATAACATATTAACCGAGAGCACCTTATTAAATGCGACCTTAAAAATATTGTTATTCGAAAGGCAAAAACATGAATTCAAATATGTTTCTTGATTTAACGTAATATTTCTTATTAGTTCATAGTCTGTCTCTTGTTTTTTATAAATCGATTTAATGTAATAAAGTACGATATAATGTATAGTACTAGATACTCGTACAATTTCTATTCTAAATTTTTTTTTTTGATATGAAGTGACAGTACGAGCAAAACATGAGCCTGATGTTAAGCGACACGCCTGTTCACAAAAGCTCAGTGGCACGCTGATATATGAACATATAGAGTCGAAATGACTACTACACTATAATACTGCGCACGTCTGGCGATAATATGATTTATTTCTTTGTTGTTTTCTGTGCAAACATTGCCCTTCAAACTAGAACACTGTAATATTTGCCTATTATTAATATATATATAGTACTAATAATATATAAATATATACTATTAATAATATTTTAATGTTCATGCTTATTGGTTACAATCTACTTATTTTTAATGTATTACCTAATGTTTTTTATTTATAAACTATATTTACAATGCATAGTGATTTCAACTTGTTACACTTAAAGATATTAAGCCTCTCTATATTCGTTTGGATACAAACGTTATGTTGACTATGTTTTCCTTAATTTTACTAATTTTTTTTCACATAAATATTTTTTTATTTGTATTTCCAGCACTTTTTATTTGTACTTCCCGTCTTTATATTTTCGTATCTATTTCTCCATCCTAAGATTGCCTAGAAATAAGCTTTAAGCATCTAAGCAGGTCGTCTATTGTTAATTCATTTTAAGTTTTTTTAGATAGATTTTATTGACACACCAAAAAAATAATACATAGCAAATATAAACAAAACATAGTAAATTAGTGCGACAGTGGGCGGCCTTATCGCTCTATCGTTTTTATCTATATAGTTTTGTTTAAATTAGATTAATTCTAATAAAGACTTAATCTACCTCTACCTACCTAATTTAAAATACATTCATCTACTTAATATGAAAATAGTACACAATTAGATAAAAAATAACATATTCAACACAATCTACATAATAGTATCTCACACAATTTCAACCATTTAACCACTGTATTTCACATATTCACAGGTTTACACGAGCCAACATTCTCGGAAAAATTCAGTCGGGCCAAATATATATTTTTTGAGTTTATGACTTCAAAACCATTTTTGGAAGAGAGATTAGCTGAAGTCATTAATGAAATACGGTGGTACTTTATTTCAATCACTCACAAACTATCTAAATACTTTGTAAGAACTTAAATGTATACTTTAGTCGTTAAACTTCAAACATGGCCCGTTTCATTCACTTCACAGATATATTCCGTGGATTTTATGCATGAATCTGCTCCTTAATTTCCAGGACGGGGGACCTCTATAATAAGTATATCTACAATAATTATCAAGTAATTATTAAACTACGAACAAAAAAGCAAAATTGACTTCAAATTGTAATGTTTTTAAATCGGTTATTGGTAATTTCATTAGTTATACTTTGTAACTGTTAAACCCGAGAGGCAAACTTCATGGTACGAGTAGCCTATTGGTGTTCATTTGTTTTTAGAAAAAAAGCGACAACATTTTTTTTTTAAACTCGTATGTACGACTTCTTACGTAATATACATGTGGTTATATTTAAGCAATTGTCACGTAACATTACAATAACAGTTTACAATATAACGCGTGAGATTACAATCTAACGGTTTTTACAATTTTCCGGTGATATAATGACGTATAAATCTTTCATCTTATTCGTAATCCTACTAATATTATAAATGTCAATGTTTGGATGTTTGTTGCTCAATCACGTCCTAACGTATGAACGGATCGGGCTGAAATTTGGAACACAGATAGATTACAGTCTGGAAGAACACATAGGCTACTTTTTATCCCGGAAAAACAACGGGAACGGGAACTACAAGGGTAATACCGCAGGGCGCTGCTAGTGACGTATAAATCATTCGTACGTTCGGTACGTAATTATAATTACGTACCTTCGAATTTTAACTTAGAATTATTTTAGTTTCATTATTCCTAAATAGATAAAATCGAGATAAACATAATTATGAACTTGTATACTCATTAATAGTTATGTATTTAGACGCGACCAACAAAAGTTTGCAAATTAACACAAGTTTTGGCATTATAGCTTCTATTTAAAACAAGTATACTTTTCACAAGTTACGGTGGTCTAGTCGGGAGAACGGCGGCTGCCGATCCGGAGACCCCGGGTTCAAACCCCACACTCACCACTGTCTTTTCGAAGTCATGTGCGTAATGCCGCTAACTTAAAACGGTGAAGGAAAACATCGTGAGGAAACCGACATGTACCTAGAATCTTTCGAAGTCATGTGTCATCCGCCAACCCGCACTGGGCCAGCGTGGTGGATTATGGCCTTAACTCTCTCCTTGCGAGAGAAGGCCCCGAGTCCCAGCAGTGGGAACGTTTAGTGGGCTGTTGATGATGATGATGATACTTTTCACTAAAAATAATTATTTTGTTATCAAACAATAATTGTGAATGGAATAATGTCGTTTATATATTATAGTGCCAGTAATATCTACCAGTCCCTTATATGCAACGCTCACAAATCATATTTTCTGCCGTCCGCAATCTACAATGCCGTTAAGTACCAAAATGTAGTTTCGAGATATCGCGGGAAAACTGTTTCTAAATTTTAAAATTATGCCATTTGATAAGTGAAATACATATTTCCATAATTTTGATACCTTTATATAGAGCTGCAAAAACACTTTGAAATGATAGTATTTTCAAGATAATAAGGTGTGCAAAATAAGAGTTATAAGCGTTTTTGCATTCTAGTCTTGTAATTTTGTCTTAAAATCTTTTCAAAATCACCACTAAAATGCCGTTATGTATAGTTTAACGGCATTTTAGCTTGATATTTTCTTTAATTTCATTGGATGGTACTTGACTACAGAATTTGAAATCATTCCAAAACTAAAATGCCGTTATAGCATGAAACATCCAAGATTACAATGCGGTTAAAGTCATTTAACCGCATTTAAAACTAGCAAACTTCATAAATTTGTTTTAATCGGTTATTTCAGAGCATTTTACAACACTAAAATGCCATTAAATGCAAAACCTTTACCTTTAACTGCAATTAAGCTAAGCATGACTCACAAGATATTTAAGAAAATACAATAAAAGTGATGATTTATGTGAAATAAGTGAACAAAAAATGACATTAAAAACTAAATATTTATTGGCATTAAAAAATAACAAACAGCATTTTTTGTTAATCTTTTTCGAATACAAGCCTAAGTATCTAAAAATACTATGTCTCAAGAGTTAAAATTTAAAATAACAAGGCAAAATTACAAGGTAAAATTACAAAATTTTAAATTTAAAATTAAAATACTACTTTTATTGCCCTTACTTACAACAGATTTTCAAGAATCTACAATAGAGATCAATTGTTTTTGTTTTATTTTTGTCACAATCACTTAAACTTTTGGATAAATATTCCTACAAAATAATTAATAATACCTAAGACTCAAATATTTTTCTTGAGTCTAAATATTGCTTTACTAGCATTATCATTCTTTGTCGTCGGTCGACAAGTTCTTCCAAAACAATAGCTTATGTGTTGGCGCTATGTTGCTCTATGAATTGAACTAAATTAATCTTCCGCTTAGTATTTCTGCATTTTGCTTTTGATTTGAAACGAAGTTTTATAATTTCTGGTATTTTAAGTATTTGCCATTGAAGAAAGCAAAATAATATAACTAATCTTTCTGGCAATAATTTTTGTACCTACAAGCTATCACAATAAAACTCAAAATCAGAGTAAATCCACATGTGCGACATATTTTTGAGATTAACTCAGGGGCTTAATTTGAATTCTTCTTTCTGAAGCGTTATTTGGCACAATGACGAAATTGTTTGGTGCTATAAGCGTCATATTTACCTTTGAGTTGCTAACTCATACTGTCTCGTCAAAATGGTCAAAATCATATAACTTACCTTTACCCTTTACCTTTATTGCATTTCTAACTTTACTTTATGATCTTCTTGTTCGCAACTCATGAAACTGTGTTCAGATTTGAAATAATAAAGCGTAATTTGTTATATGCAGATGATTTTGCTTTAGTAAATAAATGACACTGAGAAGAAGTGAACATAATTAAATAGTAAATTTTATTTTGTGCACTGCAACTGCATTGCACTGTTAACAACCCAATTGTATACATCAGATCTTTTTCTTCGATTCAGTCATAATTTTTATTTTCCAAACTGTCAACTGCTTTGTGGTCGTAGCATAAACATTAAAGTAGATAGGTTCTGATATTCACCAATTTCTATCATGTGTCTCCGCGTTTGACAGAGAGATGGAAATACTGACAGTTTTTTGAGGTTCATTAATTGAGCTTCTACGCTTTTCCAACCAGCCTTCGGTTAGTTTTTCTGTATTCTGTATAACGGCATTGACAATGTTTTAATACAACGTTAAATGGTACCGTTTTTAAGCTAGTTTTCTGTAGGTATTTATTAATGATGTTGTGGTTCTTAAAGTCAAATTATGGTTACGTTTAAACTTATGATTAATGGATTTCTTGAAAATAGTTACTAAAATTTTCACTTGAATCAGCTATCTTAAAATCATTATAACGTGCAGGTCATCTGAATTGAAATCATACTGTAAACTTGATTGTGGAGTTTAAAACTTCAACAGATACGGTATGGTGCTATCATCATCTGGCTGTAATATTATATGTTAACTCTTCAAACTGAATGTTTGTTTTGATGATTTTGTAGAGAATTACTCTACTTTCCTTGTTAGTCTATTAAAACCTGATAAAGTTTCATTAGATAGATTTGTGATTTCATTAAAATCTAAAGAAAGACGAGTACTGTGACATAATTTATACGTCCCAAAATGTATAAATGACACTGGAAGAGTCGGAACAAGATGTAACATAAGGATCATTTCCGTTTTTTTCTATTCAAGATCTAGTTTGACTCATCTAAATGTGTTTTAAGCCATCGTAACAAGTTGGAGGGAACGAAAGCATCTTATTCATCTGCACTTGATTTCCTTCACATACTATCGTACTGCATACGCAAGAAATTGTAACGGCATTTTAGTTAAGTAATGTGGCATAGCCGCATTTTAGTTTAGTATTGTAAAAAATAAATAATTTATATCACATAGTTAAGGTAGCTTTGTGATATTTTCTGTTTTAAGTTTACAAAATTGCATACGTATTTACTAGTCTAAAAAGCCGTTAAGTATGTTTAACTGCATTTTTGTGTTGTATTCAAGCATAACGGCTTTATAGCGTTGGACAAATACAATATAAATTATAAATGAAACTTTGTTTAAAAACATTTAAGTGCTTTAACGGCACTTAAGCGTACAAAAGTCAGTTAACGGCAATTAAGTAATGGAAAATCAAAGAAAATTTTAGCCAAAAGTAACGTTAAAATACCTTAGCGGCTTTTTAGGTAAGTATTGTTATTTAACTGCGTTTTAGCGTTGGAACCATACAAAATAAAATGACTTAACGGCATTTTTAGTTTTGCTATCTTAAAAACTAACATACCTAGAGAAACACGGGTTACACAGATCGATAGATATTTTTTTTCTGATTGTAGTGCCATTTAAATGTCCAAATCGACCCGATGTTAGATAACGGCATTTAAGCTTGCGGACGGCAGTTTTGCAGTAAATGCAGCACCCATCAGGACTTGGCCAGCGATGTTGATCACTTTATTTTACTCTACCCTCTTTCACTTGATTTCTTTCTCATTTGCAAAAATAGAAGTAAAAAGTAAATCAGACCATTTTAAAATACCCCTCTTTTTGAGGAAATTAATCCTCAGTTGTGACACAATTCGAGTTGATAATAATAATAAGAATAAGTTTAATATTAAACCCGTAACATGGTTGCAGTAGGACTTATAATACATTTTATCCTCGTATTCGATTGCTGTCGTAGTATCTATCGATGTTGTTGTCGTGATGTCTGCTCCTGGAAATGTTAATATTATTAGTTTTAAAACCGTAAAAAATAATAACAAATACTGGTGGACATTTTACACGTAACACCATGTAGTCCCAAACTAAGCAAAGCTTGTGCTACGGGAGCCAGATAACTGACATAATAATCATATAATTGTAAATACACACTTATTATACATAGAAAGACACAACAAATATTGTTAGTTTTAATATCGTTCACAATATACATATTAAATATTAGCGCGTTCAAATGAAAAACCTCTTCAGATTATTTATAACATTAGTGTAGGTAAGTAGATATTTTTATCTATTATAAAATATGTAGGTTTTTTTCGTAGGTAGGTTTCCGATTTTTGTCACCATCATGTAACCCATGGAGCGTGCTAACCTAAATGAAACCCATTCTCTCTAGACTAGAACACTCAGATTATATACCTACTAGAACAAGAACCCGTGAACCCCAGACCTTTGTTATTTTATAAAAGCTGAAAACTTGTCAGCGTATGCTCCTAACACAGGTAAGAACGATGTCCCATGATGAAGTTTGGATCATCCTGGCTTTGACATACACTGACATTGGGAACATTGAGAGTCAGCGTATGCTGACAAACTTTCCGATTTTATAAAATAACAAAGGTCTGGGGTTCACGGGCTCTGAGTCCATACACCAGGGAATAATGGCTTAGGCAACACATACCGTAGATTAGATGTTCTTATTAAGAAAATGGACTCTAACCTCTTTGTAGGTACGACTTTTTGGATCATCAACCATAAGACGATGACGCTTTATCGAACTACGAGTAGGCCGATAGAAAGAGCTAGAGGTGTTATAGATTATACAGACCAGTTGTTCCAAAATGTGTCCGATAAAAAACCGTCAAAGAAAAAAATTAAAACATTTTCAAGTCCGTAAGTTAACCCGTGATTAACCAAAACTATTTTCGAAGATTTTACAAAAATATTTATTTCAGAGATTCAAATGATTTATTTTTTTACATTTCATCACAAACCTAAAATACAAGTTTCTAGTTTTTAGCCTAAAAAGTGATTCAACTTCTATAATTATGTGCATTGTATTGTATACTAGGTGTCCTCTTCAAGGTGCGAAGGTGCTTTAAGTTTGAATAGTTCCTCACGTTATATCAAGGCCAGATTCGCTCCTATATGGAGTACTGTTCGCACCTTTGGGATGGATCGAGTAAGTATCAGCTAGAAGCTTTGGAATCGAACGAGAGACGTGCCAAAAGGCTCATAGGCAATGACACTCTTGTGCGAAAAAGACTTCAAAGTCTTGAACATCGCCGAGAAGTTGCTAGACTATCGGTTTTTTATCCGATACACTTAGGAGTGTGGGCTACTAATTTGCATGATCTAATACCATCTTGCCCTTTTTCTATCGGAATAGATTTCGCTCGTAGATAGAAAAAGCGATATCGTTTCATGGTGTAGTTTCAAAGACACGAACGAAGAGATCTGACTCTACTTTTGTGATAAGAACGTCTAGGCTCTGGAATACGTTGCCTGAGTGGGTTTTCCCCGATGATCACACTCTTTGTGTCTTCAAATCGAGAGTGAATCGGTTTCTTTTAGGTAAACACGCTCCATCTTATACCTCATCGTTGCTTAACATCAAGCGAGATGGCAATCAAGTATAAACATATAAAAGTATAAAAAAAAATACAATGGGTTACCGCCTTTTTCAACCCCTTTTTCACATTGAAAAGTTACTAAAATCTCTCAGGCTATATACTGTCAGTCAGACAGATAGAATTACTTTCGTATGTATAATTTTAGTAGTGATTTGGATGTTTAGCCGTTAAGACGTAATAGTGATTGATTAGAACTAGAATAACTGCACGTACAAGTCACGGACACGTACAGACGAACACGTACATCTAACGTTTTTTGAATTAGAAATTACATTATGTGAAATATTACGTTTTCTGTGAATGCCTTAACCGTGGTGGTGGCGACGTAGATCTGATTAAAGTTGGCAATTCTTCATCTGACGCTGATATCTCGACGCACAGAACTATAAACTTTTCGGAACAGGATAAGCTGAAACAATCAATCGTATTAGTGTCTATCCCAGAGACTTGATTCTGATTTCGTTCTGGTATGTTAAGGGCAGTTGGAAAATTTACTCATCTGTTTTTGCAACATAATTGAAATGGTTTTGTTTTTTAAAACGATGAGTACGACGCATATCATTGGGCTTAGAAAGTATCTAAGATCAAATTTGTAGTGATTGGACTCTTTCCAGAATCCGCTTGGGAAATTACGGCACAGGCTAGATATTATATTCTTAAAATCAGACGAACCATTAAATATGTATGGTGAATTTAATAAAGTAATTTGTTAAATAGCAATCTTATTCAGAGTTATTTATTTCAATATGGAACGAAAATTTCAAATAATAAAATTATAAAAGATTCCTAAGTAATCCAGCACGATCATTGAAAGCCCATAAAAAATTTCCACAGATGGTTTATTTCACTATTATAACCAGTAGGCATGATAAACTTATACATGTGCCTTTAAAAATAATGCAAGCGGGATTCAAACCCACTACATCGGGCTTATGAAATGGGACGTTTTGACCACTGTACGCACAACGAAAATATTAGGCTCAACGAAATATAGACTCTTGTCCGCTCACTACACCGGCGCGGCGCGTGCGCACGGGAAATTGCCGGGAAAACAACAGAATATCCGGTTACGCAACGACCTCAATACTCAGATTGATGTGCCCTCTCAAATTTCAGGGTGCACGGTATTATGCTATTGCTGGGAAGAGTTAGCTCACTTTTTCCGTTCTAGTCGGTTGCAGGAAGCCGGACGTGTTTACCTCTCACTATTCGTTGTCAACAAGCAAAATAAGTAGAACCACAGCATGTCTCGCCGCTAGCAATTCTAGGGGTCAAATAGATTGGTTGTTTGTAGACCACTTACGATACACATAGACAAACACGCAGTTTATTACCAATTTCAAGGTGCTCAGGGCACATCCATTAGTTTATATCGATGTGGTTACGTAAGTGCGTTGTTCACGCTTCGCCTTATGTATTGTGTAACCCATCATTACTCCCAGGGGTGTTTCAGCAAGAATCTACCGACACCGTTTAAATAAAATTGTGCTAACTTCATCGAATTCAATTAAATAACTTACTATAACTGCTCCAATAGTTTTCCCGACACAAGACGAGATGCAAGTCCTGTTCTTGTCTTCCCTTTACTGCTCCATTCATTGCAGTTGTCGGCCGTTAGTAAACCTTTTGGAGTGCTGCCGTGCCAAATAATCCTTTTGGGCCTGAAAGAAAAATAGGTGTAAAAAACATACATAATATGCACTTGGAAAGTCATTCAAAAATTACTGGCGATGTTGAAATCAATGATTTCACGATTGTGAATTTGTTTAAGTGGTGTCACGGTGGTGACAGAGACAGAGACATAGAAGAAACCGATGCAGCGTACTTAATGTTATTCAAATCCGTTTAGCTGTCGATCGTCCGATCGACGATCGTCCGTGATCTTTGTTATTTTCATTATACTTATACTACATAAACAATTTTGAATATTTCGGAGAAAACCTTAGATCTAAGCGCCACGAGCATTTCAAATCCTGTGAGCTGCATCTGTTCACGATTATGACTCATAGGTCAGCCATCGTTCGCGAAGTTATGATAAAATCGTAAAAAATATACATTTTTCATTACATTTAAAATATGTGTTAGTGTATAATATTATACTTTGTGGGTGACTCCACTATATACTCCCGCGCCGTCTCGCCCCCGATAAACTTAAAATCGCTAAACAGGAGTTCGATGTTATGCTCTCTAATGGTACAGCACGAGCGTCTGACAGCTCATGGGCTTCGCCTCTTCACCTTGTGACCAAGAAAGATCATGGGTGGCGCCCCTGTGGCGATTACAGACAACTAAACGCGCGAACAATACCGGACAAGTATCCGATAAAACACATTCATGATTTTTCACAACAGCTGTCTGGTTGTACAATATTTTCTGTAATCGACTTGGTAAAGGCTTACAATCAATTGCCAGTTTCGGAGGAGGACATACCTAAGACCGCGATCACTACACCTTTTGGTTTGTACGAATTCCCATTTATGACTTTTGGCTTACGTAATGCAGGCCAAACTTTTCAGAGATTTGTCGATGAAATGACGCGCGGCCTTGACTTTTGTTACCCATATCTTGACGATTTTTTAATTAGCTCAAAATCGCCCCGTGAACATGAAGAGCACCTCCGCCAACTTTTCGATCGAATAAAAAAATATGGCGTGCTTATCAACACGGCCAAGTGTGTCTTAGGCGCGTCTGAGGTAACATTCCTCGGCTATCACATCTCTGAAAAGGGCACTAAACCACTGGACAGTAAGGTACAAGCAATATCTAGCATTCCCCCTCCAAAAACCGTCCGAGAACTAAGACGATTTTTAGGGATGGTAAATTTTTATAGGCGATTTTTACCTAACCCCGCTCAGATTCAAGCGCCACTGAATGCTTTACTGTCCGGTTCGGTTAAGGCTTCTCACCCGGTCGTCATAGAAGGGAATTCGCTACAAGCTTTCGAGGACTGTAAGAAAAGTCTTTGTGATGCAGCTCTTCTTGCTCATCCCGACTCGGACGCTAAATTAGGTCTCGTCACCGACGCCTCCGACACGGCGATAGCCGGCGCACTTCAACAGCTTGTCGACGGAGACTGGCAGCCGCTAGCATTTTTCTCTCGTAAATTAAGCCCATCGCAGACGAAGTATTCTCCGTACGATCGCGAGCTTCTCGCTATTTACGAGAGCATAAAATACTTTCGGCATATGCTAGAGGCCACTCATTTCACAGTCTATACTGACCACAAGCCTCTCTGTTACGCTTTCCACGAACGGAAAAGTAACTGCTCGCCGCGTCAGTATAGACACCTCGACTTCATCTCGCAGTTTACCACAGACATAGTACATATCGCCGGCAAAGACAATGTCGTCGCCGACACACTATCACGCGTGGATGAACTGCAGATGCCCGTCGACCTGGAAGAGATGGCCAGACTCCAAGCTGCTGATCCAGATCTTGAAAATCACCTCCAAGGCGACACTTCACTTCGCCTTATCAAGACGAACGCACCCGGGAGTCATACTGTTTTGTACTGCGACGTCAGTACACCGACGCCCAGGCCTTTCGTCCCACGTCAGCTACGTCAGCGAGTTTTTAACTGCCTCCACTCGCTCAGCCACCCCGGTGCCAACACCACAGCCAAGCTCGTCGCACAACGCTTCGTTTGGCCACTGATGCGTAAAAATTGCCGTGAGTGGGCTAAATCATGTTTAACGTGCCAGCGTTCGAAGGTCACACGACACGTAAATTCACCCGTAGGTACGCACGATATACCTTCAGCGCCTTTCAGGTGTGTGCATTTAGACCTGATCGGCCCACTCCCGCCCTCCGGTGACTACCGGTACTGCCTCACAGCAGTAGATCGCTTCACACGCTGGCCGGAGGTAGTACCAATTACCGAAATCAGTGCGGTGACAGTGGCGAAAGCGTTCGTGTCTAGCTGGGTAGCTCGATATGGTTGTCCTACCGAGATCGTTACCGATCGAGGAGGACAATTTCAGTCGGCATTGTTTGAGCAGTTATCCAAATCTATCGGCTACGACCACCGTAGAACGACCAGCTACCACCCACAATGCAACGGCCTGGTCGAGCGTTTCCACCGCCAGCTGAAGGCAGCTATCACTTGTCACGCTGACGCTAATTGGACTGAGTCACTTCCACTTGTACTTCTCGGCATAAGGAGTGCTTTTAAAGAAGATCTCCAAACATCTTCAGCTGAGCTGGTATATGGTGAATTCGTCACTTCGTCTACCTGGCGAATTTTTCGGTCACGATGTCAGTAACTACACCACTGACATCACTGATTTTTCAGCTCGCATGAAGTCCTTTGCTCAGAAAATACGCCCAGTCCCACCTCAGCACCACTCTCTAAAGAAAACCTTCGTATTTAAAGAGCTTGCCACGTGTAGCCATGTATTCCTCAGGGAAGACACGCTACGCGGCTCGCTGCAGCCCGCTTGCAACGGCCCATACGAAGTGCTCAAGAGAGGTGCTAAAACATTTAAAATACGCGTGAGGAACAATGACGTCACAGTTAGCATCGACCGCCTTAAGCCGGCCTATATACTGTCCGCCGACTCACCTCTCCCGCGTGACCACTGTGTTCCCCAAGATCCACCGGAACTACCACCGGAAGTACCACCACAGAGTCCACCTACCATAATCACAAGGTCAGGAAGAAGGGTGCATTTTTCCAAACGTTATTCGCCCTAACTCGGTCTCTGGAGGGGAGTGATGTGGGTGACTCCACTATATTTACTTATCTAAGTGTAATTTATTTATTAATGTATTTAATTATTTCATTTACACTCCACACTACTATTTCAGTTTATTTATAATATTTATCTCAATATTATTAGTTTGTATTTATAGTTCATATTTACGTATTTATCAAATAGCATCACCCTTCTATTGTGCGGTCGGTCAAGTTATTTTTAGAACATCGGATGCGCGCGGGCGCCGGGCGATATTACCCCTCGCCGCGACCCGCGCGCTGGACCCAAAAAGTGAAAGGGACTTGCTACCTGCTGCCGGCCCGGTACCGCACCGCTGCCGCGCCGCAGTCGCTACTTACCATCCATACGTGACACCTGTTTTCTATGTTTATATGTTCCATTGATCTCTAATTTATTATTACTCTAATTTCTAATAACGATAATTATTACATGTAACTTGTATTATACAATACAGTTTTAAATAGTAGTGAAATTGACGGCTTTTTATTAGTACTACCAGCACCCCATTACACTACATACTTAATACTTCTAAACTATAAAACTGTGTACTACTTGTACACTCTCACATTTAATTCTTTTATCATTGACGTGTAAATTGTACGCTTGTGACTTTTTCTCAGCTTTGACTTTGACTCTATCTGTGATGATTCCCCCATTCATTCCCTTACTTCATGCCATGCCATGCTTATCAATGCCACATTTCTATTTGATTCGGTAGCCTTCTGTAGGTTGTACCCCCAAACGTTTTTGGATGATGCACACTTAACATTTTAAAACTAGGGAACTTTCGTTTTTATAAAATTTGTGTGATAAATTATTACTTACCAGTGCTTGTCTATCATCACATTTTTATTATCGAAGCTGTAGATATTCGGTTGTATGAGCCTCGACTCATTAAATATACTGTCCCATGATTCAAATAGCAGTTCTCCTTTAAGGTTTGCCACTGGAAGATGTCGAGCGTGTGCCTTCACGATGTTCTTTATATCTAAGATACTGAAAGTCAATAATATAAGTAATTTTTTCCGAAAAAACAAAATCCGAGTTCAATTTAAAATTTAATTCAGGCCCTCGACCAAATTTCATAAGAATCTATCTATACAATCGTACAAAGTTGTATTGCTCGCTTTTGAAAGGTGTTATTGTCGCCACTATTCAATATTATGATTGAAATTACAATAAATGCAACATTTCCCTATTTTCTCCACTAGAGGTTAGCGTATGTCCTATTTCAGACTTCTTTTTATGCGTCCCGAATTTCAACCCATTCCGTTCAGCCGTTCAAACGTGACTGAGCAATAAATATCCAAACTTTGGCAATTATAATATGGATGGATTTAATTGAGAATTTATACTTACAAATATACCTATTGTATTAGCTATATGAATTCATTTTGTATAAATATGATATATTTTGTAAGTAGTATTTATAGTAGGTATTTGTGTAAATAACTACTATAAGACGTATGAAGGACACCACACTACAGGGGATCAACTGCCTACCTAAAACTGTTTTAGCTTTGATGTCGCTCTCTCTTTTCTTTAAGCTTGAATTGATAGAGGCAGCAATAGCAAAGCCAACGCCGATTTAGTTAGGCGGTAGAAGGGCGGATCTTACTTTAAGAAATTTTCTTTAAATTGTTTGGGGTATAAATAAATAAAAAAATACATTATTTAGCATTATTGTAATGTGCTGACCTGGTAGTCAAGAAGGCACGGAAGTTGTGCTTAGATTCATGGCAAAGGTGGTCTGCGTGGGTGTAACCTTTCATGCCTGCAGTCATATCACCCGGGTAAGGATCATTCAGTGCTGCCATACGAATCTGAAAATAGAAAAAAGTTGTGGTGACAAAACCAGGTCTGGTAGGAACGTAGTCCCTTCGCATAACAAAAAAGGTCGCATTTATACTAATATTATAAAGCTGATGAGTTTGTTTGTTTGTTTGAACGCTAAGATCTCTGGAACTACTGGTTTGAATTGAAAGATTCTTTCTTATTCTAGGATAGTCCATTTATCGAGGAAGGCTATAGGCTATTTAACATTACGCTACTATCAACAGGAGCCGAGCATGAATGAAAAATGTAACAAAAACGGGATAAAATTTTAGTTTTTGAGAGCTTTCGTTGCGTGACAGCATAATGTCAAATTTTAAAGGTTGCGTCATTAGAACCTAAACTAACCGAATTTGTTCAAAATTTGAATTGCAAATTTTGCAAATGCGCAAAAAGCAATGCGCGCGCGTTTGGCTAGTACCTAATATAGAAGCAACACAAATTGCAAAAAAAAACATAGTTTTATTATTTTTCGGTACGATCATTAAAATAAAGTTGGCAACACTAGTCACGGGCAGTTTTTACGCGTTGGTTCCATTATATATGTAAATATATACTTTTTATGGAAGCATCAATGTTTTCCAACAAAAAAAACTGCTAGATTTAAGAAATACTAGAAAAATTGAAAGATTCTAAATTACTTCATAATATAGCTGTGGATTAATTAGAATGATATATTTATAGCCAATCGTTATCCCTAATTCCCATTTATACCTCTACATGAGACTTACGTATTTGATCTGCCGTAGAGGAAGAGAAGCAGGACCTGGGGCTACAGTTGAGGGCTGTTGAGTGGTCGAATGTACCGGAACGTGGAACAAACTTCCCATCTAAAACAAATAAGAAGCCATCACCAAAATGACACAGCCTTTATTATCAAAGTGACATAAAAAGCCCACCAAAAAATCTCATTGTTGGAACTCGGGTTCTTCTCCCACTAGGATAGATAGAGTCAGAGAGATATTTATAGTTACAGCGAATTTTTAGAGAGTGATGGTAAAGTGAAAAATAAATGTGAATTTTTTTACATTTATCAGTACAATAGTTATTTGTTATACAAGAGTGCAAAGTGGCTTTTTAACCGCGTGCTCAATTTTGATGACCGAGCAAGCGAAGGATTCTAAAGTTGAATCACGAGCGTAGCGAGGGATTCAAAAATTAGAATCCTGAGCGTAGCAAGGGAATCAAAAGGGCACAAGGTGAAAAATCTTTGCACTCGAGTGTAACACGTAATTTTTCATCCCCCCCTAGCGAGGAAATTACTAAACGCTTTGCGCATTTTCAGTTTCAGTCGATTCTGTTGGCGTTAAATAAACTTCTTGGTCGCTAGAATCACTTATTATTATGGTATTTCGGGTTTTCACTTGTATTCAATGTTATAAGTTTTAACTTAAGTTTATTTAGCCATGGTTTTAACAATAACAATATGACGTGGAAAATATGGAGAGTTGACCGATTGAGGTAAGGAGTTTCATGTGCACATGAAAAGTGTCCGCCCAAATGCATTAAATTATAGTAGCGCTAAATTTGCATCAAGGTACATTTTAAAGGAAATTAATTAACGTACTATTCAGAATTCATGAAAGAAAAATATTGGCAGTCATAGGCACTGCCAATAGAAGTGGTAACTTATAACTCAGAATTTGATTTTTACTTTGGAAACTACGCGTGTGAAACCAGAGGGCGTGGTTATGAGCATGGCCAATTGGCCATCTAGAAATGCTGACACATTTTTTAATGGCCAATGGGAAAGGCTGAGGCATTTCTAGATGGCCATTGGCTATGATCACGAGTTTACCCGAAGATTTCTTATCATTCCCGAGCGTGACGCTAGAATTAAATTGACAGCCCACGAAAAATCTGTCTTTGGCGCGCCAAAAGAAGTTTTGACTTTAAAATTTATTGTACCTACATGTTTTCTCAAAATAGTAATTATTTATTTGATGTTAAATTTACTACATTATTTTGTACTGTACAAGTAGTTGAAATGATCTATTAGTTACTATTTTAGTAGTCAATAATATCTAATTATTTAACTCGGCAATTCGGCATACTTCAATTCGATTACAATTGATTCATTCATAGCATTTCAAAATGTTTGCCATTTGAAATAACATTCTTTACCTCTATCCTCCATACGTGAAAAGAAAATTGCGCGCAAAGCATTTAAAAAAAAGTACACCAAAGAGGTTCCAAGTATGAGTTTTTAACAAATTAAAAATATATGTATGATGAATTCGGCACCAAGGAGGTAGAAATAAATAGGTTAAATTATGTTTTGAATTCAAAACCTCAGTACACACGATGTTCTAAATTCAAATTTACTTTAACCTCTAGAGGGTAAAAACGACTTTTGCGCCCTGATATCGAGGAGCAAAATTACTCTTTCCGAGCTGGTGGGATGAAAATTGTATTTGAAACATATTTATTATACTCGTATAATGCTTGACAGTTTTCTGTACGATACTTAAAGATTGTTATAATTATACAGTGAAGTGATAATTTCAAACTTTGAAAATGTATACAATTTGTATGCCCTTTCTTTCGTGTTATTTTTTTATCAATAGACGTGTAAATTGTACATTTATCAATAAATAACTTTGACTTTGGACATAATCCACCACGCTGCCCCAGTGCGCAATAGTCGACGACGCGCGACTACAAAAGATTTCAGGATTCGGCTGGTCTAGTTGGGAAAACTGACTTTCGAAATTCAAACTACGCTGTATTTATGGCATTAAACTGCATTTGCCTATGTTAAAGTGGCCAATAAAACTTTGCAAAAATGACTAGACACTGGTTTTACGTATGAAATTGTATGTGTTAAATAACATCATGTTGATATAATATATGTATTGTCTTAAAATGCATCAAACACAACCTATTTAATTGGATAAAACAGTATAACTCAGAATCCTCCTGAATGGCAACGCAAGGAAAAGGTCTATGTTTATCAGTAGACAATCATAAAGATAAACTAGGAACTCCTATTAATTAAAAAAATATTAACAAAGGTTAAACAAACGTGAACTTACCTGTACATGTTGCCAACCATATCTGACCCGCATCAACAATATATTTTCCTCCATAACATATGCTAATGTCCCCGGCGGAGATATTCCAGTTTTCTGAAAGTAATATTACAAGTTACAACGAATTCAGGGATAATTTTGGTAGTTTATTGAATAATATTTGTAAATGTTTATTACAACAATCACCTTGATTAAAACTTGAACATTCCTGAACATTACAGTGGTTGTTATATAAACATCGTCGTCATTTTTAAAAGGACCTGTGAACAGAATAAAATAATTATATACTAGTTTGTCTTCACCACTGGTAACTATGATGTTTTAATTCATGTATAAGATCTCTATAATCGAAACATAATAGAATAATCGAAACTTTAAGCGAAGTTCGGGGTAATCAATGGTGATATTTTTTATTTATCACTGTTGTGTATGATTTTAAATTTCCCATTCATCATTATAATATCAATTTGGGTTCATGCAGATTATTACCAATCATCATTTTAGTAAAAGTAAATTTTTGACGTGATAACGTCTTATAATTAGATGAAGCCGGCTGCACGCCCGCAAAACTGTAACGTTCCGCCGTTACCGTTAGTTCGTCTTCCGTGCCATGCGGACGAAGCTGAGCGCTGAGGGCGCCACCCGCCGAGTCGAGCGGTATCACTACTCGCGCTATCAGCGTACTGATTTCTTAAGACGTTGTCACGTTCTATCGTCAGTAAACCGACTTTACAGACAACCATTTTTTACCTTCGTCAATGTTGGGTAACACAATACCAGGCAAACCAGGTTCTCCTTTTGGGCCAGTCAGGGATATACCGGGAGATCCAGGTGGCCCTGGCGGTCCAGGTGGTCCTTCTGGGCCTTGAGGCCCTTCAACAAAATTAGGAATTTGGTTACAAGCTTCGCATTTCCCAGCTGGTCCTTCCTTTCCAGGACTACCAGGAATGCCTTGGTCTCCCATATCACCTTTTGCACCTTTCAGCTGAAAAATGTTTCTGATTTTTTATATAATTTTGCGTGAACCATTGGTTTTCTGACCAATGCTGGTAATATTAGTTCTTACCACACTTAAATCTGTTGGCATTATACATTCTCCCTTTTCTCCTTTTTCGCCATTCGTTCCGTTAAAACCTGCCAGCCCCATAGGGCCCTGAAACATACAATTATTGGGTAGATAAACATAAAATGAAGCTTAAACAGAAGCTTTATATGGCAAATCGTTTACTCAGACACAGATGAGGAATTAATTTGCCGTGGAAATCAGGTGGCCTCCATCACTTAACACTTTCCAAAAAGATGTTAAATAATTTTATTTGTCGAAGTTGTAGGTTCGTTGTCTGGGCCAACCACATCACAAACTAGTTACCCGTGAATTAATTTCAAAAGATGAACGTTTGTGTTCTTCTTACCGCCGGTCCAGCTGGTCCTCTATCTCCTCTGGCACCCTTAGCTCCAGTTTTTCCAGGTGCACCCTGTTTACCTCCATATCCTCTGGGACCGGTATTTCCTTTGGGTCCGGCAGGACCGCGAGCACCAGTTGCGCCCTAAAATTAATATAGACTGTTATAGTTCTCAAAAAATAAAAGCTGTGTCATGGGACACCAGATAGGAATGAAGTCCCTTCTAAAAGCAGAACTAACAAATATAAGAACTATCCGCACTTCCGTCATGTATTTGTCTTACGATTTTAGTCTCACGCTTTTTAGGGTTCCGTAAAACGTAAAAACGGAACCCTTATAGATTCGTCATGTCTGTCTGTCTGTCTGTCTGTCTGTCTGTCTGTCCGTCCGTATGTCACAGCCACTTTTTGCCGAAACTATGGGAACTACACTATTGAAACTTGGTAAGTAGATGTATTCTGTGAACCGCACTAAGATTTTTACAAAAAAAAAATAAAAAAATAAAAATTAGGGTTGCCCCCCATACTTAGAACTGAAACTCAAAATTTTTTTTTTCATCAAACCTACACGTGTGGGATGTCTATCGATAGGTCTTTAAAAATGATATTGAGGTTTGTAAAATCATTTTCGTCTACACTGAATAATTTGCGCGAGAGACACTTGCAAAGTGGTAAAATGTGTGTCCCCCCCCCTCTAACTTCTAAAGTAAGAGAATGAAAAATCTAAAAAAAATATATGATGTACATTACCATGTAAACTACCAACGAAAATTAGTTTGAACTCGATCTGATGAGTAGTTTTTTTTTGGTACGCCATAAATACACTATTATTGAAACTTCGATCAAAGTTTCAACGAACTACAAGAACTATGTGTACTATGTATATTATGTTACTTGCTGCAACGGAACCCTTCATGGGCGAGTCCAACTCGCACTTGGCCACTTTATTGCAGTTTGGTCGCACAGCAAAATCTCTCTTACCTCCAATAGTCCAGTAACTTTATACATCACCGTAAAATCCGGTAAATCCGTAAATCCGCGTTAAATCCGGTAGATCTGATTTTCGGCTACCTTGGATTTGTAATCTGTACAACATTGTACTAGTCAAGAGTCATTGTACTTTCATTTGATACCCATATTGAGGGAGTTGTGGAAAAATAAATGTATTTCGCCATTTTGTGGTAGCGGCCATCTTGGATTTGAAATTTGTCATAGTGCATAGTAGTCTACTAGTCAAGCCCTTTCATTTGATACCCATAATAAGGCAGTAGTGAAAAAAAAATGTAATTCGCCATTTTGTGATTTGAAATTTTGTTATAGTGTATATATAGTATTCCACTAGTCAAGCCTTTTCATTTGATACCCATGTTAAGGTAGGTTGTGATGAAATATTTGTCCGCCATTTTGTGGAGGTCATCTTGAATCGATATTAACCAAAATAGCTAAAAACATCAACACAGAAATTAACCTTCACATAAAAAAACCCGCATCGAAATCGGCCCGTCCGTTTGAGCTCTGCAGTGCCGCAGACAGAAACAACTACAAACAGACACACAGAGAGACATACCTGTATGTCTGTCAGACAGACAGATAGACAGACATCGATGTCAAACTTTTGCGACCCTTTTTTTGGTCGCGGGTTAAAAAGTGCAGAAACTGTGCCATAAAGTGGTCAAGTAGGAGTTAAAATATTGCCAAAAATTGCGAAGATCGAAAAAAATTATAAACTTTGAAATACTTATTCTCGGAAACTATTGAGTGCACAGAGACAATTCTAGTATCATATTGTAGCAAATTTATATTTCTTTAATTATTTTTATATTATAATTTAGTTTACTTTTTAAACGTCCTTTGACAGTTTTTTCAAAAACTAGCCGTTTAGGGTTATAATCGCCAAACTTTGAAAAATAAACGATTTTTTCGCGGTTTTTTCGATTTTTCACAAAGTTGCGTTCGGCGCCCGAGGTAACAAACTTAGATTAATCATTAGGTCTACATCATAAACAAGTCTGCAAAAAATCATCAGAACTACCGGATTTAACGCATACTACTCCATACTTTCAGGCGACAAAGTTACTGAACTACAAGCTTGCTGTAGAGAACTTCGTTTCAAAAACAAAAAAATCTGTTTTGATATTTGAAAAAGACCCTACTACAATAAATTCAGATCATATATTCATCATACAAATACTAATTGACAATAGGAATTTGAATTCATGATCTTTGGCTTTGCATTCAGACTTACTAAGCAAATAAGCCACGAGGCCAGTCATGTGATAGCTCTTCAGCGTGGGCTGCCGGGTTGACTGGGAATAGATAATTATTCGTTCATGAATTGTATGAGTATATTCTCAAAAGACAAGGTAGTCTATGAGGTCACAAGTACGAATTTTGTCTGCATCTGAGCCTATGTTTCCGAATGCAATAATAGATTTCATTACCACTGGCTTTGTAGAAAAAGAAAACAGCGTGAGGAAACTTTCATGTTTCTACAGGAGAGTTTCCTCGCGCTATGGGGATATGTTATGTTGGTGTTACCCGCCAAATTACACTGGGCCGTCATAGTGGGTTTTGGCTATAATTCTATAACTCTCTTTGAGATAAAAGGCTTAGAGTCCCAGTGGTGATGACATAAAGTAGACTGTTCATGTTAAGTCCTTGTTCATGTCCTATAAAATACAAGTATGCACTTGTAATGTACAGGAAAAAGTTAAAAATTATAGTAATTATCTACCAGACATACGATCAATCAAAACTAAATGTTTGAAATGGGTTGAAATGATGGTCAGTGATACGAATTAATAAAATCAATAATATTTTTACATTTCAACAAACTTCATTCATATTAGATTAATTTATTTCATTAAATGCAATACATGCATATTTGTTTGTACAAAAAAAATATTAATTTATGTTTAAATCCATATTTTCAATAATATAACGAATTTCACGCGAGTTTAATTTGTAAATTGAAATTGGATGTTTTGTTTTTCAGCAAAAAATATCAAGTTTACCTTCATAAGAGCAATTTCTGAAGCTGGTACTAATCCAGGTGGTCCAGGTTCGCCTGTGTTTCCTTTTTCTCCTCTCGGCCCAACGGGACCTAGGTCTCCCTTTGGCCCTTGTGGACCCTCGTGGCCATTCTCACCATCTCGTCCATCCTTCCCTCGTTCACCAGGAGTTCCAGATTCACCGTCGTTTCCTGAGCTTCCCTATATTAAAGGTGTATATTTTACAACAAAATATACATAAACATGTCATGAGGTCGTGGTGCCTAAAACATCCGAACCAACAAACGCAAGGCTTTAGGTTCGAAACTCACTTGCATCTCTAAAGGCCGGGTCACACAGAAGCGATCCGGTAACGATAGCGATCCGATAGCGATAGCGATCCGATACCGAGTATGGGATCGCGCCCGCTTGCTGTGTGTCAGGTTGCATACAAATTCGAACATTACAAAAAATATCATCTCGCTATCGGATCGCTATCGCTATCGGATCGCCTCTGTGTGACCCGGCTTTAAGTATTTTTCCCAGTGCAGATATTTGTAGGTTTGTCTCTAAAAAACGTTCTGTTCGTTATCACCGCCATTAACGATTTTTTTTAATAAAAGGTACAAAGTGACGGTACAACCAGGACATGTTTCTAAAAAAATTGTATGTAAAAACATGCCTGCCCATAACAGCACACTACAACGCAGCATTGGAACATGAAGAATAAAAATCATCATCTAGCACTACACTGCGCTCGTCTTCCATAAATGTAAGATAATTTATCTCTATGCTATTTATTATAATTTCTCTGGAAATATTGCCCTTCAAACTGGAGCACAGTAATTTTTGCTCATAACTGCTTAGGGTTGAATAACTGGCAAAGGCGTGTTACTAATCCAGGCGGACTCTGCAAAAAGTTCTACCACTACCTATACTTTCTTATCGTCTACGGCACCCATAAAAGGTCGATTTTCATTAAATACAAGGTTAATGTACCTTTTCACCGGTTGCCCCTTTATCTCCCTTGTAACCTCTCAGTTTTTCCACTATTTGCTCATCTGAAATTTGAAAAGGCATATTAAGATCTCAATCTTATAGAGCATGTTACGAGAGAAAAAAGATCAAACGAGACCGATACTTCAAATGGCAGACGTATGTACTTTTAAAAGTAAATCTATTTAGTGAGAGTTGAACTTGCACACCGAGAGTTCCGTACCACAACCAATATTAATACAACTACCTACATTTCGTTCAGTTCGAAAATTTAAACGGCGCAGCCACATATATTTTCACGATGTCAAGCAATACCAGAACTTAATGACGTATTCCAGGCCAATTTTGACCTTTGCGATTCCGAGTGTTTAATAACTCTAAATTATAACCTTGTTCTAATAATATTAATTATTAACTATAATTACAACTTTCCTGTGGAGTTTATAAAACGAACTATAAGTTAATTTACAAATTACTCTTAAATTAGCTAATCTATCAAACTAAGTATTGCAACTATAACAACTTAAAAAAATCAGCTCAGAATATTTTATATCGGATGGAAAACATAAAAGTTTTACTTCCGAATTACAAAATTATAATTTTGTAAATAAAAAACATCAACAAATTTCTAAAATGAGTGTGCATATGAAAATCACAGTATTTTTGGCCTTGCCTTGAGTAAACAGAGATTAGACAAGGGGTCCAGTTTTGGTATGGAACCCTAAACAAAGATAAAACAAAAGAAACATATTAAGATAAAAGAAATCCAATTCAGAGTTTCGTTCCATCAAAAAATAGCAAAACTGAAGATTCGTGGCATTAATACCTCAAAATTTAAGAACGCATTAAATTTTGTGTCTGACGTTTTATCTCTTTTTTTAGATCATTCGATTAAAAGGGACAGATATAGCCAACCCATCATAAACAACGGATTATATCTATACCACAGTCAATACTAAATGTTAAGTATACAGAGTCTCTGTATAAGTTAAAATGTTAACTTATACAGAGACACATATTTAGTGTTTTATATTGTGTGTTTATTTTGAAGCATAAATATACAATATCGAACTTCATATATTTTTTTTTTTATAAAGAGTGACGAGACGATCAGGACATGTGCCTGATGGTAAGCAACATGCCTGCCACATAACAACACAGTGACACGCAGCTATTGGAACATGAAGAGTCCAAATAATTACCTAGCACTGCACTGCGCTCGTCACCCAGAGATCTAAGTTGTTATATCTCTAAGCCCTGTAATTTCTCTGGAAGCATTGCCCTTCAAACCGGAACACAGTAATGTTTGCACATTACTGCTTGGCGGTAGAATAACTGACAAAGGTGTGGTCCTTCCCCAGGCGGACTCTGCGAAGATTCCTACCACTACAGCTAAATACCTACCAAATAAACCTAAACTAATATTAGCAGCGCCCCGCGGATTTAAACTCGTAGTTCCTGTTATTCCTGTATATTATCCTGTTTATATTATGGCTTCAGTGCTGTTCCAGACTATGGATAATCTTGCCGTGTCCTAAATTTCAACCTGATCTATCCAACTGTTCATACATGATTGAGAAACAAACATCGAATCTTTGACATCCTATTAAGGGGCGTCCCCCAGCAGAGTTTTTTGTCCAGTTTTCAGAGCTATCTACTCATTAGCCAAAACAAATATCAACTGGTAAAAAATACATTAAATTTTTACAATTTCTTGGCTTCAAAATGGTAGTTTTCTTTTTTTGTTAATGAATTTATTGTTTAAATAACCTTCTCATAACGAAACCATAAAAAATAGAAATAATTGTAATTATCATGCATCTACTCGAAAACCGCCGTTATTTGGATTTAATACTTACACCAACGGATAGGCAATTCCATTACGAACATTTTGGTAGATTTTTTTTTTCAAAAGACCAAAATCTGATTTAATAAAGAGCTTATTCTAAAATTTGAACGTAAAACAGCGACAAATCCTACTGTTTCTCTCTTGCTCTTTTTTGCGGTGTGTGATGAGATAAGAAATTCTCAAGGTCATTTGCTCGGGGTACGGCCTTCATATTATAAATGTCAATGTTTACTGCTCAATCACGTCATAACGTATGAATGGATCGGGTTAGATTTTAGAACACAGTCAGATTAATAACTAGAATATAACATAAGCTACTTTTTTAACCCGGAAAATAACGGGAACGGATACTACACGGGTAATAACGTCAAGCTCTGCTAGTTTATAACAAATATAACGTTTAGATTTGATATATGAATTTTTAATCTAATTTAATTTTGTTGTACTGTAAAGGCGTGCACTGTGGCAGCGTTGAGTCGGGATAAGGATCAAAGCCAATAGAGGCAACAGTACCAAAAAATGTTTAGGGATTCAATCTACTTACTTACGTTATTACATTTACGTGACCAGAAAAACTCGTTTGATATTGAAATTTATTCAGGTTATCTATCTCAGGACTAGAATGGAAAGGTACGGATAAATAGTAAATAGATCGGATGAGGGTTGAATTTTCTATTGATAAAGCATTAGTTCTGCAATGTTATTTATTTGAACTATAAGTTTTGGGTTTTTGTTATTTTTGTTATCATAAGTTAGTAAATTTGTATCGTTTTTATTTATTTTGGAGATTGAAAAGAGAATATGTACCTATTATTAGCAGCACCCCCCGGTATTAGCCGCGTAGTACCCGTTTCCGATATTTTTCCGAGATAAAAATAGCCTATGAGTTCTTCTAGACTATAATCTAACGGTCTTTCAAATGTCAACCAGATCCGTTCAGACGTTACGCCGTGTTTGAGCAACAAATATCTAAACTTTGACATTTCAAATTGTAGTAGGATTTCAGCATAAAATTTAACTGTGTATTACATATCAACCTGATCATTTGAGCCGTTGCATTTAGATTTAGATGTTTGTTATAAATATGTTCAATCGTGTAGAAGCATCGAAATAGAAATAAATAAATTTAGAACACAGATTATAGTCTGGAGTCACATAGGCTACTTTTCATCTCGAGTAAATTAGGAGAACTGGTACAACGCGAGTAAAACCACTAGAAGCTGTTAGTATAATTTAAATTACGAATAGTGAATTTTAACGTACATATACGTAGATACATACATATATATAATAGATCCCTAATTATTATAATGATAAGTATTTTATGAATTTAGGTACTTAATTATCTGAATTATTTTACAATTGCCTGAGGGATCACTATGTTGAGACCAATAAATTTATCTTGTTGTTGGTAAATTTATTCGACTTACCAACAGAACGAAGTCATTATAAAACAAATTATTTAAAGAAATATTGATAGACGGTGCTCATTCGGCAGACTTATTTTTCTTTTAGTTGACTGAACATTGAAACGTGCAGTTTTACAGCGCCCTTTTAAAGAAAACCACGAAAAGTTTTATTATTTAAAAAAAATGCAGTCATTCTAATTTTTAAGCGCCGTTGCCATTTTAATGTCCAATTGGTAACAGCTTTAAGGTCCAATCGGCTGAATTTCAAAAAACAACTCTCGGAACCGATTCCTAAGTGATACAAGTAAGAAAACTACTTAAGGAGTTTTTCGATTGTCGTAACATTTTTTATTGAACCGTATATTATTTATTGTGTTTAACCCTATCAGCTTATGCCATTTTCATTCGTGCGTCATTGAATGCGACGAAAACAATAAGAAGAAATAAATAAATTCATGAAATAACACCAAAGAAAACAATAATTTAAGAAATCGCTTTCAGCGATAAGCCCGCCAGTTGTTTCACTAGTTTGACTGTATTCCTACATTTTAAGGTGTGAACAATAAAGAGTTTTCATTAATTTACTATATACATGCTCTAATTTTTTTGTCAGGCGTTTTCCACACAATCGATATTTTCAAATACAAACTCACCTAAGTATTATTATTTTATCATACTTCTCTAAAGGTTATTTTTAATTCTTGGCATTGAACGTCGAAATAGGTTATAATGGGTACATACTCAGATATCGAAGTGAAATAGTTTACTGTCGTATTTCAGACATTTTTTCAAAGCAAAATCAAAGTCAAGTCATTATAGCTCTTTTTAACGTAAGTATCAAACAAATTCAAAGAGACGAAATTAAACTTACTTCAGAGTTCGTAGTACCTACAATGGTTAGGTACGACTCGGCAGGTTTTCACATTGGCGTTTAGAGAATGCCTATTTTCTTAATATTTTTGTAAGTTCTCTTTGTTCTCTCTATCTTGTTTAAATGATACACTTACTTGTGATAGGATCTATATCAGGGCTCAGCAGATCTGTTATATCTGCTGATAGACCAGGTAGCCCTGGTGAACCCTTATCTCCTCTTTCACCTGTGGAAAAATGAAGTTTTGAAAAATAAATACATTAATGAGGTTGTTATTGGTACCCACATGTTTATGAGATAGTTAATTGTGAACGACATGGCCAGGTAGCAAGAGTGACAGCCTGACAGCGCATGGCTGCAGTGGCACCGCCGAACTAAATCTGTTTATTATTACTTGGCAGCCTGTCAGAGCATTTTAAAAAAGTACGCTGGACACCACGACCTCTAAAACTTGCTTTATTATAGGTTTGCACTTGAGCGTCTTTTCTCCTGAATCAAGAGACGTGCAGTCTTCAATGCAACACTCTTTGTTTGCATCACCTAGAAGAATCTACCCTTAGTACTCACTGTGGACTTGAAGACACTTAGACTATATAATAACTGTTATAACTTGACCCAGGAGCTCGTTGCAACTTTTCGCATTCGTAGGTCTGTTAATTTGTATGCATCACAAAGTGTCCAAAATAAATTGACCCGCAGTTATTGAAGAACTGTAATGATCCTGTATCCTATATCAAGTCATATAAGATACTCAAGCTCACAGTCAAGTTTGCTGTCCAGAATTCATGAGCCGCTGAGAAGAGCTACGGATGGATATGTCTCCTACTGATCCAGTAAGTCAGTTTGCGATATAATGAGACTGGCAAACTACAATTTTAGCATAAGCCACTTGTATAAATTTAGATCATAAAAAATACTAATAAGGCTGTCGTTATTGTTAAAAGAGTGACCCACCTTATCACTTTATACCTATCTTAAAATTAAAGTAAAAATAATATTAAATTTACCTTTATCGCCTCTTTCCCCATTTGTTCCATGTTTGCCCGGCGTCCCTGGTATACCATCCAGGCCTGATTCTCCTCTATCTCCTTTCAGACCCCTTGGACCTTCATGTCCTTTATGTCCCTGTCAAAAACGTATTATTACAGATTTTTATGTGCTATTCCAGACTGAAATCTAATTTTACCTATTCTTCACCTTGATCCGTTCAGAAGTTATGATATCATTGAGCAACAAACATTCAAACAACCAAACTTTGACATGTATATTTGTAAAATACTAGCGGCCCGTGCCGGCTTCGCTCGGATAATAACCTAGATACCAACTGCAGCGCCATCTACCGGGCTGATTTGTGAATCTAAACCATCCAGGGCCTTACCTAAACGTGTACAAAAAAAATCATTCAAATCGGCCCAGCTGTTTAGGAGGAGTTCACTAACAACGAAAAGTGGCATTGATTTTTATACATATAGAATAGTAGGTAGTAGAATATTCGGGTTGTGGATAATAAAGGTATGTATTTCTCCTTATTGTTTCGTCTGATTCTCTCACCTGATCACCTTTTTCTCCTCTTAGTCCTTGTTCTCCTCTGTCACCTCTTTCGCCTCTTTCACCGGGACGCCCTTGAAGTCCGGGCGGACCTACTGGCCCTTGGTCCCCCTTTTCTCCAGGAATTCTTTCTATCGTTTTCTCTTCCTCTGTTTTCTGAAAAAATGTAGTTGGATATGAAACTGACGTAATAAGTAGAACTTTTAGGAAATGAAAAATTACCAATACCCAATTATAAGTGGAAATACCACTTGTCTGATAGGAACATTTGGGCGGAAATTTCACGAGTGCAGAGATTAAATGCATGACTCCAAACTCGTGTTTGTTTATACACTGAAAATAATTAAGGCCAATTAACAATTAATTATCCACGTAGCTGCACGTTATCCGCACGATTTCGACAATTGTCGGATGCAAGACGAATGCTTGCATCTTGCGTAGAAATAATGAAATTTGTGTCCACGAAGCGACAACGACACGACAGCCGCACGTCTTGCGTTCGTCATGCGGGATGCGTGCGTGCTGCAAAAAGTCACTGCTCGATCGACTCGTCAAACGCACGCAAGTGTTGCCATTTTACGACTATTTTACCCACACCCACAGCCACATTTTTCCAAAACTATAAGAACCATACTGTTGAAACTTAAGTATGTGCATGTATTTTGTGCACAGCATTAAGATTTTCACACAAAAAATGAAAAAAATAGAAGTGTGCACTTCTATTTTTTTTCAAGTGCGAGTCGGACTCGCCCATGAAGGCTTCTGTAGCAGCAAGTAAAAGAATGTAAAAGTTCTTGTAGGTCGTTGTTACTTTAATCAGTGTTTTAATAATAGTGAATGTATGACGTTATGAAATAAAACTACTCACTAGATCTCATTCAAACCAATTTTCGTTGAAAATGTACATTATACATTTTCTATATTTTTGCCATTCTCTTGTTTTAGAAGTTCCAGGGATTATCTATGGATAGGTGATCAAAAATGATATTGTGGTTTCGAACTTTTTTTTCTTAATAGTTTAGTTTGCGCTAGAGACTCTTCCAAAGTGGTAAAATGTGCCTCCCCTTCCACTGTATCTTTAAAATGAGAGAAAAACAAAACTAAAATAATGAATGATGTACACAAATTATGTATGCAAACTTCTACCGAAAGTTGGTAGTATTGGTTAGTAGTTTTATTGTAATCTACTTATTACACTGTTATTAAAACGTCGATCAAAGTTCAAACTAAATACAAGAATTTTTATATCATGTTACTTGCTGCTATGGAACCCTTCAAGGGCGAGTCCAAATCGCACTTGGCCACTTTATTTGTGATTAAGTGACAAAAAAATCTAGTGATTTTAGTGATTTTTTCATGACTAACGCATCAGTTACGTAAAATCTTATTATAGCAGTAGGAACAGAAACTTGCGATTGTTTTAATTTTTGTGGTTGCGTAAAAATTTAAGAGAGAAGAAGCATAAGTTTTGCTTGTTTCAGTAAGATATTATATAACTGATGTGTTGGTCATGAAAAAGTCATTAGAAATCACCAAATTTTTTTTGTCACAAAATCATAAAAATAAATGTCACCAAAGACATCAAAAACTCACTAAATCTAGTTACAAAGTCACAAAAACGGCAATACTTAACGTGGCTTGCTATTTGCATCACTTGCATGCAGCAGCGTGGACATAGCGAAGATCACGCAAAGATGCAAAAATCGCCTACTGACATTTAACTTTAAATTTAACGCTGTTACAACAGATCTCATACTTACCGACTGGGACTTTATTTATAGTATTAATGATGTAGATATGGCTACAGATATGTTTCTGTCCAAAATAGAGGCAACCATTAATGCACATTCAACCAAAATTACGAGCAAACAGACGAAAAATGTGTCCTATAAGCCTTGGATAACCGAAAAACTACTAGAATCAGCTCGCAGACGTGACGCTATGCATCTAGAAGTCAGAAAGGATCCGAATAACTTAACTTTAGTCAAAATATACAAGCGTTATCGTAACACTTTTAATGGGGCTGCACGTACTGCTAAAGCACTTTATTACAGAAACTGTATAAATAGCAGCCTGAATAATCCTCGCAAATGTTGGCAGTTGCTAAATGAATATACTGGAAGTTCGCTTACTATAGAAGATGAAAATGTCAATAAACTACTAGCTAAATTGAACAAATCGTGTCTATCGGATGGATTACAAAAAATTAACGTATACTTCAAGAATATAGGAAATGAGTTGGCAGGAAGCCTATTACAACGCACAAATACATCGCTTGCGGAACTATCAAAATACATTCGAACTGAAGGCAGTCATATAACCTACTGTAACTCATTCTTTTTTACACCTACGGATAATAAAGAAGTAGATAAAATTGTATCCGGACTTAAGAACAATAGTTCACCAGGCGAAGATAAAGTTACTGAAAGACTATTAAAGGACTGTAGATGCAACCTTGTCGCACCTATAACGCACATATGTAACTTAAGTATGTCAACGGGCGTTTTTCCAAGACAGTTGAAACGAGCTATTATTGTGCCTATTTTTAAGGGAGGAAATGCTGATGAACTTACAAATTATAGACCTATCTCATTGTTGAGTGTTATTTCTAAGGTTTTGGAGAAAATAGTCAAGAAGAGAATTGCAGGTTACCTTACAAAACACAATATACTTAGTGAACGACAATACGGCTTCAGACAGAATCTGAACACAGAAGATGCACTAATAAACGCAGTAAATATAATCAGCGAGCAGTTAGACTTGGGTAACAAATGCATAGGGGTGTTTTTAGATT
This sequence comes from Ectropis crepuscularia, assembly GCA_963693475.1. Lineage (NCBI taxonomy): Eukaryota > Metazoa > Arthropoda > Insecta > Lepidoptera > Geometridae > Ectropis > Ectropis crepuscularia. The sequence goes on along the minus strand of OY856354.1, from coordinate 20,443,591 downwards.
TGTCTAAGGCCTTTGATACGGTCGCGCCTAGTATTCTGTTAACGGAACTAGAATTAATTGGAATAAGAGGTATAGCATTGGCCTGGTTTGAAAGCTACCTTATAGGACGAACACAAAAGATCGTGCATAAAAATACTTGTTCTGAATCACGTTCTTTGTTAATGGAGTGTGGCGTGCCCCAAGGCAGTGTTTTAGGGCCGATCTTATTTTTGATCTACGTGAACAAACTTCTTCGTATGAAAATGGTTAATTGTGCTCCGGTGGCATTTGCTGACGACACTCTGCTTTTATTCCATGGGATAAATTGGGCTGACACCTTTGAAAATTGCCAAACTGGACTCAATAAAACGCTACAATGGATGGACTCACGAGTATTAACGGTTAATAAAAGCAAAACTAAGTACATCACATTCTCGATTAATGCTAAAGGTCAGCCCTCAGATAGCTTAAGATTAGTAGCTCACCAGAACAGTGATTGTAATACTGCAAGAGACCAATGCTGTTGTCCATTACTTGAACGCGTGAAATCTATCAAATACTTAGGGGTAATAGTAGATCAACACCTTAATTGGAGAGAACAAATCTTAAAATTAAGGCAGCGACTGAGGAGTCTCTCTCATTTCTTCTGGCAAGTTCGGAACATTATAAATGGAACATTGTTGTGGAGCGTTTACTATGCGATGGCTCATTGTGTTCTTTCATATGGTATACTTGCTTGGGGTGGAGCTGCCAAATCAATTCTTGCACTTGCACAACCCGCACAAAATATTATCCTAAAAATAATTATGAAAAAACCACGAACTTATGATACAGAAGCCCTTTATGCAGAGTCCAGCATACTAAATATAAGGCAAATGTACACATACAAAGTTGCATTGCACTATGTCAAAAATGAACAGCTGCATACTATACGTCCAACAACTTACAGCGTACGCTATAGGAATATTGGGAAGATCGAACTTCAAAAAGGGAAAAAAACTATTTTTGCTACACGTTTTATTTCATGGATTGGACCACTTGTTTATAATTATCTGCCAGTAGAGGTTCGGAAATCAATGCCTGAATATAAAAGAAAAAAAGTTATAAAGGAATGGATTCTTGGTTTGGGCATCCACAAGCTAGAAAGCAAAATATACACTGTAGAGATATAAAAACAGAAAGTTGAATGTGTTTTCAGAAATTCAGATAGGAATAAATATTGTCTATGCATTATTCACAAGCATGCTTGTTAGGTAGAGAATAACTATAATTGTTGATTGTCATTATTGCACAGTATTTTTAAGACAAGCAAATATTTGGTCTCACATATCTCTAATATTTATAATTGTGGTGTGTTTTGAGTTGGTGTTATGTATCGTACCTATTGTATTTAATATTGTAGTATTTAATTTTGTTCCAATTTTGTTTTTTAATGTTATTTTCTTGTACTGTATACATTATAGAATTAAGTGTGACTTGCATTGTGTTTCGCTCGGTCTTGTGGCTTGAGGCGGGCTGCAACAGTCTTTAACACGGGACATCCTAGTAAAGACTGTTACGTACCTGAGCTATGAAATTACTTCTCTCTTCTTGTTTTACAAATATTGTATTTATTGTTACAACTATTGTCCATTGAAACATTTGCACGCTTAGAATGAAATATTATGTACCTATTAATTAAGGAGTGTAACAATGAATATAAATAAATAAAATAAATAAATAAATAAAATTTGTAGGATGCAGGAGGCCTAAGGCCTACTGTCCACGCACGCGTCTTTTGTCGAATGCATGCATCCTACAAACAAACGCAAGACGTGCAGCTGTCATGTCGTTGTCGCTTCGTGTACACAGACTTCATTATTTGTACGCAAGATGCAAGCATTTGTCTTGCATCCGACAATTGTCGAAATCGAGCGGATGTCGTGCAGCTACGTGGACAACTGGCCTTAGTGATTTGACATTTTAAGAAATATTAGGTTTTATGTTTTATTTAAGTGTTGTATTAGGTAAGTATAGTCCAAGCATTTATTTATACTTTTCTACAAAACAAAAGTAGATTTTTGGAATTTGTCCTTGGGCATTTTTAATTCGTATCATTAATTCTATATTGTATAGTATGTCGGATAAAACTAGTTTCGTGTTGGTTCTTGTTTGCGTCCATAACGTTTACTAAAGTAGGTACATAAAACATTTTACTTTCTCTTAAAACTCTTGATTTAATTTTTTTGAATTGGTTCCACCTTTCTACGAATTAAAAACTTAACTTAATTGATTGAAGTCATGAATATTGTAAGTCTCGTATAAACCAATCAGAGCAGAGCACAATAAGTCTCGAGTGAGTGAGTTGCCATCTTTACTTGAGGGAGGCAGGGAGTTTCGTGTGATTAATTTTAGAGCTAGCGACCGACCGAGTTGGATCGTTGCGTCGTCTATGTAAAACTATTTAATATCGAATTGTTCGTTAAAGTGAGATCGGTACCCTGAACTCGCTGCTCGGTCTTAATTGTTGAGTTATTGTCCAATGTACGTTAAAAAGTGTAAAAACCGCGATCATTGTGCTTTGTGGTCACATCTCACCCTGATGTCGCCCACTAAACCAGCTATATAATATGCTAATGACACTAATGTCGACCCTAATGACAGTGTCGACGAGAACAGTGCTTTCTCCGACATATTTGTTATTTATGTACATTCAGTTTTGATATTATTTCTCACCTCATAGACTGGCCCAGGTGGTCCTGGAGGCCCAGAGTCCCCTTTAGGTCCAGGAAGTCCACGAGCTCCTTCTCGACCGGGTTCACCATTTAAACCTGGTGAACCATCTCGACCTGGATCGCCATCATCACCCCTTTCTCCAATTTCACCTTTCAACCCCTGAGGTCCTCTATCACCTTGGGGACCTTGTAGACCCTGTAAATTTAATGGAAATATAATGGTGACAGACTGTTTTGCAATATAATTAATAGCTTTTATGTTATGTAGAGAATTTGATTTGATTGAGCAGTCTTCTATGCACTTTCCACCCTTTCAAAGGCTTAGCAAGAAATTCAATAGCAGAAGAAGATTTATATGTTACTAGCAGCGCCCCGCGGTGTTACCCGCAAAGTTCCCGTTCCCGTTGTTCCCGTTGTTTTTCCGGGATAGTAGCCTATATGTTCTTCCAGACTATAATCTATCTGTGTTCAAAATTTCAGCCCAATCCGTTCATACGTTAGGACGTGATTGAGCAACAAATATCCAAACATCCAAATATCTAAACACCCAAACAGCCATACATTGACATTTATAATATTAGTAGGATGATGCTTTATGTGATTCAGTTTGAAGGGCAATAATTCCAGAGGAATTACAGGGCATAGAGATAAAACATCATATAACTCTGGGTGACGAGCGCAGTGCAATGCTAGGTAATTATTTAGACTCGTCATGTTCCAATAGCTGCGTGACACCGTGCTGTTATGAGCAGGCGTCTCGCTTCATTCATCAGGAACAAGTCCTCTTCCTATCAATCGACAGTATTAAAAAAAAATGGGCAGTTATAGGAACTGCCCATAGAAGTGAAAACTTTTAACTCAGAATTTGATAGCTTACTTTGGAAACAACGCGGGTGAATCCGGAGGGCGTGGCCTGACCATCATGGCCTGGCCATCTAGAAATGCGTCAGCATTTCCCATTGGGTCACGCATTTCTAGATGGTCATGCCATGACGGCTAGGCCACGCCCTTTGAGCGTTTCCCATTGGCTGACGCATTTCTAGATGCCCAATGGCCATGATCCCGAGTTTACCCGAAGATTTCTTATCATACCCGAGCGTGACGCTAGTCAATTCACACCCCACAAAAAATTTGTCTAGGCGCGCCAAAAGAAGTTTTCATTTCAAAAACTGTTGTTGTGCTGGTTTTAGGAATTTTCATCGTTTGTATTGCATTCTCCTTTTTCAATTTATTAATAGTTCATTGTTTGTTTCTTTTATCAATAATTTTATACTTACTGTTGGACCAGTTAATCCCTGAGGTCCTTCTACGCCTGTATCGCCACGATCGCCTTTAGGCCCTCTCATTTCAGGCATAGATCTAAGTAGCGTTGACACGACAGTCTCTGAACATTCGCAGGTCTGAAAAGTAATAAAGGAGTGTGGTAGAAACCGAACAATTTTCAGATACATTTAGTGATTTATTGTTAATCTTCTATAGTAGACGAAATTTTGTTGAAAACACGAATGATTTTTGTAGTTTGTACAATATCAAATTGTTAATAGGTTTTAAAACGAATGCAAAATCAATGACTTATGCGTTTATAAAATTCACTTGTATTAGTCAAACTTAGTTTTCAGTGTTTACCACTACTCGTTTTATGTTTATTATTATTATTTCAAAATGTTATTTATTATAAAAATATGGTATTATAAATATGATTACTTTTTTGTACAAAAGTTAAGCATTTAGAACAAAATTAATATTCAGTAACTTACTGTGTTTACTGTAACTTTTTAAGTTTCGATTCGAAACCAACTACGTGTCGATAACAATTAGTAGTTACAAAGATATTTTTTTTATTACTTACTCCTTTCTCTCCTCGTTTTCCAAATGGCCCTTCTATTCCTGGAGGTCCAATGGGACCCATATCTCCTTTATCTCCTTGTTCTCCCTAAAATCACAAGTTTTTAACATAGAAACATAGAATAAGCAATTAAAGCATTTCTTAATATTTACCACTCGTTTGTGTCGCGCACTCGAGTAAAAAAGCCAATGTAACAACCATTTCATTGTTCCTATATTATCTTACACAAAAATTCAAGCTTTGAGTAATAATTACTTAGTATTTGTGAGAGATGAGTTTTATTAACGAGTATGTTAAATAACATAATATATCATGATTATATTTTTTTTCAATCAAGCTCTAAATAAAAAAAAATGTGGATATTTTTCAAAGGACAGAATTTAGACCAAACTTTAACTTTTGTTCACGATTATTTTAAAATTATAAAGTTAGAAAATCAAGGATAATTTACAATTATTTGCTTTTTTAATATTAGTATCCTGATAATAATCGAATAACTACCGTTTGTCAGAGGTATCTTTATTTAGAGATACCTCTATATATAATATTTATTATCGATAGTAATCTTCAAATCAAATCTAAATTCAAAATTATTTATTTCAAGTTACTTAATCCAATCCAGTTTTAAAACTTTCTCAATTGAAATTCTTCCAAAACACTGCTCAGGACTATCGTAGTCTATATTATTAGTCACCTCTCGATTTTTTGGTCGCATTGCAACGGCCGATGCAATAGACACGAGATAAGTTATAATTTATTTTCTCCAAAAAAACAAAAACCGACTTCAATATCAAATCAAATTCGAATATGTGACCAAATTTCATAACAATCTATCACTTTATCGTCTAAATACATGAAAGCAAATTTTAGTTTGTAGTTCCTATTTCAAAAACTACAACACCGATTTCGATTTAAAAAAGAATCATCGAAATCGATTGGCGTGATATTGAGCTATTGATTGTCCATTTGTTGAGCACATACTTAATGTAAATTTCAGACTTATTCAGTTTTTTCATCGATGCCACTGTCAGAACTAGACCAAATAATTAAATAATAAAAAAAACATCCAAATCGGTTCACCCAGGCGAAAGTTCTGAGGTAACAAACATAAAAAAAATACAGTCGAATTGAGAACCTCTTCCTTTGTTTTGAAGTCGGTTAAAAACTGAAGAGATTGCAGGTCTGCTCATAAGGAAATGAGAAAATCTCCAAAATATTTCTCATTTAATTTTGAAAAATTGTAGTCACCACAGCAGACAACACTAGCCGTGTAACAATTCAGATTGCTATTAAGTCTTGTGTAATGTGTCTGAGATAATTTACCTTAACTTTTAATCCCGGTGTCCCTTTTTCCCCCTTTTCACCTTTGAGACCTGCATCTCCTTTTAAGCCCATGTCACCTTTTTCTCCTTTTATTAAAACTGCAGGTGCTTCAGTAGTAAACGGGGCTGAAAAAAAGATGTACAAACAACAGTGATGAGGACGCTTCTTTAGTTTCGTGGTGAGAATGTCCATTATATCAAATGCAAAGTTGTGGGCTCGATTCTCGCCAATACATCTCAGAATATTCTCCAGTGCAGATGTATGGGTTTTTTCGTTTTTTATTTTATCACATTTTTGTTTCAAAAGGCCAATCCCTTTGCAATTTTTTCCTTGACCGTTAACCCCATTCTATACAAGATGCAAAATGCCGTCTCAAACCAGCACATCAGTTATTTTGCCACAAGGAGTTTGAGCCTTAGACATGCATATTTTGCTTTTTATCATTTAAATAGATCAATCAACATTTTGAACTAAAAAACGGGGACGTTACGTTGTAAGTTTATTTCAATATCAAGGTAATCTATCATAAAAGTCTGGAAAGAAAATAAGAGATGTTTTTTTTTTCTATTTTTAAAACGGAAATTTATTTACTATTCAAGATTTTTTTTTTGTTGATTTCGTGTAAAAGTATTTTTTATAAGACCAATGCTTTCATAGGCATACTCACTCTCAATCGCTGTTAGGTCAATACCGTCTCCTCGCTAAAATAAATTAAATTAAATTAACATTTGTCTTATTAATAAGGGAAAAGTATTAACAATCATCAAACGAATTCTAAACATTCATGTCTAACTTCACTAACTTCTCCAATTTGAAAACATAATTATTTAAAATTGTCTTTGTCTAGTTTTGTCTATTGAAGATTGACATGCGCCAAAACAGTATATACATACATCATACATGTATAACAAATAGTTAACTAAAATAGCAACCACACTGCGCAGAATAAACATATTTAAGTCTATAATTATTAAACTTAAATATTATTTTTAATTATTTAACTTGCTTGTATTTAAAAGTTTTACAATTAATGGCTCGTATGGGCTTTAAGTAAATGTTTCGAACATATTAACTGAAGAACTATTAGAATTCGCCAGATAATTGGATTTTTTTCCCTCAGCTTGTTCAAAACACAAAATGGTAACAATCCTACAATTAAAATAATTAGTATTATCGTTATTTACAGTGCAAAGCAAAAGCAAATAAACAAAGGGATACAAAAGCTCATTTAAACCAATCAAAGAAAAAAAAAACGAAAATTTTATGCAAACTTACTAAATTTTCTGGTGGTATTTCGTCCTAGAAAATTAATAATTGTGTTAATTCAAATAATAAAGGCCAATTGTTTTATGGTTTTAGTTTGTTAAAGATTAGGTATTAGAGGTCGTAATGTACATTTAGAAAAGACAGTAGTTAAAGAGATTCGTCACATGAATTTTAAATTTCACAAATATCCAAAGTGCACAGTAATTCTTTTAGTGAACTTTAAAATTAGAAGTGTATTATTTCTGTAAAATTCAAGGTTACCTTTAAATTCTTAACTTAGCCGAAAGGAAAATTTACTATAATGTAGAAAATAACTATGTATATCTTAAATTGATTACGGATTGGACTGTAACCTGGCCTTCAAATTAGAATAGAGTAAAGTTTTGTCTTGAATAAAACCAACCTTCCACCAAACATGTAAACTAAATTGAGTTTTCAGCTTTTTACTTAAAAAATGAAAAACTCAGACGCTTAAACATACCTATGTTGCCATTGTTGGAAGTTTCAGACTAGTATAGACTCATGGCCGTAACCGACCACGATAGCCAAGTGTCGATTGGCAGATGACACATATCCTCGATAGTTGCCTTTTGGGAACATATTAGCTTTCTAATAATGTTTTTCTTCGCCGTTGATGCCACGACATGTTACCACAACAAATCTCGAAATCTTGTTTTAAAGATTTTTCAAATTTTCTTTCGGCTAAGCGTTTCCGTATAATATACTTGTACCTACATCGATATAAATTTATTTTTTTCTGGTTCTTTAAATATACAACTATAATTATAAGAAAAATGTAATAACTTACAGGTGGTGGTTCGTCGTAATCTGTCTACGAAAAAAATAATTGTCATTGTTAATTATATACAAGCGACACAAACATACAGGACAAAAGTGATTCAGGATTACAGTTATAGCGTTCCACTAGAAAAGTTAATAAAAAATTAAATAAAAGTAAAGGTTGTTTGAACCGAAAACTGAGATATTACGTATGTAGTATTGATATCACTCTATTATCGGCTTTGTTCGAATGCTCACACCTGGACACTACAAGTAAATTTCGAATTATGTGAACCACATGCGTTCAGTATATTAAATAGAAGATCCATTTTAGTTTTGTTCAAAGACTTCAACAGTTCTTCTAAAAACTTTGCGATTCAAAAGTAAAACAGCAAATTGAATTACCTAAATTCTTCACTTATTTTACTCAATGAAAAATGTACAAAATATGACTTAAAAACATAAATGACGGCGTACCCTATTCGTGGAAGAAACTATAACTGAAAAAATTACCCACTTTTATTATGTAATTTTCATGTTACATGAATTATTAAAATGGAAGTAAAAAATAATGGATTAAGAAAACAAAACGTTTTATTCAATTATTTAGAGCTTTTCCTGTAGTTAGTTGTTATTAATTATTCATGTAACAAGAAAACCTGCAAACACAGAGTAAATTAAAATACAGATATACATAACATTTTTTATACATAACAACATAATTTACATGTGATAATTTCAGCCACAGTGTGCATAATAGTAAGAAATAAAAAGTAGATATACATAATATTAACTTTTAATCGGACCCAATATATACACATATCCAATTCATAGCAAATAATTACATATTATATTGATGTTAGAACAAATGAAGAAGAGTTTCAGAAAAAAATAGGGCCCATTTTAGTCCAAAGAGTGCAAATAGAGCCAAAAATGAAGGCAAATTTTTAATTTGTATTAGTATCAAAATTTAGATATTTTAGTATTTAGAATATTTTAAAAAACAGTTTAAATTAATTTATTAAACCAAAAATGTGCCTTCAGTTAACGTTCTATTCAGTACGTATGCCAACATTGTCAAAACGACAAAAAAATAAAATAAAACTTTTCTATAAGTAATAATTAAAAATATAAATCGTTTTTTTAGTTTTGATAAAAAATGCAATGTTGGTTGGTACTTGTATTTGTAAATTTAGAAGGCCAATAATTTATTATTCACAAATACTCGTAGACGCCCGGATAAAAAATAAAAATAAAGAGACGCAGAGAAAGCATAAAGTTATCCCGAAAACATTAAAAACATACTAACTAAAATACTGTCAAATAATGTCATATTCTTTTTCGTTTTCTGAAAAAAAAAGTATAAATAAAACAATTAAAAAAAACATTTAATATAACAGAAGATTGTTTGTAGACACAAAATTAAAATAAATATTGAACAATCACCTCAATCAGAAAAAAATATATGAATAGGTATACTAAAATAGGTTTCATATATATCAAAAAAATAACCATTCAAATAATTAAATAATTTACGTATTTCATTTACAATAGAAATATTATAAAAATGACAAACCCAACATAATATTATATCATTCATAATCACAACTACAACTACTGATTATTATGTACTGTAAAGCTGTGAAAAAGAGTATATGGTATACCTTTTTCGTAGAGTGAGACATAAAACCAATTTTTTTTTAACAAAAAAAAAATTGTGTAATAAGTTTAACTGAAAAAAGGATAACCACAAAATAAAACCTACTTTTTTTCAATACCTTATTCCAAAACACTGACAAGGGTTTGACTGTAAGTAATCGTTAAAGCCTTATTATACATATAACTGATCAAAAGAGAGTTTGGTTGGCCTTGAGATATTAGGTGTTTAAAATATTTCAGTTTTTCTAATTTATCTGATATTATGGCGTGTTGTCATTGTTTTTGTCTGTCGACAAGTTTTTATAACTGCATAGGTTTTGTCTATTATATAAGTTATTCTGCAAATCACTCAAGTTTATTTAATAACAATGTCTCTTACTCCCAAATATTAAAAAAAAATAAAAAAAATATGCGTATTTTTTTTGTTCCACGGGAAGGAAATCAGTTTCATTTTTTTTTAGTTCAATGCGAAGTGTTCTTTACTTTTTTTTTTTTTTTTTAACATTTATAGGTTTACACTTGACCACCATCTCGCCTGATGTTAAGCGACGATGCGGTCTAAGATGGAGCGTGCTTACCTAGAAGAAACCGATTCACTCTCGATTTGAAGACACCAAGATTATAACCATCGGGAAAAACCCACTCGGGCAACTCGTTCCACAGTCTAGACGTTGTTATTACAAAAGTAGAGTCAAACCTCTTTGTTCGTGTCTTTGGAACATCAACCATGAAACGATGCCGCTTCTTCGAGCTACGGGAAGTCCGATAGAAAAAAGGGCTAGGTGGTATTAGATCATGCAGATCAGATGCACACTCTCCTTCACTGATCTTTACATCTATTAATTGAAAAAACGAATATGTATTTTAAAGTGATAAGTTTATAGTTTTGTTGAGTGGCACTAAATGTAGACACCAAAACTCGGAATATTTGATAGCAAAAAAATATACAGGGTTATTGGTAATCAGCCTGCATCCGTTTAAGGGCATGTTCTGTATATTTAAACAAACAACTTTTGTTCTACAACTTTCGTTAAAACTCAATAGATAACCCAAAAAAAAATTAGTGTTTGTTGCCCGTTTTTGTACTGTTTAGCGACTTTTTAGTGTTTATTCACTTCGGCACATCATTTTTTGCGCGTTAAATAGCGTACACGCTCTTGTTACGAATTGTTACGAAGAGTTCGATGCTTTTAGACCGCGTTTTTTTTTTTTTTGTAAAAGAAAAAAAACACATTTTTTTAAAAAACTGTAGAACAAAAGTTGACGTATGGAATGTACCTAACATTCTCTTAAAAGGATGCAGGCTGATTACCAGTAACCCTGTATATATGAGAGCCAATTAATTGAGAAAGCTTTTGCTAGATTATATAACGTCGACTGTCAGTATAGGGTAGGTATGAGAGGCCATACTCATAAACATCAACAGCCCAAACCGTTAAAAATCACGACCAGCATTCATATAGGCTATTGAGTTTATACTCATATGTATTAAAGAATTCATAATTATATTTCTTTTACTCAATTACATCATCAAAAATATTTTGCGCAAATATTTGGCTAAAAAATTTTCAATTAAGATCAATACCACTTACGAATATTTGTTTAAAAAAAAACTTACGCTTGGGCAGATGGTCTTCAACTGAGTGTCGCTAGCTTCAGTGTCAATCCCTAGCTGTTGGATGGATCCCTGAAATAATGAAAATGGACACTGATTAGTAAACAACACAGCAATATTTTTAGCAACCACTGAAATAATCCTTTTAAACAAGCTTTTTATTAATAATACTTTTGGAAAACAATCTTAGGTAAACACGAAGGACGTGATATCGTAATCAGAAATATTATGCCTTTCCTAACCTATTTTAATTAGGTAAGTATGTACACACATGGTAAGTTTTCGACAAGAAAATACACAATTATAATTCAGGCAATTATACTTCATACAATTATTACAAAACTATTAGCGCCTACACATAAACAGCACACTAAACGTTCTCTCGCAAGGAGAGAGTCAAATCTACCACGCTGGCCCTGTGCGGGTTGGTGGATGCCACATAACCTCGCAAGATTCAGGGTACATGTCTGTTTCCTCACGATGTTTTCCTTCACCGTTTTATGTTATCAGGGTAAAAAGTACTAAGTACATAAGAAATATTAAAGTCATTGTCTAATTATCTGTGTTTTCGCGAAATCTCTAGGATATTTGTAAAAATCGGTTTATCTAAATATCTAACGATATTTACATTATATTGAGTTTATCATTCAAGCAAGCTTACAGCAGCGTCATCAATGTGGTAGAGAACAAGCTACTAGTGTTGTGCAAAGTCACACTGTTCATATAAAATACTCGTATCATGTTTAGCATAGTAGAATGTCATTGCACTTGTGCTTCCCACGTGCCCTGTTTCAACGAAAATTGGTCCTTAGATTTACAGGCCGATCGACACAATTTGCAGTGCAGGGGCGACGATATAATTCTATCCGATGATAAATGCAGCGATGTGATTTCCAATGCATAAAAACAAGACTACAACAGAATATTCAAAATTGTCTAAAATTAGATTGAGCGGGACATGCTTGCTGGAAGACGGACCACAGAAAGCCGAGAAAGAGGTTTTATAGGATTTCTTAACACTGTGGCAAGGTATAATCATACTAATATTGTCAACGCGAAAGTTCGATGTTAGGTTGGTCCAACAACTTTCATCCAACAATTGAAAAGCAACAAACTTGTCTGTTGCTCATCAGAACGCCTGAACGAATCAGGTTGAAATTTGAGACACTGGCAGTTACAGAGTCGGCAAAATACTACTTTTATCTCGGCAAAAATCGGGAACAACTGCAAGCCATTGCAGCTAACTGCAAACGGTTATAATATGTGTAGCTACACAGCACTATATACCTATTTCGTTTGAAATTCGTTTTGGATTTTACCTCTTATGTAACTTTGAATATTATCTATTTTATGAACAATTTCATTTAAACAAGGTTCTTATAGGTTTATAGCTGACGTAAGTAAACCTGCAATATATTTTGGAATTAATTACAAGTAGTAAGGGAGCCCAAGGGGGGATTTCGGGATTTACTCCGCCGCAGCAGATTAATATACATACACATTTGGATGGATACATTGTACCCGGTTAAGTACCTCAACCAAATATGAGCCGAATAAATAAATAAGACCGATAAAAAAATATATATGATCATCAAAAATTGCCTGGTGACTTAAATAAGTAAATAATGTATATATGTGTATAAGTATGTATTTAAAAAATATATAAGTATTATTACATCAGCTATCTGGTCCCCATGACACGAGCTTTGTTTAGTTTGGGGCTAAATGCCCACCAATGGTTATTTATTATTATTCGAGTGCGTCAAATTAAGCTAGCATGAGTTAATTACTTGTTCAAAAGTGTACCTAAACTCCACTCTGATGATTTGAGAGTAACAAAAATAAAGCGGAGGGCTACAAAATTATAAAAAAATCGTGTTTTTTTTATTTTCATGTTAATAATTCTAGGATAACAAAAATATACAATCTTACAATTTCCATAAGCCAAAGTAACAAAAATTCATCGATAAAGCTGATTTAAAATATTTGAATAGCTATATAGCTATAGCCGTTCCCCCCACCGATGAATAGGTAACATAGTTTAATATTTTTTTTCTTTTGCCATCTAAGTTTTGCAATCCAAAAGGTATCTATGACGCTCGAGTAAATCTTCATTTAGCGTCGTGGTCTCCCCCTACTAAAGTCACAAAGCTTTTTTATTTCACTAGCTTGAAATCGTAGCTCCAATTTGTACCTATTGTTGAAATGTGTATTCCAAGAGATTTTTTCTTTATTTTCAGTGAACTCAAATTCCAACATGAAAGTTCACTTCCCGTGGTTATTAAAGTTTTCCCTATTAAAATAGCCTGAAAGGTGAATTTTGAAAAATGTCGGAAGCAATGCACGGTCGTTCCATGGGCTTCCGAAATTGGCTTGCAAAATTTGTTCTCACAACGGTGTTCAGTTGATTTTAAATTCAGAAGGATTTAAAACTTTAGATGGTCCGTTATTGCAAACTTAAATGAAAAATCATAAATCTAGTTTGAGCGTTGGCTGAGAGGATTTTTCCGCAAACATAAAATCTTGGTGTCTTCAAATCGAGCGTGAATTGGTATCTTCCATTAAGCACGCCCCACCGTAAGCTGCATCGTCGCTAAACATAAGGTGAGATGGTAGTAAAGTGCTACCTTAAATCGTTAAAAAAACACCATTGCGAGAAGTGAATGGTCCAGTAAAGTTGGTTTATTGGAGTCAGTGTAGTTAAGTAGTAGATTGTATTATAAGGGAGCAAAATAATCTTATATATAAAATTCTCGTGTCACAGTGTTTGTTTCCTTACTCCTCCGAAACGGCTTTACTGATTTTTACCAAATTTTATATGCATATTAAGTAGGTCTGAGAATCGGCTACTAGTTATTTTTCATACCCCTGAGTATTAGGTGTTGTTCACCCCAAACATTTTTTTTTTAATTTTTGGTAAATTTTTTGTTGTTTTTATTTTTTTATAATGTGGCGTTAAAAAATACATACAACCCTAAATGTTTACCCTTTTATCACCAACCCCTGTTTTTTTATAGCCATTTTAGTAATTTAATCATTTGACAGTGAACTCTTAAACGACGGGACCGATTTGAATGTTTTTTTTGTGTGTGTATTCAAAGATGGTTTAAATTCACAAATAAGCCCGGCAGATGGCGCTGCAGGCACTGTCTAGGTTATGTCCGAGCGAAGCCGGAACGGCCCGCTAGTATATATATAAAAGCGCTTTTTTTGATTCAAAGCAAAGTTAAGAATTTCAAAACAGAATCCCGATCGTAGCGAGGGTTTCTTCAGTAGAACCCTGAACGACGCCAGGGATTCAAAGTACGTTTCCCGACCCAAAAACATATGTATTTTGCGCCCGAGTGATACACTTTACATTTCATTATCCACTATGAGAAAATAAACGCCTCATATTTTATTGTTACAGAACACATGAGAGACAAATAACAGTCTGCTGGATAGACCTAGAGAACGCATTTGGTTCCGTGCAGCATGAACTTATGTTATTTGCCCTAAAATGGTATAACTTTCCTGCTGTAATTATTGACATAAATAATTCATATTATAATCACTTAAAATTTGTTATAGCAGTAAACAAAGAATACTCAAAACCACTTAAATATAATGTGGGACTATTCCAAGGGTGCTGCTTATCACCAATAGTATTTAATATAGTTATAAATATTCTAGTAGATAAATTAATATCCCGTGAGAAGAAATGGGGCTACCGGTTTAAAATCAACAATAAGTACACTGAGTCAATTTTAGCCTTTGCGGACGACCTTGCAATACTTACACGAAATCCCAAACAGTGTCAACAATTGTTGAATGATGTTGATGAGTTCTGTACATGGACGGAGGGAATGAGGGCAAAACCAAGTAAATGTCATTGTTTATGTCTGGGTAGACGAGATACCAAATATACTTCTTACGATCCGGGACTCTCCATAAGTGGCCAAAGAGTTGCCACAATAGCAGAGGCAGTGCCTTTCAAATTTCTTGGTAGAAAGATAGACTACAAAGGACGTACACCATCATTAGAGGTAGTTGTTGGAAATTTCATGAATGACCTCAGTAAGGTAGACCAACAGCCTATCAGCAATATCAAAAAAGCATGGATATATGACAACTATCTCACATCACGTCTCACTTGGCCTTTCCTAGTATATGACATCGGTAAAACCCTCCTCGCAAAATTAGATGCTAATGTCATAAAGATATTGAAGTCATGGTTTGGATTGGCACATCCGGCTGATCCCTCTACTCTATTTAGGGATCACAATAGTTTTGGCCTGAAACTAAAAAAAACATCCGAACTCTACAAACACCTAAAAAAAAAAAAACGCATGTTTTGGGAAAGTCGAAAGACGAATTAATCGCATCTCTCCCAAAAGACAAAAGCGCTTCGGACCTTGAATCTAGACTTCAATTCCACAAACAATTTATGGCAGGTGCGCAAGTAAATACAGCTGGGTTGGGTGCGAGAAAGAAAAGGGAAGACCGAGACATGGTAAAAACCTTTCTACAACAAGACGAAAATGATAGTTACAAAGTGCACGCTATGAATTTAGAAATGCAAAGTGAGTGGTTAACCATAGGTGAGTTTTGTATCCCATTAGCTCTAAAGTGGCGCACCTTGCTATATGACTGGTCTCCTGCCTTATTAAAATTTTATCTGAACGCTTTCCAAATGACCCTCCCTGACCAGAGTAACTTGGTGAGGTGGGGAAAAGCTTCTGAAAAATGTTGCTATACTTGTGGTGAGGCGATATGTACAGCAAGGCACATATTGGTGGGATGCAAGGTGCTCCTTAATAGGGGTCATTACTCACAGCGCCATGACAGAGTACTTGAAATCATACGTGAAGCCGTAAGCCTTTCGGTAGCTAGAGCCCAAAAGGGATTGACGATGAACAAAAGACAAATTAACTTTGTAAAAGAGGGCTCAACTTCAAACTCCAAGAACAAGCCTTACTCAATCCTGGGTTCAGCACCTGATTGGACAATTTTAATGGACACGTATGAAAAGCACTACAAAATCCCAGAGGATGTGAGTGTTTCGTCATCCAGACCGGACATTTTCCTTTTTTCTAGGGCTACGAAACGCATAGTCCTGGTAGAACTTACCGTACCGTGGGAAACTAATATACCTAAAGACCACGTGATGAAACAAAATAAGTATTACGGCCTACAAAATGAATTAACAAAAAATGGCTATGTAGTTAATTTATACGCTGTAGAAGTAGGAGCGAGAGGTATACCAGCAAAATCTCTCTATAACCTGCTTAAAGACCTTGGATTGTCCAGAAGTGCAGTAAGTTCTATACTAGAACGAGTATCTAAAGCTGCACTAGTAGGATCATATCGGATTTGGCTGGGCAGGGAGAGAAATACGAGCAGTGAAGGTGAGTGTTGACGTACGTCAATGTAAGGGGCCCCTTTTAAACCTACAGCCCGAGTCACAAGTCTTGGGGTCTATTCGAGATTTCTCTCTCTGCCACACGATGGACCCGGCACCCGCACGGTGAATCTATGGAATGCTAAGAAGTACGTCTCTCATTATTTAATAAAACAAGTAAGCAATGCCTGCCCATAACAGCACAGTGACATCCAGACAGATATTGGATGGAACATAAAAAGTCCAAATCATTAACTAGCAATGCAAATGCAATCATAATCTAGCAATGGATGACGACCGCAGTTCGTCATCCAGAGAAATAAAATGTTTTATATCTATTTTTCGAGATCACACGATTCCTCATCATCAGTGTTTTGCTAACAGAAAGTGCTGGTTAATAACGCTAACAATGTTCATTTGCGCAATCATGCCTTCAGTAACAGCTTGCAGTAGACAAGAGAACTAAGTACATTACAAACTCACTGTGCTAAACAGTTCTACCGCAGTTTGATTCTGAACGGATTCTAGCACCTCACTTTGGAAAGGGGTGTCGCGATGAGAAGTAGGATTAGTTAGCGCAGTAGTGTGCTCAATGGATGCGGTATGCTTATTTTCGAATAGTTATTTGTTGATTGTAAAATAAAATTGTAATAGTTTTTTGTTCATAATTATGTGCCAAATATATATGTATATAATATATTAGGTATTTATAATTTATGGAAGAAAATTTTTCACACTAGCCCCAAACAAAGCCAAGTGTATACTGTGGAATTATAAATACTTATTAAACGTAGAAACACAGAACAAAAATATATGTATTCATTCGATAAATATTTACTCTGGGAGGGAACGGGGTCCACAACCTACGGCTCTGCAACTACACTTACTACTTACTAAGACACTAGGCCAGCAAAAAAGCAACATCGTTTCACAGTTAACATTTCAAAGCCTTGAACAAAGCAAAAAGAAATACAGTAAGAGTTTATTTTTCAAAACATAGAAAGTCTAAGGTTTAATTTTTTTTTGTAGTAGGTACTAAGGTTCTAACCAACAAAATAGTATTGTATGTTTTCAAATTGACTAATTTCAATTACCACACGTTTGTATTATTTAGTATGTACATAAACGCATCAAATTGAAGAGTTATTTTTAATTTTTTATGATTTCCATTTTTTCATTTTTTCATGGTATGGACGGACTTTTTTTAGACATTAGAACATTTTAACTTCTAGTAATAAATTATTCAGATGTCGTTTTATAACGCTTAAAAACTGTAAAATTAACTGTGGACTCTTATCTACTAATCTACTAAGATTTTTGTACAGTTATTGGTCTCAATGTACCTATGTTTCCAAAGAACTGCGCTTTAAATCCAACTCACAACTACAAAATAACCCATTGGGTTTCCTTTTGCATGCTAATCTACTGTCGATATTACCAATTCTAAAATACCGTCTGCGAATACCTAAAGTGCTTAAATAAACGTGTCAGGAATACAAATAAATATATACTGCAATGGTAATTTTAATGTGATCTTTAAGAAGCAATAAAAATTTAATAGCTTTGATACAAAAAAAAAACAATTCAATGAGACCACACTTGATGGGACCAAACTTTTATGGGTTTTAAATAGAATTGGTATCTCTCTATAGACTAGCCTCGTAACTAAGTGGGTAGTAACTCTGCCTGCGAAGTCGAGGGTCGTAGATTCGATTCCCACCCAGTATAAATATTTGTGTTATGAATTAAAACTTTTTTACTGGATCTGGGTCTTTCTATGTACTATATATATGTATTTAAAATTATACAAATATTATATCAGCTATCTGGCCGCCGTAGTACAAGCTGTGCTTAGTTTGAGATCAGATGGTGCTGTGTATGAATTGTTTACCACCAATATATATTAATTATTTTTACATTCATTTTATTAATGTTTGTCTCTTATCTCTATTAGTAAATTTATGTTTGCAAATTAAGGCCTCTTTTAGTAAATACGCTATCCCGGTCTGTACATGGTCGCCTTGATATCATTTAGTTATATATGACCAATAAGTAAAAAGCTTCAATAATCGTTTTAAGTTTATCATAAATCATAAATAAATATTGCTGAGAAACTTACACAGAACATCATCTGACTCTAAACTAAGCAAAGCTTGTACTAAGGGAGCCAGATTTGAATTATCGTTTTTGTTTTGCAAGCCTGCCAAAGGAGTAGATCGTGGATCTTACTCAAAAAAATATTTGTGTGCGGAATATAAATGCTTTCAAGTAGATAAAACGCGTATCCACAGTTTCTTAACTCTCGGTATAGAGGAAGTGGATCCGAAGCAGCTGCGAAGTTATGACACAACGTATATTACCCGACCTAGCGCCAAACGTTCCAAATTCCCGGCCATTCGTCCCAGTAACTATCTTTTTTAAATGGAAAACGTACTAGAAACTTTATATTCGGATACCGTCAGGTGAATAGGCAAACTCTAAAACGTTGGAGACATTTTAAAAAATGTACTCTTAACATTTATACGGTTTTCTATGGTTACCGATTTTTTTTTTTTTGTTTAATTTCTCTGCACTTTCACTTCCAACCAGAACACATGAATGTTTGTAAATGCTTAGTGATAAAATACGAGTAAGTGACAAGTGTGTGCTACGAGGGTGCAAGAGTGGTTTCTCTGCAACCTGCTTTTGGATAAAAAAGCTAATACCACTGTAAATTCACTGTTAAAACCAACTATGGACGATGACAACTTCGATAAATACTCACTCATACGAGATTCGAAGTTCGAATGTATAGGGAAATCTTGTATCTTAAAATTTAATTCAGGTGATAATTACAGGCTTTGAGTCCGTAGAATCCGGTATTGAATGTTTTAGAAATACGCGCTCAAATTATGTACGGAATATCGTCTGTTTACCCACAAACATAGTTTATACAACAAAAATAAAAATACTGGAGAATCACTTCACCATTTAACCAGTTTCCAGAGAAATTACAGGGCTTAGAGGTATAATATCTTAGATCGCTGGGTGACGAGCGCAATGCAGTATTAGGCAATGATTTGGATTCTTCGTGTTCCGATAACTGCGTGTCACTGTGCTGTTATGTGGCAGTCGTGTTGCTTACCATCAGGCACATGTCCTGCTCTTCTCGTCAATCTGTACTAAGTGTATAACAAAAAAAACACGGAAAACATCTTTCGGTAGCGTAGTTAACCGTCATAGCTTAAAACAGCTACATACTCAAATAAAAAAACTGTCCGCATGGGGAGGAACGAATTTGGCATGTAGGTAGATTCTACCCATTTCTCCCGCTACTCGTATCAAACAAATTAATAATTTAAGTAATTTAAACGTAGGTGGTAATTCAGTTTGTCTCAGAATAATGAACGTGAAAGTTCAAATTTCTAATTTGAGATATGAAGCATCAAAATAATATTTTGGTTCAACTTATTTATTTCAACGCAGACACCCACTCGGAGTCAAAGTTCTCATTCAGAATATTTATTATACTAATTAAGCACGAAAACGGTAAGAGAACAAACATGCATAGACAATTAATAATGAAATTAATTGTTTTAGGGAAAATTAGAAAATTTATGTGTTATAAAGTTTTAACCACATGAGGCGGGTTTTTTTAAGGAATGCTTTAGTAATCGCGTACCCCGATTTATGAATAAAAATTCGGAGTAACATCATTCCCTCGAAAGATTATCAAATTATTTGGATATGTTCATAACACAAGATTACTAAACTTGTAGTTAAGAAATCGAGGACAAAGTCTCAATGAAGAGTGATTTGTTGTTAAATCCTACCATTCCTACCAGATAAACAATTAATTAGTGGTTAGAAAAAAATATCACCTCACTTCGCCTAACCATGTATGTAGGCTTGTATAGGCGAATTTGCTGTGAGCTGGTTGCCTGGAAGATATTGCTCTAAGCAATAAGGCCGCCATTTGTGGCGGTAGTTTAAAACTGGTTTACTGTATAGTATTGCTGTGTCACAATATACAGTACAATATATCGAATAATACGATTTTTAATAGAAGTTATCAGAAATTTCAAGGCGTATACACATAATACTTTATATTTTTAAGCTTTTACATCACAGTATCACGCAGCTATTGATGAGCCCAAATCGTTGTTTAGCATTGCACTGCGCTTGTCACTTACATACATATAAGAGATGTATCTCTATGCTCTAAAATTTATCTGGCAAAGGCCCCTAAAACCAAAACACAGTAATGTTTACACATTACCGCCTGGTACAGTAGAATACCTGACAAATGTGTGGCACTTCTCCAAAAAGACACTGCAGAGAGTCCTAGCACTACAAAACAACTTTATACTAAAGGTTATTGCTTGTGATTCAACCCAACATGTAGACTACAGTTTCAATATCTCTTCTAATCTATTATTCTGCAACACCGTACAAAAATCATGGAACAAGGAGAAATGATCGAGGGTTGCAACCCCCCCTCTTCGACTGTACTGAGTTGGACAGCATACAAGTGACGGCATAGTGCTGAATCTTATTACTTTATACCCTTCTATCATCCTACATAGGTCTCCTGGTGGTTCATTTACTACGTAAATTTTGTTCACGAGTCTGTAGTCTAGAACATTTTACTTCAAACTACTTTTTATGTCACCACAAACCTAATTTAACGAGTTCTAGCTCATCCAGTAGTGACGTGACACATTGCTTCCATTTTATACTCTAATGCACAAAAAAGATTTTATATCAAATTCATAAAAATATTTTCAAGTCGTCTGCAGTTTCAAAAGGAGCGATGCTGAGCCCGTTCATTCATCTCGCGCTGGCGGTAGGACTTTGTATGACGCAGTGTTTGTGTCACGGGAAATAATAGCGGGGTTACTGTATCATGGAAACGCTGAGTTCTGGCTGAAATACTTTTAGAAGTCAGTAAAAGAGTTGTATAATTGTTTTTTTTTTAACTAGCTGCGCTACGCCGTTTTGTTAGCATAATTCATGTTTTCATAATATTCCCGCGATGAAATCTAACTTATTCCAGACAATAATCTTCAGATTTCAACTCGATCCCATATTCCGACGTGATTGAGCAAAAACATCCATTCATTGACATTTATAAAATCTTTCAGACCAATACAAGAAATTAAAAGGTCGGGTCACACCAATACAAGTTTTGACGCTTCAATCTATCCCAGGTTTAACGCCCGGCTGACCCCGTGTTTTGTGTAGAGCCGCCGAGGTGTGAAAGCCACTGCGCACGCTAATTTGCAAGTGCGCTACCCGACCCGTAAATTTTAAACTGCCGACATACTTAAGCCATGCCTGTGGCACTGTAATTCCGGATTTGACTAGTATAAGTAATTAAGTAAATGTGTTTATTATTAATTTATGCACTTAGACACTTAGAGTTATTAATAATATTGTGTTTTATGTTTTAATAATAATAATAGTATAAAAACTAAAAAATACGTTTGAATGTCCGCCATGTTGGATTTAAGTCACGTGACTATTTTTTTCGTATTTCAGACAGCAAACCCTTTCATTTGATACCCATATCATGGTACCTAGTGGATTTCAATCACCCAGTCCGCCATCTTGGGGAGGCAGCCATATTGGATTTATAATGACGTTTCTTAGCTAATCATGTATTGTCATCAGACCTCAGAACGTGTGCAAAATTTCATCCTAATCGAAGACCGGGATGTGGGTCAAATTTTCTTACATCCAGTTAGTTACAAGTGAAGCTAATAAAAGCGTGTTAAAAATACATAATAGTCACCTAATGATGTTTTTTGATACTCGTATCGACAAAGCTAATTGAACAACTTTTCAACCTAAACCACCGAAAGGCAGTTAGTTGCCCTTAATAATTTCAATTGAAGGCCACTTGAAATAATCTCTCTAAATTGTATTATAAGTAGTATGATAATTAGAAATCTGATTACAATTACTTAGGTACTATCAATCAAATAATGAAAAAAATACAATTTACATGTCATACCCAATTTAATGAGAATCAGAAATTAAATTGCATTGAAAGTTAAATTACTATTTCACAAATACAAAACCAAATAATTTGTAAAGGCTTATCAAAATAAATGTTCGCAATTACGTGTTTTATTAGCTGTTCAACTACCTAGTGTATTATTTATTTTTTCTTTCGAGTGTTTAATAAAGTCTATCTATTTATGTATCCATCCAGTCTTATTATTTACCTGGCGGTCAAGCTTAGTGTAGGTGTATCCTCGTCTTTGCGGGTGAAACTGTAAACTTTTACAAAAAGTACGGTAATATATCTGGAGATACATCACCGGCCCGACGTTTGAATGCCTCTTTTCTCAAGTGCCACCCCGCACTTTCCACGATTCACGCTTAGAAAGTTGCCTTTTTGTTGTGCCTTACGCCCAACTTTTTGCAACTTTTTCGAGCAATGTGTATCTCGTTTTTAATTTTCATATTTTTTTGTGACGGAAGGGCAATGGTTGTGACAGTGTGATGTATTATCAAAGTTTGCGTTTTTGTCTGTCTTTGTTGAAATATTACATTCGTACTGGCACTCTAGCCAAATAAAGAAGCATTTGCGCTGACAAAGTTATGACTCTGACTCTTTAGCAGAGTTATAGCTGCAGAATTCGCGTTTCGTTTTAGAATTTTTGAAATGTTATTTTGTAGTATTTTAAGTTTTTTTTGGATGCGTAACCACCAGAAACATCTGCACTAAACTGAAAGCGAGAAAACAAAATAAATTGTTTTTAAACGAAGTTAGTCCTGTGTTCCGCGGATTCACCCGCGTTTTAAGGGTTTTCTTTTATTTCACGGAACTCTAATTATTTTCCTTACGTAAGAGTATCCTATCTTATGACTCAGAAAATCAGCTATCCTGTAGTGAAAGTTCCGTCATAATTGGTCTAGCCATTTCGGAGATTATCCGGAACAAACAGACTTACAGACAAAAAAAATATAGTTTTATTAGTTATAGGTACCGCGTACACTTTTATTTAAACTTAATAAAAAAAACTGTTGGTTTGATCTATACTATCTATACTAATATTATAAAGAGGAAAGATTTGTATTTTTGTATTTTTGTATTTTTGTATTTTTGTATGTATGTAATAAACTCAAAAACTGCTGAACCGATTTCAAAAATTCTTTTGCCAAGAGAAAGCTACATTATCACTGAGTAACATAGGCTATTTTTATTACAAGAAAAAAATAGTGATACTTAGATTTTTTTACTAAAACCAACGCAAGGTATAAAAAAAAAAGCCATAAAATGGCTTTCATCGCATACGCTGCGGAAAGTACCAATGATAGAACCAAACAATGTTCTACAATATTGTAGAACGTATTAAAATCTACAAAAAACCTCGCGAGAGCATATGTCTAACTACAGTAATTACGTCGCTACAACTGCTTTTTTACATTTTAAAAGAAAATAAAAATGCCGATCAACTTAAAACCATGCTATTCATACATTTGTTTTAATTCTTATCAAAATAAATTATTTCTCAATCAAGACTGTTTTAATACCTATTGATTCCTTTTTGAATTATTAAAATCGGACATTCCATTCAAAATATATTACGAAATTAAAAATATCCATCCTAAATATTTGCAACGACGCGACGGCCGGCAGAATTATGAAGAGTGTACATACAGTACAGCGCAGCGTTCATCCCAGTCAGAGTGATTTTATCTCAGAATACTTCTTTATCATGTACCACGTAGGTACATCGTTTCAAGACTACTCAAAATCAAAGAAATCACTTTGAGATAAGCTTCAATTTCTCGGTGTCCGTTGAGGCTGAGAGAGTTGTTTGTGGTAATATTGTTATTTTGTTTTGCTTCGGAATTATGGCACATTTTTGAAGACAATTTGTGTCAAGACATCAAACATACAGCCCAACAACGAGATCCGGATTATGATGTATATGTCACAGCCGGATTGTATAGTGCGCCGTATTACATTACGGCTAGCCGTTTTGAAAAACGGGGCCGTTTTGTAATGCGGCGGTTCAACGATTAGCCGCATTGTCATTGCAATACGTTCTTCAATAAGGCGGTCCACGTTCAGCCGCATTGTATTACTACTTATGTTGTAAGGAGACCATATTTCAAAAAATAACAACACAAAATCTAAATTAATTTCATTTATCTGAAAAAAATTATCGATTATTTCGTACGATATTCCGTACTATTTTTTTTACAACATTTTACCTCTCACGTAAAGTTTGAAAGCCCATAACTTGATATCGGTGACGGTACACCTAAGAAACATGGTGCACTTCCATAGACAAGGGTCTATTATCGAAACATGTTCCATCGTAGATAGCATCGTCGCTTAACATCAGTTGAGATGGTGGTCAAGTGCAACCCTATTATAGTTTTAAAAAAAAGATTTGACTCCGGGTCCCGTCAGAAGCTCTGCGGTCAACCTTGAGTGTCGCTTCTCCATACTCGGCCTGCACTCCACTACGGCTACTTGCATTGCTCGCTCCACTCAGCTCCTCCCTTGAGCTTCTGGCTCCCGCATTCTTTTAAATACACTCTAGGTGTAGTAGCGCCAAGACTAGGTGGAGTCGGGGTGCTCCGGGTCGGATCTGGGTCTCATGTAACCAACCCGGTCCGATTTAGTCTTAACAAGGTGGACGGTGGAAACGAAATAGTATCCAAGTAACGCCCAGGGTGACAAGTGCCACCCTAATAATATTGTGTACGATTCCTCCAAACTCCAGAATCCACTGTCACTTTAGCAATTTAGGAACACACAGTATTCAACGCCATAGTTGTTGTTATGTCAGGCAGCGCCATGAGTGTTAAGAATCGGAACTAAAAATTGTCAAAGAGGCGGTTAATCTCTTCGCTTTATTACATTACGGCTAGCCGTGTTAGCAATTTAGGAACACACAGTAAGTATTCAACGCCATGGTTGTTGTTATGTCAGGCAACGCCATGAGTGTTAAGAATCGGAACTAAAAATTGTCAAAGAAGCGGCTAATCTCTCGCTTTATTACAATACGGCTAGCCGTGTTGAATAACGTATGGCGTTGAATACATTCCGGTAGTTTTTAAATCAACTGTATTCAATCCGGCTGATCGTTAAACCGCCGTTTTACAAAACGGCCTTTAACCAACTAAGCCACCAGGCCAGCCTCACCTTTTGGTTTTTAATTTTGATCATTTGGAAAAATTTGGTCATGTACCTACATTTCATTTAGCATACCTACTGAACAAAAAAAGTTGACCCCGTGCGAAGCCGGGACGGGCCGCTAGTATTACATAAATATAGACACTTCAATTTTATTTATTAATATAAGTAGACGAGAATAAAATGAATATATCTATACTAATATTATAAAGAGGAAAGATTTGTATTTTTGTATTTTTGTATTTTTGTATTTTTGTATTTTTGTATGTATGTAATAAACTCAAAAACTGCTGAACCGATTTCAAAAATTCTTTTGCCAAGAGAAAGCTACATTATCACTGAGTAACATAGGCTATTTTTATTACAAGAAAAAAATAGTGATACTTAGATTTTTTTACTAAAACCAACGCAAGGTATAAAAAAAAAAGCCATAAAATGGCTTTCATCGCATACGCTGCGGAAAGTACCAATGATAGAACCAAACAATGTTCTACAATATTGTAGAACGTATTAAAATCTACAAAAAACCTCGCGAGAGCATATGTCTAACTACAGTAATTACGTCGCTACAACTGCTTTTTTACATTTTAAAAGAAAATAAAAATGCCGATCAACTTAAAACCATGCTATTCATACATTTGTTTTAATTCTTATCAAAATAAATTATTTCTCAATCAAGACTGTTTTAATACCTATTGATTCCTTTTTGAATTATTAAAATCGGACATTCCATTCAAAATATATTACGAAATTAAAAATATCCATCCTAAATATTTGCAACGACGCGACGGCCGGCAGAATTATGAAGAGTGTACATACAGTACAGCGCAGCGTTCATCCCAGTCAGAGTGATTTTATCTCAGAATACTTCTTTATCATGTACCACGTAGGTACATCGTTTCAAGACTACTCAAAATCAAAGAAATCACTTTGAGATAAGCTTCAATTTCTCGGTGTCCGTTGAGGCTGAGAGAGTTGTTTGTGGTAATATTGTTATTTTGTTTTGCTTCGGAATTATGGCACATTTTTGAAGACAATTTGTGTCAAGACATCAAACATACAGCCCAACAACGAGATCCGGATTATGATGTATATGTCACAGCCGGATTGTATAGTGCGCCGTATTACATTACGGCTAGCCGTTTTGAAAAACGGGGCCGTTTTGTAATGCGGCGGTTCAACGATTAGCCGCATTGTCATTGCAATACGTTCTTCAATAAGGCGGTCCACGTTCAGCCGCATTGTATTACTACTTATGTTGTAAGGAGACCATATTTCAAAAAATAACAACACAAAATCTAAATTAATTTCATTTATCTGAAAAAAATTATCGATTATTTCGTACGATATTCCGTACTATTTTTTTTACAACATTTTACCTCTCACGTAAAGTTTGAAAGCCCATAACTTGATATCGGTGACGGTACACCTAAGAAACATGGTGCACTTCCATAGACAAGGGTCTATTATCGAAACATGTTCCATCGTAGATAGCATCGTCGCTTAACATCAGTTGAGATGGTGGTCAAGTGCAACCCTATTATAGTTTTAAAAAAAAGATTTGACTCCGGGTCCCGTCAGAAGCTCTGCGGTCAACCTTGAGTGTCGCTTCTCCATACTCGGCCTGCGCTCCACTACGGCTACTTGCATTGCTCGCTCCACTCAGCTCCTCCCTTGAGCTTCTGGCTCCCGCATTCTTTTAAATACACTCTAGGTGTAGTAGCGCCAAGACTAGGTGGAGTCGGGGTGCTCCGGGTCGGATCTGGGTCTCATGTAACCAACCCGGTCCGATTTAGTCTTAACAAGGTGGACGGTGGAAACGAAATAGTATCCAAGTAACGCCCAGGGTGACAAGTGCCACCCTAATAATATTGTGTACGATTCCTCCAAACTCCAGAATCCACTGTCACTTTAGCAATTTAGGAACACACAGTATTCAACGCCATAGTTGTTGTTATGTCAGGCAGCGCCATGAGTGTTAAGAATCGGAACTAAAAATTGTCAAAGAGGCGGTTAATCTCTTCGCTTTATTACATTACGGCTAGCCGTGTTAGCAATTTAGGAACACACAGTAAGTATTCAACGCCATGGTTGTTGTTATGTCAGGCAACGCCATGAGTGTTAAGAATCGGAACTAAAAATTGTCAAAGAAGCGGCTAATCTCTCGCTTTATTACAATACGGCTAGCCGTGTTGAATAACGTATGGCGTTGAATACATTCCGGTAGTTTTTAAATCAACTGTATTCAATCCGGCTGATCGTTAAACCGCCGTTTTACAAAACGGCCTTTAACCAACTAAGCCACCAGGCCAGCCTCACCTTTTGGTTTTTAATTTTGATCATTTGGAAAAATTTGGTCATGTACCTACATTTCATTTAGCATACCTACTGAACAAAAAAAGTTGACCCCGTGCGAAGCCGGGACGGGCCGCTAGTATTACATAAATATAGACACTTCAATTTTATTTATTAATATAAGTAGACGAGAATAAAATGAATAAATCGATTGATTTAAAATAGCGATTTCAGGCTCCATTCTATGTTATTCATGACGAACAAAATGCTCTCTTATTCATAAAGATGTTTATTCGTTTTAAACAAATTAATAAAATACCAACATTAAAAATATCTACCTAAAAGTTTAATTTCATAGTAACCACTTTGACGCTCCAGTAGTATTTGTACATTCCGGAGGGTCTACCGCCTAACTAAAATTGTCATAGCTTTGATAATGCTCTCTCTTTCCTTTTCGCTCGAAATGATAAAGACAGCAATAACAAAGCCATAGCCGATTTAGTTAGGCGGTAGAGTGGCCGTTGTCTGGGAACCTTTAGATGCTGAGTGAAAAGGTTGCACCTTAGACTACGTCTGTACTTTGCTTTACTTAGAAAAGCGACCTCAAACATGAGCTTTAAAAATAATGTTAAAAACACAGTTAAACATACATATTTTTCTTGTTATTTTTTTTCTTATATAGTTTTACATAATGCCGCTAACTTAAAACGGTGAAGGAAAACATCGTGAGGAAACCGACATGTACCTAGAATCTTTCGAAGTCATGTGTCATCCACCAACCCGCACTGGGCCAGCGTGGTGGATTATGGCCTTAACTCTCTCTTTACGAGAGAAGGCCCCGAGTCCCAGCAGTGGGAACGTTTAGTGGGCTGTTGATGTTGTTGTTGATGTTGATAGTTTTATACTCAACCGCCATCTCGCCTGGTTTACGATGAAGCATGCTTACCTAGAAATAGATCACTCTCGATTTAAAGACACCAAGACTAAAACCATCGGGAAACCCCCACTCAGGCAAACCATTCCACATCCTAGACGTTCTCATCACGAAAGTAAAGTCAAACCTTATAGTTCGTGTCTTTGGAATATCAACCAAGGAACGATATCGCTAGTTAATTTAAGTTTCAGTTGTATTCAGAAGTAAGTATCGGTAATGTACTCATTTTGTTTCATTCTTCTGTTACCGCCTAGCTCGAGTCTGAAAAGTTAGTATATCATCACGACACCCATCATATACCGCACACCCTTTTACATCCACCTTGCGTCAGACTCATTTTTCAAACTTAAAAATATGATGCCACTATTGGAGAAGCAATTTAAAAATATGCATCCGTTTTAAGACATCTTACGTGGAACTTTGTACATTTTTAAAGAATGTAGAGGAAATGTATCAAGACGAAATACCTCATACGAAGAGTCGCTGTTAAATGTTTCAACGGAAGTTGCAATGTGCTAAAAATGATTTCAAGTGGATACTAATGGTCCAACTAAAAATGTGTTGTACCATATCCGGGCATTTAGAATGATCGCTTTTAGTCTAAGCCTTATGAAATTTTTGAGCGATATCGAATCAGCATCGACATTTTCAACGTTTCTTATATAAAATTAATTCAAAGAGACAAATTGAAAAATGTATTACATTACAATTATTATAATCTGGCCGCCATGGTACATACAAGTTTTGCTTAGTTTGGGGTCAGATGGTGTTGTGTGTGAATTGTCTACCAATATTTATTTATGACTACACCAGCCAATGGTAAAACATAATTTAGAAAGTAGATTTAATGTTAAATTTGCGAAAAATACTTATCGGATTTTTGTGTCAATGTCAAATGTTTCATGTACCATGTACTTAACATTGCAAAAATGTCGTGGACTCATCCCACAAGGTGACAATGGTAAATACCCCGAAATTAATGTACTGAAACATTGCTAAAATGTATTTAGCAAGTACTATAGGAATGTTAGCTCTAAAATGTACATTAAGCAACCATATTTGCTGTTCAATTTTATGTTTAATTTTTAAAAACCTTATCCTTTAAAATGTAAAATTAGTTTTAACAACCGCGCCGCTATTAATTACTAATATTAAACCTTAAAATTAACGATGAAATCCTGACCTCGGAATAATTATAAAACAAAAGTTTAAAATTTGAAATTAGATCGCCTTTGTGCTCTAAACCTGGCGTCTTTTGTTTTAACATTAAACTTAAGTACTAATGAAAAATTAATGACATTAGTTCACAGAGTATAACGATAACTACATTATACATGTGTACTAACTAGATAGCCCCGCAAACATTCTGCCAATTAAATTAATTATCAACGGAATGATAAAAAGTAGGTAAGTGACGCAACACTCCATGTAAATGATTTCTTGGCAATAAAATAGTTTTAATAATTTAGAATAATTCATACACAAATGCAAAAAGCACTAATAAAAAAGCGAAGAGAAGAGGATATGAACACAATACTTGACAAATTATTCAAATTTTAAATTGCTTATACACAAGCAAATATGCAAAAAATCAGTCTATGAGCGGTTCCTAGAGGCGCAAACACACAGACAGTGTGACACAATTGCAATTACAAATACAAAAATCTCTATCGCTGTTAACATGGAAGATAAGATGATACACAACATTTTTAAAGTTGACCCGTACAAACTAGCCTGTTCTTTTAGAGTTCCAGAGGCATGCTATATATTTATCTGGTATAACAACTTATTTTAGTCTTAAATTATGCAATGAGAAAAGAATAAGTAAATAATAACTCTCCTTGCGAGAGTAGGCCGCGAGTCCCAGCAGCGGGAACATTTAGTGGGCTGCTTATGCTTACGCTAAATAAAATAATAGTCAACTGATTAAAGTCTTCTTCTTCGTTTTCTTTTCATTTCTGGCTTTTATTCATATTGCATAAGGCTGAAGACAAAGCTAAACCCATTATTATTTACTAAGATAAAAAAAGTAATGAAACTAAAGTCAACGTTTTTTAAGGAGAACCGAGGATGGTAAGTGTAAGGCTTAGTCATAACAGCAAAGTGAATACAGTTACGTTTGTCTGTTACTGCCTGGTGCCTCAAATAACTGGTAAAGGTGTGGCTAGCATCTGTCAAGGATCCACATTTTTGAACTCTCGCGTTTAAACAAAGAGCCTACAATAGGAACAACATGGTTATTGTATAAAACAAAGTTAAGACCATACATATTAGCGAAAGCTCACTCTGATAGAAAGTAAAAAGTCACTTAAAGCTTGTAGTGGAAGGGCCCTTTTGCAGAAGCCCGCCTTTGCCAGTTATTCTGCCGCCAAGCAGTAGTATGCAAACATTACTGTGTTCCGGTTTGAAGGGCAATGTTTGCAGAGAAATTACTTGGCTAAGAGATAAAATATCCTATTTCTCCGGGTGACGAGTGCAGTGCAGTGCAGTGGTGGTGAGTTGGACTCTTCATATTCCAATTGCTGCGCGTCACTGTGCTGTTGTGTGGCAAGCATGTTGGTTACCATCAGGCACATGTTCTGCTTGTCTTGTCACTCTATACTATAAAAAAAATGCAGGAATTGACATGACTAAATTGAGATGAAAAAAATAGGATAATAAGGAATATGAACAGTAGAATGTTTGTTAAGTCGCTCTACCTTGCAACACCTAACCACCCGTTTATACTTCATCTGGTGTAAAAGCAAGAAAGCCCAGGCAGTTTCAATTTTATAGTGGTCGGGGCTCAAAAGAAAATCCAATTTTCTTCTTGCCGGATCCGTTTCTTATATGTGGCGGTTTCAATAGCACAATATTACATACAATCTGGTAGCCTCGTTCAATGGACTAGTCTTGAGCTCTCAAACGGTAAGATTCAAACTATATCTTCACTGCCAGGATAGTAATCTTAGATATTAAATAAAAGTAATACCAGGTAACTTATAAAATATTTTTCTTATTCAATAGCAATATTAGTAAACTTCAATAAATGTTAAATACTAGCTGTTTTACACGCGTAGTTTTTGTTCCTGCTACTTTACTGGGATAAAAAGTAGCCCATGAGATATTCCAGCTTAGGGTATAACCACAGAATAAATATTAGTATAACTCTATTTCAAATGTCAAACCGATCCGTTTCACCGTTCCGATGTCATTTTAGTTATAGTCTGAAATGGCTAAAAGAACTCAATGACTTTTCATTGAAATACAATTACGAGAATGGGAGTACCGCAGGTGAAACCGCGGGGTCCATTAGTATTTAATAAATCCCAAGAATAAGCTTCGGACCCTTCGTAAAACGTGACTAAGATAGCAAATCTTTGTCATGTTTCGATACAAATACTGCGATCTAAATGACATCCTTAGACAAAACGAATTGTAATACCTGCCTCACGTCTCAGTACAAAAACTAGTTCTTTACCTGTGTTTCAAAGTTCCCAGTGTTTTGATTGGCCCATGTTCAGAAAAAAAGGTTCAAAACACAATTATAGTTAGTTTGTGATGAGATCACACGTGTTTGTTGCATTCAAATAATTGAATGTGCCTACATAATAAATTATAGGACAATGTTTGCAACGCATATCAAATGAATCACTGAGGTGCCCGTAGAATATAAAGTTAAATTTAAAAGATTACACATCAAATTGAGGTAGGTTTGAAATTATTCACGGTTTCATAAATTTCATTTAGGCAGTTAAATGTTATTACTAAAAGTCGTTTTTAATATTAACATCTTTAATATTCACAGGTGGTTTTTTCGTTCTCTAAGTAAGTATTGCCCTTTAGCGTGATTATACTCGTACATACCACCCACATACATTAGTGTCGGAATTGACTTTGTTTTAATTTTATTATTGTGTTCTCATTTCAAAGAAGAAGAAAACATCTGCCTATTTATTTTAAGAGCAAAAATATCCAAATTTATTTTTTTATCAGATAAATTTAGGACAAAATTAATTAATTACTCAGTACTCTTGAACCCAAATTTCCATAAGAAATCAAACAGTTATGCAGAACATCAGTAACTAGTAACTATACTTACATTCTACTAACATTATAAACTAGCAGCGCCCCGCGGTTTTGCCTTAGTGCCGTGCGTAGTTTTCGTGCCCGTTATTTTTCCGGGATACAAAATAGCACGACTTTTTTTTTCAGACTATAATCTAACTGAGTACCAAATGTTAGCCCAATCCGTTCATACGGTATGATGTAAATGAGCAACAGACATCCATATATCCAAACATAAAAACATCGTATAATCCTGCCAATGTTATAAATGTCAATGTTTGGATATTTAGATTTATTTTGCTCAATCACGTCATATCGTATGAACGGATCGGGTTGAAATCTGGGACATAAATAGATTATAGTCTGGAAGAACACATAGGATACTTTTGATCCCGGGAAAATATCTAGGACTGGAACTACGCGGGTGGAACTGCGGGGCGCTGCTAGTTATATTGAAAATGTTAATGTTTCGATGTTTATATTGCTCAATCACGTCGTAACATCTGAACGGATTTGGTAGAAATTTGGAACACAGTTAGATTTTATAGTTTGAAAGAACACAAACATAGGCTACTTTTTATCCTGGGAAAATAAAGGGAACAGGAACGACTCAAGTAAAACCGCGGGGCACTGCTAGTAATATTTAAATCCTCCTTGATATAATTGACTGCTTGGAGCGGTTGTGCTCGCGAAATGAATTATTGAATTAATTGAGTGGCCTCGTGGCTTAGTTGGTAGTAGCTCTTCCTGCGAAGCCGAGGGTCGTGGGTTCAATTCCCACCCAGTGAAAATATTTGTGTGATGAATTGAAATGTTTGCACCGTGTCTCGGTGTTTCTATGTATGTAATAAGTACATATGTATTTAAAACTAAATAAGTATTATATCAGCTATCTGGCCGCCATCATACAAGCTTTGCTTAGTTTGGGGTCAGATGGTGTTGTGTGAATTGTCCACCAATATTTATTTTATTTATTATTTAATTATCATGAGGTAAGGTGTAAAATGCTATGGGCCAATATAGTACTTAGACGTGTACAAAACATTCTTATGAACAACTTTTGCTGTAGTGGTCAACCACAAAAAAAAAAAAAGTGGCCAAGTGCGAGTTGGAGTCGCCCATGAAGGGTTCCGTTGCAGCAAGTAACATAATATACATAGTACACATAGTTCTTGTAGTTCGTTGTAACTTTGATCGAAGTTTCAATAATAGTGTATTTATGACGTACTAAAAAAAAAGTACTCATCAGATCGAGCTCAAACTAATTTTCGTTGGTAGATTACATGGTAATGTACATCATATATTTTTTTTTGATTTTTCATTCTCGTACTTTAGAAGTTAGAGGGGGGGACACACATTTTACCACTTTGGAAGTGTCTCTCGCGCAAACTATTCAGTGTAGAGGAAAATGATTTTAGAAACCTCAACATCATTTTTGAAGACCTACCGATAAACACCCCACACGTGTACGTTTGATGATAAAAAAAAATTTTTGAGTTTCAGTTCTCAGTATGGGGGGCAACCCTAATTTTACTTTTTTTATTTTTTTTTTATTTAAATCCTAATGCGGTTCACAGAATACATCTACTCACCAAGTTTCAACAGTGTAGTTCTCATAGTTTTGGCAAAAAGTGGCTGTGACATACGGACGGACAGACAGACAGACAGACAGACAGACAGACATGACGAATCTATAAGGGTTCCGTTTTTACGTTTTACGGAACCCTAAAAAGCTGGTTTTCGATTCAAAAATGACTCTGTACGCAACAAATATATGTTAATTTTTTATTCTCAACCTGTAGTATACTCGTATTGTCTTGTCCCACTATAGGGCAAAAAAATCCATTCGTTCCTTCCACAAGGCTTTTGATGGTATGTCGATAACTTATGTAGGTGCTTAGTTCATGCTTCCATCTGTTTCTAGACAGACATTTCGGCCGTTTTGTGACCAAGTCGGTAGTAGGTTTTGTCTATATGTCTTCAGACATTCAAACGACGTGTTCTACCAAGTCTCATTTCCAGCTTTTTGATATTGAGCTCGCCGATTATGATCTGAGCTTTCACAAAAAAAAAAAAAAATCTAAATTTCGTATTTGCTGGGTTAGTCAAAGTTGCTTATATTCGTAAATTTAACTTTTATTTTGAACATGACCCAACGGTAGTTAGTAAAGGTAGTACAATTTTTAGGCCTCTTTAAACGTAACATTTATTATTTCAAATTAAATTCTTATGATTTGAACCAAACCCAAACAGTGGTCGAGACTCTTTGCAAAGGATTTCAGAATAGTTTCGAAGCAAGGTCCAAATAAACTTTATAACTTTCTTCGGAGGACCGAGAAACAATTGATTTTGTAGATTCTCTTTAAAAGCTCTTAACTTTGTTTTTGTGTAACCACAATCCAAGTTTAATGAAAACGTTACTCTACTCTTTCAGACTTCTTTGTTAAAATGCATATTTGTAAAAATGTAGGCTTATTGTATTTCATTCTGATTTTAATATCAAACAAAAATGTGTAAGAGTTTTCTATGTTTTTGATTTTTTCGTAACTACTAGTCTTTTGCTAGTATTTAATGTTTAACAACATAGAAAAATCTTACACATTTTTACTTCATACTTTTCGCACGTGGTACGTTTTTTTTTTTTTTTTAATATAAAGTGTCGAGACGAGCAGGTCATGTGCCTGATGGTAAGCAACATGCCTGCCACATAACAACACAGTGACACGCAGCTATTGGAACAAGAAAATTCCAAATCATTACCTAGCACTGCACTGCGCTCGTCACCCAGAGATCTAAGTTGTTATATCTCTAAGCCCTGTAATTTCACTGGAAACATTGCCCTTCAGACCGGAACACAGTAATGTTTGCACATTACTGCTTGGCGGTAGAATATTTGGCAAAGGTGTGGTCCTTCCCCAGGCGGACTCTGCCAAGAGTCCTACCACTACAAAACGTACGTAATATAAATAACTTGCACTTAAGAATCACGTACGTGTTAGTTCCTGAGATTAGAGCGTTCAAACAAAAAACCTTTTCACCTTTATATTATTAGTATATAGATTAAGAAAACACACAGCTGAATAGAGAACCTCCTCTTTTTTCGAAGTCGGTTAAGAATAAAATTAAATAAGTATCTTACAAACACCCTACTAATCCTAGTATTATTATTAATTAGCAAGTTTGCGTTGTAAGTCTTTTGTTGTAAAAAATAAAACCGATCGAATTGATAACCTTGTCTTGTTTGTATCCGGTTAACTACTTTGTAATTTTCTGTAGGGCTAGTATTTGCAGTATATATTGTAAATTCTGTTGTCAGTGTTATAACCAGAGCAGTTAAAAAATCCGTCATGAAATATTTTATCTGCCCCTTGTAACTAACCATTCTTTTATTGTCTTGTTTTTCATGTTTCGCAAAAACCTCCATACGGGTTGGACACTTCGGACAGGATATGCTTATCAGGACAGGGGCATCTTAATGTATTACTAATACACTGTCTTGTTTTACAAATGTAGGCACAATGTATTTATAGTTTTATTTTACTCTCATTTTATAGGTACATCATCTTAATGTCTAATTTTTAAATCATAAATATTTAAGCGAAAAGAAAGTTTAAAATCTTGTAAATTTACGTATATTTACACAAAAAAAAACTTGAAAACTAGGGTATGGAGCACAAGCTACCGGTAGCTAGGCCTAAAGATTTAGAAACCTTCTGACATGCAAATCAAATCAAATCAAATCATGTTTATTTGCACACACACAAAGTTTACAACAATTTCACATTACAATTACTATTTCACATAAAACAAATTAAGTAGGTATTGTCAGCGGACCCCAAACTAGGCTAAGCCTGTATCTTGGGAATCCAGAAACCTGTTTTCCATGAATCCATTTTGCGCTTCGTGTAAGAATTGCACTACAAAAAACAATAATAGCCTAACTGGTTTAATTATTATTACGGGTAGACAAATTTAATATTTAAAAATTAGAAGTACAAATTAGCAAATCACAAAAAAAAATAAAAAAAATCAATCATATTATATTATTATACATAGTTTTTTTTTTTAATTCTTAACAATCACTTTTTAATTTGAGTTTAATAATAGGGTAGGCTAGACTATTACATGCATTGTGAATGAAATAAATATAAAAACAATTTGAGCTTGCATTTAAGACATTATGATTAACTTTTGATTATATCTATAGAGTTTTAAAAGTGGATGGTTGTGAGTGTGTATGTCGGTGAGGGTGTGTGTGGGTGAGGGTGCGTGTGGGTGAGTGTGTGTGGGAGGGATAGTGTGTGTGTATGTGTGTTGTGATTAATGATCATGAAAGAAATCAGAGCGATCTGAACGTTGTTACGACATAACTCAGCGTATTATCAGACTGAAGTAGCAATGGGCCGGTCACATCTGTCGCAGACCCGATAACCGTAGGGGTAGACGGGTTCTGGAGTGGAGACCGCAAATTGGTAAACATAGTGTAGGACGCCCTGAGACTAGATTGATGGAGTGACGATATACGAAAGATGGCTGGTGGCGGTAGGTAACGTAAGACCAAGGATCGGGCTGAGTGGCGTATTATAGGAGAGCCATATACCCACCAGTGGACGAAGACGGGCTGATGATGAATGTTGTAATGCCTTACAAAATATTAATTACCTACTAGCGGCCCGTTCCGGCTTTGCTCGGATAATAACCTAGATACCAACTGCAGCGCCATCTGCCGGGCTGATTTGTGAATCTAAACCATCGAGGGCCCCTACCCAAACGCATACAGAAAAAATCATTCAAATCGGTTCAGCCGTTTAGGAGGAGTTCACTAACAACGAAAAGTGGCATTGATTTTTATATATTTAGATTATTTACTAATGATAGTCAATACCACTACCGAGCGAAATCAAAGAGAGCAAAAGCAAAAATAATGTTTCAGGCGCTAGAGGAGCTGATTTAGATTTTTATAGTAGGTGTTTAGTGATGAGACAAGTAGGAAATGGGCTTGAAGGTAAGCAAAAGCCATCCCGTAACAGCACAGCGTCACACAGTTATTTTGATCATGACAAAGCTTTCTAACAGCTCTTATATCTAAACGACAAGATCTCTTTACAGCTGCTGTTCTGTAGATTCTTATTTAAATAATACTTAGGTACAGTCATTTGGTTGAAAAATAGAGGTGACTTGGAAAGTTTTCCGGGAGTTTGGAAAATTTGATTTTTTTTAATATTTTGACGTGTTTTTTCCGAATTTCAACTTTGCCACCTCGCATCTTTGCCGCTCGCGCCGCCATACTGGAAAAATGGCGCCTAAAAGAAGTTTTGTTTTTACATAATAACTCTTTTTCGACGTATTTTACAGGAAAAACATTTGTCTACAACTCTACAAAATAATTGTAGAAAAATTTCCCCTACAAGTGTAAAAAGAAAAACAATTCATACAAACTTTAAGTGGGGTTGAAATCGATAGTGGTTCACGATGCGTGTCGAAAACGATAAAATAATGAGGAGCTAAACGCTGCAGGTTTACACAGGGAAGCGATGGTACAACTTCTTAAGTACAACATCGATCTACGCGTCCAATGTTCTCATTCAAGAACCAATGTTTTTATGTGCTGCTGATACAACATTACAGCACAGTTTATATCTAAGCAGAAGCAGAATCGTTTATGTGACCGTAATATTGTGTATAGTGTGCGTAAATTAACGATGAAAAACAGTATTTCAGAACTTTCTCAAGGTCGTAATGATGATTGGGGCCAAGCAACCGTTGAACGTCTTGAGCAGGTTAATGATTTAGACAATTGTATCACGAACATCACAAAAGATAATATTTAGATATCACAATTCTTGCATGAACAATTTATACCAAACGAAACGAAATATAAAAACAACTGAAGAATGAAAAAAAGAGGTCCATATGCAAGCGAGATTGATTCTGCGATGCAGTAGCTTCATAACTTGATGAAAATTCCGAAGAATGCCAGTTTTCTCTGGACGAACCAATGACCAAAATTGAAGGTGATTACTGTCTACGCATAAAAACAGTGCGAGCGGCAAAGATACGAGGAAACAAAGTTGAAATTCGGTAAGAGCACGTCAAAATCTATAAAATTACTAATTTTGTAACGTCCCGGAAAATTTTCCAAGTAAAAATACCCATTGACTGTGGTAATGTAGTTTTAGTTACCTATTTAAAGAAAAAAACAATTATACTAATGTCAAGCATTATATTTATAAGTAGTAGTATAAGTATTATATTCAAATGTATGCAAGTATCTACGCATTCTTATTTATTATTTACATATTTTATACCCTCGTATTACATCTCTCATAAAATACCACCTTAAAACGCAATCCTCTCCAGGTTATAAAAATACATTCCCGGAAAAAAGTTAAATATGGAACGAGTTTAATTACGAGTAGGAATACATTTTTCTAGAAAACATAATATTTATTTGTTTAAAACGAGCACAGTTGAAGCGTTTTCCCTTCGGCTTGAAAAATAAAGATATTAGCATGTTTTCTTATGAACAACAAAAAGAGACGCACAGTGGAACTACAGTCCAGCTAAGCTTGTCAACATAAACACTTCTCAGAAGTTTATAATGTTTTTAAATTTGTCTTTTTCAAGATAAGCAAACACTTTAATGGACACAGAAATAATTATGTTTTTTTTATTAAATGTATAAAACGGGTGTATTTTTTTAAATCTATAGATTTATATAAGAGCAAAACATCACCCAATCTCAGTAACTACAAATGCTAGGAGTCTCAAATTTTGCATGGAGATGCCTTTTAGCACGTAGACGCTTGTTAAAACGTCTCGGTTTTGCGAAATTCAACCCCTAAGAGACTGAAATAAGGGATGGACGGTTGTATGAAAATACCGTAATTTTCAAAGTTAGAAGCATACACTAACATTCGACTGATTTTATTGCAATTTGTTACACAGATGGACTAGATCCTAAAAAAGAACAAACGGAACTTTTTAGTACGGAAAAAGGGTTGAAGGGGTTTAAATGGGGAATGAAAGGTTAATGTGAAAGTTCGTAATTGTTGAAGATAAAACCATGAAAATTCGTATCTTGACACTTGACACGAAACAAATAAATATTTGGTCAATCAATTTTGTAATTTTGAACTGTACCGGGATGAAATAGGGATTCAAATGGGGGATGAAAGTTTTATGTAGAAGTTTGTCATTGTGTCATTGTTGAAGATAAAACCATGAAACTTTGTACCTTGTCTAGGTATGGACGCGTAGCAAATACAAGTTTGTTCTAGCAATTATGCAATTTCTAACTGTACCTGTACGGGGATGAAACGGGGGTTGAACGTTTATATTATGGAAGTTCCTCATTGTTGAAGTTAAAACCATGATATTTTTCAACTAGAC
This sequence comes from Ectropis crepuscularia, assembly GCA_963693475.1. Taxonomy (NCBI): domain Eukaryota; kingdom Metazoa; phylum Arthropoda; class Insecta; order Lepidoptera; family Geometridae; genus Ectropis; species Ectropis crepuscularia. Next base: position 20,403,219 of record OY856354.1, on the reverse strand, counting down.
ACTTTATATCTATACTAATATTAAAAATATGAAAGTAACTCTGTTACGATTACCTGATACGATAAACCTGTTACGATTTAACGTCTAAGTCACAGAACTAATTTTGATGCAATTGAATGCAATGAAAAAGAGTTGAATAAGAATATAGAACTTACATGGAAGTTCGTCAATGTTTAAGATAAAACAATTCAAATTTGAAACTTGAAATCCATACCTGTTTTATGGTATAAATTTGAAAGTGACTGTGTCTGTCTGCCTGTTATGCTTTAACGTCAAACTGATTTTGACGAAATTGTATAAAATGTTTTAATATAAGGTTTATTTGTAAGTTTGTATGGGTGTACACTGTACAAGTAAGCACTGCCTCAGTTACCTTAATATTTATTTTGCGCGGACGAAGTCAAGGGTTAAAGCGAGTTGCATGCATAAAAGCAAACTTAATGTAGTTGATACACAATATAAAAACTATAAATAAAAATAAGCACAATAACTCTTTGTTTATTAATCGAGTTCAAACACAACGAGGTCATCAATTCGACCGGTATTTTTTTTTGTTATATGATAAAATCGAGAATAATTTGTTTTTTTTGTATTTCGACCACTTGGCGACGAGTAGTAGTTCCAATAAAAACCACTTTACTTGCCCGTATTTTTGTTTGCGTAGAATATATAACGATATTTCCTAAATACCTCTATATTTTTTGGGATAAAAAGGTGCTTATGTATTTATTCCAGACTATACTTATTCTAAGTTTACAATTTTAGACTGATCTATTTAGTTCTATGTAGGTAGAATAAGTATTCTAAGTATAATAGGTATGTACTCGTATTTAAAACTATATTTAGTATTATATCATCTATCTGGCCGCCATATTATAAGATTTGCTTAGTTTGGGGTCAGATGGTTTTGTGTGTGAATTGTCCACCAATATTTATTTGGTGGACAATTCACACAAAACGTACCGTTTTGGTACGTTTTGAAATACAGTTGAAATGTACGTAACTGCATAAAGAAGATAAAGAAGAAGAGTAACAATCATTAGCTTGCACATGTTAAAGTCGCGACACCAAAGCTAAACGTGATCTCATTCTAGTCCACGTCTCGTTAACTGAAGATTTATTACCAAAAAACCGCTCCTGGGATCTCACCGCTCGTTGTAAATTATTGCAAATAATGTCCAATCTTCACAATGGCTCATGGTTATTTGGAAGGCGTAATCGAGTAATCATGTATGTGTCAAAACATGTGGCGTTCCAATTTAAAGCGAAATAATGTTGATGTAAGTACGTGTTTATTACAAGTTTTATACCTGCAATAATGTAGTTTTACAAGGCAAAGTTCAATTGTATGTGAGAAATAATTTGCTGCATTTATTTAGACCTTTAAAATGACACTTTCAAAGCCAACGAAAAAGTCTGATTACGTAATCATGAGATCGTAGTTTCTGAGTAATTTTTCAAAAAATGCAGATGTTACTTACTCATCAGTAAATCAGTGAAACCGCTATGTTTCAAGTAAGACATCAACTGTGGACATGCGTCCCCTGTAACCGATATTTGGCCAGCGTGGTGTATCAAAATGCCTCTGCCACGATCACTTTTTAAAACTTAAGCGTTAGTTGCTTCCATATGTAAGACGTAGAGATATACGACTTCTGATTTGTTTCCAAATATTTACGCAAGTAGTGATTGAAAAAGTAGTGACATTTTGGATAAAATTCGTTTTAGATATTTTCGGACGTATTATTAAAATTTGGAACTATACTTTTCAAATACTAATTTAATGAAATTAAAAAAAAAACTGTGTTAGAAAAGATGTAGGTACACAATAAATTATACAAATTAGGTACTGCTTGACAACAAAACCAAAACAAACTACAAAGTTTTCATATTCTTCATTTATGCTGTCTTCGTATAAGATAGCCGTATCGAAACGTAAGTTATCATAAGGGCTAGACCAATTATACGCAATCACGTGTGGCTTACCGCTGGAACACTCTGTTTCCGAATCACGTAACAATTTCACCGTTCCGATAGGCAGCGGATCTCCACACGCGTACCGTGTGCACTGTGAAAAACAGTGTACGATCTCTGGCTTAGGTGGAATCGGTTTTACGCAAGGCTGAGACCGCAACAGGAGACCGCGACCGGATACCGTGACAGGCACTTGACATTATGGAATTGTTCGGGCGCCAGTTCACGCCGCTACTGCGACAGGAGACCGAGATACGTGTCTCGCGACACGCGGTCGCGGTCTCCTGTCGCGACCGCGTGTCGCGAGACCTTTAGACGGAACGTGCTTATCTAGAACAAATCGATTCACTCTAGCCGCGTAAGTGCTATTATGAGCAGGCGCATTGCTTACCACCAGGAAATGTCCTGCTCGTCAAATTTCAGTTCAATCAGTAACTGGGAAGCGGATCAAATTTAACTTTTAAGACTATTACAGACATCCATCGGATGTGAAACTAAAATTAACGCTTAAAAAAATCTGCACTCTCAATCTTACTTTAGGTCAAGTAAGAAAATTAAACAGTGTTTTTCGGTTGCAAACTGTTTCTACTAATATCAAAGACAACGGTAAAGATAGATAACTGCATTCACGTGTACCTGACGCGAGTGGGAGATCCAAGTGGATCCTCCTTAAATTTGCCTCAGTTCTCAACCGTGAAATCCAATGATTTAGTGGGCTAAAGCCTTATCATAATCTCGCACGTCCCTCATATTTCACGGCGAGTTAGTGAGCAACTCGGTTCGAGTGCGAGACCCACTATTCAAAACTAGCTTTATTTGCAAGGTATTTTTGGCTAGTTATTTGCTATTTAACCGACTATAAAGAGATGGTTCTTAATTCGTTGGCATGTTGTTTTGATGTATTTTCACAGATTGCGGACGCAATAAAACGCAAATTCGTTTTTTTAAATACCCATGAAGGTAAAAAACAAATTGAAAAAAGATAAAATAAATGAAAAATCGTAATAACAAATGTAACGCGACATCCCTTATTAACGCTAAACTTAGAAAAACACAATAAGATCCGTAGGGGCTGCCATTATTTTATTCATTTTGGCATATTTTTAAATAGAGGACGGCCAATTAAACTTAATGATCAATTGAAACCATATTGAAATATGCTTAATCTGATAATATATCTTCAGGTGCTCTAATATCAATTTAATCAAAATCAGTCGATATATTTTGAAAACTGAACTTAAAACCAAAAATCTTATATATAAAATTCTCGTGTCACAGTGTTTGTTTCCTTACTCCTCCGAAACGGCTTTACTGATTTTAACCAAAATTTAAATGCATATTCAGTAGGTCTGAGAATCGGCTACTAGCTATTTTTCATACCTTTATTTATATGGCAAAACAACGTTTGCGGGGTCAGCTAGTGATAATATAAACCAATGATATTTGATTAACGCTGATACCTTGCTGTCTCATTGGAGCATTACGTTTAATTAGCATAAACACCCCACTAAAAACGTTCCCACTACCAAGGAGAGTGTTTTAACCATATCTCTCGACTAGACCAACTGTGCACGAGACACAACATAAAACTCTTACGAAAAGGTTTGACTTCGGTAATTAGAAAAATCTACCAGTGTGGCCTTATCATTATCTCAGTGACTTCCAGTTAAGAGTGAATGGGTTATTTCGAGTTAAAAGCATGCTCCGTCGTAGACCGCATCGTCGCTTAACATCAGCATTTATCTATTCTATGACATCAGGCAAGATGGCGGTAAGTGCAAAGCTATAATTATTAAAAAATACCTATAGCGATTTTTTTTGCTTTTTTTAGTTGTTTCATAGTAATTGGAAAAAAATAATAAGCCGCATCTTTTTCATTGAGGTACCTTTCTACTAAACATTGAACATATTTCAATGAATTAATTTTATTTACCTACGCCAAATTATTTTCTATTCTATCATATTCTTTTCAATATGTCAAGAGATTTTTCGTAAAAAATCCAATCCAAACAAAAGTTAGTGCTCGATAAGGTTGCAATTCAAATAACTATACAGCTTTATATTTTTCTTGTTGCCCTATATTTGTCTGCGATTTTCTATATAATCAAGTGCAAAGTCTATTGCAATTCAACGGGGCAATGCTGCCAGCGTGCCAGCATTTTGGACTCCTTTGCGCCAGGAACAGTGCAGGGCGGGTTATGTGATAACTTGTAACATATAATTTAATTGTCATCGTTATTTATTGGAACGAAGTTCCTTTTATTATTGTTTTTGGGTTTGTGTTTAATCTTAAGTTCTATACTGTAAATAATTTTAACTTGTTTTATCTTTTTGTGAATAAATATATCTAAAAATAAAGTGGCCAAGTGCGAGTTGGACTCGCCCATGAAGGGTTCCGTTGCAGCAAGTAACATTATATACATAATACACATAGTTCTTGTAGTTCGTTGTAACTTTGATCGAAGTTTCAATAATAGTGTATTTATGACGTACTAAAAAAAATTCCTCATCAGATCGAGTTCAAACTAATTTTCGTTGGTAGTTTACATGGTAATGTACATCATATATTTTTTTTAGATTTTTCGTTCTCTTACTTTAGAAGTTAGAGGGGGGGGAGGGGACACATTTTACCACTTTGGAAGTGTCTCTCGCGCAAAATATTCAGTGTAGACGAAAATGATTTCAGCAACCTCAACATCATTTTTGAAGACCTATCGATAGACATACCACACGTGTAGGTTTGATGAAAAAAAATTTTGAGTTTCAGTTCTTAGTATGGGGGGCAACCCTAATTTTCCTTTTTTTTATTTTTTTCTGTTGAAACCTTAATGCGGTTTACAGAATACATCTACTTACCAAGTTTCAACAGTGTAGTTCTCATAGTTTCGGCAAAAAGTTGGCTGTGACATACGGACGGACAGACAGACAGACAGATAGACAGACAGACAGACAGACATGACGAATCTATAAGGGTTCCGTTTTTACGTTTTACGGAACCCTAAAAAGTGCAAAGTTTACAAAACTATTCTTGAAAGTACATATGTACTAAAACTAATTGTGCTGTTGTTTTTGTGATTTTTCAAATCGAAGGTGAATCGCTTCGATCTAACTTAGATTTAGTTAGTCTAGATTAGATTAGAACAAGTTCAGATCTTTGATCTAGTACATTATAGTTGATAGGTTTGACACAAAAGAACTCCGCGAGTCTTGCAAAATACTTGACGTTATTTTCTCGTGATAAAAAGTAGCCTACGTGCTATTCTACACAAAATCTTAATGTGATCCAAATTTTGAACCGACCGCGACCAATTCAGCTGTTCCAATGTGATTGAGCAACAAACATCGAAATACAACATTTTAGATTGTTGCAAGTTTTAATTTCGATGATTTTTTTCTGGCAACATTAGCCCGCTGAATAACGACGGGCAATATTTGTGCCAAATACAAGCTGGAGCGGGAGTCACCACCATATTATTGTCACAATTATATTACCTTATAATTTCTTTGGAAACATACAACAATATACCTTATTTTTGTAACCATAGAAATTAATTTTAAAAGACGAGAAATTATAACTGTCGCACCCAAAACTTATAGAAGCCATAAGTTGACTCCAGCGAAACGAACCCACAAACAAAGTAACATGTAATGAAAATTAAGTAACAAAAACTGGTAGGTACTCAGCAACAACTTTGTACAAAGAACAATGAAACCAAGAAAACAGAAAAACGCTTACAAATAAAAACTAAAAAAAATTAATCAAACTCTACAATATAATTGAATTCGACTGTAAAAGAACAATGAACAAACCAACAGTTTTCATTAAAACGTTCTGTAAATACTTGGAATGGAAGTATTTTCATACCTTATGGAACAGAGTTCTTTAAAGAATTATAACAATAAGTTTAAACCTCTGTTTAATAAGTTTCATAAAACTTTTCCAGCTGACCTTTTTGCCTTATAGAGTAAGATCCCAGAGCTGCCAGACGTCACCTATTTTCTGATGAATGAAATGTGGACGATTGAGTAGAGTTAGTAAGTAGGTACTAAAAACTTGAAGATGATTGGCCTCTTAGATTGGTCTGTTTTATTGGAAAAAGCTTCAAAACAGTTGTCTGACGAATATATTTACAAATGGAGCATGAAAATTTAAGTGAAGTTAAATTATTATTTTGGAGTTGTTAAGCAAAACGGCCGACAGAAAGTATCTGGGAGTATTGGGACCTTGTTTTTAAGGATATTGCCTACAACATACGTGAAAATCACTTATTAGAAAATACGTGAAGTAAGTTAGTAATGTTTGTATGTACCTTCATTACACGATATCTCAAAACTGGCCGTCTAAGCAAGTTAGCGAGTAAGCATGTGTTCTTAGTACTTACTAACTCTAGTCAATCGTCCACATTTCATTCATCAGAACATAGGTGACGTCTGGCAGCTCTGGGATCTTGGACTATTACGTTAGATGTGTTTAAACTATATACACACTATTAAACTAACATTTTTAAACCGTATGGTGGTTTTAACCATAATACTCCAAGAGATGGTAGCAAAATTTGTGTAGGTACATTCGAGGCAAGCTGAAAACTTGACACATGGTTCTCCTATTTTATATCTCTACACGGAGGTGCCGACCTGGTTAGTGAGTAGCGGGGCAAAATGAATCCCTCAATGTATATCACTTGGCTGGTAGAGAGTACCTCCAAAATGATACCTCTTTTTATGAATTCCTATTTTTTAGTTATAAATAACACCCAATTTGAATTTCAAATTGCGCCAAACCTATTATTTATATTTTTTGCAAGACATATTTGCACGCGCCTGGCAATGTTTAAACCCAACTAAATCAACTGTAATTTTTTAAGCATTAAGGTACAAAATATAAGAATTGCATATTGCTTCAAGTACATTCACTGAATAAAAAAGTAAAAATTTAAAACATGTATTGATCCATTTTATTCCGCCTCTCACCAGCCAGGTCTGCACCTCCGTATCGGGGTATAATAGAAGAGTAAAATTTGCCCCAGTAGCAAGAACGTATGCGTGATACAAAAGCACGATAGCCGTGGGTTCAAATCTTAGCAGAGCTGTACCTGAGTATTTTTCAAAATGCAGAAGTATAAGTCTGTTCTGGCATTATCAGTGAAAGAAAACGCATTTTAGGAATCTGTCGAGGTCACCAAACCACACTAGGCCAGTGTGGTAAATTATGGCAATGTTCTTCTTTGCAAGACAAGGCCCCGATTCCCAGAAGTGGGAACATATAGTGGGTTGCTAATAGTAACGCAATAAGTTGTATCAAAGGCTTAAACTAGGTGTACAAGCCTCGTTCTAGAGTTGAGTCGGGAAAGCTTTTGAAGAAGCGTTTTGCTCCGCATTATGACCTGAAAGCCTAGACTTTAAAACTCGTTTCAAGTTTCACAACGGATGGCTTAAGTATTTTCCGCCATTGTAATATACTGTAATATTTTTAAGTCGCTCTCTTGTCGGAAGCGTTCCTAAACATATGCGGCTTAGTCGTTGGTGAGTTTGCTTACTGAGTCGTGGATTCGATGCTTGCGGAGATCATCACATTTTATTTCTGTGTGATGAAAAACATTTTGAAGTGACATTTTCTATAGCCACACTATCCACTTCTTGGTAGTGGCCAATTTTATCGTCACGTCGCGTCACCGACATGCTAAGGTATTGATGTAGAAGCGCAAAGTTAAAGTTGCGATAAAGCAGTGCAGTGGAACATATTTTTTTTACTTTTATAGGTTTACTCTTGACCGCCATCTCGCCTGATGTTAAGCGAATATACATGACGTGACGTGATTTAAACGTGCTCATAAGACGCTTATTAGATGGGTAAAATCTCTTGTGAGTTTGCATCACCGACATGCGTAATAGTAGTATATCTGTAGCTATACATATGATATCCGAAACCCGCACTTATGTTTTAGAATTCACAATAACATAAGGTAGCTTAATCGGTAAAACCACCACTCCAAGTTAGTGGTATCAAGCCCGACATACCCCGCCGTATTTCTGCACGGCGGATAAGCGTAAATGCATTTCCCCCACGAAAACAAAACGTATTATACTTACTGTACATTATATGACAATCTAGGAAGGTAAATCATTTAATTGTTATATTTGAATCAACAAATAAGTTGAATTGGTGAATCCGAATGAATGAATTTCTTCTAGCTAAGCACGCTTCATTGTCCGCATTGTCGCTTAACAACAAGCCAGGCAGCAGTCAAATAAAGAACGTTTCAATCGAAAACAAAAATGTTAAATAAAGGTAGTGAAACAAAAAATGGTTTACAGGTGCTTTCAGTACTCATCACACAAATGTCTGACCTGGATGGGAATGTTTAACAAAATACATGGATGGAATGTATTTAGTTATTAATAAAGTTTAGAACATAAATAAACCACAATTAACACAATACATGACCATGACTAGTAATAAAACAACACTAAAATTGCGTGGAACATACCGCCACACTCATGAATAAGTAGATCTTATAATTAATTTATAGGACGTAAATGAAAATTAATTAAAGTAAGCTAATTGTTAATTTAGAAATACGAGGATTAGTAGTAGCTATAAACTGTAGTACTCGCATCAGGATTATATTTATAACCTTGGACATAAGGAATTGTTATTTCAGTACTAGTTGTTATTAACATCCGTATGTAGTAGGTACTTAACTAACACGATTTCTGTAAATGATCCGAGACGATTATTTTGTTGATGATCCAGTAAAGGTTAATTTAGAGTGAATCGGTTTATTCTAGGCCAAAGCACTCCATCATACATAGTTCGTATCGTCACTTAACAACGGGCGAGATGTCAAATGCAACCATACAATAATTAATACCTTACAAACGAGGTAAATCACAATAACGAACTTTTACAGTCAGTCCAATTTTTAAGGTAAAATTTAAGTTTGTAACTGACACTGTAATTTTAATTGACTTTTATTATACTAGACTGATAGACTTTATACAAAAAACTGCTATAATCTCGGCTGGACAGTGGACATGTCTACCGCATGTTGTATGAGCATTGGTATCACCACCCAAAGACCTTGACACAACCTTCACTGCTATTTAAAAGACAATAACACAAGATATAAGCAAATGGAGGGAGCATAGGTCTCCCCTGTGCCCAACATTGAGACAGCATAGCTTCGATAACAATTTTGGTAAAAGGTTTGATATAAAATTTACTTTAATCAAATGAGTTATCTGGGACACTATTTTTTTTAAGTATAGAGTGACGACACGAGCAGAACATGATGTGCCTGATGTCTGCCACATGACAGCACTGTGACGCGCAGCTATTCGATCATGAAGTGTCCAAATCATTATCTAGCACTGTACTGCGCTCTTCACCCATAGGTCTAAGATATTTTATCTCTAAGCCCTGTAATTTCACTGAAAACATTACCCTTCAAACCGGAACACACTAATGTTTGCACTTTACTGCTGGGCGGTAGAATAACTGGCAAAGTTGTGGTACTTCCCCAGGCGGACTCTGCTAAGAGTCTTACTACTACTAAAGAAATACTATTCCATAAAATAAGCGTTTCTTAAAAACTAGCTCGTGTAATGTCTACATAACATATTTTATTATACTCCATACCCATTTCACATTCAATTGTTAAGAGTTGCTTCTGCCGATTAAAATTAGAGCTGACCAGTTATTTTGCCATTACATTGTATCAAACAAAAGTTATCGCTTTAGGTATTTAGTAAATGAACTTTGTATTATTATCGTGACCCGAATTCCCCAATACTGTAGGTATTCACTTGACCTTATTTACTTATCTGAATGCTCGTATATCATAATTATGACATAAGCGAGCTTTCCCGCCGGCTACAGAAGAATAGTGCTGCTCCGATAGTAACAGTATAGGTATCGATAGTATCGCAATGTTCAAAATGTAGTCAACATATTGACAATGCAATGGATACTAAACATTGGATGGTCGCTTAAAATCAGGAGAAAAACCTTTAAAACCTATACCTTATTGCTAAAAAAACATATTATCGATAGCGCTGTCAACACTCATAAAAAAATGCTATTATGATAACATTGATCATTTAATTTAAATAATACCATAATATATCCAGTTCGGTAGTTTATTTTTTTTAATTAATGATTGACGAAACGAGCAGGACATGTGCCTCATAGTCAAGCAACATGCCTGCCACATAACAGCACAGTGACACACAGCTATTGAAACATGAAGAGTCCAAACCATTATCTAGTACTACACTGCGCTCGTCACCGTATCTCTCTAGTTTTTCAAACACACTCACACATACACACCCTTACAGCCGGCCTAGAGTACACAAAAGTAGAGTTACTTATATGCCTGATGTTTTCGGTCAACTATCGATAATGATATTATCGACAATATAGCAACACCATAATATCTGAGTCAGACTTATTTGTGATATGATAATGAAACACAATTAGTATTGTGATACAAAGCCGGTCGCGACCTTTACGATAACAGCGGAAGTTGTGTCGCCACAGAACGTCGCCTGCACTTTTCGATGAGCTTTAATCGCAACACCATCTTCTGAATAGTTTTTTTTAGATTCGACTAAACTTTTGGGTCAAATAATTACAATTTATTCTAACGCAGTGCCATGGAATCGGTGCTACAAAATGCATTTTTTTATAAATTGCATTTGGTTGATAAGTTTGGAGAAAATTTAGAAATCAATTTAATAATAATTTTCAGCAGCGGTATTTGACAAAAATATTAACTGAATATTGCTGGTGAATGTCCAATGCTCTGTTTACCTTATGAACTAATACTAACTTTACATAAATGCATAGCTACTTAGTAAATATTAGTAGTAATAAAGTGGCCAAGTGCGAGTTGGACTCGCCCATGAAGGGTTCCGTTGCAGCAAGTAACATAATATACATAGTACACATAGTTCTTGTAGTTCGTTGTAACTTTGATCGAAGTTTCAATAATAGTGTATTTATGACGTACTAAAAAAAACTACTCATCATATCGAGTTCAAACCAATTTTCGTTGGTAGTTTACATGGTAATGTACATCATATATTTTTTTTAGATTTTTCATACTCTTACTTTAGAAGTTAGAGGGGGGGACACACATTTTACTACTTTGGAAGTGTATCTCGCGCAAATTATTCAGTGTAGACGAAAATGATTTTAGAAACCTCAACATCATTTTTAAAGACCTATCGATAGACATCCCACACGTATAGGTTTGATGAAAAAAAAATTTTTGGTTTTTTTTTTTAAAAATTTACAAAGGTCAGAAGTACTATTAATCATCCTAAAGCACAAAGCGTTTAAATCCTTTGAAATTATTCATTAATTCTGTGCCAAAATTCCAGGCCGGTTACCTTCAATTGTTCCTAGTCATAAGGTCAATTTTATTGTTCCAAGCGAAATATATTTAGGTACTTATTTGACTTTGCTCTTACTTATTAACTAAAGCTATTTTATGACATTAACATGTATGATGTAATCCTAGCGACCCGTCCCAGCTTCTCTCGGGAAATGTCATAATATAACAAACTAATCGGTAATAATTTGTAATAATAGTGCAATTATTATTCTTTAATGATGATGACGTTTACTATTTGAAACCGTGATCTTATACCTCATGGTGACGAGCGCAGTGCTGTGTTTGATAATGATTTCCTACTAAAATTATAAAAGCCAATGTTTGGATATTTGAATGTTTGTTGCTCAATTACGTCGTAATGTGTGATCGAATAGGGGTGAACTTAGGAACACAGTTAGATTGTAGTCTGGAAGAACACATAGGCTTATACTTTTCGTCCCGAGAAAATAACGGAAACGCGAACTACGGGGGTTAAAAAAAGACGGTAGGGAGATGACACAAAAATGTCTATCTTAAAACACCGGTTTCCTCACGATGTTTTCCTAAGCTTTTAAAGTCAGTTAGAACTACGAAGAAAGGAACTCGTACATCTACTCCTGGAAAAATACTAAGAGCTTTAGGCGGGATTCGAAGCCACAACCCCACGATAGTGAATTGACGTTCTTTTGATTAAGCCAAAACACCATAAGTGCATAATAAATTACGGGATATTTATTGTGGTTATATGGTAGAGCGAGTTCCCGTACAGTTCATGCACCATATTCACGACTAGTGTCCACCGCTAAATGTTTACACTCCTAATTATAGCCCCCGTCTTCCATTATTCATATTGTATCTTCTTCACCATCCTACGGTTGCCTGGAAGAAATCGCTCTTAGCAATACGGTAACCAGTTGCTGCTTTGTTTTAAGCAGTTTCTGTATTTTTTTTTCACTTTTGTGCAATAAACAGTTCATCTATCTAAATAGTACTAATAGTACCACCAATGTACTCAGTGAAAAACCACGATAGCTTCAAACATTTTTTTTTAAATATTAAAATTTACTAAATGAAATATTAAATTTAGTAATTTTGTGCACAATACCAGATAATTTTATCCTAAATAGTGATGTAGGCCACAAGTATATACGGTTATTGAGCAGGAAGAAAAAATTGTCAAAAACTCACCTGAAATTCCTCAAAAGCAGAATATACATTGGTTTTGCCCAGAACGAGAAATCCATTTTTTGGAAAGTGTATCTTTTTTTTGCCCGTAATTTTCTTAATGTCTGGTTCCTCTTCACAGTCGACGTAGATAGTTACTTCTTCGTCTTTTACAAAAAGTAGTAGTTTAGCCATAGTATTGGTTTCATAAGAGATATCAAAACTCATTTCTTCCGTATCGGATGATATTAAAGATATTCTTATAAAATCTAGCCCCGCTGGTGCCACCTGTATCATAAAGGTCACTGTGTTTTCTTCTTCTATAGCAAATATAGATGTTGTGACTGATTTTGTCATGTTAAATTTCATGTGAATGATGTAAGGGCTAGACACATCAGAGTCAATGAATTTATCTGCTCCAGATTCTATAAGTAATTGATCTATGGGTATTCTTGAATGGACATTCGTAAAATTCAAATTTAAGTCCATATCCATCTCTGGAACATTATCGGAATAGTCAGGAACTGAGAGTAAACTCATGGGTCTTAAGTCGATATATTCTGAAACAAAGAAAAAAAAATCAAGAACAATTTATGCAGTATTTTTTTAATAATTATAAAACTGGCGATAAATGAAATTTAAGAGAGACGAGGCGAACTTCTTAGCATTCCATGGATTCACCGTGCGGGTGCCGGGTCCATCGTGTGGCAGAGAGAGAAATCTCGAATAGACCCCAAGACTTGTGACTCGGGCGTAGGTTTAAAAGGGGCCCCTTATATTGACGTACGTCAACACTCACCTTCACTACTCGTATTTCTCTCCCTGCCCAGCCAAATCTGATATGATCCTACTAGTGCAGCTTTAGATACTCGTTCTAGTATAGAACTTACTGCACTTCTGGACAATCCAAGGTCTTTAAGCAGGTTATAGAGAGATTTTGCTGGTATACCTCTCGCTCCTACTTCTACAGCGTATAAATTAACTACATAGCCATTTTTTGTTAATTCGTTTTGAAGGTTGTAATACTTATTTTGTTTCATCGCGTGGTTTTTAGGTATATTAGTTTCCCACGGTACGGTAAGTTCTACCATGACTATGCGTTTCGTAGCCCTAGAAAAAAGAAATATGTCCGGTCTGGATGACAAAACACCCACATCCTCTGGGATTTTATAGTGCTTTTCATACGTGTCCATTAAAATAGTCCAATCAGGTGCTAAACCCAGGATTGAGTAAGGCTTGCTCTTGGAGTTTGAAGTTGAACCCTCTTTTACAAAGTTAATTTGTCTTTTGTTTGTCGTCAATCCCTTTTGGGCTCTAGCTACCGAAAGGCTTACAGCTTCACGTATGATTTCGAGTACTCTGTCATGGCGCTGTGAGTAATGACCCCTATTAAGGAACACCTTGCATCCCACCAATATGTGCCTTGCTGTACATATCGCCTCACCACAAGTATAGCAACATTTTTCAGAGGCTTTTCTCCACCTTACCAAGTTACTCTGGTCAGGAAGGGTCATTTGAAAAGCATTTAGATAAAATTTTAATAAGGCAGGAGACCAGTCATATAGCAAGGTGCGCCACTTTAGAGCTAATGGGATACAAAACTCACCTATGGTTAACCACTCACTTTGCATTTCTAAGTTCATAGCGTGCACTTTATAATTGTCATTTTCGTCTTGTTGTAGAAAGGTTTTTACCATGTCTCGGTCTTCCCTTTCCTTTCTCGCACCCAACCCAGCTGTATTTACTTGTGCACCTGCCATAAATTGTTTATGGAATTGAAGTCTAGATTCAAGGTAAAATAAGTTCCGTAAAAAAGGTATCCTTTGCTTTTTTATATATTTGCTTTGTTTGTTTTGTGGAAAGTTACGGCTGGTCTAGTCAGGAGAACTGTACCTACCGATCCGGACCCCATACTCGAATTCGAATTGCACACTAGCCACTGTCTTTTCGAAATCATGTACGTAGTATCGCTAATTTAAAAACGGCGAAGGAAAATATTGTGAGGAAACTTACATGTTCCTAGAATCTTTCGAAGTCATTAGTCATCTATCATCCCGCACTGGGCCAGCGTGTTGGATTATGGCGTAGTCTTTCTCTTTTCGAGAGAAGGCTCCGAGTTCCAAAAGTGGGAACGTTTAGTGAGTCGCTTATGGTATTTTCTTGAGCTATTATTTAGGACCGCAAAAACACAATATAACGGTAACATAATAGAAAAAAAAACTCTTTGTGAAATGTCAGATTTTTTTACTATCTAAATTAAAATAAAACTAAATACCTTCTTTTACTTAACAAACAAAAATATCTCCATTAACACGAAATTCTTATCTGAAGTCGTTTGTCAAAGTAGAAGCAAACAAATTGCAGAATTAGTAACACCCTATCCATTCGTCTGGCGTCATTCAAACAACTCCAGTAACTGGAGTAAGTGAGATTGAAAGCAAAGATTTAGTTACTGTCATAAAATCAAAATCATGTATACTTTACTGTGCTGTTCGTTTTATTCCAGACATTTAGTACCTATGCTTCAACAAGCGAATAAATTGTTAATTTTTTTACTCATTACTCAAATTGGTTTAGGTATTTTTAAAGTATGTGATTTCAAGATAACCCAATGAAACAAAGACAGACAAACAAAAAGTAAGAAAAACAGTTCAGACTCATTTCATTTATTCAGTAATTTCATTTAACCAGTCTGTTATCATGGGATTCGATAATTGTCGAAACTATACAAAAAATATATATTTTTTTAATATAGTTTAGTTTCCTATAGTGTCTAAGCTTTACCGAGTTAAAGTCATATTTGGATATTACCAATGACCTATAAATAATGATATTACACAGAACTTGATCGCGATGTAAATTATGAATTAGTTCTTTTTCTTTTATACTACTTATATGGTATTAAGCACATTTTTTAACTGTGGGCAGATTCTTTATTAACAAAACTAAAATGTTAGGTTCTTGACAATATTTTCTTTCAGCGATTTTTTTTTAAACAACGACAGATTTGGACTTGGCCGTCATCTCGTCTGATACTAAACGACGACGCAGTCTACGATGCAGCGTACTTACCTACACACAAGAAAGTTATTAATTCCCAACATGAAAACATATTAAACTCAGTGGGAATTGAAATCACGCAATTTCGTTACACATAATGGAGTTTATTAGCAGTTATTACTGAACCAGCTAACGTCTTTTTGACTTTGTGTGAGGTAGGTGTAAATAAGCAAACATTCCTAACAATTATTGCTGCGCTAAACAATACGATTTAAATGTTTAAAAAAAATTCATTTAGGTACTTTTTTTTAATAATAATCGAGTTGCAATTGATGGCCATTTTGTCTGAATTCAAGTGACGATACGGTCAACGATGGAGCGTAATTATCTAGAAGAAGCGTATTATTTTTCGACTTAACCAAATGATTTATCCACCAGGCAAAACCCACTCAGCTGCACACCGCGATGTGACATGCAGCTTAAAAGCTTTTCACAATACGTAAATAGATTATTTACGCCAAATATGGTCCATGCACACATTCACAAACTTTTCATTAAAAATATTCTAGGAAGACCACTAACTTTAACGGGACAAAAAGAAGCACATTACTATTATTTAGTCCAGTTATTGTATTAAATTAGATTAGTAGATTTTTAATTTCCTTTTGATCTATTGCACAGATACAAGACATGAGAACAGACACATTTTAGCCTTTATGATATTATTGTTACTAAACTGTTTCAATCCACAGTAGCTATCTTGTTCAAACGAAGCACAAAGACGCACCCTTGTATTAGTGGCAGCTGTTTTAGCTAATCTTGATCGAGTGGTAATGGCTCTCGTCACGGTAGTTCCATGACGACATAAATTAACAATAACCTAAAATACTAATATAACCACGGCATTACAAATATTTAAAATCTATAGTTGTAGCAGAATTTTACTCCTGCTAATTATAATTATGAAAGATTTGATGTTTGATTCGTTTTTGCTTAACACACAGAAACAACTTAACAGATTGGGTTGAAATTAAGAAACTAGTAACTTTGTCGCCGGAAAGTGTGGAGTAGTATGCGTTAAATCCGGTAGTTCTGATTTTTTACAGACTTGTTTATGATGTTGGCCGAATGATAAAACCAAGTTTGTGACCTCGAGCGCCGAACGCAACTTTGTCAAAAATCGAAAATACCGCGAAAAAATCGTTAATTTTTCAAAAACTTTTGTATCGCGTTTGTAAAGTAGACTAAATTTGCTACAATATGATACTAGAATTGTTTCTGTACGCCCAATAGTTTCTGAGAATAAGTCTTTCAAAGTTTATGACGTTTTTCGAACTTGGCAATTTTTTGCAATACTTTAACTCCTACTTGACCACTTTATGGCACAGTTACTGCACTTTTTAACCCCCGACCAAAAAAAAGGGTGTTATAAGTTTGACGTTGAAGTCTGTTGGTCTGTCAGACAGACAAACATACATTATATTTTATAGGCATTATAGATCTTACTTATTTTAAATTTATTATATTCTAAACAAGGTCGCGGGCAATGCTATTAGTTAATATTATAAATTCCAATATTTGGTTGTTTTTTTACCGATCATGTTGATCTCTTTATTGCGGTATAATAACGGAAATGGGTGATATCACACAACACTGCTAGTTTTATCAAAATCAAACGTGAACATTGTATCTATAGGCATTACCAGAAATGTTGTCTAGAGGGGACAGCGTTCAGCTTTGTGTACACTAATATACCCGTATTAATTAGCTCCAAATACTACACCCATAATATATTTTTGTTAAGAAGATATAGTTTTGCTCAATTAATGGAATTATATCATGATATTTCGAGATCAAGTTCATGTTATGTCATAGATAGACCGATATCATAGACTTCAATGCTAAAATTTGACCAATAAAAGATCAAAACAATACTTGTTAGTCTATGTTAAACAATGTCTGTTGTGATTGTGAATAATATAAGGCTACCAAAGTACCAAATAAAGTGGACAATGTATCCTTCTGTCGTTGGTCAAAGTAAAGTGATATGGTAAATAATTTTTTTGTTCAAATCTTAATGCGGTTCACAGAATACATCTACTTACCAAGTTTCAACAGTGTAGTTCTTATAGTTTCGGCAAAAAGTGGCTGTGACATACGGACGGACAGACAGACAGACAGACAGACAGACATACATGACGAATCTATAAGGGTTCCGTTTTTACGTTTTACGAAACCCTAAAAAGGATATGACGATATGATGAAAAGGATATGATGAAAGGATCTTGACTAATGAGCAAATTTACGATCACTTTAAAAGCACATACGAAGTGCCTAAACGCGGGAGCTCGTACGTAGTACCAAACATCCAAAGACCTAATGATCCTCTGACAGGCTTTCAAAGCACTCCACCTAGTGAAGAGGAAGTAAACTATCAAATTAAGAAGAAAACTACTAAATCAGCTCCAGGCCCTGATGGCATTCCCTACATAGTGTATAAAAAGTGTCCATCAGTTCGTAAACATATCTTAAATATATTCAGTAAGATCTGGTCAGGAAAGCAAATCCCAAAATCATTTGGAAGAGCAATTTTTGTCCTGATTCCTAAAATGCAAGAAGTAACTCATCCAAAAGACACAAGACCGATAGCCCTAACCAATACAATTTCTAAAATTTTTTTCAGTATATTGCAAACAAAAATGACCACATTTATGGCTAGCAATAGGTATTTCAGGCCCAACCACCAGAAAGGCTTCTTGCCTGGTATTTCTGGATGCCTGGAACACAATACATTACTAGCGGAAAGTTTGAAAGATGCCAGAACACATGAGAGACAAATAACAGTCTGCTGGATAGACCTAGAGAACGCATTTGGTTCCGTGCAGCATGAACTTATGTTATTTGCCCTAAAATGGTATAACTTTCCTGCTGTAATTATTGACATAATTAATTCATATTATAATCACTTAAAATTCGTTATAGCAGTAAACAAGGAATACTCAAAACCACTTAAATATAATGTGGGACTATTCCAAGGGTGCTGCTTATCACCAATAGTATTTAATATAGTTATAAATATTCTAGTAGATAAATTAATATCCCGTGAGAAGAAATGGGGCTACCGGTTTAAAATCAACAATAAGTACACTGAGTCAATTTTAGCCTTTGCGGACGACCTTGCAATACTTACACGAAATCCCAAACAGTGTCAAGAATTGTTGAATGATGTTGATGAGTTCTGTACATGGACGGAGGGAATGAGGACAAAACCAAGTAAATGTCATTGTTTATGTCTGGGTAGACGAGATACCAAATATACTTCGTACGATCCGGGACTCTCCATAAGTGGCCAAAGAGTTGCCACAATAGCAGAGGCAGTGCCTTTCAAATTTCTTGGTAGAAAGATAGACTACAAAGGACGTACACCATCATTAGAGGTAGTTGTTGGAAACTTCATGAACGACCTCAATAAGGTAGACCAACAGCCTATCAGCAATATCAAAAAAGCATGGATATATGACAACTATCTCACATCACGTCTCACTTGGCCTTTCCTAGTATATGACATCGGTAAAACCCTCCTGGCAAAACTAGATGCTAATGTCATAAAGATATTGAAGTCATGGTTTGGATTGGCACATCCGGCTGATCCCTCTACTCTCTTTAGGGATCACAATAGTTTTGGGCTGAAACTAAAAAAACCATCCGAACTCTACAAACACCTAAGAGTTACAAAAACGCATGTTTTGGGAAAGTCGAAAGACGAATTAATTGCATCTCTCCCAAAAGACAAAAGTGCTTCGGACCTTGAATCTAGACTTCAATTCCACAAACAATTTATGGCAGGTGCGCAAGTAAATACAGCTGGGTTGGGTGCGAGTAAGAAAAAGGAAGACCGAGACATGGTAAAAACCTTTCTACAACAAGACGAAAATGATAGTTACAAAGTGCACGCTATGAATTTAGAAATGCAAAGTGAGTGGTTAACCATAGGTGAGTTTTGTATCCCATTAGCTCTGAAGTGGCGCACCTTGCTATATGACTGGTCTCCTGCCTTATTAAAATTTTATCTGAACGCTTTCCAAATGACCCTCCCTGACCAGAGTAACTTGGTAAGGTGGGGAAAAGCCTCTGAAAAATGTTGCTATACTTGTGGTGAGGCGATATGTACAGCAAGGCACATATTGGTGGGATGCAAGGTGCTCCTTAATAGGGGTCATTACTCACAGCGCCATGACAGAGTACTTGAAATCATACGTGAAGCCGTAAGCCTTTCGGTAGCTAGAGCCCAAAAGGGATTGACGATAAACAAAAGACAAATTAACTTTGTAAAAGAGGGCTCAACTTCAAACTCCAAGAACAAGCCTTACTCAATCCTGGGTTCAGCTCCTGATTGGACTATTTTAATGGACACGTATGAAAAGCACTACAAAATCCCAGAGGATGTGGGTGTTTCGTCATCCAGACCGGACATTTTCCTTTTTTCTAGGGCTACGAAACGCATAGTCCTGGTAGAACTTACCGTACCGTGGGAAACTAATATACCTAAAGACCACGCGATGAAACAAAATAAGTATTACGACCTACAAAATGAATTAACAAAAAATGGCAATGTAGTTAATTTATACGCTGTAGAAGTAGGAGCGAGAGGTATACCAGCAAAATCTCTCTATAACCTGCTTAAAGACCTTGGATTGTCCAGAAGTGCAGTAAGTTCTATACTAGAACGAGTATCTAAAGCTGCACTAGTAGGATCATATCGGATTTGGCTGGGCAGGGAGAGAAATACGAGTAGTGAAGGTGAGTGTTGACGTACGTCAATATAAGGGGCCCCTTTTAAACCTACTACCCGAGTCACAAGTCTTGGGGTCTATTCGATATTTCTCTCTCTGCCACACGATGGACCCGGCACCCGCACGGTGAATCCATGGAATGCTAAGAAGTACGTCTCTCTCTGTCGAAAATTGAGTAATTCAATTGGAGAAGTCAATCTGTCATGTCTGAGTTTTCAAGCTCAGAGTGAGTAGGTATTTTGTAGGTCAGCGAGCGTCATCTTCGACCGCACCGTCACTTACCATCAGGTGAGATGGTGGTCAAACGTAGACCAATCCACGATAAGAAAAGTAAAAATAGGAAAGCTGTCTCCACCACCAAAGAACCTCTAGTATCTAACAAGAAGGCAGAGGGAGTTAAGCTATGTCTGTTCCAATATCATGTTATTTCAGTGAAATAATTAGTTGTCTATCGTAACTATTATTTTATTGTAATTAATTGTGTTGCTACGCCCTAACAGGGTCATGTACCTACTAGATTTAAGTTTTAAGTCAAAGTCATGTATATGTTGTAATTGAATAAATTATTATGATTATCTAGAATAACATGGAAGGCAGTCAAAAGTGAACCCTATTAGCTTTTCACGTGACAAGTTGAGGAAGTCGTACTAATATTATAAGTGCAAAAGTTTGGATGTTTGAGTGGCACGTTTTAAGAACAGAACGGACCAGTTCTATTTCGGAACTTATAGCTTCGAATTGAACGAAGGCTTTAACACCCAAAAATATTGTGTAGTTTTATGAAACCATGGTAAAAGTTAAAGTTTTTTTGCACACATTAATTTAAAAAAAAATGGAAAAATATTTAAGTAACTTTACGAGTAACGCCGCCATATTGGCCTCGGCTGATCTATCGAGCGCTCTTCACTTCACCCCATAGAGTGATTTTCTGCGGCCGGCCGTCACGCGTCATGCAATAGATGGACTAAAAAGTTTGAGACGATATATAAAAAGTTTCACTTTAAAAAATGTGGTTATAAAGAATCTTTTTTTCTTAATTATACGCACTCAAAGTGGTGGGTGGAGAGTTGCTTGTAAGTTAATAAATATAATTTCTTACGTGAGAATTGCTTGGTCCTTATGACTAGTAGTGTGAACACTGTAAAGCACCTGAAACAATGAAATTAGTTTATGTAAGTGACACAGTATAGTATAATATATACACAGTATAGTATAGTTTTGTAGTGGTAGGACTCTTAGCAGAGTCCGCCTGGGGAAGTACCACACCTTCGCCATTTATTCTACCGCCAAGCAGTAATGTGCAAACATTACTGTGTTCCGGTTTGAAGGGCAATGTTTCCAGAGAAATTACAGGGCTGAGAGATATAACAACTTATATCTCTGGGTGACGAGCGCAGTGCAGTGCTAGGTAATGATTTGGACTCTTCATGTTCCAATAGCTGCGTGTCACTGTGCTGTTATGTGGCAGGTATGTTGCTTACCATCAGGCACATGTCCTGCTCGTCTCGCCATTCTTTATTTAAAAAAATAAATAAAAAATAATACTAAATTATAAATAATAATTACGTACAAAAAAGTAAAATTATTTTAATACTTAAGTCTTGTAATGAGGATTCAACTAAATTAAACGAGAAACTAATATAAGAAAACTAGATTTTATTTATAATGCCGATTAGGTTAAAAATACATAAAGTGAGACGAGACGAACTTCTTAGCATTCCATGGATCCATGGATTCACCGTGCGGGTGCCGGGTCCATCGTGTGGCAGAGAGAGAAATCTCGAATAGACCCCAAGACTTGTGACTCGGGCTGTAGGTTTAAAAGGGGCCCCTGATATTGACGTACGTCAACACTCACCTTCACTACTCGTATTTCTCTCCCTGCCCAGCCAAATCCGATATGATCCTACTAGTGCAGCTTTAGATACTCGTTCTAGTATAGAACTTACTGCACTTCTGGACAATCCAAGGTCTTTAAGCAGGTTATAGAGAGATTTTGCTGGTATACCTCTCGCTCCTACTTCTACAGCATATAAATTAACTACATAGCCATTTTTTGTTAATTCGTTTTGAAGGTCGTAATACTTATTTTGTTTCATCGCGTGGTCTTTAGGAATATTAGTTTCCCACGGTACGGTAAGTTCTACCAGGACTATTCGTAGCCCTAGAAAAAAGGAAAATGTCCGGTCTGGATGACGAAACAACCACATCCTCTGGGATTTTATAGTGCTTTTCATACGTGTCCATTAAAATAGTCCAATCAGGTGCTAAACCCAGGATTGAGTAAGGCTTGCTCTTGGAGTTTGAAGTTGAACCCTCTTTTACAAAGTTAATTTGTCTTTTGTTTGTCGTCAATCCTTTTTGGGCTCTAGCTACCGAAAGGCTTACGGCTTCACGTATGATTTCAAGTACTCTGTCATGGCGCTGTGAGTAATGACCCCTATTAAGGAGCACCTTGCATCCCACCAATATGTGCCTTGCTGTACACACACCACAAGTATAGCAACATTTTTCAGAGGCTTTTCTCCACCTTACCAAGTTACTCTGGTCAGGAAGGGTCATTTGAATCATAAAGAATCATAAAAAAATTGTCAAACATAAAGTGGGCACTACAAATACTCAGAAGAAGATTTTAAATATAGTCTTAAAATAAATATGTAACTCTGTCTACTCCACATAATACTTGCTTAGTTTAGGTACAGCTGTATGCAAAACATCCAGAAATATTTATATGTCAATCTGCAAGTAATGAAATATCAATAAAAAAGAAAATTGAGTAAATCGACATTGAAAAAGAAGTCCGCTTAACATTTTATATGACACTGGCCGTTGGACCAATCGCAACTGGCGCAAAACTATTCCAATTTCGAAAGTTTCACAAACTATTACGCCATTTTTCATTCCTTTGGGGATCACGAGTTCTGGGAACTGTCAAGTGCGGCGGAGAAGGGTTAACACGTCGAATGGTCGTTTTAAAAGTCTGCCCGGATGGTTGGTCTACAAACTTACTTATAGCTGCCTAGTAGGTACCGCTACTATCACTTACAAGCTATTAAATCTCATATAAGTTTTAGTTTTGATTTTGGCCACCGATTTCGATTAAATTTGTGGATCTGTACATGAAACTGGCGGAAAGGTAAGACAGTTTGACAGTTAGGCTAAATTCAACTTGCTTTGGGTTCTGATGTAAAGTGTTGACTAGTTTTGAAGTTTTTATCCAAGAAACTTAATAAGAAACAGTTAGATACCCAATGACCTATAAATAATTAGACGTGTTACCCGAGCTAAACTTTGGCAAGACGAAAACGAGGTAACTGCCTTAATGCCCGCTCAGTCATGTACTCTCAAGTGTCGAGAGCAGTCGTATCGCTTTTAGGTATTTTTGGTTAATATTGTTTAGTAAACAGAAGAAAAAATGCCATCCTGTGTTTTTAGATACTGTAAAAACTATACTGCAACTGTTAAAGAAAAAAATGTTTCATTTCATGCGTTAGTAACACTACAATTATTTTTCTAAATTATTTGTTACTAAGTTTGGTTGTTTATTTCTACGAACGGATAGAGCGAGATGGGTATAGTCAGATTAGAACGAGAGTGTAAGAGAGATCCGATTAATGTCATGGCGGAGATCTTGTGTTGTGGTATGATGCTGTTTGCTAGAGGAAGTTGGGCATAGTAGAACACAAATATTTTTTTTTATTTCGCATTGTTTAAATATATGAACATTTCATAAAATTATTTTTTCTAAATAAGGTACTTTTTTCATAAAATACTTATAACTTACTGTGCGTGATAGAATCCTTTCTTCTTTTGTGTCTACAAAAAAGTTATTTCAATATTTTTAGAGATCAAAAGATTGAAAGTAAAACTAAAGAAATTGATAACACTTATAAATGTATTAGTTACCTATGTACAATATTTCTGACTAGCACCGCCCCGCGCGTTTACCCGCGTAGTTTCCGTTCCCGTTATTCCCCCGGGATAAAAAGTAGCCTGTGTTCTTCCAGACTAAACTATCTATGTTACAAATTGTAATCCGATCTGTTCATACGTTACGACTTGATCGAGCAACAAACATCCATACATTTATTAAAATTTAAATAGGTATGAACGGCACCTATTCAGATTGTGTACTAAAATAGCCTTTTTGTGTATTCTGTATTATTTTGAATATAACTATAGTTCGATATCAAAATAGCAATTTTATTTCAATACATATTGTCAAATCCTATTTTTACCAACAAGATAAAATATCAACATTTCAAATTCACACATTAAAAACCAATTCCTGAAATTAGCAATCGGTAGATATTCACTTTTACCTTACCTTACTCTATTGTTTATATTAGTCTGTAGGTACCGGATAAACCTATCTTTTCCTTTCCAACAACCGATAAGCTGGATATGTTGTCTCTTTCTTCCGCATGTTATTTATTAATACATATGGAAGTGTGTATGTGTGTAGGTACATGAGTATGTGTGCAAGTTGCGCTGTGATTTATTGCATGATTGTTAGACTATAACGCTTCTATTTGTAATACTTCGTTGTAGATACCGCTATTTTTTTGTTTCATTTGGTCAAGCAAAACAACCTTCTCAGTGTCCCAGTGTCCTCAGTAGGCGAACTGTGAGCGGCCGACTGAGTTAGTCTAGGACGGACATCCATAAATATTTCAAATGGAGTGTCCCCAGTTTCTTTTTTATATTATAGAGTGAAGGTAAGCCACATGGCTGCCACATAACAGCACAGTGACACGCAGCTATTGAAACATTAAGAGTCCAAATCATTACCTAGCACTGCACTGCGCTCGTCACCCAGAGGTCTAAGATATTATTTCTGTGAGCCCTGTAATTTCTTGTTTGCTAGTTTTGCGCAAACTGCGTATTGTGAGCGCAAATCTAGCAAATTGTGGACATTCCGTTTCAAATACATGGATGGGTGTACTAGACTGACTCAGTCGGCCGCTCACAGTTTGCCTACTTAGAACTTGGGACACACCCTAACAAGCATCCTTTTAACAATACAATACAGTACAATAAGTAACACATAAAATAACAACATAATGAGCACAAAAGGCGATCTAATCGCTAAAAACGATCTCTTTAACAGTGCAAGATTGAGATTGAGATGATACATATATTTTTTACATTTTATTTATTATATATATATTTTTTAGCACATTCATTTTATACAATTTGCACGGCTATCACTTCATCGGGTACATTTTGTAAAGTGCGCACCTGACCTGATCTGCATAATCAAATACAATCTGATTAAGGTTCGCAGTCTATTAAAATGCGTCAAAACATTTAATGTTACCAGTAAAGTGTGATACGAACCCTGAGAAACTGAATTTACGGATTAAGTAAGGAATTGGCTCCGTAGCCAAAGTTGTAGGTTCGATTCTCATGAGACAACTTATTTTTGGGATGAATACGAGTGCTTGTTGTGTGTTTGGATATTTCTATGTATCTAAAAATGAAATATACGTAACAACAGTGTGTGGCTTCCATACTTCCAGCTTTTCTTAGTTAGATGGTTTTGTATGAAAGAGTACCGGATTGTCAATATCATTAGAAGTAGAAGTGGGTAAGCTCAAACTGGTAGTGGGCTTGAACATCTGTTTAATTTTCTGTAGACCTTCATTGGTCTGTGGAAGATTAAAATGTGCTTATTGTGAGTAGTTAGATAATATGTAGCGTAGTGTTGTTCTGATTGTATTTTAGTTTTGTTAATAAAGTCTCTGCCCGCATCACCAAAGACCATTCGAGATTTCCACCTACAAATGGCAATTAGAGACAGAAATGCGGCCGTAGTGGAGGCTCTGGGCCGGGAGGAGGCGGCTGAGCCAAAAGATAATGTCGAGTCGATTACTATCGGAATCCCAACCGGTAGTGATCGGCTCAACAGACGAAATCAGACTGACTAGTACTAGAGTTGAAATGTTCACCCCCCCCTACTCCCTACCCCCCCCCCCTTATTTTTCTCTGCTTCTCCTAATCCAAGAACTATGTTAATAAAAAAAGATTATTGTAATGTCAAAGGTTGAAACAAAAAGTATATCTAAATAAAGAAAGAAGGACGCTGCCACGACGGATTGGTTCCTATATTGATGAATTAGAAATTAATAATCTCTTTAAAATCAAAATCAAAAAAGGTATAACTTGGAACTTCTGGGCTTGTAACTCGTCAAACTTTGTTTTTAAATATAGAGTGACTAGACGAGCAGGACTTGTGCCTGGTGGTAAATAACATAATCCCTGCCCATAATAGCACAGTGACATGCAGCTATTGGAAAACGAAGATTCCAAATTATAACCTAGCACTGTACTGCGCTCGCCACCCAGAGACATAAAATGTTTATCGCTATGCCCTGTAATTTAACTGGAAACATTGCCCTTCAAACCGGAACATAGCCATGCTTGCTCGTTAATATTTGGTGGTAGAATAACTGACAATGGTGTAGCTCTTTCCCAGGCGGACTCTGCAAAGAGTCCTACCACTACTAAAACTTTAAATATTTATCCGTCTAACCTAAGCCTAGCATAAACAGCCCACTAAATATTACGATTAAGTCATCATCATCAACAGCCCGCTAAATGTGCCCACTGCTGGGACTCGGGACCTTCTCTCGCAAGGAGAGAGTTAAGGCTCCACGCTGGACCAGTGCGGGTTGGTGGATGACACATGACTTCGAAAGATTCTACGTACATGTCGGTTTCCTCACGATGTTTTCCTTCACAGTTTTAAGCGGCATTACGCACATGACTTCGAATAGACAGTGGTGCGTGTGGGGTTTGAACCCGGGGTCTCCGGATCGGCAGGCGCCATTCTCCCGACTAGACCAGCCGTAACTCACTAGACCAGCCGTAACTTCCACCACGTACCATTAAGTATTGGGACTTTATTTCACAAGAAAATAATCAAAGTCATTTACACGCTGGCCCAGTACGGGTTGGTGCATGACGCATAATCTTAAAAGATTATTGGAACATGTTGATTTCCTCATAAAGTTTTCCTTCCCAGTCAGAACCAGTGATTTGAAAAGATGACAAATTTGTACCTCTGCATTTGACAAAAGACGCAGAGATATAGGCAGGATTCGAACCTACGACTTCGCTATTTTGAATCGCACCTTTTATCCTCCAGGTCACTACGGCCTAATCATAATGTAAAAATCTATGTAGAGCCAAACTGCTTTGTATGAATCATCGGAACATTAACCGTGAAAAGATTTTTCGAGCTACGGGTAGTACTGAAAAAATAAGTAAGTAGGTAGGTATCAGATCGTGCAGATCAGATACATACTTTTCGTAATGTATCCTTTAAAAAACCAAAAAACTTGATACTTGATATTTGATAGGTACCTACTTTGAAAACTTACTTACTACTTAGAAACTTACATTTTTTTTTAGTAAAAAATATATTTGGATGGAAAAATAATGATACTTTAAATAGTCTGTGAAACTAGGTCTAACAACAGTTGACAATTTCAGGGAGCATGATTTGGTCTCACTAGACCCCACCGTGGATAGTATACAGACACAAATTCGCTCGGTTTGTCCAATGGCCAACCCGCACTGGGCCAGCGTGGTGGATTATGGCCTTAACTATCTCCTTGCGAGAGAAGACCCCGAGTCCCAGCAGTGGGAACGTTTAGTGGGCTGTTGATGATGTCCAATAGCCACTCATCAAAATACATTTACGTCATACTAACACAAGTATTGCATACGCGAACAAAGTAGCGGTTTCAGCTAACACAAAATAACGAATCAACCGGTAGGTAGGTCCTACAAACGCTTGCCAATCATGAAACCACATTATCTTACTTAAACATCGGGATACGATTCCAGCCCCCATATAAAAGCCTCAAAGGGTCCCAGTTGGAGCCTAACGCGTCAAGAAAAGGTCTAGACTAAGACAAATGTGTTTCGGAGAAACATTACGTCTGTTAGTTTGCGGCCCTTGAAATTTTCATAGAATTAGATTGTGGAACGACTTAGTAGATGACCTTTTCTTGGTTATATAATTAAGAGACATTTATGTATATAACCAAGACAACGTTCAGAAAGGACTAGAAAATTTGATATATAATTGTCTCTGACTAGAACGTAGAAATCAAGAAACCCTCCTGTCTACAATACGACAAGTTCAAATTCAGTGCGCTCGTCACTTCTTAGAGACGTTACTTAATTTATCTGTTATTTCTTTCAGCCGCCTATACACACTGGCCCAGTGGAGGCCAACGCGAGTGTCGACAAAATGGCACAAGACGAGTGGTAGCATCCACACACTGGCCGAGCGCAGGCCAACGCAAGCGCCGCGCCGGCGAAAAAGGACATGGCGACTGCTGGTAGCATCCACACACTGGCCGAGCGCAGGAAGTACGAGCTACGAGCGCCTTTGTTTTGTGCACAAAAACCGACACCGGTCACAAGTGAGACGAGTCGAGGGAAAAGAGCCCTATACACACTGGCCACGTGCCGTCACTCGGCCAGCTAGGCGAGCGACGGCGAGTGATCACAAGTCATAGCAAAACGACCCTACACACACTGGCGTTGACCTCCACTCGGCCAGTATGTATAGGCGGCATTAGAAACATATATCGTCAAACCGAAACACAGTAACGTTTCGTAGAATCCTACCAAGACAATGCTTAGCTTGATCAAGTTCGTCAGCATTTCGTATATTTCATTTACGATAAATAAAACACCCTGTTTTAATTGAATGCTTATTAGTGTTTAGGATGCAAACAACATTGTTTCATTTTAAATATTGATTGTACTGTAATACTTTTATGGTATTTAACATCACAGAGAAAACAATGAATTCTCTTTGTTACTAACAACAGGCATCTTAAGGGCTTGATACAATAAAATTACAAGTTAATAACGTTTGTGAGCTTTCATTCAATTAATAAAGTCACGATAAATTGAATTGTTTATTATAAAGGCGAACAATTTTGGACAATGAGCGAGATTATGCCAGGGAATAGTGAACCTTGTGATGTTGACACACAGTAGTTTTTTGGTATCAGTGTTATCGATGCGTCAACCACTGGCGCCAGTCAACTGGCATACAAAGTTTTAACACATGCTATTGTCTCTGATATATTATTATTATGTTAGTGTTTACGTTAATGCAACGTTTTGTATACATTAGCGATAACGGTTTGTTTGTATTTTGTTTTACTTTCAATCATGAATCATGCTAAATGCAGAAGTAATTTTAAGGGTTCAATTCGGGTAAAATAGCCATCAA
Organism: Ectropis crepuscularia; assembly: GCA_963693475.1. Classification (NCBI taxonomy): domain Eukaryota; kingdom Metazoa; phylum Arthropoda; class Insecta; order Lepidoptera; family Geometridae; genus Ectropis; species Ectropis crepuscularia. The sequence goes on along the minus strand of OY856354.1, from coordinate 20,373,649 downwards.
CTATTTTGTGCTCTGTAAAATTACCGAATTCGAGAAATCACGTTTGTGGGTGACATCTCAAAGCCAATGAATAGCAATTTTTAAGTGAAAGTTATTATGCCGCATCACATACAGATTTTCCGTGGGCTGTGAATTATGAACTCAACCGTCACGTTCGTAAATGAAAGAAATTTTCAGGTAAACTCGGATGATCAAGATAGCCATGGTCATGGCACCCCTACCGGTTTCACAAGATGAACCGATGATCGGATGAAGGTCACCGCAAACCGTTGGAAACGACCGGCGCAAGACTAGACTTTGTGGAGATCCTTCGGGGAGACTTTTGTCCAGCAGAAGACGTCACTCGGCTGAAATGAGGCTGTAAGTATGCACTACCTACTCAACTGTAGTAGTTAACATCTGCTGGTTGCAATAATTGTATCATGTTACAAATTCCACATTGGAATATTCCTTTTTAGGGTTCCGTAAAACGTAAAAACGGAACCCTTATAGATTCGTCATGTCTGTCTGTCTGTCTGTCTGTCTGTCTGTCTGTCTGTCTGTCTGTCTGTCTGTCTGTCCGTCCGTATGTCACAGCCACTTTTTGCCGAAACTATGAGAACTATACTGTTGAAACTTGGTGAGTAGATGTATTCTGTGAACCGCATTAGGATTTGAACAAAAAAATTTAAAAAAAAGAAAGATTAGGGTTGCCCCCCATACTAAGAACTGAAACTCAAAAATGTTTTTTTCATCAAACCTACACGTGTGGGGTGTCTATCGATAGGTCTTCAAAAATGATGTTAAGGTTTCTAAAATCATTTTCCTCTACACTGAATTGTTTGCGCGAGAGACACTTCCAAAGTGGTAAAATGTGTGTCCCCCCCCCTCTAACTTCTAAAGTACGAGAATGAAAAATCTAAAAAAAATATATGATGTACATTACCATGTAAACTACCAACAAAAATTAGTTTGAGCTCGATCTGATGAGTACTTTTTTTTTAGTACGTCATAAATACACTATTATTGAAACTTCGATCAAAGTTACAACGAACTACAAGAACTATGTGTACTATGTATATTATGTTACTTGCTGCAACGGAACCCTTCATGGGCGAGTCCAACTCGCACTTGGCCACTTTATTATATATTTTATGTAGACAAAGTGGTGGGCAGATGCTAGTAAAACATAGATCTTCATTGGTCCATCTTCAATTTAGATGTAACTATTATTCCGTTAGGTGTGTATTATTTTACACTCTATTATAGTTTTCATAGTAATGGTTATTTTATTATTATTAGCGCTCTGCATTGATAAACACAAAACTCATATACACAGCTCAGCATACGAAATCAATATTTTAAATTTTCATAAAGGTTCCGGAACTCAGTTTCATAAATACGTAATGATACAATCCGCGGTGGAATCATTACTAGCTCTAATTACGGATCCTTTCAGTTAGAACGTGTCCCGAATGCCAAAATTACCGGCACGTCAAACGTCTTATCGTGGTTCGTTACGATCAATTTGAAATGAGTGTAACAGTAAGAGCATCTTTTATGATGCGGCTCTCCAGTTTTAGACTAACCTAACCTAACCTAACCTGAACCACCAGGAGACCTATGTAGGATGATAGAAGGGTATAAAGTAATAAGATTCAGCACTATGCCGTCACTTCATAGCTGTCCAACTGGGTACAGTCGATAAGGGGGGGTTGCAACCTTCGGTCATTTCTCCTTGTCGCATTATTTTTGTACGGCATTGCGAAATAATGGATTAGGAGAGGTATTGAAACTGTATGGAACCAATGCCGTACATAATCAAACGCCCAAAGGAGACGGCTCATTTCTGCCCCAAGTCGTTTCAAGTTTAGGTACTTAATTAGGCCCGGAGACCTAAACAAGTTATTTAATTAAAATAACATATAATTAAATAATTCAAACTGTACATTCAATACTAACCTGCCAAGCGGGGATTGCAAATTGGTGATTAAAAAGTACCTTAATGACTATGTATAAGTAATTTTGTATTGGTACTGTAGTTCCAAAAAACCAAACTAGATGGCGTTGTACGGCGTTAAAACACGCTAGCGAAGTTAATGTGAGTTTAAATAAGCCTGTTAAGGTTTAGTTCGTGGTTTGTCTTCGGGTCAGTACCCAATTAATAAGTACTACGGTGAACACTCCTTTCAATTGTATTTGTACCTACTACCTATGAGTACAGATTATAGTCAAAGTCACCCATGTTTTTCTCCTTTTAAGTTCAGTTGAAGTTTACGTACAGTAAAAATTCGTTCGAAACTAACACACCACATGGAATTTCTTTATTTTTCCAAAGGTTTTGTAATTTTTTTTTGGTTTGGCCGAATCTCCGGTCTTTCTCTTTGTTGAGTCGACATTATTCTGAGCACAATACGTCGCAAAGTAATGAATTTACTACCTTCTTTTAGTAGTAAGTACATAATCACGTTCTTTATTACCTACTTGCGGCGTTATTTTTTTCAATGTTTTAGTTGATATCTTTTAAACCCCGCTATGCGGGATAAAAACATAAACGGTTCCTCAATATATATTAAAAATCCTATACAATGATCCAATTTTGGTCAAATCTCTTGTACTTTTTCTGTGGGGCAAATGGCCATAGAAAATGGGCCGTCTCCTTTAATCTGTAAATCGTTGGAAAATCAGGAAGTTTTCTGACAAACTAATAATTAAAACCTTTGAATTTATAATTTTTATGGTGGTTTTATCAATACCTCTTCTAATCTATTATTCTGCAACGTTGTACAAAAATCATGCAACAAGGAGAAATGATCGAGGGTTGCAACCCCCCCCTCTTCGACTGTACTCAGTTGGACAGCTTACAAGTAACGGCATAGTGCTGAATCTTATTACTTTATACCCTTCTATCATCCTACATAGGTACCCCTGGTGGTTCATTTACTACCTAAATTTTGTTCATGGGTCTGTAGTCTATTTACTTGAACTTGGTTTGCTAGTTGCTACCTTGCCGTGTGGCAGGTGGAACCTATTTAACTAACTTTTTTTTTTGCACTAAATCCACACTCTATTCTTATTTACTTGCTTTTCCTGCTATTAATGATTGCTTGGAAGAGATTGCTATTATATAAGCCCGCCATTTATGGCACTACATAGATATTAAGAATAATATAAAAATAATTTATTTTCCATAGCACAACTTATTACATAAGTTATAAAAAACATTTATGTACATACTAACTACTACATTACTAATTTAAACCTATTATGGTATTGTAGTCATTATTTGAATTGTATGTTTTTTTTAGGTGCATAATTTTATCGTGTGTTTCAAGGTCAGAGAAAGAAGAGAGAGGCTTTTTCACTGTAGCAGAACTGATTCTGTTAAAATTATTATTTATTTTGCTGGCTTGTGTATATTCGATACATCTGGGTATTTTATGTACCATGAATATGTTTTCACAATTAAATTAGAATTATATCAGCTATCTGACTTCTGACTCCTATAATATGAGCATTGCTTAGTTTGGGCTTTGTTAATGTTGTTAGAGGAAAAAAAAAAAAAAAAAAGAACTAGTGATTTCAATATTAAAAGAGTCGAGACTCTATAGAAAAGAAGATAGTAAGATAAAAAGGTACAATTAGTTATACGTTGGTCAGGGGTTTGTTCTGGAGTGCATGACTAGGAACCTCCTCGTGGTATAATATCTAGAGATCAGTCCACAGCCTTGTGGATTTACGGCTTACGACATTACGGCTTACTGGGTGACTACAATACTTAGTTTAGTGATTTATTTGCAAATTAGTTTTATTTTAGCAGTTATTTTTAAAAGATTTACAAAACACAAACATAATATTTTCTTTTGAAAGAAAATAAACTCGAAAGAAGTAAGTACCTAACATAAGTAATCAATGTGATAATTATGAATATTGGTTACGTTACTGTTAATACCGTTGTTACTTGAATCGCAAAACGGACGTACATTGGAACGTACTTTGGAACCACAGACTAAATTAATTGTACAATAATAATTAGTTTTTTGTGCAAACCTTCACCAAAATGAACAGCAATTGTATTAGTCTGTAGCAAATAGTCCGTGTGATAATATAGTCGCTCACCAAACGTAACCTGTATGTAAATGCTGTCTCAACATGTTTATATTTTACCCATACATGAAATTGCTTTCATGTTAAATTAAATTACATATTCGTATGTGGTTTGTGTGAAAGGTATTAATTTTCTGAGCACAGGTTACACTGGTGACGTCATTTCGCGTACTTGCCTAGTGAGTGATGACTAAGTTTATGTAATTATATATTTACGGTTACAAAGCTTGTATGAAACGTAATAAGTAGAGCGGATGTTTTTGAAGTGAAAATTTTTTTGACGCCGCAGAGACAGATTTTTCGTGGGCTGTGAATTGAATTCTAGCGCCACGCTTGGGAATGAAAGGAAATCTTCGGGTAAACTCGGGACAGTGAGCATTTTTTTCTTGGATTTTCATTTCATAGAATAGAAAAAAATTGAGGAACATATATATTCACTGGTTGGTTAGCTCTTTGCGCATCGTGAGTTATGAAAACACACGAGTGCAGTAAAATAATGCTGAAGTGGGGGTCAATCTTTATCCACTGTCGATAAAAAGACGTTCATAGATTCCATTACGAATCGATGTAATTTTGCCATCGGCATCGAACCCAAAACTTACTGAGTGATCCGGACGTTCCAATGGCCGCTAATGTAACAGCGATGATGGGATTGTCGGTCTGATCCCAAAGCTCCCGGTAATCGTAATTACGCTATTTTGATTACATGCCCTGACTGCCAACGGCAGCCTAGTCAACCAAACTGGCGAAGTAGATACCCTCTGTCAAGATCTACCAACAGATCTGTTAGACTTTCGTAAAACCAAGACCACATAAACAGGAGAAGAAAAACCAATTAAAACTAGTGTTTCAACCGGGTCTCGTAATTAGGTATATCTACTTATTTCTTACCCATACCGTAGAGTATTTACTAATATAGACCTATACTATAGAAGCCAGATAGAAGAAGATATATTACACATATATGCGAAATACCCAGACAAAAACAAATATCTGTATTTATCAGTTCATCACAAAACTGTTTATCCAAACTCACTATCGACCGAATATCGAGGCAAGCCAAATTTACAAGAAAATATATATCTAACATTTTCTGCTTTTAAATGCTAAGTTTAGCAATTGAACAAAATTACTCAACATAAATTGTATTTTAGACTAAAACATTTCAAAACGAATCATTAAACTCTTTTTCTAGCCTAGATAAATTGCGGTAAATTCTAGCCAAATGCTCGTTACACTAATTAAGCGCTTGTAAAAATCTAGTTCAAACCTGTAAACTTCACAGGTTTATGTTTTTGTGTAAATTACTGGCTACAAATTAATACAAGTGTAAACTATTGAAAAAACAGTTGGGTTATTTTGGAGGATCTTTTCTTATTTGCCGATGGAGTCAATTAAGCTGAAGAAATATCAGACAGCTGTGTACACTTTATCTTTTAATTAGACAAGGCTACGCCTGCTATACAAGATTCAATGTATCGTAAAGGTTGTCTTTGAACAAAGTAGTCATAGTCACATGGACAAACTGTATCAATATACCATAGATCGTTCTATGAAATATACCTTTTTTTGGAAATAGATGAAGCATTTGGCCTCACTTTTTTGGGTTAGCGTAGAAGGTGCGTGGCTCTCAATAATCTACACCAACTAACCCGCGAAGCCGAGGGTCGTGGGTTCGATTCCCACATAGTGCAAATATTTGTGTGATGAACTCAAATGTTTGTACTGTATCTAGGTGTTTCTATGTATATTAAGTATGTGTTTATAACTGTATAAGTTTAAGTATTATATCAGCTATCGGGCCGCCATAGTACAAGCTTTGCTTAGTTTGGGGTCAGATGGTGTTGTGTGTGAATTGTCCACCAATATCTTATATATAAAATTCTCGTGTCACAGTGTTTGTTTCCTTACTCCTCCGAAACGGCTTTACTGATTTTAACCAAATTTTATATGCATATTCTGTAGGTATGAGAATCGGCTACTAGCTATTTTTCATACCCCTAAGTGACAAGGGTTGTTCACTAAGGCAAAACAACGTTTGCGGGGTCAGCTAGTTTATTTATATAATTACACTTTGGTACATACGTAAACTTATTGAAGTGAAAACTTATTTAGGCGCGCCTAGACAGATTTTTCGTGGGCTGTGAATTGAATTCATTCGTCACGCTCGGGTATGATAAGAAAGCTTCGGGTAAACTCGGGACCATGGCTATTGGCCATCTAGAAATACGTCAGCCAATGGGAAATGCTGAAAGGACGTGGACAGGCTATCATCTATATGGCATGACCATCTAGAAACGCATCAGCCAATGAGAAATGCTGACGAATTTCTAGATGGCCATGCCAAGATGGCGAGGCCACGCCCTCCTGTTACACCCGTGTAGTTTCCAAGGTAAGCTATCAAATTCTGAGTTATAAGTTTTCACTTCTATCGGCAGTTCCTATGACTGCCAATTTTTTTTATCATATTTCATTGTTCTGGCAAATTCTTGATGATGTAGACTAGCGCAAGGGTACCTCGGATAGAACGATCTCGGATGCAGCTACCAAAGATAATTTGTGTCTTCTAACGTAACTAAAATCGATTTGACTCTACTCAAAATTTTTACGTCTTACTTATTAAGTAATCCTAAGGAATATTAAAAATACGGTAATATGTCATGGACCACAATTTGGTACCTAAAGTATAGTCCACTAAATGTTCCCACACAGGACACGGGGCCTTCTCTCACATGGACAGATTCAAAGCCATAATCCACCACGCTGTCCCTGTGCAAATTGGCAAGCGACGCATAACTTCGAAAGTTTCTGGAAGCATGCCGATTTCTTCACAATGTTTTTAAAGTCAGTTAAGTGGTGACGATACTCAAAAGTGCCAGCGAGTTTCAAACCTACGCCCTCAATCACACACTTTACTATCAAATAATACCTACTTGGTAATTTCGTGAATGCATTTCACTTTAGGTACTTACAGCTGCCTTGATTTCTAGCCAAAATAAACGCTACATATTATAATGAAATTTATGTAAAAGTATATGCTTTAATACTAAACTAACGTTTTAACGACTGCTTGCGGTTACAGCATCTGTGACACACACGCACATATTCCCGAAATATTCGGCATTTGCAAAACCGGATACATCTGGATTGATCTAGAAACAGTTTGTTGCGATTTCATTTTCAGTTTCAATTTGGTAATTACAATCCTACTATAATCGTAATTATCATAATCTTATCTTGTATAATATATATATATGTCGTAGGATAATTTGATACTTTGAATCTTCGCGGAAATCCTAGGGGTTTTGCGAAAACGCGGATAATTAGACATAGGCGAAAAATTATCAAATCTTACTGGACAAAGTCAGGATTTTTGCGAAAATACTCGTTATTATAGCAATATTGCGAAACGAAACGCTGGCTGTTATGAAATAAGAACGCTGATTGGTCGGTCAGCGCGTTCAATAAGAGATCGTCTCTGATTGGTTGACGTCTTAAATGTCAATCATTTGTTGCCGCACGTTATTTGTTTACGTTTGTGTCTGAGTTAAATTGCAGAAGTGTTTTGTTTTTTATCGTAAATAGTGTACCTACTTGGACTTAAATAAAGTGGTAAATAAAAGTGCTACACGGATGTACATAGTGTCATATATCATAAAAGTCTTAGTCAACCACTCAACAACAACAATGCTTTCGAGATTGGTTTAGCGGTGTTTTGTTTGTCATTGTGTTAAAAGTGGACTATAAAATTGGACTTGAACTAAGAAACGGTGTGAATAGGAGGTTTGGTTTTCATATAATTATGACAGATTCGACAGAGAATGATGTTCAACCTTCAGCAGAATCGGAGAATTTGGAGGTTATCTCCGATAAAGACAAATTTTACATAGAGTTAAGAAAGTTTTACGATAATAGAGTTGACGGTACAACTAAACCAGAATGGACTAAAGAACGCGTAAATGCTGTAATAAATTCAATTGAACAATTTAAAACTGCGAGTGTACTTAAGCAACCAAAAACACAACAACAGTATAGAAATGCAAAAAAATACGACGTGATGAGTGTAGGTGAAGAAAAACTTCTGATACTGAGAAGAAAGGATCTTAACTCTCCTGTTGTACAAGTACCTTCAACAGATATGTACTATGATATTCTTCTGCAGGCGCACATATCAACTGGGCATGGAGGACGCGACAAACTGATATATAACCTAAAGCAACAATATGTGATACCGGTACCGATTATGATATTGTTCCTCAACTTGTGTAAGATCTGTCTGAATAAAAAAAGTTGCCCAAAAACAGGAATTGTTGTACGCCCCATAATTTCTCAAGACTTTAACAAACGTGGGCAGGTAGATTTAATTGATCTCCAGTCAACTCCTAGCCACAATTACAAATGGATTTTAAACTATCAAGACCACCTCACTAAGTTCTGCTTTCTCAGACCTTTAACCAGTAAAAAAGCAACTGAAGTAGCCAAACTGAAGTGGCTCTTTTAAAAATATTCTTAGAAGTGGGTGCGCCAATGATTTTACAGAGTGATAATGGCAAGGAATTTACTGCCAGCATAATAAAAGAGCTAATCACATTGTGGCCTGCATGCAAGATAGTGAATGGACGTCCCCGACATCCTCAAAGTCAAGGTTTGTTTGCAAGTTTTGCACTATCCCGCTTACCGCTATGCATTTTTCTTTCACCCAAAGGTTGCCTGGTAGAGATTGCTACCTTAGCAATAAGGTCACCTATGTTGTACTGTCTTTTGTTGTTATCTGTTGTTTTGTATTTTTTTTTATGTGCAATAAAGTATTTTTCTCTTTTTTAGGTTCGGTAGAAAGGTGCAATCAGGATGTTGAGAACATGTTGCGTTCCTGGATGTCCGACAATAACTCAACTGAATGGTCACTGGGATGCTATTTCGTTCAGTTCCAGAAAAATTCTTCGCATCATCGCACAATAGGACGTTCACCATACAAAGCCTTGTTTGGTCACGATCCTGTAATTGGCCTGTCTTCAACTTATTTGCCTAGAGATACATTGTCAAAATTAGAAAATGAAGACTTACAACAGGTTTTAATTAATGAAAATCCTCCTCGCACTGAAAATATTCAAGACGAGCGTAATGCAGGTTGTAGAAATGAATCCAAAGTTGAAAATGCATGCAATAACATTACAATTTTAGAAGATGTAATAATTGTCCCAGCAAGTACAACAAAAACGATCTGTCTTGATAACAATATCGCTATAAATGACACAAATTCCCACACAAATGTACAACAACAACATTCCAATAATATTGTTGCTACTGAAGTTAAATGTTGTATTTGCCAAATTACCACATCCGATTCACTCAAATGTTCAAAATGCCAACAAGTGATTCACGGCGCATGTGGAGTGTCTGAAGTTAGAGAAGGTAGTAGTTCTTCTAATGTTAAATGTAACTTATGCTGGCAAGAAGATTCTATTAAGAAAGAAAGAACAAGTTCGCATGAAAATTTAAAAAGAGCAGCTGCGACTATGTGTACTACATCCAACAAAAAATTTAAAGAAATAGATGTAGGTGCTACAATTTTGGTTGATGTTCCGAAGTACGATCGTGCACCCTTAGATAACAAAAACATTACAGGACGAGTAATTGATAAGAAGAATGGTTTGTTTCAAGTTGGTACCTCCGTTGGTATAATTAAAGATTGGCTACCAAGAAACGCACTTCAAATATCTCCAGGAGCTCAATTTACCGGCCCCGTTCCCGAGGTAGTATTACCTATTCGTGGTATTTCCTCACAACTATCACCATTCGGCGGACAAGGGTTTAAGCAATGTCATTGCAAGAAATCAAGCAAACAATGTTCCTCCAATAAGTGTGCTTGTAAAAAGCACGGTTTGCTTTGTAATTCCAAATGTCATAAATCTTTGAATTGTTGTAACAAGTAAAGTCTTACTAATAATTTCATATTACTATTTACTAAACGCAGCTGTGCTTGCATTCCAACTCCAATGTTACAGGCCCATGCAACTCAGCGTAAGTTTCACATTAGTGACGTATTTAATTATCTTTTGTTCTGTGATTATTCGCTTTTCAAATTTTTTTCTAGTTATCTTTTAATTTCTTTGAATAAGTCTATTTTTTCCTATTTTTGCTAATTCAATAATAATTTGTTGTAGTTATTTTGTTCACTATAAGTGAACCAGAAAGTGATAATAATTTTGCCTCAATATATCTTAAGTTTAGCTATATAAGAGAAGAGAAGGCTGATGAATGAGTGATTTTATCTCAAGACTTTAATTCACAAGACTGATCAATTCCATTGTTGCACTATTAAACTAATTGTTTACCTAACCAGTTTCATCCAATTTATGGATTACACCCTAAAATTGGATCATTTTTTTTTACTACGACTGAGATCTCCTATTGTCTGTAGAAAACAACATACATAAAATTTTCAATAAAAAGTTTATAAAAATCAATTTAGTGATTTTCCTTTCTCACCTATTCTAAACCTTCATAACTCTATGATACAATACTTGAAGTTAATCATCGGCAAACTAGAAACCAATTAGAAGTCAGCCAGCAAAATTGTAGCCAATCAGTGTTGAGCACATCAAATCTTACTATAATAACGAGTATTTTCGCAAAAATCCTGACTTTGTCCAGTAAGATTTGATAATTTTTCGCCTATGTCTAATTATCCGCGTTTTCGCAAAACCCCTAGGATTTCCGCGAAGATTCGAAGTATCAAATTATCCTACGACATATATATACTAGCTGACCCCGCAAACGTTGTTTTGCCTTAGTGAACAACCCTTGTCACTTAGGGGTATGAAAAATAGCTAGTAGCCGATTCTCATACCCACAGAATATGCATATAAAATTTGGTTTAAATCAGTAAAGCCGTTTCGGAGGAGTAAGGAAACAAACACTGTGACACGAGAATTTTATATATAAGATATATATATAAATCTCCTGTCACGATAATGTTTGTCCGCGATGGATTCCTAAACTACTTAACCGATTTTAAATTAAATTGGCACACCGTGAGCGGTCTGGTCCAACTTGAGAGATAGGATAGTTTTTTTTTCGATTAATAGTCCTTATATGACGAAATCCGAGCGAAGCCGGAACGGGCCGCTAGTGTTTGATAAATATATTTTTCATACTAAAATTTAAAATGCCAAAGTTTGCTGCTGCTCAATCACGTCGAAACGTATAAAGTATAAATGGATTGGGGTGAAATTTTAAAAACACATCAATTTATTTGTATACCGGGAAAAATTACAGGAACGGGCACTAAGCAAATAATACTGCAGGTGATAATAGTTGCCATTTATTATTTTAACTAACGACCCGCTGCGACTTTGTTCGGATTGCATAACTAATTTCTTGTAACCTTGTACAATCTATTTTCTCCAATAGAAAGTCTGAGGCTAGAAAAATACAAAAAATATGAACCATTGAAAAATATTTAACTCAAATAAAAAGTATTAATATTAGAACCGTAAGTTGAAATGTTGTGTTATATTCTGTAATTAAAATAAAGATTCTTTATTCTAAAAAATAATTCTGTATTTGTCGCATTTGTAGACAAACAAAGAACTACTAATACCTATGGTGGAATTTATTGTAATTTAGTGCCTACTTCGTCCCCCGACTTCACTCGCGTAGAATGTAGGTATTTTTAAGGCACGTAAATTGGTTATTACATAAGAAATTCTACATTTTGATGAAAAGTAGACTAGACGTGTTATTCCAGACTCCAGCAAAATTGAATTCTAAATTTGGGCTTGATATGTTTTATGCTTCGACATAATCGAGCAAGGAACAACTAAAATTTCACATTAATCTATTTCTATTTTTCGAAGTAATCGAGCAAGCAACATCTACTTTCACATTTCTCGCCGATAAAAATTGAGAAGAAACCAAGCTTCTCCTATCATGAGAAATACTCGAAAACATTTCCTTTTCTTAATAAGTCAACATTCCTTAGTTATAAATACGCAACCACTTGTACAACAGAATGTTTAAATAAAGTTTTAATGCTAACGTTAAGTATTTTACAGCTGTTATTTACAAACAATTCAAGAATGGATTCCAACTAAAAGATGTCATCACTCCGCACCTATACGCTAATCGGAGGTTTTGACAAGTTGATATTTTTTTTGTTACTTTTGATTATTAAGGCCCCATTTTCACGGCGCGGTTTCAAACCGCGCCCGCGCGCTGTTGCGGCACCGCGCCGCGTGACGGTTTTGTTTCAATACTCACGGGACCGCAGGTTTTCGCGGTTTCTACTGCGGAAAGCGCGTCGTAAGTTTTGAATTCAATTTTACATACAAATATGCCGTGCCCGCGCGCGGGCGGGGTTGGCAACCGCTCAGTGAAAACCGGCTCTTACATATTTCACAAACAAACAAAAAAACGTTGGTAGTCATAGGAACTGCCAATAGAAGTGAAAACTTATAACTCAGAATTTGATAGCTTACTTTGGAAACTACGAGGGTGAAACCAGAGGGCGTGGCCATGAGCATGCCCATGTTCCCGTGTTTACCCGAAAATGTTTTATCATTCCCGAGCGTGACGCTAGAATTCAATTCACAGCCCACAAAACATCTGTCTGTGGTGCGCCAAAAGAAGTTTTCACTTTAAAAAATACAACAAAACAATAGTTTAAGAAAAATATCCAATAAAACAATAACTGCGTTATAACTACGAAATGTTGAATATCAGGGTTAAATAATTAAGTAATAAATTATACTTAAAAATTAATGTATTTAGGTAATTAAATTTACAAAAAAAGGTTCAAAAACTCAGAAATACGTGTTTAGTACATAAAACTTACATAACTATCTTTGACTTTCAAATATTTGTGAGAACTTCAGGAGAACTTCTATTTTAAAGTGTTTCATTTTTATGATTAACACCGCCAAATCAAAATTGACCTTACTTTTACAGATATCTGTATTATAATATTTGTTTTTATTTTGCAGATTTTTGTGGCTATATTGTCACGTTTTTGCTAGGAATTATTATTTTCTAGGTTGCTCTATTACCAAAACAATACTGAATACGATGGTTAATTTTAGAATTTGTTTGGGAACATAAACTATTGTCTAGTTAGTTAATATATCTGCTTATAGCTTATAGAAAGCATACAAGTAATTGTCGCGGAATTGGGTCTAAAAGAGGTATTTGATCGAATAATTGAAATCTATTTTGGTGCTTACCCACGGAGCGTGATATCGCGTGGTACAAATTACTTCTATAAATAACTATACATTACTGACGTATTTACGAATGACAAATTTAGAATCTGAAACTAGGTTAATGAAACAAGTAGCATTTTTATCTATAAATATTGATTTGAATCATTCTAGTATTAGACTACAGGCCCGTGAACAAAATTTACGGGTCAAATGAACCAGCAGGAGACCTATGTAGGATGATAGACGGGTACAAAATAATAAGATTCAGCACTATGCCGTCACTTGTAAGCTGTCCAACTGAATGCAGGTGAGAATTCAAAAGTGCAAGTAGAGTGGGTACATTTTGGTCATTTGTTTCTGTACGGCATTCTTACCATCCAATCGATCCATGAAAAATAATGAGAAAACGCGTAGTGCCGTACAAAAATAGTGGTCCACGAAGTCGGAAACATTATTGATAATCCGGAAATTTTGAGGGAAAATTTGGTCATTTGATACAGTACGGCATCGATTCCATACAGTTGCAATACCTCTTCTAACCCATTATTCCGCAACGCCGTACAAAAATAATGGTCCAAGAGGAAATGATCAGGGGTTCAACTTCCTCTTTTCAGTGATCCGGAGGGGTGATTTCAAAAAGTACGGCATCGGTTCCAAATGATTATCTAGCACTCAAACGAACAATTAAAAATAATGCCGTCTAAAAATTACTGTTCATTTGAATGTTTACCGATAATTACCTTAATTTCATCGTATACTTCATTTATAAAGGTGGTAGGTAATTTGATCCTGTACGGCGCCTTATTTTTCTACAGGACATTGCTAAAAACTATTGTTGTATAATAATCCCGTACAAAAGAAAGTGTTCTAAAAAAAGTTACAGAGGAATACAAAACATGCAAGTTTTCATTTATTTGAATAACCATAGATTAATTAACTATAGCAAAGTTCAACATATTATCATTGTTTTAAATAGTATTCAAGTAAGTAAATTTTAAAAAAATAATGCCTTACATTTTAACCCTTAATCAAACAAAATATGTACTACTTAGTTAGAAACTTGGAAACTCAGAAACTATGTACTTTAGGGCAAAAATTATTGAGCTAACTATTGTAGAAAATAAAATTTTATACTTTTTGTGCCGAGAAATTTTTTTTGTAAAACGTACCGTTTGCGATTTATGACCCATTTAAAATACCGATTTTTCTATCACGGCCGATAACTCTTGAAATATTTGATTAATCAATAAAACGCATTGAACTATTCTTAAAGATCAGTTTATTTTCTACAACTTTAGTCAAGCGCTTTTTTTTGTAATGTCCATAGGTTTTGATTTATAAGACGTTCAAAATCTGTTATTCCGCCAAAAATATTATAAATCGTATTAAAATAAACAATAGTTTTGTTTGTGGTGGGTTATTAGACGATGAAAACTTTGATAAAGAATAAGTAAATAAATAGATCAGGTTTTTCATGCAGATGAGGTGTATGTTAGCTATGGCAATATAGTGATGCGTTCAACATTAAACTTCTTATAACTCAAAAAGCACAGACTTTAAAAAAACAATTTTGGCAAAAGTTGTAGAGAATAAACTGGTCTTTAAACATGGATTGATGCGTCTTATTTATCTAAATATCTCAAGAGTTATCGGCGATAGAAAACCCGGTTCACTAAATGAGCCGTAAACGGTAGGTACTTTTAACAAATAAGTTTTGGGCAACAAAAGGTGTAAAATTATATTTTCTACAATAATGACTTCAATAATTTTTGCCTTAAAGTACATAGTGCCCGAGACAACATTTTTTCAAGATGACGCTTAAAGATCCACCTGAATCTGTCAACATTTCGTGATTTTATGCTCAGTAAGTGATCATACTTGAAAATTTAAAAGTTAAATTCAATTTTACGGGCCTTTAATATGAACTTTCAGATTTGGACGGCATTAACTTTTCTTAGACATATATTAAATTCAAATAAATTATCAGAATGCCGTTAAAAAATCGTACCAACTATCACCCTAAAGTACATTTCGTCATATGCAATGTTCTGGAGGTTTATTGCCATTTACTGACTATTGGACTAACAAAAATGTACGGCACGTATAAAATTTGTATCTATGCACAAAATACTTTCGGAATAAATTAATTTTACGTTGTGTCAAATCACCCCTCCGGATCACTGAAAAGAGGAAGTTGAACCCCCGATCATTTCCTCTTGGACCATTATTTTTGTACGGCGTTGCGGAATAATGGGTTAGAAGAGGTATTGCAACTGTATGGAATCGATGCCGTACTGTATCAAATGACCAAATTTTCCCTCCAAATTTCCGGATTATCAATAATGTTTCCGACTTCGTGGACCACTATTTTTGTACGGCACTACGCGTTTTCTCATTATTTTTCATGGATCGATTGGATGGTAAGAATGCCGTACAGAAACAAATGACCAAAATGTACCCACTCTACTTGCACTTTTGAATTCTCACCTGCACTCAGTTGGACAGCTTACAAGTGATAGTGCTAAATCTTATTATTTTGTACCCGTCTATCATCCTACATAGGTCTCCTGCTGGTTCATTTGACCCGTAAATTTTGTTCACGGGCCTGTAGTCTATATCAGATAGCTGTTATTCCTAAGATCAGTTTTTTGCTCTTTAAGTTTTGATATTTCAAAATTCTACTATTGTTTCTAGTTTACTTACAATTTAGAGAACTCAGAATCGAAATATACCCTAAAAAATTTCAAATGATATGGGACATATAAAGTAGCCTACCAATATGGTAGGTATATACAAGTAAATATCATTTATTTGCACTTAAATTTCTACTGATTCCTTTAGTCGTCCCGGGCCGCTTAGTCGATTGAAAAGTTACATTTGGGGTTGCGTTTTTTAGAGGACACAATTTTGTTTTTTTTTATGTGTAGAGGGGTTCAGTGTAAAGCTAAAACCAAGTTTGTGGGGTCGCCACCCTTGTCCCACGGCCGCCATCTGCGCTCATCACCCAGAGATCTGGGTGATGAGCGCAGTGCAGTGCTAGGTAATTATTAGGACTCTTCTTGTTCCAATAGCTTCGTGTTACTGTGCTGTCTCTGGCACATGTCCTGATCGTCTCATACTCTATTCTATAAAAAAAAAAAAACTACCTATTTACCTACCAAATTTCATGCAGAGTTTTTAGATTCACTAGTTTTTGCTTGAGAGAACAACATACATGTGTACATACAGACAGACTTTCGCATTTGTAATATTGGTGGGATAGGATTAGAATTATACGTTAACGTAACCCTGTATTAAGTACTATTACCGACCGTCAGGTGGGTTTGCCAATTCCATGTCACCCAACTTAGTGCATCGAGTTCCGTATGGCAAAGCAGCCAGATCATTTGTAACTGGGTCAGTCCCGTGACCTAGAACAGTCGACTAGTGATGGGAAATATCCGTTCTATTTGCGTAAAAAATATAGTTCTAGATAGCAACTCATTTGCTTTGATTTAGATTTTCCCTTCTCAGATAACATCTACAGCAGACTAGTATTACAAAAGTGAAAGTTAGTGTGTTTTTTTATTATTTGCGAAGTATTTTTGTGTCTGAACGGAAAATGAAATTAAATACGTAGTAAATACAACTTAGATTAATACAAATGCTTTGTTTATCCTGGTCAAGTACCTAAGTGGTTCCCGTCGAATACTTAAAAATGCTTAATTTGCGACTTAAATTTGGCATAAATAAGTAATCGTGAAAAAATGCAATCATTGAGCATTGAGCATTGAGAGGTGTGCAGCTAGTATTAAATATTGATGGGCAATTTCACAAAACACCGTCGAGTGCCAAACTAAGCAGAACTTGACGTCGTAAAAATGAAGTAACTGATATGAAATTAATATTTACACAATTAGAAAACATATTTATTATGCGAGTATTTGCCTACGATAAAAAAGGGCTATTTTCTAAAGTACTTGTACTTTTTTGGGATTAAAATAACCCTATATGCTATTGGAGACAATAATTTATCTGAGCTCCGATTTCAAGCTTTCTTCATCTCTTACAAAGTTATTAAGCAACAAACAGAGTTTCACTTTTGGTAAGCCTGCCCATAATAGCACAGTGACACGCATTTTTTGCAAAATGTAGAATCCTATATCGTAACTCTAATAAGATACAGGGTTGAAGTACGGCAACACAGAAAAAAACTTCGTGTTTATAAGATAATATATGTTTTTCAAGTGGTAATCAAATCAACCTAGAGAGAGCCATAAGACAAGCGAGATGTTAAACTGTATAATTCACGAGTTTTCAACGATAATTCCCAGCACTAGTGGCCACTGTCAGCGTTTGTTGAGTACCGCCGTCAACTGTATGAATGGATTTCATTTTTAGACGAGCTTTTTGTTTATTTTGAAAGTGAGATGTGAGCTTCCAAGAGAGCGGTTTGTTTGACATGAGTACATAAATTATGTTGGTCATTAGTTTGACTCGCGGCTAGATCACAAATTTGTGGTAACTTGTAAGAAGCACCTATAGAGTATAGGACTGGGTCAAAAATACACCATTCTAATTAATCCGTCAGTTACATCATAGAAAAATATGAGAAACATTTTTTTTGTTTTTGCATAAATATAAAAATCGACAGAGATATACCTAGATCATCAAACTTCGAGAGTGGGAGTGCGACGTCATTCGTGGGTAGAAATCGTAACCACGAGTGACGTCACGCGAAACTTCTACTTCTAAAAATGCACTGTATCTTCGTCATTTTTTGTTTGTGAAACAAAAAAAAGTACGTGTACAATATTTTTTAGCAACAAACTGACGGACTAATTTTTTTTCATTATTTTTGACTTTTTGAGGGTTGTAGCCTATTGAATGACTTCTATATCAATATTTTTTTTAAGTTTGCTGTCGGCAAAACCGTAGATTTTTTTATACTTATTTCTCTTTACTCAACAATTTTTCGGTTTTATATTTGTAGCTCAGGGTAGAATAAAAAGTAGGCAGTCATTTTAAACGAAATTTAGTTTCGTTTCTATATAAGTACTTATGTTACAACGAACACTGGATTAAATGCATAACAACGACTAAAAAACACTAACCAACTCTATACTCGTATTATCCAGAAACCATTAATGGTCTACAAATAATAAACAAGATGATAATACCCACTACTAGTTGGAAGAATGCCGTAAATACTGGCGGCATTACCTTGCTGAATTATAATACCTACGTTGAGCCAAATAAACGTCAGAAGCATTCCATTCCAAAAGGTTTTTGACAATAAGACGAGGTTCCAGCTGCTAAGAAATAAATCGGCATTACAACGTTTGTAATGGTAGGACTCTTTACAGAATGCACCTAAGGAAGTACCACACCTTTGCCAGTTATTCTACTGCCAAGCAGTTATGTGCAAACATTACTATGTTTCGCTTCGAAGGACAATGTTTCCAGTAAAATTGCAGTGCATCTTAGTAAGTTGTTTTAATACATATTTAACAGCTGCATAATATGTGGGTATTTCAAATAAGGATATAACAAAATCGTAACTTAAATGTCAAATAATTTAATACAGTTAATGATTTGTGGTAATCACAAATGTTGAATAAAATACCAGCCTTTTATCGTATTATGTCATGTTTATTTTATTTACATTGTTGCATTTTAATAACATCCTCTTAAGTACAAAACATAACAAATTTTATAATTAAACGTTTGTCATTTAATCGGTGATATATTATTGTTAGCCATGGAGGAAATCTTTATTAGGTAATCAGAGTTATTTGAAATCAGAAATCTTCCTTCCCGTTAAGGCCAATTTAAACTGAACGAGCATAGAGCTAGAGCTGGAACAAGAGCATTATTTTTCGATCTTTTAGTGTAAACGAAAGATCGTTCTTTGCGTTTTCCATATTATACATTCCATAGAATCTTTGCGAACGCAAACAAAACAATGAAAGAATGCTCTACGTTTGTTTACACCAAATGAATTTGATACAGTGGGGATAGAATGAGCATTCGCTCGTCTGATGTAAATCGGCTTTTAGAAATATACGAGAATCCTATCCCACTTTTGTCCGAGTTGAAGAATTATCGAACACTAGCAGCGTCCCGAGGTTTCACTCGCGTAATTCCAGATCTCGGGATAAAAAATAGCCTATTTTACCAATTTTCACCAATATCCAGATTTTTGGATTATTTGCGTAAAAGAGGAACAAACACCCATACATCTATCCACGCATCCATCCTCACAAACTTTTGTAGTTATGATACAATATTAGTAATATATAAACATTGCAAGAACATAAAAGGCGTCAAACAAATAAATATGGTAATAACTAAATCTTGTTTCCCTTTTTTACTGTAAAATTTGACCAATTACCATTTGGGCACGGTACCTTGCAAATAGTGAAAGATTAGTTGATAATGGTAGACCGATATCAACTAATCTTTCACTTCTTCGTACAAGACTAACTAGCCTTATACTTCGCAAAAATAGTATTACGGAAGCCAATAAGCTCATTGAATAATTTTAAATATTTAATAATATTAGAGCAGTGGGTCTAAATAATCTCACACAAATAATTATAAAAATTTACAAAATAATCATGGACATAGAAAATCGTAAGAATATACAAAAGGGTGTTCCCTTATGTGGGTACGTAATTAACGTAAAAGAAAATGTAACCGTATAAACTTACAAATAAATCGAATTATTTAATCGTTTTGCTAGAAAATGAGTGATTTCAACATGTCAGCCGAAGGAAGTCCACTGCTGAACGAAGGCCTCCCCCAAGGATCTCCACAAAGACCGGTCTTGCGCCGCCCGCATCCAACGATTCCCGGCGACCTTCACCAGATCGTCGGTCCATCTTGTGGGAGGCCTGCCAACGCAACGCTGCGTTTTCCGGTACGTGGTCGCCACTAAAGATCCTTACCGCCCCGTATTCGTCAACAACTTCGAGCGTTGAGTCTCCTATTTTTAAAGGAATGGGTATAACATGGTTATTCAACATGATTTTCGTCTTGTCCATGTTCATTTTTAGACCCATTTTTTGGAGGCTCTACTGAGGTCATTCGGCATCCTGCTTAAGTCGTCCAGGGTTTCAGCTATGACTACAATGTCATCGGCAAATCGGAGGTTGGTGATGTACTCGCCATTGATATTGATGCCGAGTCCGTTCCAGTCCATAAGTTTGAAAACGTCTTCCAGTGCAGCGGTGAACAGTTTCGGGGATATGACATCCCCCTGTCTCATACCTCGCTGCAGTTGGATCGGTTTCGAGTTCTGGTCCTGGAGACGGACTGACATGGTGGCGTTTTCATACAGACACCTTAACACTTCGACGTACCGATGGTCAATTTGGCACCGCTGGAGCGACTGTAGCATAGCCCAGAACTCGATCGAATCAAAGGCTTTTTCATAGTCCACAAACGCCAAACATAGGGGCTGGTTATACTCTTCGATCTTCTGTATAACTTGCCGCAGCGTATGTATGAGGTCTATGGTGCTGAAGCCTTTACGAAATCCGGCTTGCTCGGGCGGTTGAAAATCGTCAAACCTGCGAGCGAGGCGGTTCGAAACAACCCTTGAAAACAGCTCATAAACATGACACAGAAGCGTGATGGGCCTGTAGTTCTTTAACAAGGTCTTGTCGCCCTTCTTAAAAAAGAGTATAACCATACCTCTGTGCCATGCTTTTGGCGTTTTACCTTCGAGTATGACGGAATTGCAGAGCTTTTGCAGAGTCCTTAGCATAAGTAACCCTGCTGCTTGAAGGAGCTCAGCTGTAATTCCGTCATAACCCGGCGCTTTGTTATTTTTGAGCTGTTTCAGGGCTATTCGAATCTCGTACAGGCTAACGTTTGGAATGTCTTCGGTGTAATGTTGGGACAATTTGGCTCTTGGGTCATGAGCCAGACTTATGACAGACTGCTGTGTTGTCGTGTACAACTGTCCGTAGAACTTCTACACCTCTCCCATCAGCTCGGATTTAGACGATACGATCCTTCCATCCTCGGTCTTCAGCTTCATCAGTTGACTTTAACCATTAGACATATGTCGCGCGAACACTTTCGAGTCTTTGTTTCTCTCGATAGCCTTTTCTACACACTTGGTGTTGAATCGGCGTATGTCTCGAGTTAATGATCTAGAGATCTGCCTATTGATTCCTCGATACTGAGAAGCATCACCTGCGGATTGCAAGACTATCGCGCGCCTTTCCTCCATTAGCTTTAGGGTAGAGTCTGAGATCTTGTTGGTTCTTTTTGCTCGACGGATATTGTAGTGTTTGGATCCTATCGTGTGGACAGCTTCCACGATTCTGTCGTTATAATCGTCCACGTCTATACACTCACCTAGGCATTCGAAGCGGTTCTGGAGTTCAAGCTGGAAGATCTCTGAATTTTGGATCTGTATAGGTGCTGGTCGGAGCGTAGACTTCATCAGTGGCGATCGTTCGAGTTTCAAATTCAGATTTCATGTGCCTCTTACCATTCGGTGATCACTCCCGGTTTTCAGAGCATTGGTCACGGAGACATCATTGAATATATCTCTCCTGCTAGACATGATGAAGTCTATCTCGTTTTTTGTTACATCATTGGGGCTAATCCAGGTTCATTTGCGATGCACCGGTTTCTTATAGAAAGAGTTCATCATATAGAGTCCCTCCTTCTCCAAAAAGTTGGCTAGCATCTGGCCCGTGGATTCCGATGCCCGATTCCGTAATTTCCCATCCTACTCTCATTGCCGCTTCGCTTGCCCAGTTTCGCGTTAAAGTCCCCCATAACAACAGTGCAATGGGTCTTAGAAGTATGTATGGCCTTAGAAATATCCTCATACATAACTTCCACCTCGACATCGGAATGTGTAGACGTCGGTGCGTATACCTGGATGACCTTCAACGAATACCGTTTAGTGATTCTGAGTATCAGGTACGCTACTCTCGTCGACACACTCTCAATCTGTGTTACACTATTCACAAGAGACTCATGGACGATAAACCCGATACCACCTTGGGACTGTTGGTCGCCCTCCCGGTAATAGAGCAGATTGCCGGATTTAAGTATTATCTTGTCCTCACCCTCTCTTCGGACTTCAGATAAACCTACAATACTCCAGCGCAATTTGCTCAATTCTTCCTCGAATTCAAATCACTTATAACTTCTCATTGGTCCGCAGTGTACGCGTGTTATATATTTGTGTAGCATGTGTATGTTATATGTGAGTGATTTACTGCGTATATATTGCAAGTTAATCGGAATTTCAAATTGGGTTTTTCATTAATCATTACCGACTTTACCACATGTGTGTAGCTATTAAAATTGAATAACTGTCTTGATCACTGAGCAAGTATAATTTAATACATTACCTTCAGCTTGTCAGTGTTAGATTAAAGGGCGCCGTATATAATGTCAAGCATGGAATGTGACGCTGTTAACTAAAAGTACAGTAAAGAAGTAGTATTATTTGTTTAAAAAGAATATTTATTGTTTGGTTTACACTAAAACAAAAATCTTTTTTCTTTTGCCAGATCCGGGGACCAACGTTGACTTTTTTGAATAAAGTTTTTGATGTAGTCAAGAGATTTAATGTAAGGCGCTCACGAGACTGGTTCCCAATTAATTTTAATTTCAAAGGCTAGTGAAAATGGTAACACTGACATTTTTTTTAAATTTTGTAGATACCTAGCGATATTAATAATGTCTATTGTTTGTTATTTGTGTGTAATATGTCGACAGTGTTTTGAAAACTTTTGCTGTTCTAAAGTTATAGGTATTTATTTTCTGATATTAACAAATCTAGGACTTGTACAGTGTAGACAAGTATAATTATTTCTGGGATACTTAAATTTAAGTGTATGAAATTAATTATTAAAATGATAATAATATAAATATTGATAATTAGCGTATGTAAAGTATATATTTTACTTGCTCAATTAAAAAGTACATATATTAAAAATATGTTATCAAAGAACAAGGTATCATTACCAAAAAGTTTGATCATTTTGTAATTCAACTTTTTGCATTGAATTGTATTTTGAAATTGGTTCTAACAATTTTCATCAATTGATACGCTTACTGCTCTTTTCGACAATACGGCAGCATGTGGTATCAAGTTTCTATAATGGCGTCTTCAGAGCTAATCGAATGGAAATTACTTGTTCTTGTTTGATATTTAATAGGTATCGGAGGAGGTAATTAAATGAGTTTCGCAATACTCCCTCAATGTAATTTAATATTACGGCTAATGCATTTCATATAGGAAGTGAAATGTTAAGGAGTGTTTCAATATATTTTTTTCTTACTAGAGTCTTTTATGACTTCTGTGATGTAATCACACTATTATGAAGGCGTAGGTAAGTTTTAGTGTTCTTAAATATTTTTTTTTAGAGAGCTCTGTTTTATGGCTGAACAGATTTTAAAATTAACTAAGCAGGAAATAATTACTTGGATTAAATAAAGCATAAGTTACTTTTAAGCGAACCGCAGCTGGTTATGTATAAAATACATAACTAGTTATTTCAATTCAAATAAATATATGACGGCGCTGACCATCAACATATGTAAACAACGGGTGCAACGGGCATGACGTCATCGCTCACACCACTCTACCACCACCGACAACGATGTTATAAGAAGGCGGTGGTTGTGAGTCGAAAAAGGTTTCTTTAGCTAGTCGATGCTTGTCCGGTGCACACGTTGGAATGACGGCTGTCATGAGTGTCGAAAAGTAGAAAGAAACAAAGGCTTGAACAATTTTACATGGATTCGGAGAAATACAGTGGTAAAAGGGATTAAAAGTTGTATATTGAAGCATAAAGTGCCTTTTAATAACCATGCTAGCTCCTGACTCCTACATCAGAAGTGTCGAATCCACCTCCACTTTTAAGAACAATGGAACAAATGTCAATGTTTTCTTCGGGAATGGAAGCGGTGTTCCAGAAAATTGCGGATAACTTGACCAATCGCCAAATTGGTTAGTTTCGACTCGGACGAGCCAGAGGAAAATATCGTTAGTTGGTGCGCTTTGAAGGAGATTGTCATCGAGAAGAAAATACTGGAAGGCGTCGATTTATTTTTGGCACTGACGCATGCACACATCACTTTCAAAGCACGTGCTGCAGTATGCCTTACCAAAGTGCATCCGGATAAAATGCCATGGCCTGCAATTAAGGAACTTCTTATAACTGGGTTTAAATTCCATACAGAGGGCAAAGAAAGCCCAGCCGGGGGCATGTGACGTATTGTAGCGTGGACTGTAGCAGTTGATTGAGAAAATACATGTACAGGCGCAAATATGCCCGTGAGAGTTATGACCGGCAAGATTCGACGCGAATAAAATTTCGTATTATTCAATGGTAACGCACACTACGAAGCTTCAATTCAATTCAATTCAATTCAATTCAATTCATTTATTCGAACCATAAATTCATAAGAACACTTGGTAACGTCATTAACAAAAAGGCATAAGAATCCGTGTACATAATAAATGAATAAAGCTGTAAAGGAGCCTCGTCAATCAAATGCAGCTGTAAAAAGGCTTTGTCAAAGACAAAATAACAAATAATTAATACATACAGTATACAGATACTACATGAGTACAATGTTCCATCAAAAGTTTTATAAATCTATTACTTTACCTTATTACAAGATTCTAGTTTCAACACAGTTCTCTTCCATACGTTACTATCTTTAACAAAGTCATCTATATTATAATATGCCTTGCTCAATAGGTAGCTTTTTATTTCATTTTTAAACTTTGTTTCATTAAGACCTTCGACTTGTGCAGGGATTGCATTATAGAAGCGAATACCATTACATTTGAAAGAGTTATTTGTTTTCTGAAGTCTGCACTTAGGAAATACAATTTTGTGCTTATGGTGCGCTTTTGGATTCAGATCAGTTAGTTTCTTCAGTCGACTTCGATTTTTTCTTACATACATTATACATTCATAAATATACAATGAAGGGACTGTTAATATGTTTATAGTTTTGAAAATCTCCCGTACTGAATCTCTAGCTGATAAATTATATAGACCACGGATTGCTCTCTTTTGCAATATGAAAACTGAGTTTCTGTCCGCAGCTGAACCCCATAATAAAATCGCGTAGGACATAATGCTATGAAAATAGCCAAAATAAACAAGCCTAGCTGTTGCGACGTCCGATATCTTTTTAATTTGACGAACAGCGTGGGCAGCTGAACTAAGTCGGTCAGCCAGTGTCTCTATGTGAGGACCCCATTGAAGCTTTGAATCTACTGAAATACCCAGAAATCGAGTAGATTGTACAGGTTCGATGAGTTCATCTTTCAGTCTTATATCAAGTTTATCGCACATTACATTGCAGAGTGAGAATTTTATACATTTCGTTTTAGTTGGATTAAGTACTAGATTATTTGCATCAAACCATTTGTACGCAATGTCTAAAATTACGTTAATTTCTGTGAAATCGTTTATTCCTCTCTTAACTTTGAATAGAAGTGATGTATCATCGGCGAACATAACTATTTCTATATTTTTATGTTTCTTAATCATGAAAGGTAGATCATTTATGTAAATAAGAAACAGGAAAGGTCCAAGTATGGAACCTTGTGGTACACCCATTCTTATAGGCGACTCATTTGATTGCACACCGTCAACATCGACTATCTGTACACGGTCTTTAAGATATGAAGAAATAAAATTTAGAGCTGGTTTCGATACCCCATAGAACTGCAGTTTCTTCAAAAGAGTTTCATGATGAACACAGTCGAAAGCTTTTGATAAGTCACAAAATACTCCTAGAACGTCATGATGGTCTTCCCAGGCTTTCAATATATGATTGGTTAGTTCAATACCTGCATCGGTAGTGGAACGTCCTTTTGTAAATCCAAATTGGTTACTATGTAAAAGGTTATTAATATTAAAGTAAGACAAAAGTTGCTTGAGAACTAGTTTCTCGAATATTTTGCTGATGCAGGGCAAAACCGAGATGGGTCTGTAGTTTCCAAGTTCGTTTTTGTTTCCAGATTTAAACAAGGGTATCACTTTACTATACTTCATCATGTCAGGAAATGTGCCATTTTTGATACATTCGTTAAATAATTCTGCTAAATATGGGGCAATGTTATTAATTATCCCCTCAAGTACCTTAACAGATAATCCCCATAAGTCCTCTGTATTCTTAACTTTAATGTCTTTGAACGTTTTTAGTATTGCAGTGGCAGTAACATGATGAAACTCAAATGTAGATGAAGGACAATCAACATTTTCTGTCAACATTTCCTCTGCAAGAGAGGGAGACGAAGTTAGGTGTTTAGTTGTCTCTAAGGGAATATCAGCAAAATAAGCCCTGAAAGCATCTACAATGTCCGATTTTTTTGTAGTGACATTTTCGCCAACCCGAACTGCGCGCATCATTTCACGACTTTTGGTTTTACCAGACTCCTTGTTTATTATCTTCCACGTGCTTTTTATCACGTTGTTGGAGTTTTTAATTTGATCCCGAATGAATATTGCTTTTGCTCGAATACACAAATTTCTAAAAATATTTGAATACCTCTTAACATAGACTTTTGTTGCATCGTCGTTGCAGTATGTCTTTAGTTTATATAAATTGTAAAGATTGTTTCGACTTTTAATAAGTCCTGGTGTTGCCCATTCGGCAAACTTCGGTTTTGCGTTAATATTAATTAATTTGGTATGAAAAATATTATTATAATGTGTACTCAGCATTTTAAAAAACTCAGAATAATTACGATTAGGATCATCAATAGTCATGTCGAAAAAATTGTTCGAAAAATGATTAGATATCGCGGTATTTAAAGCTGACATACGGGACAATGTAATGGGTCTAATTCAATTTGAAAAGACGGAATGAAGATTCAGTTTCAACGGAGTCCTATGTGAACCGCTGTCGAATAAACTGATTCCGTAGAAACTGTCATTTTTGCGGAAAAACAAGACACCGTGGTCTAGAATGTCGCTATAAGAACTAACTTTGCTTCTAGCTTTCTCTGAAGGCCGATTTAAACTGAACGAACATAGAGCTAGAGTTGGAACAAGAGCATTCTTTCTCGATCTTTTAGTGTAAACGAAAGATCGTTCTTAGCGTTTTCCATATTAGATATTCCATAGAATCTTTGCGAACACAAACAAAACACCGAAAGAATGTTCTACGTTTGTTTACACCAAATGAATTTGATACAGTGGGGATAGAATGAGCATTCGCTCGTCTGATGTAAATCGTCTTTAAATATAAACGGTAGTCTGTATAAAATGCTCGAGCCTGCTGTCTCGTGCTATGTCTGCGGCGATCCAGGCCACGTGGTCTCCGGTTGTCCCATGCGCTACAAGAAGGAAGTCCTGCTTCAGAAGCCGCAGCGGGTCCCAGCAAACGGATCAACTTGTGCTCGATGATTTCACACGGCGTTTTACAGATAAGTGATTGAGCTACCTTTTATATTTGATTCCGGTTCTGAATGTAGCCTAATTAGGCTATGTGATTTTAATTCTTTAGAAAGCGAGGCGAGAGCGCTTTCATAAACAAATATCACTAAAAGGTTTGAGAAATTGGAATGAGTCTGACTGGATTGACTATATCAACCGTGAGCTACTCGTGTATTTATTTAAAAAAATATCAATGCTATTTCCGAAATGTAAATTCAATATGTGGTTACTGTATGTTCAGGGCTTTGGCTTCGATGTCATTTTGCATGCACTACTTTATTTAATTACCTTAGTGATGATATGTTGTTAGGACATGACATTCTAGATGCTGGTATGTCTGTTACACTTAACGATGATAATACATCGTTTTCAGGGTGCAAAAACTCGAATTGCAGCACAGTTCTAAATACTTTCGTTGAGAAAACTATTGACGTTGATCTTGTTTGAAGGGATGCGGAAAAGTTATTCAGAATTAAGCTACCTACACACTCCATTATTATATAATTATTTAAACAGGCATATTATTAAAACAGGGGAACTAAAAATAAAGTTAATTGATCCCGCCAAAACGGTTCATAGAAGACCTTAATAGGTTATCTTCAATCGAGTTAATCACCGTTGTCGAAAGAGTTCAGGAACTGTTAGATGCAAATATAATAAGGGAAAGTGCGTGTCTCCATTTTTAAGTCCCATCCTTCTGGTCGAAAATAAAGATGGTAGCAAACGTTTGTGCGTAGACTCAGAGAGCTTAATAGTAACACGCGGTCAGATAGCTACCCTCTTCCTTTGATTAGTGATCAAATAGATAAGTTAATGGCGCTAGGTTTTTAGTTGGCATCAGTATTTCACCAAACGCAGGTCCATGAAGACTCTATGGAAAAGACTGCTTCTGTCACGCCAACACGACAATATGAATTTGTCACTATGACGTTTGGACTATTAAATGCTCCACAGGTGGGCTATTAACTCCGCGCTAAAACCACTAAATGACGGTAACATATTGGTCTATTATAGATGGTGTTTTTTCAGCATGAGGCATGATAGATAAGGGTCTCTCTCGTCTTGACAAGTTATTAGATATCCTGTCTAAATAGAACTGCATACCGGTGCTAGCAGCGACGGAAATGGTCTAATCTTAATCCAAAAAGATAACGGTCTTCTTTATGTTGTTATTTATTTCAGCAGGAAATTAAGTAAAGCAGTGATTAGCTATCATTCATAAGAACTAGAAACACTAGCTCTTGTAAAATTAGTTGAACATTTTCATCATTATCTATACTAATATTATAAAGCTGAAGAGTTTGTTTGTTTGTCTGAACGTTAGGATCTCTGAAGCTACAGATTCGAATTGTGTCTAAGATTGCGTCATTATATGTAAACCTTTACTAATCAAATTTGTTCTGAGTTGGTACGACCAATTTTCGATAGGTGTCGTAACATGTAGCTGAAGAGGTTTTTTTTGTTTGAACGCGATATTGTCCGGAATTTACAAACCGATTTCAAAAATTCTTTCACCGTTGGATGTGTACGGGGTTCCCAAGTGCTATAGGCCGAGTGTACCACGGGCGAAGCCGGGGTGGACTACATATCTATGCCCGTAGGTTACGGTTTTACTGACTGTAATGCTTAGAAATCCTCATACAAAAAAAAAAAAAAACAGACTTGACGTCTTGGGTATATTAATTGGTGAGCTATAGGTACTGCAATTTTATGATTTTGACATAGTCTATAAAAAATAAAAGTAAGCATGGCCCAAACAGATTGTGTCCTAATAATGGCCCTTTCCAAATAGCTTTGGTCTTTAAAAAAACGATAGATTTGAGCGGAAACACGTAAATGGTTCACATCTGACATACAAGCAAGCACATGTAAATCTGCGAGAAGTCCTCGTGGTCCTTCAGGCCTTTTAGATGTTTCTGTATACTATGACTTTGACGATGACGTGACGGCGAATGAAATGAATAATGATCTTGATTATGAAACTAATCGTGATACTGGTGACGAAGCTGTAAAAAAAAAAGAGAGCAACAAAAAAGAGAGCAAAAAAAAAGAGCAAAAAAAGAGCAAAAATGGGTAAAAAAAGAGTGAAAAAAAAGAGAGAAAAAAAAAGAATGTGATAAAAAAAAAGGTATCACTGTGAATATGTCATTGCAGGGCGTAGCCGGTCCAATGACTTGCTAAAGGGGCGTATATCCGGGCTAGCGTGTCATGCTAAAGGGATATTCGTCCGGGCTAGCTCAATCCGGGCCAGTTTATAAACTGAAGGGATACTGTGAGTTGCTGTAGGGTCTACTGACCGGACCAGCTGTTTGATGATTTGATTTGATTGATGATTCTGAAGAGGTACTATGACTTCTATGACCCGGGCCAGATGTTTTGTGAAATTTGGTTTCAGTTCTAAATCATTTTCTTAAATGAAAATATGTCAGGATGAACGAACAACGTTTCTTGTTCACAGATAACTAAAGAAAAACGCACACGAGGACGTGCGCAGGTCAGTATGGCCGTGACGGCGCTGACCATCAACATATGTAAACAACGGGTGCAACGGGCATGACGTCATCGCTCACACCACTCTACCACCACCGACAACGATGTTATAAGAAGGCGGTGGTTGTGAGTCGAAAAAGGTTTCTTTAGCTAGTCGATGCTTGTCCGGTGCACACGTTGGAATGACGGCTGTCATGAGTGTCGAAAAGTAGAAAGAAACAAAGGCTTGAACAATTTTACATGGATTCGGAGAAATACAGTGGTAAAAGGGATTAAAAGTTGTATATTGAAGCATAAAGTGCCTTTTAATAACCATGCTAGCTCCTGACTCCTACATATACTTAAAGCTCTTTAGGTAAAAATCACGATTTGGTGGTGAATTTTTTTTAATTAAATCGTTCAGTTTAACTTAGTTAAAGTAAGAAATAAAATTTGCGTGTTTTTATTTTTATTTTTAAGATAGACGTTTGCTTAACCTGTTACGTGGCATGGGCCCACCGGTGGACCGCCGCGTTCTTGTTAATTTAAATCTAAATTCCTGTTGATCGAGTCTAAGTTTGATTAACTGAGCCTTCTTTCCTGTCCATTAGGTTAAACACTTAACCAATAATATAAATTCCGAAAAATTTCGATCAAAATTCTACTACTTACCTGTAATATTACCTCTATATACACAAATGTAAGTTGTTTGTTACGTTTCGCGCAAAAACTACTCAACCGACCATCATGAAACTTTGTGCTCATATTTTTGGAGTTATTAAAAGTAGCATGGGCTACTTTTTATTTCAGGAAAATAACGGGATCAGGTACTGCGTGGATGAAACCGCGGGGCACTGCTAGTATAATAATATAATCAAGAGTGCTCATCATCACTCTGTTTTTTTTTAATAAAGAGTGACGAGACGATCAGGACATGTGCCTGATGGTAAGCAACATGCCTGCCACATAACAACACAGCGACACGCAGCTATTGGAAAATGAAGAGTCCAAATCATTACCTAGCACTGCACTGCGCTCGTCACCCAGATATCTAAGTTATTATATCTCTAAGCCCTGTAATTTCTCTGGAAACATTGCTCTTCAAACCGGAACACATTAATGTTTACATATTACTGCTTGGCGGTAGAATAACTGGCAAAGGTGTGGTCCTTCCCCAGGCGGACTCTGCCAAGAGTCTTGCCACTACCGACTCCTTGATTAGACTCCTTGGGACATTTGTAGTCGCAGTAGTTAGTATTATCGCATTGTTGTCTAATGCTATATAGTTCCTGTACAAATACAAGGTTCAAATTTTTTTCTAAAACTCTTTGGCAATGGTGACTTTACAACTTAGTACCACAGCGTGCTAGCTCAGTTCTTCTAAAGTTTGAATTTATTTTTGACGCGAGAATTTCTGCTCTCCCAAAGAGCACGTTCGGCAAATTACTTTGTAATTATATGCAGGCTAACCAGAAGTCCGTTAGCCATAATCACGCCTCGTAAACTGCAGTTTACGCCCTCACGAACGACAACTAGTTTTGCAGCTTTACTGTCGATGTGAGATGCTAACAGATCGCTATCAACATTACACTTCAGTTTCTTTAGTGCGAGCCACAGATTTAGGATGTAAACTCTTTGGTGCGAGGTGGAATTCCGTTTTGCTGTGGTTTGTTTTATTACTAAGTCAGCAGTTACTAAAGCCGACCAATTAAAAAAACCCATTACCGACGATTTTTTTGAAAATAATGGTATAACTTTACACAATTGTATGTGTTTTGCAGAGTCCATATGGGAAAGCAATTTATCGGGTATTTTATCGTCAATTAGCGGAGCACCGGTTTAAAGCGTTCCCAGAAAAATTACAGGATAAAGAGATAAATCATCTTAAATCTCTGAGTGATTTGAACTCTTCATGTTCACATAGCGTTGTTAAATAATTATTCTGTAAATTTTTTATGTTCAAAATGTTTTTATGTTTTTTATGTTGTTATGAGCTGACTTTGTTCTACCTGGAACAAGTCTAGTTTGTTTCGTCAGTCTATCTAAAAAAAATACTCAAAAACGGATCACTTTTCAAATAAGGAATCATTAAAAATGGTTAAAGAGTTCTAGTTACAGAAAAAAAAACCTTAAGGTAAAACACAAAACTTGTAGGCAATTTAACAACCTCCTTCTTTTTCTGAAGGAGATTAAAAATAAGAGGAAAATGTATTTTTATCTATGGAATTTGCTCTACATATTTGCACAGGAAAACCCATAATAAATCTTCCTTAAGCAATAGTTATTTAAATTTGTGACGAGATGTTGTTACGGTATCCATAAACAGTCATTTTCTCGTTGATATCATTGAGGTAAGTAACCGTCAGTAATAGGCTGTTAGTCGACAAATGAGTGACAGCTGGTACCACTATGTAGCTTATGGGGTTAATCAGAACTAGTATAATATATACGTAGCAAATCAATGATGGTATAGATAAGGTTTTGTGGTAGTAGAACTCTATGCAGAATCCGCCTGCAGTAGAATAACTGACAAAAAGATGTATTTCCATCTTTTTGTCAGTTATTCTACTGCCATGCAGGAATGTGCAAACATCACTGTGTTTTGGTGTGAAGGGCTATATTTAAAATATAGGGCATATAAATCATCTTATATCTCTAATATTTGTGTGGCATGTACTCGTATGTGTTTATTATAAAATTAAGTACATTTTCATCGGTATACGGTCGATTTGAGGGTAGATAATGTTTTGTAAAAAGTACGCACTAATATCTATATTTTTTTTTTTTTCTTTGGTTCAAATTTTGGTAAATTATCGCCAATGGCATGTCATTATTATTCCAATCTAATCGATTGATTGCCCATTACATCTTGTGAGATCAATCGTACGATTTGCATATGGCATATTACTAGTGTTTTCGAGTTATTTTTTCAAAGGTGGCTACTCTGACTAGCCCAGTGACTTAGTTGGTAGTTAGTGTGCCTGCGAAGCCGTGTTCTGTGGGTTCGATTCACAGCCCAGTATTGCTATTTGCTATGTTTGTATAATTAATGCAAATATTTGTTTTGTGTCTGAGTGTTTCTTTGTATGTATAATAAGTATGTGCTTACAATTATTATACAGGAAGTTTTACGCAATTATTATATACGGAGGGCACTGTGGTTTCACCCGCGTATTTACCGATTCCTTTATTTTCCCGGGATAAATTATAGCCTGTGTGTTATTCAAGAATATTTTGATCAATTTGAACAAATTCTTGTGACAGAGAATAAATTATTGCTTTCCGGTACGTCAACAATTTCTGTTTAACCTAGTAATAAGCGCATTTAAAACGCATTTAAGTGACTCACACATAATTTATCTAAATAAGTGGGTTCAAGAGTGTAATGTAATTTTTGCAGAGTCGCGCTTAAGCCACGTATAACTAGCTACACAGTCGTTTAATGCTAAAAAATGTTATTATATACATATGTAATCCTCATAATATATGTAGGTAAGTGTAGAGGTAGCATTAGCAGATCTCTGCTAATCACATTTGCATATATAAAAACATCTGTCCCTAAAACACGGAAAAGTAAACATACTGGCCCAAATGGAATCGAGTATCCCCAAAAGAAGTAGAAGTGAGTCTTGTGTTGCGAATAATATAATAAATTATGTTTGACATGGTATGGTATGGTCGACACCACGTAAAACACAATAATTCCCCATCATCGTCACCATTCTACTATAATCATAAATGCACAATACTATAAATGCGATTTTTTTATTAATAGTTTGTATGTATGTTTATTACTATTTTAAGCTAAAACTACCTACTGAAGGGATCTAGATGATTTTTTTAGAAAATAGACTGGAATAACACATAGGCTGGGACTGAGCAATGGTTCTATTCAAAAATACTATTCTTGTCATGTACATGATGGTACAAAAAAAATACCTAGAGTTTGCTGGACATTTAATTCTGAATCTGACCACTATATTATAAACATACTAGCTGTTACCCGCGACTTCGTCCGCGCGAAATAAATACTAAGGTAACTCAGGCAGTACCTATTTGTATACTTACCCCCAGACACAGTTACGGTTATTAAAAACAGCTTTTTAAAACAATTGTATACAATTTCATAAAAATCGGTTTAGTTGTTTAGATCTGAAAGCGTAAGAGACATTCGGCCCCCATTTCAACTCCAATTTCATACCCATACAGTTTGAAATTACAAAATTGCAAGAATAAACATTCGTTTGCTTCGTGTAAAGTGTCTTTAAACTGAGTTTCATGGTTTTATCTTTAACGGTTGGGAACTTTCATATTGACATTCATCCCCATTTTAATCCCAATTTCACCCCCGTACAGTTCGAAATTGATAGAACAAACATTCGTTTGCTTCGTGTCAAGTGTCTATATACAGAGTTTCATGGTTTTATCTTCAATGGTTGGGAAATTCCATATTGACATTCATCCCCCATTTCAACCCCAATTCTACCCCAGTACAGTTAAAATTACAAAATTGATAGAACAAACATTTAATTGCTTCGTGTCAGGTGTCTAAATACAAAATTTGATAACTTTGAAAATCACGAATATTCATACAGACGTTCATCCCTTGTTTCACCCTCTTATGGGTTGAATTTCGCAAAATCCCGTCTTAGCGAGCGCCTACGTGCTAAAAGAAACCTCCATGCAAAATTTCAGATTCCTATAATTTGTAGTTTCTGATATTCCTTGATCACTCATCAAGGAATATCAGAAACTACATTTACACTACCTTTCGCTTTTATATATATATAGATTATATCCAAGTCTAATACAAGACAAATAACTGTTAAATATATGAGCATTAAAATGTTCGACTTTTAGAACGTTTTAATGTGCTCAAAGCAACAAAATAGAGCTTATGCAATGTTTTGGAATATAGCGATACGTTCTTAGTAGTCAATACAGCTTGCAACCTGTTCAATTCAATAAAATAGGTATTGCCACATTTTCCACCACAAAACAATCAGTATACAGAAGTCAACCTACACACTCTCTGGTCTGGATCTGAGCAACGCTACATAGACATCGTAACATACGGACATCGGTTTCTATAAGTACAGAAGCTGTCTCAAAACAGTTTGGAACATTATGTTTTTGTTGGAACCTATTACTGTTAGCCTCTAATGGCGTCTACTGCCTACCGAACTTTGGGCAAGCGCAGAATACGCCCAGCCCTACTAAACTAATCTTACCGTACTCACTACAACTCGTACAACGATTAGCACAAGGGCACCTCAGAAGGTGCGACCTTGGCTTAGGCTGCTGCCGGTAGGATAAAACAAAGAAAGACCTGGCAACCCAGAAATAGTGCCATACGGACCTTACGGCGGGTCTACCGCCTAAAGGTAGCGGTTCGCGCAGAGACCGCGACATGCATTTGACATTACGGAATCGTATGGGCGCCAGTTCGCGCCGAGACCGCGACAGGAGACAGACACGTGTCGCGGTCTCGTGTCGCGGTCTCAACGCGAACTTGTACCTTTACTCTCATGCTTTCTGCTATGTTTTGATTTGTAGCGTCATCTGCTATACGATAACGCTGATGAATGCAGACAACTACATCTGCTTTCCGTATGCAGCGGAACTGAAAGCAGATGTAGTTCTCTGCTTTCATAGGCGAAAGCCGAATGCAGAAAACAGGAGAGTTAGGTGGTAGACCAGCTGTTGAAAGGATCTAGCACCTGCCAATTTGGAGCCCGTATATAAAGCTAATGGTTCGGAATATTGGGAGCGCTTTTACCATCAGCACGCAACATACGCGTTGTTTTTCGTTGTGCTTTTTGTACAACGTTGTAACAGAACAGGTTAGGTATACTCGTACCTAATAGGTTTATCAATTATATATTAATTTATAAACAAATTATTTTAGTTTATTATAATTGGTATTTATTTCCATTTTTCCTAGTTTATCCTTAATATTAAGTAAACACGATGGCCACTACTGCTAGTTTCTTTTTTTGTACTAGCCCGAGTTGATAACACGGACATGTTATCAATTGGGGCTACGTGCCAAGCGTAGTTGTAGGTAATATTGTGTTTTTTTTAATAAAAAACACAAGATTACCTACACTTAAGTAATTCGCGGAGAAGGGCCCATTCACACAGACCGACTCGGAAAACACCGACGCGCATTTTTCTTTTCACACAGACCGGAGAGTAGACTCTCCGGTCTGTGTCCACGTAACTAAAACTGTCATAGCTTTGATATTGCTCTTCTTTTTCTTTTCACTTGAAACGATAGAGACAGCAATAGCAAAGCTACAGCCGATTTCCTTAGGCGGTAGAAAGGCAGATCGTATACACTTGGAGGAGCCAACTATTTCACACAGACCGGCTGGAAGCGAGCTAGTGCAAGAGAGCATGCAATCGGACGAGAAAAGTACGCGATCGAAGCCGGTCAGCTCCTCTTATTTTTTTTATTTTAGCATTATTTCACACCAAGCGCATTCAAGCATTCTTAATAACAAAAACAGTGCAGATGCAAAAATAAACCTTACTACAAATACTAAATACTCTGTTTTCAAAAAGAATCTGCTCTCCTCTCCGACCCATTCTGTGTGAACGGACCCTAACTCACGTGTCATATGGTCGGTCGGACTGTACCGACTATATCACAAGTGAGTTACTCGTGATATAATTAAAAATGTGTAATTTGTATTTTTTGATGATCAAGATGACGAGGAAAATGTTTTACGTATCAATATTGACATACGCAATACATTAACCTATTTGGGCTACTTATGTTTATGTTATTGCAAGAGTTAAAGTTTAGTGCAATAATTGTTTTACACACATAAGCAACAACCCCATTCTCTACCTATAATCTCAAATCTCTCATTCCATTCTAGCGTTGCCTGAAATAGATCGGTTTTAGTGATAAGTAATTTTTGTGTATTTTAAATCAAGTGCAATAAAGTGTTCATAAATCTATCTATCTCTGAGCTTGCCTTCTGTAGACTCACTGTTTTGTGACTGCACATTCACTATGCTGCAATAAAGTTGTAGGCAGAAAACCTATACCATTTAATTACATAGGAACTAAAATTAACGACCTACGTTCATCTGTGTGATTCATAACATTCCTTAAAACAGACCACGTCAGGGTTATTCACATTTAGTTATTTTTGGAGTAACTTAAATGTCTGTTTACATGAACAAGGATTGATTTACGATAACAGTTAAGTTCTGTTTAAACAACAGCTTTTAGAGGTTTTCAGGTGACCGACCTGTCCTTCTATCGCCTCACTGAATCTGCTTTGGCTTTGTTATTGCCATCTCTATCATTTCAAATGAAAAGAAAAGAGAGAGAAATGTCAAAGATAAGACAGTTTTCGTTCGGCGATAGAACCCCAGTCGACTAAAAAAAAAAAGAGATGGTTCTGAATTTCTACTAGTATTATAAATATCAATGTCTGGATGTTTAATGCTCAATCTCGTCGTAACGTATGAACAGATCAGGTTGCCATTTGGAACACAGTTAGATAATAGTCTGAAAGAACACATAGGCTACCTTTTATACCGGTAAAATAACGGGAACAGGAATTACGTGAGTAAAACCGCGGGGCGCTGCTAGTTTCTTCATAAAAGAGCAGTTGATGGAATGATGACATCATGAATGATGACATGATCAAAGATGACAAATAGGTTTGCACTTGACCGCTATCACACCTGATATTAAGCGACGATACGGTCTACGACACAGTATGCTAACTTAGAGTATAAACCGATTTAATCTCGACTTGTGATTCAACTCTAAATACAATTTACGCAAATGAATAATTTTGCTTAATTTCCCACTGTTACCACTAATTTTAACACATAACAATCACGTGATGGGCTTCATCATCATCATCTGCAGCCTGCAGACGTCCGCTGCTGGACATAGGCCTCCTCCATAAAATTCCACAATCCGGTCTTGTTTCGCCTCCATCCACCAACTTCCCGCGACAGAGACAATATCATTGGTCCATCGTGTCCAGGTGGTCCCAGCCAACACGGAGTTTGCTAGTTCGTGGTCGCTATTCGAGAACCTTTACTCCCCAACGGTTATCAGTTCTGCGAGCTTACTACGTATTTAATATTCAAATCAGTTCATCGTTATAAAAGCACGTTGGAAAAAGCTTAAACACTTACAAACACAACATTTGCCTTCATAATGATAGTTAAATTCACATTCAAGAATATTTTTCTTGCATGCCGCTAACACAGCTCAAGTGGTCGCTCATTCTAATACAATCACGGTGGACGGCGCCAAAGATAGTTGATTTATTTATAATTATGATGGCGCTTACGCAAATAACTTCAAAATTAAAGCTATGATTCATATTAGACAGAAACTGGACAAGAACTAAGCATTAACATCTAAAAAAAAGATTTAGACAAATTGAGAAATTTTCTTTTTGAAGTTTGTTAAGTGATATTAAAAAAAGGTAATATTATATACTATTTTATAAAGAAGGCTAAAATCAACACGTTCTTCTATGTATCTGTAATAAAAATCTCCCAACAGATCAGTGAGCTCCATATAAAGTACAAAACTACTTGAATGCACTTTAAAGTATCCCAGTTATCGGAAAAACGTTAGTCGCGCATGGAATAAGAGATATGACAATGGATGCCGGGTTCTTTCAGCGCCGTATATTGATTCCGCATCGTCAGGAGGGTTCAATAGAACCCCGGTATCTCGTGTACACAACAAGTCATTAGAGACTAAGGTAACAGCGGAAAAATAATAAAAGAGAAAGTGTTTGAGTTGACAGACTCGGTGTGCCATGTTCGTTAGGAAATTTAAAGAATAGTTACGATTTAACACGTTTTGTAGTTTTAATTTTCCTAATTATCTTATATATAAAATTCTCGTGTCACACTGTTAGTTACCTTACTCCTCCGAAACGGCTTTACTGATTTTTAACAAATTTTATATGCATATTCAGTAGGTCTGAGAGTCAGCTACCATTTATTTTTCATACCTCTAAGTGATAAGGGTTGTTCACACCAATTTTTTTTTTTAATTTTTGGGCAAATTTTTTTAATTTTATTTTTGTGGCATTAAAAAATACATACAACCCTAAATTTTTATCCTTTTATTACCAACTCCTATTTTTTAATAGCAATTTTAGTAATTTAATTATTTTACAGTGAACTCCTCGTAAACGGCCGGACCGATTTGAATGTTTTTTTTGTGTGCGTATAAGTGGATTCGAAAAGGGTTTAGATTCACAAATAAACCCGGCAGATGGCGCTGCAGACAGTGTCTAGGTTATGATCCGAGCGAAGCCGGAACGGGCCGCTAGTAATTTTATATAGCTGTCTAGCTATCGTATGATGTCTATACCAGACGTTACTCTCCTTGGCCAAATTTTAGGGATGACGACGATCCGACATACGTCACTCATCACAGTTTATAAATTGAATGATCTAGCTCTGGCTTTCATCATAAAGTATTCAATCTAAACTAGATTAAATCCCTCAACATTGATTATGATTTCATTCAGTATTCAACTTTAATAGAATCCAATCAACACTGCTATCTACGGGACTTAATAGACGTATTGATTTCCATTGAAATTCGAATATGAATATATCAGATGTTTAAGGGTTATTTTCTGTGTTTTGGTCATACTAGTCAAACACGGTAAAATGTATGTATTGTTGTCTTTGATGTGTCTGATAATGGCAAATCTAGCCAATTTAGATTATAAGTACATATTGTGTCGTTCATAAATCTACATTTTGTTCTAAAATCTCTATTCTACGGCACGTAGTGCATTACTGCATCGGCATTGTATGTAGAAAGGATTTTGCGGGAATACATAATGCATTTTGTGCTATTTTTTAACACGCTAAAATAATAATCTATAGAATAAGTAGTATCTATGCAAGGTGAGATAGTTTAAAACTTCCAAAACATGTCAAAAACTTGACTTAAACCATTATCAGATACCTACACACAAGTTTATTTTATTTTGTTTAAAAATTAAATGTACCTAACTCATATAACGGTGGTTCTTTAAACGAAAAGTGAATATATGTATTATGTATCTTCTGAGCAGGCGTGCTGTAGACTAGACCTTGTATGCACCTTGTGTTACTTGGTAAAGCGAGGTGAAACGTAAGCTCATTCAGTACAAAAACTAATAAATAAAACAAAACTTTTAAATTTATCTATCACGGAACTGTGTTTATGTACAAAGTAGTTTTATGGGACTATTTTTAACTGTTAAAATTTCGTAGCTGGCTAATGGGGCGTCTAAACGGGCTATATTTTACAACAATTTGTGGCTGCAATTATTAGCAAACATTGCCCAGCCATCAAAAAAACATTTTAGTGCATTTTATGGCTGAGCAATCAATTGCAGGCAACATGTTGCAATATGGCTGCACTAGTATGGCATTTGATGCAGAACCCTTTAATGAGCCACACAATCCAGCAACAATGGCCGACTAAATCGCTAAACTAATAATAGACGCTCATCGCAGCCGCTTACATTGTTTTGGCAGAAAAACAAAAAAAAAAGGACACGAATGTGGATTCGACCCTACCTATGTAGGCGTGACACTTGTTGCGTGGATTCCGTAGACAAGGAATTAATGCTGGATAAATACTTATTTAAAAAATTTACAATAATATCTAAGAGCGACTTCGAATTTCTTGTGAACAGAATTGGACCAAACATACAAAGGCAAGATACAAACATGAGGAATGCAATACCTGTGACTACAAGATTAGCAATAACTCTACGGTATTTAGCGACTGGAGATTCTTTCAAGAGTTTAATGTACCTTTTCAGAGTGTCCGCAACGCAAAGCACTTCACGTCGCAGGGAGAAAGGGACGCGCGTATACAGTAAAACAGAACAACAATATAGATGGCCTAGATATATTGCAGTATTTTCGATTGCGAGGCGATCGTTCGGCCACACGCCGGCTACACATAAAAACATTTTGACATACCAAAAAATATGTGGCTATAATGCCGGGCCATCCTTAAAATATTGCATAGTGTGGCTGGTATTGCTAGCAATGTTGCCGGCCACAGTATTGCAGCCACAAATTGTCGTAAAATATATCCCGTTTAGACGCCCCATTACTTATCTACAATCTGACAAGACGTTTCTCAAGCGATCGCAGAATGTATATTATCCAGTCTGAGTCATTACTCTAGTGGCGAATATACAAACCACATATTTGAAAAAAATAGGCAATCATAAGCGCTGCCGATAGAAATGAAAACTATTTTAAACTACTACAGTATTCATCAGGAATAATGTTATCTATATTTACACAACATATCACCTGTCTAGATATTCTGATAGACATCGAAACATTCAAACCTTCTTTATAATTAGTAGCATTATAATATTTAACACACCAAAAAATTGTGTAGTGAGTGACACTGATGTAATTATTACTTTATCGCTTCTTTCACTTACATTAAGTACCTAGAAAAGCTAGAAAACCGTTTCACTCTCGATTTGAAGACACAAAGATTGTTTTCCTGAAATATACGGCCTTTAATTTTTTGTGATCTATAATAAAATTAAGCCTGTTTTGTTAGACTGTGGTACCAACTGTCTACTGTACATTCATGACGCAATACCACTTATTTGATTGTAACAAACCCAAAATTCACTAGAATGCCTAAATATATTCACAATTCTATTGATACTAAACTTTGACTCATTCAACGATTTCGTCCTATTTTGGTAACAATAAAACTTTTTTAAATAGCTCGTTTCGCTCTACATACTCTTAATTTGAATTAACTAGAAACGCATGAATTGAATAGAAAATAGATTTGTTCAATTCAAGGTAAGTACCTTAAAATGTAGGTTGCCTAAATTAAAAAAATGGTTTTGTGTGTAAAACGCATGAAACTTTCTAGAACTGGAAATTAAATTGCAGAACTTTTTTTAAGTAACAAAAACTACGTTTGAACAAAAACCACAAATAGGCGCTCAAAAGAGAAAAATCTATATTATTATATTTCTGTTGGATAATTCATATATCGAGGAAGGCTATGAGGGTATATAACGTTACGCTACTATCAATAGTAGCGGAGCATGAATGAAAAATTTAACAAAAACGAGGAAAAATACTTGTTCCGTTTTGAGAGCCTGTTCATTAGAATTTAATTCCACTTTCTGCCACCTAGCGCCGAAACTCTTCAAACAGTCAAAATGGTGTCGGCAAATAACAAATTTGATGTTTTTTCTTATGTAAACTAACCTAATCCAACAAAAGTTTGCAATATGTTAAATTATAAGTAATTATTGTGGTATTAGACCAGGGTAGAAGCCTTTAAAAATAATAAAAAGTGAAAAAAAATAGTAGTAGGATGAAACCCATTGGAAAAGGAGGGGAGTATTATAAAAATTAAAGGAAAAATAAATTACGGGCGATCTGAGGTCGGGAAGGGGATGGGGGTGAGTTTTTAAGGGTAAAAAACGGTTATTCTCGATTTCCGGCAAAACTAAAAGTCCTATTGAAAAAAGTTACATGGCAAAGTTTTAGGTAATAAAAAGATCTAAAACTTTTGTTTACACACTTTTTTCACATAACCTCAAAATTTATGTGAAAAATTCAAAAAACCAAGTTTTTGGTTTTTAATTTTTTTATCTTTTACAAAAATATTTTTTTAACGAAATTTGGTGAAAACTTATCTTTTTATGCCCCAAATACGCTGTAATTTATTTATTCAAAAATATTAATTTTTTCACATTATTTTGAATGAATATCGAAAAAAACACCCTAACTTTCAATCGAAAAGTCACCCGTCAAAATATCAGCTTTTTTCAAAAATTTGGTATGTTTTCTGTTCGTTGAAATTTCTACTTTCCGATGGTGAAAAAAAATAAAAATGTTACCATAGTAAATCTTTTCAGAAAAAGCAAAAAATCGAAAAAAACTCGAATTTGATTATTTTTTTTCATTATTATAAAAAACATTTGAGCTATTTATTTAAATTAACACTTTAATTACTCGAAAAACGTTAGATTACATGTTACATTGATAAAAAAAGAAAATTGCAAATAAAGATATACTACTATAAATAATTAACAAACAAATAAGTTAATACAATTAATATTTAATAAGACATCTACAATATTTGGAGAAAGTTGTCGAATTTTCTTTAAATTATATGCGTAGGTGTCTATTTATTACTATTTTAAGATAAATTATATACCTACCTGGACGTCTACTCTGTTTCTACGAAAACGAAATTTCGAAAAAAAACTAGCGACTTTCCTACTCTCGCTCTACTTCGTTTCGTCCGATACAATATTGTTTGAAGTTTAAATGTTCTAAGCATACTCTAATTAGAGTAGACTTAGAACATTCAAACGGACAAAACGACGGATCGAAGTAGAATCGGAGTTGGAAAATGTCGAGTTTATTACGAAATTACGTTTTTGTTGAATTAGAGTAGACGTCCTGAGTGACCTACGAAAAATAGTAGCCCATCAAAAGGTATTTTCAAGTGGGGAAGGGGCTAGGCGGGTCTGGGTCTTACTACATACATACCTACTATTTCGTAGCAGCTGTTACAACCGTTAGATGATGATGAGAATGTTCTCATTGGTTAAAGATTTCATACGGGCTGAACGTGCAGGTAATTGGGAATTTTGTTTAAAATGCGTGGAAAGAATGCTTCCTTATTTTCATGCA
The DNA here is from genome assembly GCA_963693475.1 of Ectropis crepuscularia. Taxonomy (NCBI): domain Eukaryota; kingdom Metazoa; phylum Arthropoda; class Insecta; order Lepidoptera; family Geometridae; genus Ectropis; species Ectropis crepuscularia. The sequence goes on along the minus strand of OY856354.1, from coordinate 20,329,764 downwards.
AGTGGGCACTTTCTATACGCAAAATCTGCTCATCTTTATCTCCAAGATAAGCGTTATCCGTCGTTTTGTCCGTTTGAATGTTCTAAGTCTACTCTAATTAGAGTATGCTTAGAACATTTAAACTTCAAACAATTTTGTATCGGACGAAACGAAGTAGAACGAGAGTAGGAAAGTCGCTAGTTTTTTTTCGAAATTTCGTTTTCGTAGAAACAGAGTAGACGTCCAGGTAGGTATATAATTTATCTTAAAATAGTAATAAATAGACATCTACGCATATAATTTAAAGAAAATTCGACAACTTTCTCCAAATATTGTAGATGTCTTATTAAATATTAATTGTATTAACTTATTTGTTTGTTAATTATAGTAGTATATTTTTATTTGCAATTTTCTTTTTTTATCAATGTAACATGTATCTAACGTTTTTCGAGTAATTAAAGAGTTAATTTAAATAAATAGCTCAAATTTTTTTATAATAATGAAAAAAAATAATCAAATTCGAGTTTTTTTTCGATTTTTTGCTTTTTCTGAGAAGATTTACTATGGTAACATTTTTATTTTTTTTCACCATCGGAAAGTAGAGATTTCAACGAACAGAAAACATACCAAATTTTTGAAAAAAGCTGATATTTTGACGGGTGACTTTTCGATTGAAAGTTGTTTTTTTCGATATTCATTCAAAATAATGTGAAAAAATTAATATTTTTGATCAAATAAATTACAGCGTATTTGGGACATAAAAAGATAAGTTTTCACCAAATTTCGTTAAAAAAAAAATATTTTTGTAAAAGATAAAAATAAAAAACCAAAAACTTGCTTTTTTGAATTTTTCACATAAATTTTGAGGTTATGTGAAAAAAGTGTGTAAACAAAAGTTTTAGATCTTTTTATTACCTAAAACTTTGCCATGTAACTTTTTTCAATAGGACTTTTAGTTTTGCCGGAAATCGAGAATAACCGTTTTTTACCCTTAAAAACTCACCCCCATCCCCTTCCCGACCTCAGATCGCCCGTAATTTATTTTTCCTTTATTTTTTATAATATTCCCCTCCTTTTCTAATGGGTTTCATTCTACTACTATTTTTTTTGGTTTTAAAAATTATCGACCCTGGTCTATATCTCATATGTCTCACTTTTTTATTTCTATCACATGTTCACTCTACCTTACGAATTGCCTGAGAATTAGCCAGCCAGTTTTTTTGAATGTTGTAACAAACGTTACTGCTGATTATCATTCAGGCCGCTTGTTTAAACGGCGCTATTTAGTGATGATGCCAGGCTATTGATTGAATGGCTGATTAAAGTAGTTGTCTGTGACATAAATATATTTAAAAAAATCCGTTTATTTGAGCAAATCCTTAAGATAAAATACAGAAAATACTTACCCTAGAAACAGGTTTGTTTTTAGTCCTTTATCATTTCACAGTAAGAACGTAAGTAATAATAAACGTACTAATATATATTTATATGTAAACATCATAATATTCTCCCGTATGCGAAGCTCCGGAAATTCGTCAACACATTAGGGGGGATTGATAATCGTGCGGATTGATAAGCGTCGGGTTTACCCCGCAGTCGATGTGATAATTACCCGATGGGTTGAGTCGTTATGTTTGCGGTAAACGCGATATATCTAGGTCTTAGAGTTATTTACATATTTATTAAAATTTAGTTAAAATGTTTGCAAGATTTAAATGACTCAATGTCCCCAAATAAAATCAGATAAAAAAAAAAGATTTCAATGGTTCAAACCAAGTAAGGTAAGCAAGTATAGGTCAGTTTTATGTGGAGCTTGATAAAACATAATTAAAAATCATAAAACAAAACAAAAATGAATGATGAATGGGAAGTAAGACTATCGCCAATAGCGTTGCAATACCACCAGAATGCGGCATGGCTATTATGAATATAAATGTACGATTTCACACGAGTCCATCTAGATTAAAACTAATAAAAGTTTGTACGTTATGAGCCAAATAGCTGATATAAATTTTTTTTTTATTAATATTCATTTTTAAAGTTTGTTTATTTTATTTTACAGTTTGTCCATATGGCACATTTTTTTATCGACAAATGAAAATTTCAAATTAAAATAAATGTTACAATAATGTCAGATAATATTTTGGGTGTAATCTGACATTTACAGAAATAGCCGCTTTATTATGAACAATATTTCCCGCGGTTTTCTTATGTAAATTTTGTATTAATCTACGTTGAAACTTGTTTAAATACTTAAAATTAGATGCGTACGTATTAAGAAGTGTTATAAGGTAAATAAATAAGTTTAAAAAAAATACTTGACCAGAATTTTAGCGTCGGCGTCGTTGACTTTTTTTGACGTCACAAACTTCCGAAACTTTTACTCATAACTGAGTTTATTTTGAATGAACTCATACATTCCTAATTTAACTATTATTTAGACGCTCGTAAGTTTCTGGTTTGTTCGGATTACGGCAAAAAATCTAATCAAATTCCCAATATACACCAAAGTTAAATTGTAATTCATGGAATACCTCGTTATCCGTATTAAATATAGATCAAGTTTTACCTCCTAGGTGTTTACATCGACACTTTACATCATAATCGGTCCATACTTATGCCAATAAGCAATAAGTATGCAAACCACACCGTGGTGACTTGAATTACTGCAGATTATGCGGGGAAATATGGCATGTAATTTGTATGCAATGTTGTATTCACTGTTGTTTTCGAATATTTTTAGGGATTATTTTAAAACGTTTTAATAAAACATAATACCATTTCTTTCGATTCTTTTTTCGATATTTTATATTTTTTTCACTGACTCCAAATAATTAAATTTTTCCGAAAAACAAAAACATAATTAAATTTAGACAGTCGACGAAATTTCACAAGAATCTATCACTGTATCGTCTAAATACATGAAAGCAAATTTTACTTTTTACTTCATATTTCTAAAACCGCTACACCGATTCAGTAAAACGTAGGTATGTGAAGCATACTTCTGAATCTACAAAAAAACCCATCAAAACCGATTCACAAATGGCGGCGCTATGGCGTAACATACATACAAAAGCGCTTAGGTACAACATAATTATATTGTGTTGTTATTATTACATTTATTTTTCTCTTTTCAGAGCCTATTTGCGATTTTGAAGTCGGTTTTTTAATTTAGTTTTCTCAAAGAACTCCAGTACTTTGACACTTTTCTTTAACCCATACACATACAAACGAGCCTAAGAAACCGGTACCATAGAATAGATAATATAGATAGAACGGACAGTCCCCACCCCCCGCCAATTTCAAGCTTCCTCCCCCTCGCGGACGCGAAGCGGACTCAACGAAGGGTTATTATATCGGACGATAATTTTCTATGAGAATACACGACCATGATGCTGTATTATTTAACAAAATGGTACCAAATTTTTCGTCTATTATACGAAACAAGAATAAGAGATTTTTAATTTCATAAGAATTTCTACAAAGATTTAATCATTTTTATAAACTGTGTTAAGCTATTCTGGTTAGAAGTAGGTACGCGCCAACACTCGTTACCATAAGTTATTGGCGCCACTGACATATTTCACAACGATTAATTAATATATTGTCGGAATAAAGTTCTCTTTGGGTAAGTGTACTTAACTAAAAATCAATTCGTACATGGTACCTTTATTATCTCCTATTTTGTTTTAAATCTTCTCCCTTCTGATTGTTGATGAAAGTTATATTTAGCTACATTAAAGATCGAACACTAACTAGGTAAGATTGTAAGCCACTTCTTAACACAGGCAGGTGAACTCACGGGTCACAGCTATTCCATAAAATAATTTAGTAACCCTAGATGACACGCACACATGCGTAAATGTGTTCGAACGACATATGCGTAGTTGTGTGAGTGTAGGTATGTCGACTTCACCGTTTGTTTGGAGTTTAGGCCGAGTGTCCGGGGTGTGCCGGTACTACGATGAAGATGAACAATGACGAGATGGTAAAACACCACCACACAAAAATTTACTTCTAATTATTTTCATATGTGATAAAGAATGACTGAATAACTTTAATGTTCCCTACAAAGTACTACTAAAACAAGTTGTGAGTTTTAATGGTATTCAGCGCCATCTAGTTTCATTTCAATAAAATACATTTACTCCAAGTCTTAGGTGTACTCATGTAATGTATACAGACGCGGTTCCAGCCTCGAGTTTTGGAAGGGTCACCAGTAGAAATACAATAAACCAAGTAAAAACAAATTTTACTAGTAGCGCCCCACGATTTTACCCGCGCAGTTGCCCTTTCAATTGTTTTCCCGCGTCAAATAATAGTTTATGTATTATTAGATATTATGGAATGTTTTAGATTTTTATTTTAGCGTGTATACGATTTTCGGGGTAGGGGGAATGCCCCTTGTGACCTCTTCCCCCTTCGGACCACCCCTGGTGTCATATTGTATAATGTGTTATACCAAATACCGAAAAGAAAAGGCCATAAGACATGCAAAAAATAAACATTCATATATGCTAATTTGCGCAATAAATTTTCGACTGATGTCAAAACACAGGTAAATAACGTCATGTGTTTAGTTAAATTCGGTATTATAGAGGTCACAGATTACAGAAATAAACACAGATGGAACCTTCGTGAACAACACTGTGAGGCCCGTAATTAGTCATGTTGACGTAACATTGTCAAATCAACGTTCCAAATTACTTGTATAATGTTGTCAGTCTTAAGAAAAAAGTCCCACTATTGTTGTCTTAGCTTGGGAAGTCTTCACGTATAATAAACACATCAATTGATATTTTAAAATATTAAAATTATTACACCGATTATGCAAGGATTTCTTGTTACTACTATTTCCATTCTGTGAAGAAAAGAATTTTGATTTTGCATGCAACTAGAAATTAACTTGAATCGCAAATAATAAAATTAGTGTAATTTACTCGCTTAGATAGGTTAAACAAAAATTAAAACAACCATCTTTACCACCAAGCTATTTTTAATTAAATGCATATAGGCTACCTGTATGTTATAGGTCCAAACAACAAACAAAAAAAAAACTAACACAATAATCATTTTAACAGTTCACTTATTACTCACCTTTCTTTTTTGACAAAACAAGACTTTAAAATCAAGTAACCGTATAATATTAAAAAACTTTACAATTTAAAAATATTTCATTTTACAAACAACGTTATGCATAATATTAACTTCAAAAATATCTTCCTTCAACAAATGTTTTATTTTATAAACCATCATTTTATAACCAATTATATAGCCACCGTTTCACTTAGATAATATACCTATCGAATGACATTACAATATAATACAAAACATTTTATTGGCACTATAAACAAAGTTGACAAGAAGTAACACATATAATAACAAAACAAAATGGGCACAAAAGGCGATCTTGTCGCTAAAAGCGATCTCTTCCATATAACCTTTTGATTCATGAGGAAACAAAATTTGTAATATTTTGGGCAGTGGTGCAACTAACGAAATAAATAAATACACAAACAAATTTTATGATGTATTAATGATTTTGTTTTTTGTACATTTTTATGTCATAAATTAGTCATTTTACAAATTTAACATTTACCAAAATTAAATTTGAAATTAAATTAAATTGAATAATACAATGCCCATCAATAATTTGGTGTACGAGTATCTAAAAAATATATAATCTATATTTTACCCTAAATTCAGGGAAAATAATTTCCATTTAGTATCGCCACACTAACCTATTTTCGTTGAGGTGTTGTGTTCCATTCATCACCAAAATGAAATCGCCTAAAATAAATAAATAACAGTAAAAATATTCAATTTTTCCTATGAAATTATATTTCTCTTTCCTTTTTTTGTTTTTGGCAACATTGTTTGCAATGTTTGAAGAAACAAGACGGCATATTTTAAAACAAAACTTAAAATCACACGAGACTCCCGTACAACACGGAAGTCCGTTTCATACTGACTGGAGTTTGTATTTGCTTCGACGTTTGTATTTCCTTTGTCTGCTTCAGTAGCTCTGTTCTGCGTGCTCCATCTGGTTTTATTTCTGTAATCTGTGATAGAGGTAGAGACAAGTTTTTAAAAATAGATCGCAGTATAATGTAACAAAATGGCGGAAATATATTTGAAAATAAAACTTATATAATATGATTCTGAGAACAGAATTTTGGAGGATAAAGATACACCACAGTATAAAGAAATACTACCAGTAGTTCATCGCCTTTGATCTTGGGAGAAACGCCGATAATGTCTAGACACGGGTAGTTTGTCGCAATTCAAAAAACGTGACACTAAAATAAAATTAAAACATACTGAAGACGTCAGCCCTGAGCCGCGCTCCTGCAATACTAACATTGTAATGTAGGCAATGAAGGAGCGCGCTTTCCGCGTCTCATCCCGTACGCCCCGCACGATTGCCCCATCTCCTAGACGGCTTCGTCGAACGACTGTATGATTTATTAGACTGTGGATATACAGTGTAAACTCCATGTTACGTCACTCGATTTCTGATAGGTATCCAGGTGCGCCGGTGGCGTCTTGGTGCGCGGCGCGGTCACTGACCGCCAGTCAGGGTTGTCAAGTAACGAGTTTTTAACTTTGTAGGGGAAAACTCCTTGTGATTTCGTATATAATTTTCACACATCGAAACTTAACATAGATGAACTGTCATAAATATATTGTTGTACCTTTCTGCACTAGGTTGTATAACCACTATACAATAATTTCTTATAAATAATTTCTATTGCCTAATTTGCCTATTACATTTACACTAATTTTTTTCGTTGACAAAATAGTTTAAACTGTACCAAAAATTTTAGTGGCAAAAGTTTTTCAATGACCTTTTGTACAGAAAGTTAACATGATAGAAAAGCAAAAGAAAAAAATATACGAACAAAAATAAACTTTTTTACAATATCCTTGAAACAATAAAGTTTCTCGCTAAAATATGGCTAAACGATAAATACATTGCTACGAATCCAATTTTCAGCCACAAAAACTGTTTTTTAAGTATTTTGGGAAAACGATTATTATACTGAAAATGAAATTGTGTTAAATGAAAATATCTCTTAAAATGTGTTAACAGTCAACGTTTGTGAATGAATATACTCGTAAGTTACTTCTTCATGTCGACATTTTGACTGGTTTAAAGCGACATATTTTTTATCCCGTATCATATTTATGGTACAGGTGACTGTTATTATGCTCCGATATACGTATCTATAGAACAAGTAGTCTTATAGAATGACGTGCTGCTGACAGCACAGCTGCTAAACGAATTGGTCGATTTTGATGCGAATTTGTTCATCTAAAAGCTGAGGTAATTCGTTTTTTGGTAATGTTTGTATCAATGTTAAGTACTTATAGCTTTAAAAAAATATAAGACGGGTTTAAAATGTTAAATGAACAATAAATTATTGTTAATTTATTGTTCATTGCCAAAAATAATATTCTATGATATTATTTAAGGCACCAAAACATTAACGTCTTTTTAAACATTTCAACGAGTTTATCCAGTTATTTATTGATCTTCTTAATTTATTATTATTTCATTTAACTAAGGTACATTTTATAGGATCTCTCCGAAACGTCAAAAGAGGCCGTTGTTTTCTGAAAATTATAAAATATTAGAAATGACCTTTTAATACAGCGAAGTGATCACACGTAAATACTAAATACATACGTATTTAAAAATAACTGCGGTATTAAATATTACTTTATTACGCATATTTACGGTGGTTACATGGTTAAATGAATGTTCGATACCTAGTTCTTTGTATGTATTTATTCACGTATTTATATCTTTTCTTAAATCTAAGTTTTTACAATATTTATATGAAAGAACATAAAAACTTAAACCTATATAGCCGCCAGCAGCGGGGCAGGGCCCAAGCTACCGGTGGTTAGGGCTGCCGACTGAGGAACCTCCTGACGATGCGCGCTGTGTCAAGGATGACTGCCTTCTGCATCTGACCCTTGACCCAACCGTCTAGCGAAAGTCTCTTAAGATGTTGGTCGAGACTTTTCGCTATAAGGCCGTTTGCTGACACGACTATTGGGACTATGATCGTCGAATCAACATCTCACATGGCGGTAACCTCGTGAGCCAAGTCAAGGTACTTGCTCAGCTTGTCCTTCTCGGCTTTCACGAGGTTCTCGTCATGTGGTGTAGGTATGAATGTATTATTATTATTTATTTGTTATTGTTTAATTTAGAGTGGCAGGACGAAAAAGACAAGCACCTGATGGTAAGCAACAAGGCTGCTCATACCAGCACACGCATAAAATTATTATAATTCATAGGCCTGAAATTGACCGCACTTTATGTACCTATAGGTACCTAAGCTTCTTTAGGTTCGAAATTGTCCTTACAAAACTGAACGCGCGAGTTGTTTTTGGGCCATAATATGAACAACCAGGAGATCTATGTAGGATGATAAAAGGGTATAAAATAATAACATTCAGCACTATGGCGTCACTTGTAAGCTGTTCAACTGAGCGCAAGTGAAGGTAGGGACTTGCAATCCTCGATCATTTCTCCTTGTCGTGTTGCATGATTTTTGTACGAATGAAGAGTTGTTGAAACCATACAAATTTAAAAACTTTTTTTGATTATTATTATTTTTGTCGGAAAAAATCAAGATTTTGAGACGTTTTTCAGGGTAAATTTGATTATGGTTTATGATTATGGTCATACGACATTGGTTTCATATAGTTTCAATACCTCTTATAATCCATTGCAACAAGGAGAAAAGATCGAGGGTTGCAACTTGCAAGACCCCCTCTTCACCTGCTCTCAATTCGACATCTTGCAAGTGACACCATAGTGCTGAATCTTAATATTTTATACTCTTCTATCATCCTACATAAGTCTGACCCTGGTGGTTCATATTATGAACCATACATTTTGTTCACCGGCCTGTAGTCTATTTATTATAATTCGTATATCTACTCCAATTACTTCGTAGCACAGCACTACAATCATCCAGAGATATACATAAGATGACATACTATCTCTTTGCACTCATCTGACAAACAGAAAGAGTTGACACAAAAGTTTATATCAAGGGCAGAAGTATCGACAAAGATAGTTTTACCTCAGTATTGAACTATCGTTTTACCCAGCTTTTTTTGGCACGATTGCTACTATTTGTGAAACTCTTTTTAAATTTAACCCTTTAAAAATTTTAACCTGTCTCGATAAAATACATTTAGAGTATAACTAGGTACTTTCAATATTATTTAGGACACTGTTTATGCTTGTTTTTTTTTATTATTTTTAAGATGCGTAATTTAATTATGATAGCTTTGTGAATAGCATTGATATCTGAAAATTAATGTCAACATATTAATATTATAAAAGCGAAAGTTTGAAGGAATGTATGGATTTCTGTTTGTTACTTTTTCACGCAAAAACTGCTGAAGGGATTTGAATGAAATTTGGTACACATGGGTTATTAATTTATCCCGGGAAATATGAACTGGTTCGTAATGCAGAATTTCGTATTTAATCAATGGTTCTACCAATATTATATACGAATATAATTATGAAAGTTTAATACCTTTATGAAAATTTAATACCTTTATGAAAGTTTAAAACCTTTATGAAAGTTTAATACCTTTATGAAAGTTTAATACCTTTATGAAAGTTTAATACCTTTATGAAAGTTTAATACCTATCTGTGGATGTATGTTACTTGATCATGAAGAGCTGAATTGGCGGGGTGAAAATTTAGAACACAGATAGATAATAGTGGGGAATACGACACAGGCTACTTGTCTTTGTGTCATAATTTATGGGAACGGAAACCGCATATTAAGACAGAGTGAATAAAATCGAAGAAAATGTGATCGCAAGAATTTCTGTCCCTTTACCTGGGCTAGGCGCCAGAACCGGGGGTCTACCGCCGAACGAAAAATGTCATAGCTTTGACGTCTCTATCTCTTTTCTTTTCGCTTGAAATGATAGAGACAGTATTAGCAAAGCGATAGCCGATTTAGTTAGGCGGTAGAAGCGCTGGTTATTTTAGATCAATGAATCCACGATAATTGATTACAACTATTGAATGAACTTGGCTTTTTCCCAAGCTTTCTTGTGTCTTTCCTACGCAATGGTATTATTATAATTAGGTATTTGTGAAACACGTTTCCTGGAAGCGGCAAAACTTGTATAATACCTATTAAATTACAGACAACAAAAATTACCTCAGAAATGTGTTTTCTTTATGATTGCTGCTCAATCACGTTGAAACAGCTGAACGGATCGGATTGAAATTTGAAACACAGTTTCTTTGTAGTCTTTGAAAAGCGTCATCATTTCATGGTAGATATTTCATAAAACGTTTAAATATATAATAGCTGTTCCAAAGACTCCAACGAAGAGGTTTGTCACCACTATCCTAAGAAAGAAATCGAAAATTTAGAGTTTTTTTATAATATAGAGATTATACCTAGAGTGACGAGACGAGCAAGGCATGTGCCTAATGGTGAGCAAAATACCTGCCCATAATAGCACAGTAACACGCAGCTAATAGAACATGAAGAGTCCAATTCATTACCTAGCACTGTACTGTAAGTACAGGTCGTATCCAGAAATGTAAAAAAAACGGGAACGGAAGAAAACAGTTAGATTATAGTCTGGAATAACGCATAGGCTTCTTTTTATCCTGGAAACAACAGGAACGGGAATTACGCGGGTAAAACCAAAAGCGCTGCTAGTTTAAAATAAGTTTAACGAAAATTAAGAAACCGTGGTAGTCAAGTGACGAAAACGTTCGATTCTCAATCGTAGGTTCGTAGGATCAAAACCCACCAGCACCTGTGAATATTTTTTCAGGTTCTAAATAGTGTATGTATGATGTTTAACGAGGATATGTTGTTTCACCCGCTAGCCCATACTTGACAGGAACAACTAACAATGTGAACATAAAACTGAGCTTTGTTACCTATTATTAGTAAAAGTAATCTGCGTAGCTCTCATACAAAATTGTTTGATGATATTAATAGCACGATTCATATTTTTGTTCCACAGAATAGTTTTATTTTCGAACATATTTCCGCCATTTGTTTTTTTTTACATAACACTTCGATCTATTTTTAAAAACTTGTCTCTATGCCGAATCTAACTAAACTTATCTGTGTTTTGACATCTATCAGAAATTTATTGCGTCAATTAGCATAAATATGAATATTTATTTTTTGCATGTCTTAAGGCCTGTTTACATTTTCATTAGTGCGAGAGCGAGTGATCCAAAACTGGATCCCCCCTTGACACTGCACACCGATTGATTAGTGCGAATGTAGAGAAGTGATTGGAAGCGTGTTATATTTTTTTGTTCGTGTCTTAGGAACATCAACCATGAAATGATGTCTTTCTCGAGCTACGAGCAGTCCGATAGAAAAAGGGGCAAGGTGGTATTAGGTTATGCAGATCAGTCGTGCACTCTCCGAAATATATCCGATAATAAACCGATAGGCTACCAATTTTCCGGCGATGTTCAAGAGTTTGAAGTCTTTTTCGCACAAGAGTATCATTGCCTATGAATCTTTTGGCACGTTTCTCGATCGATTCCAAAGCCTCGAGCTGATACTTAGCCGAACCATCCCAAAGGTGCGAACAGTACTCCATACAAGAACGAATCTGTGCTTGATATAATACAAGCAACTGTTCAGACTTGAAGTACCTTGGAACCTTTGAGAGGACGCCTAGTTTTTTTGCAGCTAATTTAGCTTTGGACTCGATATAAGAGACAAAGTTGAGCGTAGAAGACAAGGTAACACCCAAAAGCTCGAGATGGTTGGTTACTGGCACGGATACACCTCGAAAAGAAGGAGTCTCAAATAAAAGTTTTCTTTTCGAATATATTTGTTACATAACATTTCGATCTATTTTTAAAAACTTGTCTCCATACCAAATTTAACTAAATAATAATACATCACGTTTATTTATCTGTGTTTTGACATCTGGCGAAAATTTATTGCAAGTAGCATAATAATATATGAATGCTTATTTTTTGCATGGTTTAAGGTGGCGACTGACATGAGAATTTTTGCCGTATTGTATGTTCGATGATCGAAGCGAGCATGTAAATTATTTAAAAAGAATGTGTTCTACAAAAAAAAACTATCATCTTTCTCTATTTGATCTTCGAAAGTTTTCCTGCTCAGAAATACGCATGCGTCTCATTATCCAACCTTGACTTGAAAGTGTCAGACGAATGTGCAAAATTAGATTAGTCTCATGACAGGCACAAAATGGAGAATGAGATTCTTGGATCATTTGTTGGGAGTATTATGCATGAATAAATTTAAAACTAGACAGCGACAGTGACTAGAACTAATTTCAATACTATTTTCATCACATATCTGCAATGTGAGCTTAGCAGAGCGAAGTGTTTTGGAAGACTAGATTTTTGAATGGATACTTTTCAAAGAATATTCAGCTGATTTTTTTATACGAAATTTTACGTAGCTGGAAAAAGCTACACCATGTCGTCGTTGATGGTCAGAATACTCTAAAGAGTTTAAGTTTACAGAACTAGCAAGTACGTTACTAAACTGGGTATTGGTCTGTGAATGAATATAATATGAACATATTAATAAATCGGTTTCTTCTACGTAAAAACGACTCATCAAAAACAGCACTATAGCTTATGGCCAAGCGTAATCATATTTTCCATAAACATGTTGGTAATAATTTTGAAGAGGTAAACTTTATTAATTACGAAAATATAAAAATCACATTAAGAACTTAATTCTACAAAAAGGTAAAACAATTTACAATTTAGAAAAACTTAAGATTAAACACAAACACAAAGTAATATTAATAATAAATAACAATGACAATTAAATTTTATGTTAAAAGTTATCACATAACCCACCCTGCACTTGCAATAGAAATCCTTTGCACCAGAAACGAGCCAGACCGGGCGTCACCGCCTTTACCGCGAATTCGGCGACCATTGTCTTTTACCAAGGTTTTAGCCTCGGCTCCCCAACTACCCAAGGTTTCCACGGCTATTGGTACAAAATAATACTATTATTAATATGAGATAAAGTACTCATAAATTAAATTCATAAAATCCAGTGTTTGAGTAAAATTCAAAATGATTAAACATGTTCTAGGTTCCCGAAGACACAGTTTACCACTACCCAAATATCAAATATATCTGATACATAGAATGTAAATCTAGTTCTCGGTTCTTAAGTTCATCTTTTTTTAATATACTGCTAACGGCGACACCAAAATGGAGTCTGAAATGAAAAGTAAAACCTAATTTTAGGCCACACCATTAACTGACCCTCATCAAAACCATTTAGGCGTGTAAATTAGTACCTAACGCTGTTCAGTCTGAATTTTGATCTCCACTCCTAAAAAAATAAGATTAAATTTGGTGCTCTGAGGTGTGAATATTTTGACAAATTGTGTTTTTGTGCCGAAATAATTAAGTCGTTAGTCATTCATCTATGTATATTTGAATAATGAAATCTTACAATGAGGCCGAACATAAAAAAAACTAATTAAATTTTATGAATTGATTTCATGATAAATTCTTGTTCTATTTGAATCTCTTTTTGCTCGGATATTTAACGTGGGGTTAGCTTTTCTATTTTTGCTTTCCACTTCAATTTACCCTTGATTCAGTCATTCCATAGTTCGCATTTTTCTCCTAAATACGCAACAAAATTAAAATGCTTGATAAGATTATTAAAATTTAATCAAGGTGTCTTCAAGTCGAAAATTGCTGTCTTCTACATAAATGCGTTACATTAGATGGCGGTCAAGTGTCAACTTATTATTGATAAAAAATAACTTAATCCACATTCATGTAATTTCTAAGCTGAATTAATTTAGGACTTGTTTAAGAAATTTCGTGTTTTATGTTTTAATTAGTAAACTTGTTGCCGATTCAAACTTAAAAAATATAACGAACGACTTTGACAGGATTCAATGTAGGTACTTAATTAGTAATATATTTGGTTTTGATGACAGTATTAGCATAATTCACTAATTACATATATTTTATGTGATTATTTATGCGAGAAAATTAATAATTTAGTGTATAATGGCTTATAATAGCTTCGATAAATGGCTTGTTAAGTGTTGCCAGGACACACACTAATTAGGGTTCCGCAGAATTATAGTCAGAGTTGTGCTATTTTTTCTTGACCTTAAACTTTGATATGCAAAAGCTCATTATAAACGGACAGTGCCTCATTGTACTTCCATTATTATTAAGTATTTTCCACCTTTTCTTCGAAACGGTCACTTTTAGCGATTAGCACTTGCTGCTATTCTATTTTATCACGCCTTATTTATCTAGCGCTTATTTATCATGACTGGCTTCGTGGCTTAGTGGGTAGTAACTCTGCCTGCGAAGCTGAGGGTCGTGGGTTCGATTCCCACCCAGTGCAAATATTTGTGTGATGAATTCAAATGTTTTTACTATGTCCGGGTGTTTCTATGTATAATAAGTATGTATTTAAAACTATATAAGTATTATATCAGCTATTTGGCCGCCATATTACAAGCTTTGCTTAGTTTGGGGTCAGATAGTGTTGTGTATGAATTGTCCACCAATATTTTATTTATATTTATAAGTTTTTATCTATGATTTTTTTAATGCAATCAATCTTAATCTTTTGTCATTATGAACAAATTTAACTATGGAACCCATTAAAAAAATAAAAAATCCTTTGTTAAAAAATAAAATTTTTAGATACAAAAACGATTATGTGTGAAAAGTCTTAAGTCATGTTTACACGTCACTTCTTTTTCACGTTTAGTAAATGGTGCAAAATAAATACCTACATATTCGTCGAAACTTCCTCGCAACCTATGAACCTACATACTTTGAAAGGCTAGTAACTGATGTAAAATATATTTTAGTAAATAAGTATTCTGTTTAGAAGATAGCCTAAAACCACACACAGGATAACCTAGTGTGGGTTTCAGTGAACACCTTGAAGCTGAAATTGTATTTTGTTCTTGTGTATATTGTATCTTGGTTTAACTAGACTGTCACACCAAGTTTTAGTTAGTTTTAGTAGTGGTAGGACTCTTAGCAGAGTCCTACCTAGAGTAAGATACAATATACACAAGAACAAATGTGTTCCGGTTTGAACAGCAATGTTGCCAGATAAATTACAGGGCTTAGAGACATAACATCTTAGATCTCTGGGTGACGAGCGCAGTGCAGTGCTAGGTAATGATTTGGACTCTTCATGTGCCAATAACTGCGTGTCACTGTGCTGTTATGTGGCAGGCATGTTTCTTACCATCAGGCACATGGCGTGCTTGTCTCGTAACTCTTTATTTAAAAAAAAATATTTTGTTACTAAATTACTTGTACACAGCATCTAGACACAGTACAAATATTTTTAATCATCAAACAAAGGTTTGTCCTAATTAAGAATCGAACTCACGCTTACGAATCGGTTAGCAAGTTCACTAACTACTAAGCCATGAGGCCAACCAGTAGTGAGGCAAAACTGTTGTAAAATTTCATCCTTCAGGTGATTCATATAAAGCAGAAACTCAAAGTGACTCTGTTTTTACGGTTTCAAAAATTACTACGGAACACTTTACAATAATTATTTAATAAGCAGATTTTCTAAGGCGCTCAAGGATTATTTATCGATACTTATTATTATCTACAGACAGAGATATATATAAAATCATAATATGTATCCATTATAGAAATATTCATGACAGCATATAAATGAGAAATAGTTCAGTTTTAGCCAAATAAGGATAAGTAAGCCATTGAATGGTAATACTGAACCTATTTAATTGTATTTGTATCAGAGTATTAAATTTAATGACTGCGGAATACTTTACCTGTATTTTACGGTGTATTCTAATAGCAGAAGTGCTAAATGATGTAAAGAGTTTCTATTATAAGATAGAATGACGACACGAGTACGACATGTGTATGATGGTAAGCTATGCGCTTACACATACCAGTACAATACCTAGCAGCTGTTTCAACGCGAAGAGTTCAAATAGCCTAGCTCTGCACTTTGCTCTTCACCTAAAGGTATACAAACATTTATCTATTTGCCTTGTAATGTCACGGGCAACACTGCAGTTAAAACCGGAACACAGTAAATTATGCGCTAAGCTGTTGTCGGACGATTAACTGGCAAAGGTACTTTGTCACGCTGACTCTGCAAAAAAGAGTCTTGCCAAAAAGTTTCACATTGAAAAACTAGCTATGTCGCATCACATTGCCACTAAAATACTCATCGTTACAATGTATTGATGTAAATATTTTTAAAAGTCCAATGTTACAATGGATTCTTTAGTACCGAGGTTCAGTTCAGACTTGAAATATCTTTGCTCCACTTTCTTTACCCGAACAGCAGTGTTATGACAAATGTGTTAACCTGAGTGGAGATTTTCCAATGGTTACAATAATTGAGTCTTCAAATCGAGAGTTAATTTGTTTGTACTAGATAAACACGCATTTGTCAGTTCAAACTCAAAGCTTTAAAAAATAACTTAAGTCAATTTTAGTAGTAAAATAAGCATCGTTGTTACACATGTTTAATTGGGTAAAACGGGTAACTCACGTGTAATATTATGGTCAATCCGACTCGAGTTTCGGCCGCGTCCGGCAGCCTTTTTCAAGGAGAGTGCACGCGCGCGATGGCTTGCACTGACCATATTATTTATTATACGTGAGTTATAGTGACCATATTACCCGGTTACCCAATTAAGTAAGTCAAAGTTAAGTTTTCTAACACAGCGATAGGAAAATTTTGTCACATTATTTTTGTGTGAACAAAATATTCTCTGCCTATTTACAGTGTGAATGTCTCCACCTCTCAACATTACGACAACATAAAATCGTAGTAAAAATAGGAACGTGTCAAGTGTCTTCTATTCTACTAACAGCTGTTTGCGAACTCGTTCGAAACCTGAAGCACTCCAAGCACTTGATTCTATAATAGGAAAACTAATAACATACCCAATAACACAATTTACATTCTCGGATATAACTGGACCGCACATTTTTTACAACTACACTAGTAATATCAATTATTACGGGACAAATATCCAGAGGTTGTTTGGCGGAACAAATACCCGATATTTCGATGCACTTATATGCACCATGATCAAGAGCAAGTAGGCGGTTTATTCGTGAATATGGAGCAATAAACTGTATAGGAATCTCGGAGACTAACTAATGGCTTCGGTAAAAAGCCCGTGATTGAAAATACTAGTGTCAATAATGCTCTATCAATAATGCCAAATATTCTATCGACGAGCAGTTATGAGCAAAATAACAGTGTTCTGGTTTGGAGGGTATAGTTTCCAGAAAAGTTGTTGAGCGCATAGATTAATCATCTCACATCTCCGAAAGACGAGCACAGTGTAGCTCTACTCAGGACTACTTTGGACTCAACAAGTATAAATAGCTGTGAAACTGTACGGTTTCGGGCAGGCGTCTTTAAGGTCGCCTATTCTTCTCGTCTTGTCATCCTATATTATATGTATAAAAATAAAATATAAACTTTACAAAATGCTTCGACCTCCAATTACGTTAATTCCTAAAAACACAGGGGAGCAAGTTAAATTAGGCGTCTATGTTAGAGTTTGGAAATTACAGAATATAATCCCTAAGCGCTCGAACACAGTGTGTATTTTGCCATAGCATTAGCATGTAAACTACAATATGGCTGCGTCTAGCTTGTTACCTACCTACTTCAGGAATTTCGTCTAGGTTTACTAAAGTTGCTAATCTGAACCGTTACGGGTCTGGTTTCTACACAAATGTTTGATTATTCCACAAACAAAGCGCTGGAAACGAGAATTGAGAACGTATGTTGTTTGACTAGGTTTGGCTAAGATTTTATCGGGCACGCGCGCTTGCGACGTATTACACGAGACACCGTTTCATGGTTGGCTTTCAGAAAACTTGAAGAAGTCTGACTTCAATTCTATTATAAAACACATCTGTAAACTTAGTGGGAGTTTTAAGCCGATTTTAAATAAGAAGGTTCCAAATGTTGTATGTTTTTTTGTAGGTCCAGTGTGAAAACGTTTTGATGGTTCTTTTTGTTTGATATATCGTATTTAAGAGGTCTCATATGAATTTTATCGAAATCGGTGAGGTGGTTTTCGAAATTTGAACAAGAACTAAAATTGACTTTCATAATTTGTTAATTAATTTGTGTTTTAGTAGTGGTAGGACTCTTAGCAGAGTCCGCCAAGCAGTAATGTGCAAACATTACTGTGTTCCGATTTGAAGGGCAATGATTCCAGAGAAATTACAGGGCTTAGAGACATAATATCTTAGATCTCTGGGTGACGAGCGCAGTGCAGTGCTAGGTAATGATTTGGACTATCATGTTCCAATAGCTGCGTGTTACTGTGCTATTATGTGGCAGGCATGTTGCTTACCATCAGGCACATGACCTGCTCGTCTCGTCACTGCCTCTATGCTATAAAAAATAAAATAAAAAAATAATTAGTGCTGTAGTCCAGTGCAATTACGCAAAAAAACTAAAAAAAAACCATTAAATTATGTAGTTTGATGTTATCGATCCTTTGTAGTCCCCAAACTACATAATTTAATGTTTATTTATTTCCGTAATTGCACTGGACTATTGGTTTCTTTTGGAATTTGGTGAAGTACCTGTATTTATTTTTTAAATCTTTGTTGGTAGGTACCTAAGTTTTTATTTTGTCGGAGAAGATAAATTATGTCGAAAACGATACGTGTTCTACCGTGAAAGCGAACATTTACTTCGTGCATTTGTAGAAAAACAAAAATACATCGTCCCTATAGTTCTCAAAAAATAAAACTTTCACTTTTATAAACCCCTAAAATGTAATTTGGAACGAAACTGAAAGAATAATAAAATAATAATGAATTCAATACAGTATTTAAAAAATATACACACATTTTTTTCCCTTGCAATTATAAAAAAGTAATAGGTATCCTACTAATATTATTTTACATAATACGAAATATTGGATGTTCAGACGTTTGTTGTTCAATCACGTCGGAAAAATGTATAAGTACTCATTGTATGCTCTTTTTTGTATTTTTAGCCGTCGTGATCTACTAATTACAAACAACTACTAAATTACAAACAAATTTGCCTACTATGAAAAATCAGTACCTAATTACAAAAGAAAAAACCACATTTTCAACACAGCACGTCTAATTTTTACTAAACTTATTTTATGCTGTGAAAGCTAGACAGCGTAATACTTATTTGATTAAAAAACATAACTTTGTTTGATGTATAATGTAACTTTATAACATATTTGCTCGTAAAGGGTCTCTTATTGGACCAATTTCTGTATCGTAATGTATCTTATTACGCACTAGTGCTGTAATGTGTAATGTAAAACGCACGGTTTCAAAATGCTCCGTCCACAGACTAGGTAGAGAGATATGCTCCGTCTAAAACGAACGGTACCTTTTTATATCTTAGTAAAGAGTTTTTATGTCAGAAAAGTGTGATCAACATTTTATGAATAAAATTAACTTTGAGAGGTAAAATATAACAAAGAATTATTAAATTCGTTAATTTAATTAATTTAGACCATAAATTACTTAAATTTTTCTGTAACAAAACACAAAAATATTAATTTACTTTATTATTAATGGCATACCGGCTGTTTCTGTGCCGTTGCTTAAAAAAAAAAGGCGTCGATGCGCGCGCATTGCTAATCTGTGATCCATAGTTCCATAGTGATTACTTACTCTGTGCTGTGATTGGCTGTGAACTGTGATCAAGTAAATATTATTCCGCGCGTTTTTTTTCGCTGTATTGTTTTTATTTGAAAATGTCGTCAGAGTTTTGTTTATTTCCTCGCAAATATGTTATTAAACGTCGTATGACATACGTGCGCTTTGATAATTACAGCCTCTGCTAATTATAGCTCTCGCCTTCGGCTCGAGCTAGCAATAAAGCCTCGGCTGTAATTATCAACTTACCGCACTTATATCATAATGTACTATTGTAGTTCTGAATCTTTTGTCTTACAAGAGATGTTGCGTTTAACAAGAAAGGCGCATTAGTAACACTTGATGCCACTTTCTTATTTCGTAATTACTATTCAGTGATAGTAAAGACAGATTTGTAATTCATTAGTTCCCAGTAAGTGAATGTTCATCTACTAAATCATGCTTCAATGTATATCCCATTAATATTACTTAGGTACTTTAAACGCGAAAGTTTGTAAGAATGTATAGATATATGTGCATTTATGTTTGTTACCCTTTCACACAAAAATCATCCACGTAGTTCCTGATTCCGATATTTTTCTAGGATGTAAAAAAACCTATGTGTTATTCCGACCATTTCTATTCCATAAGCTAAATGTTATTTCATATAGGTAACACATTTATAATTATATATTTAATTATATACAATTATGTACCAAGTTTTATCCAAATTCCTTCAGTAGTTTTTGCGTGATTAAGAAACATACATAATATAATGTACATATTTGTCCTAGTCAAACCTTGTTGAGGTTTTAAGGGCAAATTTATTCTTGTATGTATTAATTATTGTTTCCGAAATAAATTAAAAAAAAAAAAACATCCATACATTCTTGCAAACTTTCGCACCTATACTCGTAACATTAATAGTAAGATCTACTTAGTATTTTTTTAAAATTTAATAATTTTACACATGACCGCCATCTCGCCTGATGTTAAGTGACGATGCGGTCTACGATAGCGCGTGTTTACGTAGAAGAAACCGATTTACTCTCGATTTGAAGACATAAAGATTGTCACCATCGAGGAAACCCCGGCCCGAAAACTCAGGCAACGTATTCCACAGCCTAGACGTTCTTATCACAAAAGTAGAGTTAAACCGCTTCGTCCGTGTCTTTGGAATATCAACCATGTGACGATGTCACTTTTTCGAGCTACGAGCATTCCGATAGAAACAAGGGCAAGGTGGTATTAGATTATGCAAATCAGTTGCACACTCTCCGAAGTATATCCGACAAAAACCCGATAGTTGTATTTCGGTATTATAAATACTGCTATACTGTGATTCACTTCTGTTGGCTTTCTCTGAGTGCCATTGTTTTACAGTGAAAACTTTGATAGCTATGTTGATCACTTTTTGTTAGAGGAAAATCTTATGGATTTACATCGGTAATGTAGCGGCGTAGCGTTGGAGCGGCGGTGGAATATAGGATAAGGAAGTGCACTCTAAAAGGTTTTTGGATGAGTAACATTTTGTGAATCCGCGTCATTGACATGGGAAATCATGAAAATCTACATATAACTATAGGTATTAGCAATAACTAATTTAGGTACAGATGGTTTGTGTATTTTTGTGTACATACTATAGATCATCGATATAAATCAATGGATGTGCCCTCCCAAACTTCGGGCGAACGGAATTATGCTATCGTTGGGAAGAGTGAGCTCACTCTTTCCGTTCTAGCCGGTTGTAGAAAGCGGTGAACGCCAGACGTTTTTACCTATCACTATTCATTGTCAACAACCAAAATAAGTAGAACCGCAACATACCTCGCCGCTAGCGATACTAGGCGTCAAGTAGATTGGTAGTTGTAAACCACTCACACTACACCCACAGATGGAGTTTGTTAACAATTTCAAGGTACTCAGAGCACATCTTTTGACTTACATCGATGCTATAGCTAGCCTAAAAATTTATTTTTGGAGATCACTGAATTTTAACAGCAGATTACATAATTATCTTCGGAATGGGTGATTTCAATGGTAATCACAACTGAACATTACCTTAACTTGCGAATTCAAGTTGATTCGGTTTTGTCAAAAGACTCGATGCTAAAAGCTTCCCAAAACCAGATTCGATAAAGTTTAACCAAAAAAGGTGAAGAAACGGGTATCCGACCATAACTGAATATTTATAAGAACATGTGACCAATACGTTATGTCATCATAGCCGTTATTCCCGATGACATATTTTTAAAACACAAGCGCATGTTAATATAACTAAACTTACAATTTCACAGAATTATAAGCCTAAACATCCCACTAAAATGTTCCCACTGAGACCTGGGGCCTTCTCTCGCATGGATAGAGCCAATGCCATAATCCTCTACACTGGGCCCAGTGCGGGTTGGACCTCGAAAGATTCTATCACAGAATTATAAGCCTAAACATCCCACTAAAATGTTCCCACTGAGACCCGGGGCCTTCTCTCGCATGGATAGAGCCAATGCCATAATCCTCCACACTGGGCCCAGTGCGGGTTGGACCTCGAAAGATTCTAGGTACCTACATGTCGATTTTCTAGGTATGTTTTTCTTCAACATTTTAAGTTAGCAGCATTACGCACATGCTTTCGAAAAGACAGTGGTGCGTGTGGGATTTGAACCCGGGGGCTTCAGATCGGCAGTCGCCGTTCTTCCAAATAGACCAGCCGTAACTTAGACATTCATAATTAAACTAATAAACTGTAATTGACGAGCGCACAACAGTGATATCTAGTGATTTAGACTCTTCATGTTCCCATAGCTACGTGACACTGTGCTGTTATGGACCAGCGTATTGCTTACCATCAGGCATATTCTTCTCGTCCATTACATAAATTGTTGGAACACATAGAGTCGCAAACCCGTTTTTATCCGGTTTCAAGGTGTTATTATTTCATAATATCACAAAACTTATGTACCCCGAAAAAATGTTGTGCAGTGTTCCTGAGTTATCAGTTCTTTTGAATACAATGAAGAAAGAAACCCAGGAAGACACTAACTAGTAACTAAATATAATATTTTTGATTGCCATGAAAATATGTATTTATATTGTTAAAACAACCGTACTAAAAATGACTACCTACTTAATAATGTAGAAAAAAAAAACATTTTCACAATCACGTTCCGTTCATAAAATCGTGACGAGTCTCCAAGGCTCCACAAAATAATTTTGAATTCACTGAATACCTCAAAAGTATAAAATTTGATTTGACACACTTCTAACGACCCATACCACGAGCTCTTCTCACAATTATTATTCTTTTATATTTCAAAACATAACTTGCTAACCAGGAACCTTAAAAACACTGAGATAAAGTTTATAGTCGCGTAGCAATATTTGATGGGAACTGAAAATTCTCGCTTTACAAATCGTGGTACGGACTCAGGTCAAACGGTAGGCAAGAGGGTTGTCGAACGTGCCGAAATCTCGAGTCAACAGTGATACCGCACTCGGCATACAACCTAGCTCTTCAAATGACAACCTTATTACTGGGTAGTAAAAGCTAATTTCGCGAACAAAGCTAAATAAATGTTTACTTTTTGACTCAACACAGTGTTAGATTGATTGACTGGACGCGAATGAACTTGGTAAATATTACGCTGGATTTTGATAAATTCATTGGAACTATTTTGATAGTACAGAAGGGTTTCTCGGAATTTCACGTTTCATGTTATGTTGATTGTGTAATTTTCCTTTTACAGCTTTTTAAAAATACTGATCGAGAATACAAGTGAAACGTCTTTAGACAGTCAGACTTTACTTGCGTAATACGCTGATCCAAGCAATGGAAAATGCTTCCTACCTTAATGGATACGATCTGGGGCTCTTAAAAAAGAGAAAAAAAGAAAAAAATAAATGTTTCTTTATCAGCATGAACCTTCATGCTTCATCATAGACCGCAAAGTCGCTTTACATCAGGTGAAATGGGAACCAAGCGCCGGCCTAATTTTTGATCTAGACAAAGTTACATAAGTTGTGAACCCATTTGTGGTTATTAGCCTTTTCATAATAATATGCCCTTTTGTAAAAAAAAAAACAAAAGAAGCGTAGCCAGCAACAGATAGTTATATATTTATATAAATTAAAATATCTAATCCAATAAATAATCCAGATTTCAACTAATCTGGATTGATTTATGTTTCATTCAATAGTTTCAAATACAGATTATCTCTGAATAAGTGGACTGGTTTTATTGGTTCTTAGAATTTTGTACCAACTTAAATAAAACATAGTTATGGAAATAAAAGATTATCTTTGTGATAGATAACGAAAAATCTCAATAAACTGGCATAAATTGATTGATTTATGTAATAAAATTGCGTATGGAACGTGATATCTGTTCCATAAACTATTTTATTTCATTAATTTTGAACGACCACATTTTAAAATAAAGTGGCCAAGTGCGAGTTGGAGTCGCCCATGAAGGGTTCCGTTGCAGCAAGTAACATAATATGCATAGTACACATAGTTTTTGTAGTTCGTTGTAACTTTGATCGAAGTTTCAATAATACTGTATTTATGACGTACTAAAAAAAAGTACTCCTCAGATCGAGTTCAAACCAATTTTCGTTGGTAGTTTACATGGTAATGTACATCATATGTTTTTTTAGATTTTTCATTCACTTACTTTAAAAGTTAGAGGGGGGGGGGGGGGGACACATTTTACCACTTTGGAAGTATCTCTCGCGCAAATTATTCAGTGTAGACGAAAATAATTTTAGAAACCTGAATACAATTTTTGAAGGCCTATCTATAGACACCCCAAACGAGTAGGTTTGATGAAAAAAAAAATTTTGAGCTTCAGTTCTCAGTATGGGGGCAACCCTAATTTTTCTTTTTTTTTAATTTTTTTGTTCAAATCTTAATGCAGTTCACAGAATACATCTACTTACCAAGTTTCAACAGTGTAGTTCTCATAGTTTCGGCAAAAAGTGGCTGTGACATACGGACGGACAGACAGACAGACAGACAGACAGACAGACAGATATGCCAAATCTATAAGGGTTCCGTTTTTACGTTTTACGGAACCCTAAAAACGTCTATTTTTACTGGCCTAAATTGTCTCATTTGAAATTGTTCTTGTTTGGAATCATTCAAAGTTAATTTATGTAATAAAATCGCGTACGTAACGTGATATCGGTTCCATAATAGTACATTATGATATAAGTGCGGTAAGTTGATAATTACAGCCGAGGCTTTATTGCTAGCTCGAGCCGAAGGCGAGAGCTATAATTAGCAGAGGCTGTAATTATCAAAGCGCACGTATGTCATACGACGTTTTATAACATATTTGCGAGGAAATAAACAAAACTCTGACGACATTTTCAAATAAAAACAATAGGTACAACGAAAAAAAACGCGCAGAATAATATTTTCTTGATCACAGATCACAGCACAGAGTAAGTAAAACACTATGGATCACAGATTAACAATGCGCGCGCATCGGCGCCTTTTTTTTTAAGCAACGGCACAGAACCAGCCGCTATGCCATTAATAATAAAGTAAATTAATATTTTTGTGTTTTGTTACAGAAAAATTAAAGAAATTTATGGTCAAAATTAATTAAATTAACGAATTTAATAATTCTTTATTATATTTTACCTCTCAAAGTTAATTTTATTTATAAAATGTTGACCACACTTTTTGACTTGTTGACATAAAAACTCTTTACTAAAAAAAAAGAATATAATAAAGATTTAAAAAGGTACCGTTCGTTTTAGACAGAGCATATCTCTCTACCTAGTCTGTGGACGGAGCATTTTGAAACCGTGCGTTTTACATTACACATTACAGCACTAGTGCGTAATAAGATACATTACGATACAGAAATTGGTCCAATAAGAGACCCTTTACGAGCAAATATGTTATAAACTATTTTATTTCATTAAATTTGAATGACCACATTTTAAAAAATGACTATTTTTACTGGCCTAAATTGTCTCATTTGAAATTGTTTTTGTTTGGAATCATTCAAAGTTAAAAACAAAACAATACCTTATACGCAATTTTCAAAGCTCATTTTTTGAATAAACAAAGATTAAAATAAAATTAGGTGTTTTCACCGCTGAATTTTATAGCATTGAAACAAATTAATCAAGGTATAGTTTTAACCCATTTCTACGTTATAGTTTTTAGTGCAATTGAAAAGTTTATATCCATCTACCACGACTAGAGCGTAAACCTCAGTGATTGAAGCAAAATTTTTATCGACGCTACAATTGAATAAAATGACCAAATATTGTCTGATATAGACGTCTACTTCCGATTGTGAGCAAGTTTTGGATGTAGGCCAAGCGTTCAAGATCAATGATCGCTGTTTAGAAAAATATTTTTACATACTATCGACCGACCTTGCGGGCTCATTTAACAGCAAATTTTCCTACGGTATCGTCATGGTAATATTATATATGTCATATGTATATAAATAATATTACCGTGTTTTCGTAGATTGATTTGATTCCCGATTGAGATTAATATTTGTGTATTACTGTTCATTTGTGTGACGAATACGTCTCGGTATTTCGTTGCCCCTTGTTGCCTCTTTGAGATGCCTATATTCTCAATTTTTGAAGTAAAAATGAAAAAAGTACCATAGGCTTGCTTGTTACTCTACCGTGAAAATATGTTTTTTTTTATAGCATAGAGTGACGAGACGAGCAGGTCATGTGCCTGATGGTAAGCAACATGCCTGCCACATAACAGCACAGTAACGCGCAGCTATTGGAACATGATAGTCCAAATAATTACCTAGCACTGCACTGCGCTCGTCACCCAGAGATCTAAGATATTATGTCTCTAAGCCCTGTAATTTCTCTGGAATCATTGCCCTTCAAACCGGAACATAGTAATGTTTGCGCATTACTGCATGGCGGTAGAATATTTGGCAAAGGTGTGGTACTTCCCCAGGCGGACTCTGCTAAGAGTCCTACCACTACTAAACAAACTATGTGCAAACATTACTGTGTTCTATTTTTAAAGCAATGTTTAAAAAAAAAAAGGAAAAAGGCAAATAAATGAATCTATTATCCCCAGGTATTAATACTTAATATCTCCTAGTAACGAGCGCAATGCAGTGATAGTGATAAGGGCAGGCAACAGGCCTGCCAAAATGCAGATCAGACGTATATCTTGCTTCTCTAGTTAATCAATACAAACACCGAATAGTCTGTCAATTGAGGTCAATTATGTATTTGTGTATTGTGTTTACTTGTTGTGAGTATACAATTGTCGATATTTGAACAACCTGACATAGAACCCTTTTTTTTCTCTGTAATCATTCACGTAGCCAAAAGGTAATTTTTAATCTTTTTCATACATCTTGTAGTCTTGTTTTTCTATCTAAACATTCTAAACACATTTTCATTTTATCTCATATGACGTTAATTTTCTTATCGGTCAATCTAAATATCAATGGCCTTACCTTTGAGGCAGGAAATTACTGTACGTACGAGTTAATGACAGATAATATAAGACTCAGACCTAATGCGTATAAGGTCAAATTTTGAAGTATGAGTACCTACATACGTTTCACAGCACAAGTCAAACCACTAATCAATACAACCTGATTTTTATAAACGATATATTGTTCTATCAGACTGTTCATAGATAGAGTAGCTACAGAAAGCTATCTAGTTTCATGGTTGATATTACAAAAGAGGTTTGACATCACAGTTTCATAATAAAAACATTATATTTATAAAATCTAAACCTTGTTATAAATTGCCAGAGTAGATATTTCCTAAAAAAAATAATCTGAGTGTTTTCAAGTCTAGAGTAAATAGATTTTTTCTAGACTATAGCGCTCCATCATGGGCCGTGAAATGGCGAAATGACGGTCAACTGTAAACCTAATACAGATATAAAAAAAAGACAAACTAGATGACCGTCTGATGATCAATTTTATTTGAATATTTTGAAGAAGTCGACATTTTATAATGGTTTATCTAGTTTATATAGTTTAGTTTATCCATCAAATCTGAAAATTGTGTATCTAATTTGCTTACGCTAATATCAATCCTCTTCATAATGTATTATTATGAAGGTAAGTATACCTAAAAACATATTTTCTATAACAGAAATAGATACAATAATTATTTACCAACTTTACGTAGTATTCCTGATAGATGCAAAACCAAAACGTATTATACCTAACTACAAGTACAATTTTATTCCATAACGATGATGCGGAAGAACATACTTTCGCGCGCTTATAATGTAGATAAGATAACCTACAATAATACATTGTTATAATAACATTTATGGAATAAGAAACAATTAACCATCCAATAAAATTAATTGAAAAAAATAATATAAACAATCAATTAAATCAATAACTTCTTGGCAACAACATAAATATTCCTTTATCGATCATGTCAAATCAACAATATAGAAAGTATCACAGTATATCTTCCCCATTAAGTATTATTTATAAGACATTAGTGTCACAGACAATGGCCGAGCTTCGACAAAGCGGCGTCGTAGTCACGAAGCGATACTGTCCATCATAATTTTATAATACATGGTGTACGTGTCAGAGATAGAAAAATTATTGTTATCATAAACTCACAAGTAACAAGTAATAGACATTTGAGTGAAGTCACAACACAATAACACAGTACGAGGACAAATCAACAAATCTTTCAAATTTTTTAATTTAAGTTGACGTGGAAAACTAATAAGTCGAGGCTAATTTAAGTTATAGCCGTCCAATAAAGCCGGCAAATATAGGCGGCCATTTTCAAGGCAAATTCACGTACATGAAAGAGTTTTTGATCGTCACATGAGATCCAATATTTGTTCAATGTTGTATGGCATCAAAATTGCAAATATTATGACTGATTTTACGATGAAAAAATAAGCAATAAAATTACAGCATTGGTCATCATATCAGCTGTATTATACATAGACTTTCCAATATGTTATTCCACCGCTAATTTGTAGTAAGTCTGTTTTGGAAGTTCACTTATATTTTTCAACCAATCATACAGATTAAATTATAATCTGTGGAACTATTGTTGTATATGTTTCTTATATAACTCTTATATCACTCTTGTTATTTTTGTCTTACACATTAGCTAGCGCTATACAAATGAGAAATTGAAATCAATGACGTTTTAATGTCAAATACATATTTTATGTACCTACTTATTAATACCTACAAATACTATTTTTTGTATAAAAGAGATACCAAGTTAACAGTCCGCAGTTATTCTTAACCTTTCGTATGATTTGCGATTAAAATGTAATAAGTAGCAAGGTTCCTTATTTCTCAGTGTTATACACCCTGTATGCAATAATTCTGATAAAATAACCATTAATCAACGTATTCTCAGAATTGATAAGGGATTCTTGAATGACCTAGGAAAATGTGGCAAAACATTTGCATTCATTAATCACGATCAGAACTTTAGGTTTCTTAGAGATCCTTTTTACCTTAAAGTTAGTTCACCAGTTTTATATGATGCCCACCCGATGGTTGTAATTTTCAAGACACAAATAAATAGTTTAATGTATAAATTCATTAAATGTTTTTGTGAAACTGTTATTCAAATTAGAAACACACACTGACACAAGTAAAACATAGTTATTCAATCATTTATGTGGAGACAAAAAAAACAACTAAAATAAGAGATATAAAAAATTGTACTATGTTAAAAAAATTACAAAATGATGTATAGTTTCAAGCACAATGAAACTGAAACGACATATCAAGCATTCAGGCACTCAATAAACACAATAACAACGTTTTATGATAACAGTAAAATGGACAAGTACTGCGATGTTTTAAAATAACAAATGTATATAATTAAGAAGTGTTTTTCACGAACCCGTACCCGTAACTTTGGTGTTCTACAATGTATCAAAGTATCAGAGATTTGCTGCGATATATTCCGCTGTAGGGCTTAAAAGTTAACGTCTAGGGCATCCTAAACATGAGGTTCAAATTTCGCCAGCCCCTCTGTGTATTCTCTTAAAGCAGATTTAATAATTTGTCATCAGCACCGGTTTTAATCTCGATAGAAAAATTAAAGAAGAAACTATAACATAACTGTACAAAAATATAAATAGATTTTGCTCGTTTTTAGGGTTCCGTAAAACGTAAAAACGGAACCCTTATAGATTCGTCATGTCTGTCTGTCTGTCCGTCTGTCCGTCCGTATGTCACAGCCACTTTTTGCCGAAACTATGAGAACTACACTGTTGAAACTTGGTAAGTAGATGTATTCTGTGAACCGCATTAAGATTTGAACAAAAAAAAAATTAGGGTTGCCCCCATATTGAGAACTGAAACTCAAAAATTTTTTTTTCATCATATCTACACGTGTGGGGTGTCTATCGATAGGTATTCAAAAATGATGTTGAGGTTTCTAACATCATTTTCGTATACACTGAATAGTTTGCGCGAGACACACTTCCAAAGTGGTAAAATGTGTGGGTAACTCCTCTAAAACCCTCTAAAACTCTAAAACCTCTCTAACTTCTAAAGTAAGATAATGAAAAATCTAAAAAAAATATATGATGTACATTACCATGTAAACTACCAACGAAAATTAGTTTGAACTCGATCTGATAAATAGTTTTTTTTTTAGTACGTCATAAATACACTATTATTGAAAGAACAATGGCAAAATAATAGTTAGCTTCATGGTAGCGTCTAAAAATAACGTTTATACGAAATGAATTTATTGTTTTTTCTAAGATTTTTCAAATAAATATTTGTAGTAATAGAAGCCGCAAAAAATATTACAAGTTATTGGGTTTTCATATGATTCAAATAACCTAGTACACCATTTCAATGTGACCATATACTTCTTATTCCATATATATCTTACTATTTTGGAAGTAATTGTAAAACAATAATGACAAAAAAAACATATTTTATTTCGAGTTGGTTATCATTAGTATATAGAATATTAGTAGTTATAAAAATAAAAGATAGTAGTGGATATAAGTTTCATTAAAACTTCTTTCCGTAATATTAATAATATCAATGTTAAAATATTGGTATAATTATATTTTAATGTTATGGCAACATCAGAAATTCCCTTATGTCACTGCGGCTGAAGAACTAGTATCCATAGCCAAACTCAAATTAAAAAAATATATTGTGTCTCTAGCATGTTAATGTCAGCCACTAATACAGAGTATCTCTGTCAAATCTCTCTATATATTCTGTGACTTATCGAATTTAATAAACTTTCGAACGTAAATATCTTTATTTCTAGGCCTTTTGAAGACAAAAATCTTTCCATATCTTACTCAGGGACTGACGTTCAACATTTTAAGATATTTTTGATGTATAGACGCTAACATTTCGTCTCAACTATTTTGAAGTATGAAAGTCTGCCATTGTTCTTTCGATCAAAGCTACAACGAACTACAAGAACTATGTGTACTATGTATATTATGTTACTTGTTGCAACGGAACCCTTCATGGGCGAGTCCAACTCGCACTTGGCCACTTTATTCTATTAGTACTGAACCGATTTCGGTAGAGTTCAGAAGTATGATCTACCAAAATGACAAAAAACACCTCAAGGTTCACACAATGTCATAAAAGTCAGTTAACATGTTAAAACCCAAAATGCGAAAAGACGTGCAACCACCGCTCTCTTTGAATATTTGATGCCCTTTTTGACATTCGATCACCAAAATAGGTACCATAGGTCCCAAATAGGGTCCCAAAGTATAAGCCATGTTAAGTGTGATTAAGACTAATCTATGTGCTTAAAAAATATGGCCTGCATCCTAACGTTTATTGACTTCGGATAATCCAGTTTATCGAGTAAAAAAACATTTTTAATAATATTCAGTTTGATGGTCCTCATCAATGGTAATTTCATTGCGTGAGATAAAAATATCTCGGTATCTTCAATTTAAATACTAAACGGGTTAAATACATGATCTTTTAACATTAGTGCAACATTAAAAGTGTGCGAGTCAAATATCGATACCCTAATAATTACAAAAATGTTAAAGTTCGGATATTTGTTGGTCAATCTGTTTTTATGTCTGTTGTCTGATAAAAATTTAAACTTTTATAGTTTATTTTTTTATAAAATAGAGAGACGAGACGTGCAGGACATGTGCCATAGTAAGCAACATGCCTGCCATATTGGGACAGTGACATGCAGCTATCGGAACAAGACGAAGAGTCCAAATAATTACCTAGCACTGCACTGCGCTCGTCACCCAGATTTATTTAAGATGTTTTATCTCTATGCCCTGTAATTTCTCTGGAAACATTGCCCTTCAAACTGGAACACAGTAATGTTTGCACATTACTGCTTGGCGGTAGAATAACTGGCAAAGGTGTGGTACTTTCCTAGACGGACTCTGCTAAGAGTCCTACCACTACAACAAGTCTTTTGTCTCATAACAATTTAAACTTTTCTGGTGTGCATATTAAAGCGTTCCTGTCTGACTGTTTATTTATATCCTTTCTGTTTTATTCTGAAAAAATAAATAATCAAACGACTATATACGAGTAACACTATCATGATAGTTTTTTCTCACAAAACAAAGTTGAAATACCTAGAGTGACCTCCATAAGTAAGTATGAGAAGTACGAGTAAGATTTAAATATGAATTTAACTTATGTACACTGGTTATTTTGTAACGTCAGCCTTTCAGTTCAACCAGTCAATATTTTTCGTGATTTCAAGATCAGTTCTGCCGCATGAGCCATATTATATTATCATCAAATTGTCCCCTTTGACCTAGTAAATGCTTTTTGTGTATCCCTACATAAATGCCTCGAGTGATTTGGTGAGTAATAGAAAAATAAACGCACGTATTCTTCAGCTTATCAGCTTTTAAAAGAATATTTTAAGAATCGATTCAATAAAAAAAGTTTACGAGCCTATTGAACCGAAATTTTATTTTAAATAGATGCGAGAGTTATAAAATTAGTAGATTTTCGCAGCAATCTTCATTGTTTTAAGATATTACGGTGCGAATAATATTGTGTTGTATGTTCTTGGCATATAGCGCGTCGAAAGCATTTTGTATACTTCACAAATTCTGGAAATAAATTAATATGAAATGTGTATAGTTTTTGTTATTACGCGTGTATTAATATCAGCGACGGTAGATTCACTCGATTTCTCTAAACGATCTAAACCGATTCACTCCCGACTTGCTATTCTTATTTCAATAAATGTTCCTGCTGTTGGGATTTGAGTCCTTTTATCATATAAGTATTTTATCATAGTTAAGGTTATAATCCACAACACTGACCCAGAGCAGGTTGGCGGATGATACTCGTACATGAAATTACCTCACACGTGTTGTATCTAGAAATAATTTAAGAACATATCGTTTTCCGCACTATATTTTCCTTCACTGTTAAAGCCAATGGTGACAATTTTGTACAGCTACATTGGGACACGCAAACTACCGTCTTTTCGATGTCTAGCTTAAAAACGGTGCAGAAAAATATCGGCAAAAAAACCGGCATGTTTCTAAAAATCTTTCGAAGACATGCGTCATCTACCAACCTGCACTGGGCCAGCGTGGTAGATTATGGCCTTAGCTCTCAACTTTCGAGGGCCCCGAATTCTAGCAGTGGTAATATTTAGTAGGTAGCGTATGAATTGTGATATTCGTTGCCAATGTGATAATAATAAAGTACCGTTTATCTTTAACTCGGACAAATCCAAGCCAGTCCGTTATAAATAAATCCTCTTGACAGGTCACTGCTTCTAATTTCCAAGTTCACTCCATCACTCGTCTATGAGTTCAATAAATAAACCACTTGATAGAATCAAAACGTGACCTATTAATGTCACGAGGGATAAATCACGCATCTGTCATCCGTACTCGATTAGTGTTTAGAAACACGATAGCCTAACATCCTGATGGACGGCAGTTCTGAGATAAAGCATGACTATTCAGCCAATTCAGCTACGCGGTTACAGCTTCCGCTGTTGTGCTGGCTCGTTACTGGGTTTCTTGGATTTATACAACTATTTTGCTTCAAAACTAATAAACTTTACTTCGGCCTTCCGAAGACAACAAAGGCTCAAAGGACACCCTTGTTCAAATTCTTGAATAACGCCGCAAAGACGCGACTTGATCAGTTTTTATTGGACTCATTTCAGCAAGTAATAAGATGATTTACATAATGCATACATAAGATAACATAATGAATACATAATAAGTTACGGTGGTCTAGTCGGGAGAACGGCGGCTGCCGATCCGGAGACCCCGGGTTCAAACCCCCCCACACGCACCACTGTCTTTTAGAAGTCATGTGCGTAATGCCGCTAACTTAAAACGGTGAAGAAAAACATCGTGAGGAAACCGACATGTACCTAGAATCTTTCGAAGTCATGTGTCATCCGCCAACCCGCACTGGGCCAGCGTGGTGGATTAAGGCCTTAACTCTCTCCTTGCGAGAGAAGGCCCCGAGTCCCAGCAGTGGGAACGTTTAGTGGGCTGTTGATGATGATGATGATGATACATAATCTAATACCACCTTGCCTTTTTTTTTTACTGCACGTAGCCTGAAAACGTGACATCGTTTCATGGTTGACATTCTAACTCGAACGAAGAGATTTAACTTTACTTTTGTGATAACAATATCTAGGCTCTGAAATTTGTAGCATGAATAAGTTTATTCTTTAGGTCTTAATCAAATAATTAAATAATTAGGTGTTTTCAAATCGAGAGTGCATTTGTTTCTCCCAGGTAAGCACGCTGCATCGTAGACCACTACGTCTAATA
This sequence comes from Ectropis crepuscularia, assembly GCA_963693475.1. Taxonomy (NCBI): domain Eukaryota; kingdom Metazoa; phylum Arthropoda; class Insecta; order Lepidoptera; family Geometridae; genus Ectropis; species Ectropis crepuscularia. The sequence continues at coordinate 20,295,322 of OY856354.1, read as the reverse complement.
TCGATTATCTATTCTATGACAATATTTAAGATAAAACTGTCAGATAATGCTGTAACATAATTAATTCGTTTTATACAAGTTTATTGTACATCGGTCTAGTTTGCCATGGTTAAAGCTAAGCAAATAATGATCCAGTATAATAATAATTGGACCCTAACCGCTGAATTTCAAAAACACTTAGTAAAATTAATTAACAAAAATAATCAAATTTTTGAATGAAGTCAAATCGGTTATAGACATTAAAGACCTTTGTGATGTCAAACGCGTTCGAAGAGATAAAATTGTGATCTTTTTGTTTTGAAATACGGAGGTAAGATCACAGACTAGGTAGAGAGATACTCTGGTAAGATCAAGTACTTAATAATGACATTTCTTTGCGTCGTGGGTTGTTGGTATTCAGTTTTTGACCAGTGTAAATGCGGATGTTTAGCTAAACAGGATTTATATTCTCAAATACTTTTAATTTAAAATAACTAAAATGTAGTTTATTTATCAAGTTAAAGTTCTTTATTGATAAATGTACAATTTACACGTCAATCTATTTCAATCAATTTTATTGTAAATTAAACGACCTTTTATCGAAATTATCATTGAATGATCTAGCTCTAACCCCGCTAATATTATAAATATGTTGCTCATTCACGTCAGAACATCTGAATGGATTTGGTGAAAATTTGGAACAAAGTTAAATTATAAACTGGAATAGAACATAGGTTTTATTTCATGGGAATTTTTTTTAAAGCGTGGGTGTAACTATGGTGCGTTACTTGTAACTTATGTTTTTAATTACAAACATATTGTGATTTTTTATACGACCTGGTACGATTTTATGTTTAGTTTTAACGGACGGCAAATGAGCACAGTTTTGTAGACTTTCACATTCTATTTACAGGTAGCAGGCAAAGTGATGTTTGTTGAGTGCTTGACATTATTTTCTAATCGACGAAAATCTACTGAACAGATAAAAAAACAGGCAAGATAATGATTTAGGTAATGCAGGTCATCGACACTAATTCATTATCAGTTCCGCTGTAATTTTTAGGTTAAGATGATTGATACTTCGTTTAGCGGTTCGCTGTGGACTTTCGCGTTTTTGGGGTTCGTGAATAGTCTATGAAGAAGGAAAATTTGTGCAAAATGTTTAAAATTTAATTACTTGCTAAAAGCCCGTTCCACTTTCAATCGTATAAAGAGCATTAATGAAAGTGATATTTATTATAAACCATTTAAAAGTAAGTCTTAAGTAAATGTCAAAGTAGGCATTTAACGTTATCGACGGTTATCATGCGCTGTTATGTGCGTAATCGGTGCCATAGTGCAGAAATAACAGTAAAATATTGACTTTGTTGAACTATTTACAAATTAATTAATACATTGATAACATTACAATATTTACAAATAATTAATAAAAAAAATAAAAAAAGCATTAATTGAAATTAAAATTATCCTATTTCTGAAATAGGGTACAATCCTCAAAAAAACTAAGTAGCCCGTTAGTTAGATTGGTAAAAAATATTGTGCACGTATTTTTTCTTTTGTTTCACAAACAAAAAATGACGAAGATAGAGCGCTTCGAAGTTTCGTGTGACGTCACTTGTGAGTACGATTTTTACTCACGAGTGACGTCGCGACCCCCCACTCTCGAAGTTTGATGGTCTATATCTTTGACGATTTTTAATATTATGAAAAAACAAAAAATACGTATTCAATATTTATCCATGATCTAGCTGACGGACTAATTAGGATGGCATATTTTTGACCCAGTCCGGTACCCTATTGCACCAAATTAGTTTATATAGAGTTCACTGGGAATAAACATCATGATAGGTAGTAGATTATTGTATACTTGCAGCGCGGTTTTACCCGAGTAGTTCTCTTCGTTCTCTGCATTCTCTGCGTTCTTCCAGACTATAATCTATATGTGTTCCAAATTCCAGCCCGATCCATTCATACGTTACTACGTGATGGAGCAACAAACATCCGTACAACCAAATATCCAAACATCCATACATTGACATTAATGATATTGTAAAATAGCACTAAATATAACCATCCACTAACATCATTCACAACCATCTACCATCCAATATGCAAATACTCAAAGATCCATACATTGACATTTATAATAGGTATTGTAAAATAGCACTTAAGATAACAGTAATAATTGTCTGAATTCTTATTGTAGCAAATACCTAGGTACTGCTATGGCGAATATTTGGAATAACAAGACGCTCAAACTCAGCTCGGCCGCAGCTATATATCTATACAAATAAACCAGTGACCCGTTCCGGCTTCGCTCAGATATTGTCATATTAAGACTTTTAATCAAAATCAAACTATCATACCTTTCAAGTTGGATCAAACTGGACACGGTATGCAAATTTTATTGAAATCGGTTAAATAGTTCAGGAGTCCATTGCGAACAAACAGCTTATTTGTAAAAAAAATGTACTTACTTAGGTATTAGGTATCTATCAATAGGTATACATAAATATGAATCGTTAAATATGTGTTGCTAAGCGCAAAACTCGAGAATGGCTTTATCAAATCAGTAATTTGTGTATTCCTATCAACTTTTACATTCGACTTTTTTTTTAAATAAAGAGTGACGAGACGAGCATGACATGTGCCTGATGGTAAGCAACATGCCTGCCACATAACAACACAGTGACACTCAGCTATTGCAACATGAAGAGTTCAAATCATTAATTTTTTTCATACATCATTCAAGCACTGAACTGCGCTCGTCACCCAGAGATCTAAGATGTTATATCTCTAAGCCCTGTAATTTATCTGGACACATTGCCCTTCAAACCGGAACACAGTAATGTGTGCACTTTACTGCTTGGCGGTAGAATAACTGGCAAAAGTGTGGTACTTCCCCAGGCGGACTCTGCTGAGAATCCTACCACTATACTTGCAGGTTAAAAGATGAAATAAAAGAATAAAAAAATAGTTCGATTTAAATGTTAATATTATACAACACTGAATGTTACTAATCCATACTTTACAGCAGTATTAGCTTAAAATATACACAAGTGCCAAAGGTGAGTTGAGCATAGAATAGAAATCTAAAATATTATTGATAACCATCAACATCGATTATGATAATATTCGTAGTGCTCGTATTAGGTACGGAACCTCTATATGTTTGAGTTCAACTCATCAACTCTCAACACTCAACTGTTTTTGCGGTGCGCAGTTCATGACTAAGTTCAAAGTCTGGTGAGTCATTTCTAGTAGATAACACTTTACTTTTGATATACTGCGTTCTAGTTAGAAGAGCAATGCTTGTGCTGAGTGGACAAAGAAAGGATTTTTTAACCATAAAATTTGTTTGTTTACCAATTGAAGTACCACACTTTGCTAGTTTTCCTAGCGCTAAGTAGTAATGTGCAAACACCATTGCCTTCCGGTTTGAAATGCAATGTTTTCAGAGCAATGACAGGGCACAGAAATAAATAATCCTATATCTGTGAGTAACGACCGCAGTACATTGTTAGGTAATGATTTGGACTCTGCATGTTACAGTAGCTACGAAGAATTAAATAATTTTGATTATAAGCACATGCAGAGAAGATTTATACGTAGTTATTTTATTCAAATCCTACTAATATTATAAATGTCATGTTTGGATTTTTGGATGTTTGTTGCTCAGTCACGTCGTAACGTCTGAACGAATCTGGTTGAAATTTGGAACATTTTTGAAAAAATAACGGGAACGGGAACGGGAACTAGGCGAGGAAAACCGTCGAGCGTTGCCAATGTTCAATAATCTAAAACTGTATTTTGCTTCATTCACATGAATACATTTAAAATCTTTCTCAAATAATAATCCTGCTAAACTTAAGGCAGACGGTACAAAACGACAAAAGTATCAAAACAAACCAGTTGAGATTCCAATAAAATTAACTAAACAAAACATAATATAAAACCGGTTCGAAGTTGTTAACTGAAGATACTTTCCTTTTTAATCGTTTGATCAATAAACAATGTAATATAAGGTTTTGTATACGTAAATGTCTTAGCAGAATTAACATGAGAAAGTACCGCACCTTTGCTCATTATTCTGCCGCCAAGTAAATAAATAAATATTGGTGGACAATTCACACACAACACTATCTGACCTCAAACTAAGCAAAGCTTTTACTATGGCTATTGTCAGATAGCTGATATAATACTTTTATAGTTTTAAATACATACTTATCATACATAGCATGTATACCTGAGGATAGGGCTGAGTGTCGATCCATAGGAGAAGCATAATTATTTATGTCCAGCTGACTAAGTATTTTTTTTATTGCATTGAATGACGAGACGAGCAGGACATGTGCCTGATGGCAAGCCACATGCCTGCCACATAACAGCACAGCGACATGCAGCTATTGGAACATTCTGAAAGTCCAAATCATTACCTAGCACTGCACTGCGCTCGTCACCCAGAGATCTAAGATTTTATATCTCTAAGCCCTGTAATTTCTCTGGAAACATTGCCCTTCAAACCGGAACACAATAATGTTTGCACATTACTGCTTGGCGGTAGAATATGTGGCAAAAATGTGGTACTTCCCCAGGCGGACTCTGCCAAGAGTCCTACCACTACAAAAAGAAGATGGCTGATGATGATGATACATAACATATAAGTAGCAAGTAAACATTACTGTTCTCCGGTTTGAAGGCCATTGTGGAGGAAATTGTCGAGCAAAGCTGCATTGACTGGCCTCGTGGCTTAGTGGGTTGTAGCTATGCCCGCGAAACCGAGGATCGTGGGTTCGATTCCCAGCCAGTGCAAATATTTGTGTGATGAATTCAAATGTTTGCACTATGTCTGAGTGTTTCTCTGTATAATATGTATGTATTTAAGACTATATAAGTATTATATCAGCTATATGGCTGCCGTAGTACAAGCTTTGCTTAGTTTCGGGTCAGATGGTGTTCTGTGTGAATTGTCCACCAATATTATATTATTTAATACTAGATACATACAATATAAGTACTAGTAGTGCCCCGCGACTCACATTCCCGTTATGTTACCAGTATAAACATTAGTCTATATGCTATTCTAATTGTGCAGCAAATATCAAAAAATTTAAACGTACAAATGTTTGCATTTATAATATTGACTATATATTATAAATGTGGTTTTAACCGCGTAGTTCCGGCTCCCGTTAATTTCTGGGATAAAAATATAATCTTACTGTATTCTACATTTCATGCCGATCCGTTCAAACGTTACGACGTGATTGAGCAACATACACCCAGACATCTAAAATACTTATGTCTAAACTTTAATATTTGTAATGTTAAGTAGTATGGCTGAGAGACGAGCGCAGTGCAGTGCCAGGCAGTAATTTGGATTATTCATATTCATGTAGCTGCACGACACAGTGTGTATTATACATGCGTGTTGCTTACTATCAATCACTTATCCTGTCATTCTTTGTTATAAGTATGTGTCACTAGCAGCACCCTTTGGTTTCACCCACTTAGTTCCCGATCCCGTTATTTTCCCGGGATAAAAAGTAACCTATGTGTTATTCCAGACCATTATCTATCTATATACCAAATTTCACCCAAATCCCTTTTGTAGTTTTTACGTGAAAGAGCAACAAACATCCAAATCCAAACAAATAGTAAGTTCTATACTAGAACGAGTATCTAAAGCTGCACTAGTAGGATCATATCGGATTTGGCTGGGCAGGGAGAGAAATGCGAGTAGTGAAGGTGAGTGTTGACGTACGTCATAAAGGGGCCCCTTTTAAACCTACGCCCGAGTCACAAGTCTTGGGGTCTACTCGAGATTTCTCTCTCTGTCACACGATGGACCCGGCACCCGCACGGTGAATCCATGGAACGCTAAGAAGTTCGTCTCCATACTTACACACTTTCACGTTTTTAATATTTGTAGGACTGTGGGTCGTCAAAAAAATCAGTGAAACTCGAACCTTTCAGCTGGATACTAGTTCTGATCCATCCTGTCTGCTCAAAACACTCTACATTTTAAATCGAAATTCGCCAAGCACGAATCTCAAGTCTCAGCATTTAACACTTGAGCTATGACGTCAACATGTACATGTTCAGTTTTGAGAACATTGGCAACCGACACCAGGTAGAGTCACGTTTTAAACCAATAACATACATCTGACGCGGCCACTGCGGCGATATTGAAATTTCTGTTATAGCCCGCAAACCTTACACTATACTATCAGCTGGTGACTCAGGAGCGCAAAACTGGAGAGCTTTTCTTTTATTTTACTTCTATAGGTTTATACTCCACCATCGCACGACAACGCGGTCTACGATAGAGCGTGTTTGCCTAGAAGAATAAGTTATAAGTATATAAGTTACGGTGGTCTAGTCGGGAGAACGCCGGCTGCCGATCCGGAGACCCCGGGTTCAAACCCCACACGCACCACTGTCTTTTCGAAGTCATGTGCGTAATACCGCTAACTTAAAACGGTGAAGGAAAATATCGTGAGGAAACCGACATGTACCTAGAATCTTTCGAAGTCAACCCGCCAACTCGCACTGGGCCAGCGTGGTGAATTATGGCCTTAACTCTCTCCTTGCGAGAGAAGGCGCCGAGTCCCAGCAGTGGGAACGTTTAGTGGGCTGTTGATGAAACAAAACAAAGAAGAAACTGTTTCACTCTTGGTTTGAAGACATTAAAATTATTAACACCAAGATCTTTTACCAGCAACCATCTTCTGGCAATAAATAACTAACATTTTAACATTATTTTTTCCTATCTGGTCCTAAAAGTTTATGCTTTGTTTAGTTTGAGAATAGACGGTATGGCATAGGAAATGTAAAAATAAAAGTATTTAAATTTTAATCAATTAAATTCCTTCCTTGTAACTCATAAATATTATCTGTTTGTTTTTTTTTTTTCAAAAATAGTTTTGCACTTGACTTAACATTTGTTAAGTGACGATGCGGTTCATAGACGCGTGCTAACCTAGAAGAACGGTTTATTCTATTCATAATCTATTCATTGTAGACATGAAGACAGTTCAATTATATTTAGTCTTTTTTTGTTTTTAAATTCACACACTTGGTATTAAGTAGCTTACGGTTGCCAGAGGTAATACCGTGAACTCAGATTTCGGTGACTTTGCAAAACAATTGACGTTCAATACTTTGTACATCTTGACTGCGATCCTTATAGCCTGGCTATACAGTTTACAGTTGCGTCACATAGCATGATAAATAACTTTAAAACCAAAGCGTTTGAACAATATTATTGTAGTATTTCAAATATTTACTCAAATTGTACACAAGCTAGCCTATCTAATTTTTGAGTAAAGTAATTTTGTAAAAAACACGTTTGCAATATCAAATGAACTTCAAGAGACAGTCTTAGGCTTCTAAAACAGGTTTTGCGACTTGGAGTTAAAAGTTCATGATAGAAGCATTTGAACAGAAACCTGAACTATCGTTAGACTAGTATTGTAATTTTATACAATACTATTTAATGGTGACTCAATGTTTATGGAAGCTTACCGCTATTTTAAACTATTTGATATCTGAGTTAACTATAATTTTCTGAATATCCCACATTAGCTGTTTTGTGGTAGGTACGTCAGTCAATTTTCAGCTCAAAGAGGTTAGTTGACCACTATAACAAAAATAAGTGTTTTTTACGCTCAAAGCTTACACAAGCTAAAAAAGTCGTTTCAAGGCTTCTAGAGTTTTGAGGAACATCACATACTATTTTTGATCATGCAAACGTACATAATTTAGGTGTTCACTGAGTTATACTTATTTAGTCGATACTGATTGGATTCTTATTACGGAACGATAAATACACGATTTCAACTAGTAGCAAGACTAACAACATCACTAAATACATAACATAATTGAAAAAACACTGTATCCCACAACACAAGACATCCCTAGTATAAGATGCTGAGTAAGTTTCCAAAATAAAGTTAATCCTGGAAGTCACTAAAATCTTTCATTTTCTATTAACCGCTAATACTTTTTCCGGGTTTAAACGGGTAATTTTTCACTTAATTTATGTTTATGTACTTTTTTAAATATAGATTACAATTTTTATCTAGCTATGTTTCACGGTGCCACTTTACAGCCACTAACTTTGTCATGATACAATTTATCTGTTACCACCTTAGATAAAGTATACATACATACATATGTATATGTATCCTCTTTGGTAACCACGTATTTACTATTTACTAACATTCAAATCTGTTTAATCGTCACAGTGATACGTGGGAACATACAAAACTACTGACAAGAACATCCAAACTCTTGGCTTTTACAATGTTTGTGTGATAAGCGAGTAAGTATATAGGCTAGCGCTAGTAAAGTAAAAATTTAAATGCGACGGAATAATCAGGTTTGTATGGAAAATGGTTGAAAAAAAAACTGAGTGGCATATAAAAGGAAATTATGTCCATTACCAGTCCAGTAGTGGAAACCCGATGCCTTTGTTTTGGCGATGGGTGGACACTGGACATGTATGCACAATAATGTTACTGTTATTTGTTATTCATTATAGTTCTAGTAATAATAAGCAGTGGAGAAGTATTCGTCGCGCAACTTCTGGAAATGCTTTGGATTTATTTATGGGATCAAAATGGTTTGAGTCATTCTTCCTCATTTGAACAGCCAAATAGTGGAACAAACTGCCATCTTCATTGTTTACGAAAGATATAAATCAAGAACATTTCTAGGTCAGAGTGAATAGGCCTCCCTGGGTTAGCTGATCACGTCATTTTCGACGATCTTTTGCTTATCGTAAGGAGAGTTGGTGGCCAAAGCCAGAAGTCATCAACGTTTTCCCCTTTTTACTAAGTGGGACCGTCTCTGCACTTTTTTTTCATTCACTTCAATCTATTTTTCGTATTCTCAGCATTCTTTTCTTTTCCACCCTAAGATTGAGGAGAGATCACTATTAGTGATAGGTCGCCATCTGTTGCACTAGGTTTAAGTGTTTAAATTGCTTAAACTTGGGATTTATTTCTGTTTGGCATGTTCAATGAAGTACATATACATATGTATATCTATCTAAGAGTCACTCCTTTCACTCGCATATATGTTACATAAAAAAAATATCATTTATTTCATTTAAACACATTCAATTTTATATAACACAAAGTCGACACAAAAAAAAACAATAATACAAAACCACGTAACAAGACAAATCATGTTACTGGTCAAATAAAAACTCCCCCACGCGCCGAGTGTCGCTCAAAGGTCCCCATAATACTGGCCGCATTGCCCCGCTGAATCGCCATGGAAATACGCTGAACCAGATACCAGCCTGCCCGGGAATCGCGCCCTCTTTCACGCAAACGCCGTCCAAGGTCCAGCATAAACTTTCGAGCCTCTGCACACCACGGCCCTGCAGTCTCAACGGCAAACGGGACGAAATCATACGCCGACCCCAAACACGAGTATTTGAGGTGCTTGGCTCTGGCAGCCGCCTCCGCTCCTGCGCCAGCACTTTGCTCGGTAGCGGCGAGATGGCAGGATGCAAACGTGCTTATACACGTTGCATCCCACACGAGACAGCGTCCCCTCTGCCATGGGATCAAAGTAAGGCCATCAGGTCGCTTGCCATCCGAGCGCGATAGTCCAGCGGGTTTCAAAATGCTGGGTATCTCTGCCGACACAAGAGCCCGCCTCAGGATGTCGTTGATAGCATGATGTCTCGGTCTGCGACCCATGCATCGAGTGCAGCTGAGGCCATGGTGACCGTTACTCTCGACTTTGGCCCCGCAGACACAGCTGTGAGGTTCACAGACGGTACCACCGAGCCGCAGAGCCACCGCAACTCTCAACGAATCGTCATCCATTAAGGTGCCTAAGTGTGGAGAGGGTAAAGCATGTAACTATGCCCCCGATTCAGGCCTCGCTACGGCATTTAAACGGGCCAAATCTGCCCCTGAGGCATCCACTTTCAGCTGCAACAATAGTCCCTCGCAAATATAATGTTACATAATGTATTTTGGTCAAGCGTAGAGTTATGGTATAAAAGTCATGATCATTGTAGGTATGCCAAGGATATTTTTTATCAAAAAGGGATCTTGCCTGATGTTTTAGAAAATAAGCTTACTTTTTCGAATCTTTAAGGGGCGCACAGTTACAGTTTTCAATCGTTATACTAAAAAATATTATGTGAACGTACTCATACAAATAAAATCTTAGCATACACAACTTTTTGGCATGTCGGATCGGCGAAAGCATCTCTCAGTAATATCGTAAAAACCCGCTATAAATTAATTTTGGCACGAGGACGGAACATTTAAAATTCTGGAACATGGGTTATTTGCATACATATTTGCATTCTTGCTTATTGATGCGTCAATGCAATATTAATTACAAAATGATTTATGGCTTTAATCATTCGTTTATAGTCGAGTTCACACGGTTTTAACGTATTTGTTACTAACCAGAGCCAGAATTTTACTATAGCCATATCTTATACGAAAAACGAGTCTTAACTTTGAGTTATACATCGACATAGCTTTATCCAATTTGTATATATCCATATTCGTGATACTACCAACTAATGGTAGTAAGTCTGCTCCTTAAGTAGTGGGTTCAATTCCCACCCATAACAAATATTTGTGTGATGAATACCAAAATTTGTTTTGTGTTTGCGTATAGTAGCGTTATGTTTTAAACATAGCCTCCCTTGATAAATGGACCTTCCAACAGAAGAATAATCTTTCAATACGTACCAGTAGTGCCAGAGATCCTAGCGTTCAAACACAAAAAAAAAACTCTTCAGCTTTTTACAATTAGTACATATGACTACCAATAGCTAGGTATACTTACCTTATAACCATCCGATAAAAAATTTTGTAAACCTATACTTACTACCTACTAACCTACTTTTACTTATTTTATAAATGCAAAACTTTGTATGGATATTTAATAATGTTTTGAGCAAAAATTACTGATAAGATCTGGATGATAAGTATTTGATACATACTTAAATAACAGTCGAGATAGTCATTAAGCTACTATTTATCCCCAAAAACAATAGGATCGCAAACTACACAAGAGAAACCGCGGTATGCCACTAGTAGTTATAATAAGTACTTCATAATGGGTCTTTCATTTATGAATAAAAGATAGGTATGTATATTTTTCTACTAGGCAGTGTGTATCGAAAGGCTTAAACCTGTTATTGCATTTTGTCACGTATATTCGTAAAGTTTTAGCACAACGCAAACTACTTTGCGCTTTAACTGACTATCGCGGTTATTGACGTAAATTCGGTATAAAAATTGAGCTTAAGTCATACCAGTGATATACGTGAAAGTTGGTGAGATTGGATATTTTGACGGCTTTTTTATAGCGTAGAGTAACAGAGCAAGCAGTGGACGTGCCTGATGGTAGGTAATATACATAACATAACAGCAAAATGTCACGCAACTATTAGAACATGAAGAGTCCAAATCATTACTTAGTAAGCACTGTGCTCCTCACCCAGAGATATGGAATGTGTGGTCCGTCAATCTGCAATTTGCCTGTGACGGGGTTTATGCCCTTGACTCTTTTGTAGTAAGAGAAGTTAGAGAAGCTCTATCTCGTATTATCAAAACTGGTATGAAACTTGAGATGTGTATTGCTTGATCATGCCGAAACATGGGGCCGGATCTTGATGAAATTTAGAACATAGTTAGATTATAGTTCAGAAGAGCAAACTTTCTACTTATTATCACATGAAAATAACGAGAACGAAACTGCATGGATAAAAACGCGGACCACTGCTAGTCTAGATATAAAATGAACCTAGTTTCTAATTCAAGAACTAGATACTGTTTAAACCCCTTTTATGGCATTAGACAAGTACTCAATTAACGTTAGGTATGGAATGAAATAATACTTGGAAGCGAAAACGGTATTTATGTTCGTTTGTCCTGCTTTATTACCGTATTCATAGTACCTACTGTATAAAGTTTAATTAACAAACTAGACCTATGAGGTTTGCCTGTGAATTGTTTTGGTTGTAATGTTTAGATTTGATCTTTATTTTGTTTTTGTATGTAGGTATTTTATTTTGCAGTGGTAGGACTCTTTGCGGAGTCCGCCTGAGATCGATCTTTGCCAGATTCTATCGTAATGCACAAACATCTGGACTGGCCTCGTGGCTAAGTTGGTAGTAGCTCTGCCTGCGAAGCCGAGTCGTGGGTTCGATTCCCACCCAGTGCAAATATTTGTGTGATGAATTCAAATGTTTGCACTGTGTCTGGGTGTTTCTATTTTTATTTTTTTTAAATAAAGATTGACGAGACGAGCGGGACATGTGCCTGATGGTAAGCTACATGCCTGCCCCATAACAGCACAGTGACACGCAGCTATTGGAATATGAAGAGTCCAAATCATTACCTAACACTACACTGCGCTCGTCACCCAGAAATCTAAGTTGTTAAATATCTAAGCCCTGTAATTTATCTGGAAACATTGCCCTTCAAACCGGAACACGGTAATGCTTGCACTTTACTGCATGGCGGCAGAATAACTGGAAAAGGTGTGGTAATGCACAAACATCTCTGTGTTCCGGTTCAAAGGGCATTTTTGCAGAGAAATTGAATGGCATAGAGGTCTTTTATATTTTTTAGTTGTAGAACTATTAGCAGAGTCAGCCTAGGGAAGTAACACACATTTGCCAATTATTATATTGCTGTGATGTGAAAACATTATTGTGTTTTGGTTAGAAGGTTATTTTTTGGTGGGAAATTATAAAACATAGAGATACTTGTATGTCATATATCTTTTATCTGTGGGTGAGTAGTATAAATAGTGCAGTGCTAGGTAATGGTTTGAACTCGTAGTGTTCCAATGACTGCGTCGCACTATGCTGTTATGGGCAGGCGTGTTGGTTACCATCACGCACATATCCAGCTCGATTCGTTGGTATGTACCCTACTTACTATTTCTTTATTTATAATATTAGTAGTATTTTAAATGCTAAAAATTTAATGTAAGTTTGAATATTTGTTACTTATTCTTTCAAGTAAAACTACTTTAGGGATTTTAAAGATAATACTCGTAGTCTACAATAACACATAAGGTACTTTCGTACCATAAAATAAAGGAATTGGGAATTAAAACGCAGGATACTACTACTAATTAAAACACATGTCGTTAGTTGTCTGGAAAAGATTGATTTCAGCAATACGGCCGCCATTTGTGGCTCGTTGTTGTTTTAATGTTAAGGCGCTGAATAGAGCCAAATGGCACTTTTTAAACACATTTTTAGCAAAATGTATAGGGTTTGAGATGTTGAATAAAATATATGTTATTCTTGAACATATTTATAAGGGAACCATTGCTTTCAAAACACGATTTGGAAAAGATATCTTGACAAGAAAAAATCGTAAACTAACCTCTAAAATGAGTTTTAAACGTAAATATCTCTGTTATTAATAAACGTACATTATTCAAATTTTAAAGATTAACGTATTATTTCTTAATAAAGGGCAAGGATGTTTTATATTTTAGATTAAGTTGTTTAATTCGCATTAATTAATTGTTTTTTAATACGCTAACTCGACCGAACCGGCCTGAGTCTTGCTTCTCGCTCACTACTATGAAGTCCGGCAGAAAGCGCTGATGCGCCGTGCAGGAAGGACGCTACGTCGCTTTGCCGCCGCGCCGCTCACTATTTACAAAAATATAGTAATCAATAGGTACCGGACTGGGTCAAAAATACACCATCCTAATTAGTCCGTCAGCTAGATCATGGAAAAATATTGGACACGTATTTTTTGTTTTTTCATAATATTAAAAATCGTCAAAGATATAGCATATACCATCAAACTTCAAGAGTGGGGGGTCGCGACGTCACTCGTGAGTAAAAATCGTACTCACAAGTGACGTCACACGAAACTTCGAAGGGCTGTATCTACGTCATTGTTTGTGAAACAAAAAAAAAATACGTGTACAATATTTTTCGGCAATCTAACTAACGGGCTACTTAGTTCTTTTGAGGAAAAAACTCACAAGTGCGATGCAGAAACGTCAATAAAGTTCAGATGATTTACAATTTTGACGCTATCGCAACAAGTAGGTTTGGCTGAGTGGTCCCAGTGGTCGGCTTTAGGCAGATTCAGCGCCGGGTTCAAACCTCATACAAATGTACCTGAGTGTCATTTTTGACTGTTTTTTTTTTAATTTCTTGGTGTATAATATTTTAAGTTGTTTTTCAAGGCTTTATTTAGTTCCACTTGTCTCGAGGCACAGATTAGAAAATAGTTTCTACGGAACTCGATACTTGTTATGAAATCTTGCAAATTAAATCTACTTTCCAGTTACCGATTGAAGTTACAGATACCAGTAGAAATTTCGCATTAGAGGTACGTGTGTAAATTTTATTGCAAGACAATGTTATGAAAATTATATGATGCTGATCTGATGATGGAGCCGGAAAGTTGCCATAGGAATTCAGTAATTAAACAACATAGCCCCACCGAGTTTGGACTCGTTTTCTTTGTCTTGACGAGTACTTTGGTGCTAGATTGTTACCAGGGTCTGATGATGGAGCCGGAAGGTGGTCATTGGAACTCAACAATTAAATGACATAACCCCATCGAGTTTGGGCTCATTTGATTTGTCTTGATGAGTACTTTGGTGCTAAATGGTAACCAGGGTATCTGATGATGGAGCCGGAAGGTGGTCATAGGAACTCAGTAATTAAACGACATAGCTCCACCGAGTTTGGACTCGTTTTCTTTGTCTTGACGAGTACTTTAGTGCTAGATGGTAACCAAGGTCTGATGATGGAGCTGGAAGGTGGTCATAGGAACTAAACAATTAAATGACATAGCCCCAGCGAGTTTGGGCTCTTTTGATTTGTCTTGAGGAGTACTTTGAGGCTGGACGGTAGCCAGGGTCTGATGATGGAGCCGGAAGGTGGTCATAGAAACTCAGTAATTAAACGACATAGCACCACCGAGTTTGCACTCGTTTTCTTTGTCTTGACGAGTACTTTGGTCCTAGATTGTTACCAGGGTCTGATGATGGAGCCGGAAGGTGGTCATAGGAACTCAACAATTAAATGACATAACCCCATCGAGTTTGGGCTCATTTGATTTGTCTTGATGAGTACTTTGGTGCTAAATGGTAGCAAGGGTCTGATGAAGGTGCTGGAATATGGTAAAGGGATGCCAGTAATTAAACGAGTACATTGGTGTTAAAGTCCAAGTCGCTGTTAAAGTCTACGTTATGGCTCATCTATTCGGGAGAACGGTGACTGCCGATTCGGAGCCCCACGCGCACTACTCGATGTCAGCGTGTAATGCCGCTAACTTATAAACGATGAAGGAAAACATCGTGAGGAAACAGACATGTAAGTACCTAGTACATGTACCTAGTGTTTTCACCTCATGTGACATTTACCAATCCACACTTAGCCAGCGTGGTGGATTATAACCTAGCCCCAGCCTAGATCTCTCATTGCGAATGAATGCCTCGAGTCCCAGCAATGAGAACATATAGTGGGTTGTTTACGCAGATTGTAACCGGGTCTGATGATTAAGCTGAAAGATGGCCCTACGTAGTTTAATTTCACAAGAGACGTTATTTCTTTAATACTACATTTTTAGATTTGGCGATGAATTGAAAATAAATCGCTGCTTTGAGACTAAAAATCCACAACTCAAAATTCAGTTATTTTACTTTTCTACTTCTGACGATTTTCTATCATTCTCTATGTATTTTAATGGGATATTACTTGATTATTTCTATGTTGTATAATCAAGTTTTATTTCGCATGTTTTGGGAAAGTCGAAAGACGAATTAATCGCATCTCTCCCAAAAGACAAAAGCGCTTCGGACCTTGAATCTGGACTTCAATTCCACAAACAATTTATGGCAGGTGCGCAAGTAAATACAGCTGGGTTGGGTGCGAGAAAGAAAAGGGAAGACCGAGACATGGTAAAAACCTTTCTACAACAAGACGAAAATGATAGTTACAAAGTGCACGCTATGAATTTAGAAATGCAAAGTGAGTGGTTAACCATAGGTGAGTTTTGTATCCCATTAGCTCTAAAGTGGCGCACCTTGCTATATGACTGGTCTCCTGCCTTATTAAAATTTTATCTGAACGCTTTCCAAATGACCCTCCCTGACCAGAGTAACTTGGTAAGGTGGGGAAAAGCCTCTGAAAAATGTTGCTATACTTGTGGTGAGGCGATATGTACAGCAAGGCACATATTGGTGGGATGCAAGGTGCTCCTTAATAGGGGTCATTACTCACAGCGCCATGACAGAGTACTTGAAATCATACGTGAAGCCGTAAGCCTTTCGGTAGCTAGAGCCCAAAAGGGATTGACGATGAACAAAAGACAAATTAACTTTGTAAAAGAGGGCTCAACTTCAAACTCCAAGAACAAGCCTTACTCAATCCTGGGTTCAGCACCTGATTGGACTATTTTAATTGACACGTATGAAAAGCACTACAAAATCCCAGAGGATGTGGGTGTTTCGTCATCCAGACCGGACATTTTCCTTTTTTCTAGGGCTACGAAACGCATAGTCCTGGTAGAACTTACCGTACCGTGGGAAACTAATATACCTAAAGACCACGTGATGAAACAAAATAAGTATTACGACCTACAAAATGAATTAACAAAAAATGGCTATGTAGTTAATTTATACGCTGTAGAAGTAGGAGCGAGAGGTATACCAGCAAAATCTCTCTATAACCTGCTTAAAGACCTTGGATTGTCCAGAAGTGCAGTAAGTTCTATACTAGAACGAGTATCTAAAGCTGCACTAGTAGGATCATATCGGATTTGGCTGGGCAGGGAGAGAAATACGAGTAGTGAAGGTGAGTGTTGACGTACGTCAATATAAGGGGCCCCTTTTAAACCTACAGCCCGAGTCACAAGTCTTGGGGTCTATTCGAGATTTCTCTCTCTGCCACACGATGGACCCGGCACCCGCACGGTGAATCCATGGAATGCTAAGAAGTACGTCTCAAGTTAATAATCATAAGAATAAAATTAATATAAATATGTGGAAGTAGGGTTCCTATAACATAGACCTGATTTTTTGCCGTTTTCATAGATATTGATATTTTCATGATTAGTGCTGAGGAGTACATACCTGAGTATTGGTACGGAATCCTTCATTCGTTCATTCGACTTACACTTGTCTTATTTTAAACACATTTGATATTATCTAATGTTTTATGTAAAAATGCCGTATAATTAGTCTCTTATCCCTCGAAAGCCCATTACCAACATTAACTACTAAGCTTCGTCGAATCGACGATGCGAATGTGAAAAAAATGATGTAATTTTTACCTGACTTTGTGCCTGACCCATAACCCTGGTTTGTCAGGGCCTCCTTCTCCTCTTGAGTGTGAACTAAAAAGAGGGTGTTTGGTAGGGTGTTGGGCATTTGCGCTCCCTTGTACCTTTTCTGTTCTAGGGACTTTATACGGGGTGCTGAGGAGTACATACCTGAGTATATTTCCCTCAACGCATATGCTACATCCATCGGATTGCGATGTGTGCAACTCCTAGCTGATTTTTGTTACCAGGTTCGGGCGGTGGTACCTCATTTCGAAGAGATTTTCCCTGGCGGAGTTAAGACCAATCAAAGTTATTTATTATTTTGGATTTTTGTACGGGCTTAGTGACATCGTGTTTTTTTTAGCGGCTAAAGATTTATTATCGCTTTTTCGAAATATTACTTTACTTCTAGGGTAATTGTGCTATCAGGTTTGCTGTAAGCTGTAAGTCATATCGAAGCTGAGTTATGGCTATTCAACGTTTTTTTTGGTATTTACAAAAATGTATCATTAAAATGACAATGAATCTTTGATATATAATGAATGACCGCTATAGATTATGGCGCCATTAGTCCATGTAAAAAACCCCAAAAGAAAACCTTGAAAAGCTCCAACATAACTTACAGCAAATATGATTGCAGAAATACCCGTCAGTAAAGTATGTTTAAAAAAAGTAACAACAGATCTTTGGCCGGTAAAGGAAATGGCACCACTAATCCATATAAAAATACCCAAAAAAAAACTTTGAAAAGCCATAACTCAGCTCCGATATGACTTACAGCTTACAGCAAACCTAATTGCACAATTACCCTAGAAGTAAAGTAATATTCCAAAAAAGCGATAACAAATCTTTAGCCGCTAAAAAAACACGATGTCACTAAGCCCGTACAAAAATCCAAAAAATAAATAACTTTGATTGGTCATAACTCCGCTCCGATATTACTTGGAGCAAATATTCATTGATACAAGAAAGTGATAACAGATTTTTGGCCGCTAAAAAATACGACGCCACTAGTCCATACAAAAGTACCCAAACGCCTTTGTTGTTGTCCAATTTCACTGATTATATTTTAATTTGAAAAAAAATATGAAAGGGCATTGTTAAAAATAGGCTATCCGAGGCCAAAATGTTCTTGATAATTAGATTTTGTAAAAAACATATGTAATGATAATTAGGGCATTATTTTAGTACCCAGATAAATAAACTAAAAGTTCATTAAACTAGTACATTATGATATAAGTGCGCTAAGTTGATAATTACAGCCGAAGCAATATTGCTAGCTCGAGCCGTAGGTGAGAACTACACATAATTAGCAGAGGCTGTAATTATCAAAGCGCACGTATGTCATACGACGTTTTAAAACATATTTGCGACGAAATAAATCAAAATTCAGATGACATTTTCAATTAAAAAAATTGGCAGTCATAGGAACTGCCGATAGAAGGGAAAACTTATTACTCGGAATTTGATCCATCATGGCATGGCCATCTAGAAATGCGTCAGCATTTCCCGTTGGCTCACGCATTTCTAGATGGCTATGCCATGATATTCAGGCTACGCCCTTTCGGCATTTCCCATTGGCTGACGTTTTTCACAGATTAACAATGCACGCGCATCAGCGCTATTTTTTAAAGCAAGGGCACAAATCCAGCCAGTATGACATTACGACATTAGTAATAAGGTAAATGAATGTTTTTGTGTTTTTAAGTTTTGGTCAAAATTAATTGAATTAACAAATTAAATAATTTTCATTGTATTTTATCTTTCATAGTTAATTTTATTCATAAAATGTTTACAACTTTTCTGACATAAAAACTCTTTACTAGGATTTAAAAAGGTAGGTACCGTTCGTTTTAGACGGAGCATTTTGAAACCGTGCGTTTTACGTTACATTACCGCACAAGTTCGTAATAAGCCACATTACGATACAGAAATTTATATTATATATTATAATATTAATACACTATTATTAAAACTTCGATCAAAGTTACAACGAACTACAAAAACTATGTATACTATGTCTATTATATTACTTGCTGCAACGGAACCCTTCATGGGTGAGTCCAACTTGCACTTGGTCACTTTAGTTGTGTAATGGTTTTTCATCGCACCCGCTTTCACTTCACAACGCCACGAAAAACAAAATCATCTACTTGGGCAGTAAAGTTGTCCCACTGCCGGCGAGAAAACGAGTAACTATCGACTATTTTCTCGCTCAAGAAACGTACAATAGATATTATACATTCCGTGTACCTAAATAAAAGCGATGCATATACTCAGATACAGACAGTAGTTGATCGCTGACTGTTCATACTCCCATATTTTTGTATTTTTTATATTTTATTGCATAGGTACTCAACACTAGTAAGTATAGGTGAAATTTATATTTTCAAATCATTTGTCCGCTATAGAATATGGCGCCACTAGTCCATATAAAAACCCAAAAAAAACTGTATCCATTTCTACATTGTTATTTGACATTTTAAAACCAACTTTTTGCATGATATAAATTCCAAAACTTTTTCCATTGCAATTTATAAATGTTTCATTTTATAAACGTTCCGCATGGTTTAAATAAAAAAAAAATCTTATGAATTTAAAATATTTTTGTAAAATTTTGTTTGTGGACCTTTCGTTACAAAGCAGCGAAATGGGGTTGTTTCAAAAACTTGTTTTTCGTGTTGTAATGAGCAATAGTTGTGGATTATTAACTTGCGAGCTCGTCTATTGATGATGATGATGATAACTATTATGTTTGTATGAATACACGTATTTAATATAATTGACGACGTGCATAGCGCGTGAAAACACTAGTTCTCGTCCGATCACCGAAGTTAAGCAACACCTGGCGTGGTCAGTACTTGGATGGGTGACCGCCTGGGAACACCACGTAATGTTGGCTTTTTGCTGTAGCTACTTTAATGCAATTAATGTTTATGTCGAATGAATCTATTTGACTTCAAATAGATGAGTGAGTAGCGCTTACAATAATTAAATGAACTTTTTTTCGCTTTCGAGTGCCTATTTGTGATTTTGAAGTTGGTTTAATTTTCTGTATAAAAAGAGTTTATTGTAATTGTAGACCGTACATTATTATTTATAGGCTTTACTAATAGAATTTCGATAATGTTCTTCACAATCTGCAAAAGTGCAAAAAGATATCGAAGGAAACAAAAAGTTATGTTAAATTAATTACAAAATATTTTAAAAGCGCCATCTATGAGCTTGGAGCGGTAACTTTTTGTTTCCACGTTTTGTTCAATACTAATAATGTCGCCGGCTGGACGCGGTTTCGTTTGGTGGCGCTGTCTTATCGAAGTAGTGAAGTAGAGGCGTGGCTTAATTTCGAATTCGTGAATTTCAGTTAGCTGTTGTCAGCACCTTAAGTTTTTGTATTACAATAAATAATGTTATATCTATATGTATGTTAGTAATTAATACATACGTATTGGTGAACATTACTTACATAATACTAACCACAAACAAACTGACAGGACGTGTTTACAGTTATATTATTATATCATAATAATAGTTCCTTAAACCACGATTTCCCTAGTTTAGGCTAGAATCATACGAGAAATATTCATCTATATTCAAAAAAAATAAAACTGACAGGTGATCAAGTATTACGAATGTTGTACTTATAAAGTTACACGTATAAATCATTATAATTAGATTGCTTAACTGATTGATTTGTTTATAACACCTATAATATAGTGAGGAACATAAACACACCTTGACATTAAATAGAGCATAATTAAGTTAAGCGAGATGGAAATACACGTATTAAAGTAACGACAAATTTATGTAATCACAGTTGAGACATTTTTTTATCACAAGGACATAAATTAAATGAGTTTAAGTTTTATTTATTTATATTGTTGCGAGCAAATCAAGTTTTTCTATTTTTATTGCCTGATATTCAAGATGATTTTTAATGTATTTCCACGAATAGAATTCACTCATTCTTTTACTAATATAATTACGAAAATGTGTATGTTTGTACGGATTAGTAAATGGATGTCTGGATGAACGTTTATTACTTTTTTGACTAAACTTATTCGAAAACGCATTAAAAAGCTGTACTTCAAATTATTATTACATCTTGTACACAACAACTAAAGTGAATTAAAAACATATAACGTGGAGTAAGTAGGATTATAAAAAAATAATTACTTTACAACTTACCACATTTTTGGTCATGAAAATAAAATAATTTATTGGTCCTACAAAACAAGAAAAAACCACTGCAATATAGCAATAAAATCTCATGGTCCATATAGGATCCATGTTTTTTTTAAAATAAGGAGTGACGAGACGAGCAGGACATGTGCCTGATGGTAAGCAACACGCCTGTCACATAACAGCACAGTGACACGCAGCTATTGGAGCATGAAGCGCCCAAATCATTACCTAGCACCGCACTGCGCTCATCACCCAGAGATCTAAGTTGTTATATCTCTAAGCCCTGTAATTTCTCTGGAAACATTGATGAGGCAAAGGAGCAATCTTCTGTTATGCCCTGGGATTCGATCGCGACATATCTTAAATCCAGGCAAAACTCATAAGATTAAAATCTTATTCATTTTAAAATAGAATTCGTTTTTTTGGACGGATTGTTTGTTACGTCAATGATATTTGTTACTCTTTCATACAAAATTTACGGAACTGATTTGAATAAAATTTTGTAAACACGTAGGTTATGATCTAGAATAACGCAATACCGAATATTTATCTTGCGAAAAAATACGCGGATAAAACCACAGGGTGCTAATACTCCTAAATGATTGTTTTTTTCATACGAAACTAATATAAATTACTTAACCTTTTATTTATCTTAATGGTAATAATTGACAAAACAATTTTATTTATTGTGTAATAAAATAAATATTTTTTTGCACGATTTCAACTAGACCACCAAGGTCGTAGATCGGACTATCTCGAAGGATAAAATAGAGATAATCCCAGCAATAGGAAAAAAATGCGTCTTACCAAAACGCCTCGAATTCTTGTTTATCATACCTACCTACCGTAAAACTGAGTGGAACACTCTGCGCGAGTCACTGTTTCCCGACAAATACAACCTCGATATCTTTCAAGTTTCTTCAAGAATATCTTTCTGGGAAGCATGCTTAAATGCTTTGACCTGATCAACACTTTTTCGACATTTATAGGGTTACGATCAACCGCCATTTCATCAATTCATGTTTCTGATGCTGCTGTCTTACGTTAAGTGCTGTGATCTAGAAGAAACCAATTCGTTCTCCATTTGAGATTATATCCATCAGGGTATACACCTGTATACTGTATTATTAATGTGTATTCAGACGTCATCTTCTATGGAACGTCCACCACAAAGCCGTCTCACATTGGTATTTGATTGCAGATTTCATTGTGTTTTAATTTTAAATATCTATCAGTAGTTTTTATCTAATTGCAAAGGCAGAGTTTGCTCTACATATTACTCAAAGCTGAGATGTAGTCAATAGGTATTTTCATTGTACAGAGTATAGTTTTATTTATTAATTTCTTATCTCTTATTTTTATTAATGTTTCCTCTTTTTCTAGTGCAATAAGCATGTTTTTTAATGGTACTATATCTTCTTATATATAAAATTCTCGTGTCACAGTGTTTGTTTCCGTACTCCTCCGAAACGGCTTTACTGATTTGAACCAAATTTTATATGCATATTCAGTAGGCCTGAGAATCGGCTACTAGCTATTTTTCATGTCCCTAAGTGACAAGGGTTGTTCACACTAAACAAAATTTTTTTAGTTTTCTGTCAAAATTTTTTGTTTTTATTTTTTTATAATGTGGCGTTAAAAAATGTATACAACCCTAAATTTTTACCTTTTCATTACCAACCCCTATTTTTTAATAGCCATTTTAGTAATTTAATCATTTTTCATCCCGCTCGATAACTGATCAATTATAGTCTTTTTAGGGTTCCGGAAAACGTAGAAACAGAACCCTTATAGATTCGTCATGTCTGTCTGTTTGTATGTCTGTCCGTCCGTATGTCACAGCCACTTTTTGCCGAAACTATGAGAACTACACTGTTAAAACTTGGTAAGTAGATGTATTCTGTCAACCGGATTAAGATTTTTACAAAAATTTAAAAAAAAATAGGGGTGCCCCCATACTTAGAACTGAAACTACAAAAAAAATTTTTCATCAAACCTGCACGTGTGGGGTGTCTATCGATAGGTCTTCAAAAATGATGTTGATGTTTTTATAATCAGTTTTGTCTACACTGAATGATTTGCGCGACAGACCCTTCCAAAGTGGTAAAATGTGTAACTTCTAAAATAAGAGAATGATGAAACTAAACAAAATATATAATGTACGTGCAAACTACCAACGTAAATTGATTTGAACTCGATCGGATGAGTAGTTTTTTTCTGTACGTCATAAATACTTGACTGCTTTTATTTGTAAATGTTTTTCACTCTATTTCGATTAAAATTTCCCGGAGCTTATGGCAAATCTAAAATCTTCTATAATTTAAAAATGAATCGCAAAATGTGTTGGTAAGCGCATCACTCAACAACGCCTGGACCAATTTGGACAATTCTTTATTTTAAATGTTCTTTGAAGTCCAAGGATGTTTTTACGGCCAGAAAAAATCGAATAATTGCCGGGAAAACTCTAAACACAGCCCTTTTCTTTTTCCCATACAAACGTTTTCTAACTAAAATGTTAAGGCAATTTGAGCTTTATTGCTACGAAATAAAGTTCATATTAAATAACAGGCATTCGCTTATGCCTAAGCAATATATGTGTGTTCCTAACGTCAAGGAGTCAATTGGCCCTTTATTTATTCCCGCTGCACAAAGTTCAAATTCCATCATGTCTATCAAAACAGTTGGAGGATAGGAGGATCTAATGTCATGTTCCGAAACCCATTTAGAAGAAACTCAACAAAAGCGATGATATCGCGAACCAAATTAAATTGAATAATCACAAAACGTAACACTCATTAGTACTGATTTTCAATTTGGTCGGCTTCACGATATTATTTACTTTGATTTAGTTTCGGCACGCGATACAAAATGCGTCAGTTTTCACGTCATTATATCAATCAAGTGTCAGTCAAACACAAACCGCGTAACCAAAAGTGTTTATTGACTAATCCACATAGTGCCATTAATTAAAAAAAGTGTGTTATTATTTTGAATTATTGATTGAATATCCCTATCCGTGCAAAATGATTTGAATACACAAGTTTGTGCTGTCACACACAAGCTGTATGTCGGATGATTATTGGGCCAAAATTACCACGCTGAGGAAGCCAGATTGCAAACGACGACGTGGCATACCAAAGAAACGATGGCGATACAACCTCTACAAATATCGGAAAGACTGGACTGTATTAGCCATAGAAAGGGAAAGTGGAAGGAGGGTATGGAAGCCGTTGCCCAATATTGGGACAAGACAGCCACATGATAAATAAATTACAGGCAAACCAAAGGTCCAGTTAGTACGTTTTACGAAACCGTAAAAATGGATCTTCGAAATGTATGTACCTACGCTCATAGCTTTTGAATGACTGCACCGAACAGGATGATTCTTTGTTTATTATTGCCGGGACAAGTTTTGTAAAGCAGAAAGTCTAGAAAATGTTGTCAAAAAATACATGGTGGTACGAAGTTCACCGGGTCAGCTAGTTATTATGTAATATTGTCATTTTTATGATTTAAGTTAGTTTAGTGGAACATTATTGGAATGTCAGGTTATGTAATGTAATTGAAGGAATAGTTTTAGTTGCATACCATGTTAATTGGATTTCGAAGATTTCTGGGATGGAATTGCGTTCAGTGATAACCAATTCCTTCACTGGTCTTATTGGATTTCTATATTTTGTCATTTAACGGTGAGCCGTAAGTCTACATTTTGCGTGTCATCGTTTTGGAGGGTTTTCACCCCTGCAACCGACCAAAAAGAACGTAACATTTAACTTTAAATTTTGTACATAGTAGAAATATCTAATTAAAATATACTTTGCCGATTTCTAATAAGCAAATGAAATTATACAATATCCGATAAAGATATTGTAGGAAATAATCATTACGAGTATATCATTAATTTAAATTGAATTAAAAAATATCATTAACAAAGTGTAAACTTTTGTTTGTCTGTGAGGACAAAACTGTCTAGAGCACTGTGGATTAATCTATATTAATGTTATGCACAGCGTATGGATGTTATTTTACCCTAATGTGTACAATTGTACATAGTTTAATACACTTACCTATATAATTTTAAATGAACTAAAAAAACTGAGGGTTTTTTTAGTTTATTATAATTATTTATTAATACATTAGATATATTTGACTCCTAATCCTCCTGTCGCTACACAAATTTAAGCAAATTTTATGCGGATACCAATTTATTTTTAAACTAAAAAAAAAATGATTTACTTACAATATCCCCTTCATATTGCAGTTATATTACTTAACTATATCACAACACTTTAGAACGCATATCACAGATAAAAAATAAATATCCAACAAATTCACGTTTTCACAGAAAACATCGCGAGTTCAGACAAAAAATGTAGTCTGGATGCGTGCGCGCATGACAATGGCGATTCACAGACTGTCGCCGGTTCCGAGAGTAAACTTTACCTTAGTCACGTGGAGCGGTATATCTATTTAGCTGGGTCCCGATGCTTTTGCTATTTTACTTCGCATGTATTGTTGCATATTTTGTAAGTTCACTTAATAAAAACGTTAATGTACGCAATGTGTATAAAAGTTTAAAAAAAAGAAAAAAAATCCTTCCGATCATTCAATATTTTTTATAACAATGTTCTTTTTGACAGGCTTGGAGTCCTTCAAGGAATTTTGCTGTACGATCGAACTAAAAACTGTGACACTTAAACCGTAAGAAAGATATAAGTATGTATATAAATATGTACCTACTTATATACAACGGAAGTGATGCGTAAAAACTGCAGGTGACCAATATTTCCAACTCTACTTTTCAGATGATCGTACCATCCTACTAATATTATAAATGTCAATGTTTGGATGTTTGGATGTTTGTTGCTCAATCACGTCCTAACGTATGAACGGATCGGGCTGAAATTTGGAACACAGATATATTATAGTCTGAAAGAACACGTTACAGGCTACTTTTTATCCCGAAAAAACAACGGGAACATCAAGAACTTCGCGAGTAACACCACGGGGCGCTGCTAGTAAATAATAAAATAAAGCATTTTTTTTGCAAATTGTATTTCCTCTATATTATTTGAAGGAATTTCGTTCCTACCTGGTGCCCCATGACACCACATCTTTTTTATTAATGTATGTGCACAATCCTTCCGATCATTCAATTATTTTTTTATCATAACTATAATTTTAATGCATGTTTTTTGTGAATTGTACCATGCACCTGTATAATTGCATAATAAAACGCAATAGTAATTATTATAGTTATCTGACAAAAAGTTTATTTTTCAGTAATTTATCTCTATATGCGCTAAGCAAAACATATTTATTATATACTAGCGGCGTATTCCGGCTACGCTCGGATATTGTAATTTAAAGACTATTTATTAGGGATGGGCCGAATGTGGTTTGAACCGAATACGAACTTCGGCCGAACATTCGGTAAAAATGAAAAATTCGGCCGAACTTCGGTTCAAATTCGTCCATATGGCTGGTGGGCTAAGAATATATTAATAAAGACAAGTTCCCTAAAATTAGTCGATGAATCTAGCTCAGATATTTTTGTCGTCTCCTATATACATATATATTCTGAGCGACTTTTCTCAGAGGCTGGAAATGTGTATGAACAAAAACGAAACAGGCTTTTGCCGGAAAAAGCCGAGTCTTTAGTGTTTTTGCACCATAACCTGCCTCTGGTTAATTTCAAATATAAATAGCTGTCTATTTTTACTAACTAGTATATATTAGAGAGAAATACCGTTTAATAATAGGCCAAAATAATAAATGATTCCTAAATGTAGCCAAAATGAAAAATTTACCTAATTGCTGGTGTATGTTAGATAGAAGTATTATTTTTTTCTTATTCAATTTACGAATGAGCCTTATTAAGATGTGTATTAGATGAATGTAAAGTTTATTTAATTTTTGTTACAGATCTTGTAAAGATTTTTTTAGACCATTAAGACTATTAAGGAGATTAATATAATTTAGTATTTTTATTAAGTTAATTAATACCTACCTATCCAAATATTTCTAAAACACATTTTTAAGATCTTCCAGTTTCCTTCTCTGTTCTGACTAGGTAACAGAGATTTCTAATGGTTGGTTAATATTGTTTAGAAAAGTAGTTTAATTTTTTTTTTTGATTAAGTAAGAAAGATTTCTAAGTCTTTATTTGGTTAGTAAGAAAAGCGGTTTAATTTTGTGTTTTGTTTGATTAAGTAACCAAAGATTTTTGAGACTGGTAGTTAAAAAGACCGATTTAAGTTTTTAGTTTATCACGTATGATTACCTACTTTTTCTAATTCAAAAATTCAAATGACTATGAGTATATCAGACTTATTTTATTTTACTGATACTAAAGATATGTTTTTTCATTGATTTCTATTATGATAGTACAAGTATATTTAGTGCAGAATGTTCGGCATTTTAACCGAAATTCGGCCGAATGACGAAGTTCGGTTCAAGCTGCCGAAGTTCGGTTAAACCGAATGTAAAACGAATTTCGGCCCATCCCTACTATTTATCGAAATAAAAACTATTCTATCTCTCAAGTTGGACCAGACTGCTCACGGTGTTCCAATTTAATTTAAAATCGGTTAAGTAGTTTAGGAATCCATCGCGGACAAACATCGTGACAGGAGATTTATATATATTAAGATTATTTACACATACCAAACTTCAGAAGGACTTAGCAGCTTTAATTTTTTTAAATAAAGTTTACTATTATATCTAATAGATATAAATCATTTTTTTGAAAAAAAAAATTATTATATCGTTATCCTAATAATTATGCTTCGTTAATATATAGCTACAAAATATAACAGTTATAAAATAAAACACGAATGTATAACATTTTTTGGTCACGCCAGTTTCCTCACGATGATTTTCGTCACCGTTAAAACCAATGGTGGTCACAATCTCCTGCAGCTGTACTTGGAATGATACTCAGTGTTGCAGGCAACTTCGGACTTACTGTCTTACTCACTACTGTTGATTGTTGAGTGTTTTCGAATCAAAACGAAACAAGCAAAACAACCCACTAAATTAATGTTCCCACTGCTAGGACTCGGGGCCTTCTCTCGCAAGGAGACAGTCATGGCCATAATCCATCAAGCTGGGCCAGTGCGGGTTGGTGGATGACACATGACTTCGAAAAATTCTAGGTACATGTCGGTTTCCTCACGACGTTTTCCTTCACCGTATTTCCTTTGTATTTTTGAAGTAAAAACTTCTTTTGGCGCGCCACAAACAGATTTTTTGTGGGCTGTGAATTGAACTCTAGCATCACGCTCGGGTATGATAAGAAATCTTCGGGTAAACTCGGGCTTATGACTATATGGCTATCTAGAAATGCTCATGGCCACGCCCTCTGGTTTCACCCGCGTGTTTTCCAAAGTAAGTCATCGAATTCTGAGTTATTACTTTTCTCTTCTTGGACTGCCGCCAAGGCCAAAAAAATTGGCAGTCATAGGAATGCCAATTATTTTTTTATTTGTGGCACAAAAGAAAATATTCCTGTACAATATTTTTAAAAATTGCATTGATGGACTAATTAGCTATTTAGTCCTCTCGCCCATTTTTTTTCAAGAGATTTTAGGTTGTTGCTCTTAGATGGCTTTTAGTTCTGGCTGAATTTAGAGCTCGCGTAGAAAGCAAACCGTCTTAGCTACTAACCACACTTACATAAACATTAGTATCATAAAAGCATACCTGAACATACTCGAAGTGTGTCTAAAACTAATCACCAACAATAATATGACTCGTAATATAATTAAAAATATTATAATTATTACGAGTAGATAAGTACAAAAAATTATAGTAGACATTAAAACAAAACATTACCATGCAAATAAATTTATTAACGAAAATCATAACTAGCATAACATAGGGTAACCATTAAAATGTTTTTTACATAATAAATTGTTACAAATGGTATTTTTCATATAATAACTATTAAAATTCGTTGTAAATACAAATTTTGATTTTTTTCTATTTACCTAATCACCATGTGACTTATTTTAATATATTAGGTAAACTTAATTAAAATAAATACTATTTTATGTCTTCTAAAATACCCGTACATAGTGATGTGCGCGATGCGAAGGAACAGCATAAGCGCAAACTGAAAGACTTATCGAATAGCCATTCTATAAGTTCGATGAAATACTGAAAGTTTCTTTAGTTTAAGTAATTTTATTTCAGTATTCTGAATTGATTTTCAAATTTTTATTACTAGAATGTTTTAATCTGACATCTTATCTGATTATTGTTATTTTTTTTTGTGACATGTATATTATTATCTCATTGGGTATGATTAATTTATTTTAATTTGACATTTTATATGAGGTAGTTGTCTGACTTATACATTTTATGTTAAATTAGTGTTAGTAATATCTTGTGATTAATGTAATTAATCCTCGGCTATACCGAGTTATTTTTATATACCTACTGTTTTTAAGTTTGACATGTAACATAAATGATTATGAATAAAGACTATGACTATGATCGATATACGCATTGTCCAATAAAACTCATGAACTTTTACCTAAAATACTGATGTAATAAAATGCAATATTCTTTGAATTGACTAATGAATTTAGCAAACCTTACATCACCTTTTTCCTATTGTAAAAGAGGTGAAAATTCTAATATTATGTTTACAAAATATAACATTTGAGTTGTAGGACGAACAAAACCAAGATGTCTTCCCGTTGTAGCACCTTTGTTGTAGATTCTTCATGGTCTAATAGCTGTGTCTATTAGACCATGAAGAATCCAAGTCACTAACTAGTAATTTATGCACTATGTTCGTCATCCAGACGTTTAAAATGATTCATCTTATTGCCCTGTAAATTGAAAGCATTGCCCTCCAAACCATAATATGGTAATCTTTGCACATCACTGCGTGATAGTAGAATTTACTAGCAAATCACAAAAAAGACCCTAACATTACTTTCGTTTTTAGTCTATAATCATTTAAACAAATACCTTATGATGGATAATTTAGAAATTTTAATTTACCGCTCCTGTTATTGGAATCGACATCTGATAAATAATAAGTTAAGATGTTAACAAGCTCTAAATACTTCATTGACAAAACAAGATGGCCAAAATGTTTAATTTTGTGAAATATCTCTATTAAAATTAAATATTGGTCACCAATGACAAAATTTTGAACTATCTTAAACTTATAAAAATTGAAATATATGAGGAGAACCTCGTGAAAGCCGAGAAGGACAAACTCAGCAAGTACCTTGACTTGGCTCACGAGGTTACCGCCATGTGGGATGTTGATTCCACGCTCATAGTCCCAATAGTTATGTTGTCTCGACGATAGTTTAGGTTGGACGCTGGGTTTAGGTTTTTAAACTGTTTTATGTTGTTATTAATACATCAAATTGATTTTGTAAAAACTTAAATGTAAGAAATCAAATTAATGATTGAAATATAATTTAATTTATTGTTTTTTTTGTAATCTTGTGAAAAATGTAATTCTATTTGTAGGTCTATTAGTACCTTGAAAAGATCTCATTGAGATTCCTCCGTGTCATACGTAAGTGATATTTATCAAGGACACCAATTACAAAAACCAGAAGATATATTGCAGCCACGTGAACACAAAATGGTTTGCAAGACAAGCCTGCTGTTTATTGAGAAGCAATACACAAATCCATTAGAGACACATACGAATTTGAACCCAATGTCTTTTTAACAAATCCGAACACCTCCACAATTGGGCGAAATTGTTCCGACTATTGTTTCATGGGAATACAACATGATGATGTAATATAGATATTAGATACTGTCAACTACGAGTATATAAATTTATCTTCTATCTTTTGTATTTTATAGATAGCCAGAAGGCTCTTGTTGTTACACAAACACATTGAAATATTACAGTATAACCCTTAAGAACTAGCACCACAAGTGGTTGCTTTAGCACTAAGATCAATATCTTCCAGCTAACCAGAATCATCGAAATAAACCATGGATGTGATGCCCTCCTAAATTTAAGACGCACAGAATTATCAGCTAAGTATCAGCTGGAAGCTCTGGAATCGATCGAGAGACGTGCCAAAAGGCTCATAGGCAACGACACTCTTGTGCGAAAAAGACTTCGAAGTCTTGAACATCGCCGTAAAATAGCTAGTCTATCGGGTTTTTATCGGATACACTTCGGAGAGTGTGCCACTGATTTACATGATCTAATACCACCTTGTCCTTTTTTCTGTTGGAATGCTCGTAGCTTGAAAAAGCGACATCGTTTCATGGTTGATGTTCCAAAGACACGAACAAAGAGATTCGACTCAACTATTGTGATAAAAACGTCAAGGCTGTGGAATACGTTGCCTGATTGGGGTTTCCCCGATGGTTACAATCTTTGTGTTTTCAAATCGAGAGTGAATCGGTTTCTTAAGGTAAACACGCTTCATCGTAGACCGCGTCGGCGTCGTCGCTTAGCATCAGACGAGATGGCGGTCAAGTGTATACTGTAAACCTATAAAAGTTAAAAAAATAATATATGTCATCCTTGGGAAGAGTGAGCTCAGTGAGTCAGCTCTTTTAGTTCTAGTCAGTTGCAGGAAGCAGTGAACGCCGGAAGTTTCTACCTATCACTATTCGTTGTCAACAACAAAATAAGTTGAACCATGGCATATTTCGCCGCTAGCAATTCTAGGGGTCAAGTAGATTGGTTGTGTGTAAGTCACTTATGATATACAAATTGCCTGCCTACATACAATCATTTGCTTATATTATTTTAAAAATAAGTTAGATTGCACGTTTGTCCGTAAGTTACTAATTTTTAAGCAATTACTATGGGTATTTTTTAAAACATTTACTTAAAATACCTGTTTACAATTTGAAGACACCAGCATAATATATTTTTATATAGAATGACTGGACGAGCAGCACATGTGTCTGATAGTAAGAAACACGGCTGCCCAGCCGCTTAAAACTCCCTGGTCCCTTTGGGGACCACTAACGCAAACCAAACAAGCTTATATTTTGCGGTTGGGTTTTTGGCGCCAAAAAAATTTTTCGTTTTTTTTTATTTGAGAAGGTATACCCATATTTTTTTATTTAATGGCATCTCCTTGAACCGGCCATTATTTTGAAATAAACTACATTAAAATTAAAAATCATTTACATAGAAACTTCGTAAAATTAAAATAAAATATTTTTTTTTTGGCGGGAAAATGGTCCCGAAGTATTGAAATATTTAAAAAAAATAGAATTTATGCTATAGAATGCAGTTTTTTTGTTTTTTCATGTATGTTATATTGTATACAACAAGTTTAAAACAAAAAATCACTACGTCTATCTTATAATTTAAAATCAGCTTCAGAACACTTGAGAACTCGAAAAAAAATCGAGTCAAGTGTCAAAAATGTTAGTTTACATTTCAAGTACACTAATTATAAACAAAAGATACCGTTAGAAGCGTCTTGAAACACTCTTGAGAATAATAGGCTTTTATACGTACAAGTACGGCGGCACTTCATATGACAAATCGTAAATTACACACTTAAGTAACCTGACACCCGTTTCCCGCCAAAATTGTAAAACGCAAATACCTACGGGAGTTATAAGCGGGTAACAGCATAATGTGTCGCAGCTATTGGAACATGAAGAGTCCAAATCATTACCTAGCACTCCCCTGCGCTCGTCACCTAGAAATTTAAGATGATTTATCTATAGGCCCCGCTTTTTTTCTAGAAACATTGGCCTGCAAACCACGGTCACAGTGATGTTTGCACATTGCTGCTTAGTTACCAAGTCACCACTTCACAAAGTATTTAGTTGTTATAGACTATAAAGGGAATATAGGGAATATAAAGATCTGCGCCCATTTATACGACTCCGCTCCCACCCGACAAACAAAATACACTAAAATATGGGCTCTATGTCATGACAGTTAAGGTATAGATTACATTGGCAACATAAATTAGCAGACGACTGTCAGCGAGCGGTCTGCACGCATGGTGTAAAGCCCATATTTGAGTGTATTTTATGTGTCGGGTGGTAGCCGAGTCGTATTGACGTAGTCAACGCAGACCTTTAGCCCTGTTTAGCCATCTTCACGAAAACCAGATGCACACCACAAATATATACCGTTATTACTTACTCTTACTTTTGAATTCCAAAGCAACAAGCTCACAATTTAGTTTACTCAAGCTCGTTTGACGTCACAAAGGTCGATAATGTCCACGATTTACATTTATTAGGATTTATATTTGTAGTGGACAAAAAATATTAAGTTTATTTTGAAGATACCGGGAAATAAATAAGTTGATTATATTCCAGTTTAGCAGTGCGAATGATATACTTAGATCGAAACACTTTATGATACGACTCTTAGGAATATCCAACATGCACCGATGACGATTATTATGGTAAGTCGTTTTAAGGTCGGTTCAAACATATCAGTGACAGCGCAGTGCCGACACAGTACCGGCACAGTGCGAAATATTATTTTATACATTCTCTATGAACGCATGCACACTTGTCAGTGTCAGTGACGACACAGTGCTCTCAGTAGTGTCAGTACCGACACCGGCAATCACTGACGGAAGGTTGATTCACACATATCAGTGAAGTCACAGTGCCGACACAGTACCGGCACAGTGCGAAATTTTCTTTCATATTGTTTTCGTACGGGTTTTGTATGATTTGTCTCATGCAAAGTACATGGTTTCGACATACAAAACCAATTTGTGGAACAAAATAGGAGTGCAAATAAAGTTAGATGGTAAATACCATCACATAGTTTTAATACTTTATTCATGTTGTAGAATATTATATTATCTACCTCCGCAGTATTGAACAGAGAGTTACGACAGCAATCACTATACTTGACGACGGACACGTTTTCACTGAAGCTTCTTGAACTGAGTACTGACGTGTGAATTGAATTACTGACGCAACACTGAAGCACTGATACTGAATTTAGCGGACACTGAGCCGTCACTGATATGTGTGAATCGACCTTTCGCCGTCCAACGGTCGAACAGTGCTACGTAATTTCATAAAAAAGTGGAGTTACATTGGGCTTCACTAACGTTACATTTGAACACGTTTAGCATTACTTCAAATTACAAAGTTTGCATTATAAACAAGCGTGATTATCTCTGATGAAAATTAATTAATACTCAAAAATCAAAATCTTGATCTCAACCGTTTGCTAACATATCTCGAGGTTCGGGATCTCCTGAAAAAAAAAAACATATGAGACGGGATGAATGATTAAGAAACAGGCGAATGTGTCATGCACTAGTTTAAATTATATTTTGGCTTTTAAACATAATTTGTGATGCCTGTATTTTTGGTTTTAGTTTTTTTTCTAATTCAGTCAAAATATCATCAAAGCATAGCATACATTTAAAATTAGTTAAAAGCCTTACTGTGCATATTGAGGAAATTTGTTTATTTTCTCTGATGGTGTCTCTTCAATACACAGGACTATAAATTTATAAACACAAAAAAATCTGAAACAAAAGCAAATTTAATGGTTTTAAAATTATTTTCGTTAATAATCCTCCCTAGAACATAATTAGCTTCCACGACAAACTTACTTATGCACGTTTAAACAAAACTCAAGTAAAATTTTAAAACCTCTAACAATGTAGTGGTAAGACTCTTTGCTGAATCCGCCTGGGGAAGTAACAACACCTTTGCCAGTTATTCTACCGCCAAGCAGTAATGTGTAAGCGTTACTGTGTTCCGGTTTGAAGGGCAATGTTTCCAGAGAAATTACTGGCCTTTGAGATATAATATCTTAGATCTCTGGGTGCCGAGCGCAGTGCAGTGCTAGGTAATGATTTGGACTCTTCATGTTCCAATAGCTGTGTGTCACTGTGCTGTTATGTGGCAGGCATGTTGCTTACCATCAGGCATATGTCCGGCTCGTCTTGTCACTCCGTAATAAAAATAAAAAAATAAAAAACGACAGGATGTGCATGTTTGTTTCTACGATTAAGTGTCTGTCTGTAGTATCGTAATTCCCGAACGGATGAATCGATTTTGATTTTGTTCTTTTCTTTTTAAAAGTGAATTAGTCGGGACCTCCTCGGAGACCGAACGGCATTACCCAGAGTCAAATATGCTTTTTTTTAATGTTGTCTTACAACTATAAGATACAACATTTTTTTTGTTAAATTGACGATTACTCGATCATTAATGTCTGTGTTACATTTCTGAATTCGGATTTATTATAAATAATTTGAAAATTCAGCATTTTTCTCTTCAGTGAACGCCGTTTACCCTTTTCCATTTAGGTATTGTCAGCAGCATCCGATTATAATCTAACGTGTAAGATTATATGTAATCTCACGGTAGGTTAGGTTAAGTTAGTTTGTAATCTGACTTTGTTAGATTATAATCTAATGGTTTACAATTTTAGGGTGACTTAAACATTAGGGTGTCCATATAACCATGTTGAATCACACTGTAATAGTACATACAGACACTTTTTTTAAGTAATAGGTATTTTGTATTTAACCGACTTCAAAAAAGGAGAGGTTCTCAATTCAGTTGTAAGTTTTTTTTTTGTAAATTCGCGACAGCTCCAACAGTCTTGAATTTATTTTGATGTTTTTTTTTGTGTTTGGTAGTTCATAGTTCAGGGGTGGTCCCGTATAAATGTTATGAAAATCGGTGTTGTAGTTTTTGAAATATGAACAAAAACTAACATTTACTTTTATATACCTATAACGATGAGTTATTGTTGGCTTCTTATGAAATTTGTTCCGAGTGTCGGAATTTAATTTAAAATTGTCCGTTTTTGTTTTTCCGGCTAAAATTAATTATTGACAAATTATATTAAGGTGCATCCCCCAGCAAAACGAGTTTTTTGTCCAGTTTTAAGAGCTATCCACTCATTAGCCAAAACAAATATATCAACTGGTAAAAAACACATAAAATTTCTACAACTTCTTGGCTTCAAAATGGTAGTTTTATTTTTTTGTTAATTAACTTATTGTTTAAGTAATCGCCTCACAACGAAACCATGAAAAAATTAAATAATTGTAGTTATCATGCATCTCCTCGAAAATCGTCTATTATTTTGATTTTGTACTTACACCAACAATATAGATAGACAATTCCATTACGAACATTTTGGTAGTTTTATTTTTTTCAAAAGACCAAAATCTGATTTTATAAAGAGTTTATTTTAAAATTTGAGCGTAAAACAGCGACAAATCCTACTGTTTCTCTCTTGCTCTTTCTTGCGGTGTGCGATAAGGTAAGAAATACTCAAGGTCATTTGCTCGGGGTACGCCCTTAACATGAATTTTACTTACTGTTTTATCTCCAATGAATTCCATGAATTGAATGTACCGATATAAGAAGCATGTCCAAAAAGTGCATTGTCTTTGCTGTTCCAATTATTGCAATTTTCGTTACGTACCCCTTCGAAAGTACGATTACTACTGCCGTGCCAAAACATTTTATTACTCCTGAAAACAACAAAATCTTGTGTGTAATCGGTTAATGTTATATAGTAAAAAAATGATACACTTTTTATGAAAATTGCGCGAACTAAAGAACGAAAGAATATATTTTGTACACTTATAGCTTTTACAGAAAAATAATTGCTAAGTTCTATTTTTTTTTAATTATGCTTAGAAATATATTAAATTAATAAAAAATATATTAAACACACTACTGTGTATTTTAAACACAAACCTGCAAACATTACCTATTTTATAATTGTATAATATTGTGTAATATTGTATGTATTGAAATCTTCAAACTAAAACGATAATTATTATTTTTCAAGCTATAGTAATACCACTTCTTGCAAAGTTCACTTGAACAACTATCAAATCTTTGACAATTATTTATGCTACCACCAAGCATAGGTATTCGACCTATGTATACAAATACAGTTTTAAAAAATAAATTATTTCATTGTTTTTTCTCGAATTATTACATCTATGAGTGTTGTTGTTTTATATTATTGTTTTTGTCCAATAAATGCGCAATAGATATTACAGATGCAAATATAGGTATTTAGTTTCATCAAATTGCTTCCCTTTCAGCATGCTAGACAAAATAGTTACTATTGACCAAAATAAACTACGAATAATAACTTAGTTTAGGGGTCAAATGGTGTTGTGTGTGAATTATCCATCAATATTTATATTTATCTAACTACTCGAAGCTACGTATTCTAAACACAACTAAATTATCCATAGGCCAGTGAAGGTTTAGAGAAAAAAGTAAATTGTAATAGTATTTCTTACCAGTGGTCATCAGTCAACACGTTTCTCCGATCGAAACTAAATATGTTGGTTTTCTTCCCGGGATGAGAAATACTAGAACTATTGAAAATACTATCCCAGGACTCAAAGAGAGTTTCTCCCTTCAAGTTAACCACTCTTAAATTTCTTGCTCCTACGTTCACTGCATCCCTGAAATCTATTGCCCTGAAATGAAAAAAAATATAAGACGACTTAATGAACTAACTAGTGGTCAAGTATCGACGAAGCCGGTATGACGAAGGGACGAGAACGTCCAATATAATCAACTCCATGTTTTACTTGTATTATGGTTAATTTATTTTTTTTGTTAAGTAAGTTGTAAGTTACGGCTGGTCTAGTCGGAAGAACGGCGACTGCCGATCCGGAGACTCCGGGTTCAAAACCACGCGCACCACTGTCTTTTCGAAGTCATATGCGTCATGCCGCTAACGGTGAAGGAAAACGTCGTCAGGAAACAGATATGAACCTCGAATCTCCCCCGATCAAGAAGCCCCGAGTCCCAGCAGTGGGAACATTTAGTGGCCACCGTACGCTATATTTTTTGCGTTTCATGTGCAGAAATGATTACTTAAAACAAAACTATTTACAACCGAGTATATCCAATGAACGTTCGATTTCTAATAGTCAGATTATAGACACGAATCACATCTTTTTCATCATCTTAGTATTTTTAAAAGTGAGAAAACGGAAAGTTTATGAAAAGCACCTTTTCAGTACCTATATGTTTTATCCACCAACCACCTTTTGACTATTTGGCCAGCGTGATAAATTATTTATTATTTTTTAATGGGACAAGACCAGGAGGCCCACAGTGTGAACTTTTGGGCCTCCTGGATGAACTTTTTGGCATCATATAAAGTAGGCCTGCTTATGCAAAATTAAATCGGTTTCTATTACGTAACTATACTCCATCGTAGACCGGACAACTGCTTAACATCATGCGAGTTGGCAGACCAGCTTACGCTTGACAAAACGCTTATTCTAAGAGGTATCTTAGATTATTTAGTACATGATAAGATAAAATACTCATTTATTGACACATTACTGACACAAGACAAACACTAATCTTAGTTGTAAAATACCATCATACCATAATACATATCATAATATATCTCGTCACTTAACACAATTGTTGAAGTACCTACAGCTAATTAATTTGCCGTATAGGGGCTGTTGGAGTGATTGATTCCCCGAAATATTAGTACCATGGACGTATAAGAAAAGTTGGACTTAGTTTCGCTAAAACAAAAACAGTGTCTATAGAGTCGCCCACATAATATGCACGTGTGCGCTATCACATACAAGCTGACACATACACGTACATACATCAATGGGTCATTTCACGCAAAAACTTGTGTGTATGTATGTCAGCCTATCAGTGACAATGTACACGTGCTTATGTGGCCGACTCTATAGACACGGTTTGTGTTTTAGCGAGACTACGTCCGACTTTTTTATGCGTCCATGATTAGTACAGTTCCACTAAAAGCCAAGCTAACAGATACAGGCAGTTGACATAAAATCATCAAGAACGTAGAAATCAAGAATTTGGTACAGCGTAAACAGCCTACTTTATGTTGCTGGAAAATGAATTTCTGTTCCAAAGAGACTTGGTAAAGTTGATATCTAATAATTGGTTAATACACGAGTACCACAATCAATGATATAATAGCTTCAAACAAGTACCCGTTACTTAGAACAGCTCTGTAGTTACGACCGGATCTCATACACATTTCATTTGCTCTCTCGTAACCATCTTTCCCTTTCCCTTGTCCTGACATGTCACCCGAATATGGATCGTTTAGCGCAGCCAAACGAAGCTAGAAAAAATATTTAAAATCAATTTTATACACTTAAAGTATAATTTACGTAACAATAAAAAGTTCGAGCTGAAAAAATACTTAGGACTTGATAATCTATAATATTAAAAAGTTGAAGAGTTTGTTTGTTTGAACGCAATAATCTCAGGAACTGCTAGTTCGAACTGAAAAAATATTTTTTTGTTGGATTAATTAAAGAAGACTACCTATATGTTATATAACGTTACACTACTACTTATCAATAAAAACGGAGCATGAATGAAGAATGTTACAAAAACGGTCAAAAATATTCCTTTTTAACCCCCGACCATAACATGAACAAAATTTAAAAAAATGATTTAACCCCGCTACCCCGGATTTGTAATTTTTGAAACACTCTTCTAGTCAAGTCTTCTTTTCATTTGATACCTATATTGAAGGAGATGTGTAACAAGATATTTATGTAATTCACCATTTTGTGGTGGCGGCTGTCTTGGATTTGCAATTTGTCTAAGTATATAGTACTCTACTACTCAAGTCCTTTCATTTGATACTCTTAATGAAGTAATAGAATTCTAGTGAATAAAAAAATGTAATCCGCCATGTTGTGTGGTGGCAGCCATCTTGGATTTGAAATTTGTCATGTTTCGTGTTTTTTTCGCTTTTTTGGTTTTGAAGCCGGTTTTTTAAATGTAGTTTTATTATATGAATTAGTAAAAATACATTGTCATATGTCTTTGATATAGCAAAAACTTTTTTTACCTTAGAAATTGACTTTGTATTGTACAACAAAATGTTACGATTATTTTTTGTTCAAATGCAGATTCTATATTTTCATATCCACTTTCTTAGTTGTGTTAAAATTGTGGTACGTTCAGATCGGGATAATATTGGGTGCATATATATCATAGTGTAGATTTGTAGCAACGGATTGCAGAAAGTTAATTTAAAATGCGCTTACATAATTATTATATGAAATAATAGTTGGTGGGTGCGGAGTAGTACTTGTTGTTGTAGAAGTCATAGTCCATGTATCTCGTTCGTTTTGCACAGGCTTCTGAAATTATTCAAAACGAATAGTATATATTACATAATTTTAATTTTATTATGAATATTATGGAATAGTTACAGAAGAACCTCGCGTTTTACACAATATCTGGGATAAAATATTACTAACAATTAGCGCCATACCCAAATAGTAACCGTTTCTGGAATAAAATTAACGCAAAAAAAAATAGCCAAAGTATTATTCCAGACTATAATCAAACTGTTTTCAAAATTTCAACCCAATCCGTTGCGACATGATTGAGCAACTTATATCCAAACATTCAAACTTTTGCATTCATATTTTTTTTTATAATTTAGAGTGACGAGACGAGCATGACACTGACCTGATAGTAAGCAACATGCCTGCCCATAAACAACACAGTAACATGCAGCTATTGGAAGATGAAGAGTCCAAACCATTGCCTAGCACTGTACTGCGCTCATCACTCAGAGATATTAAATATTTTATCTCCATGCACTGTAATTTCACTGGAAACAATTCCCTTCAAACCGGAACGCAGTAATGTGTGCACACTATTGCTTGGCGGTAGAATAACTAGCAGAAGTGTAGTACATCCCCAGGCGGACTTTGCAAAGAGTCCTATTACTACATAGTTGTAGTACCTAAGCTAATCCACATTGGGCTTGCATAATCATTATTTGAATTTGTTGCTAGTACGCTGGCATATTTTGCTGTAGTAGAATGCGTACGAAACAAGCCACTGTAACTTATAAAGGAGCTGTAAGCGAAGACGCGATCGAATCTTGAGTCTTACTGAGCTAGATCTAGTGACTAATGGGGGCATTATGAATAATGACCGCATTAGTCACATTGTACATTACACATAAATATGTGAATATCCCAGATACATTTTGTCGAACCCTTAGGTATTTTAAAAAAAAGTTTAGCTGATATAGAGTTGTAAAGTTCGTAATTGTTTGATTTAATTTCGATGATTATTATTATTATTCAGTCATTTAATAATTGTTCTTAAATTTAGGTTTTTACAATATCAGTAAGAGAGGGTTCACACGGCGCGGCTGCCAACCGCGACCGCGACCGCGGGCGCGGCAGATTTCCATATAAATTTGAATTCAATACATACGACGCGGTTTACGGCCGCGCCGTGTAAACCGGCTCTAAATGTATCAAAAAACAACATAAAAACATTATAAAAACCTAAACCTAGTAGTTTGCCGCCAGCAGCGGGGCAGGGCCCAAGCTACCGGTGGTTAGGGCTGCAGAGTGAGGAACCTCCTGACGATGCGTGCTGTGTCGAGGATGACCGCCTTCTGCATCTGACCCTTGATCCAACCGTCTAGCGAAAGTCTCTTAAGGTGTTGCTCAAGGCTTTTCGCTATAAGGCCGTTTGCCGACACGACTATTAGGACTATGATCGTCGAATCAACATCCCACATGGCGGTAACCTCATGAGGTCATGAGCCAAGTCAAGGTACTTGCATAGCTTGTCCTTCTCGGCTTTCAGGAGGTTCTCGTCATTTGGTACGGTGATATCGACGATCACAGCCCGGCGCTGAGACCGGTCTACCAACACGATATCAGGCTTATTTAATTGGCGACAATAGTCCTGTCCGTGATGATAGAGCGGTCCCAGTAGAGCAAATTATTATTATATTGGCACATGAAGAGTCCAAATCATTACATAGCACTGCACTGCGCTCGTCACCCAGAGATCTAAGTTGTTATATCTCTAAGCCCTGTAATTTCTCTGGAAACATTGCCCTTCAAACCGTAACACAGTAATGTTTGCACATTACTGCTTGGCGGTAGAATAAATGGCAAAAGTGTGGTCCTTCCCCAGGCGGATTCTGCTAAGAGTCCTACCACTACTCTATTATTATACACTACTATTATAGGGTAGGTAAGTCCAATTGTTTATAGTTGCTTATGATGGTGAGTAATATGTGTATTTTAGGTGATTACAGAATTCGTCCTATTCTCCAAGTTATTTCTGATGATATGTGTCTCATTGTCTTTCTATTTACTTTGTATGTTTTTCAGGAAAAATACCCCTTCAAGCCGGAACATTTTGACAATACCACGCTGTACTAAAAAAAATCCGACCTGATTCTTTCTGCGGAATATTAATTGATATTCGTATACTATATGACGATATTATACTTACATTTTTATGATGATTGATTGTAGGAGGTTTTGTGTTGATGTTTTGTGAATGTATACTGCCCATCTGCAAGAAATTAAGCATATTTTATTATTATCACCTACCATAATATATAAGTTACGGTTGGTCTAATTGGGAAACGGCGACTACCGATCCGGAGCCCTTGGGTTCAAATCCCACCCTTACCACTGTCTTTTCGGAGTCCTGTGCGTACTTAAAACGGCGAAAGAAAGCATCGTAATGAAACTGACATATACCTACCTGGAATATTTTGAGGTCATGTGTCATTATGAGCGAAGTCTAAGAGTTCCAGCGGTGGGAACACTTAGTGGGCTGCTTAGGCTATGTTGTGACCGTATAGAATTTCCTATATACCTGTCATAAACGAGAACGGAAATTCCAGTCTTTAACCACTTTTCATGTCTAATTTGTCATAATCACTTGCCTCTAACGATGAAAGAAATCATCATGAGGTAACTGACATGTTTCAAGAAATAACTAATTTGAGCGTGGTGTTTATTTAATCTTTACACACTCGCCCGTTTCGGATGAGATCACTATAATTTTATATATCACTTTAATGTTTCAACTCAAGTAAACTGATAGTCAATATTTTTACATGCAAACAATTTAAGACGCAAAACTGCTATGATAAAAAAAAAGATGAACCCACATTTATTTCCAACCAGCCAATTCTGACCCTTATCAATAATTTATTCTCTTCCAAAGTGTACGCCAGAGTTCCTATTGGAATTACTTCAGTTTTCTGTGAAAATAAAAATAGAAAATTCATTAGAAATGATCTTGTAAATATTATACATATATAATAACAATAATAATAATATATTTTTTAAATTAATTCAGATGAAGGATTTCTGTAATACAAATTTGAAATTTGTTTTCTGTTCGTTTTTAGGGTTCCGTAAAACGTAGAAACGGAACCCTTATAGATTCGTCATGTCTGTCTGTCTGTCTGTCTGTCTGTCTGTCTGTCCGTCCGTATGTCACAGCCACTTTTTGCCGAAACTATGAGAACTACACTGTTGAAACTTGGTAAGTAGATGTATTCTGTGAACCGCATTAAGATTTTTACAAAAGTTTTTTAAAAAAACAAAAATTAGGGGTGCCCCCCATACTGAGAACTGAAGCTCAAACATTTTTTTTTCATCAAACCTACACGTGTGGGGTGTCTATCGATAGGTCTTTAAAAATGATGTTGAGGTTTCTAATATAATTTTTGTCTACACTGAATAACTTGCGCGAGAGACGCTTCCAAAGTGGTAAAATGTGTGTCCCCCCCCCCTCTAACTTCTAAAGTAAGAGAATGAAAAAACTAAAAAAATATATATGATGTACGTTACCATAAAAACTACCAACGAAAATTAGTTTGAACTCGATCTGATGAGTAGTTTTTTTTTAGTACGTCATAAATACACTATTATTAAAACTTCGATCAAAGTTACAACGAACTACAAGAACTATGTGTACTATGTATATTATGTTACTTGCTGGAACGGAACCCTTCATGGGCGAGTCCAACTCGCACTTGGCTACTTTATTTAATTTTTCAATAGATACTGTACCAAAATTAAAGGATGTTTTTAAACGATAACAAAAAAAAAATGATATACAGGATTATTGGTAATCAGCCTGCATCATTTTAAGGGGATGTCAAGTACATTAAATACGATAACTTTTGTTCTACAGTTTTAAAAAAATCTATATTTTTCCCATACAAAATAAATAAAGTGGCCAAGTGCGAGTTGGACTCGCCCATGAAGGGTTCCGTTGCAGCAAGTAACATAATATACATAGTTCTTGTAGTTCCTTGTAACTTTGATCTAAGTTTCAATAATAGTGTATTTATGACATACTAAAAAAAACTACTCATCAGATCGAGTTCAAACTAATTTTCGTTGGTAGTTTACATGGTAATGTACATCATATATTTTTTTTAGATTTTTCATTGTCTTACTTTAGAAGTTAGAGGGGGGGGGGACACACATTTTACCACTTTGGAAGTGTCTCTCGCGCAAATTATTCAGTGTAGACGAAAATGATTTTAGAAACCTCAATATTATTTTTGAAGACCTATCGATATAGACACCCCACACGTGTAGGTATGATGAAAAAATTTTTTTTGAGTTTCAGTTCTCAGTATG
Organism: Ectropis crepuscularia; assembly: GCA_963693475.1. Lineage (NCBI taxonomy): Eukaryota > Metazoa > Arthropoda > Insecta > Lepidoptera > Geometridae > Ectropis > Ectropis crepuscularia. The sequence continues at coordinate 20,250,447 of OY856354.1, read as the reverse complement.
GGGGGCAACCCTAATTTTTCTTTTTTTAATTTTTTTTTGTTCAAATCTTAATGCGGTTCACAGAATACATCTACTTACCAAGTTTCAACAGTGTAGTTCTCATAGTTTCGGCAAAAAGTGGCTGTGACATACGGACGGACAGACAGACAGACAGACAGACAGACATGACGAATCTATAAGAGTTCCGTTTTTACGTTTTACGGAACCCTAAAAAGTGCATTTGCCCGGTCAAAAAGCAACGAACTCTGTGTAACAAGAGCGCACGCACTCTTTGACGCTCGATAAATGATGTACCGCAGTGAATAAATACTTAACAGCCGCTAAACTGTGTTAGAAATGACAACAAACACTATTTTTTTTTGGAATATGTATTGAGTTTTAACAAAACTTGTTTGTTTAAATATACAGAACATGCTCTGAAACGGATGCAGACTGATACCAGTAATCCTGTATAAAATATTGTTAAAACTACCTTAAAACCATATATTTATGTGATAAATACTATCTTAGCTTAAAAATTGTTTAAATGCTGAAAAACAGAAGATGGTGGGAGCCGTGAAGTACAAGAAGTTAATGTCAATACGGTAGCCAAATCATTAAAATAAGCTATGGTTACTTTCATCTTATAATCATATTGATATATGATTATACGATGTATAATCGTATATCTATATGATTATATGTTAAATGATTATATATAATATGTCAGTATGACTGATAGTTAATAAGCATTAAAATAAAAAGTTACCTTCAGTAACATTCCCATATTATGTATCATGATAGTCGTTGTAAATTCTACATCAGGATCATATACTAAAGAGGATTCTGCTGGAGCAACTGTCAAATCATAAAGTTTTTATTATTAACTATTTTACTTTACTTATACTGCAAACAATGACGTGAATGTTAATCAATTTATTACTTTACTTCACAGGTTATTCATGTGAATAGAATATAATAAATGTATTGTCTCACATTACACTTACACAAATATCTATTCAAAACTCGTCAAGTACAAATTTGTCCATAGGTATTCCATTTATCTTTGATAATTTAAGGATTAAAAATTACATAATAATCAATTAATTACAAATTAATACTTCACCTATAAGTGGCTGTGTGAAAGTAAAATTTTTAATTTATGATACAAATAATAAACGAGTGAAAAGAAATAAATAATTATTGGTGGACATTTCACACACAACACCATCTAGCGCGAAACTAAGTTAAGTTTGTACTATGGAAGCCAGACAACTGATATAATACTTATATCTATACTAATATTATAAAGCTGAAGAGTTTGTTTGTTTGAACGCAAGGATCTCGGGAACTACTGGTCCGAATTGAAAGATTCTTTCTCTGTTGGATAGTCCATTTATCGAGGAAGGTTTTTTGTAGTGGTAGGACTCTTGGCTGAGTCCGCCTGGGGAAGTACGACACCTTTGCTAGTTATTCTACCGCCAAGCAGTAATGGGCAAACATTACTGTTTTTCGGTTTGAAGGGCAACGTTTCCAGAGAAATTACACGGCTTACAGATATATCATCTTCGATCTCTGGGTGACGAGCGCAGTGCAGTGCTAGGTAATGATTTGGACTCTTCATGCTCCAATAGCTGCATGACACTGTGCTGTTATGTGGTAGGGATGTTGCTTACCATCAGGCACATGTCCTGCTCGTCTCGTCATTCGTTATTTTAAAAAAAATCGAGAGAGGTTATAGGCTATTTAACATTACGCTACTATCAACAGATGATTGCGCGACAGAATCCGTAATGAGGATATTCGCAAGAGAACGAAAGTGGCTGACATAGCTCAAAGAGTAAGCAGGCTGAAGTGGGAATGTGCAGGCCACATCGCTCGCAAAACTGACAACCGATGGGGAAGAAAGGTTGAAGACGCAGTGTTGGACGGCCTTCCACTAGATGGACAGATGACCTCACAAAGGTCGCTGGAAACCGCTGGTTGCAGGTTGCGCAGGATCGTTCGTTGTGGAAACCTAGGGGGAAGGCCTATGCTAATCAGTGGACGTCTTGCAGCTGATGACGATGATGATGAACTTAACGTGCTAAAATTAACACTTCAGTGAATGTACACCAGTTCTGTGAGTCGTTATAGAAACAATCTGAGTGACGTAATAACCATAACGTTCCGAGAGCTGGAAGCAAAATTTGGGTATTTGAGGCAAACTGAAAACTTTTCACATAGTTCTCCTATTATATCCCTACACAGATGTGCAGACCTGGCTGGTGCGTAGCGGGGCAAAATGAATCCCTCAATTTTGATTACCTGGCAGGAAGATAGTCCCTCCAAAATGAGCGGCAGACAATGTGAAAACCCCGAATAATCGTTTGGCTTGTTTATTTTTTAATTCTTTGAACATTAAACTACGAGCACAGCATATAAAAATAGCATATTGCCTCAAACATTATTCACTGAATAAAAAAATAAATAAAACATTTGAAAAATCTATGGATCCATCTTGCTCCGCCTCTCATCAGTCTAGTCTGCACCTCTGTGTAGGGTAAATCAACTAAAGGTAACCAATGCTAAGTTTCGGGAAACTTGTAGAAATCACTTTAAAATGTCAGACACAATCTGGAAAAAATATAGAGATAATAAATAGAGAATAAATATATAGAGAATAAAGAGAGAAAATAAACAAAAGATCATGCCTGAAGAAGACTGTTTGCTACCAATACCATGCAGACTAGCTGTAGTAAGAAAATCGCTATTACAGATGGGACTTGTTTTATACAACAAACTGCCGGAGAATTTCAAAGCACCAAAATTACCATTGGCTCAGCTTTTATTAACAAATCGAAGCAACATCTATTAGAGATAACACTGTACAGACTAAACATAGTAGGAATATACATTGTAGTAATGGTGACATCCTAACATAATGTTTTGCAATGACTCTGCCTGCCATTAGGTAAGAATTTAGAAACTTTACACAATAATTAATCAATAATTTATTATTTTCATGCTAAGACGATAATTGTATTGCCCATTCAAAAAACTTATCGTGTTAATTTTAATTGTTTTAATTTTTGACTGTAACGACATATATTTTAAGCGCTATTACTCATTGTTTAACAATTTCTTGGAGTAAATAATGTTAGAACAATGTTTAATCTTCTTCTTCTAATATATAAAATTCTCGTGTCACAGTGTTTGTTTCCTTACTCCTCCGAAACGGCTTTACTGATTTTTACCAAATTTTATATGCTTATTCAGTAGATCTGAGAATCGGCTACTAGCTATTTTTCATACCCCTAAGTGTTAGGGGTTGTTCACCCCAAACATTATTTTTTTAATTTTTGGTCAATTATTTTTGTTTTTATTTTTTTATAATGTGGCGTTAAAAAATACATACAACCCTAAATTTTTACCCTTTTATCACTAACCCCTGTTTTTTATAGCCATTTTAGTAATTTAATCATTTGACAGTGAACTCCTAAACGACGTGACCGATTTGAATGTTTTTTTTTTTGTGTGTGTATTCGAAGATGGTTTAAATTCACAAATAAGCCCGGCAGATGGCGCTGCAGACAGTGTCTAGGTTATGTCCGAGCGAAGCCGGAACGGGCCGCTAGTATGTTAATAAAAGTATTCTATTCTATTACGCAACTTGTTGGTGAAACTTATTCCCGATATTTTGTAGTGGTAGGACTTGGCAGAGTCCGCCTGGGGAAGTACCACACCTTTGCCAGTTATTCTACCGCCAAGCAGTAATGTGCAAAAATTACTGTGTTCCGGTTTGAAAAGCAATGTTTCCAGATAAATTACAGGGTTTAGAGATATACCACCTTAGATCTCTGGGTGACGAGCGCAATGCAGTGCTAGGTAATGCTTTGGACTCTTCATGTTCCAATAGCTGCGTGTCACTGGGCTGTTATGAGGCAGGGATGTTGCTTACCATCAGGGACATATCATGTTCGTCTCGAAACTCGTTATTTAAAAAAAACTGAAAAAAATATTTGGAACTTACAACCAGGTTCTCCTTTTGGACCTGTTATCGATACTCCAGGGGGCCCAGCCGGCCCGGGTGGTCCAGGTGGACCTACGCGGCCAGTATTTTGTTTAAAATACTCATTGCATTTTGGACATCTTCCTGGTGGTCCATCATTACCAGGAGTTCCTGGAATTCCAATTTCTCCTTTGTCTCCTTTCGCACCTTTCATCTAAAAAGTTGATTGAAGCTTTTATTTTCAAACGATTTCAGACGAGGAGGTTCTTCGGTTGTACGTTTTTTTGTAAAAACTCACTAGTTATATACTATACTAGCAGCGCCCCGCGGTGTTACCCGTGTAGTTCCCGTTCCCGTTGTTTTCCGGGAAAAAAGTAGCCTATGTGTTCCTCCAGACTATAATCTATCTGTGGTCTAAACTTCAGCCCGATCCGTTCATACGTTAGGACGTGATTGAGAGCAACAAACATCCAAACATGCAAACATCCAAATATCTTAACATCCAAACATCCTTACATTGACATTTATAATTTTAGTAGGATAAGTAGGATAGGATAGTAGGATTACCCGATAGTCCCGTCAATTACTACGTACTAACGAATATTTACCATGATATGTTTCAAAGTCATGTATAGTGTCCTGCATTTTAAAATTATTATCCATAATATACAAATAATATGAATAAAGTAAGAAGATTGCATGTGCAATTGTCAAAACAAGTGGAAAATCTCTTAGTGTCTAAATTTCTAGTTGGATTGTAGTCCGGTTTACAACTATACAAAAACATACAGGTAAAAATATACATGAAAAGATTGTGTGTCTGTCTTAAAGAAAAGCGATTATTTTACAATCATAACATATCATTATTATAAGTAATTAGTTCTGCAAGACACTTGAGTACCTAGTATGTGCAAACATGTGAAAATTACTTTTTTTTTGTTTTTATTACTAATATTAACCGAGACACAAAAGACAGAGAGGAAATTTAAGAAATGCTACATAAATACGTACCCAAGTATAGTCAGTAAATTTATGTATGTAAAGTCATGTGCCTTTTGTACTAGTCCATAGTTCGGTAGCCAGTAGATGCCATCTGAAGCCAATTTAACTTATTGCTTTTGTTTACAAACGTTTGTGTTTTTTCACCTATTTATCATGTTTTTATTTTCTATTTACCACAGTTAATGTCTTAATAGGAAACTGTGACCTACATACAAATAATTTGGATTTGTAAATCTTACCAAGTCGAGATCTGGCTTAATGCATTCTCCTTTTTCTCCCTTTTCACCATTTGATCCATTAAATCCCGGTAGTCCAATAGGTCCCTGAAAAATGTGCATCCAGCTATGTAAAGAAGTAACGACGCAAATAGCGTCAGACAGTACTAGAAAGGACAACAAAAACAAAAAAAATATATAAAAAAATGGGAAATGTATTGAGTTTTAAGCAAAGTTTTAGAATAGGTATTGTTATTTAAATAAACATAACATAAAATAAATGCATCAGGCAAGATGGCTGTCAAGTGTTAAACCTATTAAAGTTACAAAAAAATGCAGCCTGATAACCAGTAACTCTGTTTTTGCACAAAAACACTCGCTAACCTAAATCATATGGTCACCACGCCAGCTCTAGTTTCAGCCGTTCTGATATTTTGTATCAGTAAGCAATATTTTTTTTTGCCGATGATATCGTGGTCATGGCTGAAACCCTGGACGACCTCGGCAGAATGCTAAATGACCTCAGTAGAGCCTCTGAAAAAGTGGGTCTTAAAATGAACATGGATAAGACAAAAATCATGTCAAATAACCATGTTGTACCCACTCCTCTTAAAGTAGGACTCTCTACGCTCGAGGTTGTTGACGAATACGTTTACCTAGGACAAACAGTCCAATTAGGTAGATCCAACTTCGAGAAAGAGGTCACTCGTCGAATCCAACTCGGCTGGGCAGCGTTCGGGAAACTACGTAATATCTTCTCGTCCAAACTACCGCAGTGTCACAAGACGAAAGTCTTTGACCAGTGTGTGTTGGCAGCGATGACATACGGAACAGAGACGTGGTCGCTTACTATGGGCCTCATAAGAAGGCTCAAAGTCACCCAAAGGGCAATGGAAAGAGCTATGCTCGGAGTTTCCCTGCGCGATAGAATCAGAAATGAGGAAATCCGCAGGAGAACCAAGGTAACCGACATAGCTCAACGAGTTGCTAAACTTAAGTGGCAGTGGGCAGGGCACATAGCTCGCAGAACCGATGGCCGTTGGGGCGGAAAGGTTCTCGAGTGGCGACCGCGTACCGGAAGACGCAGCGTTGGCAGGCCCCCCACAAGATGGACCGATGATCTGGTAAAGGTCGCCGGAAATCGTTGGATGCGGGCAGCGCAGGACAGATCTTTGTGGAAATCTCTGGGGGAGGCCTTTGTCCTGCAGTGGACGTCTTTCGGCTGATATGATGAAGCAATATTTACATGAAACATAATAATTATGTGTGTTGCTCGAGTGCGTTGTATATTGCTTGCCTCTTGTGGACTTATTATTGCAAGCATTTACAAGCATCAAATAAATTGCTTGTACCATACGTTGATTGGTACAAGCAATTTCTTTGATCAATAAAAGACATTTCTTTGTGATGCAGTTGTAATCCCTATGATATTTGCAACTGAAACCTTACTAATAATAATTGATAATTTATCACCTATTTATCATCAGCAACCATTTTCAAGAGTAACAATAATAGGAAAATAAGTTAAAGTTAAATTAGGAACTATTTTTTTTCAATGATAAATCGTATTGGGTACGCTTTACTAACAAATTGACTTTAATTATGTACATGTTGATTGCGATTATACTTTAAAATTACAGGATAATAATTTATTCTTAAATAGACTTGTAATGTTAAAATTGGGGTTCTGCCAGAATGTCATATTATAAAAGTACATTGTATTAAAAATATATAAATATAAAAAGGTACGTTGTTTTATTAACTTATTAAAGTAAATAAAACAAAATGCATAATAGTAATTATACAAATACATGGACTGGTTACAATACATACACAAATGGTTCATTAAAATAATGATCTTTTAAATTTTTACCATAATGCCCGGTAATCCCTTGTCACCTTTAGCGCCACTTTCTCCTCTTGGACCTGTTTGCCCTTGCGGTCCAACTGAACCGTTTTTACCGTTTTGTCCAGTAAGCCCAAGTTCACCTTTATCACCCTTTAAAATAAAAAAATGAATAGGTCATCAATAACAGTTTTTTTGCGAGAAAAAAAATGAATCATGTATTATTACAAATTATATTATTACGTCGTGCTACGCATTCATTAGTTAAACCATTAAATTTAAGTATGGAAATTATAAATAAACAAAAATTTTTATCAAAAAAATGTGAGCTTAAGATCGCACATCAGAAGTGAAAACTAAAGTAAGAAATAACTAAAACTTTTGTTTTAATTCAAATTAAAAATGAGTGGGTAAATACAAATTGAATAGAGAAAACACAGCGACACGACAGTGACAGCACATAGACAGCAGCAGCTGATTGTTTCTTTCTCGCTCGCTCAGACACACTTGGTAGGCCCGAGTACACCCAAAAGAGTCTTTGACTTCGGAACGAGACGATCAGCCTCATTTACAGCCTAATAAAAATTCTGTGTCATCATCATCATCATCATCAGCCGCAAGACGTCCACTGCTGAACATAGGCCTCCCCCCTAGATTTCCACAACGAACGGTCCCGCGCAACCTGCAACCAGCGGTTTCCAGCGACTTTTGTTAGGTCATCTGTCCATCTAGTGGGAGGCCGTCCAACACTGCGTCTTCCGGTTCGTGGTCCCCACTCGAGAACCTTTCTTCCCCATCGGTTGTCAGTTCTGTGAGCGATGTGGCCTGCCCATTGCCACTTCAGCTTGCTTACTCTTTGAACTATGTCGGCCACTTTCGTTCTTTTGCGAATATCCTCATTACGGATTCTGTCGCACAAAGAGACTCCGAGCATAGCTCTCTCCATAGCTCGCTGTGTGACTTTGAGCTTTGTTATGAGGCTTACAGTTAAGGACCACGTCTCAGTTCCATAAGCCATCACTGGCAACACGCATTGGTTAAAGACTTTTGTCTTTAGGCATTGGGGTATTTTGGACTCAAAGATGTGCCGAAGTTTCCCGAACGCTGCCCATCCGAGTTGGATTCTTCGCTGGACCTCTTTGTCAAAGTTGGATCTACCTAATTGGATCTTTTGACCAGGTAGACGTATTCGTCAACAACTTCGAGTGTGGTATTCCCAACATTAACCGGTACAGGTGAGACATGAACATTTGACATGACCTTCGTCCATATTCATCCTCAAACCTACCTGCTGGGATACTCTACTGAGGTCCCTGAGCATAGCACCGAGGTTCTCCAGCGACTCCGCCACAATGACTATGTCGTCGGCAAACCGAAGGTGAGTGATGCATTCGCCATTGATATTGATGCCGTATCCGTTTCAGTCCAGAAGCTTGAAAACATTTTCCAGCGCGGCAGGGAACAGTTTCGGAGATATAACATCTCCCTGTCTCACGCCTTTCTGTAGCTGGATGTGTTTTGTGCACTGGTTCTGTAATCGGACAGACATTGTGGCTTTGCTGTAGATACACTTCAACACTTCGATATAGCGATAGTCGATGCGGCATCGCTGAAGATACTGAAGCACTGCCCAGGTCTCGATGGAATCGAAGGCTTTCTCATAGTCCACATACGCTATACATAGTGGCCGATTATACTCCTCGGTTTTCTGTATAATCTGCCGAAGCGTATGGATGTGGTCTATGGTACTATAGCCTTTTCGGGAACCGGCTTGTTCGGGTGGCTGGAAGTCGTCAAACCTGCGTGCGAGACGATTCGTAATTACCCTTGAAAACAACTTATAAACGTGGCTCAGAAGTGAGATGGGTCTGTAGTTATTCAACAAGGTGTTGTCACCTTTTTTGAAGAAGAGCACCACCACACGTCTGCTCCACGCTTCTGGCGTATTACCGTCAAGTATGACGGAGTCGAACAGCCTCTGGAGGACCATACGTACCGGTTTTCCACCCGCTCTCAGAAGCTCAGTCGTAATTCCGTCATCGCCAGGTGCCTTGTTGTTCTTAAGTTGTTTGAGGGCCATCCTAACCTAATACAGGCTGACTTCCGGGATGTCTTCGGTAAAGTGTCGGGTCAGCTTGGCTCTGGGGTCTTTTGCCATGCTAACGACAGGTTGTGCTTGCGTAGAGGTGTATAACTGTTCATAGAACCTCTCAATCTCCTCCAAAATCTCGGGCTTCGACGAGACGACGTTACCACTGTCGGCCTTCAGTTTGGTCAATTTACTTTGCCCAAGAGACAGATTTCTTGCAAACACTTTCGAGCCTTTGTTCCGCTTAATCGCTTCTTCAATACACGCAATATTGAAGCAGCATATGTCGCGTCGCACACAAGTAGATATCTGTCTATTGAGCTGTCTGTATGCCGTCATGTCGACCGAAGACTGCAATCGCATGTCTCGCCTAACCGCCATGAGATTCAGAGTATGATCGGAGAGCTTTTGGGTTCTATTCTGGCGTCGGCTCTTATAAAATTTCCTGCCAACTGCTTGAACAGTTTCCACCAGACTGTCGTTTATTTCGTCCGCCGTTACGCATTCATCTAAGGCTTCGAAGCGATTTTGAAGTTCTAGTTGAAAGTTATCGGGATCTTCGATTTGAGCATAATTTGGTCGGAGCGTGGACTTCATTAGACGTGATCTTTCGAACTTAATGTTTAGATTCAGCGTGCCTCTTACAATACGGTGATCGCTGCCGGTCTTAACCCTACTGATCATTGACATCATTGATTCATGACATTTTCGTTGTGGCTGTTTCCTGAAAAAGGAGTTCATCATAAAGAGGCTCTCTCTTTCCAAGAAATCAGCTAGACGTTGTCCCCTTGGGTTCCGCTGCCCATATCCGAATTGTCCCACTCTCAACTCATCACCACTACGTTTGCCTAGTTTCGCGTTGAAGTCTCCCATCACAACTGTGAAATGTGTTGGCGAGACATGTATGGCTTTGGCGATGTCCTCATACATGGTCTCAACCTCTTCGTCGGATGTGTCGAGGTCGGTGCGTATACCTGTATGACCTTCAATGAATACCGGTCGGTTATTTTAAGTACAAGGTATACAACCCTGCTCGACACACTCTCGATCATTAACACGTTGTTGACGAGAGACTTGCGGACGATAAACCCGACACCCCCTTGGGATTGTTGATCTCCCTCCCGGTAGTAGAACAAGTTGCCGGATTTGAGGGTTATTCTGTCCTCGCCCTGTCTACGGACTTCGGATAACCCTATGATATTCCAGCGCAACTTGTCCACTTCTTTTTCCAGCTCCACAATCTTCTCGTCAGCTCTCAGCGTCCGTCCGTTGTACGTTGCCAGGTCGAGTCGTTGGGTTTGGTGGCGGGGCCTCTGCCTGGGATTCTTAGCATCCCATGCTCCGCCGGAACCAAGGCTGCCACCAACGCCTGGAATAACGGAGCCGCCGGGGACTAGGGGCCGTTTCTTTTTTGTGACCATCATATGGGGGGGTGTTTGCCATAGTCACCACGCTTGGCAGGCGGGTTGGTGACCGCGGAGCCAGTCCTTTGCACCGATGACGCCGCTGCCCGTCACCGGCCAGGTCAATTTAGGACTGGCTTTTAAATGGATATACTGCCATTGGTTCGGTCGTGAGAGCCTCGTTAGTTGGTAGCAGGGTGTACCGCGCGCAGGAGAGGTTGCCATTTGGGGAAACTAGATGTTTAGCGCTTCCCCCTTACACCCTTGTGTAAGGGGGTAAAATTCTGTGTATGTTGCGCCAAAAGAAGGTTATATTACAGAAAAAACATGCAAAAGTTTGGATGATAGTTGCTGGATCTCGTCAGAACGACTGAACAGATCGGGTTGTATCGGACTGGAAGAGAACAAACTTTTTATAACGAGAAAGTAACGGGAACGAAAACTGTGTGGGTAAAATTTTATCAGTTAAAAAAAATTTAACGACTATACCTTCGTAAATATTTTTTTAAATGTAAACTTAGCCCAGTGTTTTATACGTTGAGCACGTTTAAAACAACTGGAAGTTATTTGATAGTAAAAAACAGATTTCACACAATTAATATTCAATATCGTTTCAACGTTTAACGTTAGCAAAAATTCTACCTCTGAATCATATTTAGCGAAAATAAATTACGTAAGAAACTGCTTCAATGTTGTAAATTATGGCAAATAAATAATACCTTCATTAAAGCAATCCTCGAAGCTGATACCTCTCCTGGTGGACCTGGCTGTCCCGCGATCCCCTTTTCTCCTTTTGGCCCCATTGGGCCAATTTTTCCGTCTAGACCCACTGCACCAGTGTCACCTTTTTTACCATTTCGTCCATTATTACCAGGTTTACCTTTAAGTCCGATTTTTCCTGCATCTCCTCTACTACCCTGAATAAAGAAAAGTCAGTCATTCAACATACAGACCCTGAATGGCATTAATGTACGGAAAGTATGAAGCAAAGGACAATTTAACCAACGATATAAACCATTAGATCTTCCCCCGCGGGGAGGAAGAAGAACAAAGATACGAAACCATTAGATGTGCCCTGATCCTGATCTGAAATTGGTAATAAGCTGTTATGTGTGTATAGTGTAAGTGGTTTAACCCACCACCAATCTACTTGATCCCTAGAATCGCTAGCGGCGATGTATGGTGTTGTGGTTCTACTTATTTTGGTTGTTGACAACAAATAGAGAAAATGTAGGTATAATAGGTAAAATATCCGGGGCTAACCGCTTCCTTCATTCAAATAGAACGGAACGAGTGTTCTCAATCTTCCCAACAATAACATAATTCCGAGCGCCTGAAGTTTGAAATTTTGGGAGGGCACATCCAATGGTTTACATCGATGAATTTAACTATAAAAAGGTATGATGATGAGCTGTTCTCGTGATACATTTGATCGGCTTAGTTTGACTAAGTTATCGATGTATTCAGCGACTTGTTTGCTATATGATGCAGTTTTCGAGGTCTTTGGTGAAATTAAGATATCAGATTATCGTAAGTACTGACAGGGACGCAGTGAGCTCTTTAACCTAAAATTTTGCCTATAGCTGGGCGGGTACTACAATTTTAGTAATGAGGTACAGCTAAATTATAGTCCGCAAAAATACTAAACAAAAATCAACAAATACCTTAGGACCAGTGTTTCCAATATCTCCTTTTATCCCTTTCAACTTTTCTTTTACTAATTGGTCTGAAAATAAGAACAAAGAAAATAAAAAAGAAAAGCATTGGGCAGTTGTGGGGGATGCCGGTGGAAATTAAACTTTGAAATTTTAATTTTCACATTTCGGTGACGCAAATTCGTAATATTTACCCGTAGAAAAATATGTTAATTGCTGTTAAAGAAGTTTTCATTACGAAAAGCTTCCTTTTATTCCGTTTTTTATAATTTTTAAACCAAATTTCATAGACAATAGAAATGTACAGAAAAACTATGATTCCTCAAAATTTATAGAATATAAAACATTTTGTGTCTGAACATTTTCATCCTTATTGTTAGCCTGTATTAACACATTGCTGGGTATAGACTTATTTTTTCATACGCTGCTGAAGTTTGCGCCAATCTGATAATGATCCAATTAGGGATTGCAATCCGGTGTCATTTTCAATCCGGCCGTATCCCACCGGATTCCCATCAATCCGACGATCAATCCCGTCGGATTGATTAAATCTGAATTATTTTTGCTTTTCGGTTTAAAATGAATAGTAAGTAAGTTAATCATTGTCATTGTACATATATTCCCAAGCCTGGTAGCAAATTTTGGGTAGGTTATACCCCAAAACGGAGGTGCATATCTGAATGATGAGTACCGGGGAAAATGAATTATTAAATGTTATTTTATTTTTGGATTCCATAAATATGTATAAGGCAATTTACAAGTTTTGAATGTTGCAGTTTAATATTTAAAGAATAAAAAATAATTAGCTCATAATAATATTATAATGGTTTAGCCGGGGCTTTAACCTTGCCAGACGTATTCAAATAAGTATCAAAAGTGTATTTTAGGCAATTAGAAATTTTAATTGAGTGTTATTTATAACAAAATAAATGGCAGCCATAAGAACTACCGATAGTAGTAACAACTTATGACTCAGAATTTGATAGCTTACTTTGGAAACTACGTGGGTAAAACTGGAGCAACATTTCCAAACATGACGCTACAGTTCAATTCACAGCTCACGAAAAATCTATCTGTGGCGCGCAAAAAGAAGTTTTTACTTTATAAATAGGGATTCATAAAAAGACAGATTATTATGATGACTTTCTACCTCCCAGATGAATTAAATTAAGGTATTTATTTTGTCTCGCTTCTCACCAGCCAGGTCTATACTTCCGTGTTGGGATAAAATAGGAGAAGTGTGTGACAACGGAGCAACACATGATCACCGCGCGTGACCATTTATTTTACTAAAAACTGCTAGCACCGGATCCAGTAATAGATTAAAGATGCCAGATTACCAGATCCGGTTTTCCGGATCGCAATCCTTAGATCCAATCTCATCCACGCATGCTCTGAAACGGCATCTCTTGACTCCATTAGGCAAGGGATCTAGTCCAGCTGCCGTCACCATGCGCACAACACTCTTCGTTATTTTGATTCTAGAATACGGTTACTAGCAACCGTGACTTTCCTCTGTCTATTTGCTTCCATAATGACTACTTAAATCCAAAAAAAAATAGTCTACTTACTTATAGTTGGGTCATCAAGGTAAATTAACAAATCTGTAATATTTGCTGATACACCGGGCAGTCCTAATGAACCTTGGTCACCTTTGTCACCTGTGAAAGTATGTATTTTGTAAAAATGTATTACAAATTACCTAAAAACATTGATAACTTAAACACAATAACTGCATCACCATCTTTTGCTGTCATTTTAATTAATGGGCAATCAATGAATATAATAACAATAATTATATTCACATAATTAGATCATAAGTAGTCCACTTTATTTTCACACTTCACACTGATGAACTACAAACTATCTAAATTTTATTAAGTTCTTTACAAAACTATCTAAATGAGGATCTTGCATATCATCGAAAGCTGTCTATCTTGAAAGATAACGGCAAATCTACCGCCTAACTCTCCTGTTTTTTGTTATGCTTTAATTTGTGACGTCATCTGCCAATTTGGCAACGCCGACTAAAGCAGGCAACAATAACTGCATCTGCTTTCCGTATGCAGCGGAACTGAAAGCAGATTTCTAAATTTTCGAAAAGTCCAGCCAGAAAAATTTTAATGCCTTTAAATTTATAGCTTTAGATTCATATTTGGCTTAAGCAAATATTACCACGTGATTCCTCATTCATCTGTGTAATATAACTCACATTCTTTGTCCTCTATACAATATCCTATTAATTTCTGTCCATGTCTAAGGAAATTAACAAAAGAATAGCCTGCGGGTGGAATAAATACTGGTCGTTGAAAGAAATAACCAAGAACAAGGATCTAAGCATGCATATCAAGAGGAAGACTTTCAATACTTGTATTCTCCCCTGCATGACATACGGCTGCGAGACATGGACATTAACGGACAAACAAAGAGAAAAACTTGCTAAAACCGAAAGAGCAATGGAAAGAAGCATGTTGGGAATCAGGCTTAGCGACAGAATCCAAAATTTGGAAATAAGACGGAAGACAAAAGTAACGGACATAATAACTCGTATAGACCACCTAAAATGGAGCTGGACAGGTCACATGCTGCGCTGCAATATTAACAAATGGAGCAAACAGGTGACTTTATGGTATCCAAGAGGAGACATCAGAAGACAGGGACGTCCGAAAACAAGATGGAGTGACGATATCCACCTTACTCTAGGATCATGCTGGACCAGAGTAGCAGAAGACAGAGTTCAATGGAGAGAGCTGGAGGAGGCCTATGCCATGAGGCACGTCGAATTACGAGATATAATATAAGAAATAAAATATAAGCAAAAATGTTAAATTGTACGTAATTCGAAATAAAAAGGCTTTATTATTATTAATTTCTGTATTACGCGGTACCAAAAATAACGGTTCATACCTATTCTGACAGGACTACCATTCTCGGTAGCTAAAGTGAAAAAATAGTTTCGAATAATGATTATAAATTCCAACTAAATAAACTATTTCAAGACCCGTCTGCACTCTTCGAAAGTTGTATTGGTAATTATTTTGCTTTTCAGGCTGTCAATTGAGAGATTTACAAGTCTAAGCTACAGTTAAAGTAATAAAATTAACAGGTAAAATTACTGATTTATTGTCAAAAGACAATTTTTATTACTTATTATGATTAAATAATCGTTATATAGGAACAAATATTTATGTTACTTTGTTTTTGGTTGTTTATTTTCTCTTATGTGTATTATTTATTGGTATAAAGCTGGAGTTCGTTCGTGTTGCGGAATACTGTGTGTGGCATGGATTGGCGAAGTACCAGCTCGAAGTTCTAGACTCGGTAGTCCGGCGCACTGTTCGGCTAATAGGCGATAGAGACGTAGTAGCTAAAAAGCTGCTCAATCCTCGAATATCGTCGTAAAGTGGTAAGTCTGCCAGTGTTTTACAAAATATATTTCGGTGAATCTGCAGCAGATTTACACGACCTAATACATATAGCCTTCCCCTTTCCACTACAGGACAAATTGTAAGTCGGCCTACTACCAGCCATACAAAAACACGTTTCAAATCCACTTTCCTCTTACGGTCAGTTTTGTAATGGAATAAGTTGCCGGTCACCTTCTTTCCTGAGATATTTAATACCTACAATCCAGAATTTTTCAAGGTCAGACGACCAAGCCATTGCTTACCACCGGGCGACTTTGTGGTCAAACGCGGACCTATACTCGATAAAAAAATAAGAAATAGTGTACATTTATTGTAAGTGTTACCAGGTGTACATATTAGTTTTATAATCAATGTTATAATTAAAACTCACCCCATCTAACAACTTTCTAAAATGTTGAAGTACGTACCATGGTCTCCTTTCGCACCATTTTGACCTGCTGTTCCAGGATTTCCTGTTGCACCTTTCTGGCCTGGTTCTCCTTTGGCACCTTGTAAGCCTTTTTCACCTGCGGTTCCCGCCAGACCCTGCGTCAAATAAAATCAATATTACAACTAATCGCAATATATAGCACATCTATACTAATACTAGCTGACCCCACAAACGTTGTTTTGCCATATAAATTATTACATGATATTATAATTTATATGGCATATTATATGGCAAACGTCATTATATGATAACTAAAGAGACGATAATTGATCAGTTATAGAGTGGGATGAAACATGAATAAATTACTAAAATGGCTATTAAAAAATAGGGGATGGTGATAAAAGGGTACAAATTTAGGGTTGTATGTATTTTAACGCCACATTAAAAAAAAGAACAACAAAAATTTTTGTCCGAAAATAAAAAAATATTTTTTAGGGGTGAACAACCCTTATCACTTAGGGGTATGAAAAATAGCTAGTAGCCGTTTCTCAGACCTACTGAATATGCAAATAAAATTTGGTAAACATCAGTAAAGGCGTTCCGGAGGAGTAAGGAAACTAACACTGTGACACGAGAATTTTTTATAATATGTACATATAAGAAGATTATAAAGCTGAAGAGTTTGTTTGTTGGTTGATTGTATATTTGTTTCAACGCAAGGATCTCGGGAAATACTGATCCGAATTAAAAGATTCATTCTCTGTTGGATAGTCCATTTATCGAGAGAGGCTGTAGGTTAACATTACGTTACTATCAACAGGAACGGAAACAAAAACGGAATAGATAATTAAATATTGATTTTTGAGGAGCTTTCGTTACGTGACAGCATGTGTCTATCTTTTTAAAGGTTGCTGCATTAGAACCCGAGGTAGCCGAATTTGTTCAAAGCTTGAATTGATACGACCAATTTTCGATAGATGGCGTAGCAACGCGCGCACGGTTCAGCTAGTCTTCTAATAAATAGATAAAAACACCTTATTGTTCACAACACGAAAATAAATAAACAAAAATATACAGACACATTCTTAAAATTAGAAAAACAAATATCGACCTTATCGCTAAGAGCGATCTCTTTCAGACAACTGGAGGATCGAAAGAAATTGTGTAAATATTCGATGATTTTTTTCGGGTGCTAATTAAACAAACTTCTTTTTAAGCGCATTATTCGCTGAAAATATAAGCTACCTTCTAAATTACTAATTTGACCACAACCAACACGCACGCGAATGAATAATTTCATAAGTAAAATCACATAATTATAATTTATTTATTTGAAAAATAGTACATTCATGGTGTTATCCAGTAACCACGAAATGTGATAAAAGCCCGCATTTTAGTGGTTAGATCTTTCTTATTCCTAATTTATTAACTACTAGCTGTACGCTGTGGGCGTTGCTACGCCGCCTGTCGAAAATTGGTCATGCCGACTCCGAAATATTTTTTGGCTCTTGCACTACAACTTTTCTAAACATCATCACACGATTACAAGCATAGTTTATATATATATACTAGCTGACCCCGCAAACGTTGTTTTGCAAACAAAAAAAATCACAAATAAAAAATGTTTGTGGTGAACAACCCTTGTCACTTAGGGGTATGAAAATAGCTAGTAGCCGATTCTCAAACCTACTGAATATGCATATAAAATTTGGTTAAAACAGTAAAGCCGTTTCGGAGGAGTAAGGAAACAAACACTGTGACACGAGAATTTTATATATAAGAAGATAAAAGCGAAAGGTCACTCATCAAGAAATCTCAGAAACTACAAATGCTAGGAATCTGAAATTTTGCATGAAGGTCCATTTTAGCACGTAGGCGCTCGCTAAGACGGGGTTTTGCGAAATTCAACCCCTAAGAGGATGAAAGAAGGGATGAACGGTTGTATGAAAATTCGTAATTTTTAAAGTTATCAAATTTGGTATCTAGTCACTTGAAACGAAGCAATTAAATGTTTGTTCCATTAATTTTGTAATTTCAAACTGTGCGGGGGTGAAATTGGGCTTGAAATGGGGGATGAATGTCAATATGGAAGTTCCAAACCGTTGAAGATAAAACCATGAAACTCTGTATATAGACACTTGGCACAAGGCAAACCAATGTTTGTTCTATCAATTTCGTAATTTCGAACTTTACGGGGATGAAATTGGGGTTGAAATGGGGGATGAATGTCAATATGAAAGTTCTCAACCGTTGAAGATAAAACCATGAAACACTTGACACGAAGCAAACAAATGTTTGTTCTAGCAATTTAGTAATTTCAAACTGTACGGGGGTGAAATGGGGGATGAATGTCAATAAGAAAGTTCCCAACCGTTGAAGATAAAACCATGAAACTCTGTATAAAGGCACTTGACAAGAAGCAAACGAATGTTTGTTCGAGCAGTTTTGTAATTTTAAACTGTACGGGGGTGAAATTGGAGTTGAAATGAGGAATTAATGTTAATATGGAAGTTCCCAACCGTCGAAGATAAAACCATGAAACTTTGCATTATATAGACACTTGACACGAAGCAAACGAATGTTTGTTCTTGCAATTTTGTAATTTCGTACTGTATGGGGACAAAATGGGGGAATATCTCTTACCGTTTCAAATTTAAACAACTTAACTGATTTTGATTAAATTGTTTACAATTGTTTTATTATAAGCTGTTTAGTAACCGTAAATGTGTCTGGGTATACAAATAGGTATACTGCCTGAGTCACCTTAGTATTTAATTCGCGCGGACGAAGTCGCGGGTAACAGCTAGTGATTCTATAAAGACCATATAGACAAACATTCGTTTACAAATATATATTTTTTTTTTAAATAAAGAGTGACGAGACGAGCAGGACATGTGCCTGATGGTAAGCAACATACCTGCCACATAACAGCACAGTGACACGCAGCTATTGGAACATGAAGAGTCCAAATCATTGCCTAGTACTGCACTGCGCTCGTCACCCATAGATCTGAGTTGTTATATCTCTAAGCCCTGTAATTTCTATGGAAACATTACCCTTCAAACCGGAACACAGTAATGTTTGCACATTACTGCTTAGCGGTAGAATAACTGACAAAGGTGTGGTCCTTCCCCAGGCGGACTCTGCCAAGAGTCCTACCTCTACAAAATGCATATTATATATGTATATGTATGTATGCACAGATTTTTAATAAGCTTATACTTTTATTTTCATTATAGGTAAGCTTAAATAATTAAACTTACTTTGAGATTTAGCCAATTTGTTCAATATTTTTTTGTATAATAATAATCATTTAATACCCGTGAGTTTGTTAAACGTTGGTCAACATTCCGATTTGTGAAAAAAGGTTTGTGAAAAGAACGGATACCGGCCGACCATTTCACTCGTGAGTTAATTAAATAAATAATGTCTAAGATTAACACACTTTTCTTTCTGGTTTTACAATGGAAATTGAAATGTTTTCGAATTCTTTGTCTTTGACTGAAATCAACAGGCAAGTTGGTGGTCAAACACAACGAAATTTAGCGGCGTAAAACTCAGATTGACCTGAAGTTAATCGCTGTTGTGTGCTTAATCCGTTCAGTTCTTACGAAGTGATTGATTAATAAACATCTAAACATACTAACAACCTTTACATCTATGCCATCAAATACATATTAGGAATTATAAATATGTATAAGTAAGTTACCGCAAGTCCGTTAGGTCCAATGTCGCCTTTTTCACCTTTCGTTCCATTCGTCCCCGCTGCACCCTGTCTTCCTGGTAATCCTTGGGGGCCAGCATCTCCTCGCAGTCCTTTAGGCCCTAGCTGACCTTTTTGCCCCTTTAAAAATAATTTATTTGTTTTTTTTTAAGAATAATATTTATTACACAATAAAATTTAGAATTATTTTTTATTCGTAGTTTGTCCGCGACCAGCTCGACACTCTCCCAATCCTGACGTCTACGACGGCCAAGAGGTAGAAGACTGAGAGATTAAATAACTTGAACGACCTCATCACCGCCACTACATCGGCAGCGCCGGAGATAGCCGAGCCTATAGATCCTTGTTATCGTAAATAAGCCTTTTTTGCTACATGTGCCGGATACTCAATACCATCAATCTCGCCGGAGAGATATACGAACTCCCTTATCTATTACCAGATCTATTAATTTACCGCCTGTAATAAGTCAGCCGATACCAGCAGCACCAGTCCCTCAAAAAAGGCATCTGTCAACCTCCTTCTTAAATCGCTCAACATTAATAAATCAGACGACACCGGTTTTAGATCCAATAATCTATCAGCTGACATTTGCAGGGTAAAAATAAAAATCCCTTATACGATTCAGGTTACTCTTTTGCAACGCTATCCCAAATAACAAGCAAGTCGACCTGTTGTGACGAGATGGTCAAATCTTTATTCGAACCCATTGGGCAAGTGTGAGTTGGCTGATGTCCTCGAAATATGTAATTTTCTTAGAAAACACCACTTTCCTCACAAAGCTTTAACCGCTGTTATGCTTTTCATGCCGATACAAAGCATAAGCTTCAATCCTCATTCGATATTTTTTTCAATCTAGTACTATTTTGTATTATAATTTTTTTTATATCACTGTAAAATTTTAATTGTACCTTTAAAAGAGCAATTTCCGAAGCAGGCACCATGCCCGGTGCTCCTGGTGCTCCCACATTCCCTTTTTCTCCTTTTGGCCCAACTGTACCATTTATTCCTTTTGGTCCCGGTGCACCAACATGGCCATCTACACCATCTCGCCCATTTAGACCATTTCCACCTTTAGATCCAACGTCTCCTTTGTCTCCTTTAAGACCCTGTGCATATAAAAGTCATAGGAAATACAGACCCTGAAAAACGCTATGATATGCAGAAAGTGCGAAGTGAAAGTTTAAGCAATTTAACTGTGAAAAGTAAGCGTGATGTTACAAGATTTTTTTAAAGAAACTAATGAACTATTTACGTCTGATGTTATTGGTTGAATTGGAATTTAGTTTACACTGCATTCAGCAGCCTTTGTTTGGTGTAAAAATGTGAATTAAGTTTTTAATAAAATTTAAATGTTTAAATTCAAATACCGGGTAAAGAGTGACCTCTATATGCTGAAACTGTCACTATAAGTGAGCAGACACACCTTTTTTTTATTTGCCACTCCACAAGACTCCGGGTCCGTGACTTTTGCCATTTTAAATCTAATATATTTTTTCCCGTATTTCTTAGATTAGCAGAAGAAAAGGAAATTTTTTGCAGTTGGGAATATTTTAAACCTAATACTAGTGCTCGTCTGTTGTGCCGATCACTACCGGTTGGGATTCCGCTAGTAATCGACTCGACATCGATTCTTTGCCTAATTGCCATTTGTCTAAGCCGCCTTCTCCCGGCCCAAACCCTCCACTAAGGCTGCATTTCTGTCACTGATGGCAATCTGTAGATTGAACTATCGGATGGTCTTCGGTGATGCAGCCAACGCTCGCCGCACGAACCGACCGATGGCGTCGTCGGTGTCGTCAGCGTAGTATGTGAAGGTCCCCGTGTGCTGCGAGATTGCAACAACCGCATGGGGCACGCTCTCGTGCAGCTTCATGTTTGCCTTAGTTTTGATTGCGATTACCGACTCATATGTCAGTCCTTGAGCATCATGAATGGTAAGGATACGTGACCCTGTGCCTGACCCATAACCCTGGTTTGTCAGGGTCTCCTTCTCCTCTTGAGTGTGAACTAAAAAGAGGGTGTTGGGTATTTGCGCTTCCTTGTACCCTTTCTGCTCTAGGGACTTTATACGGGGTGCTGAGGAGTACATACCTGAGTATATTTCCCTCAGCGCATATGCGACATCCATCGGATTGCGATGTGTGCAGAGCAACTTCTGGCTGATCTTTGTTACCAGGTTCGGGTGGTGATACCTTATTTCGAAGAGATTTTCCCTGTCGATATAAGGCAACTGATTGACGTCTCCGATGAGGACAATTTCACCAACACCAGACAGCCTTGAAGCCATCACAATGGCACCAAAATGGTTCATGAGAGCTTCGTCCACCATGAGGCGACTGAAAATTTCTCTTCTAAAACCATTTACCAGAGCAGAAGCCATGGTTCGCACTCTGGTTTTGACTAGGTTTACGATACGATACGGTGCGATAGCTTTTCTCTTAGATCTTTTGCTGCCTCAGTTGTTGTAGTGATAATGGCGTCCTTGTCCACATCGAAGGGTCTAATCAGCCATGTTGTCTTTCCACATCCTGGAACTCCGTTGACCCACTGTATTCTCGGTACCTCCCAGTTTTTCCAACCCGCTTTGACGTTTAAGTTCCTTTCGATAGTCTTAGCCATCTCAAGGATCTTATCGTCCAGCATAATCTTGGTGCATCGGGCAGTAACTACGATTGGGTCGTTTGGTGGTGTCGCATAAACTGGCATTCTCGCGCGCTATGTCTCTTTCTCGTTCAGTGTCACGAAGCCATTTTCTGCACTGTAAGCTGCCATATACTGTCCTTTCATAGTTACCTTCATGACCCGGGAAGTGAAATTATTGTAAATGGCTGCTTCGGCCTCCTCGAGTTTCGCCATTAAGAGGCTTTCACTTCCTAGCCTATAGGACTGCATGATATTTTCGCAGGTCTTGAGGTTGACTTGTCCTGTCGCTCTCAGTGTGGCTATGAATTCGATAAAGGCGTTACGTGCATGACTTCGCGGCTCCGAAGCCATGACATAGCATAGGGACTCGTTTTTGGGTTACTTAGCAGTTCGAGTGAAGATCTGGAGAGAAACAGTACGGTATGACTTACAGATTTTCTGGGCAAAACCTCTTTCGATCGCGTTCAAGTGAGACTTGTTTTCGTCGAGGTCTGCAACTTGCACCCATGCACTTGAGGCATACATGATGATAGGTTCCGCCACAGCAACGTAGATAGTTCTCGTGATTTCGCCATTGAATCCCCAGGTCACCTTCGCTGCACATGCTAGCTGTCTATAAATGTTCGCCACTTTTTTACTTTTGGGCGGTCACATGTGCTTTAAAGTTGAGCCGTCGGTCGATCAGTAAGCCTAGCAGTTTGACTTCCTCGACCAGATCGAGCCGGACGCCGGACATGACCATGTTTGGAAGATTGTACTTCAACTTTTATGTGACAAGCATTGCGTTGGTTTTATGCGCTGTAAAGTTGAGTTTGTCAATTTTACCCCATTCCACTGTCATGCTCAACGCCCTGCTCGCTTGTTATATATTTTTAGTCATAGTTTAAATAATAATTATGACTAACTGTTATCTATTTGTGGCATGGTAGCTATTATAATACAATACTGGTAGCCATTATATTTTTTATTTTTTTTAACTTTTATAGGTTCACACTTGACCGCCATCTCGCCTGATGTTAAGCGACAATGCGGTCTATAATAGACCGTGTTTACCTAGAAAAAAAAACCGATTCACTCTCGATTACGAGTACTATACTATATTTTATAAGATAAAAGCTATTATTGTAATTTTTTAGATATTTGTGTTATTTACCAGCTATTTTTATAAAAACTTTTTATACTCATCGGTCAATTTGGTATTTTAAGATAAAATGGAACAGGTCGTGTCACTTGTAGCTATAATACGAGTTACTTTAAATCGTGTCTAAAATCACTAAAAATGCAAAATTGTATCTATTATGCATTTTTTATAATTGTTAACCGTTTGAAATTCAAATTAACCATTCTTATTTACCGACATAATAAATCAAGAAACAATGCTAGTTGCATATTATCTATTAAATCATGTTTCTTTCTATATTATAATGTTTACATGTTTTCAATTTCAGCCCAATTCGTTTATATGTTACAACGCGATTGATTAATAAACATCTGAGCGTTGACGTAAATAGTATTTAGGTGTATTAGGGGCTCTTTTTAACAAGAATTTGCTTTAATTACCTTAGGTCCTATGGGTCCAATGTCGCCTTTTTCGCCCTTAGTTCCATTGTTCCCTGCTGTTCCCTGTCTTCCTGGCAATCCAATATGACCAATACTTCCTTGTACACCAGGCTCACCCTTTGTTCCCTTTGAAAAAAACCTCTAACGTATTATGTGTAATTTTTTGTTTGTTTTTGTTACAGCCTGTTGCAAGGAAAGTAATTTTATACTTTAAATGTAATATATACCACAGATCAGAAAATAGTTATACTTCCCGAGCAATAGGTATCTACAAAAAAAATCCTGAATTTTATTTTCATTTTACGCTTTGTTTAATGGCTTAGTAGTGCTTTATTAAATAGTTAATCATTATCGACTACATCATTAACGGCTACATATTAAATGCAATTAAATTCACTGTAAAACAAAAAACTTCTTTCCTCATTCCATTAACTCTTTGTTTTATGTGATGTCCTATATGTATCCTTTTCCTTTAAAAGTTGATATTATTCCAAAATTTGAAATAGAAAATATCAATTTCAAGCTTGTTGGTACCTTTCCCGGTGGTCCTGGTGTTCCTGCTTGCCCTTTTTCTCCTCGTGATCCAATTGGACCAACCTTTCCTTCTGGTCCTAGGTTACCAGGGGCACCTTTTTCACCATCTCGTCCATTCTGACCACTGTCACCTTTAGATCCAACATCTCCTTTGTCTCCTTTACGACCCTATACACACAAAAACCATAGAACTTACAGATCCCGAAAAAGTTATAAATACACAAAACATGAATTAAATGAAGTTCATTTCTCATCAGTTTCGCTGTAAAAAGTAGCTACGTTACCATTTTTTAAGAAACCAACGAGCGTTTCACTTCTCATTTCATGAATAAAACTAAATTATTAATGCATTTTGTGGTTTATGTTTGACATGCGCTAAGTACCCACTTCCCAATGTCAATAATAGAGGTCTGGTGACAAAGTAAATTTGTTTGCTGTAATTTTCTCAACAGGTGCATCTTTGGTAATAGGATATAGTTTTTGTATTATACATTAGCTGTACACTACCAACAGCTAGGTGTCACTATGCTGTTATGAGCAGGCTTGTTGCTTACCATCAGACACAGACATCAGACACACTTTATCTATATAAAAGCAAAAGGTCACTCATTACGAAATCTCAGAAACTACAAGTGCGAGGAGTCTGAAATTTTGCATAAAGGTATATTAGCACGTAAGCGCTCGCTATGCGGTTTTGCGAAATTCAACCCCTAAGAGGGTGAAACAAGGGATGAACGGTTCCGTAATGTTTTAAGATAAAACCATGCTATTTTGTATCTAGATATGAATGTATCTGGATACAATTCATCCCATATTAAAGTTCAACCCTTATATTTCACCTTCGGATGGTTTTCTAAACACACATAATACTCATTTTAACTTCCTATTTACCAAAAACGTGAATATAAAATTTCATGCTTATATCTTTAAAATGACGCGAATGGTACGGGGATGAAATAGGGGTGAAATGGGGAATGAAATTTTACATGGAATTAGCTAATGTTAAAGATTAAACCACGAAACTGTGTATCTAGAAACTTCACACAAAGCCAATATATGTATGTTTGTTCTAGCAATTTTGTAATTTAAAACTGTACGGGGATGAAATACGGGTCGAAATGGGGGATGAAAGTCTATCTGGAAGTTAGTCATTGTTCAAAACAAAGCCATGAAACTTTGTATGTCGACATTTGACACAAAACCAATGAATATTTTTTCAAGCAATTTTGTTATTACAAACTATACGGGGATGAAATAGGGGTTGAAATAATGGATGACACCCTTAATACTAGTTCGTCATTGTTGAAAATAAAATTATGAAACTCTCTGTCTAGGCACTTGACACGAATCAAATAATTTGTTCTAGCAATGTTGCAATTCGGAACCGCAAGGGGATGAAATGGGGGGTTACAGTTCATATTTATGGAACTTAACCAACCATTTAAACCATTTAACTTTTTTATCTAGACATGAAGCGATCCATACAAATACTATTAATGTAAAAGTAACTCTTGTCTGTTTGTCTCTTACGCTTTCACACCTAAATAACTAAATCGTTTTTTTTACCGATTAACCGATAACCTGTTTTTAGTAAGCGTAAATTTGTATGAGTATACAAATAAATACGGCCGGAGTTACCTTAATATTTATTTCACGCGAACAAAGTCGCGGGTAACAGCTAGTAAAATATAAAAATGTTTAAAATCAATAAATACCTTAGCGCCGGTATTTCCGTTATCTCCTTTGTCCCCCTTTAGTTGTTCTTTTAATTGTTTACCTGAAAATGTAAATCACAATATTATTTAGTTTTACCAAGTTGTTAATTTTTAAACCAATATACGAGACAATAAAATGAAGATTACTATAATTTTACAAATAAATGTGATCTTAATATTATCATCATTAGGTACTGTCGGTCCGTATCACTGTTGGATACACTGTTTGTTGCTCAATCACGCCGTAACGTATGAACGGATCAGGCTGATATTTAGAATTGAAACAGTTAGATTACAGTCTGGAAGAACACATCGGCTACTTTTTATCTCGGGAAAATAACGGAAACGACGGGAACGGGAAGTACGCGGGTAAAACCGCAGGGCACTGTTCGTTTATGCTCGTGCATTAGCTGAATGAGCTTGAAAATTTTAACAGTGCCATCTCTCTACATCTACGAGTGTGCAATGTTTGTACGCAATAACTTAAATCTGTTCAAAAGTTTCAAAAGTGCCCGCAATTACTATAAAGTCAGTGAACCCGTCAGAAATACCACTCAACTTGCCAATAGCGCACTATGTATGGCACCAATGATTTATAATCACTTGCCCAAAGAGTTGGTTACACTGGAGGAAAATAATACGTTCAGATATAAACTAAAATGTCTTTTACTAGAAAAATCGTACTATACAATTCGTGAGTATTTATCTGACAAACTTTGACATATGTTCATTTGACGGCACCTATTTACCAAATTGACATTATAAATATAATATTGTAATTCTTTATGTTAAATTTATCAAATATTATAACTGACATTGTTTTTATTTTATATGTTAAATTTATTGAATATTTTTTGTGTAAATTTTAATATTATCGTTGTACTGCAACTATCATTTTGGCTCGAGGTTTGACCGTGTATGGCCAGCTTTAATTCCGCTATGACATTGACATTAATTGCGACTGGTGACATTTCTATTCTATTGTTATTGTGTATTTCTTTGGTTATTATTTCCTGTATTTTAATTAAATTTGTTTTGAATATTGTCATAAGCAATGCATGGTGAAAATAATTTGATTGTGTAAGTAATGTAGCTTGAAATTGTTTTTTGTATATTTTGCATGCCGAAAGGCAGTGTATGGCGAGCTACTTCCAAAACCATAATATCTACCATTGTACCCATACTACGCAAATAAATCTTTACTTTACTTTACTTTACATTATAAACGAGCAGTGCCCCGCGGTTTTTGGGAGAATAACAGAATTTATGATCATTTAAACGTCTTTTAACTCAAAACGTATGGACATTAGAACAAAAGTTTGCGGCAAAAGTTTTAGCAAATTAACTGATCTTTCAAAAGGATGGATGCGTTTTATTCATCTATCTAATATTTCAAGAGTTATCGGCCGCGAAAGAAAAACCGGTTCATTAAATGAGGCATAAATCGTAAATGGTACGTTTCACAGAAAAGTTTATGGCAACAAACGGTGTAAAATTTTATTTTCTACAATAACGATCTCAGTAGTTTTTGCCTTAAAGTGCATAGTTTCCAAGATATCCGACAAAAACTTTAATCCAAGATGGCGCTTGAAGCTCATCCTAAATCTGTCAGTATTTTGTGATTTTATGCTCAATAAGTGATCCTAAACCTCATAAAAAAGGAAATTTGGTTCGGAAATTTATTGCTAAGTTAAATTCTATTTTTACTGGCCTAGTAGGTCGGTCAACGGAACTCTTGGCTCTATCAAGGGATCTATTCCTATTGTTGCCACTATACTATGTAATATAACATTACGGCGTACAAATTTTAATTTATTTATGACTATTTAGCATTACTTTTATACAAACTTATGAACTAAATTTGATTTTTTTAAAAGAGCTTTGGGCAGGTGGCCTAAAGTGGCTTTTCCAGTTTGCCCCCGCTTTTTTGCTAAAATTTGACGATCTACTTGTATGAATTCCATTATATACAAGTATTATAATATGCATTTAATTTAATTCATTAATTTAATGTAATAAATCAGAATTATAATATACAAGTATGAATTCAGATAAGATTTAATGATGGTGGATTTCAAAGACGTTAATGATTTGGGATCTTGCAACAAGCAGCCTAAACTGTAAAAATATAGCACCCATGCAATTAATTACATATTAAAAAAAACTGTAATAGTGTATTTGTAACACTATACTGTATTGTCTACTAACCTGTGTTCCATTGTGGATCCATTACCGAGTTTATGAAATCTGTAATATTTGCTGATACGCCGGGTTGTCCTTGTAAACCGCGGTCACCTCTCTCACCTGTGTAGGAATGCATTGTGTAGAAAGGTCGACTTATATCAAACGAGCGAATGCTCATTCTATCCCTACTGTATCAAATTCATTTGGTGTAAACAAACGTAGAGCATTCTTTCGTTGTTTTGTTTGCGTTCGCAAAGATTCTATGGAATATAATAATATATATAAAATTCTCGTGTCACAGTGTTTGTTTCCTTACTCCTCCGAAACGGCTTTACTGATTTTAACCAAATTTTATACGCATATTCTGTAGGTATGAGAATCGGCTACTAGCTATTTTCCATACCCCTAAGTGACAAGGGTTGTTCACTAAGGCAAAACAACGTTTGCGGGGTCAGCTAGTAATAATATATAATAATAATATGGAAAACGTTAAGAATGATCTTTTGTTTACACTAAAAGATCGAAAAAGAATGCTCTTGTTCCAGCTCTAGCTCTATGTTCGTTCAATTTAAATCGGCCTTTAAACTATTGCAAGTTTTTTACCGTAAAAATATCAGAATAGAAACACATTTTTTTAATTTTACATTTACTCTACAGACTCCAGACTCCGTGATTTTTGTCATTTGTTTTTTTATTGATCTTGGATTGAGAGAAGAAAAAGATAATATGGGGAAGAAGGGAACATTTTCATCCTAATTCTAGTGAGCCCGATTTTTCGAAGCCGCCTCCTCCCGGCCTAGAGTCTGCACTACGGCCGCATATCGGAATTAATTATTTGCATTTGGTGGATTCACTACATCATTTTGACATTTTCACCAATGGACCACCATAGCATTCACAGCAACCAATCCCCACCCATAGTTGGTAGTTGGTAGTAGCTCTGCCTGCGAAGCCGAGGGTCGTGGGTTCGATCCCCACCCAGTGCAAATATTTGTGTGATGAATTCAAATGTTTGCACTGTGTCTGGGTGTTTATATGTGTAATAAGTATGTATTTAAGAACTATGTAAGTATTATATCAGCTATCTGGCCGCCATCATACAAACTTTCCTTAGTTTGGGGTCAGATGGTGTTGTGTGTGAATTGTCCATCAATATTTATTTTATTTATTTATAGGTATTATATGAGGAACTATTTCTATATTCTGGGACAGCCTGGGCTGGTTGGAGTAAAGGGAAGTATGAGTCACGTACAATGGCCCAATAAAGAGGCTAGGTGCGGTACTTTAGTTTTAGCGTTGCCTTAAGGTTTAGCGTAGCGTTTAATCATGTATTGATTTAGAAATACGTACCTTTTGTTCCGTTATGTCCAGCATTTCCAGGATTTCCCGGAATACCATTCTGGCCTGGTTCTCCTTTCAATCCATGTAAGCCTATTTGTCCTGGTTGTCCTTTAGTACCCTGCGTAAAATAAAATCAAAATGGGTGCTAAGTGCTACAGTATTTAGTCTTCTATTCCGTATATGTATGGTTACTTATCATTTCCAATATTTTTTTATGTCACCTAACTATTACCTATTTATAAGGTTAAATCCATAAGATAAGATAAGATAGTATTTATTGATATATTAAAAAAACATACATTAGAATTAGCAATAAATTACATTAAATTACCAATTGCTTAACATAGTATTAATATATCTCGTCATTTATAATAATAATATTTGGAACATTGGGAATTGAAATATAAATTCTACTACAAAAAATAAATTGCTGTAAAGGGGCATTACTATAGCTAATTAATATCCGTGCAAATTAAACATCTGATCTGAATTATTGTGATAAATATAAGTATGAGTATGTACAGTTTTACGTCTTAACTACTTTCAATCAATTAAACGCGAACATCACAACAACATGAAAACTACTCGTAACTATAATTTAAATATTCACTTATGCTGTGTTCCTCTCAATCAGAAGTTGTTTAACTTTTCTTTCAAATATTGATTTGGTAGAACTGGTTTTAATATTTTCCGGCAAATTATTATACAAAACTCTACCAACGTTAATAGGGAGCTTTTTTGCCATTGCAAGTCTGTACCGTATTGGCTGCAAAATTATTCGCATGCGTCCTGATCTACGATCTTTTATTTCATCTAACGAATATTTTTTCATATTGTCCCAAGTGTATTTGAGAGCTTCAAATATGTAGAGTGCTACTGATGGCATAATTTTCTGCTTTTTATAGTGTTCTCTGCAACTTTCTTTAAATTTCGCGTTCACTAGTACGCGTATAGCCCGTATCTGCATTTTTAAAACACGCTGAGAGTCACCAGAACAGCCCCAAAAAACTATACCATAAGCCATAGTTGAGTGAACATATGCGTAATATATCTCTTTTAAACTTTCCGAAGATGTGATTTTCTGTAGCTGTTTTAGTGCATATGTTGCTTTGGCCATTTTCGCACAAGTTTAATCGATATGATGTTTCCAGTTTAGTGCGGGGTCGAGTACAAAACCTAACAATTTTACTTTATTTGTGCTCACGATCTTTGTTTCATTCAACAAATTTACAGTTATCAATTTTTGATTTCGGGCTTTTAGATTAAAAAATATTACGTTTGTTTTTTCTGCGTTCAAAAGTAATCCATTCATTCCGAACCAATAGTTGAGTTTGGCAAGAGTTTCTCTAATTTTTGCGATTAACTCTTCGATAGATGTGGCTTTTAAAATTATTGTGGTGTCATCTGCATATTGAATTATTTTTCCGTCTATTTCTAGCATCGATACATCATTGACAAAAAACAAAAACAGGATATTCCCGAGCGCCGATCCTTGAGGAACGCCTATGTTGATACACTGTGGATCAGACCTTTGTCGTTTGTCATCAATTTTAATCTCTACAATTTGTTCCCTGTCAAGTAAGAAAGATTTTATCAGAGCTAAGCTTTCGTCCTTAAATCCATAAATGGAGAGCTTTTTCAGTAAAAGCTCGTGGTTTATAGAGTCAAACGCTTTAGACAAATCTAAGCAAATTGCGGCTACTTTTAATTTACTCTCCAGACCCTCCACAACATTTTCGAAGAGATTATGGACAGCGGAAATCGTAGAGCGTCCAATTCGATTCGCATGTTGTGTTTCAGAGATTACCGTATGCCGGCTGAAATAAGCCATAATATTTTGTGCCATTAGTGATTCAATTAGTTTTGAAATGGTCGGTACATATATATACTTTTCCAACTATTTTTATTAATATGAAGGCTATATTTATAACTCGCTAGTATACAATTTACAAGGTAGTTTGATAAAATACTTGTTTGTTATGATTCAGCTTATTTGGTATTTTGAGATAAAATTAAATAACGTCACGTTTTTTTTTACTATAATATGTTCGTACTTGACCACCATCTCGCCTGATGTTAAGCGACGACGCGATCTACGGTGGAGCGTGCTTACCTAGAAGAAACCGATTCACTCTCGATTTGAAGACACCAAGATTGTAACTATCGGGAAAAACCCATTTCGGCAACGCATTCCACAACCTAGACGTCCTTATCACAAACGTGGAGTCAAATTTCTTTGTTCGTGTTTCTGGAACATCAACCATGAAACGATGTCGCTAAAACGTTGCTCATAGCCGTGATAATTTATAAAAAAATAATCATGTCTAAAGCCATGCCCTTTTTTACCCATGAACATAATTTACAGGAAGTAAAATGTACAATGTGGTAGGTCTACCGCCTAACTTTAAATCTCTCTGACATGCTTTCAATTGTAACGTGATCGACCAATTTGATAACGTCGATGTAAGCAGACATCTACATCTGCTTTCATCGGCGTGATCAAATTGGCCGATGACGTTACAAATGAAAGCATAGCAGAAAGCAAGAAAGTTAGGCGGTGGACCTGCAGCGCTACTACAGCCTAACTAAATCGGCTATCGCTTTGCTAATGCTGTCTCTTTCATTTCAAGCGAAAAGAAAAGAGAGAGAAACATCAAAGCTATGACATTTTTCATTCGGCGGTAGACCCCTAGGTGGGAACGAAGTTTTTTTCGGATAACAATATAGAAGTTCACAATTTGCAAATAAATAAATATTTATAGTACATCCTTAGGATCATCTGAAAAATAAAGTGTGCAACACAAGTCACAGGCAGTTTTTACACGTCACTTCCGGTATTTATTTTTCTTACGTTTTTGTCTCATATGTTTTTAGTTCGGTCGCGAAGAAATCCCTATCCTCTCCAAGCCTGCCATAAGAAATTTTGTTCCAAAGACGTACAGGAAGTAAGATGTACAAACATACATAATATAAATCATATTAATCCGTTTTTCATCATTAAGCCGTTATTAATATACGTTTTTGCATCAGATTAAGTATGAGCTTGAATCACCTGAGGCCCATTGGGTCCAATGTCGCCCTTTTCCCCTTTATTGCCATTTTTCCCAGCTTCACCCTTTTCTCCTGGCATCCCTTGAATCCCTTCAGGTCCACGCTCACCTACTCCACTCTGTGAAATAGTTTTATTTTATGTTTCACATGTGTTATTTATTTTATTTGAACTACAGCTAGCAGTAGGTTGCAATCTTAGATCAATGTCTATCTTTTATTAATTGCAATCTTAGATAATAATCATTGATTGTTACGGGCAGAGCTTGTATTAACAAAAAATAAATAAAACTACACGTAATTATACTACACTGCATAATTAACGTCTTAATGATGTAGTGTCTTATTAACGACTTACACTAACATGCAATAAGCGACTGAAATTAATCTTGATGATGAAACCCACTCCCAGTCGGAAGCGTGCCTTTACAAGCAGAATGGTAATGCTCTCTCTAAATCTTATAACTAGCAGTGCCCGCGGTATTACCCGCGTGGTTCCCGTTCCCGTTGTTCCCATTATTTTTTAGGGATACAAAGTAGCATATGTGTTCTTCCAGCCTATATATTATCTATCTATATTCCAAATTTCAGCTCGATCCGTTCAGACGATTTTTGACGTGATTGAGCAACAAACATCCAAATATCCAAACATCCACACAACGACATTTATAATATTAGTGGGATTATGTTAGGTCAAATAAATGCCAGCATTTCGGTTACGCATTGCGTCAATCAAGCGGGCAAAAAGGATTTTAAAAATGAGATGGGCCCTGCCCTCAATGGCCCAATGTCTTAACAATCAGTTCAAATATGTAACCATTTTTGAGGTTTGCGTACTTGCGTCGTTTGAGATGTTGAGCTGAATTAACTGCTGGACTAGCTCGACTATGTGTCTCTCGAGTATGTGATGGTAGCAAAGTATCTAAAGCAAGTTGCATCCCACATAAGAGAGCGGACAAAACTTTCAAGGCAAGACAAGACTACAATTTGATTATGGCTAGGACATCGGTTGTGAAATTTGACGTGGCGGCCAATATGGTGCAATTTTTTCTATAAGTTTATGGGTACTATGGACTGAAGACATGAATGCCGGTAAAGCGACAATTTAAATTTAGCGGACCCTTAAAACTCCAACCTTATGTAGTGTGAGGTTTATGACCACGCCCTCCCATTCATGTCTACACTCAACGCCGATACTTATTATAGATTAATCCACTACATTATTACGCCGAAAAGCGAACATAAATGAGAGAAAAAAATGCTGAACAATAATTCAAAACGTCATAAATATAGGCGTTATCTTTTGTTCTCGTGAAATTATGATTTTTATCCCCGACAAAAGGTGTTAAATCATTCATCTAATACTATGATTCATATATGATTCATCTAATACTAGCGGAACCGTGCGCGTGTTGCTACGCTATCTATCTAAAATTGGTCGTACCAATTCAAATTCTGAACAAATTCGGTTACCTTAGGTTTTAATGACGCAACCTTTAAAAGATAGACATATGCTGTCACGCAACGAAATCTCTCAAAAAGCAATATTTTTCCCGTTTTTTTTTCATATTTCATTCATGCTCCGCTCTTGTTGATAGTAACGTAATAATAGCCTATTTATAGCCTTTATCGATAAATGAACTCTCTAACTGAGAAAGAATATTTCAATTCGGACCAGTAGTTCCCAAGATCCTTGCGTTCAAACAAACAAACTCTTCAGCTTTATAATATTGGGATAGATTGGTGACCCAGGAGGCGTATGAGTGTTTGTAAATCAGTAAGAACGGCATTCACCTCTCCACCCAAAGTTCCGTTGTCCAAGTAACAAACGTTTGGTTTGGACTGGAGACGTTGAATGATAGTGTGAATGGCTAAGGCGAAGGTCACAAGACCAATAGGACCACCCTGTCAGGAACTAACGGGGGAGTAAAGAATTATTTTTTTAATAAACTTATGTCAAACTGAACTGACTATCTATATAAAACGTGACTTACCTGTGTAGCTATACACGGGTATATATTTTTTTATTAATATTAAAATGATGTATGAACAGTTCATTTATTAACACAAAATAAATACTTTGCATATGGGAACCTGCAGACAACCTAGTGGTCAATAATAATAGTCGTCGCGTTTTCTGTGGATACCTGGAGACTAGGGTAGTCGCCGTAACGTTTTCATTATAGAGATAAATCTATATCTATACTAATACTATAAAGCTGAAGAGTTTGTTTGTTTGTATGTTTGTTTGTTTGAACGCAAGGATCTCTGGAACTACTGGTCCGAATTGAAAGATTCTTTCTTTGTAGGATAGTCCATTTATCGAGGAAGGCTATAGGGTATTTAACATTACGCTACTATCAACAGGAGCCGAGCATGAATGAAAAATGTAACAAAAGCGGGGAAAAAATATTGCTTTTAGAGAGCTTTCGTTGCGTGACAGCATTTGTCATAAATGTTAAAGGTTGCGTCATTAGAACCTAAAGTAACCGAATTTGAACAAAATTTGAATTGGTACAATTTTCGATAGATGGCGTAGCAACGCGCGCGCGTTCAGCTAGTATATTATAAAGGTAGTAGGTTACGGCTGGTCTAGTCGGGAGAACGGCGCCTGCCGATCCGGAGACCGTTCAAACACCACACGCACCACTGTCTTTTGGAAGTCATTCGCGTAATGCCGCTAACTTAAAACGGTGAAGGAAAACATCGTGAGGAAACGACATGTACCTAGAATCTTTCGAAGTCATGTGTCATCCACCAACTCGCACTGGGCCAGTGTGGTGGATTATGGCCCTAACTCTCTCCTTGCGATAGAAGGCCCCGAGTCCCAGTAGTGGGAACATTTAGTGGGATGATGGTGATGATGATGAGTAAGTTTTTAACGAACTTATTTCATTTATCAGAATTAATACATTTTGATGAAGTTTGTAATGTACGTACGCGAGCATAATATGTACTTTTTCACTTTAAAAAAAAAACTTGTAAACGGTTTTCCCTGCAAAAAATATATTATAATAGATAGATATTTAATTTTTTTTTAATTAGTAATAGTTTATTACAAGTCAATAATACAATAAAATATAGTCCACAACAAATTAATCAAATAAAAACCCACTCCTAACAGTACCCGGCACAAAAGTGCCCATTACGCTGGCAGCATTACCACGCTGAATAGCAATTGACAATCTTTGTGCCAGGTACAAGCCAGAGCGGGAGTCACCGCCATTTTCCCTCATTCGATGTCCTAATTCCTTAACTAGCTATTATGCAAAAAATTGTCATAATTCTAAAATTATAATTAATTGTATAAAATGGAAAGAATGAGGTTTGAGACTGGCACCTTTCCCGGTGGTCCTAGTGGTCCTGCTTTCCCCTGGTCTCCTTTAGGGCCAATAGGACCATCTTTTCCTGTTGATCCTTTTTCACCAGTGGCACCTTTTTCACCATTTCGTCCATTCTGACCACTGTCACCTTTGGGTCCAACTTCTCCTCTGTCTCCTTTAGGCCCCTGTACACACGAAAGTTATCCAATATTCAGACTCTGAAAAAGCTACGAAATGCATAAAGCATCAAATTAGAGAAGATTGTTTTTCAACAGTTTAACTGTAAAAAGTAAGGCATACGTTACCATTTTTGCCGACTTCCAAAAAAGAGATGTTATAGGAGTACCAATTAGGTTGTGTGTTTTTTTAGGGTTCCGTAAAACGTAAAAACGGAACCCTTATAGATTCGTCATGTCTGTCTGTCTGTCTGTCTGTCTGTCTGTCTGTCCGTCCGTACGTCACAGCCACTTTTTGCCGAAACTATGAGAACTACACTGTTGAAACTTGGTAAGTAGATGTATTCTGTGAACCGCATTAAGATTTTTACAAAAAAAAGAAAAAAAAAGAAAAATTAGGGTTGCCCCCCATACTGAGAACTGAAACTCAAAAAATGTTTTTTCATCCAACCTACACGTGTGGGGTGTCTATCGATAGGTCTTCAAAAATGATGTTGAGGTTTCTAACATAGTTTTTGTCTACACTGAATAATTTGCGCGAGAGAAACTTCCAAAGTGGTAAAATGTGTGTCCCCCCCCCTCTAAACGAAAATTAGTTTGAACTCGATCTGATGAGTAGTTTTTTTTTAGTACGTCATAAATACACTATTATTAAAACTTCGATCGAAGTTACAACGAACTACAAGAACTATGTGTACTATGTATATTATGTTACTTGTTGCAACGGAACCCTTCATGGGCGAGTCCAACTCGCACTTGGCCACTTTATTGTATGTATGCGATAGCGCTGCTAATTGTGAATCGATTTTGATGTTTGTTTTTGTTGGCTAGATTATGGTTCAGAAGTGGTCCCATATGAATTTTATCGAAATGATGTAGCGGTTATGGCAATATGAACAAAAATCTAAAATCTGTTTTCATGTATTTAGACGACAAAATGATATAGAATAAGATCCCAGAGCTCCCAGACGTCACCTATTTTCTGATGAATGAAATGTGGACAATTGAGTAGAGTTAGTAAGTACTAAGAACACATGCTTACTCGCTAACTTGCTTAGACGGCCAATTTTGAGATATGGGGTAATGAAAGTACATACAAACATTACTTACTTCACGTATTTTCTAATAAGTGATTTTCACGTATGCTTTAGGCAATATCCTTAAAAACAAGGTCCCAATACTCCCAGACACTTTCCTTCGGCTGTTTTGCTTAACAACTCAAATATAATAATTTAACTTCACTTAAATTCTCATGCTCCATTTGTAAATACGTTCGTCAGACAACTATTTTAAAGCTTTTTCCAAAAAGACAGACCAATCTAAGGGGCCAATCATCCCCTTATCCCAAAGACGATTATATAGTGATAGATTTTTATGTAATTGTCCAGTGTCTGAATTTAATGTTAAATTGAAGTCGGCTTTTGTTGTTTTTTAAGAAAATAGATTATATTATTATTAGAATATTAGGATTCAGATTATTAGGATTAGGATATATTGGCCTTTATATATTATATGGCTTTTATACGACCTTATAAAAAAAACTATACATATATTTGCGATATTTATCACGTATTTTGACTTAAAAATCCGAACACAAATTCACCATAATTAAAAATTACCATAAAACCGGGATTTCCTATATCGCCTTTGATTCCTTTCAGTTTTTCTTGTAACTGTTTATCTGAAAATAAATGACATACCAAAACATTATTAAGTTTAAAAAGGTGTTTTTTTTATAAACAACAGGCGACCTTCTAAAATACTGTAAGCATACAAATTATTATATTTTTATGATTACTATAATTTTGTATATACTTTGTCTTAGCTGCTATCATCATTACATTATTGTGTTGTATTATGTATCCGCATCCATTCAAGACAGGTGTTTATTTTGAACCAATCTCAACAAATATTCGCGATGGTTCTGATGTTATAGACCCATCTTGATGTTGGTCTATCAGCGGAGCGCTTGCCCCAATCTACGGAATCTATTTCACTTGTTGCCACGATAAACACCTAGCCTTTTGAGTTGCATAAAACGGTTGCCATATTTCGTGACTCTTATCCGTCAATTTCTACACTAGCGTAGTCGCATAAAATTAAAAGCACAATTCAGAATAACAGGAATATTTAATAATTATTGCTTTAGTATCGAAAATGAGTAGTTTATCTTCAATTTTCAAAATGAGAACCATGACCAAATTTGCAATAGGTATACAAATTTTAAGTTATCTAGAAAATCTAGCATAACATAAAATAAACATCGAATTAAACCGTTGATGTGCCCTACCAAACTTCTGGCGCACGGAATTATGACATCGTTGGGAAGGGTGAGCTCACTCTTTCCATTCTAGTCGGTTGCAGAAAGCGGGACGTGTTTACCTCTCACTATTCGTCGTCAACAACCGAAACAAGTAGAACCACAGCATATCTCGCAGCGTATAGCGATTTTAGAGTCAAGTAGATTGTTTGCGTGTAAACCACTTACGAAACACACAGAGACGCAGTTTATTACCAATTTCTAGGTGCTCAAGGCACATCCATTGGTTTATATAGATGCCCAAGTGGCCATTTCTGCTACTGCTACCTCTACGATTACTTCTACTTTTCCAAATTCGAAGTTCTGACTAGTACTAACTGCTAGGAACAATGAATAATGGCAGATTCGAAAGATGTTAAAGATTTAGAATTTTGGGAAAACCTTGCCAGCCTTCTGTAAATATTTCTTCCACCATCAACAAACAAATACAAATATAATTACACATCTTTAGAAATGTGTAATGTTGTCGTTGTAAATGTTATCTACTAACTTGTGTTTGGATCCTGATTAAGAGAATTTAATAAATCTGCAACATTTACTGAAACGCCGGGTTGCCCTTGTCCTCCTTGGTCCCCTTTTTCACATGTGAATGAATGCATTGTGTAAAACCATTGCCAAAATTATAAGCGTTTAAAAAATAAAAAATGTTGTTAGCGCTACCCGCTATTATTTTCATCAAAATGACCATAAAATAAAAAACACTAAGCCAAACTATACAACATTTCTAAGGGACCAAATGGCAGTTATTCTTCATTAAACAAGAAATAAATCGCGTAAATCGGATAATTTGTCTCAGAGTAATTGATCTACATACAGAAAAAAATCTGGCCATAATAACAATAATTCACAAATTGAAACAGGTTAAACACCACTTAAAGTTAGTGCGACAGATGACGGCTTTATCGCTAATAGCAATCTCTTCCTAGCAACTTTAGGGTGGAAAAAGAAAAGTAGCATCTTATCACCCTACCGAATTGACAACCTCGTCCTGTTGAACTTGGTTAAAAAATTGTTACCTGTTTCCCACTATTTTAATGTGTTTCTTCTAATCTATTAAATAAGTATGTAAAATAAAAAATAGCTCTACTGAAAATTAAAAAAAAAGTCACAGAACCCGGAGTCCGTGAAGTGAATAATAAAAAACAGGTCTCTTTTTGCACCTTTTTAACTAGAATTTCTTGATATACCTTTATACATATGTTGGTCTGTTTTTTCTTTGATTCCATGTTTACCTCTTTGATCTTCGCCCTTTGTTTGAGTCTGTGTAAAACAAAAATAAAACAATATTAAAACAAGTCGGAACGGAAAATTGTCAATAAAATATTTAACCATTTTGGTATTTCAGAGAAAAGATGAAACCTATATTACTCATGGCTACGTTCATTACAAAATCAAGTTAAATCTGTTCGCCAGCGAAACTGACGATGATAAAATATTAATATAATAATCAAACATTACTATGTCCTTACTTACTATTACCACGCGCTTTCACCCGCGTAGTTCCCGGCCCAATTATCTTTTTTCGGATAAAAAACCTATGCGTTATTCCAGAATATTATCTAACTACGTACCAAATTTTATCGAAATCCCTTCAGTCGTTTCTCGTAAAAGAGTAACGAATATACATAATAATTATGTATATAAATTCTTACAAATTGTCGCATTTATAATATTAGTAGGATATTTTTATTACAATACAGCAAACAAAATAAAATAAAATAAAAAAACTAAGAGACATTAATTATTAATATTCAAAACTGGTTATTTCAAAAAACAAGTGATCTAAAATGTATTATAAGTAGAAGGAACATCATTGGCTTCTGATACAAATGAGGAATTTTGCCTATGAAAAACGGACCTGGACAACGCAAGTGAATAGGAAACTTGCGGAACAAGTAGGAGGGAGACTCATGCTATGAGATCGAGGAGGAAGGACGGTACGCTCTTCGTGAGTCCTGGAGAGGAATCCAGCTCATCGAGGATGGATGCATGATTGTGTCTTCTGAAGCGAAGCAGGAGCGAAAGCGACCCCGTTCCCATGACAAGGTTTAGCTCCGACCCTGATTTGGATGCTCCGGCAGCAAAAGTGCACAGGTTCCGAGGAGCGGCAGAGGCCGACCGCCGACGACAGGCGTAAGCTGAACTGTGGCAAAAGCGGCAGCGGTGGCTGCACAAAAGTTAGAAATGAAGAAGAAGGCTGAGGAATTGATGGCGCAGATGCCCACTGCCAAGAGGCGTCCACGTCCGCCGAATGTATGGGACATTCGGCGGACACCTCTTTGGCTGACATCTGAGTCAGAGGTGGAATCATCGTGAATATCGCCACAAGCGACTGGTAAGTAGAGTAAGTAAAGTAGGGTGGAGCTCGGCACGCTTTAGACTACTTGAGGCCCGCCCGCTGCGCTGCTTTCGGAGACTAGTAGCTGGGCAAGTCCGGGAGCAGTGCGAGTCCGAGGTCAATCAAAGGTCAAAAGGAGTAGCACGTGCTACAGGTGCATTCGACCCGGACACAAAGCCGGCGAGTGCTCGACCGAGCCACACTGCTCAATGTGCGCAACAGTGAGGAAACCTGCTGGGCACCGCATCAGAGGTGCATACCTGATATGTCAACCTGGCAATCTGGTGACATTAGGCGACGTGATCGGGGGGACCCGGCGGCCACTACGGAGGCCGAGATTAAGATATACGAGCGAAGCCGGAACGGGTAGTAACTAAAATAATTTTCAAATTTGTCATAGTTTTACGAGTAACTGTTAAAATAACTATTAGTTTGTCCTTGTATCGTTGCACAAAAACATCAAAAGAAGCACGCACGATTGGCAGTCGGGTTTGCACTGTTCCCAACCGTTTCGTGTATCTCTCGTATCTATGTATGTGTGTGTTGCGCGATAAAGGTATAGTCCAGTGCAATTACGCAAAAAAATTGAAAAAAAAACCATTAAATTATGTAGTATGGGGAGTATAAAGGATTGATAGAGGGGTGTATTCTGAGCATAAATTCCAATTTGAGGGATCCTGGCGTGGTCAGCTCATGGTCGTTTCGATGAAAACGCGTTTAATTTGATATCTCGAGAACTGTTAGTGTTAGGCAAAAAATTGTTGAGACCTTTTCTCTTTTAAATTAAATTTACTAACTTTGATTTTATTAATTTTTCTTTTTTTCATCAATATTTTTCAAGTTATTGCTTCCGAAAGGCAAAAATTTTACTTTTTTTTCCTCCCTTTCTTTATGTTTCGCCATTTTCTCCACAACCGTTCAATTTAATGAAACTTTACCAATAATCAAAAGTGTAGATCTTTTGATAATGAACAACTTTTTCCTTAAACTTTTTTCTGTAATGACAATACCTTCAGAGTTATGTTACTTTACCGAGCGAAATCCGCACCACTGCGACACCTCCGCGACACTGCAAAAAATCCGCGACACCTCCGGTCTTAGGGCTGAACCCAAAATTCATTGTTGGATTGTGTCGGTGGGTTTCTTCCACACATGTAGGAAAACAACGTTACCTACTCCGATATATGCCAGAAATACACTCAGGTACACTCAATCAGACATAGAGGTGGAGCGAGCCGTAGAGGATGCGGATGGTCTGATTATCAGTACGGCTAACTGTAAACTGCATAATTTAATGTTTATTTATTTCCGTAATTGCACTGGACTAGTAGTTTGAATTGAATTCTACTCGCCAATGGTTTTGTGGCAATGGCAAGTCGTGCATATACAATTATTTTAGTTACGCGTTAGACCACAATCTCACTGTTTTAATAATAATAAAAAAATGTTCTAATAAGTTAATACGTATGTAGTTTAATTTTTCTACAAATTTATATAATAGTGTAATATTGCTATTAATACATTTGTAGTATAATCAAATCAAAACCTTCAAAGCGTTCTTGGTAAAGTTATTATAGAAAGATACATGTAACTAACTCTAATAATTATATTTCATAACCTATAACATTTTAATGTACCTATGTAATTTTCTATTAGTTGCCAAGCGCTTTTGTAACATTTGCAATGGTCATAACTAAGTTACCTGTAAGTTACTGTACCTTTTAGTATTGTAAGACCATAAATATCTACGCTTAGTGGCCAATAAAGATTTGAATTTAAAACAAACTTACAGAAGGACAGAATTCTCTTATAGTATATTCATCTGCTTCTCTGTAAACTTCTAAAAGCTGGACCAATCCCTGAAAGAAATAAAACTGTTTAGTTTTCAGACTTTGCAAAAGTTTACCATAAAATTTATAAAATTACGTCTATTTCTTGTTGGGAAAAACTGAAGCATTATGTTAGCTATAGCGTAGTATAACTGATGTGGCACTGTGCTATGTTACGTATGTTTCAAATTACGTTTGTTTTAAATTAAATTTTACACTGTTTATAGGTAGTTGTGGTAAGACTTTTTGTAGAATTCACATAGGAAAATACCTTCGCCAGTTATTCTACAGCCAATCAACACGGGTATCCCTGTAACTTCTTGTGGTTATTAACGATTTAGTCAAACTTCTTCACATTAAAATGAGAAAAAATATTTTCATACTCTGCTTTCGGTTCGTTCTTGAAAACCATCTTAGTTTGATGGTGTACGATGATGTGGTCTACAACGGAGCTTGCTTACCTAATAGAAACCAATTCACTCTCGATTTGAAGACACTAGAGTATTTCCATATCTCTATCAATATATGTATCTTTGTCAGTCCAACGTAAATATTAAATCTCTATCAATTCTCACCTCAATACTCACACTTTTGTATTCATATCTCCATTTACACAGTTCCTCTATACTTTATTCCATCCTACTCTACTATAGTACAGCAAAAGCAGTCAAATAAATGTTCGCACTACTGGGACTCGGGACCTATCCTCACAAGAAGAAAGTCAAGGCCATAACCCACCACGCTAAAAAGTATGGATCTGCGGATGACACAAATCCTCTGTAGATGTATTTCGTTGACTATACCGATTTCTTCAAGATATTATCCTTCACCATTAAATACACTGGCGATGCAAAATTGTACTAGGATACTCTAGGAAAAATATTCGTAAGTGCAAGTGGGATTTGACCCTACGTCCTCACGATTATGAAATTGCACGTGCTATTCACTAGGGCACCATGGTTTTCTCTACTATAAAAAAACTTAAATAATTACTCACCTTAAAATCCTTGTCTGACTTGTCTGTCTTGCCCAGTACCAAAAAACCGTCCCTCGGGAAAGACATATTTTTTTTACCAGGAATTTGCCTTATTTCAGTTTTCTCACAATTCACGTAAAGGACAACTTCTTCATCTTTCACAAAGAGAAGCAGATAAACCCAAGTATTGTTTTTGTATGGAATATCAAAACTTATATCTTTCGTATCAGTTAAGTTTAAGGATAATTTTATAAGCGGACCCGCTTCCAATGATGTGTGATTTGTTGTGATCTGAATTATTGTCGACACTTCATCGCCGTGTTCTATTGCAAATAATGAAATTGGTAGTAATTTTGTCAGTTTGAATTTCGTGTGTATGATGAATGGGCTTGACACGATATTTCCCAAAGTTGGATTACGCTTCAAAAATTTTTCCATGGGGATTCTTTGATACTTTGCAAAATCCCATACCAATTCATTCGTTTCTGATATCATATTATTAGGCAAGTCAAAACTTGTAAAGGAAATATACTCTGAAAAAAAAATGTTTTGTTACTGTGTTATGTGTTAATGTCTGTAGTATTTAATTCTTCATTGTCATCATCGGCATCGTCGCTTAACGTCACTCGGGATGGCGATCATAATATGCAAATCTATAATAATCGTTTAAAAAATCAGGTTCGCTGCAATTTTTGTTTGCTAATGAGTTGAGCTATGACTCTAGCTCTTCGATTGACAATTTTACTGTGGATAGAAAGGAAATACATTGTCCTTAGAGACACTACACTATTTAGCTCTTGCTATTGTTCACTTAGTGACTTTGAACTTGAAGACTGCCTTCACTGTCAGTTTCCACTACACATTGTGTATAAAAGGTGGGTTTATGTTTTTGAAGAAATTTAAATTTGTGATCAAGTTAGTTTTTTTTTTTTTTTTTTTATAAATATAGAGTGGCGAGACGAGCAGGTCATGTGCCTGATGGTAAGCAACATGCCTGCCACATAACAGCACAGTGACACGCAGTTATTGGAACATGAAGATTCCAAATCATTACCTAGCACTGCACTGCGCTCGTCACCCAGAGATCTAAGTTGTTATATCTCTAAGCCCTGTAATTTCTCTGGAAACATTGCCCTTCAGACCGGAACACA
Source organism: Ectropis crepuscularia (assembly GCA_963693475.1). Lineage (NCBI taxonomy): Eukaryota > Metazoa > Arthropoda > Insecta > Lepidoptera > Geometridae > Ectropis > Ectropis crepuscularia. The sequence goes on along the minus strand of OY856354.1, from coordinate 20,205,606 downwards.
GTAATGTTTGCACATTACTGCTTGGCGGTAGAATATTTGGCAAAGGTGTGGTCCTTCCCCAGGCGGACTCTGGCAAGAGTCCTACCACTACAAGTTATTCTACTACTACTACTACTAGTTATTCTATTAATTACATTACATCATGGTAATTGTACAATACAAGATTATTTTTATAAATAACAACATAAAACACCGCTTCCTTACCCGATTTAATGAGGTACCCTCACAGATACCGTTACACGAAAACAATCATGAATACATTATAACTATAGGTATCCCACATCATGTTCTCAGAAATCAGGGACTTCACTCACGATGAGAGAGTCAAGACCAGATTCTACTACAATGGTCAAGAGAAAATTGGCGGATAATGCATGACATTGAAATATTTTAAAAAATGTGCCTCTTTCCTCACGGTGTTTTCCTGAACTAAGTATTCTGAGGTCCAGATTTGGACCCTTGATCTTACAACTGTGAAATCATAAGTTTTCACCCAAGACCATTCTTCACGCATAAGGTACCTATACAATTAAAAATCAAGAAAATAATTCAAAATGATTTGATTTACTAGTCGGAGGTAAATCAAATCATTTTGAATTTGAAATTTTACAGTATTCTACGAATCCAGTCCTTTCATTTAACCATAACCATATCGAGGGTGTAGTGAAAAAAAAATGAAATTCACCATTTTGTGGTGGTGGCCATCTTGAATTTGAAATTTGTCATAGTGCTTAGTCTACTAGTCAATCCCTTTCGTACCCATATAGAGAGAGGTTTTAAAAAAATATTTTACTAACCATTTCTTGGAGGCCATCATCTTGAATGAATATTAACCAAACATAGCTTAAAACCACCCCGCACGGAAACTAGCTTTCAAATAAAAAGAAACCGCATTGAAATCGGTTAATTTGATTGAGCTCTATGATGCCAAACGGTACAATGATAAAGGCAAACAGACATCGACGTCAAACTTATAACACCCCTCTTTTTGGCCGGGGGTTACAAAAAGAGTAATTTGAAATTAAATAGAATCATTTAGTATAATTTGAAATAACACCATATTAAGAAACCTTACCTTGCTTTGTCTGTATAATTAGTAGTCCGAAAATAATAAAACATCTGAAACAAACAAATTATGTTACTTACTTTAATTTTGGTTTAAAAAGATTGTAATTAACCATCATCGACAGTAAACTTAAAAACGTTTGTAAAGGAAGTAATATTTTGATAACCGACCTTGTCTAAAGCGCTCTTTTCGTAATTTTGATACACCTTTTCCTTATACTATTTTTATTTATTAACTACATATGTGTAATAGTTTTATATGACTTCAATGCCTTCAAATCTTCATTTTTTTTTGAGTTAGTAATAAATCAGGATCTAACTATAACTATTCAGTATCCCTACAAAATGATTATAGTTAACTAACGTGGGAACGATTTAATTTTAGTCAGCTCCAGCAACGTGGGAACGTTACTACTATGGCTAACTAAAATTAAACCTTCATTTGATGCGACACTTCATGGGAATAATTTCAAGCCAATGAAGGACTGTTCAATTGTTTGATAGTCCAAGATCCCAGGGCTAACATACGTCACGTATTTTCTGACGAACAAAATGTGAACGGGGTTGCGTAGTGTTTTTATGTATACTAAGAACACAGGCTTCCCCACTAGCTTGCTTAGACGGCCAATTTTGAGATATAGGGTTTAAAGGTACATAAAAACATTACTTACGAGGATCTCACGTGTTTTCTCCTAACTGATTATAACGTATGTATATGTTTTAGGCAATATCCTTAAAAATAAGGTCCCAATACTCCCAGATACTTTCCATCGGCCGTTCCGCTTAACAGACGAAACAAGAGATAGGCGAGAAAATAACAAAAGAAAATAAACATAACTTAAAAATCAGTTAGGAGAAAATACGTGATGTAAGTAATGTTTTTTTGTACCTTCATTACCCTTTATCTCAAATCAGCAAGCTAGAAGGGGTTCTTAGTACATACTAACACTACTCAATCGTCCACATTTCCTTCGTATCAATCAAAACTAAGGCAAACATAAAGCTGCACTAGAGCGTACCCCATGCGGTTGTTGCAATCTCACGGCACACGAGGACCTTCACTTACTACTCTGACGCCATCTGTTCGTGCAGCGAGCATTGACTGCATCACCGAAGACCATCCGAGAGTTCAACCTACAGATGGTCATCGGGGACAGAAATGCGGCCGTAGTGGAGGCTCTAGGCTGGGAGGGAAGAACTTAGGTAAATGACAATGTCGAGTCGATTACTAGCGGAATCTCAACTGCTAGTAATCGGCTCAACAGACGAGCACTAGTATTAGGTTTAAAATGTTCCCAACTCCCCCCATTTTCCTCTTCTTCTGCTAATCCAAGAAATATGTAAAAAAAATAAGATTTTAAATGACAAAAGTCACGGCCCTCGGAGTCAGTGGAGTGGCAAATTTAAATTTTAAATAACATTTCGTTCGTCAGATAACACGTGACGTCTGGCGGCCCTGTGATCTTACTCTATATTGTTCTTAAAATTGATATAATAGTTGTTCAAAAAATCAAGATTGGGGATGATGATAATAATTGTCTAGCAACGTAGCATAATACCTCTAAAAATCACAAACAATTAGAAATTTCATTAAAATCAGTCGAGCTGTTTCGGAGTAGTAAGTAGTAGGTACGATAAAAAATTAATCATCGCCAGATTTACAAGGCGTACAAGCTAAGGCCTAGGCGTCTTTTTCTAAAGGTCTCTTTCTACGAAAACGTAATTACGAAAACGTTTCATCCGATAGAACATTGTTTGACGTTTAAATGTTCTAAGCCTACTCTAATTAAAGTAGGTTCAGAACATTTAAACGGATATAATGACGGATTAAAGTAGAATCGGAGTAGGGAAGTTGCGTTTTTTTTTCGATATTACTCTTTTTCTACGTCCTGTTTTGTTGTTTGGACTCGGGGACAAAAATATCCAATAGGTGAAATATTTTTTGGTATTGAAAACTATTAAATAAAGTACAATTTTAACTCATAGCCATTTGAAACGATAACATTAGTTTTATCAATCAACTTATTGAAGTAGTAAAAATATGATGATAACCCCGTTTGTAATTAAATAAACAAAATCTATTAATGTTATCACCGTATCTACTATCCGTACCTACCTCAAGTTAAGATAATTCAAATGTAGTATTGTCTAATATTGGTTTATATTTGTTAATAAACGATCATACACGACCGCTAACAAACGTGTGTAGTCCAGAAGGTGAGACCTCTACAATTTTCTCTGGAACCATTCTATATGAATAGAAGAAACCTGAATTACCGCGAAAGTCGTCAGGCACCGACTCTCCTCTGCATGTACCCATATTCTTACTTAGTAATAACTAGCGACCCACCCCGGCTTCGCACGGGTGAAAAGCTGATACTAAATCTATATATTTAAAAGCGAAAGGTCACTCATCACCGAGTCTTAGAAATTACAAATGCTAGGAGTATCAAATTGTTTTGCATGGAGGTGCCTCTAGGCACGTAGGCGCTCGCTAAGACGAGGTGTTGCGAAATTCAACCCCAAAGAGGGTGAAACCAGAGATGGACGGTTGTATGAAACTTCCGTCAATTTCAAAGTTACAAGCATGAAATCTGCCAAACTGATTTTAATGAAATTTGGTACACAGACGGAAAAAAGGTTTGAAATGTTTCAAATGGGGGATGAAAGTTTTATGTGGAAGTTAGTCATTAATAATGATAAAACCATGAAACTTTGTATCTAGACACTTGAGACGAATCAAATAAATCTTTGTTCTGGCAATTTTGCAATTTCAAACCGTACAGGGATATATAGGGGTTGAAATGGGGGATGAAGATTGTGGAAATTCGTAATCGTTGAACATAAAACAATGAAACTTAGTGTCTAGACCACTTGACACGAAACAAGTAAATGTTTATTCTGGCCGGTTAGCAATTTAGAATTGTATGTATTATGTGGATAAAATAACAGTTGAAATGGGGGGTGAAAGCTTACATGGAAATTCGTTGAATATGTTCAATAGAGATATAACAACTTAGATCTCTGGGTGACGAGCGCAGTGCAATGCTAGGTAATGATTTGGACTCTTCATGTTCCAATAGCTGGGTATCACTGTGCTGTTATGTGGCAGGCATGTTGCTTACCATCAGGCACATACCCTGCTTGTCTCGTCACTCTTTATTTAAAAAAAAAAATATGTTCAATGTTGAAGATATTACCGTTAAATTTTGCAACTAGACACTTGAAATCCATATTATTATATTACCAATGTGAAAATAATTCTATCTGTCTGTAAAGCTTTAACTTCTACACCACTGACCCAATTTTAATGAAATTGTATAAAAATGTTTTAATAAATACTACCTCAGTTACCTTAATATTTTATTTTACGCGGATAAAGTCGCGGGTAAAATCAAATATATTTAATAATAAAAATGGATATTGTGGGTTATCTAAGAAATATACACATACTATTGCAGACTTGTTTTGTAGACCTTTTGAAGGGGTACAGTACTGCTGCAAATTATTTTATTCTAGCTCATAGGGTTCACCCAGCGTTAGCAATGTAAACGCAAAAAAATGTTTATTATATGATATGGCTAGCTTTTCCCCGTGACTTCGTCCGTGGTAAATAAATATTGATGTAACTGACGCAGTATGTGTACACCCATACCACTTTGCGTTTGCAAAAAACAGCACACCTACATTGAAACATTTTATACAATATCATCAAAATCGGTTCAGTAGTTTAGGCGTTAAAACATAACAAACAGACAGCAAGAGAAAGTTACTTTCACACTAATAATATAATAGTACCCACCTATAGATTTCAAGTGTCTAGTAGCAAAATTTAAAAGGTTTATCGTCAACATTCGTCGCGCTTTCATGTAAACTTTCAATTCTCATTTCCACCCCTTCAACTTTTTTCCTGTGGTATAAAATTTAGTTAGTTATTTGCTATATGTGCATCAAATTTTATCAAAATCGGTTCAGTGGCTTAGACATTAAAGCGTAACAGACATTTAAATTGCAATTTAAGTTGCAACACCATATAAGTTGATGACCCCAACCGAGAAAGATGCAAATACACACCTATAAAATGTTCCTATTATTACGACAAAAAAAACAAAAAAAAAATGAAATCAATACTTACAAAATCATCTTCATTTTGAAATACATAAAACAAATCACAAAGCTATACTAAAATATAATTTCAAATTAAAACAAAAATTACAAGTCTGTAATATGCGTATACTCCATATATTATTAGCACACAAAAAAAAAACAGAATTAAAAATTCTTAAGGGACCGGATACATATTATCAGTACCGTGGTCTACAGTTCACTGGGCTTCTAGTAACCTTATCAAACGGATAACTATTGTTGTGGTATTGTTACCAATTTAGGTACATACCTATATACTTTTTTCTAGCATTCATGAATTACCCACTACCGATATTCATTCATGCTTATCCGCATGTTTTTTTTTATTTAGAACCTTAATTACATTTTCACATAAACTGTGGCAATTGACCTCAAGAAAGATTATATACAAATAAGATAAATCCAAATAAGTTGTAGCATTTTCGAGTAATCGCTGAACAAAAACCAAAAGATTGTAGCTAATTCAGAACCTCCAACATTGAAGTCATTTACTTTGCAGTGTAAACAGCCCACAAAATGTTCCCACTGCTGAGACTCGAAGCCTTCTCTTGCAAGGAGAGAATCAAGGCCATAATCCACCACGTTGGCTCAGTGCGGATGCGGACATGCCATCGAAAGATTCAAGGTACACATCAGTTTCTTCACTGTTTAAAATTAGCGGCATTACGCACATGGCTTCGAAAGTACAGTGGTGCGCGTGGGATTTGAACCCGGGGCTTCCGAATCGGCGGTCGCCGCTCTCCCGACTTGACTAGCTGTAGATTACTAGCCCAGCCGTAACTTAATTTGTTTAACAGGATAAATTTTAAATGATTTCAGTAGGTGATTTTAAATAGCTATTGAGTTTTTGCGATTAAAAGTCACATTCACGGTCGTCGTAATAGGACGGCAAGAGGTAATAAATAATTATTTTATTTATACCGCGATCAAATTAGATTCATTTTTTTTTGGAAGTGAAAGGTTAGTTATGTTCTAAATCGTTTGTATTTTACGCGCCTTGTATCAAAATGTCGATACATATTTTTTTCTGTCCCCATTTTGAACAAATACAAGTAGGCAGCAGCTACCTATTGTAAGTTATTAGGTGTATGTTCAATTTTACCTTATCTAAAAATAGACCAATACCTATACCATAAATTATTTATTTATTACTGTCTAACAGCGTCCCGCGGTGTTACCCGCGTAGTTCCCGTTATTTTTTTGGGACAAAAGTACCTCAAATGTATTTACAAATTGTAACCTACAACATACGAGTATACATTATGTCCCAAATTTCAGCCCGATCCGTTCAGACCTTACGTCGTGATTGAGCAACAAACATCCAAACGTCCACACATTGACATTTAAAATATTAGTAGGATATTAGTGGGATATTTTTAATGTTAGTGGGATATAAGTTGGGTATTAGTGGGATGTTAGTAGGATATTATCACTTACGCCGTGCGCCGATACTGCCATTATTTTCCATGGTAATAGTTGGTCTAATGTATTCAGATTAGCAGAAAATGGTATAGCTGTTCTTGCTCGTGCTCTAGACGAAAGTCTGCTAACACTAAACACAAAAAGACCAAGTACGTAGCATTCACAAAAACTAGTGCCTCTGATAGCACTCTGATAGTGAATGATAGCACATGCAGTATCAAATACCTTGGCGTAACGATAGATGAACATTTGTTGCACTCCCATACCCTTCTTAAAGCAAATCTATCTAGCTCTTTGCCAATCTATAATTCAGTACTGCATCTCTATATGGGGCAGCGCCGACAAAACCATCTTCACGGCCGTTAGTCCAACGCAATTACGCAAAAAAATTGAATAAAAAAACATTAAATTATGTAGTTTGGGGACTATGAAGGACCGATATGGGGGTGCATTCTGAGCATATATTCCAATTTGAGGGATTCTGTCATGGTCAGCTCAAGGTCATTTCGATGAAAATGCGTTTAATTCGATATCTCGAGAACTGTTAGTGTTAGGCGAAAAATTGTGGAGACATCTACTAAATTAAATTAACTAACTTTTATAGTAACCACTTTTCTTTTTTTCATCAATATTTTTCAAGTTATTGCTTCCGAAAGGCAAAAATTTTACTTTTTTCCCTTTCGCCATTTTCTCCCCAACCGTTCAATTTTATGAAACTTTACCGATAATCAAAAGTGTAGATCTTTGGATAATGTACAACTTTTTTCTTGCTTTTTTTTCAGTAATGACAATACCTTCAGAGTTATGATACTTTACCGAGCGAAATCCGCGCCACTGCGGCACCTCCGGCGCCTCTGCAAAAAATCCGCGACACCTCCGGTCTTAGGGCTGAACCCATAATTCATTGTTGAATTGTGCCGGTGGGTTTCTTCCACACAGGGTTATGTGGGACAACAACGTTACCTACTCGACATATGCCAGAAATACTAGTTGTAGTAGTAGAAATGCTAGTTTCTCTTTGAACCCCATCATAGAGAAATAGCTTTTCTGTACAGAGAAATTTTAATTCTACCGATATTTTAAGTAACGTTTAAAAAAAAGTATTAATGTGATATTAGTAGGATATAGGATTAGTAAGATATTAGTTGGACATTAGTAGGATATTAGTAGGATATTAGTAGTGGGGTGTAGTAGGGAGATAATAGATCTTAGGTAAATTCATCATAGCTTGGTCGACTGCTTCATTAAAATTGCAGGAAGTTATTATGGTCAAATTATTATGTATATGCAATCTCTTTGCTAGTGACTCCCAGTAGCTGTAGTGTACACAGCGGCCACACCCTGGAAATCGTGTCGATCCGCGGGCTAAACTTAGAGAAGGGGCTACGGGACAAGAAACGTAGTTATAAAGTGGGTGAACCCCATGACAGTACATAAAGTCTGTTTCAGTGCGATTGGCGAGTACCGTCAATAGACACCTGCTTCGGCTATTGCAGCGATACAGCAATGCCTCGTGAAGTGCATTATAAAGCGTTTGACAGGGTCCTTTAGTGACATACGATCATTCACTGCATCTCATTCCTTGCCAATTGTATCAGTGTCCTGGTCCATTGGACAACAGGGTAATGAGACGAGAGACTGGATGTGTACCTGCGCAACCGCACATCCACTATAAATTTGTCACGCGCAGATTACCACAGCTATTGTCTACGGAAAGAACATTGAAAGACCTGTGGCGATGGGGTTTAGGTATCGGTGTACCGAGGCCCTAGTTGATATCCTGCACGCAGGCGGCCAGTGGAGAGTGGTCGCTCACGGAACCGAATGGGATGGGGTTTCGAGTTCGGCAGCACGACTGGTGACAAAGGACCCCTGTTCAGGATCGCTTTGCTTTCTCCTGTACAGGAGAGGGGCCTAGAAAAGGTGACCCAAACATAGTCTATCTCACACTACATCTGGGTGCCAAACCGAGGGCGCTTAGACACCATTTTAGCGCGGTCGAAAAAAGAGCATATCTTTAAATCTAAACAACTTTTCGTAGCAACGGAGAATACGTCACGCATTGCCAGGGCTGCTTCTGCTTTCGGTCGACTAAATCGTCGTGTCTGGAGATCTCATGATTTGAAGCTTAAAACTAAGCTTGATGTTTATAAAGCCCTGTTTTGTTTTGTCTGTACTTATGTATGGTGCTGAGACTTGGTGCCTCTACAAAACTGACATAAACAAGAAACTAGACACTTTCCACCTAAGATGTCTGAGGTCGATCATGAGGATTGGGTGGCAGGATCGGATCTCCAACACCGAAATCTTGCGAAAATCGCAGATGTATGGTATGGAGGCTCTGTTGATGACGCGTCAGCTCAGATAGTGTGGTCATGTCTTGCGTATGGAAGACTATCGTCTGCCAAAGGCTGTTTTTTATTCGGTCTTGGCAAGTTAGTGGCAAGTGTAAGCCAGGAGGTCAGCATCTTCGGTACAAATACGTGCTAAAGAGGCATCTGAACGCCTGTGGCATAGATTCGGAGAGCTGGGAGGAGCTTGCCGCTCGTAGATCGTCGTGGCGGAACACCGTTCATAAGCGAGTCAAGGTGTTTGAGGGATGTCGCCTGGAGGACCTTGACCATAGACGCCAGGTACAGAAATCAAGACCTAAGCCTTCCTATAGCGTTACCTATGATGCATCGGGTCAACTATATTAGCATGAGCTCTAATGTGGCTCGCAAAGCCAAACTTGGTTTTGAAGACTCAATCGCAAATGCTACAATAATTGTAGCATTTGCGATTGAGTCTTCAAAACCAAGTTTGGCTTTGCGAGCCACATTAGAGCTCATGCTAGAAATAATAATAGCGAGTAGGTCGCCGTCATCAAAATCGATGAGGACTATATACATATTAGTAGGACATTAGTAGGATATTAGCAGGATATTAGGATTATTATAAGAACGACCTCGGCCACGGCCACTCTATACTGTAACAAAAATCTGACTGTAAAAAATGGGATATCTAAAAATGCGGCAGCATTGCTAGATAGCCAATGGGTATGCTGACGCATTTCTTGATGGCGTGAATTGGGGGCTCTTCCAGAATTCCCTCGAAAAAAATTCTTATCATTCCCGAGCGTGACGCTAGAACTCAATTCACAGCCCACGAAAAATTTGTCTGTGGTGCGGCAAAATATTTTTTCACTTCAAAAAGTTAAAAAATATGTACTAGGTATTTGTATGTTTTCTTCACGTATTTTTTTTTACACTATAGAGTGCCAAAACGAGCAGGGCATGTCCCTAATGGTAAGAAACACGCGTCCACATAACAGCACAGTGTCACGCAGCTATTGGGCATGTAAAGTTCAAATCATTACCTAGCATTGCATTGTGCTCGTCACCCAGAGATGTAATATGCTTCATCTCTATAAATAAATAAATAATAAATAAATATCGGTGGACAATTCACACACTACACCATCTGACCCCAAACTAAGTAAAGCTTGTGTGATGGCGGCCAGATAGCTGATATAATACTTATATAGTTTTAAATACATACTTATTATACATAGAAACACCCAGACACAGTGCAAACATTTGAATTCATTACACAAATATTTACACTGGGTGGGAATCGAACCCACGACCCTCGGCTTCGCAGGCAGAGCTACTACCAACTAAGCCACGAGGCCAGTCTATGTCTTCGATCATAGTGATAGCACTCGTACCAGTCGGTTTTACCCGTTATGCTCTTTTTATAATGATACTACTCTTTGACGAGTACGCCTGGGGAAGTTACCCACATTTATCAGTAATTTTTCTGCCAAGCAGTAATCTGCAAACATTACTTTACTGTTCTATGAAAACTATGCCCCCATCGAAATGTACTCAAAATTCCTAAAATAAACCAATTCACGTTCAACTCCAGTTTATCAATATTGTAACTATTGAGAAAATTAACTTAGACAAATCATTTCACATCACGTTTTTAGTCTAAGAACATAACAAGAAATTTCAAAACATAATATGTATACGCGAGATAATGCAACAAAATGTATCTATCAGTGACACTGGTCGGTTCATTTGGGATTTATTTTAGTATTTCTATTTTTGCGATTTCGTCACCAACATCTGTTTCACACATTAGCTTTAAAATTGTCGCAAAACAACACGATTCTCAATTTATTATACACAGGAACACGTCTCAAAATAGAAGAGTCTTTTCAATAAAAAAAAATTACCTCCGAATTCCATAACATGATATTTGCGCGAGTTTTGATCTGTTGATCTATATATATAAAAATCAATGCCACTTTTCGTTGTTATTGAACTCTTCCTAAACGGCTGAACCGATTTGAATGATTTTTTCTGTATGCGTGTGGGTAGGGCCCTCGATGGTTTAAATTCACAAATCAGCCCGGCAGATGGCGCTGCAGTTGGTATCTAGGTTATTATCCGAGTGAAGCTGGAAAGGGCCGCTAGTATGTATATATAAATAAAACTGTAGTGTCTGTTTGTTATTTCAAATTAACAGCTTTTCACTAAAGGTGTAAATAAATAAGAACCATTTTTAATATTATTGTGTAGGTATATAAATAGAAAACTCTAATTATGACACAAATAAACATAAATATACAGTTAAACACTTTGGGCTAGCACCACAAAAATGGCGACCTTATTGCTGAGATCGATCTCTTCCTTTCAACCAGCAAGCAAGCATAAATATGCTTGCTTCTGACGGGTTCTGGTTAAAATTAACCGACTTCAAAAAAGGAGAAGTTGCTCAATTCCGTTGTATGTTTTTTTTGTAAGTGACATGATTGCTCCGCCAATTGTGAATAAATTTTGATGTTTTTTTTTTGTTTGGTAGATCATAGTTTAGAGGTGATCCCAAATAAATAAAAATACAAACAAAAATAAAAAATACTTTTATGTAATCTAGATGGCTTAGTGACGATTTCATATGAAATTTGATTGAGTATCTGAATTTAATGTTAAATCAATTTGTTTTTTCGTAGAATTATTTATTGTACTTAATTGATGTTTGGTTTAATTATCATTGGATCTCAACTCCGTATAAATAGTATGTAATTTTAGAAACATACTTATGATACACAAAGCCAATCAGTGTTTGTCTGTTGTTGAGTAGTTAAAAATGCCCTAAATTTCGGTTTAAGTAGCCAGTAGGTGCCAGTTTTTTTGTACAAATGACATGTATGCCATGTATAGTTGTATAGTAACCGTCGTAACCCAAATACGACTTCAAACTTTGTTACACTAGGCAAAATGATGACAAATATTTTTAAGTTTGATGTAAAACTCAAAGAAACAAAATTGAGCTTAAATCAAGGTTTGCTATAGAGCAATACTTTTTTGATAACTATTTAATTTCAAGATTAAATAAGGTCTTGATCTAAGGTCTTGATTGGCATTCACTTTTTCTATTTAATTCTAAATGTTATTGAACTTAAGATTAAGAAACAAATATTTGTTTTTGCACAGTTTCCAATATCCAATTAGCTCATAATTCTTTGGAGCCTTGTCGTTAATCATGTAGCCGGTAAGTTTAACGGCACTGTAACGTGTGAACCATTCTCTAATAATATTGGCAGTATGTAGTTCATTTTGAATTTCCACGAAAAATGTCTTCTCTCACAAAAAGAGAGTCAAGGTCATGATATAACTCGCTGGACAAGTAAGAAAAAAATCTTTCCTGGTAGTTGCCGGTTTTCTCATAATGTTTTCCTTCACCGTTAAAGCCTGTCAAGCAAAATATGACGAAACTTATACATCTGGAAAAATACTCAGATGTTCAGATGATAGAATAGATTCAGAGATGTGACTCGAATCTACGTCTTCATTGTGAAATTAGACGTTATTGACTCTAACAACAATAGTACGCATCTCTTCATAAAAAAAATATTTGCGGTACATAGTAACGGGCGTATATACAACATAATAAAAAAAATGTTTTGGCAGACTTTTATCTTAGACAAAATAACTGACCTCAAACGGTATTAGAATTTGGCAGTTCATTTTGTTAGAAGTACCTACAACAATTGTTTTCGTTCATTAATTTCAATAGATAAAAGGCGACGTAAGCTTGGGTTATGAGATTGTAAAAATAATGGAGTGTGCAAGGTTGGTTGAGTTTTTTTCTTATATGACTGAGGAGATGTTTTGCTCAAACATATTAATGTCTTGATGAGAATTGAAAATGTTCAGAGGGCTATGTCCAGGAGTAAACGAATTTAATTTTAACTAATTTGGTTTCACCCGCGTAGTTCCCTTTTCTCTTATTTTCCCGGGATAAAAAGTAACTTGTAGGTTCTTCCAAATCATAATCTAACTTTGTTCTAACTTTTAGCCCGGTCTGTTTAGACGTTACGACATGATTGACTAACAAACATCCAAACATTGACATTTATAATATTAAAAGGAATAGGATAATGCTAATATAATTAGGTATTTTATTTCTCCGAGTAATTATCACTTTCCATCTGATTTTTTTCTATTGAACAAAAAAAAGTCATATGAAATGTCAGTCAAATGAACAGTCATACATTTGTAAAATCATGAAAAAGATAAACAGTCCATGTCATTGAAATTTCGAAGTGTGTCACAAGAAAACCTTTTTTACGTACTTACTTTGCTATCATTGAGTAACTCGACTTCTAACTTTACCGTGCACAATTCTTCTTCCCTTTTGTTTTGGACGTAACCATTTGTGTTGTCGCGATGAGATTTTTTTGTTGACCTGAAATAACTGCTATGTGTAGAAAGAACCTGTTGAATTAAATACAAAGTCTTGCTGTGATTTTTACATTCTTATAGTTTAGTCCCTTTCATTTCTACACTTAAAACTCTGCACTTTCAATCAGTAAAAATTATTACCTGGTTGGTTTTAACAGGACATTTCTGAAGTCTGGTTTTATGAACCCAATTTCCATTTTTTTCGAAAATAATAAATAAGTTATCATAACAGGAGTGACGTCACTAGATGTTGAATGGTGAATTAAAACACGTTCCGGTTCTATTCGTAATTTTTATTAAAAATCAGCATTAATTAAAATTAAAACTTTGCAGAAGCCCTGTTTTAAGTTTTTGTTTTAACATTTCAGTCACAAAATATTGATAAATATTTTAACTGTATCTTCCTAATCTGATTAACCATTCCATTTTTCGTAAAGTTCCTTGGTCATTTCAAACCGCGTAGGTATGTGATGTTGCGGTTTATTCTAAAACAATTATTTTTGGCATAAATAGTATTAGCTATTGACTAGAACAGTCAATTCGAGAACATGCGTTATTGACGCATACCATAATATTACCATATTCAGCAATGGGCCAACGTGGTGCATTAACCTTGACTCCCTCTCCAAGCGAAAGAAGTCCCCAAGTCCCAGACATGATAGTATTTAGTAAACTGCTTATTATAGGTGGGTATCCAACTTTAATTTTAATATCTTTAAAATTCAGATCCTGATCTGTTCAGTTCAAACGATATGACAGAGTGACAAACATCCAAGCATTAAAATATTTCTATTACGATATTTGACTCAATTATTAAAAATGAAAAATATTGTTTTTCAATTTGACTTGATAGCTTATCTGTATTATTTATTAGCTTCATGATAACTTCAAACTAGCAGAAAAATATCACTTAGATGTACCTCATCATTTTTATCTTTAGTTCGCTAGTTTCTAATAAAGCAAATGTCATGATTTTTAGTTTTGATTCGTAGATTAGTCGTATTTTATTATTTTACATTATTATACCTGGTAACTCTTGTGTTGAATTCCGGTAGTGCCAATCTACTAACTAATTGTCTCTTTTAATTATCATCCTACAAGCAGTTATTTTACAGTGTACCAACCTGCGAAATTTGATAACATTAAAATAAAAAGTCTGGTGGTTGGCATACTAGATTCAATTCTCATTTTGTCATCAGAGCCGAAAGATGGTCGGCAGTAATAATTTATAGCATTGTTAAAACATAATTATTGTACCTAAGTACCTACATCGAAATAAACGTTAATAGAAGTAGAACGAATAACGAAGTTTCTTTTCAACTCAGAAGAGGGAACAAAACCAGAAACGAAGGTATGTTGAGAAAATATGTATTTTTCATTTGTTGAAGTTTTGATAAAACGCCCATGTGGTTTTTTTTTTTTACTTTTGGATTGGATAATGATACGCGTAATATAATGTGCAAGATTAATGCGTGTCTGATGTGTGATGATCCTCGGCCAAGGCTACTCTTTGGCAGTGTTCATTGTACACTCGCATGCGTTTTAAGTTCGACATTTCAATGCTCGATCAGGGCTACTCTCTGATAGCATTGAAATGTTTAATAATATGTACTGTAATATGCTAATCATTTATCTTTCAATGATCTCGCGAGCAAATTTTGCATTTGATAGTGATACGCGTAACAATGTGTTAATGTATGTTTGATGTACGATTGACCCTCTGCCAAGGCTACTCTTTGGGGGCGTTCTTCGTACACTCGCATGCATTTTAAAATTAACATTTCATTGCTCGATAGGGGCTACTCTCTGATAGCATTGACATGTGATATTCGCTGTTGTTTGCGCTTGTCAAATGAAAATCTCGATTATTAATGTTAAACTACCTCGCTTATTTTAGCAAAACCTTGTTTTTATCAGCACATCAACATTTTATGACTACCCCATTTAAGATCGTTTTAAAGTCACAATTATTTCGTATTTCGTTCAATATCTTTTTACCTGACTATTAAAGTATGTTTTTGTTAATTGAAATCATGTTTTTTCCGCTGGATAAAACTGAGCGAGTATGTGTGACTCGATAACTATGAGCTACCCACTTAAAATTTTGTGGAAGTCACAAATTATTTCAAACGTTATTTTTAAAAAGAAGCGGTAAGTATTATTTTTGTCGAGACAGTGGATAACTTTTTCTATAACAAAACTGTGTGTTAATCTTTGGGTTCAAAACCACGATCCACTATCGTTTTATTGTTTATTTAAATTACGTTTTATTGATATTTCTGCTGAGCGAGTATGTATCTCGCTGAATATCTGACTATGAGCGAGTATGTGTCTCGCTGGATAACCGACTATGAGCGAGTATGTGTCTCGCTGGATGACCGACTATGAGCGAGTATGTGTCTCGCTGGATGACCGACTATGAGCGAGTATGTGTCTCGCTGGATGACCGACTATGAGCGAGTATGTGTCTCGCTGGATAACTGACTATGAGCGAGTATGAGTCTCGCTGGATAACCGACTATGAGCGAGTATGTGTCTCGCTGGATAACCGACTATGAGCGAGTATGTGTCTCGCTGGATAACCGACTATGAGCGAGTATGTGTCTCGCTGGATAACCGACTATGAGCGAGTATGTGTCTCGCTGGATAACTGACTATGAGCGAGTATGTGTCTCGCTGGATAACCGACTATGAACGAGTATGTGTCTCGCTGGATAACCGACTATGAGCGAGTATGTGTCTCGCTGGATAACCGACTATGAGCGAGTATGTGTCTCGCTGGATAACTGACTATGAGCGAGTATGTGTCTCGCTGGATAACTGACTATGAGCGAGTATGTGTCTCGCTGGATAACTGACTATGAGCGAGTATGTGTCTCGCTGGATAACTGACTATGAGCGAGTATGTGTTTCGCTGGATAACTGACTATGAGCGAGTATGTGTCTCGCTGGATAACTGACTATGAGCTAGTATGTGTCTCGCTGGTTAACTGACTATGAGTGAGTATGTGTCTCGCTGGTTAACTGAAAAACAGATTGTGAGCGAGTATGCCTCTCGCTGGATATCTAATCGATAATTTCCCATTGTGTAACAGAGTAAATTATACGCCTAACGTGGCTGAAATATTTTAACAGATTTACAAATGTGTCTAACATTAGAACTTGTTCTTGTCAGATCTACTGGTTGATTAATCGTAAAAATATGTTTGAATCGCACAGTAGATATCTTAGACTGTGTTACTGTTAGTACGAAAACAGATTTTGTCGGGAATTATGTTTAAATTTCAGAGAGTACGAAGATGCCTGAAGACGATGTGAGTACACCACCTGGCTGGCGAAAGACTAACAAAAGGAAAAAGAGAAGGAGATCGATGCCATCTCTTTGATAATATTCTTCAGATAATGTAGTTCTAGTACTGAACTCTCGCCACCTCTAAAGAACCGGAAGAAAACCAAGTAAGCTGTGAATGTTAAAATATTAAGTCTTGAGTGAAGGAACAATTGTAATCATGTTTCATCATTATTTCACCCGGAAAGCGAAGCTCAAACCATTGATTGTTGTAAAAGTGTGCCATTATACATTATGTTGTTGAAATGATAAATAAAAATTGCAATTGAAATGAGAAAAATTAGAGAATGAACTAAGTGTAGTAGTATACGGATTTGAGATTACTGAAAAAGGGCGGTACATTTTATAATTTATGTATAATAGACAATGCAATCGATCAATTAGCAATGGAGCACAGGCATTTAATTGTCTAGAGCCGGAAGTCTTGTTCTGTTTTTCTTTAATCTCAAAAACCATAAACTCATTCATATAATTAAAACACTAGACCCACTTTTAAGAAAATTTACAGATCCTAGTCCTAGTATTGATATACCTACCAAATTAATTAATTAATTAATTTGCATACCTAATATGAGGTTGTTTTTGGCTGTGTGTATACCTAATATTGTAAGATCTTTGTTACCCATTAACGAGCAAATAAAGAATTGAATTGAATAGTATTGATCACTAAGTTAAATTCAATCGCGTGCTATAGTTGCCGTTCCAAAGGGCTTTTGAAGTAAGACTTCAAAATGTTCTAGACCAGTAATAAAATTCAATCGTTGCAACCGGGTCGGACATCATAAATGTTAAAATCGATGAAATAATTAATAATTAAGGTTTGATGGTTCTTCCAACACCTTTGCTCATGGGCCAAAATTTTAACGATTTACTTTGCGTTACTGTTTTGAGAGACTAAACTAAACTCATGTTTCACAACGATCCCGAACAAGGATATTATTATATCGGACAATGAAGGCCCATTAAAATTTTAGGTTGATATAGTGCTTACTGTTCAAATATAAACAATTTTAACCAAACAAAAAGTGTGTGTGTAAATAGATCAACTAAATCGTCATAAACAGTAAAACCGTACGCAACCGTAATTAGGTACAACTTACCATAGTTTGATGGTAGTTCCAATGAGAACCCCAATAACTTTGATTCATTTGATATATTATGTATCATGTCATTTTTTTTAAATAAGTACATTTGATATGATGTTTACATCTCAAAACTATATTTAGATAAGAGCTACATTTTGACATAGAAACTGATTTGTTTGGATCTTACTTAGTTATTATTTTAAAGATATTCCTTACTTGATAGGTATATTATATTTAAGTGTTCTGAATTACCTATTGTACGTAATTTATTTATTTTAATGTCTCGTTTGACACTATTTAGTGAATTGCTTGTTGCACATTGTATTATTGGAATGTTAAGTACCTAATTTAATTTATGTAAAGTTTCAGGTTTTTGATAAGTAAAAATAAAACAATCACATAAATTTGTACGGATGTATGATTTTTAGTTTGTTGATTATTTACAGTATTTTCAATTGTCTCAAGTGAAATGAAAACTTGCACTTGTTTTAGATACCAGTCCAGTAATTTGTAATACATTACTCTATTTAAGAAATAAATAGATTACAAGGGTTTCGATAAGAATCTTGAATTGTAAAAAAATAAATAAATATGTGAGTACCTAACAGATAAACAATAATTCATTGTGATCTACTTGGTTTTACATAGGTATATTTGTTATTTAACGTACCTACTGCCTACGTAATAATTGTATAATTTTAGTACCAACTTTACTTAGTCTTTTAAATTGTATTATTCACTACTTCACACAGACTTCTAATTGTGAGATTAATGTGCATGCCGGGAGGCAACACGTGGTCGGATGGCCGAATGTCATGATTTTTAGTTTTGATTCGTAGTTTAGTCGTATTTTATTATTTTACATTATTATACCTGGTAACTCTTGTGTTGAATTCCGGTAGTGCCAATCTACTAACTAATTGTCTCTTTTAATTATCATCCTACAAGCAGTTACTTTACAGTGTACCAACCTGCGAAATTTGATAACATTAAAATAAAAAATCTGGTGGTTGGCATACTAGATTCAATTCTCATTTTGTCATCAGAGCCGAAAGATGGTCGGCAGTAATAATTTATAGCATTGTTAAAACATAATTATTGTACCTAAGTACCTACATGGAAATAAACGTTAATAGAAGTAGAACGAATAACGAAGTTTCTTTTCACAAACATTATCTGGTTGTTTTAGAAATAGGTAACTACTTATGTGATTTTTAACTAATTATTGCGTTGGACTGGTGCAAAATCAAAGATAGCTCAAACATTGCGAAATTATGCATAACCTTGAGCAGCTTATTGCTGGAAAATAGGAAAAGAGCCAAGTCCATAATCCATCACGCTGGCTAAGTGCGGGTTAGGAGATGACATAAATTCTCCTCTAAATATATCTTTGTTGGAATACGCTGGTTCTCTTAAGATGTTTTCTTTTACTGTTAAAACCAGTGGTGATGAGAACTTCTACTTGGAACAATCTAGTTTCTCCACAATTATAAAAACTGGTTTCAATTTAAAATTAAATTCAGACACTCGACCAAATTTCATAAGAATCTGTAACTATATCGTCTAAATACATGAAAGCAAATTTTAGTTCTTTGTTCATATTTCATAAACCGCCACACCGATGTCGACAACATTTAAACGAGGCCACCTTTAAACTAGGATCGATCAGACAAAAAAAAATACCATCAAAATCGATTTACAATTAGCGGCGCTATCGCGTAACAAACATACAAAAAACATAAAACCGAATAAAGAACCTCCTTCTCTTTGTAAGGCGGATAAAATACTCACATGTGCATGATTTGATTTTATAGTTTATTTGATTTGATTTTTCGTTATTTTGAGTTCTAGTCATATAAACATTCTAGTCAGGCCATCACAACACAACGTCATTAATTAACTACACTAAAATGGAATCGATATCTGTGCTCTAAATGACGATGCGTATATGTCTCAGTCGGATTGTATAATTCGCATTATTACAATACGGCTAGCCGTTTTGAAAAACAGGGCCGTTTTGTAATTAGCTCAGTCGAGGCAGACATTGAAATAGAAAAAATTCCGGGGAGCGATTTTTTTTTTAAAACGTCGGGGATGGTTGTTGGAAGTATAAATCTCGATTTTCTAACTAATCCCGGTAGAGGGTTCGCCGCCATCTTGTTTTAAAGTTTTTGTGAAATAACTCGTTAATTTTCAATTTTGAGCAAAAATGATCGTTACCAAAGTTGTTGGAAATTTAATTTCTCACAAGTTTGGTCGAAATAATTTTTACGCTAGGATCAATATTTGCAGAGTTATACTATCAAGTTTATCAAAAAAATCGTAATGAGTGTAATTTTATTTTCTTCAACTTGTTCACGCACTTTTTTTATTTATTTTATTTTTAGAATTTGTTGTTATAGCGGCAATAGAAATACATCATCTGTGTAAATTTCAACTATCTAGCTATCACCGTTCTTGAGATACAGCCTGGTGACAGACAGACGGACGGACGGACAGACGGACAGCCAAGTCTCAGTAACAGGGTTCCGTTTTTACCCTTTGGGTACGGAACCCTAAGAAGTGCGACAACCAAAGTTGAAGAAAATAAAATTCCACTCATTACGATATTTTTGATAAACTTGATAGCATAACACTGCAAATATTGATTCTAGCGTAAAAATGACACGAATCAAACTTGTGAGAAATTAAATTTCCAACAACTTTGGATACGATCATTTTTGCTCTAAAGTTGAAAATTAACGAGGTATTTCACAAACACTTTACAACAAGATGGCGGCGAACCCTCTACGTTGAAAAAAAAGAAATCACTCCCCGGATTTTTTTCTATTTCAGGCTAATTTTATGTCTGCCCCGACCGTACTAAATGCGGTGGTTCAACGATTAGCCGGATTGTCATTGCGATACGTTCTTCAATTTAGCCGCATTATATTACTGCTTAAATTGTAGGGTGACCATACTTACAAAATAAACAATGTTTAAAATAAACATTAATTTCGTCAGAAAGAGCTGACAGATTACTTCTTAAGATATTATTTTTTATTACAATATTTTACTTCTCAGATAAAGCTTGAAAGTCCCTAACTTGATATTGGTGACGGTATTGGTCATTATGGCTCGCTCCACTCAGGACCTCCCTTGAGCTTCTGGCTCCCGATTTTTTTGAATACACTCTAGGTGTAGTAGCAGTAAGACTAGGTGGAGTCGGGGTGCTCCGAGTTGGATCTGGGTTCTCTGTAATCTACCCGGTCCGATTTAGTCTTAACAAGGTGGACGGTTACACCCAGGTGAGCCGTCCCAAGAGGTGAACGGTGGTAAACCACCTCAATAATATTGTGTACGATTCCTCCAAACTCTAGAATCCATAGTCGCTTTAGCAATTTAGCAAGACACTTACTGTATTTAACGCCATAGCTGTTGTTATGTCAGGCAGCGCCATGAGTGATAAGAATTGGAACTAAAAATTGTCAAAGAGGTAATCTCTCGCTTTATTACATTACGGCTAGCCGTTTTGAATGACGCATGGCATCGAATACGTTCCAGCTGTTTTTTAATCAGCCGCATTAAATCCGTCTAATCGTTAAGAGTGCGCCTAAAGCCAGGAAAAAATCAGATTTCACCCGCGCGACGTTTCTTAATATGATGTACATAAAGTCGAGAATAGCATGACACAGTTTGGAGGAAAAATCAATATTTAATCAGGAGTCCATTTTTGACCAAGTTTTATTTAATTACTCAATAACTAAACATAAATTTAAAAAAGTGTTCGGTTACTTTACTAGAACGTACAAATAGGAATTTTATTACCAAAAAATAATGTGGGGTCATCGCTGATAATTTCGAGTACTCGAATTAAAACGGGTTTTTTCGGTGTCATTTTTATTTTTTTATAGTAAAAAACTCTGATCTATTTTTAAAATTCTATTCGGTTATTGTGCTTCTTCTTGATTGTACCCACACGTCAATTTTTTTTTGTCATAGTTTTTAGTTTCTTAACTTCAGTGAGCGGCGTCGAAAATGTCCTTTTTTCGTTTTCTGGCTTTAGGCAACCCCTTAAACCGCCGCTTTATAAAACGGCCCTGCTTTTCAAAAAGGCTAGATGTAATGTAATACGGCAAATCATACAATCCGGCTGCGTATATGTCGCAACTAATGTACAATGTAAAATTGTGTATGTGTGGTAAAATAAAAAGTTTGATTGTTGCTAACATTTTTTTATTTTAAATTGACTTGGACACAATGATAAACATTAGGTTTATAATTATACAAATATACATTATTTCGCTATTAGAATATGAGTAGGGTCTTGTATAAAATTTCAAACCGCAAATTATAGATGGCGGTCAATTTTAAACAAATAATATGTTAAACAATAGATGTCGCTAGTGTCACTAGATATCTATGCATAATGCGACAACAAAATGTTTCTTGTACTACAGTACTGCAAGCAGGTCATCAGGAGTGAGCTATCGAATTAAATAATCTATTCAGGTGACTGTACAAAGTGTTTTACATAACAGCAGACTACTTTTAGTGCTGTAATAATCAGGTATAACTTACCGTCGTTTTCCAAACATTAACTCAAGAGTTATGTAACTCTGCCTTTTCTCACATTTCAATTGGTACGTAGAAACGACCCAAAAAGTTATAATTTGGATACTGTACATTATAATTTTTATACTAAGAGATAGAATATGATTGTGTTGTTGAGTCTTTTGTTCAACGAGTTCTTTTGACAGTTACCGGCGAGGGTCCAGTAGTTAAAGTAAGTCTTCAAATAGGTGAGTTGTGAGTTTGTGAAATCTAATATAACTTGTATGTTTGAAATTCAGAGGTCCAATTAATTTGTTTGAGTTATAGACAAAAAATAAATACTGAATTTGTTTACAGGTATCACTAATCATTTCAACTTATAGAGGGTTCCAATTTCGAGTAAAAAGGATTACATTCTTTTACTCGAATTTTTTTCAACTTTGGGTGATTTTCCACATCGAACAGTCGAAGTTCGACTTAAAGAGGTTTTGCGTGTTCAAAATTTAGCAAAACTGTTTTTGGCATCTACCTTTCATCCTTGGTGTACTATGTGGGGTTATGACACGCACCAGATCACAAAAACTCTGATTTTATTTTAGGGCAGGCGTTTAGGCGTCTGGTATACCTCTTTGCGGCACAGATTTTTATATTCAGAGTAAAACTAATATTTTTGTGTATTATTTATTACTTAGGCTTACTTATAAATAGATTTGGCGGTTTTTCATATGTGGGTTGATGGGGGGGTCAGATATGGGGTGGTTACTGTGGGTGACCACTGTGAAGAAAATAGCTAATTATAGTAAGATTTTTTCATTAATATAATGTACAAATCTAGTAATAAAAACGCGTACATACAAAAACTTGAGTATGACAAATTATTCTAAACACAAATTATTGTTTGTGGCGGTTCTCAAAATGGATTTGCCCTCTCGGTAGACTCGGTAATACAAAGGATCTTTGCAAATTTTGCAGCCCCAAATTGTTCTCACAGGCTCTTTTTTCGTGCTGCATCCACTGCAACGCCTGGAAGTTCCTCAAACTGTTTGATAATTTGCGACAACTAGGCGAACAGATTTAGGAGCTTCAGCTTCGTGTTTTTTATGGAGACCAAACTCGGTGAGGGTGGATTGCTTCTAGATCTGATTTTCATGTTCTTCAGTCATTCAGCAGCAGTCTCGGAGGTCTTTAACAACCTGAATAGGTTGCTTGTCTACTGGGATAGCCTGGGATGGTTGGAGTAGAAGGGAAGTATGAGCCACATACAGTGGCCTATTGAGAGCGGAATTTTTTTCGGAATTAATTGGCGGAAAAGGCCTCTTCTAACTAGCCAACTGTTTTTCATGAGCGTTTTATTTCTTACATCTAAGCTAAGCTAAGCAGGTGCTAATAAGTCTTGATACACGCTACGTCTAAAATCTTTTAGACAGAGACATGTGTTAGGATCTTCTTGAAGGTCCTAGCACATGTCTCGACTTACTGTACTTCAATTTCTTCTTCAGTGACAGGATTATAAGATCCGCTTTTTGTTGAGCAAATAAGTTAGTCTGCAAAGGTTGATTAGTAGAACGAGTTCTTTTGTCCAGAATAACTGAAAAATGTTAAGTGGAGATAGTTCTGTATGAGCAGCCAGAGATAACAAGTCATAATCGTCACAAATGAAGGGGCCATAATCGTCAGGAGGTATAATTGAGTACTATTTTTTCCATTTTGGAACCTGTATATCAGCCCGCGCTGTAAATGGTCCTGGTTGTCGAGCTGGTGCTGATGATGCAGGTAATGGCCGAAAAGCAGATAATCTGGCTATAGGTGTGTCATCTTCTGATTCAAATTCAGAGTTACATTCGAAATCTTCACCGCGTGAAATTTCTCGAGTCATCATACTTAGACCTTCGATAATGAGGTCATCTTCGACATCCGAACCATCGCCACCCGCATGACTGTTATCATCGGAAGGTACATCGACATATTCCGATAAAGTATTCTCGATTTCCAGGGTAGATAAACCCGTTCTTTTCATTATCTGCAAAAATAAAACCAATACGAAATAAAGCTACTTCTTATAGAAAAATTATACCTTTACAGTACGGTGGTAACCGCTGCTAACCACATCAAATAACGTGTAATTTTCAAAAATCTTTTATAGATATTTCTGATATTTATACTTGTTATACAAGATTAATCATATTTCAACAATGTAAGTATAAAAATAATTCATATCTGTAAATATTAACTTACCAATGAAATAAAACACTTGCAGAACAACGAAATTCAAATTTCACCAGTTTTCGCTTGATAGTTTAGTTCTCCATCTAGCCGTCAGAGTAAGTCAATTAGCACTATTCAAATGTTAAATGTTGGTGTCGTTCATATAAATACAAATTTTAACCATTAGATGTCGCTATATCAAAAAATACGCTAATAAATAGGTGGTTAATTCTACTGACCACTGTGAAGAAAAGAGATACCTACCATGGTTTAATTTTGACTCCAGTGAGGGCTAGGGCTAGGGCTTCCAGTTATCATAATTGTTACTGCGTATTTGTTATTGCTACTTAGACTTTTTTTATAATTGTTGCATTTATCATCATGGTACATGTTTGTATGTTGGTCGGTAACCTCATGAGTCATGAGCAAAATCAAGGTACTACCCAAGCTAAGCTAATCACACAAGCTTTGCTTAGTTTGGGGTCAGATGGTGTTGTGTGTGAATTGTCCACAAATATTTATTATTATTTATTTAAGCTTTATTTAGTATTATTAGTAGTAGTTTTGTTCCTATAACTTAATCACAAACAGCAATGCAACAGTTTTAAAGAAGTCGATTGCATCACTATCTGTAATGACGACATCTCTATGTCATAAGTAATTTATTATGCATCATTGTCATCCTTTTTATTTGCTATTGTATTAACCGCAGAACAAATACGATATTGATGTCACTATGAATCAATTTAACAAGTACTTAATGCCTAAAATAACAATGGTCTTGTAGCAATATCTTAATAATATACCTAAAAACTTTTCTAATGTAAAAATTAACCAACCACCTAAATAATTAACTAAGCCATAGTTTGGATTTAAACAAGACTGGTGTGTTATATGCACTAAACAGAATAGAATAACAGTTTTAAAAACGATTTGAAACCATATCGTTTCAATATAATAATTTTTCATTTGATCGATAAATGTATAAAATATGTTGCAACACTATATACCCATAACCGCTTGATACACTTTGTTAACTATATTACACCGAATGACAAAAAAATACAAAATTAACTTTACTGTAGGGTTTTTGGCGGGAAAAAAACAAAAATTAAAATTTTTGGCGGGAAAATGGTCCCGAAGTATTGAAAAAATGTAATTAAAAAAATGCTGTTATTTTTGGTGTTTGTTATTTCGTATACAACACATTTAAGCCATAAAACTACTGTCTCCTTTTTAAATTATTAATATAATAGCTGATCAACTACTTGAGAATTGAATCAAATCGCAAAAAAATATCAAGTGTCAAAAATGTTAGTTTACATTTGAAGTACATCTATCTATTATATCAAAGCGAAAGGTCACTCATCAAGGAATCTCGGAAACTACAAATGCTAGGAATCTGAAATTTTGCATGGAGGTCTCTTTTAGCACGTAGGCGCTCGCTAAGACGGGGTTTTGCGAAATTCAACCTAAGAGAATGAAACAAAGGATGAACGGTTGTATGAAAATTCGTCATTTTCAAAGTTATCAAATTTTGTATCTAGACTCTTGACACGAAGCAATTAAATGTTTGTTCCATCAATTTTGTAATTTCGAACTGTACGGGGATGAAATTGGGGTTGAAATGGGGGATGAATGTCAATATGGAAGTTCTCAACCATTGAAGATAAAACCATGAAACTCTGTATATAGGCACTTGACACGAAGCAAACAAATATTTGTTCTAGCAATTTTGTAATTTCGAACTGTACGGGGATGGAATTGAGGTTAAAATGGGGGATGAAGACATGTAGACATACATGGAAGTTCCCAACCGTTGAAGATAAAACAATGAAACTTTGTATATAGACACTTGACACAGAGTAAATAAAAGTTTGTTCTGGCAATTTTGTAATTTCGAACTGTATAGGGATGAAATTGGAGTTGAAATGGGAGAGGAATGTCTTTTACGCTTTCAAACCTAAACTACTAAACTGATTTTGATGAAATTGTATAAATTTGTTTTATTATAAGCTGTTTTTAGTAACCGTAAATGTGTCTGGGTATACAAATAGGTACCTACTGCCTGAGTTACCTAAGTATTTATTTCGCGCGGACGAAGTCGCGGGTAACAGCTAGTTAATTATAAACAAACGATACCATTAGAAGCGTCTTGAAACGCTCTTGAGAATGATGGGCTTAAACACGTACAAGTAACGCGGCACTTCATATGCCGAAGCGTAAACAAACGTACTTAGGTAACCAGACCTGACACCCGTGTTTTTCCCGCCGAAATTGTAAAATCGATTCGCCAAAAGTGAAGCAAGCGGATAATTACATATTACTTATATCTTTTTAACGCAGAAGAAACCTATAATAATATTAACTAACTAACGGTATTCAAAATACAGAAGTATGAGTAAATAACTGTATAAATTTGTAATTTGAGTTCCTAACCAAAGAGGCGATAATTGAGATCAAAGTGGCCAGTACGACAAAATACCAATTTCAAATGTAATGACCTCATATTATAATTATGTCATGGAAAGTAAAAATCCAAAGAGTTATTTGTGTCTAAACATACCTACTAATCTCGCGGAATGTGTCAAAATAATAATGGGCTTACTTGTAACGTTAACCTTATCGGTATATTGAGGTCTAAGGGCTTGCGTAGAAGTTCACCCGTCCTATTTTAAGTATACATCACGAGATTAGGTACTTTTTATAGTAACTGTGGTTTATGTGCCAGTATGTGGTATGTTACATTTTATGATTTGTTCAGGTATGATTTAGGTAGATATATTCAGAGTTTGTTGTTGTTATTACTCAAGTTAATAGAGCCCTACGCCTTCTGCATTCTGCTTTACTCCAAACCTTTAAAAACAGTAAAAGCTATCTCATATCACTCAAATTTTTAACTCATTTTAAACTCAAACACAAAATGTAAAAGTTTTTCTTTCAGCACACACACGCACACAAGTGAAAAGTCGTAAAACACAACTATTTAAAATAATTGATTTGGCTAGTTTTATTTATTTTTATGTTTATATACAGAACGTTAAAATCAAATATCATGGTTCTAGAATTGTATTTTTGGTTTATCATATAATTTGGTTTATTTTATGCCGCCAATTATTTTCCGAAAGATCTCTAAAACTCATCAAAGGCGTAAAAGATGCGCCAATTCGTCACGGCTTAATTGATACTGTAAACTGCGACCTCGATCTCATAAAACACATTGACAAGGTTCCGCAAAAAGGAAATAATGCGTTAATTTCTTCATACAGAATTAATTGTAAATTGTAAAAACGTTTATTTGTGCATAAAAAACTAAAACTAAATAATACACTCACCGACTAAGCTAAAACAAGAGGGTAGACAAATTGTAAACAGACAATAAACTGAGTCGGTAAACGCTGAATTCCCACACTAGGGTGACCTGTGTTGTGGGAGTTCAGGCTTTTCCGTTAATAATATGACATGACTAAGGTACTAATAAAAATAGCATATAATTTTAACAAAGTATCCCCTTCAATAAATAAAGAAGGTGGGTAACCTAGATACGGATGAACATGTGAGCGAGTGCGAAAGAGATGGTCGCGCACAACACAACATTACTTAACATAATTATCTAAGTCACCCAAAGCCATTAGAATAAGGTAATAGATATAAAAAAAAAAAATTCAAACTTAAAATAAGAACAGCAATAGGTAAAGAAAACAAAATTAAAATTAAATCAAGTACATATAAATACGCCGCCCATGTAACGGCTTGAATTTACAATTTTAAGCCCAAAATACATTTTTTTAACATAATACTCATATCCAATATTTTTATGGTCAATAACAATAGTTTTATAAATTTAAATTTAAACTACGTGGGTCTATTTATTTTACAGAAGATTGGGTTGTACCTATGTGTGCCATTCTTTTAATGAGGGGGAGGCGTATGTGCAAGACTACAAAAACAACAAAAAAAAATTTATTAAATGAATGTGTAATGTAAGTAAGTGGAGTTATGTTTGTGTGATAGGTCATGAGAGAATAACCTATTGTGTAGGTACCGTTGTGGTGAGTTTGTTGTGTTCGTGTTATCTGGTTTATATGAATATATTTTATATGTATGATAAATAATTCAACAAAATATAATGATAAATAGATACTTAGAGCATTATTAAATGAGAAAAAAAAATGTATATCGTAAATCTAAGTTGAGAGATAGGAATGCTTTTGTATTCATTATTGGTCTTTGTATGACAAAACCCGAGCGAAACCGAAACGAGCCGATAATAACATATGCATTATGCATGTGTTTTGATAGAAATAAACATTTTTGAGGACAATAATTACAATGGTTAGGTAATATTCACATACAATTATAAACATTTACTAAAGGTTACATTGTAAATATTATAAATTATCTGAGCCAATAGAATAATTAGGCAAAACATTTACGAATCGCTTATTGTCGTACAATGTAGGTAGTTCCGTCCACAACCATTCATTTAGCCAGGTACGAACGCACAGCGCGCGGGGTCTCGTCAGTGTGGGTGCGGTTCAATACTTATAGTATATTTTTATATAGATTTGTTTGCGGCGCGAGCGCATGGCGAGCGAGATCTCATTAGTCTGAGTGCTATCCAGTAGTATATGTTTTTCGTGCGGCTTCACTTAGTAAAAATTGATTTTTTTTCTTTAATTTTTTTTTTTTTAGTTTTGAGTGTGGTTTATAGTTCGGATATAATTAACAATTGCAATTTTTCCTTTAAGTAATTAAACTTAAATAAATATATTGCATAATTATATATCCATAGAATAAGCATTTATTAATCAGGCTAGACTGCGAGACTAAATTTTGGAGACTGATAGAATAATTATTAAAGTTAGAAATGTCACATAACTTACTTAACACTTTATTTTTTATTTTTTTAAATACTAGTGTATACTCCCTGTGTGTACGAGTACATTCAGACTTCATTACGTGCATTTCTCGACATATCAATGTAGGTGTAATAAACATATGTGCATAGGTTTATATTATTTTTTAAATATTGTTGTTCTCTTGTTGTACAAACATTGTATAAAAATGCATCATGATGTTTGTTTCCAGTGAGCTCTTCACCAAGGTTGCTGGTAGTCACGGAAGATGGCATTTCTGTGTAGTTTAGTGCAACTTGAGAGAATAGGATAGCTTAATTTACGGTTGCTTTTTTTTGGGTAATTCGTTGATTGAAAAGTAGTACGGCACTAAAACTGCAACTAGTCAGTTCAGTTCTGAGGTGATGAGAGGTCGGGACCCGATACCCGGCTGCAAATAACGTTTCACTAAAATACAAAATTAGAAATCGATCATGTACTTAATGCAGCGTTGGTAATGTGAAAACTTTTATTTTTACCGGAAATCAGGTCCCTTGCTGCTATTTCGTCACCTTTATTAGTTTAAGAGTATCGTCATATCCCTGTGACACAAGCCACAAGGTAATTTTCTTTTTACACCTGAAGCGCGAAAGCTCAAGAATGTCTAACTTTTTGTCCAGGAGTTGATAAATGAAAGGACCTTTAAACGAAAACGCGTTTTGGGCATGTGCAGATTTTGTTTTGGGCAGAGGCCAGGTATTGCGCCGACGTTCATCGTTTTGTTTAGTGTGTGTTGCCGTATCAAGAGCCGTTCTATGGAACCGTAGTGCCACCGCTAGTATGTATAACTGACGTACGGGCATAAAGTTGGTATCGTGGTATAGCTTGTCTGTTGGGTATCGGTAGGGTTTTTTAAAAGCTACCTTCAGAAGAGCTCTCTGGGCTCTTTCAACTTTTATCAGCCGAGTTTCAGCGGCGGAACCCCAACATACTATGCAGTAATTGATTAACGATTGGCAGAGGGCTAGATATACCATTCTGACAGTTTTTGGGTCGGCTACGGTTCCCAGTCGCTTAAAAATATGCAGCATTTTGCGTAGGCGACCACGCAAAGCAGTCAGATGGTTGTCAAAAGTGAGCTTGTTATCGATAACTACACCAAGGTATTTGATATAATCTACGCACCCAAGCACAGGACAGTTGCATTCAGCTCGATACAGTGAGTTACAGTTGTGTATTTTGATGCAAGGTTTTGTTTTGGGTTGACTCCTTTTAGTAACTCGGAACGCCAGGTATTTGGTCTTGGCAGCATTTAATGTCAGTAAGTTATTCTGTAGCCAGTCCGCCACCAAGGCCATGCCTTCCTCAGCAATCCTTTCTACGTCTTCCCAACTGTCACCATGAAATACTATAGCGGTATCATCCGCGAAAGTGTACATGCTTGCTTTATTAATCATAAGTTGACAGAGGTCATTTATATAGGTCAGAAAAAGAGTTGGCCCGAGCACACTTCCTTGGGGAATTCCATAGATAACGGGACTATAGTCACTAAATCGATCCGAGATGCGGACTCTTTGTTTCCTATTACTTAGATACGAGGAGAACCAATCAAGGGCCACACCTCGAACACCAAGAAGTTCTAGTTTTTTGATTAAGATAGGCCAGCTTACTGTATCGAACGCTTTTGCCATATCGAGGAATATACCAATGCACTTTTTCTTACTGTTAAGGTTTTCAGTGACTTTATTTACGAGAGCCACCACCGCGTCCTCAGTAGACTTGTTATTTCTAAAGCCGAACTGTTTCGGTGATAAGACTTGGTGTTTCTCCAAAAAGTTTAGAAGACGTTTATTAACAACTTTTTCTAGTATCTTGGAGAGTGATGGTAGTAATGAGATTGGGCGATAGTTAGATACCAGTTGCGTAGAACCTGATTTATGAATTGGACATATATCTGCAATTTTAAAACACTTTGGGACGCTTCCTTGAGTCATACTTAGATTGCAGATATATGCAATTGGTGATGCTAAAATGTGTCTAGCTCGTTTGATTACTTCATTATTTATTAGGTCACTGCCGGGAGCTGAAGATGATTTAAGACTAGATATTATTTTTTGAATTTCCACCGCGTCTGTTGGAACCAAAAAGAGTGAGTTGGTAGGTAAGTTCTTGGATGTCAAAGAATCAGCAAGTTGTTGTTCGGTTTTATCTATCTTAGAAAGGATGTTATTAGCAAGGTCACTCCCAACAGAGGAAAAAAAGGTATTTACGTAGTTTAAAGACTCTTTTGTTGTTTCTTTTAGCTTAAATAAGTCACCTGTGTCTGACTTGACGGCTTTAATGTCACAAATATTTTTAACGGTACTCCACAGTTTCTTGTTGTTGTGTTGATGATTGTTGAGTTGTTCTATCTCATATTTGTTTTTATGTTGTCGTAAAAGTCGGTTGTGGCGATTGCGGTATTCTTTATATCTAGCTTGGAGGTCAGCATCATCACGGTCTTTCTTAGCTTTTATGTGTAACAAGTCTTTATTTCTCGCACTTTTCAGTAACTTTCGTGTCATCCAAGGTTGATTAATAACTTCCATACCACGCAATTTCTTTTGGATTGTATTATACTTGACTGCGAGACCAATTGAGTTAACGAGAAATTCTGCCGCTGAGTCTACATCCTGATTTCTGTATAAATTGTTCCAATTTATGCCATTCAATGTAGAAATAATATCATCATAGTTGATTTTTGTCCGTGTTTTGGAGCAAGGACCTCTCTTTGTGAAACTAATGTCTATTCCAGTAAGAACCGCAGCATGGTCAGTAACGTCAGAGTCACATATAACTACACGTGCCCTTTTTTTTGTTCTTATCATAGAATGGTCTAAACAATTCGTAGCCCGCGTAGGAATTGTATGTCCTGAAATGAATCCGTAATGAGCTGTTAGATCTAAATAATCAGGTCCTTTTCGATCTGTAGAATCAGGTTTGATATCAATATTTATGTCCCCAGTTATGACTACAGAATCGGTTGAAACTAAGGATATTACATTTTCTAGGGATAATAAAAAATTTATGATGTTGTCCATCGCTGGACTACGATAGAGTGCAATGATGGTCAACACTTTGTTTATTTTGAGAACGAGACAGTTTGCATCATTGAATTGGGGCTCAAATACTTCTGCTTCTATTCCGTTTTTTACAAAAAGGATCAAACCATCGTTTTGATTCCTAAGTAGTGAAGAGTAGTGACAGTTATAACCGGGCAAGTTGATTCCTTGAAAGTCATTGTCTATCCATGTCTCTGATAGGACAATTATATCGGGTAAAAAATGCAGTCTCGCTAAGTAAAGCAAAAAATTATCAAGGTTTGCTCGGACACTTCTTATGTTTTGTGCCAAGATAGTAAATTGCTGTGAGTGATCGCCAATTTCAAGACTGCATTCTTCAGGTAAGCTGACTTTTGAGCTGTTTATCAAAACAGTATTGTCGATGCCTTCTAATAATTCAATATTGTTCATTATCGTATTTTATTATTTTGGAGAATACACAGATGGGCCACCTGTGTTTTATTATATATGGATTACAGTTAGGTGATAATTGGCATCGGCAACAACAATTTTGTTTCAACAGACAAGTTGCAAATTGTCTCATTTTATATATAGTGAATGCGGTCAGGCACATTATTTTGAAAGTGTTTAGTTTCGCAGAAATGCATTCATTGTGCGACAACATAAGGGACAGTCGAGCAATTTGCAAATATATTGAATATAGAAAGGTGGTAATGTTATAAGCTGTTGGAAAAAGACGGTAAACACTACAGTCACACGAGAACACCAGCAGCTTACAACTATCGTTTCCTTCACACAGTGTTACAGCCGGGTGATAGGTATTGTGGTTACAATATACCCTGTTCAGGTTGAGGTGGTTGAGGGTAAAAACTGGAAACGAGTTGGCCTCAGTTCTTACTGTCAGTTGTGGTGGAGAATTATAATTGATTTCAATGTGTCGTAGGCAGATTATACTATCAGGGAACAACAGAAAGTGGCAAGGATATAAATCATCAGTTTTAAAAAATATACTACAAATATCGATAAGTGTATTTGATATAAAAACTTGCGTTTGACAACAAGTTTTTTTGTGTGAGTGTGGGTAACGTAAGTGGTTAGTGGTGAGAAAGGTTTGAGTGTCAGTGTTATGTCCATGAATGAGTTTTTTTTCCATAATACAGGAATTGACATAAAGCGTGCAAATAACTAGAACTAAAATAAAACGACAATGTTGGTGAGAAACACATACAACAATATAACTACGAGAAGTGACTGTATTACTGTGCAGCAAACAAGAACAACACGAGAAGACCGTGGCTAGTCACATTGTGTCGATATTTTCAAGGTCGCTTTCTTTGGCTATTCGTATCTGTGGTGTACCTTCCGTTTTGCGCAAAAAGACACGTCCAAAGGACGTCCAGCAATAGGCGTAACCGTGACTTTTTGCGTATTGGCGGGTATGATAAAAAAGTGTTCGTTCCTTCGGGGTAAGGTTTTCTGAGATGTATACAATTAGACTCGGTCCTTCGATATTAATACTGGACGTAGTGAGGCTGTTCTCCCTAATATATTTCTTATACGCCTTGAAAAAGTGGTCTCGCATAATGACAGTTGTAAAATCCACTATAATCGGCTTGGTACCGGATTTCACATTGACCCTATAAACATCTCTAATTACGTTATTCTGCAATGGAATTCCAAGAATTAGCGCAATGTTAGATATTATTTTTTCAGTGTCGTCCTTTGTCTCTTTAGGGATCTGTGGAATGTTTTTGAATTCTAGGCTAGTGCTTCTGTATTTATGATCTATATTTTCTACCCTCCTTTCGAGCTCCGCAATGTATCGCTTGTCGGCAGATCGTTCGCCTTCAAGGGAGTTAATTTTCAATAGGACTTCTTCGTACTTAGTGGACATAGCCTCGACTGTCTGTTTCACTTCATTGATGGAGCTCAGAACTGAGTTGAGCTTTGCATCTTGTTGTTTTTGCAGAGATAAAAATAGTTCCAACATTTCAGTCTTGCTGATATTATCACCTTCACTGCTGTTATTCCGTTTGCGTTTCGCTGAGATCTTAGCTCTGGTGGTGATGTTATTAGCTGATGACGCGGCTTTTAATCCAGGCGTACCTTCTTGTCCTATTTCTGAAATGTTCGGCTCCGATAGGAAATGATGCAGAGGGGACAGAAACTCATATTGTAAAGGTGAGGCAACTCCAGATGGATTCGATGATGCCGCTTGGGTGGTAGGTGGTGAGCGATTAACAGGCATTTTGATATTTTGTATGTTCTATATTTGTGTTCGAAGATTGCAAAAAAATGCCATACAATCATTTAAAAGTAGTGGCAGTTTCGCAAGTTACGTCCTTTACGTCCGATAAGCGATGAAAAAAAGAAAAGGGTAGTGGCGACGAACGCTGCAGGTAGGTGTGGGAGTTAATGTAAAGTTGTGAGCAGCTTACGTGAATGTCCGCCGCTCCAATTCATTTGGTCCACGAGCTGTGTTGGTGTGCGTAACGTCGTAATACCGCAAGATGTGCTGATGATTTTTTTGTTAATAAATCACTCCAAATACGTCCACGCAGGTTGAAGTCCTGAGTGCAGAATACATTTTATTTTCGCTTTATCAGTGATAGATTTCATAGTATTTTTTAATAATTAACAATTAGCACTTTTCCACCATCTCGTCTGATGTCAAGCCATAATGCAATTTTCAATGGAGTGTGACATCATCCCAACTTTGTAGTGTGTATAGATTCAACAATCAACTATTAACGGTTAGGAGAATGCGCTAATTCAGTGGAACGTAGTTTTTCATAATACAGCCTTGATCGCTGGTAAGATACCACCACGCAAATCAATACCCGGGAAAACGTTTAATACAGCCTCCATGGCAGCTTCGTCGTAATATGTTTTATAGTTCACGGGTTTCCAACTTGGTACTGTACTTTTCATCAGGTGAAAAAATATTTCATAATATGTACATATGTTTCGTCTTGTCAGATAGCAATGCGTAAGCAAGCGGGATTATATTCGTAGAATTTTCTGTACTCCCCAAGCCACCATGTAATACATACTGCTAAAGGTTGAGGGCAGCTCTCAAAGGTGCCATCACTTAAGAGTGCGCCTAAAGCCAGGAAAAAATCAGATTTCAACCGCGCGACGCGTTTCTTAATGTGATGTACATAAAGTCGAGAATAGCATGACACAGTTTGGAGGAAAAATCAATATTTAATCAGGAGTCCATTTTTGACCAAGTTTTATTTAATTACTCAATAACTAAACATAAATTTAAAAAAGTGTACGGTTACTTTACTAGAACGTACAAATAGGAATTTTATTACCAAAAAATAATGTGGGGTCATCGCTGATAATTTCGAGTACTCGAATTAAAACGGTTTTTTCGGTGTCATTTTTATTTTTTTATTGTAAAAAACTCTGATCTATTTTTAAAATTCTATTCGGTTATTGTGCTTCTTCTTGATTGTACCCACACGTGAATATTTTTTTTGTCATAGTTTTTAGTTTCTTAACTTCAGTGAGCGGCGTCGAAAATGTCCTTTTTTCGTTTTCTGGATTTAGGCGCCCCCTTAAATAAGAGGTGGTGACTTGAAAAACAAACATTGCCGACAAACCAGGTTGTCGATTAAGAATGGAAATATTTCAAACAACAAACCAGATATCCATCTGTTAGCAAAAATATATCAACCAACAAACCAGAATGTTGGTTAAGAATAAAATTTATCAACCGACAAACTAGGTTGTTGGTTAAGAACAAAATGTATCAACCGTCCAACTAGGTTGTTGGTTAAGAATAAAATGTATCAACCGACCAACTAGGTTGTTGGTTAAGAATAAAATTTATCAACCGACCAACTAGGTTGTTGGTTAAGAATAAAATTTACTAACCAACCAACTAGGTGGACAGCATGGTTGGTCGGTTGGTAATAGACGGCAAATACGCGCGCAATAAAAAATGTGCGCGCGGCGCTTGGAATTGCACGAAAATTAACCGAAATATTGGAAATGTTGTCCGTTACAACCATGGTAAATATCCCGTTAATGATACTGCTGTTAACATACTAAGTAACGCACCTCTGTTAGTTATTATATAATGTGACATCACTGTGTGTTGGTTTGTTTTTCTTTGAGTTTTTTTTGCCAATTTGTGATGCAATTCAGGTGTTTTTGTATTTTATTGGGTTCCAGCTTGACGGACAATGTCTCCGGATAAATTACAGGGCATGGTGATAAATTCGTTTTAATTTCTGTGTAGCGAGTACAGTCGCAATAATTCATATTCCTTGTGTTGCAATAGCTGTAATAAATAAAATAAAAATAAGCGTAAATAATGGTTACTTACCAAGCACATGTGCTATTCGTCAAACAACAATAGTACAACTTATATTTAGATGTGTTACCATAATATCGTTTTTTAGAACTAGGTCTAAACTGTAAAAGCACTGGAAATAAGATAGGGAAGCCGAAATAACAAATATGCTGATGCTTAAACACTACCCTTTTGAATAAATACTCATTTTGTGTACCCTAGACAGACAGATCCGTTGACGTGACCTATTTCTTTAATTATAAGATCTAAGATTATTAAATGCAATCAATGGCCTAAAAAATAGGCCGTAACTAACGTCTGTCAGCTGTCAAAAGTGACATGTCTTCATTGTACATCTGCACTGACTGGTGTCAATTAGGGTGTGTCGAAATGAGATCATAAGTTGTGTTTCCAAGACAATTTTGTAGCTCAGAATAGAGTAGTGACAAACTGAACTGAGAGTATTATGAAGTACATAAATATATTTATTATATATAATAGATTTTGCATTGTTTGTTTAGATTTTAGAAAAATAGCGTGCGTGCCTAACTAGCTGACAAGATGATTTTATTTAAAAAAAATATATTTGCCCAGCAATAGATTTGTTAAGATTACATGAAAAAATTGTAAATCGTAAATTACGCTGGTCATGGTTGTTTAAAATCAGGCAAGATGCCGCCTGATGTTAAGCGACCGTGCTTTTTCGGTAAAGTGCGTTTACTTAAAAGAAATCTATGAAGTCTCGACTCTCAAGTAGAAATACTACTTACTATTTATCGTCTAGTGCTCAAGATGGTCAATAACATCCTGAAACTCGAGAATAAGTGACACCGATTTATGGTTGACACCGAATTTTGAAAACTTGAACGAAGTGGTTAAATTCCAACTTTGTCATACGTACAAGCAAAGATATATTCGGACTGAGTGCGTCTTCCCCAATAGATACAATCTGGGTGTCTTCAAGAATCGAGTTTGGTTCGGTTTCTTCTTGATTGCAGTCAAGCGCAAACTGAACTCGATCATTTTTTTTTCTGTTTTCATCACATGTATCATGTTCATTTCATGTTCTTGTCATTTACTGTTTCTGCGCCACTCAAAACAGATTGTGCCTTCATCTAGTCGCAATATGTTTCTTGCTATAGCTTTGGTCTGGTGATCATGACGCACAACGCTGCGGTATGCGCCACAACGCAGCGTCACGACGCAGCATTTAGCATCCCTGCGGAGAGGTGGTCATTTGATTTTGCCGCAGCTACCTAATTGTCTTCAAAAAATTCCATATTGACCCGTGACGCACACCGCACACCGCAGCGTTGAACCGAGAATGACGCCGCGTTGTGCGGGAGTACACCTCCCCACTTCACCGCGCTTGCCCCTCGCCGCTGACGCATACTGCGACGAAACACGAGACCATTCTCGACGTTTTTCATATGATTGAGTGTCCGGCGACGCATACCGCATACCGCAGCGTTGTGCGTCATGATCACCAGACCAAAGCTTATGCTAGCCTAACAGCAATCTCCAACAAAATACACTTCTCCTCTATTTCGTGCAGTTCTGTTGGTAAGTCTGCTAATTTTTATAGCTATATTTTTTTAACTATGGTTTTGTACCAGATCACCCTAAGACATTATTTTAGCACAATTTTGTAACATCTTCGGGTATTGACGTCATAAATGTACGTGAAATCGGTACAGTAAAACAACATGGATAGTATCGTCAAGCTTCAGAAATGTAGCTAAAGCGTCGGTTGGCGATATTATCATCGTTGGATGTAAAATTTGACGTAGTAAAAAAAAAAATACGCTACACACATTAATAACATTTCCAAGAAGCCGAGTAACAATTTTTGTGTACGAAGCTTATAATGAGCAGTTTCACTTTTACAATAAAAATAATTTGTTAAATGCCGTCTGGCCACACCATCAAATTATGGGTTTCGGCGGTAGAATGAAATGATACCAAATTGCGCTTGTTATTTGGCTGGCCTGATCACTTCGTTGGTCGTAAGTCTGCCTGCAAAGCCGTGTCGTAGGTCGTGGGCACGATTCTCACACAGTGCAAATATTTGTGTGACGAATGATGCATTTAAATATTTGGACATTGCCTGGGTGTTTTCTACGTCTTATATGTATTTATTTTAAATTAAATAGTATTAACGTATTAAATCGGCTATCTGGCTCCCATAGCACAAACTTTGATTAGTTTGAGGCTAGATGAAGTTGTGTGTGAAAAGTCCACCAATATTAATTAATTAATTTATGTTTTGTGATATTCTATATATCACAAAAAGTGAATCATAAAATCAATAGAGAAGATTTTACACATGTACTTTTTTGTGTAGTCTGTCAAATTATGGAAGAAACAAAATTTATAATTAGGTAGTTATTTTCATTTTACGAATACAAATATGATTTAAATTTATCAAGATAGTCTGAGGTATCAAGATACCTGTTTAGATCAATATCGATATTGCTACCAGATTTTAATGCAACATAACTGCTGATCGAATCGTGACTGAAGCTCACTTCATAATTTTATACGCTATCTTGATTACTCTTGACCTACTTAAGAACTTATAGTAGTTATATACTTTAGTTTCTTGAACATACCAAATCACTTTTCCAAACAAAGTTATTATTATCAATTGAGTAAAAGTAAACCAATTGAATAAATGTAAGAATTTATATTGACAACTGTTCGATCTTTCCCATACAAAATTTCACAAAGGAATGCCCTTCAACGGCTTAGCTCCATCTACTTAAAGCGCCAACCCCTCTAAAACTCTTTTGAGATGGCGGGTAGAAGCGAATGGTATCTCACCGGCGCCCTCTACACTAAATGACACATATTTAGACTCAAATCCCAATATTAAAATAATACTATAGTGAAATACACGGCAAACAAAATACAGGTGATAACACGGCCCTCCTGCGCACGCTGCCAACCTTGGCAGTGTCACAGTCTGGTGTAGTTGCTGCGAACAAAATGCACAAGTTATTCATTTTATTAATTTTACTCTTCCAGTAATATCCACTTAAGATGAGTAACTTTCCCAAGCAGTTGCGCTGTCACATTGTCGCAACTCAAGGTACGTCATTACATTACCACATTCTCCATAAATCCACTTAAGATGAGTAATGAATAGCTTTCCCAAGCAGTTGCGCTTTCACATTGTCGCAACTCGAGGTACGTCACTACATTACCCACATTCTCCATAAATCTCAAACATACACCTTTCCTTAGCTGCCGCCTGGTAACTCTAGATACGCGGCATTAAAGTCATAGTCAAAGTCAAAGTTCATTATGTTCACTCTTAATGCTTTCTCTAGCAGTTACCACTCTTAGGCCGACACTAAGTACGTCAGTTTATGTCTAAGGTATTACGGTTTCACACTAACGCTTACTTTGTCAATGGATCCGAAGCCATTGCACTTCACTAAGTTATTCAAACGTTAACTCATCAGCAATCAATCATAATACCTGACAACATCCTAGAGCCATTGCACTGCTCGATTGGGTGTGACTTTCAATTACAGTATATATCTCCAAGTCTACTAATCGTACCTATCCAGGGTTTCATATTTTTCTCACATATGGCCTTCTATGTACATAGTTTTTATAAACGCTTCCAAGTGATATTTATAGCGAATTAAAGGGTCTCATCTTTTTAAACAATACCAAAACAATTCATTGGTAACGTACATAGCTCGGCATCATCTGACTAAAATCTCTAATTTCAATCATAAGGATACCTTATAACTGCACTGAATATAACCACTTTGTAACCCAACTACGGTAACCAAATTCAAATCAAAGATGTAACACTTTATATTACTGTATTATGTTTCAAAATACACGACCTTTCTCAAACAGTTTCCCTGAAAGATATTTATACCAATATCCAACTGATTTACACTTTTTATCTATGGTTGCTGTGCCTCGCAACAACTCGTCTACAAAATAAGCTACCCTCTCATAAAGTTTCGTAAAACAGTATCCACAAACTTTAAAAGAAACCGAAGATGTTTCATTCTACGAAATGTTCTGATTTCAGTTCCCGGAATTGAAGGTTATTTTACAGTACCCTCTTTACGAGATAATAATTAATAGATTTAACTTGTCGGTGATTCGCCAAAGTTTCATTTGAAATGCAATGTAAGATAACAAGTGTTATGATTTTTAGTCTTTATTCATAATTTAGTCGAATTTTGTTATTTCACATTTATAACCACATTATTATACATGGTAACTCTTGCCTTGAATTCCGGTCGTGCCAACCTACCAACTATTTGTTTCTTAATCACCTCCTTTACAAGCAGTTATTTTACAGTGTACCAACCTACAAAGTTTAGTAAAATTAACATAAATAGTCTGGTAGTTGGCATACAAGGGTCTATTCTCATTTTCTCATCAGAGCCGAAAGATGGTCGGCAGTAATAATTTATAGTATTGTTAAAATATAATTGTTGTCCCTATGTACCTAAGTACCTATATAGAAATAAATGATACAAGGAGAACGAATAACGGAGTTTTACTATATCTCAGAAGAGGGAACAAAACCAGAAACGAAGGTATGTTGAAAAGTTATTTTTTTTTTCAAATGTTGAAGTATTGATGTAACGCCCACGTTTTTTATATACTTTCTTTTAAATTTGGATTGAATAATGATACGCGTAATATAATGTGCAAATTAATGCGTGTGTGATGTGCGTTGACCCTTGGCCAAGGCTACTCTTTGGCAGTGTTCATCGTATACTCGCATGCGTTTAAGTAAGTTGGACATTTCATTGCTCGATCGGGGCTACTCTCTGATAGCATTGAAATGTTTGATGTGTACTGACTGTACTATGCTAATCATTTTTCTTTCAATGATCTCGCTAGCACATAGTTTAATTACGAGTATTTAATTGACTTTCATTTAATCGAGATTTGATAATGATGCGCGTAATCATGACTGTGTTAATGTATGTTTGATGTGCGTTGATCCTTGGCCAAGGCTACTCTTTGGCAGCGTTCACTGTACACTCACATGCGTTTTAAAATGGGACATTTCATTGCTCGATCAGGGCTACTCTCTGATAGCATTGACATGTGTGACATGTACTGTTGTTTGCGCTTGTCAATTGAAAATCTCGATTAGTAATGTTTAACT
The DNA here is from genome assembly GCA_963693475.1 of Ectropis crepuscularia. Classification (NCBI taxonomy): domain Eukaryota; kingdom Metazoa; phylum Arthropoda; class Insecta; order Lepidoptera; family Geometridae; genus Ectropis; species Ectropis crepuscularia. Next base: position 20,163,706 of record OY856354.1, on the reverse strand, counting down.
ACCTCGCTTATTTTAGCAAAAGCTTGTTTTTATCAGCACATCAATATTTTATGACTACCCCCATTTATGATTGTTTTGAAGTCACAATTATTTCGTTCAATATCTTTTTAAGCGACTATTAATATGTTTGTTTTTGTTAATTGAAATTGTATTTTTTCCGCTGGATAAAACCGAGAGAGTATGTTTTTGCTCGATAACTATGAGTGACCCACTTAAGATTTTGTTGAAGTTACAAATTATTTCAAACGTTATTTTAAAGAAGTGGTATTATTTTTGTCGACTGTGGATAACTTTTTCTATAACAAAAATGTATGTTAATCTTTGGTTTCAAAATCAGGATCCACTATCGTTGTAATGTCTATTTAAATTACGTTTTTTTATATTTCCGTTGAGCGAGTATGTATCTCGCTGAATATCTGACTATTAGCGAGTATGTTTATCGCTCAATAACTGATTCGCTCGATAACTGATTCGCTCGATAACTGATTCGCTCGATAACTGATTCGTTCGATAACTGATTCGCTCGATAACTGATTCGCTCGATAACTGATTCGCTCGATAACTGATTCGCTCGATAACTGATTCGCTCGATAACTGATTCGCTCGATAACTGATTCGCTCGATAACTGATTCGCTCGATAACTGATTCGCTCGATAACTGATTCGCTCGATAACTGATTCGCTCGATAACTGATTCGCTCGATAACTGATTCGCTCGATAACTGATTCGCTCGATAACTGATTCGCTCGATACCTGATTTTAAGCGAGTAGTGTTTCTTGCTTGTTAATAGACTATGAGCGAGTATGTTTCTTGCTTGTTAATAGACTATGAGCGAGTATGTGTCTCGCTGGATAATGGACTATGAGCGAGTATGTGTCTCGCTGGGTAATGGACTATGAGCGAGTATGTGTCTCGCTGGAAAATGGACTATGAGCGAGTATTTGTATCGCTGGATAATAGACGGACTATGAGCGAGTATGTGATGGATAACTGAATGTGAGCCAGCATGTTTTTGATGGATAACTGAATGTGAGCCAGTATGTTCCGCTGGAAAACTAATTGATAATAAATAATAACAGAGAAAAATGTATGCTTAACGTGGCTCAAATTTTATAACAAATATACAAATGTAATGAGTCCAATAGTAGAACTTCATTTTTACAGATCTTCTGATTAATTAATCTGTTAATTTATCCTAAATCAAATCAAAATTATTTATTGCAAGTTACATGACTCATATAATTACAATGTCACAATGTTATTACAAAAATATTGTTCAATTGCAATAATTTAAAATACAATCATACAAACATGTCATTATGTTATTGGATTGTAATTGTGTTATTGAATTAAATTATTTTCTATGCTGGTGACAAAAATTACAAGGGGAAATGATTTGCTTGTTTATTGAAATAATATTTCATTTCCCAAATAACGTGGTCTAATGTACTGCAGGGTTTCGTAAAAGTCTTGAGCTGGAATATTCTGTATTCTGTATACCAAAGCAAGAGCATACCGCTAGTACTTGATAACTGACTGAACCGACTGATTAGACAGCTAGTTCTATTTTTATTAATGAATGATTTAATAATAATTTATGGTATGAATAATTTTCATGTAACATTGGGAAATCCTAAATCATACAGCCGGATGTCTAAGGCTATGTTATTATTATAGGTATGCAAACTATAATTTTCGATTATTTGCATCACAACGTTTACCTCGTGACAAAACACAATTTTAAGCCAATTCTCAAAGTTCGTGTAAAAAAAAAAAAGGAAATTGAATCGCACAACAAGATATCTTGGACTGTGTTACTGTTAGTACGTAAACAGATACTGTCGGGAATTATGTTTAAATTTCAGAGAGTACAAATATGCCGAAGACGATGTGGGTACACCACCTGGTTGGCGATGGACAAAGAAAAGTAAAAAGAGGCGGATTCTGATGTCATCTCTTTGATAATATTCTTCAGAAACTCGAACTAGTAATCGTCACCTCTAAAATCCCGGAAGGAAACAAGTAAGCTGTGAATGTTAAAATGTTAAGTCTGTGTTAATTGTAATCGTGTTTCATCACAATTTGTCCCGAAGATTAGAGCTCAAACCATTGATTGTTGGATAACATAAAGTTAGTTTGTACATAGTGTCATAGTGTAGTTAGCCAGCAAAATTGTTCATTACACGTCAATTAAATAACTTTGACTTTGGCTTAAGAAAAGCCAACAAGTGTGCCATTATATACGGTCGAAATGACCAATAACGAAACTAATACATTTCTCATCAAAACATGTTATGAAAATTAGATGGGTTAGCAAAGAAATCATTTGAGTCCTTGCCCAACAGTTGTTTTCACTTGCGAAGAACGGCAGAATAAACTGCTGAAAATTTTCCAAGGTAAAAAAAAAAAATATATGGTCAAGTTTTGTAAAAAAAAAAATAGATAAATGATAAATCGAACTTCAGGCAATGATTGAATTTTCACGAATGGGTATTTTTATGACAAACTGAAGACTAGTACACAAACATGACATTACTGGCAGAAAGGCGGTACATTGAAATGTAATGTATGGATTACGTAATCAATCAATTGGGAATGGAGCACAGGCACTTAATTATTTAGAGCCGGAACACCTGTTCTGTTTTCTTTAATCTCAAAAACCACAAACTTATTCAAATAATAAAACACTAAACCATTATCAAGAAAATAAACAGATCCTAGTCTTAGTATAATTCACTCTAGGTTTAACAAAATCGATTGCTGTCGTTGCCGTTCCAAAGGCCACTCTTACTTCGGATGTTCTATATCTTTCTATACCAATAATGAAATGCAATCGTTGCTACCGCGTCGGACATACATATTATATCATAAAATATACCTTTAAACGAAGCGAGTCTTGTATATATAACTATTCATAGAATCTGAATCTCTGAAACGGTTCGAACGATTTTCATTAAATTATATAAGGGTTCAGAGACGATAACTCGATCTAACTAGGTTTCATTTTAAAAAAAAACTCATTTTATGCGTGGTTTTAGACAATAAAACATTTGTTACATTAACATTAGAATGCGACGGTAAATTTCGTAACTTAGCGCGACAGTATAGTAGCTCGGTGGAAAGTTGGGCGGTCACGAAATAGTAGACCCGGGTTCGAAAAAAAGACTTTTTTCTCTTTTACTTGTTTCTTTTAGAAAATCTATTACTGTAGGTGAGCCTTATTTGTAGGTATCTAAGTATACTCAGTGACCTCAGAACCCAAGATGGGCCCTCCCAAACTTTAGGGCGCACGCAATTATGTCAACGTTGGGAAGAGTGAGCTCACTCTTTCCGTTCTAGTCGGTTGCAGGACGCGGTGGACGCCGGACGTTTTTACCTATCATTATTCGTTGTCAACAACCAAAATAAGTAGAACCACAGCAAATCTTACAGCTAGCGATTATAGGGTCAAGTAGATTGGTTGTTTGTAAACCACTTACGATACACACAGAGACGCAGTTTATTACTAATTTCAAGGTGCTCCGGGCACATCTATTGCTTTATATCGATGACCTCAGTGTTTAAACCGAGCAAAGCGCGGGCATTCGGGTACTAAATGTTGAAATCAATTAGATAATCAATTGAGATTTTGATGGCACTTCGAACACTTTTGCTAATTGGCCAACATTTTTAGGAATTGCCTAGTGATACTTACTGTTTTGAAAGATTGAACTAAGCTCATGTTTTACAAGAAACCGAACAAAAAGTGAGTTACGTAAATAGCATAAATATTAATAAATACCCAGATCAACTAGAGAATTCTTTACGTAGAACAGACTTTAAAAATAAAATCAACAGCAGTCTTTTTCCCGCCGAACGGGAACAGGTAACTACGCGATAACGATATTATTTAGGAACTAAAATCTTATTTTGCTAGCCAGATTTTGATGATAAAACAAGAAAACTGTCAAGCAGAAGGGTTCAATCAAACTATTTTAAACCTTTTCTGGGCAAAATAGTGGTTAGTCATGAGCATGGTTGGAACAAGTGCTTGAGCAAGATTCAGTGAGAATAAATAATAGCGCGATAGAGCGCACTGAAACAAAAGCGACAGAAACTATGTTTTGGTTTGAAATGCCAGACTATTCAAGTTATTTAATATTCCTCAAAATGCAACAAGTTCAGGTTTACAACAAACAATCAAACCAAACTTGGCAATTTATTTAAAAACTTTTAACAGTTCTGATGGTAGATCCAATGAAAACTCTAGATTAATAACTTTGATTAATTTCATAAATTATGTAGGTATCAAGACTTTTTGTTAAATAAGTAGATTAGACATAATTTATACATCTCAAAACATTTTGCGTAACAATTTGTGGTTTGTCATTATTTCAAAAGTGAGTGTCACAAACACACAATTAGAATTCCTATGTATAGCACAACACTAAGCAAACACTATAAAGAAAGTAAATTTTACATGCCTCTTATGATTTACAACCACTTACGTTAAATAAATTAAAACGCCTTCTGACAAAGAGTATCTGACTGATAACTTAGATTCAGATTTGTAAGCTTTTACTCATTCGTGGACATTGGTATCATTCTTATCTTATTATTGCTACAATGCTTTCATTATCACTATTTTGTTCCATATAAATAATTTATGATTATGTGCCTGTTAATAATAATAATAATGTGAAAGTGCAGCCCTTGCATGGGCAACTCCACAACACCTAGTACCAGTTACAGATTTTTGGCCTTTTTCTAATTCATGGACATTTGTATTATTATATTGCATTGCTTAGTTTATTTCTTTGCTGCCATTATCATTGAATTATTGTAAATGCTTAATTAATTTTCTAAAAATATGATATGTAAACAATAATAATGTGAAGATGGTAGTCCTTGAAAAGGCAGCAAAGAGAATGTAAATACTGACAGCTTTAAAGTACTGAAATATGAAGTTTGTCATCAAGTTGTCATAGATAACTTAATATTTTCATGCCGTAAGATTGAACATAAAGTTTTCAATGTAATCATTTATAGTACATTCCAGCAAGGCGTGTAGAAAACCAAAACAAATGTGATACCATAACATAAACACCGTTTAATCTTAGTATTTTTATGAAATTGTCCTAAAATATTTTTCACAAATATTATTTATAAAATATATATTCGAATTTATTGCGATCTTAATTACAATATACTTGGATTTGCCTCGAATATCCTAGAACGAACTACCTTGTAAAACAAAGGTTGAGAAATGCTGGTCTGTCATATTGAGAGTTTACATTTTATTCACGTAGATTTGGAATGAGTTTTAAGATCTCCTAGCAAGTACCCATTTTCGCTAACAATGACATTTATTATTTTGACATATAAACCGATTCCTTTGGAACTTAGTTAATAATGTCTAAATTCTCGGAATTATTGTACATAATTTATTTATTTTAATGGCTCTTTTGACACAATTTAGTGAAATTTACTTATTAGAATTGTATGTTTTACAGTCTAATGTAATTGGGTTTATGTAAATAGTCAGATGTTTGACAAGTAAATATAATAAAACAATCACAAAATCTCTACATGTATATGATTTTTAGTTTGTTTGTCTAGTACTATACTTCGTATTCGTAGGCGGGCTGTTTTCCGCAACTCGACGTCTCGATGCGCCTATTTTGCGTACTATACTTACTGTATGTGCAATTGTCTCACGTGAAATAAGACTTGCATTTGTTCAAGATACATATTTAGATAATAGTCAAATAATTTGTACAATTCGTATTTGTTGAACATCATTCGTATGTTGTGTTAATACAGAAATATGTTTTTTATGGTGGTGATAAGACTTAAAAAATAAGTTTTGGATAAAAATCTTAAATTGTATAAAATTAAAAAGTTCATGTACTTACTTACCTAACAGTTGAACAATAATTCATTGTTATCTACTTGTTGTTATTATATGTAGGTATGTATCTACATAATTTGGATTTTGGATTTGGAACTGAACCTATTATTGTATAACCTTGTTCATTTAATTTAATTGTATACTGTTTTGTGTACCTTAACAATAAATAAATAATGTCAATTAATGCACTACCTACGTTAAACTTAGTTATATAATTTTGGTAGGTACTTTCTCTAGTTTGTATATTTGAAATTGTATTATTCACTACTATTATAATTTATGAGATTAATTAGTGTATGCCGGGAGGCAACACGTGGTCGGATGGCCGAATGTTATGATTTTTAGTCTTTATTCATAATTTAGTCGAATTTTGTTATTTCACATTTATAACCACATTATTATACATGGTAACTCTTGCCTTGAATTCCGGTCGTGCCAACCTACCAACTATTTGTTTCTTAATCACCTCCTTTACAAGCAGTTATTTTACAGTGTACCAACCTACAAAGTTTAGTAAAATTAACATAAATAGTCTGGTAGTTGGCATACAAGGGTCTATTCTCATTTTCTCATCAGAGCCGAAAGATGGTCGGCAGTAATAATTTATAGTATTGTTAAAATATAATTGTTGTCCCTATGTACCTAAGTACCTATATAGAAATAAATGATACAAGGAGAACGAATAACGGAGTTTTACTATACAAGGTTAAAACAATTTTATACATCGTTTCTTCAAAGTAAATCGTAATATTAAACTGTTGCTTACTCACGTGTACATTACGCGTGTTACGCACTACTGAAACCACTGATCAAAAAATAACATTTTGACTTACTGCGGGCGATGAACGTCCAGTGCGTTTTGGACTTTCCTCTGTCTGGCCGAGTTGGTGCCCGAGCTGATGATTTCTAGGCGTGGTGTTCATAGCACTTCTGATATTATCAATTGAGTAAAAGTAAACCAATTGAATAAATGTAAGAATTTATATTGACAACTGTTCGATCTTTCCCATACAAAATTTCACAAAGGAATGCCCTTCAACGGCTTAGCTTCATCTACTTGTAGCGCCAACCCCTCTAAAACTCTTTTGAGATGGCGGGTAGAAGCGAATGGTATCTCACCGGCGCCCTCTACACTAAATGACACATATTTAGACTCAAATCCCAATATTAAAATAATACTATAGTGAAATACACGGCAAACAAAATACAGGTGATAACATTATATATTATATAATAAATATTTATGTTGATGTATGTATTTATTTTTTACAAATATGATGCTCAAGCATAACAGAAGTCTAGTACGGACACTTTATTTTTGTTTGCATTTTTTGCTGTAACAAAAGAACGAAATACCCGAATTGTATTTTTTACCGACACTACACATAACTTTTTGCTTTTTTGTGAGATTTTAGAGAAAAGCATGATATTTACTACTTTGTCATCTAGTGACAGATTTTATTGGTCCTTTTGCTTTCACCAAGTAAGGCAGTACATGTGTAATAACTAACTCACTATACAAAAAGTGTTATTCTTCCTTATGATGAGCTAATTGGTTTAAACCCATCAACAACAACCAACGGCGCGGAACCCATATAGGTTCAGCGCTGGATATGAATCATCATGTGAAAAAAAATTGAATCTACCCTCAAACATTTTTGAGGATAGTTATGGTAAAACAAATCAAAACAAAAAGGGGATGATTGGCCCCTTAGATTGGTCTGTCTTATTGGAAAAAGCTTTAAAATAGTTGTCTGGCGAACATATTTACAAATGGAGCATGAGAATTTAAGTGAAGTTAAATTATTATTTTGGAGTTGTTAAGCAAAACGGCCGACGGAAAGTGTCTGGGAGTATTGGGACCTAGTTTTTAAGGATATTGCCTACAACATACGTGAAAATCACTTATTAGAAAATACGTGAAGTAAGTAATGTTTGTATGTACCTACATTACCCCATTTCTCAAAATTGGCCATCTAAGCAAGTTAGCGAGTAAGCATGTGTTCTTAGTACTTACTAACTCTACTCAATCGTCCACATTTCATTCATCAGAAAATAGGTGACGTCTGGGAGCTCTGGGATCTTACTCTATTTCTTTTTAGTTCGTATGTACATAATATAATTGTGATGTTTCGTTAATTACACTTCAAACTCGTGTCCACTTCAAAACATTTCCAAAAATAATAATTGGAATTTTAAAACATCGCTCTACAAGGCACACACGTCATTCAACCTGTCTGTCCGTCAAACGATGGCGTCGGAATTTTAAGTATTATTTTGATGATATTTTATTTTTAGACATGCAATACAATGCAAAAATATTGCCAAATAAACTGGCTTTCGTTAGCTGTTGTGTGTCACTGTCTTAGTTTTTAAATTAAATAATTTGTGCAATGATCATGGACGCATTTACTCGTAGTAAGGATTATAGTCATCAAAGTTATCATCTATTTTAATGCGTATACAAGAAATAATGCTGGTGTATATTTATATATATATTATAAATAATGTTATTCAGCTTTGTTAAATCCACGCTTCCGTCTGGTAGCGGTTTTGAACATGTTTATTGGTTTTAGATCTTATTGGTATAAGGCTAATTCAGATATAAGAAGTTTGTAGTATATTGTACTTGTCATTTTAATTAGGTTTAGTTTGAAATAAATTTAACATCGATATCCGTGAATTTAACCAATGAATTCGTTAAATTCACTGATTGCAATTTTTATAGAATACAGCCATGGGATGAGTAAGACGAGTACTTTTTTTTATAGTAAAGATTGACAAGACGAGCAGGACGTGAGCCTGATGGTAAGCAACATCCCTGCCACATAGCAGCACAGTGACACGCAGCTATTGGAACATGAAGAGTCCAAATCATTCATTACATAGCACTGAACTCCCAACAAACAAATACGTCGTATAAGTCTTGACTTGTACGACCTAAAGTTGGATAGCAGTCTTACAATGGTAATGAGATGACCACCAGGTCCTATAGATGTCTTTAATGCAACTAATTAGTCGTGCGACGAATATGTCATAGTAAACTGGTATTAGCAACGTTGGGGAGACTAAACGATACGACGTTATATTACAGTCTTAGCTAAAACGTTTGTACGACAACATAATAGTCATACTAACGTTATAGTCCAATAAACGTTTTGAACACACCAAATTATGTTTTTGGAAAACCTTTATACAACATTTATACAACGTGGATGTTATATAGACGTTTTCATAGTGCCGTTTATATAACAATCAGTACCTTGTTTTACAGCGGTCAATTAAATACTCTTAAATGACTGGGTTGTTTATTGACGACTCAAATATAACCTTTATATTACATGATGTCCGTTTAAAGTCCTGTCCTGACTTTAATCAAACTTGCAGTTGCATTTAAGTCAGGTTTTGACTTTATAATGATTAGACGGCCATATTTACGGAAGTTTGATGAATTTTTCCTACGAAAAACCGCACTGCACTATGAAGTGTTCTTTCCTGAAATAGATTTACAAATAATAAATTTTGGTGAATATTGACAGTACGAAAAGGGTTTTAATGTTTTTGAGGAACTCTAATAGCTAGCTGTCATGGCGACCATCATCATCATCATCTGGTCGTACCTACAGAGGTAAGTGTGCGACAAAAGCAACAGTCAGACATTTTTAGAAAAAAATAAAACTATTTTTGTTAATGAAAATATGATTATAACACAAAATTACGAGGGGGCATGAAAATTTGAATCGTATTCACATAGGTATATTATCATAAAACTTCAGTTCCCAGTCAAACTAAATAGCATGAGAGAGAGATAAAGTAAGCAATATATGAAAATTAAATAACACTCACCTTATTGTTTCCCAGTTGCAGTAAGTTGTAGTATGTTTTTATTTTACACTAAATTAAATCTTCGAACCACAAACACGTTGCGACGAACAAAGTCGTACAGGTGTTGTCACTTGACTCAAACAAAACGTTTTAGTCATTCAATAACACCTGTACGGCCACAATACAACAAACGAGTCGTTGTAAAGTTAGGATGCGACTACTGCGCGACGAAAGTGGTTATCCCATAACATTTGTACGACTGTTGAATGACGTTAACGAAGTTGGCTCGAGCTTTCTGTATGACCATTATACGACCATTTAGGTCGTATAACTGGGGCCATTTTCGCGTTTAGTAAACGTTATTATAACGTTAGTATAACTTTATTATAGCGATGTATGGTATTCAGATAACGTTTACTTAACCTTTATACGACGTTAAATTGTTACTTGGGCTGTGCTCGTCACCCAGAGATCTAAGATGTTATATCTCTAAGCCCTGTAATTTCTCTGGAAACATTGCCCTTTAAACCGGAACACAGTAATGTTATAAAATTAAGCATCTTTTATTGTGCTACTTCTATATTATCCGAAGGAACTTCGTTTCTTCCTGGCGTCGCATGACACTGCATCTTTTTTCTTTTGCTAATTAAATTAATTAATATTATTACCACATCCCTTCCCTTTCACTTTCCCTACTTATTCCAAAAGTATTCCCAAATAAAATGTAAACCATAAACCTATCAAAGAAAACAGTTACACGATAAAAACAATAAATATAAACAAATAACTATGTTTACTACTTTTATAATACACGCACAGAGCGATTAGATTAATAATGTCGCATCGCATATTTTACTTAGTTTTTTTTTGGCCACTGAATGCATGGCAGTGATAGAACCCATTACTTTTGTTAATAAAAAATAATGTTTTCTAACGATAAAATAATCTTAGTTTTTAAAGACACTACGTTTGAATTGGACCGCTGGACGACGATGGAGAAGAAACCGATTCGGTTTCGAGTTGAAGACATCTTTAGGTAATATTATCTAACTTTGACATTGTCATTATTAGTAACTAGCTGATGCGTGCACGCATTGCTACGACATCTATCGAAAATTGGTCGTACCAATTCAACCTTAGGTTTTAATGACGCAACCTTTAAAAGATATAGGTACGTACACATGGTGTCACGTAACGAAAGCTCTTTAAAAGCAATATTTTTTTCCGTTTTTGTTACATTTTTAATTCATGCTCCACTCCTGTTGATATTCATCATCATCATCATCATCATCACCAGCCCGTTGTCATCCACTGCTAGACATAAGTCTTTCCAAATGTTGCGCCACCAAATCCGGTCCTCGGCTCTCCGCATCCATCCGCTTCCTGCCACTCTCTTCAGGTCGATATTAGCGTAATGTTATATTATAGCCTATAGCCTTCCTCGATAAATGGACTATCCAACAAGGAAGAAATATTTTAATTCAGACCAGTAGTTCCCGATATCCTTGCGTTCAAACAAACAAACTCTGTAGCTTTATAATATTAGTATAGATACAGTCCTCATTTGGGTTACCAAAGAACAAATTTAAATAACACTATAGGTAGATATCCATTTACGTTAACTATATAATATTTAACTGGCGCGCATCCAAATCTTATATATAAAATTCTCGTGTCACAGTGTTTGTTTCCTTACTCCTCCGAAACGGCGTTACTGATTTTTACCAAATTTTATATGCATATTCAGTAGGTCTGAGAATCAGCTACTAGCTATTTTTCATACCCCTAAGTGTTAGGGGTTGTTCACCCCAAACATTTTTTTTTTAATTTTTGGTAATTTTTTTTTGTTTTTATTTTTTTATAATGTGGCGTTAAAAATACATACAACCCTAAATTTTTAACCTTTTATCACTAACCCCTGTTTTTTATAGCCATTTTAGACATTCAACTGACATAAGACCAAATAATGATATATTGTATCATGATGAATTAGTTTGCACTGTATTACATTTTGACATTCTTTGAGTATTTACATGAATATTATAATTAACGACATTTTTGATTTTTTGATTATATACATTTATTGCACTTTATACATTCTTTGACATTCCTCACATGGATGAACTGCAAGATCTACTAATGCAAGACCTTAGACCCTGGATGGACATATTGATCAAACTCAAAAACACAAGACAATATCCTGATGAAACACAAGACGTTGGCGAAATTGTGCTCACCAAACATTTATCGCACACAAATATATATGACCAAATAGAAGCCAGAAATGAATCGAAGATGAAGAATCAGATGACATAAATAAAAACCAGAAATTAATAGAAGATGAGGAAGAAGAAGACTTTAATCAGCTGACTATTATTTGAAATTTTTTTTTTTTTTGTTTTTATTTAAAAATTAAGACTAACAAATTGTCTTGCCAGACATATTGCATGCCTCTCGCAGAGGCCAGTTTGTATGGGGCAACTTTTAAAATGTTTTGTATTATCTTATCTTACCTACAAACAGCAATAAAGATTTTTGTATTTGTATTTAGTAATTTAATCATTTGACAGTGAACTCCTAAACGACGGGACCAATTTGAATGTTTTTTTTTGTGTGTGTATTCGAAGATGGTTTAAATTCACAAATAAGCCCGGCAGATGGCGCTGCAGACAGTGTCTAGGTTATGTCCGAGCGAAGCCGGAAAGGGCCGCTAGTGATTATGTAATACATTTAAATACTTTAAAACAAAAGTTATTTTAACGACAAATTGAAATACAATTCAAAACAAATCCAATTTTTAAAAATATCAAATAGTTTCGTTGTATAACACAAAACACAGTTATTTTAACAGAACTTAATCATTTTACGCTTGTACCATCACTTTAACTCATTTAAGTTTGTTTTGTAACCTGGCTGTTTAATCTATTTTAAAAGCTAGTTGAACTTGATTGTTCCTTTGGGTTAACAGTAGAAACCAAAACACACAAATAGTACTTAACAAAATAGAGCTATAAACCGCTTTAATAATAAAATTAAATTACCTTTATCTCACACCTCCCGCCTAATTAAGCCATCACATACAATTTTAATCTCAGCCTGTAATAGGCGTTTCTCCCCTTACAACCAATCCAGCTTATCGCACACGTTCCATTAGAAAAGTGATTTCCTCCTGTTAACTACGTAGAATCTACTTGTGGACGTATTAAGGAACAGGGATATCGGTCGAGCCCTGATAAAAAAGTGTTTGTCTGTAAAGTCGGTTTACTGACGATAGAACGTGACAACGTCTTAAGAAAATACTGATGGAATGGTTTAATAGATTTGTATGTAAAAAGTTATCAGTAGAATTTAGCCATTTTCAATCAAAACAATGCAAAAAAGCTTTTAGATGCCGGGGATCGAACCCGGAGCATTTCACATGCAAAGCGAACGCTCTACCACTGAGCTACATCCCCGCTTGAACTACTGGTCGAAATAATTAATACAAACATGCGGCGAGGTAACGACCGACGGTACCGCGGTAACGGTACATGACGTCATGTTTTGTGGGCGTGCAGCCGGCTTCATCGAATTATAAGACGTTATCACGTCAAAAATCTCACACTTGGTAACACTCATTGCTGAGCCCACCTGGAGAAGTACCACATCTTTCTCAGTTATTTTATCACACAAGAAGGTAATTTGGAAAGGTCAAATTATGTTTTGTGTTGTCAATTGTCAAGGCGGCCGCCCTCTTCTCGGTGGGACGTTGATGCGGACAGTTATATTCGAATAATAAGTCATAGTCATTTGGTAACATTACTATGTTCCGGGTTGAAGGGCAATGTTTCCAAAAAAATCAGGACAATAAGATGAATCATCTCATATCCCCGGATGACGGACGCAAAGCAATGCTAGGTAGTGATTTCGGTTCATCATATCAACAGCTGGGTGGAACTGTGTTGTTAACCTTCAAACGTATGTCTTTCTCGTCTCGTCGATATATTACATAAAAAAACAAGTGTGGTTATTTTGAGTAAACTATAAAAATGGGTTTGGCGAACAGGAGTGAATTTGTTGTCTACTAAGTACATAACGTAAAATATTCCTAATTCCAGCGTCTAGGAAGAAAAGTAGTTATAGACAGACTGCAGAATACTCAGAGGTTGAATAACATTTTATTCGTATTAAGACAGTTATTTCTTTGTTTAACCCCCTGACCAAAAAAGGGGTTTTAAATGTTTGACGTCGATGTATAATAAATATCTGTGTGTCTGTGTGTGTGTGTCCGTCTTTCTCTGTGTGTCTGTCTGTGGCACCGTAGAGCAATTTTTTTTTAACTTTTATAGGTTCACACTTGACCGCCATCTCGCCTGATGTTAAGCGACGATGCGGTCTACGATGGAGCGTGTTTACCTAGAAAAAAAACTGATTCACTCTCGATTTGAAGACACAAAGATTGTAACTATCGGGGAAAACCCACTCAGGCAACGTATTCCACAGCCTAGACGTTCTTATCACAAAAGTAGAGTCAAATCTCTTCGTTCGTGTCTTTGGAACATCGACCATGAAACGATGTCGCTTTTTCGAGCTACGAGCATTTCGATAGAAAAAAGGACAAAGTGGTATCAGATCATGCAGATCAGTCGCACACTCTCGGAAGTGTATCCGATAAAAAACCGATAAGCTAGCAATTTTTCTCTCTCTCTCTCGATTCCAGAGCTTCCAGCTGATACTTAGCCGATCCATCCCAAAGTTGGGAACAGTGCTCCATATAGGAGCGAATCTGTGCTTGATACAATGTCAGCAACTGTTCATACTTGAAGTACCTTCGCACCTTTGAGAGGACACCTCTAGTTTTTTGGCAGCTAGTTTAGTCTTGGACTCGATATACGGGCCAAAGTTGAGCGTAGAGGTCAAAGTAACGCCCAAAACCTCAAGACGGTCAGAAACCGGCACGGATACACCTCTAAAAGTTGGAGTCAGTTCGAAAGGACTCCTTTTAGCGGAGAACAGACACGCCTGCGTCTTACTCTCGTTGAACTTGTCCAGATTGGCATCGCCCCATTTAGACACCACCTCAAGGGTCAAGCTCAAACGCTCGATCAAGACTCTCTGTCAGCACCTCAGTTTGCTGCCCACTGGCTCTCGCGCTAGATATGTAACTCTCAAACGGATGAACCTAATTCGATGCGTATTTTTTTAATGAAAGGTTAATTTTCTTTGGTTAATTTCTTCACAGCCTACCTCAATATGGTTTTTCCCTACACCCTCAATATGGGTTTCAAATGAAAGGGCTTGACTAGTAGAATGTTATACACATATTACAAATCCGAGGTAGTTGGGCGTAAACCAACATTTTTAATTTTGTTCTTATTAGTAGTTTCTACTACATTAGTATGGTAAATCAGAAGCTTTAGGATTTAAATACGATCTCCGTTACTACTTAGGTCTTGTAAGTACCCCATACCTTAGTGCGGCCAAACATCCGGGCACAATTTACGTGTATCCACTATCCAGTCAACGGCTGCCAGACAGCATTGCGTGACCTGTTCGAAATATATTTCTAAAGGAGTACACAATAAAGATAGGTTGTTACAAAGAAATCTGTAACAAAGAATAGCCATTGTAAGTAGACTGAACACAGCAAGGCAAAGTACGAAGCAAAACATAACATGTACCTATAGACTTGGTGACTTAAATTAACTAATCAATCCGTCAGTAATACCCAGTTTACATTATCCAGCGATCGAATCCAGCGCTGGATTGCTTACTGGAATAATGTAAACCGTCACTGGAAAGCATTGGCACTGGATTGATGCTTTCCAGTGCCGGTTTCCATTATTCTAGTAAGCAATCCAGAGCAGGATTCGATCACTGGACTGGAATAATGTAAACGGGGTATTAGATTTATTAAAAAATATTGTACGCGTATTTTTTCTTTTGTTTCACAAACAAAAACTGACGAAGATATGGTTCTTAGAAGTTTCGAGTGACGTCACGTCTATGTACGATTTTGATGTAGTCGCGTCATCACAACCCCCACTCCGAAAGTGTGATGATCTATCTATATATTTGTCGTTTTTAGGGTTTTCTATACTAATATTTACTTTTAGTTATATTTAAAAATGAATAATTAAGGGGCTCCCATACAATAAAAAAGGTTTTCGCCGTTTATTTGGTAATGGTACGGAAACCTTCGTGCGCGAGTCCCACTCACACTTGGCCGGTTTTTTTATTTACTTATTAGCCAAATAAAACAAAAAATAATTGTTCCATAATTTTTCAATAAGTCCACCACAAGACAGGTTGCGGACTAATAATAATTATAATGGTATATTTTTGGTCTAGTCGATATTCCAATCATTAACATTTTTTCCTGTGTTAATCGTGTGTCAAATTTGTCTTATGAAAAGTACCTAGGTATTTATTTTCATTTTAAAGATACATTTTCAAATTATTGTTATATTACAAAAACATAAGAAGACTATACAACTATAAAACCTTAGCATAGATCGCCGCCGGCACGGTACAAGTTCGCGCGGAGACCGCGACACGAGACCGCAACAGGAAACCGCGACCGGAGACCGCGACAGGCACCTGACACTATGGCATTGTATGGGCGCCAGTTCGCGCCGAGGCCGCGACAGGAGACCGAGACAGGTCGCGGTCGCGGTCGCGGCGCGAACTGGCGCCCATACAATTCCATAATGTGAAGTGCCTGTCGCGGTCTCCGGTCTCGGTCTCGCGTCGCGGTCGCACCGCGAACCGCTACCTTTACCAGTGGTTAGAGCTGCAGAGTGAGAAATATTCTAACGACGAGAATGTATGACATCTGCTTATGATCCTAGATCCAACTGCACAACTAAAGCTTTTTAAAGAATAGTTTGAAACGTTTAACTGCACATCCGTTATTATTACTAAGATTCAATTTTGTTTAAGCGTTGGAGACAATTTCCCTACTCTCTTTCCATTTGTGTCTGCCTTGAATTAAATTAGACCACTATCTAAAATATTGGTCGAGGAATCGTTTTATTTTTTTCTACTGTTATGTTGTTTCCAATCTAGCTGCATTTCGGTGGTGCTTTTTAGCCTAACTATCATACGATGTATGCGGAAGACATGTGGACATGACCCAGGCTGATCTCAACTTGGGCACCATTTTAGGTCAGATCATGGGTTAATTAAACACACAACAGGATATTTTACCACAACGTGGAACGAAACCAATTATATTATATCATGTTGACATGTGAAATAATGTTCTTGTCTATATTTTTGCGGTTAGACCGCTGCTGAGTGCGCCGTACTGACGATATTAATTTGTAAGAAATAAATTAACGAGATAAATACCTACAACACAATGGTGTGAATAGAATTTCGTTTTTACAGGCCGGTTTCCATTTTGATTAGTGGGAGTGCGAGTGCGCGTGCGATTGCGAGTGAGTAATCGCGGATGATTACTATGCACTCGCAATAATCAAACGGTGTCCACACGTGTTTGGTACTAATCACTCAACACCTGCACTACTCACTCGCACTCGCACTAATCAAAATGAAAACAGACCTTACTAGTTCAATCAGACAGTTCTATCTTTTCCGAATTCTTCTTAGTAGCAAAATAGATTTATTTGTTCAGTCGCCCGTTTTGTTAAATAGGCCGGACCGATGATTTTGCTAATAAAATATCTAGCAGCGGTCGTTGATTTGGTCTGTTTGATAGATTGCCAGATAAGATGAATTTGGGACGTATTTATTTATTCTTCATACGGTTGGCTAGGTTTTGTTTACGCATATTACGCAACTGAAATAATAAATAAATAATAATAATAAATAAATAAATATTGGTGGACAATTTACACACAACACCATCTGACCCCAAACTAAGCAAAGCTTGTGTGATGGCAGCCAGATAGCTGATATAATACTTATATAGTTGTTAAATACATACTTATTATACATAGACACACCCAGACACAGTGCAAACATTTGAATTCATCACACAAATATTTGCACTGGGTGAGAATCGAACCCACGACCCTCGGCTTCGCAGGCAGAGCTACTACCAACTAAGCCACGAGGCCAGTCAAATAATAATAATAGAAACAATTATTAAAATTCACAAAATCAGAATATGAATGGACCTTTAGAACCTGTGGTAGAAGGCGACTTAAAAGCACGAATAGGCAAGAAGAGCTTAGATTTGACGAATAATAAAGACGAAAAGAAATAACGGTTGTGTTGTATCAAAGCCAGATAAATAGTAATCATCTTCATCATCAGCCTATCTTAGTCTCATCATCATCAACAGCACACTAAATGTTCCCACTGCTGGGACTCGGGGCCTTCTATCGCAAGGAGAGAGTTAAGGCCATAATCCACCACGCTGGCCCAGTGCGGGTTGGTGGATGACACATGACTTCGAAAGATTCTAGGTACATGTCGGTTTCCTCACGATGTTTTCCTTCACCGTTTTCAGTTAGCGGCATTACGCACATGGCATCGAAAAGACAGTGGTGCGTGTGGGGTTTGAACCCGGAGTCTCTGGATCGGCAGGCGCCGTTCTCCCGACTAGACCAGCCGTAACATCTTAGTCTACTGCTGGACATATGCCTCTAACATCACTCGCCATTCAGTCCAAAAGTGGAATAAGGATAGGCAAATGATAATTTAGTAGAGTATTAGTGAAATCAAATGCGGTTTATTAGCGTAAACATGTATAGGTATGTCGATGAAATTGGCGGAGTTGTACAATTATTTCCATTATGTTTTCCTCGTGAGAGGTACATAAAAAAAATTGAAACTTCTTGTAGATGCTTATGCAACTCAAATTATTTAATTATTGTTTTTAAATAAAGAAATTTTTTTTTTTTTTTTAAATACAAAAAAGCATAAGCAATAGCTTTTAGCGTAATGCTCGCGTGAAAAGCGTTCAATATGCAAATATACGCATGAATATCAATTTTTCATTAATTATGCTATTGGTCCTTTATCAAGAATTAGTCGATATAATATCTACTTAAGGATATTTATTGGCTCTAAATTAAAAATTATTAATTAGGTACTTGGAGTTTCTTCTGTAACCAGAGATGGCCTTGCTTACTGGAAAACAATGATACAGTTAAACATAAAATAAAATAAAAATAAATAAAATGTAACATATTACCTACATCGCTAAAATTTCACTCTAAAAAATACAAATACAATAATCTTTATTGTTGTTTGCAGGTAAGATTAGATATTACAAAAGATTTTAAAATTTGACCCATACAAACTGGCCTCTTCGACAGGCATGCAATATGTCTGGCAATACAGTTTCTATTTGTCTGAATTTATAGAATGATAAAAAAATAGTCAGCTGATAAAAATCTTCTTCTTCAGCTTTTACTCAAGCACAAAAGTTAAGTTTCTTAGAATATTCAATGACACAAGTAACGATATTACACAAGTAAATAATTTAAAAATAAATACACGGTTAACTCACGTATAATATAGTCAGCAGGTCTACTACGAAAACAAACTCCGAATGATCGGATCCGACCGACAGCTGAATCGGATCTGTAGCCTACCACGAAAAACATTCGGGTCGATACATTTCGGTCGGAAGTTATAGACTTAGGTCGTATGAGGGTCGGATCGAACGAAACGGCCGATTCGATCAACCGACCTATTATTGTCTATCGAGGTAGGAAACGTCCATAAGTTCGGCCGATATATCGTTTATCGGACTTCGTAGTAGACCTGCAGTCCGACTCGAGTTCGCCGAAGAAGATCGCCGGACGCGATCGAAACTCGCGTCGGACTTTGACTTTGACTGTTCCGATTATATTATACGTGAGTTATCCGTGTATTTATTTTATCCGTGTATATATTAAAATGTGTAATAACCAGGTTAGTTTTTATAACTAAAACAAGTAAACAAGTAAAATATGAGCACCGCTAAGCTCCTCCTATATTTTCTAGGCCATAGGTAGAACTAGGCATAGCAATAACCTTGAACTTTCCCTGTTGATGGCACAAGTGAAAGTCAGAACATTACTATGATTTACAACCAATAAAATGTAAAATAAGCTATTTAATCAACTGGATTTATTCAAGTTCATAACCCCATCGTGGTGAGGTATTTGTGTCAGGTTTATTGACTTGTTTTCAAATTGATTGCTATTAACTTTTATGAAGGGAAATCGTTTTCATTGAATGGGTACTTTAGTACCCAATTTAATCATGGCAATCAAGAAATAAAAATCGTATGGAAATGATATCAATGTCATAATGTCTCTAATTTTTTGCATAATTTCTAATAATAGTGATCAAAAAGATCCCACAGTTTTCCCCGTATCACGAAAGCTGACCAACTACTTTTGCAGTCATCTATGTTGCTTGACGATTTATTGGTGGATATATGTATTATTAATCATGACACATTTCCACAGTTCATAGTAATCTCATAGGTAGGTACTACTTAATTTCATAATCAACTTCAAATTTCTGTAATTTCAAATACATATCGAAATCCTGGCTTATCGATCAAACTTTATATACTTAGTTACAGCAAATGATTAGAATGCAATGGTAATGTGTGAAGTTAGGATAACATTTAACAATATTGAACAATTATAATAAATATAATACATTATACCGGTATTAGACGGTTTACATTATTTCAGTCCAGCGACCGAATCCAGCGCTGGATTGCTTACTGGAATAATGTAAAACGGCACAGGAAAGCATTGGCACTGGATTGATGCTTTCCAGTGCCGGTTCACAACTCCCTCACTATGCTATCAAATGAAAAGCTTGACTAATAGAATAACTAGTAGACAAATTTCAAATCCAAGATGGTTGGCCGGAACTCAATATTTTTAATCAAGAATAAAATATTAATTGTTATCTTATTATTTATAATAAATATTATAATTGACAACTTTGACGATTATCAAAAAGACTGACACATAGTAGCTTAATATAGAAGTAAGTGTAATGAGCGTAGTGAGGCCTTTTATCCAGTATTGAGAAAGTATATACAATTATACATCCCGACCTAGGTATTATAACTGTTAGCTTAGTAGGCAACATACCAGTTATTCACTGTTTCAATGGTAATCACAGCGTGGGCAGAAGACTTGTTCCTTGCGAAAGGTGCCAAGCAACCCATGCAGGGTTTGTGTGATATCTAAAGCCTAGGCCAGGCCAGGAATATGTTGCAATCGGGTTTAGGCTCCACTGCTATTGTACGTTTCAGAGAGTAAATATTGTCGTATCACTGCCTCACGCTAGAAATATTTTCTTTATTAATGCGTAGTGAAAAGTTTTTGTCTGCAAATTGGAAATGTAGGTAGTGAGGACTTTATCTTTAATTCGATAGAAAAAAAAAATCTAGTAGACAAATATAACTGAGTAAGTGAATCTTATACATAGATCAGGTCAATGCTACATGCACCCACTTTAGAAGACCACAAATTTAAACCCTATCACTAAACAATAGGTTTTATAATTTATTGGTAGTCTGGCTATCTGATGTCGGTGGTCGACGGCAAATAAATCACTTTTTCCTGCCATTTCGTATCTCAAAACTCAGCGGGCTATTCTGAGGTTTCGCATCTATATTTAAAAAAAATAAGTATTCCATTTTTTCTGGTCATTCCATAACTAGTGAACTATTACGATTTTATTTTGTTTGAATGAATTTTTCGTTATCGATTTGTGAATTGAAAGATATACAAATGTTGAAGAAAAACTTAACGAATTCCTTAATTTAAAAGTTTTTTAACCTCACCTTAACCTCAGCGTTTTATACTCTTTGCAATAACGTTTACAATAACAGTCAGTTGTTTGAAAGTAACTGACAGATTGCTCACCGCCACTACCGTTTCGATATTCAAAGTTTGTAAAAGTTTAACATATTAATCGTTTTTAACGAAAATCAATAATCGTGAATACCTGAACTGCGGGATATTCCGCGGGGTACAGATGGATAAAAACATAATTTCCTGCTATTTAAACAAATACTTAAAAGATTTAAAATTTAAGGTTTTTTTTTGTAAATGTCCAATTTTTCATGGATTTTTTTGTAACAGTTTTTGTAAAGTATCTCAATAATAAACAAATGAAGCCGACCTCTAGATACGTAGAACGTCCGATTTTGCCACCGTGGGATGGTGAGTCCTAGCACTGGCCACCAAAATGGGATATTTATGTTGTTTATTTATATACATGACTTGCAGTGCCTTGCGGTTTTGCCTCTGTTGTTCCCTTTTTTTTACTGGGGAAAAATATGTGATATATTATTCCAGGCTATATATATGCTAAATATGTTCCCAATTTCCACCTGAACCGTTCAGCTGTTTTGGCGTAATTGGGCAACAAACATCTAAACTTTTAAATGCTATTACTATTAATATTCTCCTTGATCCATGCTTATTGTACAATAATTATTGCAGAAGTATGAGTTTTTCTCTTCTTAACAAATTACAATGGCTCATTTACTTTTTTGACCAAATAAAAATTCGAGCATTGATCGATGTTCATTTTAATTATTATTTGCAAAACCTAATATTCTGATATTTATCTTCAAGTTTTGTTTAAGAAGCAATAGGGAAATATGCATTGCATGAAATTTCAACTATTGCGTTTATAATAACTAGCCGCCAATCAGCAGATTTTAATTAATTTAAACCTATGCTGCGAACTAACTCTACGATATTGAATTAAACTAAACCCTTAACTCGTGCTCTGAAGAGGTAGCTAATGATATGCCAAATTTATAAAAACTAGAGCTAGTTGAGTATTTTTATGAATATATTCGCAAACAGGATTCTTGAAATATATGAAATCCGTAGATATATCAAGGGCAACAAAAAACAAAAAATGATTTTTTTTTTTGTTGACTAGTGTACTTAATTGATTTAACATAGTCGAGTTTCTAGGAATAAATTAATAGGCGCGAGTTTTATTATCAATTTTATAAAAGGTCAGTATCGGGGCATCAAACTCACGATACATACATAGATAAGCGCCTAGAAACCGGGGGTCCACGCAAGAAAACTGAGGCAAATCATAATGGGTCATAGTGGCTTAGTCCGTTCAAAACTACCATCGGTTGTCAAGGTCAAGCGCAATACGTCTCCGACTATTAAAACATTGTACGGTTTGTGTGGTACTTCACAGTACATAATTCACGATATTAAAGTTTTGTTTGGGGACTTCAGTACATAATGCTTGCGACATCAATCTGCGTTTTGCCTTACTTAAGAAGGCGCCTAATGCCAGGGAAAAATCAGTTCAATTCAATTCAATTCAATTCTTTATTTGCGCATATGGGTATTTACAGATGTATATATATAAAAACAGAGCTCCATATTCTGCCTTTCAGCATGCAAAATCACTAAAAAAACAAAACTTAGCAATGATAAAATATGTTGCATGATTATAAAGTAGACACAAATTTATGTCATCGTGATTAACAATTATTAATGTCAAGGTCAAATGTCAAAATTATAAAAATAATAGTATGTGTAATTAAAAGTAATAAATGTCAAAAATTTAAAAGTACATAATATGTCATATCCATACAACCACTTTTCACATCAGATCAAGTCAAGCAAACAGATTTGTCATTAATATACTCTTCAACACTGTAGTATGCCTTCTCCACGAGATAGCAATTTAGTTTGTATTTGAAGACATGTTCTACATCTATTTCAAGAAGACATTTAGGTAGGTGGTTATAAATGATGGGTGCCATACAAACAACACTGTTATTTAGCAGGGTGGTTCGGTTCGACGGAAGGTAAACTTTACATTTGTTTCGTTTAGTTAAAAGGTGTGTATACAAATTCAAATTTTTCCGCACAAACATTGCACATTCGTAAATGTAGAGACAAGGAAACGTTAAAATTCTTAAATTTTTAAAATGTCGTCTACAACTGTCTCTCTGTTTGAGCTTACATATGGCTCGGACACATTTTTTTTGCGCTTTAAAAACAGTTTCTTTTTTCGTGCTATTTCCCCAAAATATTATGCCATATCGGAGTGTTGATGAAACATATCCATTGTAAGCTGTTAGCAGTGCAGTGGCATTGACAGTTTTTGAAAGTATGTAAAGGCCATACGAATGCTGACCAAGTCTGTTCACCACATTAACCACATGCTCATTCCATTTTAATCGACAATCAATGTTAAGGCCTAAAAACTTTGTTGTGTCAATATTTTCAATTTTATGTCCAGAGTAATGTATGTCCAATTTCCCTAATTTATTAATTTTATTTCGAAATGTCATAATATTTGTTTTGGTCAGATTTATATTTAGATTATTTGATGTCAACCATTTTATTGTATTGTTTAAAGCTAACTTAATTTTATTTTCTATCTCAACAATGCTATTACCAGTAAACAGAACAGTGCTATCATCTGCGAAAAGGATCGTTGGTTGGTCTGTAACGAGTGGAAGGTCATTAATGTATATTATAAATAAAAGCGGACCTAACACGCTTCCTTGTGGCACACCATGCTTTACTAGTTTGTATTCTGAGCTGTAAGTTACTTCTTTTCTTAATTTTGCACAGATTCTGCTTATCTGCGTGCACTGGTACCGGTCAGACAAATAAGATTTAATGAGTTTATGGATGTTACCTCTGACGCCATACTTGTCCAACTTGGCCATTAACAATTTATGGTCAACATAATCAAAGGCCTTAGTTAAGTCCATATAAAGGGCACATGCAGGTACTTTTTGGTCTAAACTTTTAGTTACAATATCCAAAAACTTGTAGATAGCTTGATTTATTGTTTTTTTCCTACGAAATCCTACTTGTTCCTCAGAAAAAAGATTATTGCGTTCGAAAAAATTTGACATGCTGTTATAAATTATTTTCTCAAACACCTTTGACAGGACTGGTATCAGCGCTATCGGCCTGTAGGAATTTACATTTTCTTTATCGTCTTTTTTAAAAATGGGCTTTATAATAGTTTTTTTCAACTGTTCAGGAAATACTCCGTTAGAAATACAGAGGTTGAAAATGTGACTTAATACATGTGACACAGATTGTGATACATATTTGAGTATTTTTGTTGAAATACCATCAAAACCAGTACTGCCTGTATTTTTTAGGGACATAATTATATCTTTTACATCCTTTGGTATTGTTGGGGACATAAAAAGTGACCTGGCATTGTTAGAAATACTCCTTGTTGCATTTATTTCATTTTTTTGTGTCATTTCATTGGATTGCACTTGGTCAATAAAAGCATTGTTAAAAGTATTAGCAACTTCAAGGGGGTCGTTTACTAAACTGCCGTTAACGCTAAGTTGTATTTCTTCTTTAGCAACATCATTCTGACTACCGTTTATTATTGTCCACATTGCCTTACTCTTGTTAGCGGATTTACTTATAAAATAATCATTTTGAGACCGCTGCGTAAGTGTAATAACCTTTTTGAGTCTTGTTGACAATTCTTTAAATTTCTGTTTATTTTCTGTTGTTCGGTGCTTTCTATATTTCCATAGCAACACACGTTTTCGTTTACAACAGTTTTTTATTCCTTTGGTAAGCCATCGCGGTCGTTGTTGTGCAGTCATTTTTATCTTTAACCAAGGGAAACATAAATCATAAAAAAGTAAGAATAAATCGTAAAATTCATTAAATGCAGTGTCTGGGTCTGTATGTCCAAAAATATCTGAAAAACTAAGTGAATTTAAGCATTCTTTGAATTTGTCCATGTTTTCTTGACAATAGTCGCGTCGTTTTATGAACCAGTAATTTAATGCGTACCTAGGTTTAATGGGACAGGTCAGTAGTTGTGCCGAATGGTCAGACACAGCAAGTTCTATGACTTTACCCTTGCAACCCCGTTTGTTGTATAGAATGTTGTCCAAACATGTCCCACTTATGCTCCTGGTTGGCTCATTTATAGCAAATTTTAAATTATATGAGCTTACCAGCTCCCTGAATTTAGTAACTTTGTTAGTGGCTTTCTTTAAATTTATATTGAAATCACCACAAAGTATTAGTTTTCGTTTACCAAAGCTTAACTCTTGGAGTAAAGAGCTTAATGATGAAAAAAACGAATCCATGTGGCACGTATTTTGTTTTGGAGGTCTGTATATACATAATATTATAATTTTATGGTCGAGTAGCTCGACACCAGAGCATTCAATAACACCTTCAATGCAATTTTTTTGTAGATCGGAAAGGGCTCTAAATCTATGCGTATTACGAACCAGAATACAAGCCCCACCATGTCTATTCTTTCTACAATAACTAGAAGCAAGAGAATAATTCTGTACTTTTAACAATTTGGAATCGCCCTTTTTCATGTTATGCTCCGTCATGCATAATACATCTACTACGCCCTCAGTATACTCCAAAGATTGCAAGTTCGATATTATCAAGTCTACTTTTCCAAGTAAACCAGCTATATTTTGATGCAAGACCCGAATCTCTTTAGACACGAAAAAAACTACAATTTGCTGGGGAGGATGTTTCATCACCACTCAGACCTGACACCCTATCATAAGTTTGGGTACACTTGTGAACTGTTGGGCTAATAAACTGGTCCTGGCAACCCTGCGTGTTCTCATGTACGATATGCAACGCCTGAGCACCAATTAATTTAGAACCTGCATGCATTTGATTTTGATAAGCAATATAGTCATTTTTGTAGGAAATATGCAGAACCTCTTTTAAAACACTTCTACAAATGTTTGTACAGAATTCGTATCGCTGTGGCCGAAAACTATTATAATACATGTTTATGTAAGTTACATGAGTGTACTGTTTACAAATGAGTCTCAGCTCATAGTTGAGTTTTTCCTCCCTAAGATACTTATTGTAAAAAACTTCAGGTATTAAAATGTTAGTGTGAGCAACTGATCTTAACCAATAATGTAGACAAGCTTGAAACTCATACGGCACAAGCTCATTTGTTCCCGCCAATAGGACTACACAGTCTTCTTTTGTGTAGCTATCGACTTCTTGTTTACAGGTACTTATTATGTCATGAAGTCGAGCACCTGGTTTCCAAAAACTTTTCACTTGATATCTATCTCCCAGTAATTGTTGTAGTGTACAGCGTATGTGTTGACTTTGATCATCTCCCAGTACCAAAAGTTTTTTCACAGTTTCCTTATTTTGTAATTTTTTGCCTCTATTTATATTGTGTCCTAGTTCTGATCTCTTTTGACCCATGTTAGAAGTGGTGGTGTAATTTTGGTGTAAATGTGTAGTTTTCACCCGCGCGACGCGTTTCTTAATGCGATATCGAATCTTAATTTTTGTCATAGTTTTTAGTTTCTTTACTTCAGTGAGCGGCGTCGAAAATGTCCCTTTTTCGTTTTCTGGCACTAGGCGCCCTCTTAAGATGAAGCGTTTGTTTGTAGATTATCGATCTAGGCGTTATTCATCTATGGATAAGGGCATAAAATAAACGAAAATGTCCTGTTATTTGGTAGTGATAGGACTCTTTGCAGAGTCCACCTGGGGAAGTACCATAATTTTGCCGATATTTTACCGCCAAGCAGAAATGTACAAGAATCATTATGTTCCGTTTAAAAGGGAAATTTTCCAGGTAAATTACAGAGCATGTAGACAAATCTTCTTATGAATCTGGGTGACAAACGTAGTTCAGTGCTAAGTAATAATTTGGAACTCATATGTTCCAATAACTGCGTTACGCTGTGCTGCTATGGGTAAGAGTGTTGATTAGGCCCAAATCTGCGTGACGCGGTTCCATACAAAACTTACAAGCGCGTGCACACGCGCATGCACGGTTAGTTTTTATATCAAACCGCGCGGGCGATCGTGTCACGCTGTTTTGGCCCTTAGTGGTCTGACTGACAGTAGTGTAATTTGATAGTAGATTGGTTCATTTAATCAGCTATCATGGTTGTTCACTAAGTACAAGCAAACAATGTCCCCTACTGCTTAGATATGAGGCCTGCTCTACGAGTCTTCTCGGAGTCACGATCATAATTTACCACGCTGGCCAAGTGCGGGTTGGTGGATGACACATAACCTGGTGTGTGTGGGATTCGAGCCAGGGGCTCCGGATCGGATCCGACTAGACTAGCCGTAATGATTGTTTGCTGAACTAGCATTGATTTTTGTTGTTATAGCTTCCTTTTTTTTGTCAAGAAAGCCAAGATAGTCTAGTGTATAGAACGCGTGATTCACAATCAAGTAAATAGGGAGTTAGTAATCTCACCTGTGCCGCTGATTAAATACAGTACCTGGGTGACCGAGCTTTGCTCGGTTTAAATACTAAATATACTTAGATACCTACAGATAAAAGACTCCAAGAAATATATTTTCTTAAAAAAAAACGAATTGAAAAAAAAAGAGAACCCGTCTGGATTCGAACCCGGAGCTACTAATTCGTGACCGCTATGAGCGCCCGACTTCCCGTCTGAGCTAATTATGCTGTCGCGTCACGCGGCGAAATTTACCTTCACATTCTAATGTCTAATGTGACAGTTTTTCATTGTCTAAAAACGCGCATAATATGCGTTTTTTTAAATAAGACCTAGTTAGATCGATTTATCGTCCCCGAAATCCCCTGCATACATAATATCATGAAAATCCGTCGAGCCGTTTCCGAGATTCAGATTCTATATATATATACATATTTATATAGGTACAAGAATTGCTCGTTTAAAGGTATAAGATTTTAGGTACCGATACTCAAATTTGTAATCATCGCTGACATAAAGGGTGAAAAAAACCATCATGAATAAATTGGCAAGTATACATCAAGAATCTTTTTAGAGGTCGTGTGCCAATCCATTCTGGGCCTTGTTGAATTATAGCCTTCCCTCTGTCCTTGTGAGAGAAGGTACCGAGTCCCAGCAGTGGGAACATAAAATGTAGTGGGCAGCTTATGTTTATGCTAAAAGTTAAGTTAAAAAAGTTAAGCTAACTCGCACCGAGTTCTCAATATTTCAAAACAGTTATTACGTATATTACGAATAAGCTATCTGAGAAACAATTATAAGGACTTGACAATAAAGCCTCACAAACACCCACACATTTTACCTTTTTATATTAATGTGATTAAATTGTAGAAAATATAGAATAAGGTACAATCTTAAATCAATAAGTAAAGTTATTAGAACTAAATAACGTTACTTAAGTAGTACGACTAAGCAGTAACGACTTGGGGCTTGACTACTTAAGTAGTAACGACTACTTAACTTAAGAGGATCTTTTTATTTAGTCAGTGCTCTTTTAATCTTGTGATTTTTTAACTATTGTAAGCTTCACTGTTTATGACGTCAAATAAACTCAAAGAGCCACGATCAAGTTAGAAATCAAATTTTGTAATACGACTTTCAAAATTCAAATGTGTTTCAGTTACAATGTAATGAAAATGAAAAAATAATAATCAAATGACACAAAAAGTAACGACATGTAATTTAATACATGCCATTTAAATAATAATTGAAATCGGATTGCGGAAAACACTTATATAACATTATAACTAGTAAATAAATAACAGTGATATATTGGACATTTATACCTTTTATATTGCAAAGACTATAAGCAAAACACGATAATTATACAGTATTTATCGATGAAGGTACACCTACATAGGTCCAATAAACTGAGATAAATTTACATAAATGATGAAATAATTTGGACATCAGAACAGTAGAATACGTTGCCTGAGTGGATATTCATATATATGTGATCTGGGTCTCATCAAGTTAATCAGTTTTTTTTAAATAAGTGCATTCCGTTGTAAATGTTGTCGTTTCTTATTTTTAGGGTCATCGTTATCTACAAGGATAAAACATATTAATCGTCACCTATAAGGATTAAAACCTATTATCGATGATATTAATAATAATTAAATAATCTCCAAAATTATAACGATTTCAATTTTAAAGTGAATTCAGACTCTTGATTATATTATATAGATTTAAGAAGCTATGTGGTACATATAGACTACAGGCCCGTGTACAAAATTAATGGGTCATTCGAACCAAGGGACCTATGTAGAAAGATAGGAAGAAGGGTATACATAATCTTAAATATAAAATTCTTGTGTCACAGTGTTAGTTACCTTACTCCTCCGAAACTGCAGGTCTACTACGAAAACAAACTCCGAATGATCGGATCCGACCGACAGCTGAATCGGATCTGTAGCCTACCACGAAAAACATTCGGATCGGATACATCTCGGTCGGAAGTTATAGACTTAGGTCGGATGAGGGTCGGATCGAACGAAACGGCCGATTCGATCAACCGACCGATTGTCTATCGAGGTAGGAAACGTCCATAAGTACGGCCGATATATCGTTTATCGGACTTCGTAGTAGACCTGCGGCTTTACTGATTTTTACCAAATTTTTAATAATTTCAATAGGTCTGAGAATCGGCTACTATCTATTTTTCATACCGCTAAGTGATCAGGGTTGTTCAACCCTACATTACTTTTTAAATTTTTCGACAAAAAAAATTGTTTTTATTTTTCCATAACGTGGCATTAAAAATACATAAAATTTTTCATCCCGCTCGATAACTGATCAATTATCGTCTTTTTTGTAAATGTTTATCACTCTATTTCGATTAAAATTTCCCGGAGCTAATCTAAGGCAAATCTATGACTCTGTTTTTGTGATAAGAACGTCAAGACTGTGGAATACGTTGCCTGAGTGGGTATTTCCCGATAGTTATAATCTTTGTGTCTTCAAATCGAGAGTGAATCGGTTTTTTTCTAGGTAAACACGCTCCATCGTAGACCGCATCGTCGCTTAACATCTCAGGCGAGATGGCGGTCAAGAGTTAAAAAAAAAATGTTTCATAAAAATAAACATTTGTTTTTATTGTTAAAGTTTAGGGCTAACTATGTTAGATTTTTAAAATTTGTATTAGTAATTTAACGGCGTTGCGGATTAATGGATTAGAAGACTCCGTCGTCTCCGCTTCGCTGACCTTGTATTCCGTAATATCTAAATAGAATATTAAATATTGAATTGTTACGCTACAACAAATTTTAATAGATCTAAATTTGATAGTATTGTTTTCGTAAATTCCCAGAAATTGCTAATCAATTTATCTATACAAGATCGCGTTGAAGTTAAGTGTTTAATATAATATAACAACCATACCACCCTTATACAAAAGTTATACCTGATCTGATTTGGAAAGTGTTTTTTGTTTCATCGTAAGTAGGTAAAATGGTAGGTATATGTTTTCTAGGTGGTCCTACTTAAATTTTATCGAAGTATTTGTAAAAATAAACTTGAAAGTTATTTACAAAAATATTGTCGATATTATATTTACTTTGAAAGCTCGTTGTTTTGTTGGAGTGGTGTGTTTAGTTGGCAAATTTGTATGAACTTTAAACAAAATACATATGTCTTTTTTCCTGTAAAAAATATAAACAACATATTTTTTGACCGACTAATAACGGGGTTTCCGTACGGTGCCTTTCTTTTGCACGAAATAACATTTCTTAATCGGTGCATTTCTGCTAATGCTCGTTCATCGTGGGACCTTCTAACTAGTTTAGTGGGTTCTAAATGAGATAAAGCTATTTAATCTAATGTTTCAACTATGTTGAGTGCTACTACAATAATAATTATTAATAACCATAGGGTTATTAATAATTTGACTTCTATGAATAGTCATAGAAATGAAATTATGTATAACAGATAACTTCAGTAGACCCGTTTCATAATAATAATAGTAAGCGGTAAGAAATAAATATCTATATTTTTGGGCTTTTGAAAGTATTTTTACGACTACAATTTTTTACAACTAATATTTGAGCTGCCAAAGGTTTATCAGAAATATAGGTATTTCTGATAAATCTTTGGCATTTTAGCTAATTTATAATACATCGTTTTGTAACGTCGGTTTGTATTATTTACGCCATCCATTACAATTTCGGTTAACCGGCCCCTTGACCCCCATCATTCGACTTCATTAAATCTAATTGCCCATTTACTTGTTCCTCTTCGAAAGTTGTCGGGTAGATAGCGGCTGATTTGATAACGGCTAAAACTTCTAGCCTAAACATAAACAGCTGAATTTATGTACCCACTGTTGAGACCTGAGACCTTCCCTCCCAAGGAAAGAGTCAAGGTCATAACCCACCACTCCGGCCAAGTACACCCGTACTTGGCCGGAGTGGTGGATTATGACCTTGACGTAATTAAGCGTGACGAATTTCCTGGAAATATTACTAATATGAAAACCAACGTGGTTATTACACATTTTTAATATTTACACGGGTAACTCACGTATAATATAGCCAGTCCAGTCCAACTTAAGTTTCGGCTGCGTCCGAAGGCCTTTTTCAATGCGAGTGCACGTGCGTGACTTCTTTTCGTTTGGCAATTAGTGTCGCGCGTAAACTGTCCTTGAAAAAAAACTCCATAAAACTCAAAATTTTATTTATTGAAGTGAAAATAGTATTTTCAGTTTTTAATACGTCTACACGTACCAAAATATGTAGCACAATCGACAGTTGTCGTAGAAGGCAGATGTTGATTTGTCCCCAAATGGTAGCTTGGACCTTTTCTATCTGCTTATGATTCTCGTGAATAAATACTCCTGTTAGAAATTATTGTAGAAAATCATAATAATTACATATTACGGAAAGTACAACAGTCAATAATAAATAAGTCACAACGTAGGAATGTTAGGAAAATGGAGAAAAGCTAGGTTAACCAAATTAATATAAATGAAATGATGACAAATTGAATGATCAATAATTAATATTAAACAAATACATTTAAAATTAATAAAACAAACTCTTTTTATACAGAAATTTAACCGACT
This sequence comes from Ectropis crepuscularia, assembly GCA_963693475.1. Taxonomy (NCBI): domain Eukaryota; kingdom Metazoa; phylum Arthropoda; class Insecta; order Lepidoptera; family Geometridae; genus Ectropis; species Ectropis crepuscularia. Next base: position 20,131,226 of record OY856354.1, on the reverse strand, counting down.
TCAAAACCACAAATAGACACTCAAAACCGAATAAAATAATTTAATACAATTACTATATAAGCGCTGCTCACTCATCTATTTGAAGGCGGTGCCAGTCAAGTCAGAAAGCTCGTACCATGTACGTAGTAAGTAGGCACATGTAAGTAATATCTATCTACTACGTGTAAGACTTGGCTGGCACCGACTTCAAATAGATGACTGAGTAGTGCTATATACTATATATAGCTATTATAGTAATTTTATTAAACTATTTTTCGCTTTTGAGTGTCTATTTGTGGTTTTGAAGTCGGTTTAATTTTTGTGTAAAAAGAGTTTATTTTACCCTTTTTAGTGCAAAACAAGTTTTCAACAATGCATTTACACAACTTCGTGTTAACAGAATCGAGTGTCATAACTTTTGTGAAATCTACAACCATGTCAACCAGACAAAGGACATTGTTCATTTATAAGGGACTTTGGGCTAAACGTGGCCATTGACTGTCACTGATATCATATATTAAACTTGATGGCTTCTAGCAGTTGATATCAGAATATTATCTTTTGGTAGTAGCAGAAAAATTACTTACGCATATTTCCCATAAGTAATGCGAACGTTGACGAGGTTATTTTGAAACAAAACTACAATATTTTGTACCATCGGAGGGCCAGAGTCGTAATTGGACGATGCCAACGATATCCGAGGGTCAGCTAAGGTCCCAAGAATGCATTTTCATCAACCAAAAACACATCATAACACAATTTCCAAATACGAAACACAAGACACAATAAACATAAAACAAACAGCTAATAACTACGCATTTTGCATCGACGTATTCAGTGCTGCCATTGTAAAAAATATATTAATATCGATCTAAAAAAATCGATAGTGATCGCGTGGATAAAATCGATGCAATTCTATTATGGTGGCTGCTGATTAAAATAATAACTAAAATATTCACAAGTTAGTGGTTAAAATGAGTAGATGATTATTAATACTGCTCTACGGAATTATTGTTTACTGTTTATTCAGCATTAGGCAGTTGTCTCACCGGCAACGCTGAACGAGTAAAGCTAGAATTAGAAACGAGTTGGCGAGCCGCGCGGAGCGAGTGCGTAGTTCCCATAGTTGTGTACCTCGGTTCTATGCGAGTGTGGGAGTAAGGCGAGCGATTACTCGCATCACTCGCTCGCCGCGTAAAATAACGTGTACGTTCAGATCCACACTGAATAGACAGAAATGAACCGCTGGTTGCTCTCTCGGCGTGTTCTAATTCTAATCGCTTAGCGAGTATCGCTTAGCGAGTGTTATTTTTCATAGCTCTTGTCGCTCAGCGACTAACTAGTGAAGCGAGTACTCGCCGGGAGTGTGAATAGTCAGCGATCAACTGTTTGTATATGCATCTCTTTTATTTAGGTACACGGAATGTATATCTATTGTACGTTTCTTGAGCGCGAAAATAGTTGATAGTTACCTACTCGTTTTCTCGCCGGCGCGGCGGTAGGAAAACTGCCTAAGTAGATGATTTTGTTTTTCGTGGCGTTGTAAAGTAAAAGCGGGTGCAACGAAAAACCATTGCACAAAAAAGCTAGCTACAGTGGCGCTTGAAAACAACTTAAATACGATATCAATTGTTTATTTCACGCATAATTTGACTGGCCTTGTGGCTAAGTGGTTAGTAGCTCTGACTGCGAAGCCGAGGGTCGTGGGTTCGATCCCCACCCAGTGCAAATATTTTGTGTGATGAATTCAAATGTTTGCACTGTGTCTGGGTGTTTCTATGTATAATAAGTATGTATTTAATAATAATAATAATAATAAAAATTCTTTATTACACCTACAAAACAAATATACAATTTTAAACTTAAACTAAGACTAAATAATAAAATAACAAAAAGGAATAAAAGTACTAAGTAATTGAATTTCGAATTTAACCTTGTTTAATTTGATAACAATATTGTGCAGTGTAAGGGCGGCCTTATTGCTTAAAGCAATTTCTTCCAGACAACCTTTGTATGGAAAATAAAATATAAGGAAGTTATGAATTGCAGGTGGTGCTGTTAGACAGCAACATATACAAATAAGTAATAATTTTATTGTACACTTAAATATTATAATCGATAAGTATAACAAATAAATACACAATTTATTACAGATAATCATATTAAATACATACATATACAAATAAATATACATATATATATTATATATATATACAATTCAATGTACCAATTAAGAAGAGGAGAGATAGTAATCGTATACGAGATTTTTAAATATGGAAACGGACTTAGCTTGTCGAATTACTAAGGGTAGTGAGTTCCACAGTAGGACAGCCTGCACGTTGAAGGATTTGGTGAAAGAAAGGTTAGGATGTGTGGATGAGGGAATTTGCAGTTTAAGAACCCGGGTCGAACGAAGAGGACAGGATTTGGGTTCGATGAAATTAAATCTGTCTTTCAAATACGAAGGGGTAGCAGGATTAAAGAGGATTTTAAAGAGGAGGGAAAGAATGTGAGTATTACGGCGAAGGCGGATAGGTAACCATTTCAGCTTTTGACGAAATTCAGATATATGGTCATACTTGCGTAAACCAAATATGAACCGTATGAAAAAATTTTGAAGTCTTTCCAGTTTGTCTAGCTGCTCTTCGGTTAAATCCAGATAGCAGACGTCTGCGTAGTCCAATATTGGGAATAAAAGAGATTTTACCAGCGCAATTTTAGTAGTAATGGGGAGAAAGTTCCGTAGTCTCCTAAGGGAGGCCGCAGAACTAAAAATTTTACGGCTTACTTCCGCCAGCTGGGGACCCCACGAGAATTGCCTATCCATTATGATACCTAGGTTCTTAACGACTTCACTGATGGGAATAGGAATCCCGTTGAACATCACCTGGGGAAGCCGAGACCAGTCTACCGTTGAAATCAAACGGGAACTTCCAATGATGATGGTTTGTGTTTTGTTAGGGTTAACAGTGAGACCGTAAGATCTACTCCAACTCAATATCATCCCCATATCGGCGTTAATCAGCTCAATTGCCTCATGTAATTGTTCTAACGGAGCTTGTTGAGCTTGTATTTAAAACTATATAAGTATTATATCAGCTATCTGGCCGCCATCACACAAGCTTTGCTTAGTTTGGGGTCAGACGGTGTTGTGTGTGAATTGTCCACCAATATTTATTTATGTATTTATTTAATTATTAAGACGACTTTTTCTATCGATTTACAGAAATCGATTTTATTCGAGAAAAAAATCGACATCATTCAAAGCTTATAGACTGGCAATATAATTGGTTGAGAAGTCGGAAATACAGATTAAATTACTTAAAAATTGAACTTTTTGGCAATTAATCTGGGTACTAAAATAATACATCATAATTCATTACAAAAATAAATCTATTTTTTGACAAAATCAAATTATCAAGAACATTTTGTCCACGGATAGCCCATTTTGAACAATGTCCATTATAGGCAAATTTTAGTTTTATGGTCATATTTTACAAATTCCCCCGGCCGATTTCGACAAAATTTGTATGGGACTATTCAGAAAGCATATTCATCCGAACACAAACTTTGAAATTTTGAAATCGGTTCGGGCGTTCTCGAGAAATCAGGAAACATACATAAAAAAAAAATGGTGGTCAAATTGATAACCTCCTCCTTTTTAGAAGTCGGTTAGTAAAATTAATAATTAAATCCGTTTAATAAATATGAAAAAAAATAGCGAAAACTCTTCCTGAAAAGAACTCGCTACAAGATTGGTCTCCGATGATTTTTTAAAGTGATAAAAAAAATAATCAAACAAACCCAATGTTTTGAGAAAACTTTGCTTATTTTTGCTTAAACTTCTTTATTTTTGAGTTTCAGGAAAATGTAATGGGTATAATAAGCAAAGTCATAGAAAATTTCATTTCAATTTTTATTAATTATTGGCACTTTAAAAGATCTATCGAAAAAGGCGTTTTTCAAGATGGCGGCCAGGGGAGAAGGGAGACAATCCCAAAAACTAGGGATAAAGCTTCTATTGACCCCCCCCCCCCACACGTCTTAAAAATAAATTTGCGTCCTCTAAAAATGTAAAGCTCATGTAACATTTCATTGAGAAATTAGGTATGGGACTGATATTTTTTTATTTTACTCATCGGACTGTCGGTGATTGAATTTAGTGATAGCTTTTTTTGAAGATTGGTTAAGTGTGTATTCCTACTGTGCGTAGGCTGTAGATACTGAATTTTAATTTAAATTCAAGCCAGTTTTTATTATTTCGGAGAAAATAAATTAATAATTGCTGTAATGAACATTATTAACATTACAATACTTGTGGTATTTCTGTTTTATAGTCTATATAGGTACCTACATTATATACGAGGAAAATATGATTAAAAAATTATGCCATATTTAATACATTTATTTTAACATGACACCTAATCTATCTAACATACATTACAATACATTCACTTAATTTAATTAAAATTTAAAAGTTGGTCGATCATGGTTAGTTTTAGTATTTCCTTTAGGCGTTATCAAACCTACTGTTTAAAAGTTAGGTAAAATATAATCAGTGCTCGTTTGTCGCAATTTATTCATTGAAAATATTAAATGGGCTGCCAATTGTTACTAAATTTTCTTTTTTAGGTTGTTGTTTCTTTAGATATTTTTTGTTTATTTAGTGCAATTAAGACTTTATCTATCTATCTAATATATAGGCTTTACTATATGAATTGAAAAACATGTAGCGATCAAAATCTTCTTCATTTTGTGGTTACGAGGTGACTCTCGTGGTCAAGGCCGTTATAATGCTACGACGGGACGACTCATGTGCCGTTAATGTTGGGGTTGCTCTTTGTTCCTGTTAAACTCAATTTTTTATTAATTCTATGGTATCATAACAGTTTCCGGAGTCACGTAGCTGGTGCATTGGCTAAATGCACTGAGTGTCGTATTCGGCGATAATACGCAAGGCGATCCACACATTGACACGCACCACGCTGCATGTAAAGGTACAAGTTCGCGCCGAGACCGCGACAGGCACTTGACATTGTGGAATTGAATTTGCGTAATATAAAGTAATAATAATGAAATCTATAAATAACTATATTTGCCTAAGTTTTGTGTTTATTCAGTAGAGAGTTCTTTCGTTTGTCTAAATAAGTTTCAAGTGTACAAATGTGTGAAATATGAGTAACTCCGCGCCCCGCAAAAAAATTGTGAAAAAGTTTGTTAGCAAGCGAAATATCTCGCCTCCTATCGCTAAGCCCTCATAGGTTTTTACGTTCTGTGTAGGAATATACCTAAAATTTAAAAAAAACTACAAAATTTCCCTAAACTATTTTACTTTCCATTTAAGTACCTACAATAGGTACCTACTGTATACAAATTCTTTATTTAAATAAACGTTGATAAATTAATTGAAATTAGTAGGTAGCATATGTATTTCACGTTAATATTAATTCTTTGAAGTGAGTGTAATATTTGGTAGAATTTTCCTGGAGAAATACCACAGCTTTGCTAGTTGTTCTATTGCCGATCAAATACTTAATGTACAAAGATTATCTGTTCCAGTTTGAAGGATAATAATGTCTTTAGAGAAATTACAGGCCAAAGAGATAAATTTCGTAAGGCCATTTCGTCTAGCTGTTAGCTTGCGCTTGGGTGCGAGGTGCTATGAAGCCCATCGCTGCCATTGTGATACTGCCGTCGACCAACTCGGTCACCACGGTCTCTCTTGCTCGAAAAGCGCGGGTCGTATTGGCCGCAACGCCAGCCTGAACGACATCATACGCCGGGCTTTTTCCACCGCCAATGTCCCAGCAATACGCGAACCGAGTGGGCTTGCGCGTGACGATGGCAAAAGACCTGACGGCATGACTGTTGTGCCTTGGAAGTTGGGTCGGCCCCTAGTGTGGGACGCAACTTGCGTTGATACTCTGGCACCATCACATCTTCCAGAGACACATTGTAGGGCTGGTGCAGCGGCTAATTCAGCTGAGCGACTCAAACGGCGCAAATATGCAACCCTCGGAAGAGGTTACATATTTGAGCCCTTTGGGGTTGAGACATTGGGTCCGTGGGGGCCGGGAGCTCACCTCATTTTCAAAAGCCTTTCCGAGCGCTTGGTCGACGCGACGCGTGACCAAAATGCTGGCGTTTATTTGGCCCAACGCATAAGCATTGCCATTCAGCGTGGTAATGTCGCCAGCATGCTGGGTACGCTTCCGATTGGTAGTGGGCTTGAACATCTTGATTATCTGTAGACCTTCATTGGTCTATGGATAATTCAGGTGTGCTTAGTGTAAGTAGTTGTTAGGTATGTAGCGTAGTGTAGTTCTCATTGTATTTTAGTTTTGTTAATAAAGGCTCTGCCCACGATAAAAAGAGATAAATCAGCCTATATGTGTTCTAGGCTATGCTAGGCAGTTATTTGGACTTTTCACGTTTATAGCTCCGTAGCACTTTGATGTAATAGGAAAATTTATTATAATATTAAAATTTGTAATAAAAAGTGGTTGTTAAATACATTGGACATAATATTGAATTGAACATATTGGATCCGAACTTATTAATGACTTGTCCCATTTATATAAAAATAAAGTAGCCAAGTGCGAGTTGGACTCGCCCATGAAGGGTTCCGTTCCAGCAAGTAACATAATATACATAGTACACATAGTTCTTGTAGTTCGTTGTAACTTTGATCGAAGTTTTAATAATAGTGTATTTATGACGTACTAAAAAAAAACTACTCATCAGATCGATGTCAAACTAATTTTCGTTGGTAGTTCTCATGGTAATGTACATCATATTTTTTTCTGTTTCTGTTACCGTCTAGTTATTTGTCTTGTATTTAGATATTTATCATCTTGTCAGTTAGTATGTATGTTTATTATGTATATATATGATTAGTTTTTATTTATTAGTGTATTATAATATTGTGTAGCTTAAGTATTTGTGTGTAATGTTATTAGAATGTACGTTTATCTCGTAGTAATAGTCTTTGTTGCGCACCACGCTTTTAGTTTTTCTATAATTTTCTCCACCCCAAGGTTGCCTGGAAGAAATCGCTTTCAGCGATAAGGCCGCCAGCTGTTTCACAAAATTTACTGTTTTCAAATATTTATGTGTTATTTTTAAGTTGTGAACAATAAAGAATTTTCATTCATTCATTCATTCATATATTTTTTTTAGTTTTTTCATTCTCTTACTTTAGAAGTTAGAGGGGGGGGGGACACACATTTTACCACTTTGGAAGCGTCTCTCGCGCAAGTTATTCAGTGTAGACAAAAATTATATTAGAAAACTCAACATCATTTTTTAAGACCTATCGATAGACAACCCACTCGTGTAGGTTTGATGAAAAAAAAATTTTTGAGCTTCAGTTCTCAGTATGGGGGGCATCCCTAATTTTTGTTTTTTTTTAAAACTTTTGTAAAAATCTTAATGCGGTTCACAGAATACATCTACTTACCAAGTTTCAACAGTGTAGTTTTCATAGTTTCGGCAAAAAGTGGCTGTGACATACGGACGGACAGACAGACAGACAGACATGACGAATCTATAAGGGTTCCGTTTTTACGTTTTACGGAACCCTAATAAACAAGTATTTTTTTACACTTTCCCTGTACATTGACTCGAAAAGCGTCATATTTGTACCAAGCTCGCAGTTGTTGTTGTTCATGACTTATTTCCTTTATTTCGCTCCATTTTGTGATATTTGTTTACATTTTGATATAGATCATTATTAACAGACTGTCGTCAAATGCATTTTCTATTGTCTTCAAGAAAATTAGGTTTAAACTGTTATTTTATAAGTATTTCGTGTATTCTATGAAGTTTTGCGTAATTGATTTTCATTAATTTGTCCTATAAAATTAAAGGAAATGGAAGAAACACGATAAAATTTAATACGGTTCAAAAATAACGTGTTGTGGTGACAGCGGTGAAGTTTGAACCCGTGAAGTTTGTTACCCGTTTTTTTTTCGGGATAAAAGTACCTAACCTATGTGTTCTTCCAGACTATAATCTATCTGTGTTCCAAATTTCAGCCCGATCCGTTCATACGTTAGGACGTGATTGAACAACAAACATTCAAACATTGACATTTATAATGTTAGTAGGATATCTGCATTTTTCTTATTATTATAATGCATTATGCGTTAGGCGCTAGGTGCTAGGTATTAGACGTTATCCGTTGGGTGTTAGGCATAAGCTGTTAGGCGGAAAGCGTTGGACTGCTAGCGTTAGTCGTTAGGCACTAAGCAAAAGAAACCAATGTGCTATTCCAGACAGTAATATAACTGTACCTATTTCTGTTTTCACCTCTATCCGTTTAGCCGTTCAGAAGTGATTGAGCGACAAACATCCATATATTAGTAGAATTATAAGTATTTAGGCGCTGATAACAACAATAAATATTGGTGGACAATTCACACATAACACCATCTGACCCCAAGCTAAGCAAAGCTTGTAATATGGCGGCCAGATAGCTGATATAATACTTATGTAGTTTTAAATACATACTTATTATACATATACACACCCAGACACAGTGCAAACAATAGCAGTGTTGTTCATATTGGAACCTTATTCGTTTAGTTAAATTGCGTTATATCGCCTCGATCTAGTTCTGTGACCACTGGTGGTGTTTCACATAAAGTTTTATTGCTTATGCTAATTTTGTAGGTTCTACACGAGGTAGCTGGGCTAACGTTGTGCTAAGTTGGAATGGAATTTGGGTGCTTAGGTCAACCGAGATGGAGAGAACCGATTGTATTTCAGACGGCTTGGAAACGATCTTTATTACGTGTTTAGTATGTGGACAACGACCGCAGCGTGGATGTGTTTAGTTTTCGGGACAATGTTTGTAAAAATTCAAATAATTAGTTGAAGAAAGAAAAAATTTTAAGCACTCGTAAATTATTGTGTGATTGGCGGAGCCGAACGTATGAACATATACACAGGTAGACATTTACTTGATAAATAATCTGTGGTAAAATAATAAAAAATATTATATCTTTATAAACCGTGACTATATTAGCAAAGCAATTTGTATAAAATCCCTTTGTAATACCCCGTTTACATTATTCCAGTCCAGCGACCGAATCCAGCGCTGGATCGCTTACTGGAATAATGGAAACCGGCACTGGAATGCATCAATGCCATTGCATTCCAGTGCCGGTTTACATTATTCCAGTAAGCAATCCAGCGCTGGATTCGGTCGCTGGACTGGAATCATGTAAACGGGGTATAATACAAAGCCAAATATTAATAAAACCGGCCAAGTGCAAGTGGGACTCCCGCACAAGGGTTCCGTACCATTAGCAAATAAACGGCGAAAACCTCTTTGGCTTTATTCGGAATTCCTTATATATCGCAATTTCCGCAGACAGGCTTTCGCCCAAAAAGTTGTTTTAATATTTTCATTTTTGCCTCATGATTCTGACGACGAATTCGATGTCGCGTTTTATTTTTACTAGTGGTGCCATCTTGTTTGCTTGGGACGGGCTAGTCGAGCAAGAAACGGTAAAAAATCTAGTTTGTGGTGTGGGAGCCCCCCTTAAATATAGTTTTTATTTTTAGTAGTAACATTTGTTGTTACAGCGGCATTATGAATACATCATCTGTGAAAATGTCAACTGTCTTGCTATCACCTTTCTTAAGATACAGCCTGGTGACAGGCGGACGGACGGACGGATGGACAGACGGACGGACGGACAGCCAAGTCTCAGTAATAGGGTTCCGTTTTTACCCTTTTTTGCTCTAAAGTTGAAAATTAACGAGTTATTTCACAAACACTTTAAAACAAGATGGCGGCGAACCCTCTACCGGGATTAGTTAGAAAATCGAGATTTATACTTCCAACGACCCTCCCCGACGTTTTAAAAAAAAATCGCTCGACTGAGCTAAGAAGCAAACTATACCGATTTTGTTACACTGTTGTTTTTTGTTTTGTTGTTCATACTTTTTATTTGAAAATATCGACGGTGGAAAGGAGAAACACTTGAAGCGACACGTTGGTCGAAAATGAGTTATATACATATTTGAAATCAGCAATTTTTTCTGCGTCGTTTGGGCTTGGTTTTGTAGCGATCTGACCACTTTGATGTCGCTTCAAGTAATAGCCTTTTTAGGCTGAATTTGTTTGGACGCCAAATGAAGTGACATGAAATTACAGAAATTTGGGTTCATTTACCGCTTGAAGTACCGACTGAATGGTCAGATTGTTGTTTCATGTGTTTTTCCTTTTCTGTTTCGAATAGCATAGGTTCCTTAAGAGTGCGCCTAAAGCCAGGAAAAAATCAGATTTCACCCGCGCGACGCGTTTCTTAATGTGATGTACATAAAGTCGAGAATAGCATGACACAGTTTGGAGGAAAAATCAATATTTAATCAGGCGTCCATTTTTGACCAAGTTTTATTTAATTACTCAATAACCAAACATACATTTAAAAAAGTGTTCGGTTACTTTACTAGAACGTACAAATAGGAATTTTATTACCAAAAAATAATGTGGGGTCATCGCTGATAATTTCGAGTACTCGAATTAAAACGGGTTTTTTCGGTGTCATTTTTATTTTTTTATTGTAAAAAACTCTGATCAATTTTTAAAATTCTATTCGGTTATTGTGCTTCTTCTTGATTGTACCCACACGTGAATATTTTTTTTGTCATAGTTTTTAGTTTCTTAACTTCAGTGAGCGGCGTCGAAAATGTCCTTTTTTCGTTTTTTGGCTTTAGGCGCCCCCTTAAATTGTTTTTCTTGGTCACAGGAAATACCAGTGAATACACTTAATGTGTTTTTGCTTACTTCTGTTGCGTGTGTGTCCAGTCGCTACACTCTTTTTTCCTTGCTTACCTTTCAACTATATGATGGAGTTGAGGTGTTTTTCCTATTTGCTTGTTATAGGATGTTATGGATTTCAATTGTTTTGACAAACACTGGAAAAGGCAGTGGTGTCGGTTGAAATAAACACGTCCAAAAAACCCACATAAATATTTAAATTTAACGACTTCAATTTTTGTTTCCGAAATGTCGATTCATTTACTTTTGCTGACTTCACAAATGAAGACGATAGTCGGTTAGAGTAATAATTGTTTATGACATAGTGTATTTAAATTGTTAATTATAAACAAGACATGACGTTACAAGTAATGAATTTACGTAATTTTTATGTAAGTGGCGTCACTAATTTAAGGAAATGTCAAGTGTCGTGGCACTTCATTCATCGGTGAACCATCGTTCAGGCACATCAGGTTTCATTGCATTGCAAAATAAGTTATCGGAAATTGATTCAGGTACCTGAAATACTTTTTTTTTCTTTATTTATAATTTGGTATGTACAAATTTACTTATTAGGTACAAACAATTAAAATACAATACAAGTTGCCTTATTGCGGGTACCGGCGAACATTTGTCTAAATTCCTTTATGAACATTATGTAGATCATAACCTGTTTTTTAAAGTAATTGTGTTTCTGAACCAAATAAATTTCATTTCACAATGAATTAAAGTAAATAGCAGCAATATTTTTTACATTTACTATGGAGTAACGGGACGAGTAAGACATACGTCTGATGATATGAAAACACGCTTGGCCACAACAACACAATGCCAAGTCGTAACCAGCAACATCATGTTACCTAATTCTGAAGAATAAATTATACCAATAAACGGAGCTCTAACGCCACAAATTATAAAACAAATTTACAAGAATTGAATATAAATAACCCAGACTAATTACAAAGATTTGACAAAAAACTGTGAGAGTTTTGCTATATCAAGACTGTCCCACGATGAATATTATGTTACATTACCCCACGTCGTTGGTGCCGATAAGTTAGCATAAACAGATATTGAGGATGTTTGAAGCGATTTACTCGTGTATCACAAGAAGCGTTTTTATAGTACCTATCTGAGTTTAGTGTTTCTATTAATCATTTAATTCTACTTTTGTTTTGAAGATTTCGGTCAAGTGTTTGTCAAGTTGATTAAGTCATAAGACTGAAATGGGTATTCATGATTAGAAATATTTTATACAGAATTCATTTATAGTTGTTAAAGTCTCTAATATTGAAGTTGAAATTAAGTTTAAAGTAAGTTTGCAATATAGAAACGAAAGCTTGATTGTTCTATGTTAACATTAAATAGGACCTAGTCACGATCTAAATATTTTTTTAATTACTTTGACGTCTCAGCAGCGTCACAACCGAAGACTGAAACAATTGCGGGTAGTCTCATTATGAAATGAGGTGCTCTCGATCTACCCTCATTTGGTCTTCAAAAATCGCAGAGTTACTACCACGATACACAAAACTGATCGTATCATCAGCTTTCTCTAAACTCATTCTGCGATGCATAGATTTATTTATGACAGGACGACGATGCACGATGCCGATAACGGAAAACCATCCTCCCGGTTAAAATTACAATATTTTTATTTTTATTTTTGAGGCTTCCCAAACTATTCTTGCGTACTAATGACGTTCGGTGGAGAGAACTGGTCTAGTCTAGATTTTTTTACAGCGGCCATGTATTCATTGATTCTTTCAGCAATTGTATGCTTTGTTTGACCGATACCTATAAGAACAGCTGCAATCTACCTCATACACACCTAGAGTCTGAAATGAATGACGTCTTTTGGCATCCTGATATATGTCTCGTCATCTTGGATAAGGGAATATACAGGTATACACACTACACAGTTTTTATAGAATACTCATTTAACAATGTCCTCACCTTATCCGTCATAGAGGGTGTTCGTTCTATCCAAAAAAGATCTCTACACCGACTGTAATTGACAAAGGTGGTGGTGATGTGACGTAGCGTGCAAATAGGTACCGGTCAGTGTGCGTGAGTTTTCTATAGACAGAGTGAGACAACCAACCATCAGATATAACTGTCACTCTCACGTCCAAGAACGGTAGAGATCAATCTATCTCGAAATAAAATGTTAACCTAATGCTGACATCTATCAATGTTGATCACAAATCAAGTTGAGATGCTCCAAAAACAAGTTTTTCGTCTGTCTCGGTTTAAGATGCAGAAAACATTGTCTATGTGTCTTATCCACATATAAACTGCTGCTGATTGAAAGTTAGCATTTTTTCCCCATACTCTGTCCAAATGTTAGTTATCACTGTTACCTACCACAGGACGTCTACTCTATTTCTACGAAAACGTAATTTCGAAATAAACTCGCGACTTTCCAACTCCGATTCTACTTCGATCCGTCGTTTTGTCCGTTTAAATGTTCTAAGTCTACTCTAATTAGAGTATGCTTAGAACATTTAAACGTCAAACAATGTTGTATCGGACAAAACGAAGTAGAAAGAGAGCAGGAAAGTTGCGAGTGTTTTTTCGAAATTACGTTTTCGTAGAAATAGAGTAGACGTCCAGGACTTCCCATAGCTACGCCATCTATTTGTAGGTAAAGCTGCCCACGGTAAAAAATAGTTTCCATCTAAGCAATTTTTCAACAAAACTATCATGTTTTCCGGTAAGTAGTTCTCCTTCAGAAGCAGCTTTTTGCCTACTTAGAAACATTTGTTTACTGGAACTTTGGTGAAAAGAGATTCCACATCAAAACTCATTTGTACCAGTAAGCTTACAAAACAATAAAAAAACACTTGTTCTATCTCAATATTTTTGTTTCTGTTTGGTGTCTTTGAGAAACAAAGCAGGGACTTAACTTAAAAATATGACATTGCATTAATAAATCGCTATCGCTTATCGTGTTCTTCCAATACTTGACATAGTATAGTTTTGTTCGTTAACTCGTTTTTCCATGACTCTGTATCTTATGCTCGATACGCTTCAGTCGTTTTTCCTACTAGTTATATCATGCACAGCTTGTCGTTTAAAGTGTTTTTCCTGGTGTTCTTCTTAATACTGAACTGGTATTTAATGCGTTTTTCCTTGCGCTGTATTTGCTATAAAATAATTAAGCGACACATAAATCTTCTTACTATGCTAGTGTACTTTCGTAAGATTGTTGGTAGATGGTAAATAAAAAATAAAGAAACTAATTTTTTTTCTGGCCCTCTTATATCAAACAGTATTTTTTTATGATTTTTTTTCGGAAAATAAAAACTTTGATTGGCTCTCCTGTAAAATTCTAAAATTGTCGCTTAAAGGGTTTCTCCTTTCCACCGTCGATATTATTAAATTAACAAAATAAAATATTTTCTTACTGAGTAACTTAGCTTTGTTTTGATTAACTGTCAACAGTTATAGTATATTCGTAATAAAATTTTGAGTTAAAGTACAAAACGTAATAGCCGAGTAGCATGACTATCAAATATGACGGTTCGAACATAAGTCTTATAGAGTAAGATCCCAGAGCTCCCAGACGTCACCTATTTTCTGATGAATGAAATGTGGACGATTGAGTAGAGTAAGTCAGTACTAAGAACACATGCTTACTCGCTAACTTGCTTAGACGGCCAATTTTGAGATATGGGGTAATGTAGGTACATACAAACATTACTTACTTCACGTATTTTCTAATAAGTTATTTTCACGTATGTTGTAGGCAACATCCTTAAAACAAGGCCCCGTACTCCCAGACACTTCCCGTCAGCCGTTTTGCTGAACAACTCCAAAATAATAATTTAACTTCACCTAAATTCTCATGCTCTATTTGTAAATATGTTCGTCAGACAACTATTTTGTTGCTTTTTATAATGAGATAGACCAATCTAAGAGGGCAATCATCCCCTAAACTATAATAATAATAATAATAATCCTCAGGAGGTTCCTCTCTCTGCAGCCCTAACCACCGGTAGCTTGGGCCCTGTCCCGCTGCTGGCGGCACCCTAGTTTTTAAGTTTTTTATAATGTTTATATTTATTTTATATGTATTGTAAAAAACTTAGGAATTAAGAAAGAAAATAAATGAGTGAATAATAATAATAAAATCGTTTATTGACCTTAATTACAATTTTGTCTATAACTAATTTACAACTTAAAGGAAAATACATTTCAATTTATATCTAGCTGAGACTGACTGGTACCTATACTAGTTTATGAAACTGTGCTACAGGTACCAGTGCCCTCCATGAGATTGCTTAACAGTTGTTTACCAATAAAGTGTAGCAAAGGATGTTCCACTATTGAACTAAAAATAACATAAAAACTATTTATCTTACTAAGTCTGTTTATAAATTGTTACTTAAAGCAATCTAAAATGTTTGAGTAAATTACAAATTTATGTGAATTATGTTGTTGGCTAACACTTACATCTAAGCATGCAGTATAGAAATGAGGAAATAAATATAAAAATAATAATTTGTGGTATATTGGTTTGAGAAATATATGACCTACATTGCGACAATTATAAATTTTCAATTTTTACAAAGTGTTCAGTTTCGCTGTATGACAACTTTTCAAAAAATCGGTTATTGCTATTATGAGTTTAAACAAAGGAAGCGGATAAATATTAATCAATTCATTTATTAAGTTATACAAAAAAGTTTGCAAAAGCTTCATAGTGCCTAGCAGCACGTGTCGTACGACACGTTTGAGTAAATTACAAAATTATGTGAATTATGTTGTTGGCTAACACTTACATCTAAGCATGCAGTATAGAAACGAGGAAATATAGTGGTAGGACTCTTAGCAGAGTCCGCCTGGGGAAGTACCACACCTTTGCCAATTATTCTACCGCCAAGCAGTAATGTGCAAACATTACTGTGTTCCGGTTTGAAGGGCAATGTTTCCAGAGAAATTACAGGGCTTAGAGATATAACAACTTAGATCTCTGGGTGACGAGCGCAGTGCAGTGCTAGGTAATGATTTGGGCTCTCCATGTTCCAATAGCTGCATGTCACTGTGCTGTTATGTGACAGGCATGTTGCTTACCATCAGGCACATGTCCTGCTCGTCTCGTCACTCTTTATTTAAAAAAAAAAAAAAAAAAAAAAAAAAAAAAAACAATAATAAACTCAATTCTCAAACTCTGGGATCTCGGACTATTAGAACTTTTGCACTTAAATACTTTTCCAAACACATAATATTATCTTGTTAATTTTATAACTGGAAAAACCATCGGATGGTGTAAAGAACAGCGGCATGTTTAGGGCTCCTATGCACAGTATCCTATATACAGCTTTGTGTGGGACCCCTTAAGTAGCATCCATTGAGAATGTATACATTCAGGAACTCGTATTTAGCCAGTAAGATTAATTGTAACCCTTAACTTTTGTTGTGAGAGAAAGCTTTTAGCCCCAGCAATATAAATTGGATAAATAACATGTTCTCAATCCCACTAATATTATAAATGTCAAAGTATGGATGTTTGGATGTGTGTTGCTCAATCACGCCGTAACGTATGAACGGATCAGGCCGAAATTTGGATTACAGTTAGATTATAGTCTGGAAAAAACACATAAGCTACTTTTATCCCGGGAAAATAACGGGATACGACGGGAACGGGAACTACAAAGAAATATTGTGGACATTTCACACACGACATTATCTGGCCCCAAACTTAAGCAAAGCTTATATTATGGTAGCCAGGTAGCTCATATAGTTTGAAATACATATTACTTATTATACATAAAAACACAACACAAATATTTGTTTTCATCACACAAATATTTCACTGAGTCCACAATCGAATCCACGACCAACGGCTTCGCACGCAGACTAATTAAGCCTCGAGGCCAGTCGATACCTATGTGCACTCTGACGTCATTTTTGAAACGATGAAAGAAGACATTATTAGTTTCAATTTCATTAAAGTGATCAAAACTAGCAGCAATATGGATTAATTACCTTTTAACTAAAATGTCTGATATTTGATAACTTTTTAACAAAACTGGAAGCTCGCTCATTGAGATATACGAAAGTTAAAACAAGAGAAGATGAAACACTTTGAAAAAGTTTCACAAAAAACTTACGAGCCGCGTTGGGAAAATATAAATAAGTAAAATAAATATTGGTGGACTCTCGTCACAAAATAGTATCTAGCCATGGAAACTTTCCTATATATGTATGTAATAATAAGCAAAACTGGAACTGCAGAAACCAGTTACTTATTATAATACTAATTACTAAAATACTATACTAATGTTTTAAAGCCAAATAGTTTATTTGTTTGCGCGCTAATTTCAGGAACTACTTACTGATTACTGGTCGTTCCACTATTTCTAAGATTCTTTAACTAAATGATACAAGCATATACGAGACGAGCGTACATTTTTTTAGGTGATGCGACGAGCAGGACACTTGAACCCAAGACCTACATAATCTCTGCTTAAATAAAAAAACCGGTCAAGTGCGATTGGGACTCCCACACGAAGGGTTCCGTACCATTAGCAAATAAACTCTTTGGCTTTATTCCGAATTCCGTATACATAGACTATCGCAGTTTTCACAGACCAGCATTCATCAAAAGAGTTTCGCTAAAATGTTGATTTTAATTTGACTTTCAAAACGAATTAACAAAAAATGGCTATGAAGTTAAATTATACGCTGTAGAAGTAGGAGCGAGAGGTATACCAGCAAAATCTCTCTATAACCTGCTTAAAAACCTTGGCTTGTCCAGAAATTTAGTAAGTTCTATACTAGAACGAGTATCAAAAGCTGCACTAGTAGGATCATATCGGATTTGGCTGGGCAGGGAGAGAAATACGAGTAGTGAAGGTGAGTGTTGACGTACGTCACTAAGGGGCCCCTTTTAAACCTACGGCCGAGTCACAAGTCTTAGGGTCTACTCGAGATTTCTCTCTCTGTCACACGATGGACCCGGCACCCGCACGGTGAATCCATGGAATGCTAAGAAGTTCGTCTCTGATTCAAACGACAAAGCCGATAGCGTATTTTATTCTACTAGTGGCGGCATATAGTTTACTTGGGATGGACTAATCGAGCAAGAAACGCTTAAAATTCCAGTTTGTTGTATGGGAGTCTCTCTTAAAAATTGATTTTATTTTATTTTTAGTTGTTGTAATAGAAATACATCATCGGTGAAAATTTCAAGCGTCTAGCTATCACCGTTCTTGAGATACAGCCTGGTGACAGAAGGACGGACGGACAGCTAAGTCGCAGTAATATGGTCTCGTTTTTACCCTTTCTAACTAAAAATCTGCTTGTTTGTAAACTCTCTTGATAATAAAGCACTAAAACCAAGCTCTGCTATAAAGAAATGTATTCTCCACTCTTTTAATATCCATGTTACATGTTACATTGGATGCAGACGATTAGTCGTTTAACACTTAAGCCCAATCAAGCCGTAATCTCCTTTGCTGTTTAAGATGCTCCGAAGTCTTCAGTTAAGTTCTGTATCGAAGAAACTAATTAACATGTCGAGCTTCTTAGAAGCGCACTAATTGCCTTTTGCGAGGAATGATAAATAGGCATAGGGTTACCATAACGCTTGAAATTTGTAGTGATTTCTTCGTAGAGACCTAGGACTGTATGAAACCTTTACCAATTGTTCTACCACCAAAGGTCTCTTTACAGAGTGCGTTTCGGAAAGTATCACATCTTTTCCAGTTATCATACGACCAAGCACAGCACTAATGTGCAAACATTATAATGTTGTGATTTGAAGGGCAATATTACCAAAAAAAAAAACAAGGCATAGAGATAAATCATCTCATATCTCTGGGTGACGAGCGCAGCGAAGTGTTATGAAATGATATGGACTCTTCATGCTTGAATTGCTGCAAAATACTACTATCATTGGCTAGCGTGTTTGGTTACCATCAGGCAATGTGCAGTTTCATAATTTGGTAGATTAACATTAAATTTTTATTACAACGGGCAGAGTTTTCATAACCAAAATTAATATAAAATAACTGTACTATATACATTCCTAACTACTTACGCTAACCACGTCTGAATTATCCATAGACCAACAACGATCTAAAGATTATCAAGATGTTCAAATTTTGTTTTGATTGTATTTTTCTTTTTCTATAAATCTGTATACTTATAGGACGAGCAAGGCATGTGCCTGATGGTAACATAATACCTATAACAGGACAGTACCATGCAGCTATCTTAACTTGCAGAGTCAAAGTATCCACTACCTACCTATGTAACTCTGCACTGCGCTCGTCTCAGCATGCATAGCTGGATCTTCAGCTGCGTAGCAGAGCTGAGTTATCTCTTTGTCCTGTAATTTCTCTGGAATATTATCCATCAAACCGGATTACAGTTAAGTTTGTACAATACTCCTTACGTACGCACCTAAGCAAGAACATCCCCAGCGGTAGGTACCTACTCTACAAAGAATACCATAAAGTGATCTGACTAAAGGTAAATCGTTGTTACCCTAGTAAACTGTAGAGTGCCAATCTATTTCTCAGTATCGTTTACCTATTCGAAAGAGGCTCACTGAAAATTAAGCAAAGAAGGTAGCTGTAAATACTTTTATTGGTGTAGATTATTGATTTGTGATTGTGACAGAAGCATTGTTTGTTTCTAAATTGTTGTCCCTCAGACAAAAGAGATTAATTTCCCTCGAAATTCTAGTTCGAGAAACATTTTATAAACTTAAACATCGCTGCAAAATTACTCGTTCATGGGTTTTTAACGAATTCATTTCACTAAATTTCCTACTACTGGTCTACAAGATTTTCGTTCTATTTGGTAATTTATATCTATCGGACTCGAAAAAATTACGCTGTTTTGTGGTAGACGTTCAGAAGAGGTTTGAGATTTTTTTTTAAGAAGGAGAGTGCATGTGATCGCA
The DNA here is from genome assembly GCA_963693475.1 of Ectropis crepuscularia. Classification (NCBI taxonomy): domain Eukaryota; kingdom Metazoa; phylum Arthropoda; class Insecta; order Lepidoptera; family Geometridae; genus Ectropis; species Ectropis crepuscularia. The sequence continues at coordinate 20,111,556 of OY856354.1, read as the reverse complement.
TTGCAGCGCCTTGCTCTTCATATCCCAATATATGCATGACACTGTGTTGCTATTGAAAACCGTGTTGCTTACCATCAGATGCCTGTCCTGCTCGTCTCGTCACTCTATACAATAATAAAAATAGGTAAAAAAACTTTTTAAGTTGAACGGTTTTATGTTAAACATACATTGCAATGTTTAAGATAAATGTACTATTGTACTAAAAACCAAAAAATAATAAAATAGATACAGTCGTGGGAATTATAAACATATGCATAGACTAGACTAAAATAAAACCGTGGGGCACGTCAATTGTCTACAAATTATCGACTTAATGTGCGATAGAAGAATCGTTTAATTCGTCGTTAGGCAGTTGGCCCGCAGACGGTGAGGAAATTACTTACTATTTTCTTGATCATGGAAATTCCAATAGTTATACACTCCATGTAAATAAAAGAGATGTTTCAACTAGTTTATCGTTGGACATTCACACTGCTGGCTGGCGAGGAATCGTTTCACTGCTCGTAGTTTGTCTTTAATCGACAACACATATGATAAAAGTACTACTCGCTCACCACTATGAAACCCTAAAACTCGCTTATAATCGAGCTTGCTAGCTTGTTTCCACATTCTAGCCCTACTTATCACACGTCCATCGTTGTCGGTTGAATAACTGCCTAATTATAGTGTAACATTACAAAACAAACATTTTAATCAACGATTGTAAACAATTGACGTGCCCCACGGTTTTATTTTAGTCTAGTCTATGCATATGTTTATAATTCCCACGACTGTATCTATTTTATTATTTTTTGGTTTTTAGTACATTTATCTTAAACATTGCAATGTATGTTTAACATAAAACCGTTTAACTTAAAAAGTTTTTTTACCTATTTTTATTTTCTAGTTTTTAGTTTTTATTTCGCATTCTGTTTAATTCATTTAGCGCTTCATTATTGCAAGGTTTCTTCCCCGTTAGTTTATTGCAGTCCAACTCCTCTATACGTAGTCCCTGCAAAGATCTTACTCTACTAAGAGCCACGTAGGTTTGACCTTCTTCAAACAGTTTTGCACCTAAGTATACGACTGCGTGATCCACAGTGCAGCCCTGCATTTTATGTATTGTAGAAGCCCATGATAGTATTAAAGGCAACATTCTTCTTTCAGCCGTCCCGTAATTGTACTTAGCTGGAAACTGTATGGCTTTCGGGTGTATAAGATGTATTTATTATTATGTATTTATTTATCATTTTTAGCCACCCTAACGCCACACAGTCCTCAACACGATACAAAATCTTGACTTGGGTGGTGGATTCAGGCTGGATTAATCAGATACCTAAATTACAGATTCAATTTCTAAATTTAAATCTTATTATTATACGCCATTTAGTGGCTGCGCCCATCTTAAATATTGAGGTTGTATAATGCACTGTATTCTTCTTGTCAAGCCCTTTTATTTGATACCCATGTTGATGGGATTGATAAAACCTAAGTTATCCGCCATTTTGTAGAGGCCGCCATCTTGGATTTTAATTTTATATAGTACATTGTATTTTACTGGTTGAGCACTTTCATTTGATACCCATATTGATGGGATTGATAAAACCTACGTTATCCGCCATTTTGTAGCGGCCGCCATCTTGGATTTCGATTTTTTTATAGTATATTGTATTCTGCTTGTTGAGCCCTTTCATTTGATACCCATGTTGATGGGATTGATAAAACCTACGTTATCCGCCATTTTGTAGCGGCCGCCATCTTGGATTTCAATTTTTTATAGTATATTGTATTCTGCTTGTTGAGCCCTTTCATTTGATATCCAAATTGATGGGATTAATAAAACATAAATTATCCGCCATTTTGTAGCGACGGCCATCTTGAATTTATAATGATAATGAATAAACATAATTGTATTGTCACCAAAATCCAAAGTGTATACAAAATTTCAGATTAATCAGTTGACAGGAAGAGGGTGAAATTTGAATTACTAAATTTGATCCAAGAATAAATAATAAATAAAACAAAAGGGGTGAGCTAAATATAAATAATAATAAAAAAAAAAAAAAAATCTAATTAGGAAATCGTTGACGATTTTTATTCATGGACGACCCCCTTGAAGGCTGATGTTTCTGGTAACATAATCTTTACTCCGTAATCTATTTCGCATTATAGTTATTTAAAGCGCTTACGTTTTATTCCCCCTTGGCGAAGAAAATTAATTATTTATTATAACAATTCTCGTCACCAGCGGTGCGCTGGTACTCTTGGAAATCTATGAGATTTCGTGACGGCGGAGCGGGTGGAATTTAAATTAAAGGAACAAAAACAATAAGGGGGTGGAAGACCCTGGGGTTTGGCCTTTTCTCCAGAAACACAAAAGAAAGGTCCTACCTTAAGAATCCAGCGTCCTCCGGGCGATTGAGCGGCAGTTCTTCTTCCTCAATTATATTTCCTTCAGCAGCTGCCTTTGAATTGTGTGTTGCGAAATAATCTTGTGGTGCGGTGCGGTACGAATCGGTAACTTTAACTGGTGCGAGGCGAACTTTATAAACAGCTGGAGTATAAGTTACTTTTAAGAATGCGCGAAAAGAAGTGACGTGCGCCCTCGGCGCGAAATCGGTTAAATACTGCTCCGCGGGACGAGTCACCCGAGAGTGGCGTGAATTGTCAGGCGAGGTACCCTCTAAGTGACTCAGAAAAAAAGAACCATCCCCCCGGCCTTCAGGAGTTGTAGGCTCCTGAACTAAAGGGAAATAGGAATAGGAGACAATACAAATAAGTATTAGATGCGGAAAATATACAAATACATATAGTGTGGATAGGATATAGGTTAAACGGATAAATTGTTTAACTTGCGGGTTGGGTGAATGATGCGGGTAAAATCAATGGTGCGGGTAAAAAACAAGGGTGCGGGTTGGAGCAAGGGTGCGGGTAATAATGCATCCAGTGACTAATCACGGATGTCTGGAATAAATAAATATTAAATACGCATGTAAAAGAGAATGAAAAAAAATAAGAGTGTGAATTAGATTTACACATGCTAAGTAGACATGCGTAAGAGAAAAACAAAAGGTGCGAATTATTGGGAGGGTAAAACACACAGTTTTACCACTGGTCGAATGTAAGTGCCATTTTTTGTGCGTATCTCCACAATACGAGCGATGCCGTCCGAAGAGGATTTAATATCTTCAATTATACCTAATGGCCACTGTAGTGGCGGTGAATTTTCTGTTTTAAGTAAAACTACAGTGCCTTTAGTTACCGGGTTAGTTTTAGTATTCCACTTGACACGAGTTTGGAGCGTGTTGAGGTATTCCCGTCTCCAACGGTTCCAGTATCTCTGAACTATGCTGTCAACTAGACGTTTGTTGCGGATCAAGTCTACGGAATCTATGCGCGGATCGGAATGAAAAGAATCTAATGGACCTTGTGTTAGAAAGTGCGAAGGGGTTAAAGCTTCAGGTTCCGAGGGGTCAGAGCTTAACGTGGTTATAGGTCTTGAGTTAAGGATAGCCTCGACTTGCGTTATTACTGTTAGCATTTCTTCGTACGTGAGGAGAGCGTTTCCTATAGTACGGCGCAGGTGGACCTTTAGAACCCGGATCATACTTTCCCAAGGTCCGCCCATATGGCTAGCGGATGGTGGGTTTAGAACCCAATTTATACCTTGATAAAGGGTTTCTTGTGTAAAGGAATCACCGAATGTTTTGGATTTAAGAAATTTATTAAGTTCATTGAGTTTTGTTTTCGCGCCTATAAAATTTGTTCCGTTGTCGGAGTATAGCGAAAGGACTTTTCCTCGACGTGCTATGAATCTACGAAAGGCGCGAAGAAAGGAAGCTGTTGATAAGTCGACGGAAATCTCTATGTGTACTGCGCGGGTTATCAAACAGGTAAATAGCGAAAAATAACAACGCTCCCTTCGTGCACCACGATAGCGGCTAATGAGAATATCTTGTGGACCCGCATAATCTACGCCCGTCCAAAGAAAGGGCTTTGATGCTTCGTTTACGCGAACAGCGGGAAGAGAAGCCATAAACGGCGTCTCTGTGCGTGGTTTAGCTTTGAAGCAGCTGTTACAAAAATGAAAGCGTTGTTTGACAGTACTGCGTCCGGATATAATCCAGAATTTCTGTCTCAGTAACGACAATAATAACTGTGGCCCTGCGTGTAGGTATTTGCGATGATAATAGTCGATGATAAGATTGACTATATGATCCTTTTTCGGGAGAAGAATTGGATGCTTACTATCGAATTCGAGAGATGAATTATGTAATCGTCCACCGACGCGGAGGATGTCATTTTTCAAAAACGGAGAAAGCGGGAGAAGTTTCTTAGAGGCTGGTTGACCTTTTGAAATAGTTTTCATGTCATTTTGAAAATATTGTCGTTGAAGGGCTTTTATAATCGCAGTCTCAGCAAAGTGTAAATGTGTAAGTTGCATTCTATCAGTGCGGGGAAGTTTCCTAATAAATATATATATATAAACGACGATGCGGAGAAGCTTAGACCAAGAAGAAACGCGCTTAGCTAGAGAACATAGAAAAGGTTCTGGATCATCGGTGACAAGAAAAATGTTTGCCTGCCTTTTAAGCTCTAACAGTTTTTCATCTTGTGCGGGATTAAAAATGAATCTATTAATCGGCCATGTGTGTACTTCATTTAAAGCCCACGGGGGGCCATGTAGCCACAATTTATGGTTTAAAAATTGACCAGGTGTAAGGCCGCGACTTAAACAATCACTAGGATTCAGTGCGCTTTCACAGTGAAAAAAATGGTTTGCGTGAAGATTGTCCTGTATTTGAGAGATACGGTTGGCAACAAAAGTGTCGAATCGATGCGGAGACGAATGAACCCAATGAAGGGCTACTGTCGAATCAGTAAACGCGAAAATTTCATCTATTTGACAGCGGCAAGAAATAGTTTCTATCATAAATCGAAGCAATTTGGATAATAATAATAACGCGCACAGCTCTAAACGAGCTAAAGAGACAATTTTGAGCGGGGCGACCTTGCTCTTTGAGCCTATCAAATGGACCTGGTTATTACCCGAGGTATGTTGAGTGGCAAGGTACACGGAGGCACCCATCGCCTTTTCTGAAGCATCCGCGAACCCTAAGAGTATGACGCGAGAGTTAGGCCTAATACCTACAAAACGGGGTATTTTAAAATTATGTAACGTAGGGAGCTCCGTTAAGAAGCGTTTCCACGCTAAACAAATGTCCAGCGGTGGGGTAGAATCCCAGTCGACGCGTGCCGTCCAAACAGCTTTTATTAATAACTTTGCGTGTAATATAACAGGACCGCAAAACCCGTTAATGTCCCATAATTTCGCGACCGTCGAAAGCATAAGGCGTTTTGTGCATTTTGACTGCGGGTTAAATTTTACGGCAATAGAAAACTCGTCTTCGACTGGAGACCAAATTAGGCCTAAAAGCTTCATATTATCCTCTTTGTCGAATTCGATTTTCGAAGATAAACGATTTTCCAGTGGAATCGCTTTTAACACTTTAGGTGAGTTGCTCACAAATTTAACCAAGTCAAACCCACCACGCTTAAATAACTCGATCAAATCTTGTGCCAGCTGAGCACCTTCCTCAGCGGTAGCTACCGAAGCTCCCAAGTCGTCCATGTATAAATTATTAACAGCGGTTTCCGATGCGTTTGGAAGATCAGTTTCATCTTGAGCGAGTTGTTTGACTGTTTTCATAGCGAGGTACGGCGAGCATCGCAAGCCAAAGCAAACCCGATTAAAGTGATATAGTTTGGTGGTAGAATCGCCGTCAAATTTATATAGAATATTCAAAAAACGACGGTCTTCCTCGCGGATTCCTATTGCTAAAAACATTTGTCTGATGTCAGCGGTCAGTGCGATTGGAAACAATCTAAATTTTAAAATAATCGCGGTTAGATTAGCTTGTAAATTAGGGCCGGAATGTAGACAGTCATTGAGTGAAGCGTTCGTGTCAACACATTTTGCGCTCGCGTTCAATACAATACGTAGCGCTTTGCCCTCCCGGCAGACGCCATGGTGCGGAATAACGTAATAATTTTTATTATTTAGCGGTGGTGCAGGTGATAATATACCCTCACTAATATAATTTTTCAAAACAGTGTCATATTCCATTTTTAAGGCGGTATTTGTTTGGAATTTTCGTTCAAGGGATGAAAAACAGCGAGAGGCTACGGTTAATGAATCACCCAACGTCACGGTTGATTTTATAAATGGTAAAGCCGTAACATACTGTCCAGTAACTTTATTGCGATGCGTGTTTGACGCGTAGAAGTTTTCACATTCTTGATCCCTTTCAGACAAATAAGTTTTAGTGGGTACCGATTCGAGATCCCAGAACTTGGAAACTAAACTTTCAATTGAATTACCCTCACTCGACGAGAAAAATGAGTGATTGTTTTCATTATTGTCTGATCCATTATGAGCCTGTAACGTAGCTATTGATCCTAATATTACGTATCCAAAAGCAGTTTCCAAAAGATCGGGACGCCCTGGTGGACCCAGCAATTTTCCGGGTCGTAATATCTGTAAAAAGGCTTCAGCCCCCAACAAAATATCGATCTCGGCGGGTTTATTAAAATGCGGGTCTGCCAGCTGGAGTTTACCTATATAAGACAGCGGTGAGATGTCAAATTCACAGCTGGGCAAACAACTTGAAATGGTTTTAAGAACGAGAGGTTTAATCCGCAAGTTAACGTTTCTGTCATATTTAGATACCAACGTTACGTCTGTATAGCCTAATATAGACTGGTAGCTGCCACCAATTCCGTTTACGAAACGGTCAGTATCATCGTGAAAGATGTTAATACCTAATTTCCTGCAAGCGAAGCGGGAAATAAAATGATTTTGCGATCCATTGTCCACGAGGACACGAACTTGAATCACGGAACCGTCTCTTTTGCGAACATCAGCAAGAACGGTACCCAACAAAACATTTTGAGTTTTTCGCAAAGATTTTGAATTTGCGTTCATACTACAAAATGAAGCGTCATTATTCGTCGGTTCATTCAAAAATAAATTTGAAGTAGCGTTATTATTCTGAGCAGCCACTACTGGACTACGACTGTTATCACTCGACGGACCGGTTCTACTGTTATCAGCTTGAAAACAGAGTGAAGTGTGGTGCTTTTTTTTACAATTTGCACAAGTTCCCTTAGACCGGCATGCGTTTGAATTATGTTGCGAACTCAAACAGTTAATGCAAGCGCGTAATTGTTTTACATGTTCGTAACGTTCTCGAGCGGTTAAAGTCCTGTACTTTTTACAGGAATACAAGTGGTCGTGTTTGTCATTGCATAATGTACAAATGTTATCGCTTACTAAGAATGCGCGTGAATTATTTTTCGGAATGTAGTTTTCTGACAGCTTGGCTCTCACACAAGTACTTGAGTTTTCACTCGTCCTATTCAAAACCTTAATACGGTCGCGAACAAATTTAGTAATTTTATCAAACGCAGGTATTTCCGAATCGCGGTTATCCATTTCGAATAAACGTGCCGAATCTCTGTCCAGCCGTTGTAATAAAAGGTATGACATGACAAAATCGTACAAGTCGGGTATGTTTAAGTTAATTAATGCGAGATGCGAATTTGAAAATTGGTCGATTAAATATTCTAAGTTATTAGCGGTGGGGGAAACAATGGGCTTCAATGAGAAAATTTGGTTTAAATAAGTACTAGCGAGATTTCTCTTATCTTCGTATTTAGAAACGAGCGCGTTATATATTGTTTCATAGTTTTCTTCACAGGGTACGAATCCAATGTATACTTGTTTCGCTCGACCTTTCAATTTACTAGTGAGATAAAATATTTTTTCCGTTACGGAAAGCGATGAATTTAAATGTACAGCCCTTTGGAAAGTAGCATAAAATAAAGGCCAGTCGTTTGCATTTCCGTCAAATTCCGGTATTTCTATACGAGCTAGCTTAATATTTTGAAATGTTTTATCTGGTTTAACCGTTGGTGTGAGCGCTGTGGTTGTAATAAACTGAGAATGTTTACGTTTAACACGACAATAAAGATCTTCAAATGCGAGCCATTGATTGAAATCCGGAACTGAATCCTTATCAATTTTCAATAATAAAGATTCGATATCTTTCACGCAAATCTGAAAGTTACACCTGATTTCTTGTAAAGTCTCAACCGAGCACAGAAATTCTTCCAATAATTCTGGGTCATTCAAATTAGCACGCGATTTATCGTATATTTGTTGAAGACGCTCGAAATATACTTGTCTTTGACATTCCAATAATTTTAATTTTTGATCATTAGACGACGTCATCGTGATCAAATCCAGACAATAGGTATGATCCAAACTCAAATGTTAAAGTGATCGTACAAAATAACAAAAATGCGAGGTAGGTAAATAAATAATTTCCAACGGCGAACGAGATAATATAATGCGTTGGTAATTATAAGTGATTTATGTAGGTAGTCATTAACAGAATTGAAAACGGTTTATAAAAATTGCGGTGTAAATGCGAAATTCGAGTTTATTAGGCGATGCGGTAACCAAAGGCAATGTTTGACTTTTGAATGTTAAATAATTTAAATAAGCAAATATTATTTATTTAGAGTGACGAGACGGGTAACGACAAATCTGTTCATAAAAGTCAAACGTCACGAAGTTGATTGAACATGAAGAGTCTAAATCACTGTTTGACACTGCACTGCTCGTCACTTTGAGATTTTAGGTGTTATATCTCTTAGCCCAGTCGTATATCTGGAAACTTTGCCCTTCAAACCGTAACACAGTAGGTAACTGCTTGACGGCAGAATAATAGGCAAAGCTGTGGTACTTCCCCAGGCGGGCTTGGCAAGAGCCCTACCACTACAAAACGAACTTGACTTCAAACGAGAGACACACAAAATAGGCGGTAGATAAATAAATTAATAGGAATGGGGTAAATAGCCACGAAATCTCAGGATAAACAAGGCATCCGGCTCGAAGGACCATTAAATGGCGAAGAAAATTAATTATTTATTATAACAATTCTCGTCACCAGCGGTGCGCTGGTACTCTTGGAAATCTATGAGATTTCGTGACGGCGGAGCGGGTGGAATTTAAATTAAAGGAACAAAAACAATAAGGGGGTGGAAGACCCTGGGGTTTGGCCTTTTCTCCAGAAACACAAAAGAAAGGTCCTACCTTAAGAATCCAGCGTCCTCCGGGCGATTGAGCGGCAGTTCTTCTTCCTCAATTATATTTCCTTCAGCAGCTGCCTTTGAATTGTGTGTTGCGAAATAATCTTGTGGTGCGGTGCGGTACGAATCGGTAACTTTAACTGGTGCGAGGCGAACTTTATAAACAGCTGGAGTATAAGTTACTTTTAAGAATGCGCGAAAAGAAGTGACGTGCGCCCTCGGCGCGAAATCGGTTAAATACTGCTCCGCGGGACGAGTCACCCGAGAGTGGCGTGAATTGTCAGGCGAGGTACCCTCTAAGTGACTCAGAAAAAAAGAACCACCCCTTTTAAATGTTAATTAACAATTTTCAACCAAAAAGCACGTCGTCAGCTTCTGCTAAGTATTTCGAACTTTAATTAAACGGTCTAACTATCACCGGTAGCAACACAAGGCGCAAAACTTGTGCCTAGCCTTGCTAATAAGGTTCTCGTCTGATAAACTTTGCGAGCCTCTAGGAACATACGAACAATGTCTGCAATTAACTCTTATGTATCATCACCGTTTTAGTAATTCAATTAATACCTTGAATGCTTTTGTTGTCGTTAATAGTGCAGATTTTAATATCTGTACTAATTAGGCTTCTTTTCTTACGCTTGGCTACATTTAGTCGACTGAATTTAGTCGCTACTGAATTCAGTGAAGTGTAATAAAATATGAGAATATTGTAAATATAGGTAATAGTATATACACACCACTGCCCTAACTTACTTATTACCTTGTCTTAGCACTCAAAAGGTTATCTGGAAGAGGTCGCTTTTAGCGACAAGATTGCCTTTTGTGCCCAAAATGTTTTAATTTTAAGTTCACTGTATTGTTTTGTGGTATAATAAAGTGTTTTGTATTGTATTGTATATTAGAAATGTGCATTCAGTAAGCTAGCATACTAAATTTAGAAGCGAGGATTGCTTGCTTCTTTCTTGTATCTAAACTAGGTAGCCTAAACAGGCTCTTAAATTGGCTTCTGATTTCAGGCACTAAATTTAGCCAAGTGTAATAAGCTTTAAATGATGACAATAGTTATAAAGCGACAAGCGTTTCAACTGCAAAACAAGCACTATAAAGTAACGGAAACATCCCACTTCGTAATATTATTGTTGAAATGTGCGATTTGACACATGAGACAAATTCAGGGCTATAGTCTACTACACTGATCAGGTCTGGATTGAATCAATTCGCCTCAAAAGTTGGCCATTCTAGAATATTTAAGTTTATTCATGACGCTTATATTCACTATGCAAACCAGTGGTAATACAAATTGATGTTTCTGCACTAAAAGCATACTCAAAATTGCAGGCGTAAACCTCACGCTAGAAATTTGTATGTGCTACCTGGGCGTTGATATCCCATTTTGGTTGTTTTATGTATTTTCCTCACAAACCACTCTAACCGGGATATTGGTGCATGGCTCATCATAAATGCAAAAAAATATGTTTAGATAGACATATAACTCTTTATTGCGACACAAACACTATTACAGTAAAACACTTACAAACTAGCACCACTAATGGTGACCTTATTGCTTAGAACAATCTCTTCCAGGCAACCAGCTTAAAGAAAATTCGCCTACATACATGGTTAGGCGAGGTGACATTTTTCCTAATACTAGTAATTAAATACTTTAACATCAAACAAATAAATACATCATATAGATAGTGATCTAAAGGTAATAAATAGTAACTCTAAAACATAGGTAAATACAACTTATATAATTAGATAAACTTAAAAACAACTACTAGTTAAAAACCTATACCTAATAATGTTTGTCGGTCAATTACGTCGGATAGGGTTAAATTTATAGAACACAATAATATATTATTATTTAATATATTAGAACACAAACTACAGTCATCTACAGTATAGAATAAATAGCACGTAGACTAAATTTTTTCACGTGAAAGTACGTGAATGGGGACAGCAAGGGTAAAACCACGTAGCGCTGCTAGTATCGAATAAGTTTGAAAACTGACCATAACTACTTACTGTTCTACATAATTTGATTTAAATCGATTATCTCTACTTCAATTCGTCTAACATCACAAAAGTCAAAATTTCTATAACAGTTTAATTTTGCGCAAACATTTTACAGATTTTTCCGCACAAAACTGCGATGCGATGCGATACCACATAGCATCGGAGCAATTCGACATAGCAAATTCCTCTGATGCGGCGTCGCATCGCATCGCATCGCAGTTTTGTGTAGGAGCCCTAAGTCTTGAGTAAATGTTTGCAACCCGGCAGTAGCTCTAATGAGTAGTTACAGTTTAGTATAGTTATATTTACCTGTGTAAAAAGCACCACCAACATAGCAACAACTCACCAGTCCACAGTGGCCAATAAACTTAGGTACGGTTGTGAAGCTATCGAATTTTTACGTCTGTCTATACATTGTATTCTAAAGGAAATGTTTCTATACAATGTAGTCTCCGTTGAGGTTAGGAGCATTTGAATAAATAGAACTTCGCTTAGAATATTTTTCGTTAGTTTATAGGTAACCAAAATAAGAAGTTTTAGATAGTGAATTTTTCAAGTTTGAATTTGAAGAAGAATTTAAATACGCTATCAGCATTTTTCAGTGCATTTTCTTGTCTTCTACATGGGTTAACGTTTGACGACAGCGCTTTTCAGAATAAACTGAAGCACTCCCTACGTGACAGGGAAACATATTTTGCTATGTGCTAGTGAATCAACTACTCAGGTGACAGCAGGTCTACTACGAAGTCCGATAAACGATATATCGGCCGAACTTATGGACTTTTCCAACCTCGATAGACAATCGGTCGGTTGATCGAATCGGCCGTTTCGTTCGATCCGACCCTCATCCGACCTAAGTCTATAACTTCCGACCGATATATATCGATCCGAATGTTTTTCGTGGTAGGTTACAAATCCGATTCAGCTGTCGGTCGGATCCGATCATTCGGAGTTTGTTTTCGTAGTAGACCTGCAGACCTCGTAATCCTGGAGTTCGTATAATGAAACAGTTTAGTTGTTGTTCCTAGAGGTTTTAAAAATAAGTTGCCATGATACAAAAACAAACACATACTTAATGTTTAATTACTGCACTCTTAAGGCCGATTTAAACTGAACGAACATAGAGCTAGAGCTGGAACAAGAGCATTCTTTCTCGATCTTTTAGTGTAAACGAAAGATCGTTCTTAGCGTTTTCCATATTATATATTCCATAGAATCTTTGCGAACGCAAACAACACAACGACAGAAGGCTCTACATTTGTTTACACCAAATGAATTTGATACAGTGGGGATAGAATGAGCATTCGCTCGTCTGATGTAAATCGGCCTTTACTATAACCCTTGTTTTATTTAACGACTTTTTGCCTCATAGACCAGATATTTAATTATTTTTTTAATAAACACGCAAGAGTTCTCTTAACTTGACTAGTTTCGTTAAAAATATTGAGTCGAGTACACTTGTTACTAGTTTTTTAGTATTTTTTTTGTATCTAGAGTGATGAGATAAACAAAATAAGTGTTTTCCCGATGTTTTCCTTCACCGTTTTAAGTTAGCGGCATTACGCACATGACTTCGAAAACACAGTGGTGCGTGTGGGGTTCGAACCCGGGGTCTCCGGATCGGCAAAAGCCGTTCTCCCGACTAGACCACCGTAACTTCTGCCTAACTAGCGCCTGGACTGGAATAATGTAAACGGGGTATTAAGGTACAAGTTCGCGCGGAGACCGCGACACGAGACCGCGACCGGAGACCGCGACAGGCACTTGACACTATGGAATTGTATGGACGCCAGTTCGCGCTGAGACCGCGACAGGAGACCGAGACAGGTCGCGGTCGCGGTCGCGGCGCGAACTGGCGCCCATACAATTCCATAGTGTCAAGTGCCTGTCTTGGTCTCCGGTCGCGGTCTCCGGTCTCGGTCTCGCGTCGCGGTCGCGGCGCGAACTTGTACCTTTACGTTAATCAGACTGGCTTGGATAAACTTGGTAGTTCAAACCTACTGCTAAAATAAAGGTTTATCTAAAAAGGTCGCGTTTTGCTTCTGACATTGATCCACTTTCTAATTGTCGAGTACAAACAAAATGCAATCCATACATTGTAAGCCACGTCAATGTCGGTATCACAGTGCAAGTTTATTCACTTGAATAGAACAGAACTTTTCGAATATCGAACAAAAAAAATTTTAATTGACAGGTGCCAGTAACGTTTTTGTGGCGGAGTTACGAAAATAGGCATTTTTGATGTGCAAAAAATATAAAAAAATATGCTGCGTAACTTTTATCTCAAACGTTTTTATCATTGAAACTTACAACTGTTACAAATTTAGTATTTCGCGTGAATTTTCAGAAAGGCATTGGTGAAGTTAATTCAGGTATAAACCTAACTTTGTAGAGACTTAGCCATCGTTTGTAGCTACTGAGATCGATTTTTGGGATTTTAATTATGAAAGATGGGGTAATGATTGAAATGATTGGAAAATATTAAAAATATTTAGTAAGTTTTTTCAAGAAATAGCGATCAGTAAGCTTATTATAATGAACAGTAGGTAAGTACGTTGTTAACAAAAAAAAAATGTTTTTAAAGTCATTTAACACGGCAGTCAAATCAAGTCAAAGGTGTATACTAATAGATAGTACGATATACCTACATTTTATAGAAATGTGTTTTATTCACGAATTTAGGATACCTAAAAATTAAAACAAACGACCTTCATGTTTTGTTTTCAACTCAGCGTGACTTTCAGTAAGTCGTCTGTACGGATTGAAGAATATTTTCCGACAATTGTACAGCAAACAGCATCACTCTTATATACTAGGTTCGAAATAGGTCATTAAAGAAGACCTATAAACGTTTTGTGCTCTCTACGGAGCTGGAATACTAACGTGACCTGCGTCTGGTGAGATTAGGGTTGGCAGTTTTACCTAAACGAATTTTTTACAACGTACAAGCCCAGAAAACCACATGGGTACATTAGGAGATGTCGGTTAGGATTGCAAATTGATGAAAAAAGAGGATTGGGATTGAAAATGTGAATTAAATTAGATTTAAGTGTAGGTACTTTATCCTATATTTTCTTTTCTAATTTATTTAATATTATTATTCAACCAAACAAACAAGTGTATCATGAAAAACAAACAAATCACAAAGATTCTAGCTACATGTCGGTTTCCTCACGATGTTTTTCGATGATCTTCGGATTGGCAGTCGTCGTTTTGCCGACTATCACCTTCTCCGAAGTGTATCCGATAAAAACCGGATAAGCTATCAATTTTTCGCCGATGCAAGACTTTGCAACCTTTTTCACACAAGAGTGTCGTTGCATATGGACCTTTTGGCACGTATCTCGATCGAATAAAAATAAGATGTATAATAAAGGTAAACTGACTGACTGACTGACACATTTCTGATAAAGTATAGCTAATACCAAATAATTTAAATTAAAGTTGTTTGTTTCTGAAATTAAAAAAAAATAGAGTAACCGTTACAAATTACATTCCCTAACAAAAGCTGAGATGCCCAAACTGCGTGAACCCGGTCATGGTGTTTCAAAATAGCAAAAAAAGTTTTCACAAAAAAATAAAAAATACATTTCTATGAACATTAAATACTTACATGATGTATTTTAAACACAGACAGTTTTACATTGGTAATATAGGATTAGAAATCGTTAATTTGTTATCGGGTCTGCGACAGATGTAAACAGCCTACTGCCACTTCAGTTTGCTATTACGCTAAGCTATGTCGGTGACTTTAGTTCTACGACGAGTTACTTCATTGCGGATGCAATCCGTCAGAAAAACCCCAAGCATAGACGTTTCCATGGGTCGCTAAGTGAGATTTTGAGCTTACGGACGATAAGGCAACTAGTGGTGGTTGGAGACGTAAGACGGACGTCAGACGTGGAACGGTCTGAATGGCGTATTATGGGAAAGGCCTATGTCCAGCAGGGGACGAATACAGGCTGATGATGATGAGAAATTGTTCAAATATTAAAGTTTTCTTTCAACTAAGCATTTATATTTATAATCATAAACAGTCCCCTGTAAGTTCCCACTGCTGTAATTTAGACCCTTCTCTGACAAGAAGAATTGAAGCCGTAATTTATCACACTGGCCAAGTGCCGGTCGGTGCATCACAAATATATTCTAATGATTTTTTTTTTGGTTTACGCTGGTTTTCTAACGATGTTTCATTTCACCCTTAAAGCCAGTAGTGATAATAATGAACTTCTACATCAGAACTTGAAAAAATATTTAGAGGTACAAATGGTATCAGTAAAGGGTAAAATCATAGACGTAAAATCATCAGAACTCACAGTTGTGAAGTTGGTCGTTCAAGCCACCAATTACTTTTTACTATCAAAATATATTTAATTACGAAGTCAACCATATTTTAGATGAAAAGTGACAACCATATAAATGAGCATTTAAAGAAATTACACCGCTAGAATTAATGTGTTGCCATTGGACTAAGAATTGCTAGCACGAGTGATGTGTTACTAGGATTTATACGAGCGTCGTGAAGACAAGGCTCTCTTAGCAAATTCATATGCAGACTGTAAACGAACACGTGAATGCATACGACAAAATCTTACTTACCACAGAATTTAAAACCTTTTCTGAAGGTCACGAAACAAAATACAGAAAAGTGAAATGAATTAATGTAAAAAATACAGGTACGTCTTATTTGTTAATAGAATACCAAAATTATGTATGCAACTAATAAGAGTCATAACTTTTCACTGGTGGACCCAAAAGTTTCACTTATGTAGTATTTGTTTACAAGTTTTGCGGTCGATTTTACCTATATTTGGACGTATTAAACCACTTATTATATTTATTGTTGTGTTAAACAAATTATTAGGAGCAATACTCATTGAGAAAACAGATTTAGCTATGTAGCTTCTCAAAGCAGCTTGACAAGTTTTGCTTACTTCTTTGTCTATCTCAATTCAAATAAGTTTTGTGGTTATAAAACATTTTTGTTTTATGGTTGTCTGAAAAATCAAGAAATTAACAACCAAATAGTTGTAAATTTGCAAGTTTGGACGGGGAGTCGTGAACTGCGAGCTGACACATTTTTAGTGTTGGTTTATAAGTTGCCTATTTTGTAGTATTTCTACTTTTATTTGAATGGTATCTGACAAATTGTGACTTGAAATTCGGCAAATAAATAAAATAGTGTTTATTAAAGTTTCAAGAGTTTATTCTACTTCAAATACGACAACATACACAAGACTCCTAACATTAAATCCAAGTGCTCGGAGGTTCACTAAGCGCCGAAACCATAAGTTTCCTCTCAGCTGCCCACACTTGTACTTCAGTTCTCTGTAACTCGACAGCATACTGTGTGGACTCCGAGAAATAGGTGCAATCGACATCAATTTATCAAGAATTCTATGGCCCTGTGAAGTTTGAATTATTACTTCGTCCTCATGTGCTTTGAGGCTACTTTACCGCCGGATTAGTACTTGATCTTAGCTGATGTTTTTTCGATTGATTTTGTTTGAAAACACAAACGTCAAAATTATATTTTAAGAAATACCTACTAAGAATATAATATTGATAGGTATACATTTTACACACATATACTGAGAAGCTGTTTCCAAATAATAGGTGTAACCTTGGTGTTTTCAAACCGTTAACCGATTACATCTTAGGACGCGTCATTACTCAAAATCAAGCAATAGGTGGTCAAACCTCAACCTTAAATAGGAATTATAAGGTTCATTTGAAAATTTTACAGGTTTTTAGTTCTCGTAAATGCTTGTAGTTTTATCTTTCAGATTTGTTATGTGCCTACGTGACTCATTGACTGGCCTACAATTTGGTGTACTTGATATATAATATTTCATCACGTGTGTTAAATTTTACATAATAATACATTACGCATACGGTGAACAATGAGGAAACTAATTTAAATCAGTGATAAGACCGATATTTCTAGTTTTAACCTATTAACACCCGAGAGGCACTCGGGCGCTGTGACGTCAATGACATCATATAAAAAAATGATTTAATTGTTTATATGTTATGTAAACTTTTAAAATCATTTTGTGAGTCAGGTGACAAGAAGTAAACTGATATTCATTTACAACTGAACCCTGCGCGCGTTGCAACGCCACCTGTCGAGAATTATGCGTACTAACTTCTTTTGCTCATGCAAACCAACTTTGCTAAAGATCATCCCATGATCAAATGCATAGTTTACGATTCTATAAACGACATACAGACAAGGATTCATTTTTATACATATGGGTGTAAGGAATAAGTATCAATACTGTCTAAACCAATAAACAATGTGTCAAAAGAACTTGAGATTATCTATTGTAAACACAATGTTATTGATTAATGTTGATTATTGTGAGATTTCACCTCCTTGTTGATACATTTCTTAGATATTTTTCACAGAAGACTTTATCTGCATAACACGAACGTATTGATAAAAAGCAGTGCCCCGCATTTTTTTTATTGGTGGACATCACACACAACACCATTTGACCCCAAACTAAGCAAAGCTTGTACTATGGCGGCCATATAACTGATATAATACTTATATAATTTTAAATACATACTTATTATACATACACCGACACAGACCCAGTGCAAACATTTGAATTCATCACACAAATATCTAGGGGTGGAGTGCACTGAATCGAATCCACGACCCTCGGCTTCGCAGGCAAAGCTACTACCCACTAAGCCACGAGGCCAGTCAATCAATTTTACCTGCGTAGTTCCTGTTCCCGTCGTTCTGTTTTCTTTTTTCGGGATAAAAAATAGCCTTTGTGTTTTTCCAGGCTATATATACTTAATCTATCTATTTTCCATATTGCAGCCCGATCCGTTAAGATTTTTTTACGTAAAAGAGTCACATTCAGCTATCAATCCATCCATACTTACGAACTGTCGCGTTTATATTAGTAGTATTCTTATCTCTCTATCAAGTAATAGTGTGGACTATTTTTGAAGTAAAAACTTCTTTTGCCGCACTATAGACAAACTTTTCGTGGATTGTAAATGAAATTCTAGCGTCACTCTCGGGAATGATAAAAAATCTTCGGGTGAACTCGGGAATGGTCCCGAGTCATTTCAATTTCAATGGTCATGGAACCATTGAAATTGAAATGCTGACGCATTTCTAGATGGCCACGCTTATGCCCACGCCCTCCGGTTTCAGCCGCATAGTTTCGAAAGTAAGCTATAAAAATCTGAGTTATAAGTTTTCACTTCTATTGGCAGTGCCTATGACTTCCAATTTTTTATTTATCTCTTTACATTGAATTTTCTGTGAAAATATTACCTTTGAAACCGGACATCGTGATATTCAAAAGCTATTGTTTTGAGGTAGACAGTTGCTCTACACTTGTAGAGGTGTACCAAGTACAACCCAAGGCAGACTACAATGAATGATCCAATAATCACAAAATCGTTAATACAATAGTGATCAGAAATTGAAAAAAAAAACAAACGTATAGGATAGATAGATTGTTGTACATACTAACACAAATACAAATTTTAAAATTTTGATTAACCCCTAACTCCTCGGATTTGTGATTTGTAAGTTATTCTACTAATCAAGCCCTTTCATTTAATACCCATCTTGTGCAAAAAGAAATGTATTTCGCCATTTTGTGGTAGCGGCCAACTTGGATTTTAAATTTGTCAAAGTGCATAGTGTTCTACTAGTCAAACCCTTTCATTTGATACCCATATTGAGGTAGTAGTGAAAAAAATTAAATGTAATTCGCCATTTCGTGGTGGCGGGCATCTTGGATTTGAAATTTGTTATAGTGTATACACTAGAATACATTTCTATAGTACACTAGTAGAATACTATAATACTAGTAGAATAGTAGTATACTAGTAGAATACTAGTCAAGCCCTTGCATATTGAGGTAGGTTGTGAAGAAATATTTTGTTCGCCATTTTGTGGAGTGACATCTTGAATCAATATCAACCAAACATAGCTAAGAACACTCGCACAAACATTAACCTTCAAATAAATAAACCGCATCTAAATCGGCCTATTTGACCTCTGTGCCACAGACAGACAGACATCGTCGTCAAACTTATAACACCCCTTTTTTTGGTCGGGGGGTTAAAACAGAGGACGAAAACTGATAACAACTGGTGTTACCAACGGGCTTTTATGTCAAGTTAAAAATAAATTTCTTAAATCTTCTATCTTTAAACTTCAAATAATCCAAAATGTATGTGTTTCACAGATATTAATATTTACATCGTGCATCCCACGTACTGTAAGTGATTATTGTAAATTTGCCAGGTCTTCTGTGCTTACAGAATGCCTTCAGGTATGCTTCAAGTATGCTTAATGATATTTTCTACACATGTGCGCAGCTATAGTTCAGATAAATACAATCCTGTGTCTATTTTTTTACAGTTAACAGTAACGAGACGAACATGACGTGTGCCTGATAGTAAGCTTCCTTTAATAGCACAGTGACACGCACCTATTGGAACATGAAGAGTTCAAATCAATACCTAGCATACTGTACTGTGCTCGTCATACAGAGATACAGATGTTTTATCTCTATGCCCTGTCATTTTACATTACACTTCAAACCGGAATTTCTACTTGGTGTTAGAATAACTTGCAAAGATATTTATCTAATACTTCCCCAGGTGGATCCTGCAAAGAGTCCTACCACTACAAAAAGTCTATTGTGGTAGCCTAAAGGTCAATAGATTAGATATACACAGTGGTCGAGGTCATATTATGAAAACAACGACCAATCGGTCGCTTTAAAACAAGATAATATTAAGCGTATATTAATAATCACGGATAGCACTTGTCTTCTGTCAGAGATACACAAGGTTAGTTTTTCAAGCTAGGATAGCAGGTAAGTATAGATAGCGCGCGAGTTGAATGCAGAGCTTAGGAATGCGGAGTGCTGTGACCGCGACAGTGACAGCACTATACACTGCAGGCGCGTGAGGTGGGCCGTGCGGATAGCGGGGGGAGATGCTCCCGCTCTTTTCCTCAGACCCCGACTGCATTCAACTCGCGCGCTATCTGTACTTCTAACTTCGTGTTGACAAAACTAATGTTGCATAGCGTTGTCTACACGAAGCTAGCTTGATATCCTAGCTTGAGAAACGAGCCTCGTGTAGCTCGTGCATTAACGCTTCTTCAAACGTTATCAGATTGTCATAACATATCTTTTCACACGAGGGTCTAAAGAGGGCGTCGAATGAATATTCCTTTCGACCAATTAGCAGCTATTTATGAGCAAAATGTTTATTATTTAATGATAGACCCAAATTGGGTTACGATGATGGATCGGTTTTTGATTGACTTTGCTCACACCTATTTGTATTGAGGTTACTGTTGTTTTATAAAGATTTATGTGACAGTTAAAGTGTTTTATTATTGATATTAAGTTTTGTTACATTTTTAGGGTTCCGTAAAACGTAAAAACGGAACCCTTATAGATTCGTCATGTCTGTCTGTCTGTCTGTCTGTCCGTCCGTATGTCACAGCCACTTTTTGCCGAAACTATGAGAACTACACTGTTGAAACTTGGTAAGTAGATGTATTCTGTGAACCGCATTAAGATTTGAACAAAAAAATTAAAAAAAAGATAAATTAGGGTTGCCCCCCATACTGAGAACAGAAATTCAAAAAATTTTTTTTCATGAAACCTACACGTGTGGGGTGTCTATCGATAGGTCTACAAAAATTATGTTGAGGTTTCTAAACTCATTTTCGTCTACACTGAATAATTTGCGCGAGAGACACTTCAAAGTGGTAAAATGTGTGTCCCCCCCCCTCTAACTTCTAAAGTAAGAGAATGAAAAATCTAAAAAAAATATATGATGTACATTACCATGTAAACTACCAACGAAAATTAGTTTGACCTCGATCTGATGAGTAGTTTTTTTTTTACGTACGTCATAAATACGCTATTATTGAAACTTCGATCAAAGTTACAACGAACTACAAGAACTATGTGTACTATGTATATTATGTTACATGCTGCAACGGAACCCTTCATGGGCGAGTCCAACTCGCACTTGGCCACTTTATTTTAATTAAACTTGATGGATATTTCACTCACAACACCATCTAGCCCCAAACTAAGCAAAGCTTGTACTATTGGAACCAGATAGCTGATATAATAATTATCAATTACAAGCAGTGCCCCACGGTTTTACCCGCGTAGTTCCCGTTGGTCCCATTATTTTTTCGGGCTAAAAGGTAGTCAATGTGTTAGTAAGTTGTGGTGTGTCAATTCTTCCAGACTATTCGCTCGTCGCTTATTCCTTTTTTGGCCGTTAGCCATCGATATAATCTCTCTATGTTCTAAATTTCAGTTCGATCCGTTCAGTAGTTTTTACGTGGAAAAGCCATCCATCCATCCAAACTTTTGCGTGTATAATAGTATTAGTAGGATGTTTTAATTTATATTTACGTAGAAAACACCCAGGCACAGAACAAATATTTGGAATTTGGAGACAAGAAAACGAATCATATCTAACAACCTCTTTTTATTTTAATAGTTTCGATGAGTACAACCGCAAACTTCATCTAACGATTTTAGTATTAAAATTAACGTGATTGTTAAACATATTTAATTGGGTAAACAGGTAACTCATGTGTAATATGGTCGGTCAATACGACTCGAGTTTCTACACTGACGGCCAAACGGGCAGCCATCACGCGCATTTACTCTCCTTGAAAAAGTTCGCCGGACGCGGCCGAAACTCTAGTCGAAATGACCGACCGAATAGACGAGACGTTTTTGTCTAACGAAATTTTGATATTTTAGTTTTACGGAACCCTAAAAATGTAAGTAGTGCTCAAAAATGCTTTGTTTGGCTCCATAACCTGTAGATAGGGTATGAAAGTGTCTGCACCAAAGCTTACTTAGCGCTTCGACCTCTCAATCCCGTAATCATGTTCATTCTAAGCTCATGCATCCAGATCGCATACTGAACAGAATAGAGTTTGTTACCATCATAGCCATAGACACCTTACGTAGACATTTTAAGACATAACATCAGTGTTATTTTTGCTAATGCGTTCTACTATAAAACACCTTCAAATCTCTGACTTCTTTCTACACATAAGAGGTACATTTAAAGTTCCACACTCATTTAAAAAATATTCAAATTTAGTACTAGCAAGCTGTGCTCGTGGTTTGACGCGCGTTTTAATGGTATTTTTATTTTATTTTACTTTACTCAAGTTACATAATTTAATTTATTTTACAGTACCTACATTACATTTATTATATTTATATTATATATATTTTACTCAAGTAAGAGTAGTCATAGTTTTGCATTAGAACATCAGCTATCTAGTAGTGAAAGGCCCAAACGTCACAAACGGTCCAATTGCATTGGAGATTATTTATTCATAAAATATGCATGTAGTAAAAAGCGATTATTTTACTAATACGAGCTAGCACTAATTTGGTTTATTTTATCGACTAATTTTCTTAGATAGCCAGTCACTTTATTTTTCTACTCCTAGGACTAATGGCCTCCTTTTCTCACAAGAAATTAGTCCTAGGTCAAGACACTGATGAAACATGTATTCTTGGAGCGTCGATTTCCTTACGATGTTTTCCTTTATTGTTATTAAAGCCAGTGGTAATATTAATAACATATTATGAATATAAATAAAATATGAACGAATAATAGAAAATTGTTTTCATGTTAGGTATTTAGTCGATATAGTGAATAGATTCTGTGTAATTTGTTCGAATGTCTAAATTTAATTTTAAATTAAATAGAAATCATGAACTTAATAAAACATTTGAAAAAATCCTGAAGCAAAATTCACGGATTACGAATAGGTACATAAAGGTCTGCGCCTACTTATACGACTCCGCTCCCACCCGACAAAATAAATATACTCAAATATGGGATTTATGTCATGCTTGATATGTTATATATTACATTGGAAACATACATTTAGCAGATGGTTGTCAGCGAGTAGTCTGCTAATTTGTGTTGCCAATGTAATCTGTATCTTAACATGCATGGCATAAAGCCCACTTTTGAGTGTATTTTATTTGACGGGTGGTAGCCGAGTCGTATAAATCGGTGCAGACCTTAAAACTGTGGTTCGTAGCTAGAAGGCATTGTTAGTACCTATGGTATGTACAATTGTACAGTAAGTTTATATTTAAATAAATATTGCTGTTTTGTCTATCCGGGATATCGTCTTTGGTGAAGTCCAAAGAAACACTACACACGGTCCGAGTTTGCGACTCCAAGGGGAGTGTTTGTAAAACAAAGCGCGGATTAAACTCTCCGGTGCTGTGTAATTAGGGATAACTCGTGCACTAGATATCTTTAATGTGGTTTGTTTGTATTTTCTACCTCGGATACTTATTATATTTATGTGTTATGGCCCTTTTAATAGTAGGTTAGTGGTTATCTAAAACTGTATGTGTTATGCAGAGGCCGTAACATTGCTAGTTCCTTTTTTTAGGCAATTATTTAATTTAGTTTACTCTTATCTCCTATTCACGTATTGTTAATAGCACGCAACTAAACCTAATATTATCACATAATGCGTATGAAACACTAAACTTATATTATTATGTACGGAGTATTTACCATGATTACATGGCGTAGAGATCTCCTGATATTTCGACGTTTCATACATTTTTATAGCCGCCATCTCGCCTGATGTTAAGCAACGATACGATCTACGATGGAACATGTTTACCTAAAAGAAACCAAGTCACACTCGATTTGAAGACATTAAGATCAACCCACACCCCATAACCATCGGGAAAAAACAACTTAGCCAACCCATTCCACAGCCTAGACGTTCTGATCACAAAAGTAGAGAAAACCGTTCGTGTCTTTGGAGCATCAACCATGAAACGATGTCACTTTTTCGAGCTACAAGCAGTCAGATACAAAAAGGGCAAGGCGGAATCGATGAAGTTTCAAGCAGCTTGTTTTAGAAATTCGACGGGTCTAGTTTGCTCATGAACAAGATGCATTCTTTAGCAATGATAGGTTTCCACTTGACCTCAATTTTGCCTTATGTGAAGCTGCGACGGAGCGAGCTTACCCAGTACGTGCATTTTTGAAGTGAAAACTTATTTTGGCGCACCACAGACAGATTTTTCGTAGCCTGTGAATTGAATTCTAGCGTCACGCCTAGCGTCGGGAATGATAAGAAATTTTCGGGTGAACTCGGGATGCATGACTCACTCGGGACTTGCATGGCCATAAGCCATCCAAAAATGCGTCAGCATTTCGCATTGGATGTTAGAAATGCGTCTGCATTTTTAGATAACCCTGGTCATGGCCACTCCCTCCGGTTTCAACCGCGTAGTTTCTCAAGTGAGCTGTCATATTCTGAGTTACATTCGCAAGTTTTCACTTCTATCGGCAGTTCCTACGACTGTACATTTTTTCTTCCTCATTAAATTTGACCTGATTGCCATCGCTCTATATAGAAACTGCTTCAAATGCCAAATTAAGACTCTATCTCACTCTCAGCCTCAGTAACAAAATAAGCTCATTCAGTAGCTTACTTTAATAATCTGAGATAAGCTAATACGGAGTCTTCCTATTTCACAACCGTGTCGTAAGTTTGATTCTTACCTCCATCTTTGGATATTTTTTCAAGTGTTGTTATCACCACTGGCATTTACAGTAGCATACTAGTATACATACAGTAGTGGGAAACTGGCATTTTTCGTAGACATCCGTTAACTATCAACCTTTTATTTGCGGTTTTGAAGTCAAAGTCAAAGTTCTTTACTGATAAAAATACAATTTACACGTCAGTTGCTGCGGCATAGCCTCTCTCTCTCTCTCTCTATCTCTCTCTCTCTCTCATCAATGAGAAAACGCCCAGTCCCAGCTGTGGTAATCTCACGCACTCGCGCACTTACTATTAATTGTAAGTGCGATAAGCAGCCTTCTTTATTTTTTACCACAAACTTATATCACGTATACTATTATTTACTAATCTCGGTTATACAAATGCCGATTTAAGATTCCTTCTCAAAATTTGTTCCAAAACATGTTCCGGTAATTCTCTTGAAGCATGATTTTGCGCTCGATGAAAACTAAGTGGGCCACTATCCAGTTAGGATGAAATTTAATAATTTGCAGGGTTGAACTTTCCAGCTCGTTACAGATATGAAAAAAAGATAGAATGGTGAAAATCACAATACACATTTTTGTATGCTATATTTTTGTCGAACTGTATAAGTCAAGTTTAGTCTAGGTACCTATACAAATGTTCAAAACAGAAGAAGGTTGTTTGTTTAAACGCGCTTATCTCAAGAGCTACTTTAGTCCAGTAACTTTGTCGCCTGAATGTATAGAGTAGGATGCGTTAAATCCGGTAGATCTGATTTTTTGCAGACTTGTTTATGATGTTGGCCTAATAATTAATCCAAGTTTTGACCTCGAGCGGCGAACGCAACTTTGTCAAAAATCGAAAAAACCACGAAAAAATCTTTTTTAAAGTTTATTTTTCAAATTTTGGATTTATAACCATAAACGACTAGTTTTTGAAAAAACTTTAATATGACGTTATAGTTTCTGAGAATAAGTCTTTCAAAGTTTATACTTTTTATCAAATTTTGCAATTTTTTGCAATATTTTAACTCCTACTTGACCAAAAAAAGAGGTGTTATAAGTTTGACGTCGAAGTCTGTCTGTCTATCAGACAGACACACAAACAGGTATGTCTCTCTGTGTATCTGTCTATGGCACTGTAGAGCTCAAACGGATGGGCCGATTTTGATGCGGTTTTTTTGTGTGAAGACAAATTTTTGTGTTGATGTTTTGAGCTATTTTTGGTTAATATCGATTCAACGTGGCTGCCTCCACCAAATGGCGGACCAAATATTTCATCACAATCTACCTCAATATGGGTATCAAACGAAAGGGCTTGACTAGTAGAGTACTATACAGTATAACAAATTTCAAATCACAAAATGGCGAATTAATTTTTTTTTTCACTAATGCTTTAATATGGGTATCAAATGAAAGGGCTGTACTAGTAGACTAATAGCCCAACCCGTTCAGATGTTACGACGTGATTGAATAACAAACATCCAAACCTTCATACTAATTCATTTATTAGAAATTAATTAATTGTTTGCTTAAAATGATGACAGCTTTTAACGATTCACCCACAACCCACACCGACTGTCAAGAAACTGTAAAACAACGAAAGAAAGAAGAAGATGATGAAATTTACTTACAACTGCCTCTTCAGAGTCAATTCTAATATGCGTCAGAGGTTACTAGAGGTTGTTAGAGTTGTACGTTAGCATTACTGATACTTCTTAAAAAAAATAGTATAACTTACTGCGTGCGTACAAAAATTGGTACAGACAGACACACACACTTTTTCTTGTTCACATTTTTACTTTAACTTTTTATGCTAACTGAAACTAAAACACATACCATTAAACTGACTTAAGTATAGAACGTGCATGACAGAATCAATGAGTGTTCCAACATTCTACGTAAAAGGAATTCCTTGCATTCCATCTCTGACAAAGGTGGTTACTCTCGCAATTATTTGCAGTTTCAAATAAACTTTGTATCGAGTTAAACTTTCGTCAAAGCATCTGCACTGAAACTTTTCTTATTCAACCCATTGGTACAATGAGAGCTACGTTATTATGAGTAATTGAACAACACTAAAGCAGTAAGGGTACTTACGTATCACAAAATATTATCACATGTAATGGTGCAGCAACCAGCAAGTTTCTAAGCAACGGCACCTTATTGATACTTCATACTTAAAAACATGAATTTCAATGTATTTTTTTTTAAATAGTATAGAATCTTTGGATATGGCATACAACAAAGTGGAAATAAATCCATCTATGGAATTAAACACAGGATAAATGACAAACAATATTCAAATAAAAAAAGTGGCCAAGTGCGAGTGGGACTCCCGCATGAAGGGTTCCGTAACATTAGCAAACAAACGGCGAAAACTTCTTTGGCTTTATTTGAATTCCGTATACATAAACCATCGCAGTTTCCACAGATGGGCTTTCATCCAAAAAGTTCTACTAAAATTTTGATTTTAGCTTACGATTTTAGCGACGAGGTCAAATGCGCGTTTTAGTGTACTAGTGCGCCATATAGTTCAAAGGTGTAGTACTTCCCCAGGTGGACCCTGCTAATACCACTACCACTCCACTACCAATACTACGAGATACCCGCATGTAACGTTATATTCAAACATAGGACTGGCCTCATGGCTTAGTTGGTAGTAGCTCTGCCTACGAAGCCGAGGGTTGTGGGTTCGATTCCCACCCAGTGCAAATATTTGTGTGATGAATTCAAATGTTTGCACTGTATCTGGGTGTTTCTATGTATAATAATAATAAGTATGTATTTAAAACTATATAAGTATTATATCAGCTATCTGGCCGCCATCATACAAGCTTTGCTTAGTTTGGGGTCAGATGGTGTTGTGTGTGAATTGTCCACCAATATTTATTTATTTATATTTATAGGAAATTACATTAAATATTTAATATCATAATAAAACGTCGAAAGGTTACATTCAACGTTAAAATAAAATTTTATCGGTTACTAGCTGTTACCCGCGACTTCGTCCGCGCGAAATAAATACTAAGGTAACACAAGGTACAGGCAGTACCTATTTGTATACCCAGACATATTAACGGTTACTAAAAACAGCCTATAATAAAACAATATCATCAAAATCGGTTCAGTTGTTAGTAAGTGTGCAACCGTAAGAAACATTCGTCCCCCATTTCAATCCCAATTTCATTCCCATACAGTTCGAAATTACAAAATTGCTAGAACAAACATTTCTTTGCTTCGTGCCAAGTGCCTATATACAGAGTTTCATGGTGTTATCTTCAACGATTGGGAACTTCCAAATTGACATTCATCCCCAATTTCAACCTCGTACAGTTCGAAATTACAAAATTGCTAGAACAAACATTCATTTGCTTCGTGTCTAGTGTCTATAATAAAGAGTTTCATGGTTTTATCTTCAACGGTTGGGAACTTCCAAATTGACATTAATTCCCCATTTCAACCCCAATTTCTTCCCCTTTCCCCATACAGTTCGAAATTACAAAATTGCTAGAACAAACATTCGTTTGCTTCGTGTCAAGTGTATGTATACAGAGTTTCATGGTTTTATCTTCAACGGTTGGAAACTTTCATATTGATATTCATCCCTTTTTTCAACCCCAATTTCATCCCTGTACAGTTCGAAATTACAAAATTGCTAGAACAAACATTCGTTGGCTTCGTGTCAAGTGTCTATATGTACAGAGTTTCATGGTTTTATCTTCAACGGTTGGGAACTTCCATATTGACATTCATCCCCCATTTCCACCCCAATTTCACCCCCGTACAGTTCGAAATTACGAAACTGATAGTACAAATATTCGTTTGCTACATGTCAAGTGTTCTATATACAGAGTTTCATTATTTTATCTTCAACGGTTGGGTACTTTCATATGAACATTCATCCCCCATTTCAACCCCAATTTCACCCCCGTACAGTTCGAAAATACGAAACTGATAGAACAAACATTCGTTTGCTTCGTGTCAAGTGTCTATATGTACAGAGTTTCATGGTTTTATCTTCAACGGTTGGGAACTTCCATTTTGACATTTATCCCCCATTTCAACCCCAATTACACCCCCATACAGTTTCAAATTACAAAATTGATAGAACAAACATTTAATTGCTTCGTGTGAAGTTTCTAGATACAAAATTTGATAGCTTTGAAAATGACGAATTTTCATACAACCGTTTATCCCTTGTTTCACCCTCTTAGGGGTTGAATTTCGCAAAACCCCGTCTTAGCGAGCGCCTACGTGTTAAAAGGGACCTCCATGCAAAATTTCAGATTCCTAGCATTCGTAGTTTCTGAGATTCCTTGATGAGTGACCTTTCGCTTTTATATATATAGATAAGAAAATCTATCTGCGGTGCACTTAAAGAAGTTTCACTTCAAAAACGCTTAATAGCATTCATCGATGAAATGTAAATCATCGCTAGTCCATACTGTTTCTACGACTTCGTAATTGACTGCATGTACTTCAAACAGCACTTTGACGATAATGAGTGAGATAGTCTCGCTTTGTTACATGAAATGTTGATGCAAAATGTAGATTCGTCTGGTTTCCTCGGAGTTGCTATTCGCTGCCAGCGTCGCGTCGTCTGCTCGTCTGTCAGACTTATTTGCAATTGAATAGTACAACATCACTTCGCTGTAATGAGAAATGAGAAATGAATATAATATAAATTTGTATATCCATGCATATAAATACAATTGAAGTGTCTGTATTTCTAAATAACAGTTTTTCACTCAATGGATTTTAAAGTATAAACGGCACTTACACGGAAACGTTATTTCCTTTCGAAGTACGGAACCCCAAAAATATTATTTAAATATTTTGTCGGCCTGTTTGTCTATTTTGTTTGTTTGTTTTGTTCCGACTAATGTCTGAAACGGCAAACGGCTGGACCGATTTTCGTCGGGACGGGACCTATTGTAAATTACAGTAATGTTGTAGAAAATAGTACCTACTGTCTTCTTCATTATCATTATCATCAGGCGGTGTTCGTCCACTGCTGAACATTAGCCTCTCCAATAATACGGCATTTAGCCCGATCCTCGGACTTACGTTTCCAACCACCACTAGCCGTCTTTCATACTATATCGTCACTCCATATAGTCTGAGGGCGTCCTATACTACGTTTACTGATTCGCGGTCTCCACTCCAGAACCCGTCTACCCCAAAGGTTATCGGATCTGCGACAGATGTGACCAGTTTATTGTCCCTTCAATTTTCTCATACGCTGAGTCATGTCAGTGACTTTAGTTCTCTGTCGAATTCAGCACTTACTTTTCGTCGAGTCTTCTCGTCGCCATCCTACAAAATTTCAAAACAAAATTGTACAACCAGTGCGTCCTACCCGTTATGACCTACGGTACTGAAACGTGGAAACACAGCCAAAATGGTTCGAAAACTGAAAGTCGCTCAGCGAGCTGTGGAAAAGCTATGCTTGGGGTTTCTCTGATGGATTTTACCCGCTGTCTGCTTAGCTTTTGTTAAAAATCAGCTTAGTTGTACGACATCTGCTTCGTAGGAAAAATAAATCCAGGATTTTAGTATTAAAATTAACGTGGTTGTTACACATATTGATTAGGTAAACGGGTAACTCACGTGTAATAAGGTCGGTCAATCCAACTCGAGTTTCAGCCGCGTCCGGCGGCCTTTTTCAAGGAGAGTGTACGTGCACGATGGCTTCCCGTTTGGCACAAACGTGAGTGCCAAACGGGAAGCCATCGTGAGTTACCCGTTTACCTAATCAATATAAATCTAGGATGTTTCTATTTCACAAAAGGGGCCTTAATTTTGTAAAAACTAAATTTATCCTGACACAGCTGCTTGCTCCAAAGCGTAAATGACTTTAGAAAATCGAAACATAATTATTCAAAACAAATTGACGAAATATTTTCATAACTTATACTTTAACATACAACTTAAACTAGCAATAAAATTTATTTTGTAATCTATGTTCTAACCTCATCACTAATACGAGTACTTTAACACTGCTAGTGTAACGTTAACCAGCCAATAATAATATTACTAATATTATACATATTATAGTTTGGATGTTTGTTGCTCAATCAGACTGGAACCTCTGAACGGATTGAGTTGTCATTTAGAACACGGTTAAATTATATTTTGTAATAGCACAGACGTAATTATCAGCACGGGAAAATAATGGGGAACAGGAACGTAACCTCATCTATCTGAATCGATGAAATTGGTTACATGATGATATACACGACATAGACGCCACAGTGTATGTGTTTACAGAGGGTTTATATGTGGGAGAAAAAACAGTTTTTGTACTAATTTATGGAGGAATAACTTTCTTAGGACTAATGATAATTTACCATAACAACTAAACGCATAACTATTTTCGCATAATTTTTACTAGCATAAGATTTATAGCATAAAGATAACTTACCATAATGTTTAAACACATAACCAACATCTGGCGCCCGCATTTTTAAGATACACTCTAGGGGTAGTAGCGACAATACTAGGTAGAGTCGGGGTGCTCCGAGTCGGATCGAGGTCCTATGCTCCTATGTAACCTGGGTCTTTATTTTGTAGCACGACAAATCAGTAAAAAATGCCTAAAGACTATTATGCGTCCCATCAACATTCCTACAGACTATTATGCGTCTCATCAGTAGTCGAATTGCATGTAGTACAATAGATTGTTATGCTTAAAACACATTATGCTACATTCATTACGACAAAGTAAATTAGGGAAAAAATGATTGCGTTTTAAATGACACCAGTTTACACAATGGATTAGATCTGTAACCTACCGTCCCCAAGAAACACACTATTAAAATGCATCGTACGTCTCCAAACCCTGCTCCAGTTAGCTGCAACTTGGTTACTACAGTCACTGTTTGTCTTTAGCACTAATTAACTAAAAAACAAACTTGCCTCAAGTTTGTTCCACCTTTGGCTAGTTAGTCGGGAACTCGGACTGGCCACGTAGTATCCGAGTAGGTGTATCAACTTTTGTGTTGGAAATTAGTTTTCTGGGAATTTTGTAGCTTAAGATATTTTAGGTAAGAACGAACCAGATAAAATATCGGTAAACCTGTAAAGCTTTACATGACATAACATTTTTGTGTGTGTCTTTTTTTTTAAGGAAATCAATCGCTGCATTTCGTATTCACTAAATTGAAGTATTTTTTTAATCCTTCTAATGCTTTAAATTTCCAAGGTTTTGATGTTTAGGTGTTTGTTGCTCAATCTAGTCGGAACGGCTGAAGGGATCGGGTTAAAGTGTTGTATTTTAAATTGTTAGATTTTTGTTTTTATTGCGACAAAATAACAAGAATGGAAACTATGCTGATAAAACCTTGGGGCGCTAGCTAGTTCATTCATATCACAAATGTTGAAAGTCGATTTATTTGTCTTGACTAAAAATTTCACATGTTTGTTCAATCGCGTAAGCTTTGAGTAAATGTGTGATCTGCGATTATACAGTTTGCATTTCTGATGGAGCATGCTTGCATATAACTAACCAAAATAGTCTTGAGCAATTAATATCTATGGCCATTGGCAAAAAACAATGGTAGTTAAATATCTTGCTTGTTCTGTTATCTAAATAAAAAAGCTAAACTCAAACAAAAGCCAGTTTAACTTGAGCTACAATGTCGAATTTTTGTGATCATATCACATTCGGAACAAACGCTCATTTGTTGCGAATGTGGTATGAATTGCTGAATATATTATGAATTAATATTGAAATGCGTCTTAAAGCAAAAATCAATGACGTAACTCAGAAAACAACTAGATATCTTGACATGTAGTACAGTCGAGGCAGACATAAAACTAGCCTGAAATAGAAAAAAATCCGGGGAGCGATTTTTTTTTATGAAACGTCGGAGAGGGTTGTTGGAAGTATAAATTTCGATTTTCTAAATAATCCCGGTAGTGGTGAACCCACCACTATCTTGTTTTAAAGTTTTTGTGAAATAACTCGTTCATTTTCAACTTTAGAGCAAAAATGATTGTCACCAAAATTGTTGGAAATTTAATTTCTCACAAGTTTGCTTCATATAGTTTTAACGCTAGGATCAAGATTTGCAGAGTTATACTATCAAGTTTATCAAAAAAATCGTAATGGGTGCAATTTTATTTTCTTCAACTTTGGTTCTCGCACATTTTTTACTTATTTTATTTTTAGTATTTGTGGTTACAGCGGATAGAAATACATCATCTGTGAAAATTTCAACTGTCTAGCTATCACCGTTCTTGAGATACAGTCTGGTGACAGACGGACGGACGGACGGACGGATGGACAGCCAAGTCTCAGTAATAGGGTTCCGTTTTTACCCGTTGGGTACGGAACCCTAAAAAGTGCGAGAACCGAAGTTGAAGAAAATAAAATTCCACCCATTACGATTTTTTTGATAAACTTGATAGTATAACTCTGCAAATATTGATCCTAGCGTAAAACCTATATGAAGCAAACTTGTGAGAAATTAAATTTCCAACAATTTTGGTGACAATCATTTTTGCTCTAAAGTTGAAAATGAACGAGTTATTTCACAAAAACTTTAAAACAAGATGGCGGCGAACCCTCTACCGAGATTAGTTAGAAAATCGAGATTTATACTTCCAACAACCCTCCCCGACGTTTAATAAAAAAAAATCGCTCCCCGGAATTTTTTCTATTTCAATGTCTGCCCCGACCGTGCTAATGTAATTGGGCTGAATATGTCCGCTGTACGCTCAACCTATTTTGACAAAGATCTCTCCCACAGTACACTCAAACCCCCGGGACATCCCAAATAAGATGACGTATTTTGACTATCCTAGTGGCTTAGTGGGTAGTAACTCTGCCTGCAATGCCGAGGGTCATGGGTTCGATTTCCACCCAGTGCAGATATTTGTGTGATAAATTCAAATGGTTTCACTGTGTCTGGGTGTTTCTATGTATAATAAGTATGTATTTAAAACTAAATAAGTATTATATCAGGTATCTGGCCGCCATCATACAAGCTTTGCTTAGTTTGGGGTCAAATCCACCAATATTTATTTATAATGATGTCATCGCAAACTAAAATGGCTAAACAACAACAACAGCTTAGGATATAATTATAATAAAAATACAGAGAAGACGGTAAGACCATCCGTTCTGAAGTGGGTGGGACTGCCAAGAACGAATACTACGTATGTTGCACCTGTTATTATGAACACAAATCAATTAGCATGCATAAAATATAACGTTTACACAAAAGCTTTAATAATTTGAACTTTGAATCAATTTGAAATTGAACTATGGTGATCATAAAAATCAGCATTTTTTTGCTTGAACAATATATATTTTATTGAAGTCTTTTTTATCCGCAATATAATATCAATCAGCGTAAAAATGTAGCTATTTCTTCAGGTAAATCCTGACATGAACACCTCAGATGCAATTTTATGCAAGAAATAAATTTGCATTGAATTTTGGCAGAAGCACTAAAAGTATCTCATTCAAATTTACGAATTGGATTTTGAACAAACATTTGGATTACTTAAATGAAATTAAAATAAAACTAATCACATTCCAGTTAGCAATAACATACAAACTCAAACTTAAACCAAGTAGTTCGCTAACCTGAAGCCATCTAAAAACTTTAAAGTCACCTCTAAAATTTCACAAATCGTAACGAGACTCGCATAAAACAGACGAAGAATCGAACGAAAGTAAAAGTTTGAGAAAAGAAAGGCTATTAGTCGACCAATCCAATGGTTATCGAACAATTTTATTGTCCAACTTGACGCATCAAACATTGGTAACAGGTTCACTGTTTGTTGGTTTACATAGTTAGTTCAAAAGTAAGTTACGGCTGGTCTAGTTGGGAGAACGGCAACTGCCGATCCGAAACCCTCCTTGTTCGAATCCCACCTTCACCACTAGATATCTTTTTGAAGTTATGTTATATGTAGCCATGTCTATAGTTGCTGCTATCTTTAAAACTGTGTATTACCTATACAATAATCTTTCATCAACACGTACTGGGCCAGCGCAGCGTGGTGGATTTTGTGGTGGCCTTTAAACTCCTTGTAACAGAGAGTTCTGAGTTATAAGGGCGGGAATGTGTAGGGGATAGGGGAACACTTATGATGATGATGATGAAGCACTCTACAACTTATTCATTTGTTTTGATTTGAAAATCGGACTTTGTTGTTCAAAATATAGAATCTTATTAGAGTGTTAGACTGTTTGCCCTATTTGTCTGCTCTGTTTAACCTATTAAGGGCAGTATTATCTATTGAAACAGAATAGATACCTAGATAGTTGAAGGTTACGAAGATGTAGTGCTTATAGTACTATAAAAAAGTACCAACCGAATTGATAACCTCGTCCTTTTAAAGTTGGTTAAAATCAAAATGCATAGGTACTGGTATATTATAACTTACCTACTAAAGAAGTAAAACAGAACGGAAAGACAGTAAATTTATTTCACACAGAAAAACTATGTTAAAATTATTATTGATTTATAATATATCCATAGTATAATTGTGCGTCTAAACATCACCGTAGGTTTACCATAATTATAATCTCACGCGTTAAGTTAGTTTATAATAATATATAACGGCGTTAGATTATAATCTGACGGTTTTATACAATTTGACGGTGGCACAATAATTATAATCATCATATATAATACATCATCATCAATAATTATAATAATGATTATAGTATACATGCTACGTACGAAGCATATCTGTTAGTTATGAAGAAAGAGGTACGTACCTACACAATAATTATACATTTTAAACGAAGCATGTGAATGAGCCTTTCGATATCGAATTAGCAAATCTCCAATTCAACACAATATTTTTATGCGTTGTTATAGCTATTTGACATGATTTACAAATTTAATTTTCCTGCAGTTGGTCCCATACCACAAGAATTGCCTGTAAAATACGATACAATCAGAGTCAAAGTCGAAATACTTTATTTATAAATGTACAATTTACCTACTTAATACTTAATTTACCTAATTAATAAAAAAATAAAAACAAAAGAAAGAGCATAAGTACAAATTGTATACATTTTCAAAGTTTGAAATGAACACAGAAAACTGCCAAGCATTATACGAGTATAATATGAATTTTATTGACCCATGTCAAATTTGTAAAAACGGTTCTTCTTTAAACTTCAAACATAATAATATTATGTTTATTTGATGTTTATTAAAAGTGCAGTCTTGCTTGCGTGTTTTGAGAGGGTACTTCGTTCTCATATTTTTAATTTGGCACATAACTTTTACCCTAATTAAAAACACGAATTTATTTTGAAAGGCATCCCAGAGCCTGGTACCGTCTCTAGCAATGAGTTTACATGCCAAGGGCATCATTTTAACTTATGAGTTTCGTATGTTAATTTATTGCAGTCTACGGTAGGCTAATTTCTACCATAAATTTCACTTGGCTGTACTAGTCGCCGTGGATATTTAGCATGTTTTAGTGAGAAATATGTGACTAAATTTCAGTTTGGCTAGCACGCTTCAGGTGGTATATTTTAAGGTAATCAATTTGTTACAAAATTTGTGCAAATAAATTAAAAATAATCTTGTAAGTTTCCGCAATTCAGAAATATTTTCGTACCGGCAGAAAGCAAGACGATAAATAAAAATAGTTTTGTACATTCGCAATTAGCTCTTTTGCCATTAAGACTTAATGGCTTATAAATAACTGTGACTGGCGTTGTGGCTCAGTCGGTAGTAAGTCTGCCGACAAAGCTAAGTAGGTCGTGGGTTTGATTCACATCTCGGGTAAACATTTAATAAAGAGTTATTGTATTTTGTTGTTGCGACGTGATTGTGCAACAGTCAGCGAAACATCTAAACATACAAATTTTCTCATACATAATTTACTAGCAGCGCCCCGCGGTTTTACCAGCGTAGTTCCCGTCCCCGTTGTTTCCGTTACTTTATCGGGGTAAAAAGCTTATGTGTTCTTCTAGACTATAATCTATCTGTGTTCCAAATTTCAGCCCGATCTGTTCATACGTTAGGAGGTGATTGAGCAACAAACATCCAAACATTGACATTTATAATATAAGTAGGAAGTAGGAATAATGAGCAAGATTCACACCTGATGGTAAGCAACACGTCTCCCCATAACACCACAGTGCCACGCTGCTATTAGAACATGAAAAATTCAAAATGGTACCTTGCACTGCAATGGCAGCGTCATCCAGATATATGATTTATCTCTTTGCGCTATAGCATAAGCAACTCACTAAGTATTCCAACTTCTGGGTCTCGGGAACTTCTCTCGCAAGGAGAGAGTCAAAACCATAAACCACCACGATGATCCAGTGCGGTTTGGTGGATAACCTGGAGAGCAAAAAAAGGAACTTTGCAAGGGATGCTATTTATGCTCATACATATTGCAACATTTACCAGAAAAAAATACTGCAACATGAAATGAATCCATTTACCTCACAGAACATAAAAAGGATGGGGCAAAACTTATTTTAAAAAAATCGTTTCGGTATAAATACCTATTGGCAGACTTTTCTCAC
Source organism: Ectropis crepuscularia (assembly GCA_963693475.1). Taxonomy (NCBI): domain Eukaryota; kingdom Metazoa; phylum Arthropoda; class Insecta; order Lepidoptera; family Geometridae; genus Ectropis; species Ectropis crepuscularia. The sequence continues at coordinate 20,074,304 of OY856354.1, read as the reverse complement.
ACAATTATACTTTATTAGTCTACTAGCTGTGCCCCACGGTTTCACCCGCGTCTATTTGAGGAAAATCCATACTAAAATATCCATTGCTGGCCACTTTATTACGTTTTACGGAACCCTAAAAATACGTAAATAAGCAACAATGCATTGTTGTAGAACAAATTTGATTACTTCAATTGACACAAACTTCAAATGTAGACACGCGCCGTCACAGACTTCAACGACCAAAGAGAATTTAAATTCACGGAACTAAAGCTCTCGAAGAGAAATATTTTTCCCCGTTTTCTTTACATTCTTCACTCATACTCCGTACCTATTGATAGTAGCGTAATGTTATATACCCTATAGCCTTCCTCGATAAATGGAGTATCCAACAAAAAAAGAATCTTTTCTATCGGTTCAGTAATTTCCGAGATCCTAGCGTTCAAACAAACAAACTCTTCAGCTTTATAATATTAGTATAATATATTGAAATGTCTACTCGCAAATGATAAGTGTCATTTATAATACAAATTTGATTATTATTTGCAAATAATTGGTCCTAAGTTAATATTGCACGCGAGCAACGCATGAGGTGTCCAATATGTGACAGACCATAATATGCGTACAAAAACACGTGCAAAAATTGAATTTTTCATAAATTCTGTAATATCGTACTCTCGCTTCGTTTCAATTTTATTTTGCTTCGGAACAGCGGCGGCCCGTTGGGAACACATCGGAAATATATTGTAAAACTGTACCTTACTTTTAAAATTGTCCCGTGTATTTTGTAGCAGTTTATGGTCTTCACCGTTTCAATACATTGTATTGTAGAGGTATATAGTTAGTAAAGTAAGTTGGTCTTGTTAGTTGATTTGCGGTTTTATTTTTTTACTGTCAGCAGCTTGCGGTTTGATTGGCGTAGCTCCTGTCATCTTTATTTTCTGCTAGAAATCTTTATTCTATGTACTAAACCAGATTATGTGTTGTTTTTGTTATATAACTATGTTGTAAATTTCAATCCGTTCCGTTCTACCGTTCCGTGTAAAGAAAGGACCCTTTTGGCATGCCACCTCCTGTGCATGCATGGTTGCCTGGAAAAGGTCGCACTAAGCGATAAGGCCACCAATTAAATGACTAAGATATTCTTCTTTGATTTGGATTATTTTATAAAAAATAATGGTTAATAATTAAATAATAAGGTTTTATTGTATTTTTTTTTCTATAAAAACTAACGTGGTTGTTACACATTTTAAAAATAAATACACGGGAAATTATAAAGTCCAGCCCGACTGAAGTTTCGGTCGCATCGGGTGACCTTTTTCAAGGAGAGTGCGCGCGCGTGAGCGCAACTCGTTTAGTACTGGTTAGTGAGTGAGTTACCTAAGTATTAGTTTGATTGTATAATTGAAAAATATAATTAACAAACATTGGCGCGACATTTCACAACGCGAAAAAGCGCATGAATAAAGTTTAAAAAAACATTGTAAACGTGTATATTATTTTTTCATTAATAGGTCCAACCTTGACCACTAACTCGCCTGATAGTAAATGGCAGTGTGATCGAAGATGACGAAGGTTGACCTAGGGAATACCTTTACACTCTTGCTTTGAAAAGTTCTAAAGTGGGATCTCTCAGAGAACAATGAGACCGCCAACTATTGTCACCCGCTCTAAGGCTGTACGTATGAAGAAAGTGGACCTAAACTGTTTGGTGCAAATTTTGGGAACGTCTGCCTCTACAATGTATGGATGATAGTGCGCCGACTTACGACTTGTCTTGTTGTGGAAAGGGGAAGCCAAGATAAGGTCATATAAATCCTTACTCCAAAAAAAATTATAAACCTGCCTTTGCTTTTTACAATATTAGTACCTTTCCTTAGATTTGATCTACATCAAACAGAAGATAATATGCAGTTGAAGTGTGAAGTGTGAATAGCATCGATTAAATCAATGTATGTGTCCTTCAGGCGCAAAGAATTATGTTGGGAAGAGTGAGCTCACTCTTTCCGTTCTAGCCAGTTGCAGGAAGTGGTGAACGTTGGACGTTTTTACCTATCGCTATTTGTTGGCAACAACCAAAATAAGTAGAACCACAAAATACCTCGCCGCTAGCGATTCTAGGGGTCAAGTAAATGGGTAGTTATAAACCATTCGCGCTACACACAGAGACGCAACTTGTCAATAATTTCAAGGACCTCAGGACACATCCATTGATTTACATCGATATGGAATTGACGCTACTATATACGGGCTACCGGCGGGCGCCCAACCCGAGGTCATGAGTATGCTCTTGCGCTAGGTGTAGGACGAGATGTAGTACTATTTATTGAATACACGTAAAATTGGGTCACTAAGTACGTACTTATGTCTAGCCTAAAGCTCGGTAGGTAATACATACAAGCCACTTACACTAACTGTAACAGGTCTTTTTAAAAACAAAGTTGATAAATTACATACATATATGTGGCGTGAAGCAAACGGACCAGATGAGGAATTAAAACTGTGAACCTGAAATTATTAAAGCCTGAAAATAGCAACGGTAATAGAAAAAAAAACCAAAACCAAAGAATATTTTGGTTCAGACATAATAGGTATATATGAAAACATATGACGACTTCCCAACACAGCAAAAAAAATTAGAGCAAATGGGTATAGTGGTAGAGAAAGTCCATGTTTTTTCTTTTTACATTTTAATCATAAAAATATGAATAAACTATGTATGTAAAGACGAATTCAAGAAACTTAAAGCTTGTAACAAACCATTTGAGTGCGATATATGTAAGTATGATAATAAGGTTTAATGAACCTCAGTATGTACTTCAAAGTCTGGAACACAGTCGTAAAATTGCTGGTTTATCGGCTCTCTATCGGATGTAGTAAGAAGTGTGTGCAAATGATCTGCATGTTTTAATACCACCTTGCCCATCTTCTGTTGGACTTGTAGCTCGTAGCTCGTGGACGTAGCTCAAAAAAGTGATATTGTTTCATGATTGACGTTTCAAAGACTCGAACGAAGAGGTTTAACTCTACTTTTGTGAGAAGAACGTTGAAGCTGTGGAATGCGTTGCCTGAGCGGATTTGGAGGCCTTTTGGTTTTTGAAAACATTTTCTCAATTTATACCTGATGCACTCAAACGAAATAAATCCGGTAAGCGGTTAACCGTATGTCAATTTACTGAAGCCATAATTCAACCTTTCTTGGTATTGACTTTAGAAACTCTACGCTTAGATTTTATATAGAGCAATTTCCTGGAAATGTTTCACTTTATTTTTTTGGATACAAGATGAGAGATTCCAACTTTGTTGTTGTTTATCTCGCATGGAACATGAATCAATCTATATCCAATCACATTACTCTAAACAAATTTACTATTTATAATAATGTGTCATTGATGTTTTTTTTTTCATGTAGAGTGTCGGTACGTGCAAGAAAAATGCCTGATGGTAAGTAACAATCGTGTTCAAACAGCAAAATAATATACAGTATGAGCATACTCACTAAATGTTCCCACTCAGTGCATTCCCTCAAGTAGAGAGTCACGGTCATAATCTACCACGCTAGCTCAGTACGGTTTCGAGGATGACGCATGACTTTGAAAGATCCCCGGAACATTCTTCACTGTTTCAATAAATCACAAACTTGTGCATCTGTTCTTGAAAAATTACTCAAAGGGGCAGGTGGGAATCGAATCTTTCCACGTTCTAGGCCACATTTTTTTTATTGGCTATGTTGTGTGGTAAATCACTGTTTAAGTTATGTATGTCAATTAATAAAGTAAAATATAACATGTTTTAGTTTGGTTAGAGTTTGAGTGATTTGAGATGAACTCGCTAGAGTGGGTTTTTGGAACTCAACTCTATGTACCTACTCTCTCAAACTTTACTCTCTCTTCTACTACGCAGCCTATTGCGCATAGCTCGTAAAGTTCTATAAGCGGCGTACTGTACTTGTAATCCGGAAAACGGTTAGATTGTTAATTAATTAGTAATATCCACCTAGGGCACAATTTCGAGATAATTTCCAAATAGTTGTATTGGACTTTAATTGATAGCAAATTGGCAAATGAACACTGGGTAATCTCTACGGAAACTGGAATTGTTTTAGGGTTAGCGCTAATGCGATAGTGATGTTAGATAATTAATAACCGTTAGAAGCGACCTCGCTACCTAGATACTTACGTCATACACATATTGACCAATCAGAAACGGCGTTCTGAATCGCGGTATTAAAGTTGTTTTAGTTAAAATACCAAATACAAGGAGCAATATATTTTTTCAAATTCTAATTAATAGTTTTGTGGCAATGTGTTGTTATGAACAGGCGTGTTGCTTTTCGTCAGGCGCTTGTTTTACTTTCTCCATCTCTTTACCTATATTACTAATATTTTAAATTTGAAAGTTTGGGTGGTAAGATGTTTGTTGCTCAATCATCTCACAAGTCATCGTAACTGAAAAGATCTAGGTAAATGTTGGGACTGAGAATAGTCTGAAATAACATTTAGGCCCCTATAACATTCTAATGACTACAACGTGTTCCTTTCATGTCTTACTGGGTAACCTTGTAGAGGGAGAGCTTTTTTTATATATTTTATTGGTAAGCATTTCAGATGCAACACCATCTGACCTCAAACTAAGCAAAGCTTGTGCTATGGAAGCCAGAAAGCCAGATGGCTGATATAATACTTATGTTTAGTTTTAAATACATACTTATTATACATACAAAAACACCCAGGCACAGTACAAATATTTGAATTTAACACACAAACATTTGCATTGGGTGGGTAAGTATTTGAGACAAGCAGACAACTTGTCACATATCTCTCTTATTTATACCTCAAGACGGAGCTGCAGACCAGGTTGGTGAGTAGCGGGCCTGTTTGAGGTACTATACAATTTTTATGTGAAGAAGTTTAATATTTAAAAAATAAAAATGAAAAAGCGAGTCGCAAGCAAATTTTAATAAGGTAAAGAACCTAACTGGAACATGATATTCTCACGGTGTGGACTCATTAGCGTCCTACGGCGAATATTCGAGTTGGCGCGATTAGTGTGGCCGGGTCCATCGTGTTATCGCAATGTATTCGGACCAATATGATGTAGCATCGGAGAGCTCTTGGTAAACTGGCGCGGATCATAGGGATTTGTCGCAACAATATTCCTACGTCAATTCAAAATCAAAATTCATTTATTTCAGGTAAGGTTCCCCATAAATTATACAATTCATTCAATCAATTTCAAACGTCACAAAAGTAATGTTAAATACTTAAGTATTGGATAGCTTTACTAGCTTTTCTGAATTTCGTATCTTTTTTAACACGCTTTTATTAGCTTCACTTGTAGGTAACTAACTACGAGTATGTTTGTAAGAAAATCTTGGAATCTTAATGTCACCCACTTCCCGGTCTTTGATTAGGATTAAATTTTACACACGCTCTGAATTCTGATGACAATACATGACTAGTAAAGGAAACGTCATTACAAATCCAATATGGCGCCCTCCCCAAGATGGCGGACTGGCTGTTGTAACGGTTGTCAATTCAACCGTTCCCTTAAAATCATTAAAAATATACTTGCCGTCTTAGGAAACCTTTAAATCGTAAAACGGCCGTAGATGGTAAAACGGAACGCTGTCGCGGACCAATCGGGACGCGACAAATTCAAACCATCCAATAGCGTGAGACGACAATAGGTGACATAAAGTTATAAAAAAGGAACGCATTCCCGGCAGACGCCATTCGAAGTAATTCTGTTTTAAAAACATTAAAATAAACTACGCTACTGTTAATTGTGATAAAAGGTAGTCAACTTTACTAGAAACGAACCCCATAGGGTAAGTGTTCCAATTTACATTATATATCGCTGTTGCATCGCTATTAATATTTCGTGTATAATTGTGTAAAACATATGGTGTATGAATTGTGTTAGTTTTAAGCTCATCGAATTTGTCGGCCGATGATTTACGGGAGTCTCCGCGACAGAACGATATTCGTTTGGATTCAGCAATTATCTTGTGACAATCGAAAACCGAGGTCAACGGCCGGCGAATTCGAGAATTCAGAATTGAAGGTCAATGACCTACCTGTAACTAAAAAAGTAAATGACGGTTAATTTTCCTTCGACCGTTATAAACTTTCCTGCTATTTCTCATATTTATGCTTTCTTTATGCAATTGTAATTTGCTCAGGTACAACAAAATGTAAAGATGACTGCCTCATCATAATCCATCATGAGCGGACCACTTTTGCGTTCTGTTCTGCTTCGACGAAGCAAGCCGTGGATGTCGCAGTCATCTTCATATTGGGGGCAACATTCTAATGGTCACCTTCGACCAATTCCAGGGTTCCATCACCGGGCTGAGACCCTAACGGCCAACTCTTATGGCCGGCTGATATACCAAGGGATCTACAACTCTTGAGGTAGCAGTCCACCACTCACTGCTTGAAAGACAGAGGAGCTACCCCCGTGTAGGACACAGGAGCACCATCGCCATGTCCAGCTGACACCACTGAACCCCCCAGAAGGACTGCGACCCGACTCTCCGCGGCTTACACAGGCCAGTGTGTCCCACCAGAATAGCAATATAATTCTCTCGATTTGCAAACGACCCCGACCCTCTCTTTAAATTTAACTTATACTCCCCCAGAACTACTACTACATTTAGGCCACCCCTATAGTGGTAACTGTAAACCTATATACGATAATAAAATCTAATTAGTTAAACTTGTGGTTTCTATTCAAACTCTTAATTTTATTTCTACTCATGTTAACCGGAGCTAGCTTGGATAATCTCTCTCTCTCTTTAAACACAACCAACTAGAAAGGTTACATTGGCGCCCAACTACTAAAGTTTGCAATCGAGTCGGTTTTATATTGTTTTTTAAGGTGTGCTCTTGATGGTTTTATGGTGTTGGCTATAATTTTCTAGATCTAAGGCAATTTCTTGTGTGTAAAATTACCTGCGTGTGGATAGTTCCTACTACTTACCTGTATTCTTTACTATACCCACAACTATTTTTAAATTTTTTTTTTTTTCTCATAGATTTTTCTGGAAGTTAGTAGTTAATGACCACACATCGGGTACTTCTTATTATAGGGTACTTATATTTTTCTAGGGTGACCTACCTCACCACTGCCAGTGCTGTTAAACCAATAGTACTTCTGCATTGTGATATTGCATATTAATAGCCTAATACTTTCTAGGTACTAGTGAATGTGTGATATATCCTTTTAATTTTTTTAAATTTTTTACAGTTTTTTTAAGTTGTAAGAACACTTTGGTTCTTTTACAAAACTTTTTTTAGCTACCTGAAGGGCGATTTCCCTATCGGATATTCCCACATTAACTTTTAATTATATTGAATTGCTTCTGCAATCAATCTTGAGTCATTACTGTGACAACCTTGGATAATTATTGTTGAGCTTAAATTGGAAACACTTACCTGAGCATAATGGGTTACGAAATTAAGTTTCTTTCACTTCAAAAGGCGGAATTAGAATATGAGGTTGAGCTTCGCGGTGGTACCGGAGACTCGGTGCAGGACCTTCGTAAACAAATCGTTAAATTGTCTCAAATGTTGCCATCCGAAGACATACTCGAATCACATTTGGAACCTACAGATGATCTAAAGGCCGTTAAAGAATCTTTGTTAAAATCTCAAGGCAACATAACAGCGCTTAAAGCGAAGTTCGATAAGAATCTTGTATCAAGAGCGGAGAACCTATTAAACCACATTTATCATAGACTAAACAGAATCAGTGTTACTTCCGATATTGCTGAGGTACATAAAGTTTGCACATCAAACCTAAATTTCCAATTCAAAGAACTCAATACTCTTAGACCTCAGCAATCTCAAATACAAACCAAAACTGGCACAACCACGAACCCTGATACCATACCGGATGGAATCAGTATCGCCGTGACATGTGACCGCGAGCTAACTACTAGCACTTCTAAATTAAAATTTAATGGCAAGTCATGCGTGCGCTCTTTCATTCAAAAGGTGGATGAATTTGTTTCAACAAAAAAAATATCATACGAAAAAATCCTATCGTTGGGTTATGAAATCTTTACTGACGATGCCTTGCATTGGTTTCGGGATAATAAAGACAATGCTCAAACTTGGCAAGAGCTGTGCACACTACTCAAACAAGATTTTTCAAAAAAAAACTATGACTACCTACTAGCTACTGAAATTCGAGCGCGAACTCAAGGTGACGGAGAAAATATTGCTACCTACATTGCTTTAATGCAGGGAATGTTCTCGCATCTTGACAAACCTCTAACAGAGGAAGAGAAATTAGAAATTCTTCTTCATAATATACTCCCTTATTACACGGCCGCATTATCTACATGTTCAACGATCCAAAACGTTAAAGAGCTAAAATCAGTGTGTCTCAATTACGAAAATTTAAATTCTCGTTCTTCTCATTACCGCGAACCGCCTAGAATATCTGGTTCGACCTTGCTTCCGGACTTCGCATACAAACGTACAACCAACCTGTCAGTACCGACGCCGAATCGCTTTCAATCGTACATATATGACAACAAGGCGAAAAATACTAACTCAAATTTTAACTTTAAACCTAAACCGAATGTAAACACGGTGCACAAAAATGAACCTTCAAATTCCAATGATACGAGCGAAGTCAATGCCCTAACAACTGGATTTCCAAACCAAATGGAATCCAGTTATTGCGGTCGATGCAGAGTATCGGGCCATTCACTTAAAAACTGTAAGCAAGAGCGCTTTCTGATATGTTTTAAGTGCGGAAGAAAAGGTGTACGCGTATGGGAATGCCCTAACTGCAATAGAGCTCCCAATCCAAAAAACTAATCATCAAGGATTGCGACTACCGAAGAAGAAGTCCGAACGCATCATCAAGTATTAAAACTAGTCCTACCGAATGGGCGGAGTGGCTCAGCTTCGTAAAAAAAATTTCGGTATTTAATACTGTGTCGTCAATCCGTGATACAAATCCTGAAATAAACAAATCTAGACTGTTCGTCACAATTGATGTCAAAGACCAACGTCTAACTGGTCTCCTTGACACTGGCTCTTCCTCCACTATACTGGGCAACGGGAGTCACGAAGACATAATGAAATTGGGATTCCACATGGAACCCGGTAACTCTACTCAATTTGTCGCCGCGGGAGGAGAAAAACTGGATTCGATTGGTATAGTTAATCTCCCTATAACCTTCCAAAATCAAACTCATACCCTGCAAGCTTATGCAGTACCGAACGTTAAACACGATCTTATATTAGGAATAGATTTTTGGCAATTATTCGGACTATTACCCAAAAATTTAGACCGTATCGTATTCTATAATAAGTCAGAATGTGGCGTTACCGAAGTAGATGACGGAAAACCCAAACTAATCCATGCTTATCAGCATTTATCAGACGAACAAAGAACAACCGCAGATGAGATAATCGCGCAATACCATAACATATCTTATGAAAAGAGAGGCCTAGGTCGTACATCCTTAACTACACATTCTATCGACACTGGCGACGCCGCCCCTGTTCGGCAACGATATTACAGAATGTCACCTGAAAAGCAGCGAATCTTAGTTGAGCAGCTGGACGAGATGCTCAAAGAGGACGTTGTTGAACCATGTGAGAGTCCGTGGTCATCACCGGTCCTCCTGACCCCGAAAAAAAACGGCGAGCTGAGATTTTGCCTCGACAGTCGAAAACTCAACGCCGTGACAAAAAAAGATGCTTACAGCTTGCCTTATATCTCTGAGATCTTAGACAACCTTAGGGATGCTAAGTATCTGTCAAGTGTTGACCTCTCAAAAAGCTTCTGGCAAATTTTGATTCGAGACGAGGATAGACAAAAGACCGCTTTTTACATTCCAGGTCGCGGAACGTTCCAGTTCAAATCTATGCCTTTCGGTTTGACAAACGCTCCCGCTACTCAACAGAGACTTGTGGATAGTCTGTTCTACGGCCCAGAATTCGAACATCGAGTGTTTGTATTCGTAGATGACGTCATCATAGTGGCGCAAAATTTTAGCCAGCATATTACGCTTCTAAAACGCGTTCTTAATAATAAACTAAAAATGGCTAATCTAACCATAAATCTAGAGAAGAGTCAATTTTTTAGATCTCAACTAAAATATCTGGGCTACATCGTCGATCAAAATGGCTTACACGCCGACCCCGATAAAGTGGCGTCTATAGCGAGATATCCCACCCCAAGAAACCGAAAAGAAGTTAGACGATTTTTGGGAACCGCATCCTGGTATAGAAGATTCATACACAATTTCAGTAGTCTGTCTGCCCCATTAAACAAACTAACATCACAAGGCAAGAATGCGCCACCCTTCTCATGGTCTTCAGAAGCGGATCAGGCATTTCTTGCACTAAAAAAGTGCCTTGTATCCGCTCCAATACTGTCCTGTCCCGACTACACTATGCCATTCGAAGTTCAACCAGACGCTAGTGATTTCGGTATCGGCGCAGTTCTTTCTCAAAGACACAATGGTCAAGAGAAAGTCATAGCATATATGAGTAAATCTCTGTCCCAAGCTGAACGGCACTACAGCGCCACCGAACGAGAAGCACTTGCTGTACTCACCGCTGTCGAGCATTGGCGCTGTTATCTCGAAAACGGTCTCAAGTTCACTGTTTACACCGACCACTCGTCCTTGAAGTGGTTTCTAAATTTAAATAACCCCACAGGAAGATTGGCTAGATGGGGCGTAAGATTATCGGCTTATAACTTCGAAATAAAACACCGGAAAGGTACTGAAAACATAGTACCCGATAGCTTGAGCCGTTCGGTTCCTATACTCACGATAAACGACTCGCCAAGCTTATCTATACAACAATCAAATGACCCTTGGTACCTGAACATATTCAAAGGTTGTATGAACTCGCCCTCTACCTACCCAAACTATCGCGTCTTAAACGGTAAGTTGTTCCGATTCATAAAATCTTTAAATCCTTTAACCAGAGAATTCGAATGGAAAGAAGTTATTCCAGCAGAACACCGTTCCGACGTGATAACTCAAAATCATTCCAATCCTACATCGGGACACCTAGGAATCTTTAAAACTTACAAAAGACTGACCCTGAAATACTTCTGGCCAAATCTCCATAAAAACGTGGTAGAGTTCGTGTCCAAGTGTGATACTTGTCTCTCCTTTAAACATCCTAATCACACGACTCTAGGCACCATGGGTAGGCCTAAAGACTGCTGTCGCCCCTTTCAAATGCTGAGCTTAGACTTGGTTGGTCCCTTACCTGCCTCTCGTAAACAAAACACATTCCTATTGGTAGTAACATGCTGTTTCTCGAAATATTGCTTAATTTTTCCTATAAGAAAAGCTACTGCCGACATAATAGGCAAACTATTAGAAGAAAGAATATTCTTGGTCCACGGTATTCCCAGCACTATATTGATGGATAACGGAAAGCAATTCACTGGTAACATCATGCGTAACCTTTTCGCTTCTTACAATATCCCTAACGTATACTACACCCCGTTATATACACCTCAGGTAAACACAGTCGAACGTTACAATAAGACAATAATCACGGCGGTATCAACATGCATAGAAAAAGACCACCGATCATGGGATACTAACTTACCAAAAATTCAATTCGCCCTAAACAGCGCAGTAAGTGAAGCGACAGGATATACCCCGGCATTCTTGGTTTTTGGTCGTGAGCTACCTAGTGATGGCAATCATTACATAGACCCCGATATAGGTGACTCTATAATCTTTACACCGCGCGATAGTTACGCAGAAAATCTAGGCGTACTTCAAAAGATATTCGATAAAGTTCAACTCGCACTTATAAAAGCTCACTCTAGAAATGCTACCACGTACAACCTCCGTCGGAAAAACTTCGAATTTAATGTGGGCGACACTATATGGAAACGAACTTTTTACCAAAGCGACAAAGGTGTCAAGTTTACAAAAAAACTAGCCCCAAAATTCATTAAATGCCGCATAGCTGCAAAACTATCAAAATTGGTATATGAACTCACCGATATGGCTGGTCGTAAATTAGGTGCGTGGCACATAAAGGATTTCAAGCTCACAAATTAATTAATAATCTTACCTAAAACTAAATAAGGTCTAAAACGAATAATGCTACTTAAAACTAAATAATACTACCTAAACTAAATAATGCTATCTAAAATTCATAATGCTACCTACAACTTAATAATGTTATCTGAAACTAATAATAATATCTAATACTAAATAATCTAAACATAAATGACTTCTAATATGTTCCATCTAAGTTGGGGACAAAACATTATGCTGGAATATTACTCGTAGTTACAGGTTCTGTGACACTATTAGGTGTAAGTGAATACCGCTCACTAACGGCGGATTCACATACTAACAACATTCAGTTGCAGTCTAGATTTGTAACGTGTTGAATGCCTGATGTTAGACCTAGATAGTGTCACCTTCTCTAAAAATCCTATGCTAGTGCTCGGAAAATCGACGAGCGTGGTGTCGGTCACAGCATGGATTTGCAATTGCCCTAGCAAATGAACTTGTTATGTGCCCGGGAAGTCGGCAAGGGGAGCGCCGATCACATTAACAAACTCTTAAAGTGAATACGTCCACTAACGGCGTAATTCACAAACTTTTAACATCCAAGGTCACTCAAACCTCTAAAAGTGTTTGATACCGATGTTAAACCTAGATAGCATGACTATCTCTAAAATCCTGAGTCTACAACTACAGCTGACCTTAAAGGTCAAAGCCAGCTAATGATTGTCCTTACAACACTCTACAGATACCAGGAACACAGAAGGTTACACTCTCTAGACAGCCGAAAAGTTCAAGAAACTTTTCTCCGGATTTTCCTCAGGAAAAATCCTGACCTAAAAAGGGGGGTATGTAACGGTTGTCAATTCAACCGTTCCCTTAAAACCATTAAAAATATACTTGCCGTCTTAGGAAACCTTTAAATCGTAAAACGGCCGTAGATGGTAAAACGGAACGCTGTCGCGGACCAATCGGGACGCGACAAATTCAAACCATCCAATAGCGTGAGACGACAATAGGTGACATAAAGTTATAAAAAAGGAACGCATTCCCGGCAGACGCCATTCGAAGTAATTCTGTTTTAAAAACATTAAAATAAACTACGCTACTGTTAATTGTGATAAAAGGTAGTCAACTTTACTAGAAACGAACCCCATAGGGTAAGTGTTCCAATTTACATTATATATCGCTGTTGCATCGCTATTAATATTTCGTGTATAATTGTGTAAAACATATGGTGTATGAATTGTGTTAGTTTTAAGCTCATCGAATTTGTCGGCCGATGATTTACGGGAGTCTCCGCGACAGAACGATATTCGTTTGGATTCAGCAATTATCTTGTGACAATCGAAAACCGAGGTCAACGGCCGGCGAATTCGAGAAGTCAGAATTGAAGGTCAATGACCTACCTGTAACTAAAAAAGTAAATGACGGTTAATTTTCCTTCGACCGTTATAAACTTTCCTGCTATTTCTCATATTTATGCTTTCTTTATGCAATTGTAATTTGCTCAGGTACAACAAAATGTAAAGATGACTGCCTCATCATAATCCATCATGAGCGGACCACTTTTGCGTTCTGTTCTGCTTCGACGAAGCAAGCCGTGGATGTCGCAGTCATCTTCATATTGGGGGCAACATTCTAATGGTCACCTTCGACCAATTCCAGGGTTCCATCACCGGGCTGAGACCCTAACGGCCAACTCTTATGGCCGGCTGATATACCAAGGGATCTACAACTCTTGAGGTAGCAGTCCACCACTCACTGCTTGAAAGACAGAGGAGCTACCCCCGTGTAGGACACAGGAGCACCATCGCCATGTCCAGCTGACACCACTGAACCCCCCACAAGGACTGCGACCCGACTCTCCGCGGCTTACACAGGCCAGTGTGTCCCACCAGAATAGCAATATAATTCTCTCGATTTGCAAACGACCCCGACCCTCTCTTTAAATTTAACTTATACTCCCCCAGAACTACTACTACATTTAGGCCACCCCTATAGTGGTAACTGTAAACCTATATACGATAATAAAATCTAATTAGTTAAACTTGTGGTTTCTATTCAAACTCTTAATTTTATTTCTACTCATGTTAACCGGAGCTAGCTTGGATAATCTCTCTCTCTCTTTAAACACAACCAACCAGAAAGGTTACACTGTTTGAAATCCACCCCCATGATATGGGTATCAAATGAAAGGGTTTGCTGTCGAAATACGAAATACGAAAAAAATTGTCACGTAACTTAAATTCAATATGGCGGACGTCCAAGATGGCGGACAGGCTATTGAAAATGCTATTGTAATTTTTAGTGCGTGCTAAAAGCGTTTTTCTTTAAATTATTATTGGTAATTAATGGTGCGACCTTTTGTAGTAGTATTTCAAAGCCAGATGTTGACATACGTAAAAATCCAGGAAATTCTATGCCACTCTCTGCGGTTAAATCAGATACCTAACAAAACTTTCCATTCCTGTGCTGTACATGAGAAAAATTAAGTGAATATATAATAGTTGGGGAGCGGTGGACTGTAACTAGCTGGTAAATATATAGGAAATGAGAAAAGCGCACAATGATAGTTAAAAAAATAATATTTACAAAATTAAACCAAACCGCTCCTTAACCAAGGTAAATAAAGCAACAACTAAACTCACGGGAAAAATAGAATATAAAATACAATTGAAAATAGAAAAAGAAAATGTTCCAGCCAATCGTCAACAATTATTATACACTCACGGCTATCTCCTTGCGCCTGCGGTAAGAAGAGATTACTTTCCAGAATACTTACATCGTTCGGTTTCTATGAATAGTAGTCATCCACCATCTCCTCATTCTTCTCTTTTTCATATTATTTCTTAAATAATACTCGTACAATTGTAATAAATTATACTTTACTGACACATGATGCAAAGCCACTATTTCCTCCATTTTTAAATTACTGCCTACGTTTCGACGCACAGCTATCTGAACAACCCTATCCGGCACAATACCTTTGATTATTTACTTGTCTAGATGACACCTTACGCTGTAATTGCGACAAAAGTACCTAACAGGCCAGGTTTCAACACACAAGTTTAACAATTATCTGTCACTGTCACTACTATTACTGTTCTTATGTCAATGGCTTGCGTGCTAAGTGATACAAGCTCCCCAATTATTTCCTGTTAAAGTGGGTAAAAATATATTTCGATTTAGAGAGACCTATAATTCGTTCAATTCAGTGTTCAATTCACTAAAATTAGATATATCTCAGGATATCAATGCTATAAAATGAAAACATGACTATTGTAGAGAATGATTTATTCTCTAAATTCCATAATAAGATTTTTTTTTACAAATAAAGACAACAAAAAAAAACTTGCAACTACTTGCAGCGGCTCGCGGCTTTACCTGCGTAGTTTCCGCAATGTTAATGTTTGGATGTTTGTCACTAAATCACGTCATAACGTCTGAACGGATTGGGCTGACATTTGGAACACATATTAAAGTCTAGAATAATATTGAGGATGACGGGAACGGCAACTACGCGGCTAAAAACTTGGAGCACTGCCCGCTATATTCTAAATGTGAATGTTTGTTCCTCCATTACGTTGTAACGTCTGAACGGATTGGACTGAAATTAGAAAAATAGATAGTGTATGGCTTGGAACAAAACATAGGCTTAGGCATAGACACATCTTTTACCATGCAATATTTTTATCCCGATAAAATAACGGGAATGGAATCAATGCGGGTAAAATTGCAGGGCACGGCTAGTTATAATATTAATAGGATGTAAATTTTTGTATATTTGGATGTTTATTGCTCAACCTGGTCGTAAAATATGAACGGATCTGACTGAAATTTGAAACCGACATAACGAACTTATCTTAACTTTACTTATATTTTTGGTGTTTCTACGCGGAGCGGTCTATCTAGACAAGTAAATAATCAAAACACAATACATCGCACCAATTTGACATGAATTTTCGCCTGCTAATGTAGACAACAACGTCGTCTTGGTCCGAATACGATGTTTTTGTTGCGCCAACACGACGTTACGAATATTCGCCCCATAGTGAGGCCACAGCATTAAAGAGACAGATGTGATACATTACTTACTTAACTATGATGTAACATTAAAAAAAACTTATTTTACAGGTTACCTAGTAATCGGTTCTGTATTTTTTAAATTTATTTGTTAGAAACATTCAATAATACAAATCGTTATACAATCAGTAGGAATCAATAGTACTTAACTAGTTGCAAACCGAGATTCCATGTGTAAAGTTTAGTGTAACGACCCCGTTATTTTCCCGGAATAAAAAGTGGCCTATGCATTTTCTGACTATTCATCTTCTGCTCAGTCGGCACACTCTTGTCAGAGTGATCGTGGTCGTCATTTTCCATCGTCAATGACCCGCTTCGTAATTCGTCGCCATTCACTTCTAGCAGACTTCCAAACACTTCCAAATTATTATCCATCTCTAAACTGAATTTCATTTTGATCCGTTCAGTAGTCTTTCATCATCATCAACAGCCCACTAAACTTTCCCACTGCTGGGACTCGGGGCCTTCTCTCGTAAGGAGAGAGTTAAGGCTATAATCAACCACACTGGCCCAGTGCGGGTTGGCGGATGACACATGACTTCAAAAGATTCTAGGTACATGTCGGTTTCCTCACGATGTTTTCCTTTACCGTTTTAAGTTAGCGACATTACGCACATGACTTCGAAAAGACAGTGGTGCGTGTGGGGTTTGAACCCGGGGTCTCCGGATCGGCAGCCGCCGTTCTCCCGACTAGACCACCGTAAGTTACAGTACAGTTAACAGTAGTCTTTACGTGAATGTAACAAACATCCCATATTAATTTGGTAGAGGCTTATTTTCACCAGAGGACGAACACAGGCTGATGAAGATCATGATGAACAAACATCCATACAAAGTTTCTCATTTATAATAATTATATTAGTAGGATATTTGAAATTACGAGCAGTTAACGTGATACTATTATTTGACAAGTAACAAGAGTAAAGTTAAATTGAATCTAACAATAATTTGGATTTGAAAGTCGCGATTATCAAACTGTTCATTTAGTTTAATTGGTGTAAGCGATACTCGTGATTTTCCAGTCACGATCCACAAATTCAAACTTAGAGTTTCGTGCTTAGCCGAACCAATTAATTTTGATATCAAGATTTCATTTAAAGTACCTACTGTAGTAGACATTTAAAACATTTTGTACGTTTTTACTTAGATTTTAATTAAACTTGGTATTCCCAGTGCTATTATATGCTGTTATTCTAGAAGCAAAGATAATTAATAAGCACCGTCTGGTTTTCTAATGTATGAAAGAATAGAGTTCGTAGTAATCTTACTTATAATAAAACAAACCAAGACTAAAACAAATAAATTTGTATGCACGTTATGTTGGCTTAATAGCCAGGTAAACCCACGAGAGGTAAAGTAATTGTCGAGAACAACTCAGTAGCCATGGCAGGGGGTCTACTAACCGTCCCGCCCCGGCAAAGAGGTTCGCCTCCAGGCCGGCACCCAGACCACCACAGAGAGGAAGAACGAACGACCGAAGAGTCTAACTACCGAACGTAAACTATCTTAGCTTTGATGTTTCTCACTCTTTTCTTTTCGTCGTTTGAAATGATAGAGATAGCAATAGCAAAGGCAAAGCCGATTTAGTTAGGCAGTAGAAGGCCTGATAACCTGCGGTAGAGCGAAAAGGAATCCTAGGAGTAGCTACTAGTCTTAGCGTTGCATTCCAAACTGACAACAGTTCAGTTTTTGTTGATGGCTTGTTGTATGAGTGTCATTCAACAGGAGCTGTGGGTTGGAAATCGAGACGTGGTATCACAGTTTGCCGTCTTCCTTTCTATTGTGGTCTTGAAAGGGTTGTCACCGTTAAATAGAATATGCAGTGGGGCTGCATTGAAAAATAAATGTGATTCTTGGTTTTTCCTGTTTCTGCACCTAAAATTTGGTAGGACGGGACGATAGACCTGAACAGTTGCAGGGGACGAAAGATGTTCAGACATGAGAACGTATAGCACACATTTGGCAGGGCTCTTTCCAGAGTCCACCTGGGGAAGTGCCACACCTTTGCCAGTTATTCTACCACCAAGCTTTAGCGTGCAAACGTTACTGTGTTCCTCTTTGAAGCGCAATGTTTCTAGAGAGATTTCTGGGCTAAGAGATACAACTTCTCATTTCCACTTCGTCATCCGGATATTAGGTAACGATTTGGACTTTACATGTGCCAATGCTGTCAAAGCTGCGTGTCACTGCGCTGTTATGGGCAGGCTTGTTTGCTTACCATCAGGCACACGCCCTGCTAATCTTGTCACTCTATACTATAAAAACAAACATTTACGGGTTGTTCCTCGAAGCGTTCTACGGGGATTTTAGTGTACCGCTTATCAAGGTGTACCCCAGAGGCACAGAAAAAGACAAGCCATGGCGAGCGTAATGAAACAAGGTTGAAACATCATTGCGTTATCGTTATCGCCACATTGATCTACTCGATTCTATCTAGGTTGAACAAAATTTTTCTAAAACTAATATTCAAACGTCCCAATTTCCATCTGCAAAAAATACATTTTACAAACGAAGGACTTATTTTTAACCAGACAATGCCTGCAAAAACTTACTAGGTTTGTGTTGAATATAGTTTTAAATCTCGATAAAAACTGCAGCTCGTTCATAGTCAATCAATCTTATAATCAATCAAACTAGATAAGGAAGAACCATCCATCTTCCACTTAATAGCTGGTGACACTGGCCAACTGGCAATTTTACTAACTTCACAAAATTGATTGAAAATGCGATCTTCACAATCGCTCACCACCGCAGAAGGGAGACGCGACAATTAAGCAGGTGGATTCTGAAAAATAAACTCAACCCGTTAGACTAAAGAGATCATGGGGTCACACTTTTGTAAAGATTTTTTTTAATTACGCTTGCCTAGTATCACTGCTCCCTCTTTTAATTTGTTTGAAGTAAACACATCTTTAAGCACGTTGGACATTGTTTGAGAAAAACAGATCATCAGAAAAAAACCCTGTTTGGATACTTGAATATTTATTGGTCAAATACGCCGTAACGTAAGAATCCACGTTGATCCAAATTCCAACCAGATCCCGGTTGAAATTTGGATCACAATTAGACTATTATAGTCTGGAAGACCAAATAAGTTAATTTTGATCTCGAAAAGAACAACGAAACAGAAGCTACGCAGGTAAAGCTGCGGTGCTCTGCTAGTTATTTAATAAATCTTTTTAAAAATTACTTACATATTAGGCGCAGGAAAACGTGTGCAAATATAAAGTTTTTTATATTTTTTTGTAAAGTTTTTCCCATTTCAACTTCCTAGCCCTCATAGCTCCACAGGAAATTTCTGTTTATTATTTCACGGTTGGCGTCCAGTTTTCGGTACAAGGTAAACTACGTACAAACTCGACCATGTTTTGCATAATTAGATAAACCGTCCGTTAGGAGCAATGAATTTACGAGAGCATCAATGTATTTGAAAATTTCTCGACGGAATTTCAGCCCTTTCCCTTGAAACACGGCACAACAAAGTCGGAATCATTTATGTTAGTCCACGCTAAGCTGAGTGTATAAATGTGCAAAAAAGTATTCACCATACTCGTTTTTGATGTCTTGTTTAGTTGTATTCCAGTTTGAAGGACAATGTCCAACTGAATCTTTGCAGAACCTGCCATCGGAGTACTACATTTTTTTTGTCGTTCGAATGCCAAGCAGTAATTTACTTATCTCCTTTCCTGTATTCCACTTTGAAGGGAAACGTTGCCACAATTCAATTAGATCTAAAAATCAAATGACTACCTTCATTCAACGTGTCTGAATGTTTACTTCATGTAAATTGTTTCCTGTCAATCAACTATCTATCGTTCAATTAGGTACATACATATTTCGAATTGATCATGCAAAAATAATAAAATCAAGTTTAAAAAAAAAATGAAGGCAAGTCTACCAAGTCTAACAAGTTCTACAGTTTATTTTCATATCAATACATGTTGAAGAACAAAAAACTCATCATCATAAATTGTCCAGCCGTTTTGGAGAATTACGTACGAACACAAACATTATAGACGACTTACAAAAAAACTAATGCGTGCAAAATGAGGTTGCCTTTTGAAGAAACCTGGCAAGTTTTATTATGTTTGTTAAAAAAAAATACCTACTCATTCTTCTGCAGTAAAAAAGTAGAAGTAAACCTATATAATATTTTGTTTAAGCTCAAACTTAGCTATTACCTCTAGCGCTAACTCGTAATGTCTGAGCATTTATTCCAGCACCAGACTAACTGAGGTAGTTTATATGAAGCGGTAATAGCCGTGACCAAGTCTCGGTCATAAATGAAACTAAGTTTAGAGATATCTAGTGTGTTAAGACCATAAAAATAACGAATACAAAATAGATTATGATCCAGTAGTTAGAACATCCAAATTCAAAAAAGATAGACGTGGATTGGAATCCCGCCTGAACCGATGAGAATTTTTAACAGACTTCAATAAAGGAGAAAGGAGAACATAGTTCAGGGGTTTAGGCAATTTTATAAAAAAAACATTTTCCTTTCATTTATATAGACGACTTAATGATGGTTTCTTATGAAATTGAGTCAAGTGTCTGAATTTAATTTTAAATTGAAGTAGTTTATACCTATACAAGTTTATCATTACTACTACTAACTCTAACACAAAATATGACTATCACACCAGCGCGTTTTACGAAAGAACACAGTTGTGTTGGTACATTATTAGTCAAAGTTTTTAATTACTGGAAAAGATATGATTTATGCGGATTCTGCAAAGAATCTTTGCCGAAACAATCTTTCTAAATTTTGAACTGAACCAGATTTCGTAAAAATCTTAAACGTGACAAATCCTACAAAAATGTCAAGCCTCTCTAAAAACAAAATCGCCTCAATTGTTAACAATTTTATCCTCGACTGATAAATAACCGTTATTTTTAGATGACGTCTCACGTTTTACTTCCGAAATAGACGAAGTATTGCTGTTATTTTTCGCGCTAACAAATCGCAGATGTTAAATATTAATAACGCAATTTCTTCACCATCCCCGCTCATTTCTTCGTGATATTTTGGGCCAGTCCATCAGTCATTGCTTGACAAGTTCCTTGGGATGTGGGATAATAATGGTGGTTAGCTGCATTTATCACCGGGTGGAATATTTGCACGTGACAGATGTATAACAGAGATGGAAATATTTGGTTTGATATAAATGCATTTATATCTTATTTCGTTTTACTGGGCAGATACTTTATTAACTAAACTAGACTACAATTAAAACTACACTATCTATTCTAACACTAATATTATAAAGCTGAATAATTTATTTGTTTGAACGCGCTAAACTCAGGAACTACTGATCCGATTAAAAAAATTATTTCACCATATTTATGTACGTGATTTTTGATTTTAGTAAGTTACGGCTGATTTAGTAAGTTACGGCTGGTCTAGTCGGGAGAACGGCGCCAGCCGATCCGGAGACCCCGTAGAGGGTTCAAACCCCACACGCACCACTGTCTTTTCGAAGTCATGTGCATAATGCCGCTAACTTAAAACGGTGAAGGAAAACATCGTGGGGAAACCGACATGTACCTAGAATTTTTCGAAGTCATATGTCATCCGCCAACCCGCACTGGGTCAGCGTGGTGGATTATGGCCTTAACTCTCTCCTTGCGAGAGAAGGCCCCGGGTCCCAGCAGTGGGAACGTTTAGTGGGCTGTTGATGATGTTGATGATGACGTGATTTTAGAGTGCAATAGGATACACCTAATTGTATCACGAGCGAAAGCGGGGTGGACTGTTAGTTTTACTAAGCACATCCGGATCACCCATAGACCGAGAAGAAGTCTAAAGATAAACAAAATTATCAAGCTCTTTACCAATCGAAAATATTCACGTTGACAGCATTAGATCGCTAAATGGCGTTGCACGTTAAGCCAAATAAATAAATACCACCTAAGGCAGTTGTCCCACCGCCGGCGAGAAATCGAGTAACTATCGACTATTTTCTCGCTCAAGAAACGTACAATAGATACAAATTCCGTGTAAATAAAAGAGATGCATATACAAATAGTTCATCGCTGACTGTTCACACTGCCGGCGAGCACTCGATTCACTAGTTTGTCGCTGAGCGAAAAGAGCTATAAAAGATAACACTAGCTCAGCGATACTCGCTAAGCGATTAGAGATTACTCGCCGAGAGAGCAACCAGCGGTAATTTCTCTACAGTGCGGATCTGAGTGATGCGAGTAATCGCTCGCCTCACTCGCACACTGCCGGGAAGCACTCGTTTCACTAGTTTGTCGCTGAGCGACAGGAGCTATGACAGACAACCTGTTTCTGAGAAAGATAATACTCGCTACTCGTTTCTCGTTCATCGTTGCCGGTGAGACAACTGCCTTAGGTAGTAAAGTGGATAAAAATATCTTGTTATTTTGTCGATATTAACTTTTAAGCTATTGCATAGGTTTTATCGCGGGCCTGGAGACCGAATCTAAGAGATACGTGAGACCACAAGAAAGAAGGATGGAAGACCGTAACGCCTGTCATCCCCACTCCAAATTCGGTCGCTTGGTCATTCGACCTTAAATCTTATTTTTACTTAGATTTACAGACTATATTTGTAATTATGATATTATCAGTCTCAACAGAGGTCAAATTAAAGTGGACGAATAGCAGTTTCATATGAAATCATCGATACCGGCAAACTTAAGCTGAACCCTGCAGTCGGAACTCTAACTTTATTAGACGGAAAACAAATTTGTATGAAATCATCGATACCGGCCATTATTAGTTGAGCCCACTAAGTGTGCAAGCAAAGATTTCTGCTTCGGAACTTCGTATACCTACAAATAATGTCACTCAACCGCACGCCGCCTTCTAATAAAGACAAACAACAAAAAAATGCAGGGATGGCTAAACAGTTGTTTGCTACATCGCATTCACAACAATGTAATCGATCGATGCCAGATTCTCAACTGAGTGAGTTTGATGATAATAGACTACAGACCCGTAAACAAAATTTACGTACGTGAACCACCATTGATAGGTCAGTCACATTTAATAATTGGATATCATTATTATTTTAAATTACAGGCAAAATTGTTAATACTTATAAATATAACAATACATATTAAAGTAAATAATTTAAAATGTTCGTTTGAATGAATATTATAAATTATTTACTGTATCTCTTATATGTTGTAAGTACCTGGGTGACCGAGCTTTGCTCGATTTAAATACTAAATATACTTAGATACCTACAGATAAAAGATTCCAAGAAATAGATTTTCTTAAAAAAAAACGAATATAAAAAAAAAGAAAACCCGTCTGGATTCGAACCCGGAGCTACTAATTCGTGACCGCTATGAGCGCCCGACTTCCCGTCTGAGCTAATTATGCTGTCGCGTCACGCGGCGAAATTTACCTTCACATTCTAATGTCTAATGTGACAGTTTTTCATTGTCTAAAAACGCGCATGATATGCGTTTTTTTTAAATAAGACCTAGTCAGATCGATTTATCGTCCCCGAAATCCCCTGCATACATAATTTCATGAAAATCCGTCGAGCGGTTTCCGAGATTCAGATTCTATCTATACTAATATTATAAAGAGGAAAGATTTGTATTTTTGTATTTTTGTATGTTACCAATAAACTCAAAAACTACTGAACCGATTTCAAAAATTCTTTTACCAAAAGAGAGCTACATTATCACTGAGTAACATAGGCTATTTTAATTACGAGAAAAAAATTAGAATTACTTTGATTTCTTTACTAAAACCAACGCAAGGTATAAAAAAACAGCCATAAAATGGCTTCCATCGCATACGCTGCGGAAAGTACCAATGATAGAACAAAACAATAATCTACAATATTATAGAACGTACTAAAATCTACAAAAAACCTCGCATGACCATATGTCTAACTACTGTAATTACGTCGCTACAACTGCTTTTTTACATTTTAAATGCCGATCAAATTCAGACCATGTTATCTATACATTTGTATTAATTCTTATCCAAATAAACTATTTCGTATTCAAGATTGCTTTAATATCTACTGATTCCTTTTCGAATTATTAAAATCGGACATTGCATTCAAAAGATATTACGAAGTTAAAAAAATCCATCCTGTCGAAATATTAAACGACGCGACGGGCCGGCCTTTGGTTTACAACAACCAATCTACTTGACCCCTATAATCGCTAGCGGCGAGATTTGCTGTGGTTCTATTTATTTTGGTTGTTGACAACGAATAATGATAGGTAAAAACGTCCGGCGTTCACCGCGTCCTGCAACCGACTAGAACGGAAAGAGTGAGCTCACTCTTCCCAACTTTGACATGATTGCGTGCGCTCTGAAGTTTGGGAATGCCAATCTTGGGTTCTACGATCTATGGTAGATGCAGAATTAGGAAGAGTGTACAGCGTTCATCCTTCCCAGTCAGAGTGTGTTGTCTCAGATTTTTTTTTTATCATGTACAACGTTGGTACATGGTTCCAAGACTTTAAAATCGTGTAAAAGAAACTTACCAAGCCGCATGCCGAGAAGGGGGTTTGTTACAAAATTATAGCCAATGGGAAATCCCTTTGAGAGAAGCTTCAATTTCCCGGTGTCCGTTGAGGCTGAGAGTTGTTTGTGGTAATATTAATCGATATAAATCAATGCATGTGCCCAGAGCACTTTGAAATCGGTAATAAACTGCGTCTCTGTGTGTATCGTATCTGGTTTACATAAAACCAATCTACTTGACCCGTACAATCGCTAGCGGCGAGATTTGCTGTGGTTCTACTTATTTTGGTTGTTCACAACGAATAATGATAGGTAAAAACGTCCGGCGTTCACCGCGTCCTGCAACCGACTAGAACGGAAAGAGTGAGCTCACTCTTCCCAACGTTGACATGATTACGTGCGCCCTGAAGTTTGGGAGGTCCCATCTTAGGTTCTACGATCTATGGTAATATTATTATTCTGTTTCCGCCGTATTACATTACAGCTAGCAGTTTTGAAAAACAGGGCCTTTTTGTAATGCGGCGGTTCAACGATTAGCCGCATTGTCATTGCGATACGTTCTTCAATAAGGCGGCCCATGTTCAGCCGTATTGTATTACTGCTTATATTCTCTTATATGCTTATAAACAAAATCAAAATTAATTTCATTCATCCGAAAAAACTGACCGATACTTACTTACGATATTCCTTAATATTTTTTTATAACATTTTACCTCGCACATAAAGTTTGAAAGCCCATAAATTGATATCGGTGACGGTACACCTAAGAAACATGGTGCACTTCCATAGACAAAGGGTCTATCATCGAGATTTGACTCCGGGTGGGCTCCGGCCAGAAGCTCTGCGGTCAGCCCCGAGTGTCGCTTCTCCATACTCGGCCTGCGATACACTACGGCTACTTGCATGGCTTGCTCCACTCAGGACCTCCCTTGAGCTTCTGGCTCCCGCATTTTTTAAATACACTCCAGAGGTAGTAGCGCCAAGACTAGGTGGAGTCGGTGTGCTCCGAGTCGGATCTGGGTCTCATGTAACCAACCCGGTCCGATTTAGTCTTAACAAGGTGGACGGTGGAAATGAAATAGTTTCCAAGTAACACCCAGAGTGACAAGTGACACTCCAATAATATTGTGTACAATCCCTCCGAACTCCAGAATCCACTGTCACTTTAGCAATTTAGCAACACACTTACAGTATTCAATGCCATAGTTGTTGTTATGTCAGGCAGTGCCATGAGTGTTAAGAATCGGAACTAAAAATTGTGAAAGAGGCGGCTAATCTCTCGCTTTATTACTTAACGGCTAGGTGTGTTGAATGACGTATGGCGTCGAATACATTCTGGCAGTTTTTTAATCAGCCGTATTCAATCCGGCTGATCGTTAAACCGCCGCTTTACAAAACGGCCCTCAACTTAGTTGGTTGAGGGCCGTTTTGTAAAGCGGCGGTTTAATTTTGATTTTGTTTATAAGCATATAAGAGAATATAAGCAGTAATACAATACGGCTGAACGTGGGCCGCCTTATTGAAGAACGTATCGCAATGACAATGCGGCTAATCGTTGAACCGCCGCATTACAAAAAGGCCCTGTTTTTCAAAACTGCTAGCTGTAATGTAATACGGCGGAAACAGAATAATAATATTACCATAGATCGTAGAACCTAAGATGGGACCTCCCAAACTTCAGGGCGCACGTAATCATGTCAACGTTGGGAAGAGTGAGCTCACTCTTTCCGTTCTAGTCGGTTGCAGGACGCGGTGGACGCCGGACGTTTTTACCTATCATTATTCGTTGTGAACAACCAAAATAAGTAGAACCACAGCAAATCTCGCCGCTAGCGATTGTACGGGTCAAGTAGATTGGTTTTATGTAAACCAGATACGATACACACAGAGACGCAGTTTATTACCGATTTCAAAGTGCTCTGGGCACATGCATTGATTTATATCGATTAATATTACCACAAACAACTCTCAGCCTCAACGGACACCGGGAAATTGAAGCTTCTCTCAAAGGGATTTCCCATTGGCTATAATTTTGTAACAAACCCCCTTCTCGGCATGCGGCTTGGTAAGTTTCTTTTACACGATTTTAAAGTCTTGGCCACCAGGCCAGCCAGTTTAATGTTTTTACACTTTAAAGTTTTGGTTTCTAATTTTGATCATTTGGAAAAATTTGATCATGTACCTAAAGTTTCATTTAGCATACCTACTTAACAAAAAATATTGACCCCGTGCGAAGCCGGGACGAGCCGCTAGTATATTTATATATACATATTTATATAGGTACAAAAATTGCTCGTTTAAAGGTATAAGATGATACAACATATCTCTTATTTCTTATTCTCTTTGTCTTCTTGTTAATGTATTTTTTTCAATGTTTTTAGGTAAATTATGTGTGAAATTATTAAAACTTAAAAATTATGTGCTCTGTGTAAAATAAAATGATTAAATTAGTAAATTATGTTGTCTCTTAAAATTATGTTGTGTTCTAATATAGCATTATCTACCTTTCCAGCATTATGATAAAAATAAATGTGAGTCAGACTCAACATTATGTACCAAAATACTGCATAATAAAAACATATTATAATTGCTCACGTTGATAAAAATGCATGCAACATGCAATAGCTTTACCGCGGCAGTCACCGAGTGTCCCAATCTTTTTTTTTTTTGGTGGATTTAAATGATGGTCGAAAAACATATTTCCACCTTTCTGTCCACACTTGATATTTCTTAATCACGAAATTGTTATATGTGTTTGGAAAATATTCAAGTATTAATAGTAATTTAACTGTCGTTCAATAATAAGTGATTTGCACGACACGTTGGGCTACGTTGTAACATTGTTAAACATTCTTCAAACAAAGCTAACTAGTCTCAAACTAAGCATAAAATATCTTTAATTTGGTCAGATAGCTGACCTAGATAAATCGGGAATGATCCCACCAAATAATTAACGTAAAATAATAAAAATAATCTATCATTGTCAATAACCTACACATAATAATATCTGTTTCAATTTAAAAGTTCTGTTTCTGCAGTCATCTGTATTTAAGACGTTAAGGGAATTAGGTTGTAAATGATTCTGCTTGGGTTAGGATACGGCTTGTATGACAAATGTTGCATGCGGATGATTCGATGATAAAGTGAGTGTCTCTCGTTAGACAAATGAGGTTATTGGTCGTGGTTCCGTCTGCTGTTGTTTGTGAAGACACAAAACAGAGCTGTTATGACATAAGGTAAATGATGTTGCACTGGCAGTCACCCGTGGCTTTGTTAGTGACCAGTTTATTAATGTATATGTATGTAATTTTGATGCTTAACTTACTTGACCGCCATCTCGCCTGATGTTAAGCGACGATGCGGTCTACGATGGAACGTGTTTACCTAGAAGAAACCGATTCACTCTCGACTTGAAGACACAAAGATTGTAATCAACAGGGAAAACCCACTCAGGCAAGGCATTCCACAGCCTAGACGTTCTTATCACAAAAGTAGAGTCAAATCTCTTCGTTCGCGTCTTTGGAACATCAACCATGAAACGATGTCGCTTTCTCGAGCTACGAGCATTCCGATAGAAAAAAGAGCAAAGTGGTATTAGATCATGTAAATCAGTCGCACACTCTCCGAAGTGTATCCGATAAAAAACCGAAAGTTTACAAAATATTATAGTGAAATTTCAGAAAGAATAACAAACAGATATCCTCCATCACTTGATTTTTGACAGATCCTACTAATAATATTATAAATGTCAATGCATGGATATTTAGTTGTTTGGATGTTTGTTTGGAACACAGTTAGATTATAGTCTGAAAAAACACATAGACTACTGTTTATCCCGGGGAAATAACGGGAACAGGAACCCCGCGGGTTCAATTGCGGGGCGCTACTAGTATATTATAATTCCGCTTTTTGAATTTATGTACTTTACAGAAACAACGAGAAAAACTAAAATCCCTTCGAATTAAACGAAAAAAACTACTTTCAAATTAGTTCCTTTCTAGATCTACAACGCATTGGTGCAGGCAAACACGCATACAAAGCATGAAACTTATACACTTCCCTATGCTTTTTTGTCAAGGGTTCAAAACACACCCATTTAACATACCCAGGATTTTGTGTCACAAAAAATTCTAACCACTCAAATATTCAACCAGTTGTCCGTCCTAATCAAACGGTTTATTGAAGCGCTATTGACGCGGCCATTCACTGCCCGATCTGTCCAATCTGTCCATCTGACACAATCAGGCGGCTGCATTGCTGCCTGTGCCTGCTGATACGTCTGTCTGGCCGAGTCTGGCCATATTGCTGTGGACTCGCCCGGGCATTGAGCATTGTCAATTTCTAGAGTAGATATGACGATAGGGATAAGTTTAGCAATAAGTATGAGCAATTGAGCATAGTATAAACAGATCACTTCATGTTCCCGCTGTTAGAATTTTGAGTCTACTCTCACAAGGAGAGAGTCGAGAATACATTCAGCGCACTGTCAAAATCCTGGTTGGTGGATAGGACAAGGCATGTCCGCAAATTATATCTTTCTTTAAATTGGACAATCTCTTTGTCTGCCTCTCAATAACTTTAAGTTCATTTCAGTTTGTCATTATTTTTGTCGTCATCAATTAAATTTTATTACTTGAAAAATTTATACACCACAAAAAGTTTGCCATAGTTCTAGCTCACTTATACATTGAATTTTTAACAGTTATTGGTTTGGATTTAACTTTAACCCACAAATTCTAAAGTGAAATACGTTACTGCAAACTACGTTGATACACTTCTTGTTTGAAGAAAACAATAAGTAATTAAAACTTACTGTAGTCATGAAAAATGTACCACAGAATTTTTTTTCAACTCACTTAAGAATACTTTGCGATTTACAACTATCTCACAATATTAAAAAAAATATATATACAATCTAGGATAGAGTGTGATTTCTATGTAACAACAAAATTTTGTTAAAATTAATTTAAATTAAACAGAATACTACTTTTTTCGTAAGGCAGTTGCATTGTTGTACAAAGATAGTTAGAAAAAAAATCGAAACAGTTAAAAGTTTTAATGATCATGAAATTTATTTCAAGCCTAGTCTTCCATAAAATGTTGGTTTAGTTTTACAAATTCCCTTAAGAGTTATTAACTTAATTTAAATAATAATAATTAGAATGGTGTGTCTATCGGTATTTAATATTCCTCGGCTTTCATTCTGACGCTAGCTTGTCACAGCCAATTTGATTTACCGCCGTACACGATGGTACGTGTATGGCTAAGATTAATTCAGCTAAACTAAATTAATGCTTGATTCATGGTCAGCTTATGGTGTGCAAATTGAGGGCTGATTGAATAAACGTCAACTACAAAGCTTATTTACTACAATCATTGTATATATTGGAGCTGATTGGTTTTCGTTTTGTGCTGCCAAAAATTGGGGTTCGACTATTTAAATTTAATGGGCTGAAGTGGATAACTATCGGTGTAAAATGAAAATGGTTTGCTTATTGATTGGTTTGAGCTAACAGAACTAAATGACCACACAATTTGCTGATGTCGAAAATAGGAGCTATTTTTGCAAAAATAATGGCTAGTAATGGTACCTACTGTGTGCAAAGTCTGCTTGGGAAAGAAACATAATTTTGCCAGTTATTCTACCTCCAAACAGTTATGTTTTATATTACTGTGTTTCGGTTTACAGGTCAACTTTTTCAGATTAATTACAGAGTTCGGAGACATACAATTATTGCCTTGTTTGTTTCTGTTGGTGATGAGAGCGATACAGTGTTTTTTGAGCAAGCGCATTGCTTATAATCAGTCACATGTTTTGCTAGTCCTGTCCTCTGCATAAAACAAAAAAACTATTTCACAGATAGAAATTAGCACAAATGTTTTGTAAAACTAAGAAATATCTTAACTTAAGTACATTTGCCAGCGGTTAAACATTCAACCAATACCGACTATAACTTCGCCAGATACGTTACCAGAAAGCTCTGTACAACTGTTTAGAACACAAACCGTTCTGCTAAATGCTCCCAGTAGTTTATTGGGCACGTGAGTGGAATTCAAGCTGTGGAAAATTCGCTCGCCAATTAACGACGGCCTTCTGGCTAAATAAAGTTGCTAGCAGTAGCGAAGATCGAGATTTTAATAAAGTGTTATTTAACTTTATTTAAATATAATAAAAACCTAATATTAAATAGCCTACTATTTTAGACAAATAGGCAAGTTACGGCAGGCCCAGCCGGGACATCGACGACTGCCGATCCGGAGCCCATGAGTTCAAACCCCTCACGCACCAGACTGTCTTTTCGAAGTCATGTGCGTATCGCAATTAGTAATGGTGAATGAAAGTATCGTGAGGAAACCGACATGTGCCTTTTTTTCACACATTTCGAGGTCATGTGTTTTCCACCAACCCGCACTGGGCCAGCATGATAGATTGTGGTCTTTACTCTTTCCTTGCGAGAGATGTTCCAGCAGTGGGAACATTTAGCTTCTTATGCTATGCTACGTTATTTGATGCAGATGACCAAAAAGTTAATCCAAAGTCGATGAGGTATTTTTGAATAAATAAATATTGGTGGACGAAATAAGAATGAAATAAACATACGTAGCGCAGAATGCGTAGAATAAAATAAGCATGCTTTTCGCGGCGGGAAGGACATAATTATCGGTGCGCCATTCTTCTTATCTTTTGCAGCAGGACTGAACATCTGCAACAATGTGAGAGCGTCCTCTGTGCCTTATGCGGCAAAAGTATGGAAGTTTTAGTCAGTAGGTAGCCACTACTAGTGGTGTCGAGTCTGACATAGATAGATAGATAGAAACACTTTATTGTTCACAACACAAAAAGAAAAATAAATAAACAAAAAGATAAATTCTTAACTCTAGTGGATCTAACGGCGACCTTATCGCTAAGAGCCCTACCATCCTCTTTAAGCTGTTCAAGTTGTAAATGAAATTACTCGTATCTTTACTGTTTATAATTATTGTTCTGGACTTGTCCAAGTGTTTCTGAATGAATCCTACGGATATAAATATTTATGACTATGACTAGGCGGAAGGATATAAAAAGATGCATACGTGTACAGTAGTACGTAAGTATTAATTAATACGGACAACAAACGGACATCTCTGGAAATAGATATTTTTTTTTAATAATCCAGCACGTAAAAAAACGCGTCAGAAAGGCGCGATCACGTTAAATTATATTTTGTTTTATATGAAAACGCCTGACTGTGGTTGAGCGATATAGATAATAATACAAAAATAAAGTGGCCAAGTGCGAGTTGGACTCGCCCATGAAGGGTTCCGTTGCAGCAAGTAACATAATATACATAGTACACATAATTCTTGTATTTCGTTGTAACTTTGATCGAAGTTTCAATAATAGTGTATTTATGACGTATTAAAAAAAAACTACTCATCAGATCGAGTTCAAACTAATTTTCGTTGGTAGTTTACATGGTAATGTACATCATATATTTTTTTTAGATTTTTCATTCTCTTACTTTAGAAGTTAGAGGGGGGGGGGACACACATTTTAGCACTTTGGAAGTGTGTCTCGCGCAAATTATTCAGTGTAGACGAAAATTATTTCAGAAACCTTAACATCATTTTTGAAGACCTGTCGATAGACACCTTACACGTGTAGGTTTGATGAAAAAAAAATTTTGAGTTTCAGTTCTCAGTATGGGGGGCAACCCTAATTTTTATTTTTTTTTATCTTTTTTGTTCAAATTTTAATGCGGTTTACAGAATACATCTACTTACCAAGTTTTAATAGTGTAGTTTTCATAGTTTCGGCAAAAAGTGGCTGTGACATACGGACGGACAGACAGACAGACAGACATGACGAATCTATAAGGGTTCCGTTTTTACGTTTTACGGAACCCTAATAAAATCGAGCTTTGACACTGTTGTCCAGTTTGTTGCCTGTTTGCCTGTAAACTCAAATGTTAATGTAATTAGCAAAAGAAATTGTTCGGGGTCAATCTTAGTAGTGAATTAAATATTTGCTCTGCAGCTTCGCGGGAACTTTCTTGATTGGATCGAAAAAGTAAAGAAACACAAAATACAGAAAAATTACATCATTCTCTGAGCGAAAAATTACATTATTCTGTGACCGAAGTCCGGTCAAGTGAAAGACAACTCTAATGTTTAATTTTTTCACCTAGTAGGTAGACAAGTAGACATACACTTTATTAGTAAAAAAAACTGAAAAGCCTTTTGACTAATAAAGCCTATGGACTAAGAGCCCATGCACCCCAGACCTTCGTTATTTTATAAAAGCTGAAAGTTTGTCAGCATATGCTCCCAACACAGGTAGCAACGATGGCCCATGATGAAGTTTGGATCATCCTGGCTTTGGCAGATAAACGGTACTAAAGGTGTACCGATCTAAATTTGTCAAATTATAAAGTCTGATATTTTGGTAATACCTTCAGAATATTATTGAAAATTACACCAATAATTGCTAGACACTTAACATCGTGGTAAGCACTTGCCAGACACCCATGTTGTGTTAATGTTCATGCAATTATAATTCTACTTGCGCCATAATATGCGCGCTTATTTTTAAACATAATATTTGGGTAACAATTAGCAGCCTAATTATCATAAGCAGCCCACTAAAAGTTCCCACTACTGGGACTTGGGGCCTTAGTACCGTTTATTTGCCAAAGCCAAGATGACCCAAACTTCATAATGGTCCATCGTTCTTACCTGTGTTAGGAGCATGCGCTGACAAGTTTTCAGCTTTTATAAAATAACGAAGGTCTGGGGTTCACGGGCTCTTGTTCTACTACTACGAAATAGAAGATTTTTTAAGGGACAAAAAGGCTTGGAAACACTTGACAACAAAAAAAAATGGTTTGCGATAAATTTTGTCGGAATTGTTTTGTTTTAATTCTCAGATTTGATTTTTCACAATGCTCATAATTTGAAACTGTTTTGTTTTGTTTGTAATTAATTTTATGTTGTTTTATCTGACATTGTGTATCTCATATTTCTATAATTTGATGTTCTTAGTGTACCCATGTACCAAATTGATAAATAAATGGTTGAATTGAAAATTATTAACATACCAAAATAATAGGATATACAACTAACAAGAAACCTTAAAAACTAATGCGACAAGTTGGCGGACTTATAGCTAAAAGTAATATCTTCCAGGCAACCTTAGGTTGGAAAATAATGTGTGGACAAGTAAAGAAAACGGGATGCGCAAACAAGATGTAGAAATATCAAAAAAAAGAAGATTTATTATATTATCAAAATATAGTAGGATTAAATTTAATGCGAAGAAATGGGCAGGTTCTAGTAAATTTTAGGTTTTGTATCATTGTGAGCTTACAAAGTTAAAAGTTATTGGCATATTTTATGTACTTACTCATAGGGAATTGAATTATATCTATTTGTTTGCAAGGTATTGAAGTTTCCTGATCTTTTTTTTAATGTATGGCTACATTAGCCACAAAATGTTAATTTTTAAGTATTACTTGAATACGAGTTGTACGCAATTTTTTTTAAAGGATAACACAAACTCTTAAGTGTTTTTTTTTTTTTTTTTTTTAACTATAATAGGTTTACACTTGACCGCCATCTCGCCTGATGTAAAGCGACGATGCGGCCTACGATGAAGCGTGCTTACCTAGAAGAAACCGATTCACTCTCGATTTGAAGACACCAAGATTATAACTATCGGGGAAAATCCACTCAGGTAGCTCATTCCACAGCCTAGATGTTCTTATCACAAAAGTAGAGTCAAACCTCTTTGTTCGTGTCTTTGGAACATCAACCATGAAACGATGACGCTTTCTCGAGCTACGAGCAGTCCGATAAAAAAAAGGGCAAGGTGGTATTAAGTTATGCAGATCAGTCGCGCACTCTCCGAAATGTATCCGATAAAAAACCGATAAGCTAGCAATTTTGCGGCGATGTTCAAGACTTTGAAGTCGTTTCCGCACAAGAGTATCATTGCCTATGAGCCTTTTGGCACGTTTCTCGATCGATTCCAAAGCCTCGAGCTGATACTTAGCCGATCCATCCCAAAGGTGCGAACAGTACTCCATACAAGAGCGAATCTGTGCTTGATATAATGTAAGCAACTGTTCAGACTTGAAATACCTTCGCACCTTTGAGAGGACACCTAGTTTTTTGGCAGCTAATTTAGCTTTGGACTCGATATAAGAGCCAAAGTTGAGCGTAGATGACAAGGTAACACCCAAAAGGTCGAGATGGTCGGTAACCGGCACGGATACACCTCGAAAAGAAGGAGTTTGTTGAAATGGACTCCTTTTTGCAGAGAACAGACACGCCTGTGTCTTTTCTTCGTTAAACTTGGCCAGATTGGTATCGCCCCATTCAGAGACTGCCTCAAGGGCCAAGTTCAAACGCTCGATCATACTCTCTCTCAGTAACTGGGTTTGCTGCCCACTGGCTCTCGCGCTAGATATGTAACTCTCTACAACAGTGCTATCGTCTGCGTACCCAAAGATACCGGGCTTCAACAGATCGTTGATATGTAGCAGAAAGAGCGTTGCAGAGAGTACCGACCCTTGAGGGACTCCGGCATTGATAGCCATTTGATCTGACGAGCAGCCATCAATGACGACTCGTATGGATCGATCCCTCAAGAAGTCCGATATCCACGCAACAAACCCAGGAGACAAACCAAAACCAGAAAGTTTGCTTATAAGGCCGTCATGCCAAACCCTGTCAAAGGCCTTCGATATATCCAGAGAGACTGCAAGTGCTTCTCCGTGTTTATCGATGGCCTCACTCCAGATGTGAGTGACGTACGCTAGAATATCCCCAGTGGACCGGTTTCGGCGAAACCCGTATTGCCGGTCGCTAAGGAGGTCGTTAGATTCTAGGTACGTCAGGAGCCTGCGGTTTAAGACACGTTCCATAGTCTTACAGAGTATGGACGTGACCGAGATGGGCCTGTAGTTGGCAGGGTCAGCACGACTACCCTTTTTGGGCACAGGTTGCACGTTAGCAACCTTCCATGATTTCGGTACTTGCGCAGTCTGGAGAGAGAGTCTAAACAGGCGCGTCAGTACAGGAGACAACTCAGGCGCACAAGCCTTCAATACTACAGCAGGAATTCCGTCCGGGCCACTGGCTTTATTCACATCCAGATTGCGTAGCGCTTTACGAACCTCTATTTGGCGAATGTGTATTTCCGACATTAAAGACGAACTGCCTGGTGGAGTAGGAGGTATCGCGCTACCAGCATCTAGACGTGAAGATTCCGCAAACTGAGATGCAAACAAGTTTGCCTTCTCCATCGCCGTGTGAGCCAGCGCCCCATCGGGTTTCAGCATTGGAGGCAGTGAGGAGCGGCAGAAGTTCGATTCGACCGATTTAGCTAGGGACCAAAACGCTTTGCTGCCCGCAGGGTACGAAGCCAGTTTTTTCCCTATTCGACTAATATGGTCAAAACGAGCCCTCCGAAGGGCCTTTTTGCATGCCTTGGCAGCCTTGTTAAACGCCTTTTTCTTCTGGTGTACGTCTCTCGTCTTACGCTGTCGAGCTTCAACCCAGGCTAGGTAGGTCTCATGTTTAAATGCTTCTGCACTATAACATTGAGATCCAAACCAAGGGCGAGCTTTGCTGGATGATAGAACGTCAGAGTATGGAATAAAATATTCCATAGCCATTCGTATTACATCAGTCACAGCATCCGCGCAAGCTGACGGATCACCTGAAGTGAAGCACAATGACTGCCATGGGTAAGACGCAAAGAAAGATCGCATCTCATCCCAATCTGCTGACTTGTATCGCCACAGCCGCCGGTTGCCACTGGGGCAAGTATCGGGTGGATGGTAAACGCATACTGACTTCACCAGACAGTGGTCGGAGCTGCCTAAAGGCGAAGATACCGCCACGGAATATCGGTCTGGATCCGTTGTCAGCAGAAGGTCCAAGCAATAAGGAGTATGCGACTCAACGTCTGGTACCCGTGTGGCCTCTTGGACCAGCTGGGTTAGGTCTAACGATAAAGCTAGCTTTCTCGTTTCCTGCCCAGCGTGGTCGGTATCCCGGTATGGGTACAGCCATTCCTTATGATGACCATTGAAATCCCCCAGTAACACCAATTGGGCTGAAGGGTACTTCTGTTGAGCCGCGTCCGCTGCCTCACTTAAATAATCCATGAGCCTTGTTGTCTCCTGATCCCCACTGTGCGACCGATAGACACAGGCATATACAACTTTGTCTATGCCTGCGTCCAACAGCACCCAAAGAACAGAGAATCTGGTGTCCTCAAGATTACGGAGACGCCGACAGCAGATGTCGTCACGGGCGTATAGGCACACACCAGCACGGGGCCGAAATTTGTGCTCCAGGGTGTATCCTGGATAAGTTAGGTACGCCACGTCCGACGGACATCCTATCTGCGTCTCCGTAAGAAACATGAGCGACGGCTGCTCAGTCTCTAGATGGTGGTGGACTGCGGTGATATTGGAGTGCAGACCTCGAATATTCGTGAGGTGCACTTTGAGTGACGAGGAGTGCAGCCGCTTTATAACTTTGTTTCTTTTAAATTTCCTGTTCATGTTATTTGAGAGTGAATGTCGGTGGGAAAACGGAAGTGGAACGAGGCTACACACTGCTGACCAACGGTCACAGCACACAACACTAGTACATCAATGGGAAACTAGTCTGGAGACTGCGGGGACGCCCGAGCCCCCCCGGAGATGTCTATCTGGCCTGTCATCCGGTCGCCAACCGGCAGGATAGCGCATCCCGGGATTTTTCGCTAGATGGCGGGGCAGCCTTTCATAAGTGGCTAGCTCACTACTTGGGCCCCCAACTATCTGCGGTCGGTCGCGGCAACCGTGCCTCGGATCCCGCTACCCTCCATGACTAGCTTTCCGATGCAAAGTATAGGTGTGCGACAATACGGTCTTGCAGTTATGCAGCAACTATTCCGACCCGTTTTCCCCTGATGGCGTCACCAGACAACATGCCGGAACACGGCTAGGCCGCTTGGCGGCATGACTTAGTCTGGTGGGTGGTCACCAGCCTCGGCCGAAGCCTACCACCGGTATTTTTGTCACCTGATTGGCACCACCCAGGGACCACGTGTGGGGTTTTCTATTCACAGGTGTTTCCCCACGGACGGAGGTGACTCGGTCCCCAAAAATTGTATTTATATTCACATATATTATATTCACATATAAAAGTGTATTTTATATTCACATATACATTCACATAAGAATACCTATAGATAAGAAAGTCTGCATCTCTGTACATTTATAGATTAAATATAAGTGTTAATCTTTTTGCGATTGCATAATTAATAAAGGTTGCTGAATGACATTGCTTGAACAGTTGGTCATACCACTCAAAATTACAAGAAACCATTGCTTTATTGGCTTAGCTTACACCCTATCTGAGTAAGCCTGTATTGGCGTTAGTTAACTAGCTTAACATAATTATCTAACTTATTAGAAATTTACGAAAGCCAATGAGTTTCATTAAACAGTTTTCTTCGCTCACTTATAAAGTTAAGAACTTTAAGTTTTCACGATTAAATACAACTGAATTAGTAGTTTAGAGGACAAATTAAGTATTCATTATTGAGATACCTATTGTTTAAAAGTTAGAATAAACTAGTTAAATGCGACTCGAACTCTCGTGTTAAAGGTTCCGTATTGTCACAACGAAAATAATTTTACTCCTTTACGTTAAAACTATTTCCGTTACTTCAGTTATTGCTATACACTAAGATGATTATTTGTTTCTAGCAAAATTATTGGGTGAAGAGGTTAATTACATTTCTTTAGTTGTTGAGGATTTGGTAAAATAAAGTCGGAGATCGAGCTGAGTGACGTATTATGGGAGAGGATTATGTATAGCAGTGGACGAACACAGGCTGATGATGATTATGAATTGATGAGGGGAATCCAATGCTAGGAATTTATTGAGACTCTTCGTCATTTATGGTCAACATTCTTTCAATTCAAAGCAGGTTGTTATTGTAATACGCTCCATCGTAGACCACATCAATCTAGATAGAAGTGAAGGTTATTAGTGATTACTAGAAAAAATAGCACTTAGTAAATTTATTAAGTTGGTAATATATTCCAGTTAAACATACAGATATACAGTGCAAGAGCTCAATACGACCTACATTCTTCTTGAAATTTTATAATCGTCTGGCTATCTATATACCACGCTTTTGCGGTTAATACAGTATTTAAATTTAGGTACATATGTATTTTCTTTTCATTTCTAACATCCACTATCTCAGCAGTTTGCATTTATATCATTAACACTCTTCATTCGTACTTTCTTCGGTTTTCCTCTACTAATGTACTACTATGTTTAATACTAGTATTTTGGAATCGATTCGTAATTCGCAGTCAATGATTTTGTAAACCAAGAAGATCAATTTAAACAAATAAACCAATTTCAATTGATAGAGTTAAGATTTAATTACATAGTTTGTAAAAAAATATGTTTCAATAAAGTGCGACTTGTTAATTGGCTTCTTGAGCGTGAAAAATGAAGTCACAATCACTACAAAAATCGTATCATCATACAAACATTTGGTTATATTGGCTGTGGAGTTTTAAACTATTTTCAATTATAAGTATTTAAAAACAAATTTAGTTAATTTAAAAATTCACTATCAATAAAAAATGATGTCTTTCAATTCGCAGTTTCTACAAATAGACTATCTACAGGCTGTTACGTAAGACACGAGGGTGCACACAATTCCAGCAGTCAGCCGGACAAATGTCTCGTAAGAGCGGCCCTCGATTTATGACCATCATTCGTTTACCGCTGCGGGACGCACGGAATGTGTCCTCGAACCTGAGAAGATCATTTAGCATGGCCACATTAGTTTCTATGTTGTTAGGACTTGGAGAGTTTCATCACCGCATTCCTTTGGACATGTTACAAATTTGAAATAAAGTAGATATATGTTATGTTGTATGTTGTAAGAACCATTGGATGAGTGTTGGATAATGTTGTATTTAAATTTTTAAATATTATAGAGCGACAGGATAAACGAGACTTATTAAGTCAAAGTCAAAGTTCTTTATTCATAAATGTACAATTTACACGTCAATTTTAAAAACAAAAAAAGAGCATACAACGAGTATACATTTTTAAAGTTTAAATTTAACATTTTATTGTACGATAATGAGTATCGTACAAATAAGTGTATTATTAACTATTAAATGCCATGTTCCTATAAAAATAAGTAATGTACGATATAATGTCAGATTATAACTCCACGCTAGGTTATATAAGGTTTGTTTATAATCTATACTAATATTATAAAGCTGAAGAGTTTGTTTGTTTGTTTGTTTGTTTGTTTGTTTGAACGCTAGGATCTCAGAAACTACTGGACCGATATAAAAGATTCTTTTTCTGTTGGATAGTCCATTTATCGAGGAAGGCTATATAACATTACGCTACTATTAATAGATGCGGAGTATGAATGAAGAATGTTACGAAAACGGGAAAAAATATTTCTCTTCGAGAGTTTTAGTACTGAGAATTTACATACTCTTTGGTCGCTGAAGTCTGTGACAGCACGTGTCTATATTTATTGAAGTTTGTGTCATTTGAGGTAATCAAATTTGTTTTACAACAATGCATTGTTGCATATTTACGTTTTGTACACAGATTACAGAAATAAAACCAGATGGAGCACGCAGAACAGAGCTACTGAAGCAGACAAAGGAAATACAAACGCCGAAGCAAATACAAACTCCAGTCAGTATGAAACGGACTTCCGTGTTGTACGGGCGTCCCGTGTGATTTTAAGTTTTGTTTTAAAATATGCCGTCTTGTGTCTTCAAACATTGCAAACAATGTTCCCAAAAACAAAAAAAGAAAAAAGGAATATAATTTCATAGGAAAAATGGAATATTTTTACTGTTATTTATATAATTTAGGCGATTTCATTTTGGTGATGAATGGAACACAACACCTCAACGAAAATAGGTTAGTGTGGCGATACTAAATGGAAATTATTTTCCCTGAATTTAGGGTAAAATATAGATTACTAGCTGGTACCCGCGACTTCGTCCGCGTGTAATACATACTAAGGTAATTCAGGCAGTACCTATTTTTATACCCAGACACATTTACGGTTACTAAAAACAGCTTATAATAAAACAATTTCATACAATTTTATCAAAATCGGTTCAGTTGTTTAGGTGTGAAGAAGGTTAGGTAGGAGACATCCGTCCCCCTTTTCAACTCCAATTTCATACCCATACAGTTCGAAATTACAAAATCGCTAGAACAAATTCTACTAACATTTATTGGCTTCGTGTCAAGTGCCTATATAAAGAGTTTCATAGTTTTATCTTCATCGATTGGAAACTTCCATATTGACATTTATCCACCATTTCAACTCCAATTTCATCCCCGTACAGTTCAAAATTACAAAATTGCTAGAACAAACATTTATTTGCTTTGTGTCAAGTGGCTATATACAGAGTTTCAACATTTTTTCTTCAACGATTGGAAGCTTCCATGTAAACTTTCATCCCCCATTTCAATCCCAATTTCATCCCTATATAGGTCGAAATGACAAAATTGCTAGAACAAAAATTCGTTTGCTTCGTGTCAAGTGTCTATATTCAAAGTTTCATGGCTTTATGTTCAACGGTTGGGAACTTTCATATTGACATTCATCCCCCTTTTCCACCCCAATTTCAACCCCGTACAGTTCGAAATTACGAAATTGATAGAACAAACATACGTTTGCTTCGTGTCAAGTGTCTATACACAGAGTTTCATGGTTTTATCTTCAACGGTTGGGAACTTTCATATTGACATTCATCCCCCATTTCAAACCCAATTTCACCCCCGTACATTTCAAAATTACGAAATTGATCGAATAAACATTCGTTTGCTTCGTGTCAAGTGTCTATACACTGAGTTTCATGGTTTTATGTTCAACGGTTGGGAACTTTCATATTGACATTCATCCCCCTTTTCCACCCCAATTTCACCCCCGTACATTTCAAAATTACAAAATTGATAGCAGAAAGATTTAATTGCTTCGTGTCAAGTGTCTAAATACAAAATTTGATAACTTTAAAAATCACGAATTTTCATACAACCGTTCATCCCTTGTTTCACCCTTTGAATTTCGCAAAACCCCGTCTTAGCGAGCGTCTACGTGCTAAAAGGGACCTCCATGCAAAATTTCAGATTCCTAGCATTTGTAGTTTCTGAGATTCCTTGATGAGTGACCTTTCGCTTTTATATATATAGATATATTTTTTAGATACTCGTACACCAAATTATTGATGGGCATTGTATTATTCAATTTAATTTAATTTCAAATTTAATTTTGGTAAATGTTAAATTTGTAAAATGAGTAATTTATGACATAAAAATGTACAAAAAACAAAATCATTAATACATCATAAAATTTGTTTGTGTATTTATTTATTTCGTTAGTTGACCACTGCCCAAAATATTACAAATTTTGTTTTCTCATGAATCAAAAGGTTATATGGAAGAGATCGCTTTTAGCGACAATATCGCCTTTTGTGCCCATTTTGTTTTGTTATTATATGTGTTACTTCTTGTCAACTTTGTTTATGGTGCCAATAAAGTGTTTTGTATTATATTGTAATGTCATTCGATAGGTATATTATCTAAGTGAAACGGTGGCTATATAATTGGTTATAAAATGATGGTTTATAAAATAAAACATTTGCTGAAGGAAGATATTTTTGAAGTTAATATTATGCATAACGTTGTTTGTAAACTGAAATATTTTTAAATTGTAAAGTTTTTTAATATTATACGGTTACTTGATTTTAAAGTCTTGTTTTGTCAAAAAAAAAGGTGAGTAATAAGTGAACTGTTAAAATGATTATTGTGTTAGTTTTTTTTTGTTTGTTTTTTGTTTTTGTTTTTACCTATAACATACAGGTAGCCTATATGCATTTTATCAAAAATAGCTTGGTGGTAAAGATGCTTGTTTTAATTTTTGTTTAACCTATCTAAGCGAGTAAATAACACTAATTTTATTATTTGCGATTCAAGTTAATTTCTAGTTGCATGCAAAATCAAAATTCTTTTCTTCATAGAATGGAAATAGTAGTAACAAGAAACCCTTGCATAATCGGTGTAATAATTTTAATATTTTAAAATATCAATTGATGTGTTTATTATACGTGAAGATTTCCCAAGCTAAGACAACAGTGGGACTTTTTTCTTAAGACTGACAACATTATACAAGTAATTTGGGACGTTGATTTGACAATGTTACGTCAA
This sequence comes from Ectropis crepuscularia, assembly GCA_963693475.1. Taxonomy (NCBI): domain Eukaryota; kingdom Metazoa; phylum Arthropoda; class Insecta; order Lepidoptera; family Geometridae; genus Ectropis; species Ectropis crepuscularia. The sequence goes on along the minus strand of OY856354.1, from coordinate 20,031,489 downwards.
CATGACTAATTACGGGCCTCACAGTGTTGTTCACGAAGGTTCCATCTGTGTTTATTTCTGTAATCTGTGGTTTTGTATTATCGAATTTAATATCTTTCTTTTCTATTTTGTGTACCTATTGTTGTTTATAATTCGTCCGTTGGTTTTTATACACTAACATAACTATTCATACAATCGAACTTTGGAAGTACTTAAAGTAAGAATCCTGCTGCCTCGATTTTACACTAAAGTGTTTTCCGACAATCCAGCGCAAAATTATCTGAAGAAGACTGATCACCTGAATAAAAAAATATACCTACTCCAATGAAGAACATTTAGAACATTAACGATACTCAATGCGTAATGTTTTAATTGTAATAAAATTGCGGTGATACCTATAACCGAATGGAAGCCATAAGAAAAAAGAAGAAGAAGACGAATACATTGTTTCCATAGGAATATTCATATACAGCCATGATGTTAATAATTATCCGAATAAATACATTATTTGTCGCAAACATCTTGACATTATTTGAGTTTAATGAATACTTTAGGAAATATCCGTAGTTTTAAAACAACTCTGCAACAGAATAATATACCACTTTATTGTGTTCACGTGGTCCAGTGATGTTTCTTAGCTTTGTCTTCCAGATGATGGTCCCAGAGGTGATGTAGGTAGGTACAGAGGCGGAACCGCGGCCATCTCTATCCGCGGTCGTGAGGGGAACCTTTCGCTCTCGACCATCTTGGCCAAGATGCTGGACAGTGATAGGCCGTGTGAATTGGAGGAGCGAGAGCACGTCATGACCTCTCTCTCATCCAATGAGGCGAAAGTGGATACAGGAGCGCTCCTAGAGGTGCACTTGACTCGGATCCTGTTTCTACTGGAGAGTTTGCGGTGTCGGACGTTTAGGGCGGTCCGACACCGCACCTAGGGGTATGATTTCCCGAGGACGTGATGCGTCGCTGGTTTCTGACGGGTCACTGGAACCAAATACTGCGGTTCGGACGCCTTCCGCAAGATGTTCTCGCAAAAGGCGACGGCAATGGCTAAGTCGCGGTCGAGTGCGATAGCGGTCCCAAGACTCTGCTGCCAACCAACGGCTGGAGAAACTTGCCGGGGTTTTCGTCAGTAGGGGTACCATATTCGTCCGTAACGTCGATCCCGACATATCCCACTATGTCAATGTGTGACCGTGCTTAATTGTTCGCCCACATGAAAAATGCGTATATTTTTCAACTATTTATCTAATAAAAGATCACGGCGAATAGAAAGTAGATGGCTGTCGGCCGCCGCTTGCTCTACGAGATATCATTTGCTACCTTCCCGAGGACTTCCCGCATTGACGAGGCGGGGGTCCAGTAGTAGCCGTGGCCTGGTCAGTCACAGTGAAGCTAAGAGAAACCCGCAGTAGGACTGCTCACCAGGTCTATGGGCTCCTAGCCTTGCGGTCCAAGCGACGCGGTCAGGAGGGAGTTGCGCGGCGCAGACGGTGCCGGCGTGACTGTGACGTGCCGTGATGCTTGGTGGTAGGCACTGTGGCTGTAGAGGGGAGACCTTGGCTAGAGAGGAATACCAGTATTACGGTGTGCCGTTCTCCCTGCCCACTGCAGTATAATGGCGGATGCGGTGGGGCTTTAGGGGAAGATTAGTGCCGGTATATCGGTGAGCTGCTGTCCCCGTCTTCTTCATCTGGATGGTGATAGGTGATGAGGTCGAGCATTTGGCCCGCTGCGGGAGACCAAAGGTGTCCAGACGTGAGGACTTCTAGCTCCCACGGTTGGTCACCGGTGATTAAGGCGTTAAGGCGTGCGGGTTCGCAAAAGAGTGCGAGAGCATTCATGTGTTCGCGCCGTGTGTGGCAAAGGTGAAATACTCGGAGGTTTTAGTTGGTAGGGCACCACTCATGGTGTTGAATCCGACACAAATCGACCATTCCCTAAAGCGGAAGGGTATGTTTTGCATTTGCTTTTTAATTTCAAAATTGTAATACAATTTTCCGTTAAGGACTACGTTTACTGTAATTATTATTAAAACACAGGGGCAATCATTTAAGCACCAAGGAATCGATTCACGCCGAGACTGATTTTCATAGGACAACTTGATATATGTTGCGCTATCAAGAGTATCAGGTTACAGAGAGATCACCAATTTATTCTTCTATCGCAAGAAAAGAAAACTAAACATAATGCTTTAAAATACCTGTAAGTACTAAGTATACACATTTTCGTAGATCCCTGTACTATTACCTAGCGTTCCTTTATTGTTTTTCTATTGTTCTCTAACTGATCATAGCTTTTTAAAGCAATGGATAGGGACTTTCCTCAATTAGACGCGGGTGAAACCGCGGGGCACAGCTAGTCTAAAATAAACTAACTTAACCCAGATACAGATATTGTAACACCAACCAATCACGACCGTTTCACAGTTTGATGGTTTCACTTCGACAGATTAAAATCTCCCGAAAAATATCCGTTAAACTGTAAACAGTATGTTCAGTTCACAATATTTCGACAGATTATTTTTTCGCTAGTGAGATTGTAATATAACGGTGTTAAAAATTTAAATGTTGGTGACGTGATCTCTTAAGATTTTCCCCTGCTAAAGAGTCAAACCTCAACGGGCCTTAAGAAGTTTGACTTCAATCAAATGCATTGTATCTGGTCGCTCATTTGGTTTGTTTTTAGTGTGTATGTACTAAAATTATTTGGGTAATCTCGTTTTTTAAACCACGACATTTATTTATTTCTAACTAGCTGTACCCTGCGCGCGTTGCTACGCCACCTGTCTTAAATTGGTCGTATCAACTCACCTTCTTTGGCTCGAATCTGCCAAAGTTGTTGTGCACACAACAACTTTGCTAAAGATCATCACGTTCATGATCAAATACATAGTTTATGATTCTATAAAGAACATACAGACAAACATTCATTTTAAATAAATAAATGGATTTCAACAAACTGATTATAAATTCCTTTGAATGCCGCAATAAAATATTTGCGCCCAGAGTTTCAAAGTTGGCATGGAAATCATTGAAGTTTGGAAGAAATCCTGAACCAATGGAATCTTCGAGATTGTCCAGATTCCGTATTACATTAGCACGGATTCTTTGAATGTAATCGCTTAAAGTGCCCATTCAAACTTTTTGTCGAAAGGATTTTTCTATCTAATCTACAAGGAAAAAGTAAAGTGTGATATTGAAATCTTTTAGAGCGATATAGCGGACTGATTATTTCAAAGATTAGTGTTAGTTTGTTAGATTTGTGTAATATTTATTTTAAGATAAGTTTTATATTAATTTCAATTGGTGTTAAAATATTGTCTAATTAACTACAATAGGATACAATCCTCAAAAAAACTAAGTAGCCCGTTAGTTAGATTGCCAAAAAATATTGTACACGTATTTTTAGGGTTCCGTAAAACGTAAAAACGGAACCCTTATAGATTCGTCATGTCTGTCTGTCTGTCTGTCCGTCCGTACTCAAAAAACTTTTTTTCATTAAACCTACACGTGTGGGGTGTCTATCGATAGGTCTTTAAAAATGATGTTGAGGTTTCTAAAATCATTTTCGTATACACTGAATAGTTTGCGCGAGACACACTTCCAAAGTGGTAAAATGTGTCCCCCCCCCCCCCCCCTCTAACTTCTAAAGTAAGAAAATGAAAAATCTAAAAAAAATATATGATGTACATTACCATGTAAACTACCAACGAAAATTAGTTAGAACTCGATCTGATGAATAGTTTTTTTTTAGTACGTCATAAATACACTTTTATTGAAACGTCGATCAAAGTTACAACGAACTATGTGTACTATGTATATTTTGTTACTTGCTGCAACGGAACCCTTCATGGGCGAGTCCAACTCGCACTTGGCAACTTTATTTCTTTTGTTTCACAAACAAAAAATGACGAAGATACAGCGCTTCGAAGTTTCGTATGACGTCCCTTGTGAGTACGATTTTTACTCACGAGTGACGTCACGACCCCGCACTCTTGAAGTTTGATGGTCTATATCTTTGACGATTTTTAATATTATGAAAAAACAAAAAATACGTGTCCAATATTTTTCCATGATCTAGCTGACGGACTAGTTAGGATGGTGTATAGTTGACCCAGTCCGGTACCCTATTGAACTTTTAATCGTGATTGGCTAGGTTCAAATTCTTTCTGCAACTCTGACTATCATTCTAAATACAAATATACGAGTTTGTTATCATCACAAAAGTGAAAGAAAATATCCTGAGGAAACAGGCTTGTATCAAGAAACACATAATTAGGAGGAAGGATATTTGTGTTGTCGGCTAACCTGTATCTGACCAGTGTGGTATACACTAGGGCCTTGACGCTCTGTTTATGAAAGAATACCCCAAATGCCAGCTGAGAGAATATCTATACCTTTAATTGTTTATTTGTGCTGATGATATTTCGGAAACTTCACGTGAACGGGAAGGGCGAAAGAAAAGCCTGCACTGCAATGGGCTCTGCTAGAGATTCCTAAGATGCATAGAAATACCTAGACACGGAAGGAACAAGTATTTGTGTTTATTTCACAAATCATGGACACTCTTGTTATCCTGGTCTGGGGAAGTACTGCACTTGTCTGTAATTCTACCGCTACATCTGCAAACATCACAGTGTCCCAGTTTGAAAGGCAATGTTTCCAGATAACGTCTAGGTTGTGGAATGCGTTGCCTGAGTGGGTTTTCCCCGATAGTTACAATCTTGGTGTCTTCAGATTGAGAGTGAATCGGTTTTCTTCTAGGTAAGCACGGCCCATCGTAGATCGCATCGTCGCTTATCATCAGGCCCAATGATGGTCAAGTGCGAGCCTATATTACTGAAAAAAGAGAAAATCACAGAGCAGAGATATAAACCATCATGTCTCTGGGTGACGAACGCAGTGCAGTGCTATTGATACGTGACACTGGTCTGTTATGGGCAGGTGTGTTGCTTACCATCCAGTACAATGTACTGCTTGTCACGTCAGTATATACTTACTATAAAAAACACTTGCCCCGGGCAGGAATAGAATACACAACCTACGGCTTTGGTGCCAGGCTCACTACCAACTCAGCCACAACGCTAAAAGGTCAAATACAGTGTAATTAATAACTGGCAGTAAACAACTTAAATCACTTTTCAGCTCGATCTAGCATAACCGAAACGCTCGACAAAATAAACATCGGGCTTAAGCAAAAACCTTGGAGCCTTTCCATCCCAGGCTGTGCAAAGTTTACGCTGGAATCGCTACGTCCACATTTCAGTTGTGTACTGAAGGCCGTAAATAAATACGGGTTCAGGAATTGGCGGGAAGGTCGCTGCACCTGTGAAAAATAGACTAAATGTTTGGAGATTCGTTGACATTCTCTGTGATTAAAATACCTTGATACCGTTAGCATAAATTGATTAGTTTCGTAAATTGTCACATCAGCATACAATGATTTTATTTATTTTCTCTTTGATAAAGACCAATTTTGTGTATTTTCGACTTATAAAGGCTTATAGTTAAGGTTTATATATTTATAACATATTTGCTCGTAAAGGGTCTCTTATTGGACCAATTTCTGTATCGTAATGTATCTTATTACGCACTAGTGCTGTAATGTGTAATGTAAAACGCACGGTTTCAAAATGTTCCGTCCACAGACTAGGTATAGAGATGTGCTCCGTCTAAAACGCACGGTACCTTTTTAAATCTTAGTAAAGAGTTTTTATGTCAAAAAAGTGTGGTCAACATTTTATGAATAAAATTAACTTTGAGAGGTCAAATATAATAAAGAATTATTAATTTTCGTTAATTTAATTAATTTTGACCCTAAATTACTTTAATTTTTTTGTAACAAAACACAAAAATATTAATTTACTTTATTACTAATGGCATACAGGCTGGTTCTGTGCCGTTGCTTAAAAAAAAGGCGCCGATGCGCGCACATTGCTTATCTGTGATCTATAGTGATTACTTACTCTGTGCTGTGATCTGTGATCAAGAAAATATTATTCCGCGCGTTTTTATTCGCTGTATTGTTTTTATTTGAAAATGTCGTCAGAGTTTTGTTTATTTCCTCGCAAATATGTTATAAAACGTCGTATGACATACGTGCGCTTTGATAATTACAGCCTCTGCTAATTATAGCTCTCGCCTTCGGCTCGAGCTAGCAATAAAGCCTCGGCTGTAATTATCAACTTACCACACTTATATCATAATGTACTATTAAAACAAGACGATTTCAATTTTCATCCGGCGGCTCCCTGCTAAATTTTTTGGACCCGATTGAGGCTAAACTTTTAGTTTCAAAATATTACGTTCACGTTCCAAAACAGAACATGCCTCAATTTTTATCTCGTTAAGATGTTTGACGTCTCAAATGCTAAAAATATTTATTTATATGTTCTTGATTTGACTTTACTACAAGACATTTCCGCTACTACTAACAAATACTTATATGAAAAATATTTATTAATATTTATTCTGCATCTGGGTGTTACTATGAATCATAAGTATAACATTGATAAAATATTCATATGAGTATTAAATTAGTGACCTGGCTTGCATAGTTTAATGGTTTTAAGTTTTTCATAAGGAATATACACCAATATTTATTTGATCACCAATGTTTTAGCACAAGCTAACTTGCAAAATTGATCATTGAGGGATGATTTTGAGCCTGTAGAAAGTAATCTGCCAGTCAATAAAATAATTACAGGTGTAGTAAATGACACAATGTTACAAACGTTCAAGGCAATACCGAATCAAATGGAAATAGGTCGTAATGCCAAGAATTTTAATGGAAACAAGTAAAAAAAACTACAAAGCAAATTCGAATTCCAAACTCTATTGAAATGGGGTAATATTTTGTTTTAGACGCAGCGCTATCGTTTATTTTGTTCACTAACGAACATTTTAAATTTTATTGGAATGGCTCTTATAAATGTTTTTAAAAAAACTTCAAAAAAATTTAGCTAATTATGTTTTCTGTACCTGGTACGTAAAATACGAACGTATGTATGAACGAGCAAGTTTTGTTTCATTTCTATGACTTTATCAATTATATTCATAATTTTTAACAAACAAATCGAAGTTTAAGTTTAGAGTTAATTTGTTTTTAAAAGTAACTAGAACCTTACAAATTTGTACCTGTTGCAATGGAGACCTTACGTCGTTGGGAGGGAGAGACTAAGGAGTTTCTTTTGGAGGTTCCTTAGCACAGGGTCCCGGAGACTTCGGGTCCGCTTCGGCTCGTTCCTGGAGCAAGAATTGGCCATAAACGTGGGAATGCAGCGAGCATCATGGGCACCTTTGCTCCGGGAGTAGCTCGGGAGAGGTTATTCGGGGATTCGTTTTAAAAGGGGAAAACGATTGACAAAATGACTTTACCGTGGTTGAAGCGTGATTTTAATGATAGTAACCATATTATTTTATATTTTATTAATAATGGTAGTGAGTAAAATGCTTAACTTTAACTATACCATCGTTAGTAAAAAAGACACACTCTCCCAGCCTATTTAGGTTACGGCCCACTCTGTTAATAAAGAAAGAAGAGGTATAGGAATTCTTTGGAAGTGTAACTTTGGAATAAACTTCTGGCGGATTCCTGTTCCAAGAGGTTCAGATTTCAATTCATTTTCTGAACTTCTGTAGAAGCGATTGCTTTGAAAAAAATATTTTTTTTGCATAATTACTTTTCATTGTTTTATGTTTGTGTTACAAAAATAATACGATACTGAAATAAAATACAATATAACCGGCGCGCCGTTTTTGCTTGCTAACGATGTCCTTAATTCTACTTGTATGATAAACGCGAAAGTATGTAAGAATGTATGTATGTTTGTTACTCTTTAACGCAAAACCTATTGAAGAGATTTGAAAGAATTTTAGTCCTTACATAGCTTATGGTCTGAAATAACATATATATACATTTTTTTATATCGGGAATTTGACGTAACGGGAATTTTTTTTGAGACTTGCCACTACGACTAATTTACTTAGTCGTCACCAAAAAAAAAATGAAGGTTCCGTTTTCTTGAGGTTTAGACTTGATTGCCTCTCACTTGATGTTAAGCGACGATGCGGTATACATTGGAGCGTGCTGACTTAGAATAAATAGATTCAATCTCTATTTGAATATAGCAATATCGTGACCAAAGGGAAAACACCGCTCAGGAAATGCATGCATATACGTTCAATTTAGTTTTTGGCTATATTGTTAAAATATTGTAGTTAAAAAAATTACCCCTGTATTACAAATTGTACTATGCATAATTTCTGTTCCGTTGAGGACTTTAAACGTCTTAAACGTTGAAAAAGTTCGTAGGTGCTAATTAGGCTGTTCTCAGAATTTTTACAGAGTTTACGTGTAAGGTTTGAGAAAGCCTTTGAAATACTTAGGCTTGAAAGGAAGCTGTATATAGACTACAGAGCTGTGAACAAAATTTGTGGGTAATATGAACCAACAAGAGACATAGGTAAGATGATAGAAGGGTATTAAATAATACAATTGAGCACTATGCTGGCATTTGCAAGCTGTCCAACTGAGTGCAGGTTAAGATAAGGGATTGCTATCCTCGATCATTTCTCCTTGTCGCATGATTTTTGTATGGCTTTGCAGATTAATGGATTAGAAGAGGTATCGAAACTATAAAAGCTGTAAATTTAATTTTTTAATTTTCAGGGTAAGTTTGGTAATATGATTAATTGATTATGTACAGCATTGGTTCCATACAGTTTTAATACCTCTTCTAATGCATTATTCCGCAATGCTGTATAAAAATCATGCGATAAGGAGAAAAGATCGAGAGTTGCGACCCTCTTCTGCAAATTGCTCTCTGTTGGACAGGTTACAAGACCCGGCATAGTGCTGAATCTTATTATTTTATACCCTTGTATCATTCTACATAGATGGCCCTGGTGGTTTATAACTTTATAACCCACAAATGTTGGTCACGGTCCTGTAGTCTAGCAGTAGTGATCTAGTGACTAAAATGCGTGATTTAAAATCGTTCACAGGCGCTTTGCACACAATATTTGAACATACGATAGGTGCGAATCCTGTGTGCAACTCTAAATACTTTCCAAGTGTAGTCCAATAGTTTCGCTATGACTAAACAGTCATAGCGACTAAAAAGAGCTAATTAGTCTGTCAGTTAATTTACATTTAATCCTAAGTGTAAGTATTTATAATAAGTTTATTTAACACAGATGAATCACTAAAAATAATAATAATTAGTAAATACACATTTGTACAAAGCTTATAAAAATGTAGTACAGAAAAGTCCTCGACACTTATACCTACTCAAATTTATTATAAATAAATTTGAGTAGGTATAAGTGTCCCACCCCGACCAGCACCCGATGCAAAAGTTTATTATACTATCTATATTGTCTCACTGGATTACTACGAGGGTCAAACTGAAAGTTCTTAGAACTGGCCACTTATAAACAATATAATAAAAAAATAATTATATAATTTGAAAATAGAACTCTTTGCCAATATTACTGAGTATATACTTCATTCATTTGTCATTTGTTTTACGATTTGGCGGCAAATTGAAAATTGTCTGTGTCACGTCAACATGAATTTAACACGAGAAAATTTTCGTGCAATGATTTTTTATGACTTTCGATGTCATTTAAGTCAACAAGAAAGTTATGATAGACTACGATTGGCCTTTCACGATGAAGCCCCATCTCGTGCGACTGTTTACAACTGGTTTAATGAGTTTAAACGTGGTCGCACTAATCTCACTGATGATTTACGTGAGGGACGGCCTTCTACGGCGACGACTGAAGATAACATCTGTGTTGTGCGGCGTATGATAGAGACTGACAAAAGAGTGACCTATCAGCAGATTCGGACAAGCTTAGGCATCGGTATGAGTCAAGTGCACAAAATCCTACACGAACATTTAGCGGTCAGGAAGCTTTGCGCCCGGTGGATACCTCATAATTTGACTGAGGCTCAAAAACTCCATCGTGTGGATTGGTGCCGTAAAATGATTGAAAGATTTAACGGAGGTGACTCAAATGCTGTGTTCGACATACTAACAGGTGACGAAAGCTGGATTTACTGTTATGATCCTGAAACCAAAAGACAATCTGCTCAGTGGGTGTTTCCTTTCAAGGAGTTGCCAACTAAAGTGAAGAGAGATCGAAGTGCGGGGAAAAAAATGGTGGCCTCGTTCTTTGGAAGGATAGGTCATTTCGCAATAATTGTGTTAGAGGATCAAAAAACAGTTTCTGCAGAATGGTACACTACCAATTGTTTGCCACTTGTCTTGGAAAAAGTTTGAGAGAAACGACCTCGCAGTAGGATCCTCCTTCACCACGACAACGCCTCATCGCACACCGCCAAGCGAACGATCGACTATTTGGCGACATCAAACGTTGAATTACTGGGTCACCCGCCGTATAGCCCCGACCTCGCGCCTTGTGATTTTTATTTATTTTCAAAAATTAAAGAAAAACTTAAAGGAAAGCGGTTTATGAATGCTGAAGAAGCGGTGGCTGCGTATCGCGATGCCATTGAAGAGACCCCTAAGGACGAGTGGGCAAAGTGCTTTTCCCAGTGGTTCCATCGCATGCAGCGGTGTATTGACGTGAATGGACAATATTTTGAAAAGATATAATAAAACTAATAACTGGCTAATGTAATCAGTTTTTGATTTTCTAAGAAATTTCAGTTTGACCATGGCCAGCGTTTGCACCAGATACGAGAAGGAGCTGGAGTCCCCGTGTTAGATTATGATAAGACATTGTACATGTATTTTTTCTGATGGACTAATTAGAACGGTATATTTTTCACCCAGTCCAGTCCATCCAGTTCATTTTTGATCATCCTAATTGTACAAGTTTGTCATCACCAATGACACTGGTAGGACAACACTGTGAGGAAACTGACATGTACTCATATCCATCAACTACCACTAGGACAGCGTAGTAGGTTATGGTCTTGGCTTTTTCCTTGTAAAATATGGACTCGAGTCCCAGCAGTGGAAATATTTATTGGATACTTATTTTGAAAACCGAATATACAACGTAGCATTGAATCAATTTCTACGATTTTTAGGGTTCCGTAAAACGTAAAAACGAAACCCTTAGGTATAGAAGTTCTCGTTCGTCATGTCTGTCTGTCTGTCCGTCCGTATGTCACAGCCACTTTTTGCCGAAACTATGAGTACTACACTATTGAAACTTGGCAAGTAGATGTATTCTGTGAACCGCATTAAGATTTTTACAAAAAAAAAAAATCGAAAAATTTGGGTTGCCCCCCATACTTAGAACTGAAACTCAAAATTTTTTTTTTATCAAACCTACACGTGTGGGCTGTCTATCAATAGGTCTTCAAAAACGATGTTGAGGTTTCTAAAATTGTTTTTGTCTACACTGAAAAATTTGCGCGAGAGACACTTCCAAAGTGGTAAAATATGTGTGATATTATCACGATCAGACAGACGATTTTGGATTGCCTTTAACTTCTAAAGCAAGAGAATTAAAAACTTAAAAAAAATATATGATGTACATTACCATCCAAACTAGCAACGAAAATTGGTTTGAACTCGATCTGATGAGTAGTTTTTAGGGTTCCGTAAAACGTAAAAACGGAACCCTTATAGATTCGTCATGTCTGTCTGTCTGTCTGTCTGTCTGTCTGTCCGTCCGTATGTCACAGCCACTTTTTGCCGAAACTATGAGAACTACACTGTTAAAACTTGGTAAGTAGATGTATTCTGTGAACCGCATTAAGATTTTTACAAAAGTTTAAAAAAAAACAGAAATTAGGGGTGCCCCCCATACTGAGAACTAAAGCTCAAAAATTTTTTTTTCATCAAACCTACATGTGTGGGGTATCTATCGATAGGTCTTCAAAAATGATGTTGAGGTTTCTAATATAATTTTTGTCTACACTGAATAACTTGCGCGAGAGACGCTTCCAAAGTGGTAAAATGTGTGTCCCCCCCCCCCCCCCCCCCCTAACTTCTAAAGTAAGAGAATGAAAAAACTAAAAAAAATATATGATGTACATTACCATGAAAACTACCAACGAAAATTAGTTTGAACTCAATCTCATGAGTAGTTTTTTTTAGTACGTCATAAATACACTATTATTAAAACTTCGATCAAAGTTACAACGAACTACAAGAACTATGTGTACTATGTATATAATGTTACTTGCTGCAACGGAACCCTTCATGGGCGAGTCCAACTCGCACTTGGCTACTTTATTTTAGTATGTTATAAATACACTATTATTAAAACTTCGATTAAAGTTACAACGAACTATAAGAACCATGTGCACTATGTACCTATATTATGTTACTTGCTGCAATGGAACCCTTCATCGGCGAGTCCAACTTGCACTTGGCCACTTTATTTAAAAATTATTTGAATTGAACACAAAATAATAAAAACAAAACTATGTTTAGAAATGAAAAAAGTCACTCCATGTTGTCATTGTCGTTTGGTAGAAACTCCAATTTCGATTCAATCTTTAATTTCAATCTAAAGTAATATCAAGACTTTCTGTGAACACCTCTCGAGACTTGACTTCTTTTCCGATACAAAATTACTTTCTAGCCTTTTAAACGTACGAAAATAAGGTTCCGAGAAAAAGTTTTTAGTTTTTTGTAAAGGCGTTGAAAGTTTCACTATTATGAAAAGTGAAAACGCTCTGTAATGAAATACGTTTAAGTTAAAATAACAATGAGTTTAGTTTTGAAATTAAGAAGGTATTTTTTGCTTCTTTACTTACGTCAACTCTTGGTCTTTTTAGGGTTCCGTAAAACGTAAAAACGGAACCCTTATAGATTCGTCATGTCTGTCTGTCTGTCTGTCTGTCTGTCTGTCCGTCCGTATGTCACAGCCACTTTTTGCCGAAACTATGAGGACTACACTGTTGAAACTTGGTATGTAGATGTATTCTTTGAACCGCATTAAGATTTGAACAAAAAAATTAAAAAAAAGAAAAATTAGGGTTGCTCCCAATACTGAGAACTGAAACTCAAAAAATTTTTTTTCATCATACCTACACGTGTGGGGTGTCTATCGATAGGTCTTTAAAAATGATATTGAGGTTTTTAAAATCATTTTTGTCTACACTGAATAATTTGCGCGAGAGACACTTCCAAAGTGGTAAAATGTGTGTCCCCCCCCCCTCTAACTTCTAAAGTAAGAGAATGAAAAATCTAAAAAAAATATATAATGTACATTACCATGTAAACTACCAACGAAAATTAGTTTGAACTCGATCTGATGAGTAGTTTTTTTTAGTAAGTCATAAATACACTATTATTGAAAGTTCGATCAAAGTTACAAGGAACTACAAGAACTATGTGTACTATGTATATTATGTTACTTGCTGCAACGGAACCCTTCATGGGCGAGTCCAACTCGCACTTGGCCACTTTATTTATAGTATAGTGACGAGGCAAGCAGGACATGTGCCTGATGGTAAGCAAAGAACATGCCTGCCACATAACAGCACAGTGGCACGCAGCTATTGGAACACGAAGAGTCTAAATCATTACCTAGCACTGCACTGCGCTCGTCACCCTGAGCTCTAAGATATTATATCTCTGAGCCCTGTCATTTCTCTAAAAACATTGCCCTTCAAACCGGAACACAGTAATATATGCACATTGCACATTACTGCTTGGCGGTAAAATAACTGGCAAAGATGTGGTACTTCCCCAGGCGGACCCTGCTAAGAATCCTACAACTACAAAGGTCTCTCCATCTGACCATCATCTTGTCTGATGTTAAACGACGACGTGGTCTACGAAGCGAGTTTATTTATTCACTTGCTAGCTAGCAATATTTAGGGGTAAGTTATCCCAGTGACATAGAATAGATAATATAGATAGAACGGACACTCCCCACCCCCCGCCAATTTCAAGTTTCTTCCCCTCGCGCACGCGAGGCGAACTCAACGAAGGGTTGTATCGGACGATAATTTTCTATGAGAATACGACCATGATGCTGTATTATTTACCAAAATGGTACCACATTTTTCGTCTATTATACGAAACAAGAATAAGAGATTTTTAATTTCATAAGAATTTCTACTCAGATTGAATCATTTTTATAAAGTGTGTTAAGCTATTCTGGTTAGAAGTACGCGCCAACACTGAAGTCCTGTGACGAAATGATTAAACTCGTTGTTTTTAAACTGCGGCCATCCAGTGAATAAGATAACGAATAAGAGTTTTATGATAACACTAGTAGCTCCCCGCGGTTTTACCTGAGCAGTTCCTGTTCCCGTTATTTTTCTGGGATAAAATATAATCCATATTTCAACCCTATCCATTTAGACTGAGCGTCGTGATTGAGCAACAAACATTACAATTTTCGCATTAATAATAGTAGGTTTTTTCTTAATCACATTTTCAAAACAATTTATCGTTATGATTCCTAAGTAGTTGTACTATTTTCATAGATTTTGAAAGGGCTAGAGAGCTAGAGACGTCGCGTCGACTACACTAGTAATTCTATGAATACAGCATTCATACAGTCTTCAGAACTAGGAACAAAAGATTTGCACCTCAAGTGTAGCAGTCAGACGGCTTTTCAAGTGAACCTTCTCATGTTTCCAGACTGAAGGGCTATACGTATAGGTCTTGTTAGCTAATATAGCCGGGGAACGTGTGAATAGCTGATAGATTCTAAGATCTTTACTACTTTTTTAAGAAACTATTAGACTTACTGGCTGTAGTGTTTTAACCCTTTCGGACCTGATGCTAAACGGCAAGGTATTTTAACATTAAAGTTATGATTTCTAAGTAATTATGGGGCGCTAAAAAATAAAATCTGACTGAAAAAAATGTAGGTCAACTGAAAATAGGCTTTTCAGGATACTCACAAATGTGAGGGATCGGGCCAAGTCTTGCTACACTCACGATTGTGAGGGTTTATAAATAACACTATTTAGTACAAAAAAATCAATTTTAATCATTAAAAATCAGTTAACGTTATCACAATTTATTATTTGTACCATTTTTCATGTAACAATGTAAACAAAACTAACATTAATTATCTATAAGCGATAGCCAATTTTCAGTGTTTTCTGGAGCCTTGTGAACAATGTAAAATTGTTCCTAATTAAAAAGAATAGGTTCTTTCTCCCTCGTCAATGCGTTTGTAATTTAGAGCAACCTGAATCGCTGCTGCCACGTCATCTTGATCCTAGGATACTTCACATAACCAAGGATACCATTACTACCATTCCATGAATACCAAAAACTTCTAAACATCAACTGCAGTGATCGGATGTTTGAGTACCTCGTTCTTAGTTGGTTGATATATATTTGTGAACAGTGTGAGTTTTTCGAAGGCTTCATAGACTTCTTGTGTATAATACTTTTTGAAGTATTCAGCAGGCGACAGTACCTAAAGAAATGAAAAAATGTGCTGAAAGAAGTAAAATGGTACATAGAGTTACATAAAACTAGATTACTATTCAAATTGCATGCCAAGGGGTATGCAGTTCAAGTAACTGAAGGCATAGGTTTCCCACAAAACGTCAGTCTAGACCATGTACTTCCAGCAGCTGGCACAACAGGAACTCTATCATCTGTCTCCTCCTCTTCATCAGATGGGCTGTCAGGCTCTTCCTCTTCCCCTCTTCCAGTTTTCATCTTCATCAGAGTCGTCGCCGAAGTCAGAATCATCTATTGCGTCCAAAACAGCATCATCGTCAAATACTATATTTCTACTACTCATAGTAATCGTTTAACATCAAAAGAATACCGAAAACAAAGAACAAACCAGTTTGATATTTGTATGAAACTTCTTACAAATTATGAAGTTCAAACCGAACCCTCACGTTTGTGAGGTTTATTTTTCGGTACTAAAATCCATTGAACTTAATCAATAAAACATTATTTTCTATCTCGGAATCTATTTTTCTATTCCTTCTTTAAACAATATAACAAAAAGAAACACATAAAATACTTACCAGAATGAGAAAAATAAAAATCCCAATGATAGGTCCCGACACGTTCACCTCGGGGAAACTCTGGTGCACACTGATCCACAGAGATCCCGCCTGTTGCCACGCAAAAATTCGTAGGCATAAACGACGGCTCTCACTTTCGTGCGAGCTCGCCCCCGTTCGCTTGCCGTGTCCGAGTCAGCTTATAGAAAATTGTAAAATCATACTCACAAAAGTGAGTACAGGGTCCGAAAGGGTTAATTGGTAATAAGTCTGTCTGCGAAGCCGTAGGTCGTGGATTCGATTCCCATTCAGTGCAAATATTTGTGTGATTAATACAAATATTTGTTATGTGACTGGATGTGTCTATATAAAATAAATATGCGTTTCCAAATGTATAATTATTAACCCTTACAGCTAACAGCTATCTAATAGATAAAAAAAACTTTTGGTGGACACTTTACACCATCAGATCTCAAACTAAGCAAACCGTTTTTTTTTTTTTAATCTAAATTTGCCATTCCACAGACTCCGGGGTCCGTGACTTTTGTCATTTCAAATTTTATATATTTTTTACATATGTATTTCTAGGATTAGCAGAAGAAGAGAAAAATAAGGGGGGAGTTGGGAACATTTTAAACCTAATACTAGTGCTCGTCTGTTGAGCCGATCACTACCGATTGGGATTCCGCTAGTAATCGACTCGACATCGATTCTTTGCCTAATTGCCATTTGCCTAAGCCGCCTTCTCCCGGCCCAGAGCCTCCAAAACCACCTTCCAAACCCCCCAAACTAAGCAAAGCTTGTACTATGGAAGCCAGATAGCTTTAAATTAGCACCTCTTCTAATCTATTATTCCGCAACGCCGTACAAAAATAATGCGACAAAGAGAAATGATCGAGGATTGCAACCACCCCCCCTCTTCAATTACACTCAGTTGGACAGATTACAAGTGACGGCATAGTGCTGAATCTTATTACTTTACACCTTTCTATCATCCTAAATAGGTCTCCTGGTGGTTCATTTGACCCGTAAATTTTATTCACGGGCCAGTGGTATATAGTTTTGTTTACACGAAGCTAGAAGTAATAGTTTGCTAATACTAGCTTGAAAAACTAGCCTCGTGTAGCTCGGGCAGTAATGATTATCTTGAATTAATTGTCTAGAAAAACACCGTTATGAAACTGGAACGTTTAAAGAAAGTCATATATTTAATGGCACTTAATAAACCACACTTCTGCAGATTAAGGTTTTAAATTTTAAGTTAACATTTGTGAGTGAGCAAAAAACTCCCTTTCTGAGTAGTCAAAACTTTAGGCTTCTGTTATGATAATGACGATAATGTCTTAAATTGGTAATCGTATTGATACTTTAAATGTTAAAGTTTGAGTATTTGTTTTTCAATCACGTTGAAACGGCTGAGTGGTTGTTATTTGAAAAACAGTTAGATTACAATCAAGAATAGCACATAAACTACTTTTTATCTCGGCAAAATAACGGGAAAGGGAACTAAGTGGATAACACCGAGAGGTGCTGCTAGTAGAACAATACAAGTGTATTAGTACTTAAAACTGTTACTATATTCTGATAACGATATTCATCAAAGAAATATGATATCTTGCATCTTATTCTAACACGTAGTGTGAAGAGAGGCGACAGTGTGACTTCCTAATCCCAACGCTCAACTCAAGTGCGTACTCGTGATCCAAAGCGATTGTGGGTGAAGTACTTTACTCGAAGCAGTCACTATTGTTGACATATCATTACCCAGGTATCAGTAAACGTTTACCATGCGCTTGTTCGTCGATCGACATTCGTATTATCAAAGGAAACTCGATCGGTCCTGAGGGACAGCTCAGTGACGTCAGTAAATTACGTATAAATAGATTTACCGCAACATAACAACACTTGACTTAGGCTAAATTTTGTCTGTTTGTGTGAGTTCTATATAAGACTTTTTATATGTATTACAATTAGCTTCACATTTTACGAGTATTTGTCTACGACTGACGAGAACGGCGACTGTCGAAACTTTACCTAATAATAGAAATTATTACAAATGCTTAAGTTTCGAGTTACTGGAAAATGTTTTACATAACTAGTTTGTATATTTATGATTTTGTTTCATTGTTTATGAAAATTAAATGTAATTTAGCGTATGTGCGGATTCGAGAGAGAGAGAAAGAGAGGGTGTTTTTATATTTTTTATATATTAAGCGTATATATATATCATTTATATTCCCACAAATAACGATCATTAACTTTTCGTCTTCCTCATAATTTTGGTGTCCAACATTTCATATTAATTTAATTTTGTTATAGCGCCATTAAGGAAAAAGCGGAATCTTTTGAGCTCAGTTTCTTTGATTTGTTTATCTTCTTTATCTTGTTAATTACTTGTGTGAGTTCTTTGTGCGCTTTTTTCTTTGTTTTATTTTATTTAACAGATATATTTGCCATTAAATAGAATTAGTAAAAAGTTGAATTTTAATACCTAGTTTTCTACAAGTAAGTATACGTTTTTTATTTTTATTTTGTACTAAGATGTGGAGGTATTATTATACAGTTGTATGCATGTCAATTTATTGTTCATTTGTACTTCTCATAATTATTTTTTGTATCTCTTTCTCCATTCGACGGTTGTCTGGAAGACATTGCTTTTAGCGATAGGGTTGCTAATTGCTACTTTATTACATTTTTTAAACTTTATTTAATCTCCATCATTAGGTGATCTACTTTCTGCCTATATTATTTAAATAATCGCAAAGAAGAAAGAAATCCCTGTTCGCGATAAGGCTGCCAATCGTTGCACTAGCTTTCAGTGTAAACATTGTTTCAAATTGTAAATTATTGTTATTTGGTGTGTTATATAACTCTGTTTGTTGCTCAATCACGTTTGAACAGCTGAATAGTCCGGGTTGAAATTAGGAAGATGGATACTAAATAGTCTGGAAGATCGCTCGTTATCGCGGAAAAATAACGAGAACGGGAACTTCGTAGGTAAAACCGCGGAACACTGCTAGTATTACTTGTGTTACGATTTTGAGTTTTTCTAGATTTTTTTTAATTATAACTAAATCTTAAGGATGCCACTTGTAGGCTTAAAGTTATATTTTTGCAAAATATTCCTCTAAAACATACATAATTAGGTATATTTTCACATATTTTATTATTTATTTAATAATGCTGGTCGCCTAGCTGATATGTCTATATCTCTTTGCTGAAATAACAAAATTATAGTTAATTGTCTGTTGAAATGATATTGTCTTTCGCTATCCATTTGTCCAGTTTGTTATTGAAAGAGTTCAATGATTTTGCCGAAGTAACATCCTCATGTAACCTGTTCTAGTTGTAAAGCAGTCTGTTGCTGAGGATGTGATGTGCAGTGTTTGTCAATGACGGTGCATGGGACAACTGGGACTTATGACGCCCACTGTCTGTATAAATTCCTTATCATGTGGTTATCAAATTCATTCAGTACTTTAAATATTTCGATCAAGTCTCCTCGCAACCCTGTCTCTTCCGATTATACCGATTAAGCGGTACATCTGCATTTGAACGCCATCTCGTTTGGTGACATCTTTAAAAATAATGTTAGTAAAGCATCGCTATGTGCTACAGCAGACTTGAATCTACAGTTTTTCATTTTAGACTGATTCGTTCAGTTGTACATAGATAAGCAACTGACATCCAAACTCTTATTAAACTATTATTTGAGATAATATTTTGTAAAGTGTTTTAAAAAGATTGGTACTGTTGCGGGAAATCTTTTGGGAGGGAAGAAAGGCCTTAGGATAATAGATAGCATGACAAGACCACTAAATGTACCCACTGTTAGGACTCGGAGCTTTTTCTCGCAAGAAGAGATTCAAGGCCATAATCCACCACGCTGGCTCAGTGTGGGTTGATGGATAATAACATTGTATACGCTGAATCAAAAATAACAACTTTTTATTTTATAATATTACTTACATTAGTAATTTCCCCATGACTAGGCTTCCTGGCATCATTATGAATATTATAAATACCTAATGTTTAGTAGTTAGTATGCATATTATAGTAACGTCGTAGAACACAGTATACATACTTCAACTTGAGAAAGTGTGCCCCTGATCTACATGATTTAGTAACACTTTGAATTTTTTATATCTCGTACCTCAATAAAGAGAGATACTTTCGTGGTTGATTTTTCAAAAACTGGAATGAAGTGGTTTGACTTCACTTCCATTTTGTGATAAGTAAATCTATATATTGTAGATTACGTTCCCAGAGTGGGTAACTTATTCGAATTTAGCTGGGAGTCTTAAAGTCAGAATGAATCGCGTTCCTCTAGAAAAGCGTGCTCCATTGTAAACCGCATCGTTTTACACCGCATCATAAACAAACATTTAATCGATTAAATAAACATTTGTTTATTCCCTTTTTACACACAAGGCACTTTGTAGAATCCCCATTAAACAAATAGCATAAAAAATCCAAGAAAAACGTATAACATCCCAATTAACACACTTCATTTGATCCCACGACACTCAAGGATCCCGCATTTCAGATTCTATTACAGAAATTTTCATCTACATAGATATTAGAATCTCTAGAGTAATGCAGACCAATATTTGTGGAAATAGACTCCTTGGGGAGCGCAGTCTGTTTGAAACGTGTTCTAAATTCCGAACACCAACGCATTCTAACCTTTTGTAGGAAATCCTGAATGTCAAATAGTGGGTCACGTACCGATTCTAATTTCTTCATAAATCTATGTAGAATCCTTGAGAATGCTCAGATTGAATAGCTCAGGGATTTTCAACGTGTATTTTCGCGATGCTTTTAAAAGAGACGGTGACTTATAAAACCTTTTAAGATATTTGAAACGGGTGGATTTAAGCTAAAAAGATTGGTAGTTGACTTTAGTATTTGATAGTGAGTAAGTTGAAATGAAAAGTTTGAGTGTCTTCTATTTATGCAAAGAGAATTTTATTTTATGAAAATGTAAGCTCTTAATAGCATTATCATATTTTCTATAATTCTGAAGATCCTGTGCCTGCTTCAATTAATTTGGGCCTTGATATTAACCGTAAATTTTGGCATCAAAAGCCATTTTGTGGACGGTCTAATATTAGGCACCTTCCTATATTAATTAACTAAGGTACTTACTCTATATTTCAGCTTGAAACGATGTCTACCAATATTAAATTTATAATCCCCAATGAAATTGTAATAAGTTTGATTCTTGTTCCTGAGCGAGTTTAAGATGTTATATTTATTTTGTTAAACGCTTATATTTATTTAGTTTGTTGATGAACATTTTTGATACTAGAGGTAGCCTAGTATTCGAAATTTGATATATATTTTTAATTTAATTTACTTTATGCGCATATTTTAAAAGGAGTGTGCACTCTTTTTCCATATCCTACTAACATTATTAATGTGAATGTATGGATGTTTGGATATTTGGATGTTTGGATGTTTGTTGCTCAATCACGTCCTAACGTATGAATGGATCGGGCTGAAATTTGGAACACAGATAGATTATAGTCTGGAAGAACACATAGACTTTTTATCCCGGAAAAACAACGGGCACAACGGGAACGGGAACTTCGCGGGTAACACCGCGGGGCGCTGCTAGTAAACTATAAGTGTGAGAAATTTCATACTGCTCCGTTCGCGCAATTTGAGTAAAATAGAGTTCAAAGTTTTGTTTCACGATAAAATAGAGGTTGACATGAATAAGCGCCAGTCTCCTTTGATTTTGGTTTAAAATTTCTTCTAAAATGTATAAACCAAAAAAATTATTTTCGTAAGCCTATTTACATTTTTACATTATTTAGCAATTGATTTAAAAAATTAAAACCAGAGTTTCCCCCTGTTGCGCAAAGATCACCTTCGATTATTTTCCCTTAATCCGGACCTGAGCTTTCTTCCTCCAATCCCTTTAAACACCCATAGTTCGTCTTTTCATCACACTGAAAGACGGCTTCGGGGTCCACTGACCGATATGGCTTACTCTGTAAAATATACTATCGATTGGAGTGCATTGTTTATAAAGTTAGCAATGGAACTACCTAAAACAATGATAATATGTCGATGTGTTAAGTACTTGTTTGCTTGTTTTGGACTTCACGCATACTGTTTTTTAAGGATTACGTATCACTATTACACTACATTTGTTCAGTTCTTTCGATGTGATTATGCTAATATTTGAACATGTAAAATGATCTCATCTATTGTATTAATACGGCTAATAAAGACAAAGTTCCATACAAACTATAATCTCACAGTTATTCTACACCGTACCTACTTTACAAACACAGATACAAAGCGAAGGCAAAGAGTCGGAGGTCGGAACCCTGTCGCACGAAGTATAAGGCTACGTCACTAACATAGAAGATAGAAGGTCTCAAAGAACTTTTACTGCTGACACTTTCAGATTTCTTTCAGTTTGTGTAGTAAAGTTAATGGTATACAAAAACAGCAAGCTCTGACTAGGTACTGTTGTAAACAAAACTTCAGGTGGCTAAAAAAGGTGTTTGCTTAGTGTTTAAGATCGCACGGTAGAAGTGAAATCTTTATTATGTGAATTTTATATTACGAAGTATTTTTTATTTTATTTTATTAGTAGGTATTAGTGGACGAACACGGGCTGATGGTGATGATGATTGATGGAATAAATGACAAACAAAGTAACATTTTTTTTTGATTCTATAATCATCAAAGTAGTAAACACAGCGACACAGCAGTGAAGAGCAGCTGTGTGTATCTTTCTCGCTCGGGTACATGCGACATAGCAGTAAATAGTAGTTGACTGTTTCTCTCTCGCTCGGGTATATTCGGCGGTCCCAAGTTCACCCGATCGAACCTTTCTCTTCACAGCGTGACAGATGAGCTTCATTTACAGCCTACGTAAAAATCTATTATTATCTATTATGTGCAGTTTTAGAGTAGGTACGAAATTTTCACTTCAAAAATTGTAAATGATTTGTGTAATAGGTATTCGACACTCCGACAGGAACAAACATTTCAATGCATGTGACGACAAATTAAATCAAACAGACAATTTATGGACTAAACATTAATTATAGAGTATCTATCGATAATTGCGGTATATTTACAGTTCTGTTGTGGTGGAGCAAGTCCCTAATATTACTGCAAATAAATAGCTGCACGGCAAATATCCCATATGGTAATTATTAATTAGTCTAGTGAAGTGACTGATCGTAATACCTTAAATAATGTTTGGGAAACGAAGTTTATGTGAATCCGAACTAATGAGAGATTCACTTTTCAAGCATATACTCAATGAGTGCCGCCATATTATGTCATTTAAGTTCAATTTTGTCTCTTTGTTTTCGAGTAACTTCACATAGGTACGTCGAAAATTTACTAATTTAATTAATTAAAACTTTAAGGGGCATTTACGCCAAGCGGACAGCCAAAAAAATATGAGGTCGTGAATTTTGTTTATATGTTGGTCAGTTATACTTCTAGTAGTACGTGGGTGTGTAGGCACAATTTTTTTTCGTGTGATGTTTTATTGCCGATTCATGAGCTTTTAAGAATTTACGAAAAATTAAATTAAACACGTAAACTATAACAGATCAAAGTTTAATTTTTTTGTGAAGGTTTATTATATTTGGCGCTTTAATTCAAGAACAAAATATTTAAAAAAAAACTGTCCAAGTTACTCAAAAATGGAATTGAAATGTTCACTTCCGGTTTACAAAACGTAAAAAAAAAACGGATTTTATATTGGTAATTATAACGCATTTTAAAAAAATCGTTTATTTTTATAGTTTCGCGTGTCATAATGAAGGAATAAAATACTCATAGAATAGTTTTTTAGCATCTTAGCGCATAATCCCGATTGCGATATCGATATGTACCTATGTATTCTTGATATCGCTATCGATATCAAGAATACATACATATTTTAGATTCGTGATATCGATAGCGATGTGTATGTATTCTTTTTGCTTTAAGTCGTACACTATTACAGATCACGTTCTAATATTTTTTTTTTTTGAAGATTAAATACATTTAACGCTTTAATTCAAGAATAAAACATTTAAAAAAATCTGTCCAAGTTACTCAAAAATAGATTTG
This sequence comes from Ectropis crepuscularia, assembly GCA_963693475.1. Lineage (NCBI taxonomy): Eukaryota > Metazoa > Arthropoda > Insecta > Lepidoptera > Geometridae > Ectropis > Ectropis crepuscularia. The sequence goes on along the minus strand of OY856354.1, from coordinate 20,007,486 downwards.
AAATGTTCACTTGCGGTTTACAATACGTACAAAAATTCAAATTTCGAATTCGACAAAATAATTCAAAAGTACAACTTTTTAACTATTAGAAACAATACTTTTTTATTTTTTTGAATAATGAATTGATACAAATAAGAAGCATACAAAAATTCATAATTTAATTTTTAGTAAAATTTTTACAACCTCATAAATCGGCAATAAATCATGACACGAAAAAAAAATTGTGCCTACACACCCACGTCTACTAGAAGTATAACTGACCAGAATATGAACAAAATTCACAACCATAATCTTATATTTTTTTGGTTGTCCGCTTGGCGTGAAATACCTCTATAATGTGATCATTTGAAAAAAAATATTTATGCATAAGCCTTTAATAAATGTTGGAAATACTTAGATACAGGACGATAGTTCAAGTTTCGGGGTGTTTCAAAGTTTCTTTACTATTTATGATTTCTCGAATAATTTGTTGCTATGTGTAACTACACAATTACTGAAAGAAAATAAATTAGATTTTAATGTTTTAGCAATTGTTACACATTATTTGTCGTTAATAACTTCAATAACCACAAAAATTGTAAGTATTACGATTGCTAGAGAATTGTTTTGTTATCAAATTAAGATCTAATTAATTTTCTTAGGTGTCATTATGTTAGGTTAGATGTCATCATTCTCGTAGAAAATGTGAAAAATTTGAACTCTGTATCGAGACTCTCCCTAGAGTGGAATATTTACCCATAAAATAACCCCAAACACATCCTCTAAAATATTTGTAGTACGAAGCGAAATACGTTGTATAAGGTGTTTTATCTCTTAGCCCAGTAATTTCTGAGGAAACATTGCCCGTCAAACCGGAACACAGTAATGTGTGCACACTAATAGGGTACCGGACTGGGTCAAAAATACACCATCTTAATTAGTCCGTCAGTTAGATCATGGAAAAATATTGGAAAAGTATTTTTTGTTTTTTCATAATATTAAAAATCGTCAAAGATATAGATCGTCAAACTTCGAGAGTGGGGGGTCGCAACGTCTCTCGTGAGTAAATATCGTACTCACAAGTGACGTCACACGAAATTTCGAAGCGCTGTATCTTCGTCATTTTTTGTTTGTGAAACAAAAGAAAAAATACGTGTACAATATTTTTTTGCAATCTATCTAACGGGCTACTTAGTTTTTTTGAGGATTGTACCCTATTCTTGGTGGTACTTCCCCAGGCGGATTCTGCAAAGAACCCTACTACTACAAAAGATGATAAAATTATGAATTTAAACAAATTTTAATGTAGCTATGATTGGTCTCAGTGTACCCCATCCACAATCAAAAGTGATTCTTTTACAAACAGTATGCAAGCGCTTCTGAAAGCGTTTAGTTTTTACGAACTAAATAAAGTGTCAACTGTTCTTGATACGATCCGGGAAGAAATGGCCCCCTCTCTTTGGTACAATTGAACTGGTCTTTTCGTTTCTAGTCAAAGTTTTTACAATTTATTACTTTGTTCTGCATTATTATTTTCATTGTTATATAGTTTTAATCATTTTAAATCAGATCTTTGAGTATTTACCATAGGAGGACGCAAGACATTTGCCTTGCTAACAAACTTTTTCATATTTTTTTGCAGGTTGCGGGGGTAATGTACGTATATTTCATACATTCGTAAACTTATGTTCGCACCAGAGCAACAAACCTCTGTTTGTACTAAGACAAATGCTACACACCTTAACAAAACATGCACACATCTATTTTACGAAACACGGTTGACTAGCGGTTGACCATTTTTGCCAATAAAGCTCATTTTGATATTCATAGGGCCACGAAAGGGGTATGTTAGAATTAGGCTCGTCCCCGTAGAAAATTAGTTTAGTGAGTCTGAGTATCAGGTACATGTTAAATTTTGTAATAAATACTTTAAAAATACTGAACCATTCAATTTGAAAAATTAAGCATGGCTGTTGTTTTCAACTATCGGTAATTTGTGAATAATGAGCTACTGTGAAAAACATCTTGATTTGCACGCGACATAAAACATGTACCAGATGATACGTTTGCTCTTTTTCTGAGTTCCTGCCATGGATAAAGAAACCATTAAAGTTATTCGTTGACACAACAACCTTACCTACGCACGTCCTTATTTTCCACATTGGGGTCACCACTGATCAGTTGAACTAAATTGAAATTATTTTAACTATTACACATTTTCACTTAACTGCAATCTCGTTTGATGTTGAGCGACAGTGCGGTTTTCGATTCACTCTCGACTTGACACTTTCGACTTGAAGATACCAAAATGGCAAAAAACTCATAGACATAAATAGCATAGACGGTTGTATCACAAAAGTGACAAACCTCCTCGTTAGATTATTTGGTACATCAACCATGAAACGCTATCCCTTTTTCGGGGTAACGGGCAGTTCAATAGAAAAGTTATCATCAGATCATACAGATCAGTCGCACACTCTCCTGAACGTATCCGACATAATATGTAT